>JBAMCM010000132.1:0-1340833 GCA_037075145.1 Scaptodrosophila latifasciaeformis | reverse complement strand
CTCCCACCACTCCCACTTCCCCTCACCAATCAGGCCCAAAATTTGTGTCCCTTTTTCTTGTTTTTCTTCTTCTCTGTGTGTGTGTGTGTGTGTGTCAATTTCACGCCATTTTCACGTACGCTTCTGAAAAGGGGAATTTTTTCTTTTTCTTTTTGGCAAATGCCTTGCCAACACGCCTTTAGATTCATAACCAATACACAGGTGACTGACTAAATATATACGAGTGTGTGTGTGTGTGTGTGTGCTGGGGTGGGGAGGGGGTAGATTTTGCCCATAAACCAATTAATGTAAGAAATTGCCATTTGCCGTTTTGGCAAACATCCGGGGAATTGCACACCCCAAGCAAATTTGCCTTTAGCGGCTCCAGCAGCCTAGTCTCCCTCTCTCCCTCTCTTTCTCTCTTTCAATTTTTTCTTTTCAGCCATTATTCAATTTATAGCTGATAGTATATCCTTGTTGGTTTTGGTAACCTTAGAAGGAAGTAATTCAATTAAATTGCATTCTGAAAGCGAACCGAAGAAAGCATTGCATTTTCTAAGGAGCCCTTCAAGTAGTTGTGCACTTTGTGGCTTCTTTTCAGCGAAATTAATTAAAGATATTTTAGCTTTAAGAAGAGAAACAAAAATAACAAAATCCTAGCACTAGTTTAGGGGTGTCGAAGTTAACAGACTCTTTTCGTAGTTCTTTTTTTACCCCAAATCATATGATTCGGATTATTCAGTTAACGCCGCAGATAATCCTAGGACCGATTTAGGTAGGTCCTTTAGCTATATGATATAGTAACTCTATCCAACTGTGACTGTTTCGGTTTTGGCTTAAGATCTGTCTATGATTGTTGGAGATATTTCTAAGATCAACTTTCGGTTCGTATGACTGATATATAATCATTTGGCGTATATGTATCTCTATATATCTAGAAATTAAATCAAGCCAGTCAATTAATGTTCGAGGCATTTCTCGATTTAGATTTAATAGATTATATAATGGTTCGATCCGGCCGATTACAACAAACACGCTTCCTACATATTTGAGGAGTCTGTCGACCAAGTTTCCCCACGATAACTTTAAGGCTGAGACCTGGCTCAATCAAATTTGCCTAGTACTCTGACCCATTTGGAGATCCCACAGTAAATATACTAATTATCTTTCGAAATGAAGTAAAAAATCTGTCAGATTTGCAATGCTCTATTTTGATGTAGATGAGCTACATCTACCAAGCCAAATTTAAAATAATCAGTCGAGCAGCTTTAAATTCTTTGGCTCCATAGATTTCATTTATAGTTTGGGGCATTCAGAATTTTGTAGCATTTGGAATTTATGCCACATCGAGCCTATGAAATTTAACTCGAAAAATCGCTGACTATTCTACACTGAATACGCATTCGGTTTGGGCAAAGCCAGATCCTATTTTTCCTATTGTGTGCATAAGCTTATGTGTGGCATTGTTGTACTAACATGGACCAACAACCAACACGCATCCTTTTGGCGTTGGTAACGCGTGCCTGGCATATGCAATTGCAGATTTGCAACGGCAGCAGCAGCAGCACGAGCTGCCAAACAAACATCCAACCAACTAGTTGTGTTTTTCTTTCCAACTATCTAAGCCAGCTTTTTCTGCTACCCACTCAAACCCTGTAAGCCCGTGGACCCGGACAAAACATGTCTAATTGCCTGACTTATGCGCTAGCCCACATGACGTATACGTGATTTGCATATTCAGTTGCCGCCAGCTAACCGGATACCGAAATTTTTCAACAATTTCTTCCTTCTTGGCATTTCAGCATAATTGGTTTCACTGGCTTAAAGCGACCAGAACATGCCGCTGGGCAGTTGAGCAGTTAGAGCACCATGTGAAATCAAACAAGCTCGCACTTCTCGCTCTGTCTTAATTAAGGACATCGTGGTGTAGTCAAGGCTGGCCGAGGTGCTGACTGGGCCCGGCTAAAATGAGAAAAATGCTTTGAGAGTTTCGCACTTTTATGCTCAAGACTCATTAAGAAAATTCAGCAATGCCACATCAAAAAAAAAAACAAAAAAAAAAACAAAGAAAAAGGTGGCCAAGGCAAGGCAAGGCCATATTATTGACCTGTCAAGCCAAACTTATTTATTGGACAGTGGGACAAAAGTAATAAAATTATTCAATTGAAAATGATTTAAAAAATAAAAAATAATTCAACAGGATATGGGCAATTTTCGTCCTGAGTTTGGCTGTGTTCGTTCCACTGTGCAAAAAATGTTGTTGACGTCGGTGCTTTTCGCTTTTCGCTTTTGCCGCGTTTCGTTGGTTATGGGAAGGCAGCTTTTTTGACGCCCGAATTGAAGTCGTCAAAGTGATTTAATTATCTTTTGATTTCATTAGAAAAGTTTTAAATGCAAATCAAGGAAGCCCCAAAAAACAATGACGAAAGGGATGCAAAAAAGCCTCAGCATCTGGACGCTGCGTTGAGTCTCTCTGTCAGCTTTTGTTATCTTCTATATCTCTTCCATCCATCAATTCAGATCTCTGTTTCCTCTCCTGGCCCAAAAAGTCATTTTGACTTTTGCTTCACACACACACACACAAACACACACAGACAAAGCTATATACACGAAATGGAATGAAGCCTAATCCTAGTTGGCTTTTGTGACAAACTTACTGGGTACCCCGTGTGCTGGTTGGCTTGTCCTTTGTCCTTATAAGTTGCCAGGCAACACTGGATTGGGACTACCAACTACTGGCAAGCAATAGGACTCAGCTTGTTACAGACTCCCACACACTCACACGTAACAGGCACACACCTGCGCTTTATGTACCCAGCCAGACCCAGCAAGGCTTCTGTTCTTTTGAATTCTTGCAAATTTCCATATATATGAAATTTGGTCTTGTATGGCAAAATTATAAACATTTATTATGAGTTCAACCCAAAACTGTGCTTTGTCTGTGTGCCTATTAGGGCAACTTACATAACTATTTATGGCACAAAATCAAAATCAAATTCAAATTCAAATTTAGCTGGTTTCAGTGGCCCTGGAAAACTGTCAAATAACCCTGAGAAAAAGGTAAGAAAACTAAGCCAATTTGAAGGTAATTTGTAGATCTTTATTAAATCTGTAATGAATTTGTGTTTCGCATAAAATGGAACGACTTTCTTGGCCTCAGGGATCTGTGAATTTAAACAACTGAAACTAATTGATATTACATGAACTGTTATTATTAAAGTCTCAATTAAAGTTGCATCGAGGAAACCTAATACGTTTCATGTAACAAGTCACGTTGCATTCAATTTGAATTAAACAAGCCATCGATTTATGAAACTTTAATTTAAGCAGCAAACTGACTATCGGATTTCTGCAAATTTTAATATATTTTAAATATTTCAATATCTGCCATGACCAAATCCAATAACACCAACAGCTCAGCTGCAATAAAATGCAATAAAGACTGAAACACTGTAATGAAAAGAAAAAAAATGTATACAAAATAAAAATAAACAAATGTCAACATTCATTAAGGTGGAAACAGCTCACCCACAAGCCCAAGGAGTACTCCGGCCAAGCCGTTTGGGAATGTTATTTCATTAAAGTAAATGTTTCGCAGCCAATGGAACCGAACCGAAACGAACCGAACGGAACCGCAAACAACCTGGCAGCCCGACAACTGAGCAAACTTGAACGCAACCAGGCAACTGAGAATAATGATGAATTGGTTTCGTCCGTCCAGCTCAGTCTGTTTCTGTCCAAGTTGGTCCTTGTTATTTCACAAGGTTGTGCAAGAATGCATTTTCTGATTGTGCTGTAGACTTTCCGTTTGTCTAAATTCATTAATATCCGAAGCAAAACTCATTTAATAAACACTTTACTTTGGCTTCATTGAGCTAGATTATTCTGCCTGAAAGACTTTCAAATCTGTTCTGACTATTTGCCACTGCCATTTGAAAGTAAATACAATTAGAAAACCACCATTCATGTGTGTGTGTTTGAGCTCGTAACCAGAAACTAAAATCAAAAAGGACAAATGGGAAATATGTTGCTGTCTCGCTTTGGTCGTATGGGTGTGTAAATTGTGAGTCGCTCGTCACCGCTACATAAAAAGTCCATTTGTAATTTGTTAGAAAGCCAACACCAACAACAACAACAACAAGAAGAGCAAGTAAAAGAAAATATGAAGTCTACTATGGTTACAGCTTGCTCCGCTTCAGGTGTTTATGTGTGTGGAATAAGGGAAAATAAATAGGAGCGGGGCTAGACTAGTAAGAAGCGAAAGTTCTTGCATAATTTATACAAAATCACCGTCAAAAACAAGCCACGACAAGCTCAAGAGACTCCAGTTGCCTCATCCTCTGGTCTCCTTGTCGCTGTGGCTGCTTGGGGCACTTTATTTGCGGCCAAGAAACGCGAAAAATGCTTTATCTACGTTTCATTGCCATTTCCTTCCCCTTCTTGTTTTATTCAAGACAGCGCAAACATTTTTGTTGTTCCTTCTTTTTTTTCAAGAAACATTAACGTTTAAGTTTTCTTCTTTTTTTTCCTACCTGACAAAAACGTGCACACAATTGAGCAAGACTGAGTAAAGATTTGAAATCCTCGGGACATGCCTGGGAGCATTTTTTTTTTCGTGTTTTTTAAGCCAGCAAACTCTCTGTATGTATGCCATAGGACAGTGATGTTGAAATAATAACACACACACACACCAAATTAAAAGCATAAAAAGAAAACTTTAATAAATAAATAAATTTATTTTTCAATCCTGTCTTTTTTCCTGGTCAAATGGAATTTTCATACTTTTATACTTTTATCAAGGTATTTGAATATAAATTTTTAAGCTTAAGCCACTGTACTTTTGGTAACTGTCCGCCCAGCCCACCTTATTTGTCTGCTAGGCAGCCCTTAAGGTGGTGTGATGACGCTGATGCTGTAGCTGTCGCTGTCACCATCGCATCGGGGCTGCTGTTTTTGAAGATTATGGATAATCACCTTGAAAGCAGCAAGAGAACGACAGAGAAGGAGAAGGCAAAATATATGCGTGAAAGCGCTTTTATCGCCCTTTTTCTCCTCAAACATATACACATACACACACACACACACACATTTTGCGTTGGCTTGCGTTTTCTTTTTGTGCATAAATTTCTAAGCTTGATGCTGGCAATTTCATACTTACATTTTCATTTCGCTTACCTGATGCTGCTACTCGTGCTCGAGCTGTTGTTATTGACGTCTTAAAATTGTCGGACAAAATTTGTTTGTTTTCGTGCGTGCTCATAACCTAGCCAAATGAAAGGCAATGGCATGCAAATGAAGAGAATTTAAAAAGTTCATCTTACTCTGCATAAAACTTTTCTTATCAAACAAACAAAAGATTAGTTTTGGGTAATGGGAAGAAATAAAAATATATGCATTTTGAAGAAGCTCAATTTGAAAGACAACAAAAATATTAAAACGAGCAGTTGAACCAAATTCAAATATTGAGGCTCCTTTCATTAACGCGCCTTTTATGGCGCCATCTACTTGAACGAGTTCGCAATGTGAACTACTTTGTTCAAGCCTGCCAACCTGTTAATTGGTGTCTAAGCATTCGATTATCTGGCAGTACCCTGGAATTTGCGTAAAATATTTTGGCGAAAACCTTCAAACGAGAAATATGTTTTCCTACGCTTTTCCTTGTGGCGGTTTTAAAACCATTACAAACATGAAAGAAACAGGAATTTCTTTTGACCCACCTGTTTATGAGCAAAGATACAGTGCCGCTTGCCAAATTCTGGAGGACCCACGCTGGGTAAACGAAATCAAAAAGGTCAGAACACTGTATACAAATAAATCCAAAACCGAATTAATTAGAAAATTTAACTAGGTAGCCGAATTTGGTGTCTCTGACATGCGTTTCTTTCAAAGGATGCGTCGCATTGAAACTATTGAACACATACTCCAGGTAAATTTCAAAAAAGTAAAAATCACAAAATCAATTTGTTTTTTTTTTTTTTTTTTTTTGGGTAATCATTAAATTTATACGTTTCTATTTTATTTATATATTCACTGTATTTAAGCCTAACTTAAACGCGTATGCAGAGCTTTATTTTATTATAATTTTTAACTATATATATTGAAATACTTTTTCAATCGGGTAGTAAGAAAAGTCATATTACATTCATTTTTATTCTTAATTAAAGTAAAAGCTTAACAAATCATAATCAAAAGGAAAGAAAACAAACATTTACTATTAAGGCGAGTAAAACCTAAAAGTGCACTCTCACATTTTGCCAAAGGCAACTATCTGAGGGGGACGCGTCCACACAACTTGAACTTTAAGCTCTATGAAGAGTACAATATATTGATTAAATGTCCTTATCCTACTAAAATATATAAACGTCTATATAACATAACTTAATTAGGCATAATAATAAAAAAAAAATAAAATATAAAACATCAAGAGTTTAGGATTAAGCCACCAAAGGCTGCCACTTCTCTTCAAACATTTCTTTTCCTAATATTCCTTTTTTTCTGTCTCTCTGAATATGTCCAATTTCAAGTGGCAGAATAAACAGGGGGTATATCCTGCTAGTTTTGCCTTTCTTAATTTTTCCTATTTACTTCTAAAAATACTTGAAAACTCTATAAATATTATTTACTTAAGGGCTCAGTATGTTTCATGTTGTTGCTGTTGTTAATATTATTGGGAGGCCACCTTAATCAACATCATTCGTATATCACTTGCGACAATGCCTTGACGAGTGAACCTGCCGGCCCTTGCCATAATTATTCTCATTGCCATAAGTATTCCAGGCGTCGTAAGAGTTTTCTGTGGCAAAATCAAAGTTGTTCTCCAAATCATGCAAGCCGCCATCGCCATTAGCTTCAACCAGTTGATGTTGCTCAGTCTTATAGAGACAACGACGCGTACGACGCTGTCGAGATTGGCTCTCGGCCTGACCACCAACAGACTTGAGTTGTTCATGCCTTTTATGCTCGATTTCGCCAGTAGCCGAGGCCAAGGTGTGTGTGGCGTCTTTGCGTGTGGCGCAGCCACGTTTGTTGCTCACAACGGCCATTAGGGGCTTGGCCAAAGATTTTGGGCCATTGGCATTTCGTGGTTTAGGGCACACTTTCGGTCTACCTCGGGATCTGGCATTCCGATTGTTAGAAACTTCGCACTGGTTCGAATTGAGAGCATTCTCTGCGAGTTTGCGGGCTTTGCGGGTTAGCTTGCCACGGCCACGCTGATTTTCCGTTTGCGATGAATTTTCGCTAGCCTCGCTATCCACATCCATATCCTCCTCCTGGAAAAAGTATAAGATTCTCAGTTAAATAGTAACTTTCGCTCGATATCAAAACTCACCTCTACTTCATTCTCCTCTTCGGCTGCATCATCTGAGCCGGTCTCACTGTCACACTCTTCTTCCTGTTCTTCTTCGGGAACTTCTTCATTATTCTCTTCTTCTTCTTCTTCAGCCTCGTCCTCCTCCTCTTCTTCCTCCTCTTCTTCCTCCTCTTCTTCCTCCTCATCTTCCTGTTGTTCATCATTGTGTTCCTGCACTGTGAGTCCTTTGTCCCGTCTCATCTGCTCCACCGCCAAAATCGCATAGGTCGGCTTACCCTCATACCGCCTGGGAAGTCGCGATTGCAATGGACAAATTCCTTCTTCACGCTCAAACTCCTTGACGGCACGCTCTCGAGCTATTTGATCGGGATCCTGGGAGAGCACCTCAGCCCAGGAGAACTTCTTTTTCTTCCCAGTCTTCTTGTTCGATTTGGAACGCAGATTTTTAGGTGAAACTCGATTGGTCAGTGAGTGCTCCTGGTAGGGAGTCGTGTGCGTGGAATATCTTAATGTTGAAGTTGCAAGTTTATTGTTTAACTCGAAGATATCGCCTGGCCCGATTCTATCGACTTCGTCATTGAATTTGATGCACGTGCGCACAATCTCCTCACTGCTCAAGGACATCTGGCTGGCATCATGGCCCAGTCGCTGGTATTCTCGTATGAATATTTGGCGATACTTTTCATAATTCGGACGCTCCTGGTACGACAGCTGTCCGATCTGCTGCAAGAACTCACCCAGATACTTGGGCACTTGCTTGCCGTAGAACTGTCGTGCCATTTCGCGGACATCTGTCATGAACAGCTCCTTGGCCCGATGCACCTTCTCCTGCTGCTGTTGCTGAGCCGCATCCTTCCAGGGTAAATAACCTTCCGACCAATACAAGAGATTATAGCCCAAGCACTCGAGATCACTGCGTCGGGAGTGAGCTCCTAAATGGGCATCTCTCGAGGTAAACTCCAGAGTACCATCATGTGCCCGTCTCTGATCCATGATAAAGGGTCGGTGCACACCTCTGTCTTGGTATTTTGAAGCCAGACCGAAATCAATCAGGAATACATGCTCTTCCTCCACGGCCACATAGTGATATTGAGTGGCTGCGGCGGTCGCGGCATTGCTGAGCACAGCTCCATTGCGCTTGCCGCTCTTTTGACGACTCGTACCATTCGTCGCATTGACATCTCGCATTTCGAGCTTTAATTTCTCCTGCCGGCGTGTACAACGTTTGGACGCAATGCCTACCCTCTTCTGCTTGCTTCGCTGCTCTGAAGGCGGCACAAACTCTTCCGACTCATTGTCCGAGGAGGCAGCCGACTGTTCGCTCTGGGCATCCGGCTTGGTCGCATACCCATCCTCATTAAAGAATTCGGCATAGCTTACGCGTTTGGCTGGTCGCAGGTAATGGGATTTAACCATTTCCTCATACATTGAATTGCGTTTCTCACGTCGGCAGGATCTCACCGGATTGGAGCCGCTGTACTCCACCACTGCAGCGGAGGGTCGACCCCGACCTTGTCGTTTTCGGTTCTTGTTCACTGGCGTATGATATATGTCCATGCTGTTGCTATTATTACTATTTGTGGTGGCTCCGTCATCAAAGTCCTCGTCCTCCAGGTCATCTTCTTCGTCCACTTCGTCATCATCGTCGTCCACTAAGCGTTTGAGTTCGAATTTTTCCTCTTTTATGTAGTAGTCGTCGTCATTGGTTTCCTGCTCGGAACTGTTGCCGCTGTCCGTAGTCTGTTGCTTTTCCTCATAGTGGTCGTCGTAGCTCTTTTTGGCTGGATTGCTGCTAGCTGAACTTGGCTGTTTCTTGAGATACTTACATTTGGATATCATTAGATTCTGTGCCTTAATGTCATTATGGCAATAGCCCTTATCATGCAAGTGCTCCAAAACATTTAATATGTGTATGGCCAGCACTAGGATGGATTTTTGCTGTACCCGGGAGTTCCTGATCAGCGAATGCAGGTCACGATCGAAACGGGGCAGTACCAGAAACCTATAGCGGGCTTCCCCAAAGAAGTGTGTACCAGATGCTATGTACCGGGGTATACCAGAGGGTGGAGTTCTTGGTAATCCCTTGACAGAAAGTTTGTGTTCTTGGCTCTCTTCTTTGATTTCTGAAAAAAAAAACACAAAATAATTATTTTCCGTTTTTAACAGTGGTCAAATCCTAGCGAACTTACCCCTTTCCCGGCTGGTGTTGATTAGGCAATGGATTTCGACGAAGAGAGGCCCATTCGAATGGGGTTCTATTTTTACCACATATTTGGCACTCTCCGAAGATACCGGGCAGGATGCATCGTCCGAAGCCAGGAATATCTCTCCAAAGTTGCCTTTGCCTAGAGTCGAATTAAATATGAGAACCATTTAAATTTTCTATCACACTCTACTTACCAATGGGTCGACCAAGACGCCAGGCCTTTGACAGGATATCCCGCAATATAACACCGTTTACAACAGATGGTCGCAATGTGTAGACCGGCCGTGGCGATTCTGTGGCATTGGAATTGTTTTGCCCATTGGTAGAGAGCAAGTGGGGAGTATGCAGTAGCGTTGTGGTAGGAGCATTGTGTAAAGAACCAGATGAGGAGGAATCCTCATCATCGTTCTCATGCCATTCATAGTTATTGATGGAGGTCTCATCTACCAGGCGGCGACATTTGGGTATGTCACCAGAGTTGGCCAAGGCGGCATGACGTTTTCTTTTGCGTATGCTTCGGGCTGTGGGATGTGGTGGTGGTGTCACATCTTGTTGTTGACGTTCCGAAGTGGCAATGCGTTGTTTGCCCATGGCGAGTGGGCAGCTACTCAGTTTTCCACCTCTTGGTGTGTTTGGCCCTGTCAGTCTCAAAGTAATGCAAAACGCATCAAGAGGAACGTTGAGTTTTTAATAAGTTGCAATATTTGTAGAAATTTATTTAGTTGTCACCGTATTGCTTCTCTGCTTCTATAGCGACAAATTGAAAAACAAAAAAACATTTAATTTTTCTTTCATTCACGGATTGTAAATATTGTTTGTATCCTCATTATTTTATATATTGACATCGAATATTTCATATTCTTATTCATATTGGCTTGTTGATTTCATTCAATTTGTTTTGAATACGGATTTTAAATATTGTTTGTGTTATCGTTTCGCTGCCGAGAGTCGCTCCACCGATAACAATCTAATTGAAACCCTGGTGGCTAAATGGGAACATATCGGAATTTAGGGAACACTAGCGAAGTCTGTATTGGTAACAAATTATGCACACACAAACAAAACAAAATGAAATGTTGGAAAATTGATATTAACTTGTATTATTATTTAAATAGGGATTACAGCATACACATGAATGATTCAGTTCCGCGAATTTATTTTTTCTTATCTAAAGCACGTGCACACACACAAACAAAACATAATCAGTACGAACGTCTGATGCTATTGTTGGACGGGGGGACAGACAGACGGCAGCAGCGGCAGAGCAATTTAGGGTTTTGGCTTGGCTGTCGACAATATCGATTATGATGGCCGGTGCAGTTTTAGTCACATTCAAAATTTTCTTTCGATTTCGGCATTGTATTTCACAGTTTTTTGTATTGGACAATTCGATAGAGGTTATTTCGTTTGGTGGCTATTGAATTTTCTCACGTATCACAGATTGTCTTCTTCTTGTTTTCACGTTTCCCTTTGGCTCGCGCACACACAAAATATTAAAACTTATTTGGCTAAAGGGCTAGTCGTTGGACAAACCTTTTATTTGCTTGTTGGGTAATCTACACTAATTTCAGCATTTTAACTATTTATTTGAATCGTGATTTACCACGACTGTTTTTAAAACAATTTTTCCCCAACTAATTTAAATGCACTGCTGCCGTGCTCAATACATACACACACACACACACACACACGCATGTACGGTGACAAACGAATAGTTCGATTCCGTTTTATTCCTATAACGCTGTGGCCATTTTGTTTCATTAGATACGCATGGAGAGTTGCCAGAGTTTAAGAAGCGGTAAAATTTTGAATTCAAGCAGCTAGCAATCTAATACAAACGTTTTTTTTTTTAAATCCACAGGTGGATATTGACTTTGACACCCTATACAAATATAAGAAGCGAGTAAATCCTCTTATTTCGGACCATATAAAAACTCGAAGTCATCCTTTACATGTCGATATATACAAGGGATCTGTAGCCGATCCTTCTAAAGTTCTCCGAAATGTAGATGCAGTAATTGGCATAGAACTGTAAGTTGCTCGATTATTGTTAACCATTATTTACAGCTTTATTTTAGAATTGAGCATGTCTATGAAGATGTCATGTCTAAGATCCCAGGCAATATATTTGGCTTCATGCAGCCTAAATTGGTGATGCTTTCAACGCCAAATGCAGATTATAATGCAATTTTCACACGCTTCAATGCCTTACTGTCCAACGGATTTCGTCATTTGGATCACAAGTTCGAGTGGACACGCGAGGAATTCAAGTCCTGGTGTCTTTCCGTCACTGACGAATATCCGAACTATTCGGTATCCTTCTTAGGGGTGGGTGATCCACCCACAGGTCATGAGACCGTGGGTTATGTCTCCCAGATAGCCATCTTCGTGCGTAAGGATATGCTAGATATGCCTTTGGTTAAGCCTCTATCATCAGCCGATCCCGAAGTTGAGACTGCGGAGCCGTATGAACTTTTGCATTCCGTGGATTATCCGTATTACGTGGATACTCGAACTCCTGAGGAAATAATTTGGAATGAAATGGAGTCGGTAATGAACCGTTGCAGATTTTATCAAAACAACGATGATAACGATGAGGACGAGTATCAACTCTCCCTAACTAAGCTCCTAGACTGGCTACAACCCTTTGGAGCCACTCGAGAAATTTTAGATTTACTTGTCCTCAAGCATAACATAGAAATTCGAAATGATTGCATCATTATCAGGGACAATTCCGACGAGGAAGAAGAACCGTTTTCTTCTAACGAAAACCCTGACTATGACGATAACAAAGAAAATGAAATTGAGGAAGAAGACTGGGATGATTAATTTAGAGAAATATTTGTATTTTCAAAAATTAGCACATCTGTTGAAATATATATATATATTCAATTATATATCTTATCTCTCTCCGATGGCTATTTTGTAGTTTTACTTTTGCCTTTGGGGGTTGACATTTTGACTGTCCACTTGGAGATGTTGGCTATGTTTGCGATGACAAATTCGCAAATTGTAGTGGCCAATTCTGCTGTCTGCCATTAAGGGATGCATACATGCCGGGCCGTCCTGGGTTGTATGTGGGTGTGGGTAAGAGTCATTGTTCCGGGGATGTGAAATCGCCCACCGACGTTAATGCAAACATTACCCTTACAAATCTTCGTCATACATTTTATACACAAAAAGGAATGTGTATGTGTGTGTGTGTGTGTTGTTGTGACTTTTTCTTGGGCCATTAATTCGGTCGAGTCGAGTTGAGTTGAGTCGAGTCGCTTTGGAGCCACAGTCGCAAATCGAACGCTGCCATAGCACCGTGCCTGCCGTGACGAATATTTAACTTAATACAAAACACCACAAATCATAAATAATAATAATAACAACAACAACAACAACAAAATTGAATCAAAGAATGCTTGTGAATTTGGGATAGACTTTCAGTTAAATAGCAAAGACAGATTTGAAAATTGTGTGTCAAATTTGAATTTAACTTAATTTTGAAAACATTAGTCGACGTTAACACACAACTCACACAAATCCTACACTATATATCGGGCACGTAGTCGTGCTCGTCGCGTGTCTTTGGTACATCAAAGATCAGCGCCGTCGTTTTATTTTTTTTCCGGAAATCGAACCATTTTGATTTGTAGTCGCGATGGAGGAGGGTGAGGGCGGCAAGGAGAGTGAAAAGAAAATTGTACATGTTTATCCTTTGGTCAAGGTTAGTTATATATAAAATCTTAAAAGATTTCCTTGAGTGTCTCTGCCAATTTCAGCATTCCGATATGAATGAGGAAATGCGTACTGAGGCCATCGAATTGAGCATCACAGCTTGTGAAAAGTATTCATCCAATTATGAGGTGAGTATTTTCTGAAATTCTTTAAAATCTTATTAAACCATTTTTATCCGATTCAGCATGCTGCCAAAGTAATCAAGGAGACTATGGATAAGAAATTTGGAATTTATTGGCATGTTGTGGTGGGCGAAGGATTCGGCTTTGAGGTTTCCTATGAAACTCAGAATATCTTGTATTTATTTTTTGGCGGCAACTTAGCCATTGTGCTGTGGAAGTGCTCCTAGGCAGCCACAACTTTACCAAACGTCACCACCATCAATGAGGTCAAACAATAATCATGAAACTGACGTACCTAGAAAACCAACCCAACCAAGGAGCTGAAAATTATCCAACTTTCTCTCCCTTGGCCCCGCTATGCCAGAAATAAGTTTTGCTACAAATTTTTTTTCTTCTGTATTTATAATTTGTTGTTGTTGCTGCTAGGACTTGCTATAAATATGATGAAACACGAGAGTACAACAATAAAAGAAGGAACCACCGCCAGACTTTGACGTTGACTCAATTTCGAGCGTGTGTCTTTAGTTCCGGCAGTGGCAATCAAACTGTTGATATGGCAACCGACAAGGCATTTATTATTTTCAATACTCTTTTTACTAGCTTAGAATTGTCCTATAAAATTCAAATTGTTCAGCTCTATATATTCAGGTGATCTATTTATTTAATAGCAGGAGTCTTGCTTAAGCCAGACCAGACTTCATACGCCCTCAGCTTTTGGAACCACATCGGTGGTTTCAGTTCTATAAATCCAGAGAATCTATAGACTTAATATCTAGCAGTCTTGCATCAAACCAGACCGACTTCATATACACTCAGGTTCTTGAGCTATATCGGTGGTTTTATGAATAACTCAAACATTTCTAGAACCTCCTCCCAGAGAATCCCGAAAAAGAGTACTCCAGCCTCGACAGGGCCTTTTTATTGCTCCTTTTTTTTGTAGGCCAAACATGAATGCTAGTCGGTAAGGTTGACGTGAGTTTGTCTCGCCTAAAATAAGCCACACGAAAGCTTTGTTAACCAAGCCAACCAATGAATGACAGGACATGGCCATACAAATCAAAGCAAAGTGAAACGATTCAAGTTTCCTGGGAAATTAATTGGATTCTTTATTCTGACAAAAATTTACCTAAACACTAGACTTTTTTCACTTTCTAACTTAGAGGCTCGTGTGGATTCGGAGCTCTTTACGCATAGACATCTTCACGATCAGCGCCAGCGCCATCACCGCCATCTTCGAGATTGGAGAAGAGGAGGAAGTGGGAGGTGCGATGGAGTTCGTGATAGAATTCCTTGGGATTGGCCAATTGCAGTTCGTATTTCATATTGGGATCATGTCGTACGCCCATGAAATTGTAATTCCAGCTACTTTGGGCCGGGACCATAAAGAAGCCGAGGAACTTATTGGACAACAACATCTGGACGCGTTCGTAGTGCGAGGGTAGATAGCCCTTGGGATTGTTGCCCTTGTCTGTGTTCTTGGAGCCCCACTCAAAGCCGGAGGGTGTCAGTTTGTAGGCTGTCAGCGAGCAAGAGCCCGGTGTGAAGGAGCAGGTGATGACAATGGTCTTCTCGCCGTCCCAAATGGAATTCTCCTGCATGATCTTGGCATGGGTGGTGATATCCTGCGGTGACAGCTGTGGCAACTCATTCGGCTGGGTGTGTATCCAGCCCAGGGGCTCCATGTCCTTTAGATACTGATGAGTGGGCAGGGCATTCGGCAGATTGATGGTCTGGTGAGTGCCCCATTGCGGTGGCATTACAATGCAGCGTATCTCCTTGACCTGGGGATTATCCGGCGGACTCACACCATACAAATAGCCAGCAATCTGGGCACGCAAATCCGAGATGGTCACGAATTTTTTGAGTATATTCTTGGGCAGAATATAAGTGTAACCGGTCTCCTTGATGTCGTCGGAGCTGACATAAATGTGATTGGTACGCAGGTGCAAGTTGGTGGCCGAAATGGCCCTGACACGCCACTCGGTCTTGGAGCTGAAGGTCTGCGTCTCATAGTTCGAAGTAGTTGAAGTGATAATCTCATCGCCATGCTTGTTGGTAGTGCGTGTTGTGGTGGCTGTAAGTTGATTTTGCTCCTTGGTTTGCTTTTCAATTTCGGCAATTTGCTGGCGCTGCGCCGACGGAGCGCTGATCTCCATACCCAGGATAATGTCACGGATTTCGGATTGGGTCAGGGAGGCCACATTCACATTGTTCTTCTTGCCGTAGTCGGCCAGGATAAGATCCTTTAGCTGAACCTCAACCTTGATCCATTCCTCATCGGAGAGGGTAGGCCAAATGTGATGGGCCTCCGTGATGGTGGTCTTGTCCGGCTTAAGTATGATCTTTGTGCGTTCCGTGTTGACATGGAGAGCACGAAGAATCAAGATCAGACGACTGAAAGCGGTGTACGAGGAAATTGTCTTCAGCCAGTCGTCATACAGATTGAAGAGCACCATCTGGGGCTCGGTGGCTTTGAGTATCAAGTCACCGAATTTCTCCACCTTCAGGCAGGCCTGGAATGGCAGCTGCAGCTCTGAGCCCTTGATCACAATATTGGGGAAATCCAGCAAGTGCACTTCCAGAGGATCCAACATGCCTTTACGTGTGACAATGATTTGCTTCGGCTGCTCCTCCACGGGCAGAGAACGAATCAGGGCAGCCACTTCTTCAGCTGTCTTCCATTTGGCCAATTGGCCCAAACGTTTCTGACCTGCCCACACCGACGTGTGGATAATCTTGAGGAACAATTGTCCAGTGCGGGGATTGAAAATGAAAATGGCTCCGTTGATGGGCTTGGTGGTCAGATTGCCCTCAAAAGTCTTGTGAATGGTCACGCGATAGACATTCGTGTCATCCACGAACCAAATGATCTGATTGGAGAAGAGCTCACCATAATTCTGGGAGCTGAGATACGGTTCCGTGGGCTCGGATGAATACAGCTGGAGGGCCTTGCGTATACGCTCTCTCAGCACATAAAGGGCCGGATTGGCCTTCATAATCTTGGCCATGGCCTGCTGGATGAGGGTCTTGCAGCCGGGGAACCAATTGCCATAGGCCGAGTGAAGATTGTAGGCCAAGTCAATGGCTATGAGCACGCCAGTGGGTGAGGGATAAATGGACATGTTGTCCGTGGTGTAATCCAAGAACTTGGCACGGGCATAGCGTTCCACATCGTGGGAATCGTAGTCACCCCAACGCAGCTGTATGTCTAGCCAGTACTTCTGGGTGGTGGTATTGTCCATGGTATCCTTGGTGTCGGCCAGGAGCGAGGGACGCGAGACATTCCATTTGTAGGCCGGGAAAAGGAGAATATCAGCACAGGATGAGTTCATCTTGTAGGATTTACGTGGATGAATTGTTTCCTTTTGTACTGTCTCAATCTCTAGGGCATCCAATTCCTGATCGAAAACTTGACACAAATCCATTACAATCGATTCATGGATTTTCTGCCACAAATGGGCACGGAAAATCTGAATCAGTGAAATTTTCAGAGTAGGAATTTTGCCATGCATGAAAATACCCGTCAAATCCAATTGCACCTGGAAACCTACATAGACATTGGCACGATTGATGGTCGGTGACCACCAGAGGGTGAAACGTCGATTCGGAATCTGATTCAGACCCGAACGCTGGGCATTGGTGAGTTTCTTGTATTTCATAGACTCCTCGAAGCCTGAAGCCTTCTCCCAGAAGAGACCCTCCCAGGTGGGGAAGTAGGTGCCCTTGAAGAGTGTGTGCTCCAAAATACCCTCCACGCCGCCCAGGGCCTGAATCATATCAGTGCGATAATTGTTCAAATTCCATAGCTTGCCATCGTGGCGCTGGTGGGTCCACCAGAAGGGATTCTGCTTGAGCACCTGATATTGCTTGAATTCGGTGCGTATGCGCCAACCCTTGTCATAGGCCAGAGTATGACGATCCTTTTGGAACAATGTGTTGATTCGCGGTATGCCACGATCCCAGCTATCTTCCAAGTCCTCCAAAGTCAGACGACGATTCTGGGCATTTGCCTCCTGACGTTTCAAGGCATATTCGGCCCACACACGCTGTGAGTCTATAAACTCACTCTCCCACGGCTGAATGTAGCGATACAGATTCGGAATCAATTGATCCTCATCGTGAGACATGCCTAAATTAAAACAAGAAGTTCATATAAAAATGCAGTTGATTAGTTTCTGGTTTTCAATTTACCCGATCTGAAATGGGTGATGCCCACATCGGTTTGCTTGGACCAGCGTAAATCAGACTGCGGTATGAGTACGTGACCCATGCTCAACATGCCCAGGCCGCCCAACTCTTTGGGTGTATAAAACACAACGGGCGGAAAACGCGAGGGCATTTTGGAATTCAAACCAATCTTGATACGAGTTTGAATCTTATTCTCACACTTGACCAGCAAATCCAAAAGCTCTTGAGTGTTCACCACAGCCTCACGGAAGTACGTCATTAGACCAATCAAAGCTGTATTCCATTTGTTGACAATCTATATAAAAAATTAATTGGTTAAAGCCTGACAAACAATTTAGAACCTTTCTCTCTGACCTTGGTGAAAGTGGTAGAGCCTGAAGCCATTAAAATTTGACGCACACGATTGTGGAAACGACCCAGAGACTCATCATCCACACGCAGGAAACACTGAGCAGTTCTCTCTTTGGTAATTTCGTTTTGCAAATTCCAGACTCCATCTCTGTGGGTGAACTCTTCGTTTTGAGTGCGGCACTGCAAGTAAAAATAAGAAAGTAAAACCATATTATTCTCTGAACTTGGGCATTCATTTCTGTGGCTTAAGAACCTTGGGCAAAATACGGCACTCGAAACCGCTCATATTGAAAAGCAAATTGGGATTGTCCTTGGAGTAGACGGAAACAAAAGTATTCTCCCAGCCAATGGTAGTCACAGAGCGCGGCAAGCGATTCTTAATGTCCCAAAAGACAGCGCGACCCCTGCAAAATAATAAAAGAATTTTTATTTATGCTTTAAAATTTGCAATTTCCTTGGACTTACAAGTTCACATCATGCTTCATGAGACGCATACGGGCATCGCGGGGCCAGCACTTTTTGTTGTTGTAGCCCACAATATTCTCATTGTTCGGATCGGGATGTTCGGTGAGATAGCGCTGGATAAGATCACGGGCCTCTTCGGCCGTAAATCTAAAGAACAAATGTATACGATCCACATAGCGACAGTACAGCCGAATCGGATGAGCTGTTTCGGTGACTGCGTCTTGGAATGTGAGAAAATCATTTGGCATTTGCGGTGGTCCAGCCATTTCACTTGACCGATGCAAGCCCAGGACCAGAACGTCCAGAACCAGGCCATAATATTGGGTGATAAACGAAGAGAACTGCAGACCACGTATGATGCCATAACTGTTGGTATGATTCATGTCCTTGTAGTTAATGACCACATTATTTTTGGCCGTCATATAATCGGCAATATTGTGATCCACAATCAGGCGGAGCAGACGATTTAGCAAGCTCAGATCGATCTTCTCATAGAGCTTCTCGAAACGTGACTCCAACAAGACATTGCATTCGCCCTCGCCCACATCCCACACATCCTGCAGATTATTTATGCCTGAAACGAAAATATAACAAAATATTAGACTAGCCCAAATAATTTCAAACAGTTTGAAAATTTTTCGACTTGGCGGCAGTTGTGCCAATTCCGCGTGAGGTTTGCAACAAGGGGATGATTAAATGCATATCACTTTGCCACAAATCACACACACAAAGGGCACACAATTTACTCGGATTCCTTCACTTTTTAGTTTTGGAGAGGCAAAGCAAAATCACCTTGACACCACTTATAAGCCAGCAATGGCGGTGGCTCCGTGTCGCTGGGCTTGATCCAAGGCGGGAATAAGCGTCGCTTGTCTGCCTCATACCAAAGATATTGATCCAGATAGGCATCCGTGATCTTCTCCAGTGGCTCCACCTCATAGACAGGAATCAAATGACTATACAAGTCCATAAACTCAATGCCCACCTAAAAAGACAATAAGATAATAAGAAAATCACAAGAAAACAATAAAAGTGACTCACTTCTTTGAAGGCACGTTGGGTGAGCAAGTGACGCTTGATGCGTGATAAGGCCTCGTGAGGATTATCGTAGGCCTGTTCAATCAGGCCCAGCTCTTCACGCTGACTTTGGTTGAGCCGGGACTTCACACTGTAAGCCTCTTTGAGACGCTCCAAGGCCAAGATCAAAAGCTTGGTATCATGCTTGTAAGACAGAGGTGGAAACGGTATGGGAGCAAAACGACGCGACTCCAGCCAATGCACTGTGGTGGTGTAAATAGCCACAGCCTCTTCGGGCGATATATACGGTCCATCCTTGAGGTAGTTGTGTTGGCGCTCCTGCTCGGCTTTCAAGTACAAACGGGTCAAACGACCCAGATTCTTTTTGCAAACGGTCTTGTCCACTGTGGCGCCACGGCGTATACGCTCGCGATTGTAGTGGGCCGTGTTGGTCCACCAATCCGCCTTCATTTTTACATAACGCAAAATCATATTCTCGATGGGTATGGGCAGGCCGGGCACCTTCCAGGGTATGTTGGCCTTCCAGCAACGCCAGGCCTCCGACAAATGCTGGAGTATGGTACGCGCCTTGTTCTGCTTGATGCCCTCCGGCATCATATCCACAATATCATGCATAACTGAGGCACGCAACTCCAAGTCGAAATGCGATTCCACACGCTGTTTGGTCACCGTCTTGGCCACACCCTTAGAGTGGCGACCTTCAAATTGACGCGACAGCAAGTTGCCCAGCCAACGTTCCAGCAGGGGCGTAATGCCACGCATAAAGAAGAGCCAGACACGCCAACCAGGCGCCCAGAAGCCACAGCCCGGCCCCTTGCCAACGGGTCCAGTGTTGAAGCGGTAATAAATCAAATGCTTCAAATCCTTGCACATGCGAATCTGTCTCATCAGCTTGTATTTATAGCGATACATGCCAGTCAGTTGACCCACATGAGCGAATATATATTGCAGACCATCGGCCAGCTGAAAAGCATCTACATTGTTGAGCCGATACTGGACATGCGAATCGATAATCAATTTGGTCAAACGCAAAATCTCTCGGCACAAGTGGAAAGCTTGAAAGAAAAAGAATATTTAATTCAGTTTGAATTTTTTACGACTCAAGGTAATTTTTAGCCTACCATTGCCGAAACGTGATTTTTTACGCTCTTTGGTGGTCAAAGTTTTCACCGGCTTCAAATTGAAATTGTAATCCAAATGCAAATAGTTAAGATTCTTGCGATGAATCAACAGATTCAACATATTATAGCCTTGTCGACAGACCTGCAGACCAGCCTCCACCCAGTCCAGAGTGGTGGTCTGGAAAAACTTGGTGGCCTTGAACGAGCGGAACAGATATCTGACGAAGACAATGAAAATGTCACAAAAATCTAATAAAATTTATTTGTATTTACCTCTTCTTCTGGGGCTTGGGCTTGCGATGCTTTAGGGCATTGAGCACATAATATTTGAGCAACTTCTGATAGCTCACACGCACCTTCACGGGATGACCGGGTGGACAGTGCTCTTTGTACCAGCACTTGACCAAGGGCACATCAATGGCACGTCGCGAGCGGCCTGAACGCATATTGAATGGTCGCGGGGCCCAGAGCAAGGCTATGCCATTGGCCGTATTGTCTGTATAGAGTGGTGTGTCCTGCAGGAAGGGTTGCACTTCGTCAGGTAGGGTGAAATCCTCATCGTCGTCGGGTATGGGTTCCTGCATTTTCGGGTTGGCATTGCGATGGGAAATGGGATTTATAAGCGGATCAAAGTAAAAGGCGGGCAAATCTGGATCCTCTGTCTTTATGTACACCACATTGGGTGTGTGGTACCTAAAATAAACATATAAATTAGCAAGAAATATTTAATGAGGTTTTTTTGATAAATTGTCGGCAATTATCAGCTATGAAAATTTGTTGTCTGCTCAAAAATCATAAACAATTTGATTGCCACTCTGTTAGACCATCGCTAGTTTTGGTAGTAAATTCAGAGTGTTAGTTGATTTCACACGGCTTGAAGCATTGTCCTCGGGGCTTATTAAAAGACAACTCTACGTAGCTGTGGTTTCCTTTTCCTTTTTTTTTTTTTTTTGTAACCATAAAACTCACCAGCTGAGATGTACAAAATGCGGCATATTATTGTAGAGGTAGGGAAAAGCTATGCGGTATTCGGTTCGTATGGGCTGGCGTATGATGACTTTGTTGATATCATTGAACTCATTCCAGTCCTCATCCCTGGCAAAATAAATAAATTCAATCAACAGAAATGACAAAATTGATATTCCTTTAACTTACCCCACATTGTGATCCTTGATGAGCGGCTCAAATTTGGGTCCTCCGGGTATGGCCATGTTAAGTGCCTTCGCGGTGAAGAAGCTCTTGGGATCGAAGAGATAAAAGAAATTATTGTCTACCAAGTCGGTAAGCAGCTGATTCGCCAGACGATAAAGTGTAGCCAGCTGAGGCAAGGACAAGTTCCACTTTCGATAAGTTGAGCCATTAACAAAACTGGAAATATTCAAATAATTCATCAACTACTTCAAGTCCTTTTCCATTTGCAGAAACGTACGGTGTATCGACCAGGGGACGGTGATCGTAGAACCATTTGTGCACGGCGTTATCTTCATCATTGTCCAATTCAATTTGTATAGCCTCCAGGGGTTCCACGTCTAAAACGTTGTCAGCATAGTCCAGCGGTGGCTCTTCATCGTCAAAGGGTGGGAATCGCATACGTTTAAAGTGGCGACGATCACGTTTTTCACGACGCATCATAATCCACATGGTGCTGAAATGTTTCTACAACATTAAACCAAAAATGTTACGGCCTAGTTCCACTGTGTGAGACTTACCCCCACTGGGCTATGTAGACGGGTTCAATAACCCAGGGAATTTCATTGACAAAGGTAATGGCTCCGGTGATGTGATAAAGCACTTGGACATCACGGATTTGCTCCCAAGGCATGGGCATGTTCTCCAGCAGTTTGAGAACGGCATGCGGCATATATTTGAGAGCGCCCAAATAGACACGCTTGTCATGGCGGTATTTGCGGGAGGTCATATCTCCATGGTCGCGAATAATCTTTCGAATGTGTTCTGGTGGCATGTCCTCTTTCTGTGTGTCAATGAAGCCGAATTTCCGCTTGTCGGCAAATCTCTTGGACTGCAAATGTTGCCATTTTAAGGACTTTTCCTGGAGCTTCTCCTCAGTCATAATGTCGGGCTTGGGTGTGGGAATTTGCCCAAGTGTGGGCGGAGGAATACCGTTTCCCGATGCTTGACCGGGTATTGGCATTCCATTAGCATTCATTGCGCCCGGCGGCGGCAGGGGAGCTCCCGGTGGCGGTATTTGCTGTATTTGGTTGGCCATTTGCTGCTGGGCATGCAACTGCGCTTGCTGAGCATGAGCAGCGGCATATGCCTGCTGGGCCATCAATTGAGCGGCCCAAGCATTTGGCGGTATCATATAGGGAGGAATCGACATCCCGTTTGCTATATTTCAAGCCTGGATAAATTACAAAAATTAATTTTATGAATTTATACACGTTGTGCAAGCTTGAAGGGAGCCGAAAATAGCGGTCGCGGTAAAGAAGACGCACCGCGCGGCTTCTCACAATTTGCACAGCCTAATTTAGCTGCAAGAACGTATTTACTTTATTTAAATGTAACTTTAACGCTGGTACAATAATACTATGGAATTATTACCTAAGTTAAATGTTTAATGCACTTTTTTCAGCTTTATTGTCAACAAACGTTTACTTTTTACTTTTTCAATGCGGCAGACATTTTCTTAGGCTAAACAGTGCTGCCAGGTGGCGTGAGTCCAAAATTTTTGCAACACTAAAAACCCTAAAAAATCCGGAAGGAAAATAATGCGCGCGTAATTTAAAAAACAAAAAATCGATAGTCGATAAGTAAATATAATGAATGAAAACAAGGTATCTATTAAAAAGTAAACAAAAAACAAATCATTCAATTTTATTTAACTTTTATTCAGACAGCGCAATATCTTTTATTTTGTGTTGTTGTTTTGTATGAGGTTGTTATATATTGCTAAATTGTATTTATTTGATATTAGGACACCACGATGCGGACACAAATCTTCCTGCAATGAGAGTTCCTCTTGTAAGGACAGAAATGGCATTTCCTTTATCTGACCAGATGTATGGTATCCCGAATGAATAAGTACATAACAGATTTATCTGTGCTTACGACTTGCTATATACAACTATTTACATTGGTTGTTGAAGAAAGTAATTCACCTTTTAGAATAAAAAAAAGGCCAAGAACCTTGAGCTCATAATTGTGATGCCAAATTTCCGTTGAAAGATGAAGATGATATTTGTTTAATCAATGATTGTAATGTGCAAAATCAATCATTCTCATGAGTACATAATAAGATTTTTCTATAAAAGTTGCCGGCCTTTCGTTCTGATTTCACAGTTGGCAAACAACAAAGCTTCTAACTAGAACAGAGCGAAAGGCGTTAATTTGCTAAAAATTCAAACACACATAACGGAATTTTACGAAAAATATTGCAATGTCAAAGGTAGAATTACTCATAGAGAACTTGTTATACTTTTTACAACGAAATGGCTTGAAAATATTTCCAGCTATTTGTACTGTTGGCAGTCCTGTTTGCTGTCTTTCTAATGATGGCTCAAGCTGTGCCTGTGGTTGAAAACGACTCGGATATGGAAACGGCAGACACCTTCGGACTGGGCTATGCGGTACCACAAGTGGCCCCAGTGGCTCCTTGGCCAGTCTATTATGGTCGGACCTATGGCAAGACTTACGGTTATGGCAGCTCATATGGCGCTTATCGCGGCTACGGCTATGGCAGTTTTTATCGTCGCCCCATTTACCCCGTTTGGGGTTAAGCTCAACCCGTTTGTTTCATTCCACACACACTGTTTATTTGCCTGATAACTGTACTAACACCAAAGAGTTTTAAAATATAATTTCATAAATTTCACTTTACTTTGACTTACTGTGTGAAACTAAGTCGGGTTTGAGTGCATATCACACTCTAGGATTGCCGTAACTCAATGACGTAGCAAAAAGCTTTTGACCCCAAAGAAATTTCGCATTATTATTATGATTTTTTGTTTGTTTTTTCTTTTTTTTTTTTTTGGAAACATTCGGTGGCTCAAAAACCGGATTGGATTTAACATACGATTCACTTTGGTATGTATATAAAATTAAACCGAAATTACAAACACTTCAAGAGAAGCTAAAAACAATTACACAGTTTTTTCGAGCAAGCCGAGTTGGTCAAGCGTATGTGAAGGGGGATTGCGGGGGCAATTGCAGCTTGTACTGAACTCAACGAACCTAAGATTTACGACACTCTTGGCTTGGCCCGGCCCGGCCTGGCAAAAGTCGAGCAAATAAGAAAAGCCAGCATTTTTATACTCTTTCAGAAAGTTTTGGTATTTTTTGTATACTCTTTTCAGTTCAACATTTTCCTTATCAATTACGCTATAGCGATTAAGTGATAATTCATTTTCATGACTCATAAAAATTGCAGCGAAGTTAGGTGTGAAGAGAAAAGTGTTAGCCCACCCAGAAATAAGTTCCTTTTCTTCTTTTTTTAAATATGAAATTTACTTGGAATAGAAATAAAAATTTATCTAAAGCTTAGGTAGATGGCTTAAAAGTTGTGCTGGCGATGAGCTGCCGAGGAGTGCCGCTTCTGGTGATGCTTAGGCTTGGCATGTCCATGATCCTGGACACGGCGCTGGTGGCGCTTCTGCTGTGAGGCGGAGACCTTGTGATGCTTCTTTTCCTGACCACCAAAAGACTTGGACTTGTGTTGATGATGCTTGTCCAGGTTGACCTTGCCATGCTGAATTGATTTATGAGAGAATTTAACTCCCTCATGCCCGCCAAGTTGGCGCTTGTGCTGTGTGTGGATTTCATGTTGACGGTGATGGGGCTGCCTGCCACCCTGGCTGGCCCAGACCAGCACCAAGGCTAGGGCAATGAACACAAACAACTGCAGGCGAGATCAGAATATTTCAAATTAATTAAGGCTATCGGAATTTCACTTCTTCACTTCTTTTGGATAAGATAAAAAATTAATTGTTTGTTTTTTTTTTTTTTTTTTTTTGGCTACCGTTTTTGACATATTCCACAAATTGGCTATATATATTTTGATAAACAATTATTTTATTCTTTTTATTCAAGTCTTTCCATAAACCGTCCAACCACTTTCAAAACAAAACAACGACTGCTTTCGGAAACTCTTCCGCCGCTGGTTATATCGTTATCTTTTTATATGGCTAGCGTACATACATATATATATATATATATAGGTACAACTTTGATGACCCCAGACCCGAGACCTCAACCCGCAGTCCCTAGAGCTGCTTCAATTGTACATTTGTCATGTAATACAGCCGAGTGTGCCAGTCTTTTTTATCGCCCATAAACCGAAATAAAGCCAAAAAGTATTTGTTAGTTTTTGTTGTATTTCTCTGAATTTTGCATTATAACAGACGAAACAGATGTCAACGATTTTAGACTAGATCACCAGATTGCCAGCCAAAGCCTGGCTTTCATACGGAATACAAACCAAAGTCGCTAAAAACTGAAACAAAAGAGTCTTTTGTATAATCCCAAGAATCTGACAAATTTATAATTCCAGAGCGACGTGGTCTTTAAATTCTAATCGATATGAATTTTATTTCATAAGTTGAGCTTTTTTTACATTTACTGAGAAATTGCTGTGCCATAAAGCTCAACAGACGTTCGTGCCCCGAAACTAGAAGAGCTCTTCACAGGTCTGGGAATAATTAAATCTGACCAGAAGGGACTTTGACTGACCTCTTTTCACTCTTAACTGATGAAGCTTGGCATTATCGTAATGAATAGAATTGCTGATCAGACAAATTTATAGGGCATTCAGATGGGTCTGAAGCGGCAGAAACTATATCTTTATGTCCTGTACTTTAAGGCAAAGAAGAAGATATCCTAGACTCCCCAAAGAAAGCCACAATATGATCAGGGTAACTAGAGAAATGGATATAGCCAGAAAGCCTCGATCTTAGAGACTATAGGAGCTAGGATAACCAAACTTCAGATTCGTTGAATTCAAAGGAATCTCAAGAACAGAGTTTTTAGGTCAATGTGGCCTATCAGGGTTACCACCTTTTCTTTTTCAATTCTGTCTTCAAGTTACAAGGTATCCCAAATTCGGTCCGTCGATCTTAGAGACTATAGGAGCTAGGATAACCAAACTTTGGATTTCTTGGAATCTCAAGACCAGAGTTTTTAGGTCAATGTGGCCTATCAGGGTTACCACCTTTTCTTTTTCAATTCTGTCTACTAGTTACAGGGTATCCAAAGCTCGGTCCGTCCGTCCGTGAGAACGCCTCGATCTTAGAGACTATAGGAGCTAGGAGAAACAAACTTTGGATTCCTTGAACTCAAAGGAATCTCAAGCCTATCAGGGTTACCACCTTTTCTTTTTCAATTCCATCTACTAGTTACAGGGTAACCCAAACTCGGCCAGGCCCGTCTTAATTTTCAGTTAATCAAATCGGCTAAGCCACGTGGTTCCTATAAAATCAATATCCGCTCCACTCTGATATTGTTGAACGCTACCAGGAGTGACGTGGTAAATTGATAATATTAAATTCACTTAGACAATTTGGTAATTCAGTATATTTATTTGAATATAGAGTTTATTGAATGAATAAAAGTGTGTTGGTGTGAGGTGGAAACAATATTTGAACTTATATAAAACAATAATAATAAAGATAAAACATTACATATTTTGTTATCATTTCTTTCATTTTGTTTTGCTCTCCGTTATCTATTGAATTGGTTGAAAATTGATTTACGCTCGACACTCCAAATTGGTAGTCGTCTAGGTTTATATACTATTTATAGGTTCTCCTTGTATTGAATGCTCTAAATATGTGTATGTATTAGTTGATATATATGTGAGTGTGTGTATATGTATTTGTTTTAGTTTAGTATAAATATTTATTTTTTTATGTGAATTTTTTGAATGCTTGTTTTATGTTTTTTTTTCGCTTAATTTTACAAAAAAATATATGAAAACTTTTTATTTACCAAAAAAGAAAAAAAAAGAAAAAAGAAAAGAAAATTTATAATTTGCTTGTTTGGATTGATTAATTGATATAAACAAATATATTGAATATTTTTTAAATTGAAAGAAAAGTTTTGATATTGGAATAATTATAAAACGTAATCTGATTCACAAATAATTCTTAAGTTTAAGAAAATAATTATAATATTGTGTGTATTCCATTTTTTTTTTACATTTTTTTTTTTAAGTTTTTAAATTTTTTTTTACGTTTTTTGTCATTTTTTTTTGTGTGTGGTTTTCTTTGATTATAATTTGTATGTGTAATAATATACGACGTTTTTAGCTTGCTCTTAACGTGGCTAACGCAAAAATGTTTGTTTAAATAAATTTGAAATCCGGAAAAAACTACGTTTTTCTTTTTTTTTTTTTTTTGGTTGTTTGTTGACTTGAGTTTTGTTGTTTTTGATAAAAAATTTGAAATATTGCGATTTTAGTTGATTATTTTTGTGAACACATTTTGGGTCAATTTGGGTCGGTCGTGTGATGTTCCATAGACGGATTCGTTTGATTGCCCGTGGTATAAAATTTACTGTGATTTTAAATAGGATTCAAATTGATTATGCGATAGCAAATCGGCTAGAGTGCAAATTCTTGTCAACATTCATTTTTTGTTTTGTTGTAGTTTTTTTTTGTTAGTTTACTCCTCATCGATGGTGTAGAGGAAGTAGTAGTTTTCGTTATCGTTGATGGCTGCTGGTGGGGCCTTGGGTGATTTACGCGACAAGGGTTCGAAGCCCATGAAGAGGAACGCCTCGATGAGGCGAGCGCATTCTGGCTGATCCTTGCGCAAAATCATGACAATGCCGTCCACCTCCAACTTGTCCTCGGCAAACTCCAGCAGAGAGATGAAGGTTTGCTTTGAACCAGCTGGTGGCAAGTCCTTGGGGAAAGCCACATACAGCAAGTTGTTAACCGGATTCAAGATCGTTGACCAATTGGTGAACAAGTCCTCGGAGACGTGCAACTTGATGGTGATTTGCACCGGCTGGTCATGCTGCAAGATCTGGCGCAACACCTCCTGGCAATCATCCGACGAGCACAATGAATGTATGTCTCCAATGTGCGACTCCAAATCGGAGAGCTCCGATGAGGAGGATGCAGTCGGCGAGGATGCCCGAGAGCTGGCCTCGAACAAGCTGCTACCAGCCGAGTCAACCGACGACTTGCGGCTGTAGCCTGTTAAAGCAGATAGAATGAAAATTTTATTATTAAAATGAATTGATAATAAGTGTCGAATCTATACTCACCCGTTAAGAGCGATGCCCTATCGTGATCTGTTCTGTGGTGGACAGGGACATCAGGACCACCACAGAGGCCCTACGCCGAGAGAGATGCGGTAGGATTCAGTCGACATGTTCGTGGCGCAAGACGAAGTCGAGATGGTGCGGAGCTTGCCGTCAGCACAGCTGGCAATTCCGCTATCATTAAAATCTCTTCTAACGATACTACTACTTAATTTTGGATCGCTGTGAATAAGAAAATAGTTCGAAAAAAATGATTTCTGCCGGTCATTGCAATACCGTATGCCTGCCTATCGCTTTTGTAGTGGAAAGTACCCAAATATATTACCAAATCATTTTGTTTTTTGTTTTATTGGTGGTTAACTGTGGTTGGAGGTTCTTTGTGACGCGGGTGGCACAACTTAACGGCGCAATACCTTTTAGGAAACTGATTCAAATTTTGTACTTATCACAACAACATCCAATAGGTTTAATTATATACGTTTTTTTTATGACGCTGGCCATTTGGAGTGTTTGTTCTTGTGCTTTCATTTATAAAGATAAGAGTTGGGATGTTATCAGTTGTTTGCTTAAAGCCAAGGCGATAACTTCGTCGGTGGCGATAACAGTGCGCCAACGAAAGCAACCGTGCATTGAAATGCGACTCTGTATGGCGAAACGAAACTCACCACAGCATGGCTGTTAAAGGCACGCACACATACACAACTGTGGTAAACGTTTTGCGCGAAGGCAGAAAAGAATTCGCGGTCGCAAAATTAAAGGCAGAAAATCAATAAATTAAGTGGAAAATAAACAAGAAAAGATTTAAAACAAATCAAAAATGTCTATCGGTGTGCCAATTAAGGTTTTACATGAGGCTGAAGGCCATATAATTACCTGCGAAACAATCACCGGCGAAGTATATCGCGGCAAACTAATAGAGGCAGAGGATAACATGAATTGCCAGATGACACAAATTACGGTAACCTATCGCGACGGACGCACAGCCAACCTGGAAAATGTCTACATTCGTGGATCCAAAATACGTTTTCTGATACTGCCGGACATGCTGAAGAATGCTCCAATGTTTAAAAAGCAGACCGGCAAAGGTCTAGGCGGGACGGCGGGTCGCGGCAAGGCGGCGATACTTCGAGCACAGGGTGAGTCAATACCACTAAAATTTCCAAATTGATTTCATAACAAATTTATGTTTAATTTAAAGCGCGAGGACGAGGCAGAGGTGGACCGCCGGGCGGCGGACGAGGCGGACCCGGCGGTGGAGCACCTGGTGGTCGTGGGGCCTGGAACAAAGATCAAGGCGGCAATGCCTGGCAAGGCGGTCCCACAGGCGGACGTGGTCGCGGCGGCTTGTGAGAACACAAGACCACACAACACACACACAATTTTGTAAACTTTAAGCAAGTGGGCGTTAATATTAGTGGGCGGGGCATGAACAATAATTATTGTTGAAGTCGACTTTATATGTAATGTATTCTTTTGGAGCTAGCAAAAGCACTCGCAAAGCATTTTCCATAAATACAATATTAACTTGAATTCAAGATCTGGGTAAACTCATTTTCAATCGCTGAACTGGCCTGCAAGTAAAACCACCAGCACCAAAGGACAGATGACAACAACTATAATTTAATTATAATATAAACAGAAATCGGCGCTTTTCGAATATTATACAAAGAGAGCAATTCCATGACAGTATTCTAAAAACTTCTTAACTGGACTGTCGACGGATAGCTCTCTTCATTTCGCTATTCGCAAATCAAATTTGTTGGATTAACACAACAAAAATTTCGAAGCGAAACAAAGGACATGTCCCCGGGCCAAGCCAGAAACATCAAATGGACAGAAGACAAGAAAAGTTGGTTAGTAGAAAATATAAATCAACGGATCGTTGGAAATCGTCGAATATCATATAAAGAGAGCAATTCCATGACAGTTTTATATAGCAAATCTGACTGTCGACGGACAGCTCTCTTTATTCATTTATTCGCAAGTGGATTTGACTCGGCTAAATTGTGTTAATTAAACATTCAAAATATTAAAAAAAAAAAAAAAGGACGGCACAAAACAAAACAAAAATGTGAAAGGCAAAATGAGACGGCGGCAGCGGCAGCAGAATCACAAAACAAATTTCAAATGTTTTTAACCTCATTCGGAACCAAGTCAAATAAATAATTTTCCGCTTGAATGTTCAGACAATTCTTTGTTATTGTTTTCCTTTTTTTTTTCTAGATTGAAAATATTTTCAACTTTTTTTTTTATTTTTTTGATCAAAATAAAATAGTAGAGAATTTTCTATTGCGCATTTGGCAAATTAAGTGAAATTGAGAGGGAAAGCTTTACGAGCCGGCAAACCACTAAAAATCAAATCGCCGATGACGCAGGAGGAGCACACACTGGGAATTGCTGCTTCCTAATTAATTTTGCTCTGTCCACTTAACCTCGGCACGTGCGCAGCACTCGAGCCGAGCCCACCTACCTCTGCTCTCCCAGTTCCAGGGAGCACTCTGGCTGCTGCAGCTGTTGCTCTGAGGCTTCCGACTGCTGTTGCATTTTGGAACCGTTTTTTATTGAAATTCTTTTTTTTGTTTTATCACAGTTTAATTAATTTCCCCTTGGTTTTTTGTTAGTTTGTTTCTTTTTGGACTATCACAGTTTTTGGTTACAAGCAATTGGATTAAGTTTACATCGAAATGGTCTAGAGTGGATTATTTATTTTATTTTTTTGTCAACGGCGTGGCACAGAGTTAAGCGTTTGTCTGGCAACTGACAGCATCCCACTCAGAGCATCGTCATTTATTTCAAAAAAAAAAAAAAAAAATCTGAATTCATTCTCTTCGGCCGCATGTGTACTAAGGTACTAAGCATGTGAATAATAGATGAAACATAACATAGAAGAAGAAGCAGAACAGGAGGCGGAGAAGGGGAAGAAACTAGTACAGTTGCCTGCAAACAAATTTCGCCCTGTTAAAGTAAACGAAATAAAATCGTCTGACTCGTCCAAAGGTAGTGGAAAAATTTTAGTATTATTTTATTTTATTTTTTTTTGCCTATTGCATTCAAAACAACAACAACAAAGAATTCTAAAAATAACTGCAATGGGTATTTATTTTTTTTTTTTTTTTTGTCTGTGGGCAAAGCACCGGTAATGAGCTTTTTGTGTGTCTTTCTTTGTTTATTAAATTAAACATTCCATCACCCTTGACGGGGGAGGGGGTGGTGTGGGAGGCAAGCGTACAAAATAAATGTGCTTTTCTCGTGCTCCAATGGCATTAAGGTTTGCAGAAAAGTTGACCCAATAAAAACCAAGAAAAAGGGGAATTTTTGCACTTGGCCAAAACACGTGCCCCACCCCCTCCCAGGAAAAGTATCGATAAGTTTGATGGTGATGTTATGTCGAGTGCCTTGGTTTTCATAAGAAGTTGAAGACGGTGCCAATGTTTTTTTTCTGCTTGCGAAATACTCATATGTCCCGTTATGTCAGCAAATATGGCGAATTCACGTTTCTTTCCATGCCAATGAAACCAACCAACTCAATTCAATTATTTCTAGAACAAAAACTAGAAAACTCTCTCCAGTCCCTAAATTAAGTTCTGATGAAATCTCTGAGGTATTTGAATAGCACAAACAGCTCGACAAATCTTAGATAGGGCTTTGGGCAGAGCAGATCCCTTGTAATTTGTGTAATTGAGGTCGCTCCGGTAATTATCATAAAATGTAAATAAATTAAATCATCAAAAAATGCAGTTGAAAGACGTCAACAGAGACATAATCCCTCGTCGACTAGAAGCTAAAAGGGAAATGCCAGCCAGATAAAAATCATCCTATACAGACTTGAGATAAAATTAAGTAAACAACTAAATCAGATTTTACAAAACAAAATAACTTTGGTTATAAAATAACAAACAAGTGCTTTATATCATCATTGTGGTCATAAAAAGGTAGGGAGCAGCGATAAGACAAGATAAGATTAAAAGTGTAAACGTGAAATCTGGATCGTTTGTCTTAATTCCAGATAAGGTCCAATAAGGCCCGGAGGGTGGCGAAAACTTTACTTCTATAAATACAATAATTATTTCCAGCCCAGGGTTGCAAATGAAATGTAGATTATATACCCCTTTGTACTGTACAGACTTGATCAAGATCGGTCTATAAATATACCAGAAATATCCCTATCAGAGGTGTACCTCTAGACCGCTATATATGATACGATCCAGGTGAAACTTGGTGTGTATTTAGACCTCTATTTAAGTATTGTTTATATTTCATTTGAAAGAGATTGCTCGGGAAATGTCAAAGATATGCCCAAAACCGAAGAATATTTGGCCCAATCCAATTTGGGTATGAAAATGAAAAATCGATTCTAAGTAGTAAAAGCAACTTTTGTCGCATTATACGAGTCACCAGCATTATCGGAATATAAAACAATAACAGAATGATAATTTGCTGATATTCTATCAGAGCCCATTAATTATTTGAAATGAGTTTTGTTACTATATTAGTATTTTTTTATGAAGCTATAAATTCGAACAATTGGAGAATAATAAAATAAATAACAATCAATAACAATAATCAAACAATATCTGAGAAGTGTAAGCAAATAAGAATCATCTAGCAAAATTCAGAACAAAGAAAGCAGAGCTGAAAATATACTCTTGCAGTGGAAATTTCCATCGAGCGTTCTGGTTTTTTTTTTTGGTGGTTGTTTTGGTGGAAGGGGGGAGACTTGAAATAGGCTCTGGAAAGCACTGCAATGTTAAGTACAAGCGTGCTGGTTTTTTTTTTGTTTGTTTGTTGGCATCTCGTCAGAAATGGCGCAGCAAACAAACCGGTTGGTTTGCGTGGACCCAACATCTCCAATCTCCAGGCAGTTGCAATAAAAGGGGGGCGCTGAGGTAGGGGATGGAGCAGATCCGGATCGTAAAGTTAGACAGTCAGTTTGGTTGGTTGACTTTTGTTGCTTGTTTGCCTTGCCTTTTGCAGATAAGAAAAGATTCTGTTCAGCTACTGCAAACAATGCTGACTTGACAACGGCGACTAGAAAACTCGGTAACTGAGCATCAGATAAAAAAAATATCATAAAAGTCACATTGTTTTTAATGGCACACACAAATTATGAAAAAGGTCGAGAAATTTCCTCAGCTGCTGCGGCAAGGTGGCGTGCAAACTAGAATTCGAAAAGTGACTTGCAGTTGTGACGTTGAATTTATACCGTTTTCATTGGAGTGCAAAATAAACAAAGAATAACAGAGAATACAAACACATTCATATGTTCGGCCATATGTGTGCGCCACTGCGGTCATACGGTAAATCTGTGTATGCGACCAACAACAAGGCTGCCAGATTGTTTGGCAATACAAAGAAAACAAATGGCTGGACCAATCGATCAATTATATCAAATTAGTAATTTGAACATCTCAAATGGATACGAAAAATGCCTTGTTCGGTTGCCTTGGTTTTGATGTGCTTGCTATATATGCCTGGTAGTTCCAGCAGTTTTTTGGGGTGGCAACTTCGTTGGGGGGTAGCCAATATGGCTGCTGCTTACTCAAAACATACGCACACATACGCAGGAACTTACTTAAACAAATGAAAAGGGAAAGAAAATAAAAAATAATTATAAAGTAAAAATTAAATTTCAAAAAAACACACAACAAACAAATATGCATATTTTTGTGAAATTAATTGTTTACTTTACTTACGAACCGCTGATTCTGCCTTTATAAATTTTCAATGTTGTTCAGGTTAATTGCTGTGTGTGCTATGTGTGTCGTTTTACACACACTCACCACACGCACACATGTTAGTTTTGTTAAGGAGAAATATGTATATATTTACTTATCTATAACAATTTGCACCACCACCGATCGAATTTTATTAGGTTATGCCACCAATGGGGGTAAAGGGGTTTAGGATACCTATATTTAATGGTACCCGTTCACTTTTTTCACTACAAAATATTGATTTGTACACTTGTGTATGGCTCATTCTTTTTATTTATTTTTTTTTTTGTTGGCCATTACTTACAGTTTATTATTCATATTTGATGGCATTTTCACACTTAATAATTGTTGCAACTTAACGCACAAAGAACGAAAATTAAACAAAATAAGACTTTTGTTGGGGGAAAAAGTTGTTAAAACTTTTAAGGTTTTATTGAATTTGAATTCGATGTGTTCGCTTTCCAATCAGACGTGAAATAACACTACAACACAACCTTATATACTTTAGTAGGGCTGGGAAAGTATCAATGGTGCTATCGAGGCATCGAATTGTTACCTTTTTGAGCCGCATTCGATAGTTTTTTGTCGCTATCGATGGTGCTGTGAAAAATTTTCACATCACATGAAAGTGTAGATCCCCTAAAATATATCAAATTTTCTTTATTCGAGCTTTTGTTAAGCAAATCTGACTTATAATAAGTAACCGCAGGCTTCCCTTAAAGCGGACAGTGCTCTCACACTTCTACTTGTGCAAAGGAATGCATGGGATAGAATAATATTTTTGTTATTTTTTTAAACAGGACTTATGACTTGAACAAAATTTTAGTTCGCGCTGGAGATGAGCAAGTGACGTTCGATCTGGAAAGAAAGTTCGATAAATATTTTACTCCATATTTAACATGGATCAAACATATTAAATATATCATAATACCTAAGGCTTGACTCTTTAGATGATCAAATTGTTTTACTTTTATTTCTTAAGATCGACTTTGTTGAAATTCTGTGGAAATTGTGAAGAACGATAAGCTACACTGGTTCGATTCGTGAACAACCACGGTTGCATGCAATAAATAAGTAGCCCTGACTTAATCTTTCAGTGTTGGAAATAGATCGAATTGTATTGTGTGCAACTTAAATTTTGTCTGTGCGTTTCGGGCCCGGAATAAAAGCGATTTTAATCTTTAAAATACGGACAAATCCGCAGTCCCTTTAATTTGAAACAATGAGCGCCTTCCCAGGTACGTTCGCCTTTGACGAATATGGTCGGCCTTTCATCATTTTGCGCGACCAGGACAAACAGAAGCGCATCACAGGCACAGATGCCATCAAGGTAAATAAGAAACCAAGGATTTTATGGAATTAAACTTCCAAATTGCCTCAAAGACAGCAAGTCTTAATATCTTTAGTAGTAGCACACATGACAAATCCAAATTCTAAACGAATCGCTTTTCCGAACAATGACGCATAGCCGTCGAATCTTCCAGATGTTCTTTGCGATGCCGGCAAAGTTTTTCTTAATTGCAGAATTGTCAATAAAAAACAAAATTTATTTAAAATACCGTATTAAATCAAGATTTGGTTTGTCTCTAAGCAGTTTAGAAATGTTGTATTTCTTCCTTTCGGCTGTTTCTTACATTTTGAGGTTAAAATGCCGCACAGATGTTCGGCGGCGGCGCCGCTGCGGCTGAGTCACGCGCCCTGTCAAGAAAAACTAATAACAATTTGATTTTATTTACAGAGTCACATTTTGGCGGCCCGTCAAATCGCCTCAACACTGAAAACCTCCTTGGGACCCAAAGGGCTGGACAAGATTATGGTGAGCGGTGATGGCGATGTGACTGTCACCAACGATGGAGCCACTATCATGAAGCTAATGGAGGTGGATCATGAGATTGCCAAGTTGATGGTGCAATTATCGCAGTCGCAGGACGATGAAATCGGTGATGGCACTACGGGAGTGGTCGTCCTGGCCGGCGCTCTGCTCGAGCAGGCAGAGGGCTTGATTGATCGTGGTATACATCCTATACGTATTGCTGATGGCTTTGAATTGGCTGCCCAGTGTGCCATTAAGCAGCTGGACTCGATTGCCACACCCTTCCCCGTTGATCCCAAAAACAAGGAACCACTCATTCAGATTGCCATGACCACTTTAGGCAGCAAAATCGTCAACAAATGCCATCGCCAAATGGCTGAGATGGCAGTTGATGCCGTACTCAATGTGGCGGACATTGAAAAGAAGGATGTGAACTTTGAGCTCATCAAAATCGAGACCAAGGTGGGCGGACGCATGGAGGACTCCATGTTGGTCAAGGGCGTGGTGGTCGACAAAACCATGAGCCATGCTCAAATGCCCAAGATCCTGAAAAATGTTAAGCTGGCCATTCTCACCTGCCCATTTGAGCCCCCCAAGCCAAAGACCAAGCATAAGTTGGATGTGACTTCGGCTGAGGATTACCGAGCTCTCCGTGAATACGAACAGGAAAAGTTCACCCAGATGGTCAAACAAGTTAAGGATGCTGGCGCCACCCTGGCCATCTGCCAATGGGGCTTCGATGACGAGGCCAATCACTTGTTGTTGCAGCAGGAGCTGCCCGCTGTGCGCTGGGTGGGTGGTCCCGAAATCGAACTAATTGCTATCGCCACCGGTGGACGCATTGTCCCACGCTTCGAGGAACTCACACCAGATAAACTGGGCACAGCCGGTCTGGTGCGTGAAATGTGTAAGTTTTTATTGTTTTCAACTTTTTTCAAATGAAAAAATATCAAAATGGATTTATTTTTGGCAGCCTTCGGCACTTCAAAGGACAAGATGTTGGTTATCGAAGAATGCAAAAACTCCAAGGCTGTCACAATCTTCTTGCGCGGTGGCAATGCCATGATCATTGCCGAAGCCAAACGTTCAATTCACGATGCTATTTGTGTGGTTCGATCCTTGGTCAAGGACTCGCGTATAGTCTATGGTGGTGGCGCTGCCGAAATTAGCTGCTCCCTAGCTGTGGCCAAGGAGGCCGATCAATTGTCAACCCTGGAGCAATATGCATTCCGTGCATTCTCTGTGGCCCTCGAGAGCATACCCTTGGCCTTGGCCGAGAACAGTGGTCTGCACCCAGTGGAAACACTCTCGGAACTAAAGGCCAGGCAGGTGTCTGAAAAGAAACCCAGCCTGGGCGTCGACTGCATGCTTTCTGGCGATTCGGACATGAAGAGTCACAATGTGGTGGAGTCTCTACACTCGAAGAAACAGCAAATTCTGCTAGCCACCCAGCTCGTCAAAATGATACTCAAGATTGACGATGTGCGCTCCAAGAACGATGGTGGCATGTAGAGACCCCCCGCCCATCGCACGAGTCCTTCGCATTTTTCGCTATGCTTTTATTCTCACTTCACACACACGGCACGCCTTCATCTATAACTGTATTAATTGTTTATTTTTATTAATCAACAAACTGCAAACAAAATAATTCTTTGGAAAAGAAACAAAACATAAAAGAACCGCAAAACGGTTTCTACGTTCTAATAAACAAAAATATACTAAAAATAAATATGTTGCAGCCTCCTTTTGGTCCAAGTGGATTCGATTAAATTAAACCTTCTTGCCATTTATAGTGGCCAATTGCTTGCGATTCATTTGGTCGAAGAAAAGCAAACCAGCCGAACGCTCGACCGACTCGGGTGGCACTTGGAAAACCTGCAGCGGGGTGTCATCGCTTATCACCTTGTTCGGCATGATATATGCCTCCATGTGCAGTTTCTGGTCTGTGGCCTCACTAACTATGACCTTGTAAAAGTGGGTGGGCACGGCCACTGTATTGGATCCGATCACCTCGTATTTGACATACATTTTGCCATCTTCTTCTTTGTGCGGGAGATAGAGGGGACCCGTGCAGACATAAACATTGGGATGCGTTTTTGTTAGCTTACGGACATAGGATTCTAGGCGATTCCAGGAGTCTCGGTTGAAGCCTTGACCCACCTGAGGAGCCATGTTGGATAGAAGGAAGGTATCATCACAGTGCTTTTGATGCTTTCGGTGATTGCCTGCGGCGGCCATGTGTCCTCGGTCGTAGCCTGAGCGCCGATAGTCGGTGTTCTGTGATTGAAAGTAGGGGTGTATGCTCTGGTCTGCCCGGAAGTCACATTTGGAGCGGTCCACTGCATCGTTTTTGGCCACAGACTCTGGTGTGATGTGCTCGAATACCCAATGAGGCACACGGTTGCGTCGATCATAGGAGAGCACATAATCGGACTGGGAGCGTACGTGATCCAGACCAGGAAAACCATATTTCATGATCTGAGAGACCCGAGAAGGCGTGGCAGATAAATTTGTTTCACTCGCAGGTACAAGTGTGGCCGCGGAAACAGTCCCAAAAATAGGCAGACCAGGTAGACGGCGTAGATTCTCATCTTTGGTGGTATTATTTTTAAGTTTTTCTGATACCGAGCCAATGTAAAAGGCACCTAGAGCTGTGGCACCAAATGTCAAAATGTTGCGCACTCTTAGTCTATTCATAATTAGCTAAAACTTTTATTCATTATTTAATAAAATTCTACGTATTGCACAATTAAAAATCCACGTTGGTATTTTTCGGGAACACGGAACCATAACAAATGGGAATCTTTTGATAAGATGAACTAGTTCACTTGAATTATTTTCAAATATTTTTAGTTCATGGCTCTGGTAATAACGATTTTTTTTACGTATTTAATTTAATTTTATTTCAATAAAATTACACTTTCGTGTTGTGTGCTTTTTTTCAAAAGCTTGGGTTTTGTCACCGATTATCCGCTGCCATTTTAAATAATTTATTTTTGAGCGTTTTTCCCCAAATAATCATCCCACATGCGATTCCAATTAAATTAGTTGCAATTGTTTTTAAATGTAAAAATTAATAAGTTAAGTTTATTACGAAGACAAATTTATATCTGTATCCAATCTCATTGATAAATCACAACAGCTCATTACGACATTGGCGAACCAGAGTGGCGGTTAGTGAGAATGAGAATGATTTGATCTGCGCCATTGTTGCACCTAACAATAAGTGATTTGGATGGAAAAACACAAGGGTGGGGGGGAGAGAGAATTCTTAAAGCTAAAAATCTGGAAATTCTGTTATGCTTAGGCGACTACTAATACGATTTTTGGGGTGGCTGCTAGCAGGACTCCTTGTTACAATCGACAAAGTTACTAAACTCGGTGGCATTGGGCGGCCCTTCGCTGTACAGATATGTGACGGGCCAAAGACGGGCAGCGGCAAAATCACTAAGGCTCTGCAGACCGCCGGGGCGCGGTGGATGCTGATTGTGTTCACTGGAGGCTGCCGTTGCTGGCTGTTGGGGATGATGCTTTTTCTTATCCTTTGAGATCGCCAAGGCAATGCCCGAATGTGTGGATTGTGTCTTATTGCCGCCTGGATAATAGCGATCACTGCATTTGCGCCACTGATCGGGCTCATCGCCAACAAAGCACCTAGACAAATCCAAACAGATTGCAAATGCTTAAAAAAATATCAAATTGGCTTAAGACTCACCAGGGATAATCGAAGCCACGGCTATAGCCACAGGGGTGATCCACCTTGCAACAGTAATCCCAAGAGCCCACCTCAGAGCCATCCGTTTCACAGGAGTAGAATCCTGTTACTAGATTCTTCTCACAAGGACTGCTGCGTCGACAGGGCTTGCCCGAGACCGTGTAGTGTCGCCAGGAAACATCGCCTTTTTCAGAGTTTTTTTGTTGATGATATGAATAAATCGATTAGAACTGATCTTAAGATTGAACCTGAGTGCGAAATATCTTTACGCATGCTCCAAAATAAGTTGATGGGTTAGTACTTCGGGGCACTTGGATTCGCCAGGGTAGGAGGTAATATTGGTGTTGGTTAGCTCACTTAGCTTACTCTGTACATAAAAACTAAATACCATACATGCTAGTATTGTACAAACGTTATTTACATTTGCCGATTCCTTAAAACAAAAAAAGGTACTAAATACACACAAAAGTGGCCACCTGGAGGAGCCTTAGAGATTACAACTAATTTGGGTACGACGATTCCCATAAAAGAGTTATTTACACAACGATGGACGTGCAACAGGTTAGGAGTTTGAGTTTACCCGGTTCCCGGAATATATCCATGCGTCTATCGTTGTTCACCCTAGAGCCGCCTATGGTGTTGACTTTGTCGCGGCAGGTCCAGTCGAAAGGATTCCAAGCAAATAGCCAATAATCTCGATCCTTGGTGTGCATATAATGAACATCCAATTTCAATTCCGTTTGGTCCAGATCCGAGAGTTCACAATTGAAAGAACTGGCCCGAGAGCTGAGGAATAAAGTTAGTCAATTGAATTTCTGTTTAGTCAGAATTGTACTCACCCATAGCTGAAGGCGTAACATTTGAAGGGCGTGGTCTCCCGGAAGCGTATACATTCCTTTTTGCAGGCCATTTCCGAGGGCACAGATATGACCTTTTTGATGGCAGGTGAGAGCAATTTGGCCGGAGAGCCATAGCCCAAATAGCACACTAAGCAAATACAAAAAGTGAGGTTAGATTGAATGAGAAATCTTTTGATTTTTCTCACATTTTTTGTGCTTCTCATCGACGATGGGCTGAATTTCGCAGCCATGACCGTAGCTAGCTCGTTCAAAGATATCAAAGGCAGCATCTAAAATCAAATGGCGCTCCTTGTCCATATCCCGGACTGGCCAATCACTCAACTGGCAATTGTCTATGACCCCAGCATGGCGCTGCTGACCATAGCGGAAGGCAAAGGCACGACAACTGAATTTGTTCGATCTGATGCACTCCATTTCGCACTCTCCCACCGATCGCACTGTCAGGGAATCCCGCACGATTGATTTGAAGAAACGTGTCGATTCGATGGCTCGGAAGAAGCATTCTGGAGGAAAGAAGTTAAAAAATTGAAAGAAGAAAATTTTGCATGGCTTACGTGTATTCCTGGGATCCGAAAGGGCTGTGCTATGTGGCCCTGGTATGGGACCGCCACCACTTCGGCTGGGCTGACGGCAGACATCCATATCATCGGCCATGGAGTAGATGTCATAGTCTCTATCAGGTTCTATATCCACATAGTAGTCCAGCATGTTGACTGGCCTGTCGCATAGCATGCAATTATCCCTGCCCGCCTGGTTATATCGGTAGCTGTAGGTGTGGCAAATGAAGCCATGCTGATCCGAGCAGAGGCGCTCGCATTCGGTAAGCGTGGGAACGGTGAAGGCATGCTTCACGGCTGTCTTGTGGAGACGAAAGCCTTCGCTAGTCTTGGCCGAGCACTCTGGAAAAAATTTTGCTTAAGATTCTCAAGTCGGGACGACCTTTTCACCACCCGCTTACCGTCTGGTCCTGGACGTCGGGTCCACTGATGTCGGTAGTCATTTCTTCGTCTATCGCCGTCCCCGCCACCGTAGTGGCCATAGCTGGAGCCGGGATAACTGAGTACAGAGTTTGATTCACGTGGCGGTTCACGTCTTGGGGGTCCCAACTCAAAATAGTTAAAGTCATGTTGATCTTTGCGTCGGTGTATATCACTCAGGCCCCAATAGGAAGATGAGCTGTGCTTGTTGCCGCCATAACTGCCACCATAATTTCCCCAATTCTCTTCACCGCCTATTAAATAGGGCACGAACTTCTGGGGCTTCTTGTAGGGGCCACTGCTGCCGGGCCCATCTCGGTCGAGGTAGTTGTGCGAGGGTCCTGGGCCCGGCCCTGGTCGGTGAAGATGGCTTGGATAGTCCGGTCGGTAGATAGGTCGGTACTTGTCTACGCGATCTGTTTCGGGACGGGGTGGACGATAGGCTGAGCTGTCGTAGCCTGAACTGCTGGGCAAAGTTTCCCAGCGATCCGGTCGACTGGGACGGTAACGATGTGAGTCTGGTCTTCCAAAGTCTAGGCGATCTATATAGTCGGGCCGACCACCCGAATGATCCCCATAACTGCTGGGCGGTGTGTGGTCAAAGTAGCTCGAACCATGCGAGGAGAACTCGTAGGAACCAGCCGAGGATGAGGACGACGAGTGATGGTATTCTGAAGAGTAGGGTCGTCGATCATAGGAGCCAGGTCGAGGTGGCGGGCCTAAAGGACCGCGATAGTGATCTACAGCCGTGCTGCTGGGTGGCCTGTAGTGATCTCCACCATAACCGCTGCTGCCTCCGCTGCTGGGTCTGTCCGACCAGCCGCTGCCACTGCCACTGCTGCCACTACCGGGCTTAAAGTAGATAGGATTACTGCTCAAAGGACCCTTCGAGCAGTCCTGGCAGATGCTCCTGCGGCAACTTGAGGGGGCATTCCGATCTCTCTCATAGTAGTCATAATCCGGATGCCTCAGCAAGTTCGAGTCGCGTCTATTCGGACTCGAGTACAAGTCCATTTGTGAAAGTGGTATCTCAATCAGCTCACAGTCGCCCTGGCCATGGCCAGAGGGGTCCAAGCGATAGTTGAAGCCCTCACACATAAAACGCTTCTCATGGCCACACTCACGCATACAATCCTCGATCCTCTCGCAAGTGATACTTCGGCGCACCCAATTCGGGGATATCCTCTTGCCGGCCAAAACGCGCCGGAAACAGGCTGCAAGGCAGAAGACGACTTTAAACTAACATACACATTCTTCTCAACCAAATCGATTACGCAATCTTGGAATCGGACAAAAAATATATACCAAAAAAAAAAAAAATAACACTCTCATATGAGTTGAACTGTATTCATATCTTTTGTGGGGCTTTGACCAAACCGAATACCGAAATCAGTGAAGCGTTCGAGTAGAAAAATAAGAAGTAGTTTAACCCCAAGATTGGTGGCCAACCAGCTTGATACTCTCTGACGGTAGCAGCAGTCTTGAGGTTGTTACTTCATGTACAAGGGGCCACATCCGTTGCCGTTTTGTAAATTATGTTCAAGTCATGTTTGTGATGCGATAGTCTAGCGCCAGCGGACACTTAACTGGTGTACATGGCCACACAGATACACACACACAACAAGAACAGTGATGGCATTAGCTTTCGACAGAGATTATCTGGAAAATTGCCGACTTAAGAACTTGGCAAAATAAGAGTTCTCGACTTGAAAAATATGAAAAAAAAAAAGAATTATGAATTATGCAAATTACTTTAATACGCATTTTTTTTTTGTTATGACACGGTGATGATGGTTAAGATCACCCACTATTAGAGCAATGACCGAGTTTTCTGACTTAGAGGATTACCTTTGGCATCTTCCACAATAATGATAGTGCTGCTAATTCCACTGTGCGATTCCCGGGTGGGACTCACAAATTTGGCTTTGCACTCAGCGAAGGAGATGAAGATGATAAATACGAGGCCCCACAGCCTATAGGGCTGACGGTTCACACCCATAGGTGGCGCTCTATGCATTTGCAACCACTTGGATGGAAGTTCACTAGAGCACTAAAACAGCCACTCTGATTTTGAAACCTAAAAAGGTTTCTAAAATTCAATTCACTTTTATTTATTTTTTTTTTTTTTGGCTATGTGATGAGTTGGGGATGTGTTCACTGAACTGATCTGCCACAAATTACGTAAGCACTAAGCACTCGTAGATTTTTATTGTCGTTCTGGGTGGGTTTCGCTGGGCCAAGCGTATAAACTATTTTGGTTTAATTTGAATGTCAAATAGATTAAAAATCGGCGCCTAAAAATGTCAGCATCGCAACGCACACGCAAACCCACTCAACCAGGCTGGCACTTCGAGTTAAAAAGAGAAGGAGACAGAGTGAAAAAGAGAGAGAGAGAGAGAGCAATTCTTCTGTCAAGGATACACGGTGACAATGATGATGATTTGATTTGATTTTGGTGAGGCGGTTTTCGCGTTGCGTACAATTCTGAATGCTCGCGTAATTCGTGGGCGAATGAATAGAAGTTGCGGTCAAGCTTGCGGTTTTATATTTGAAAATGAAATGCTTGGCGCGGCGCGTCATTTGAAAAAAAAAGCTTTTGAAGCTGGCCAAGCAAAGCTCTCTAAGCTGGTGTGGGTGGGCAGTCAATTGTTCTCGCTCTTGACTGAGCGGAATCAAGTGCTGCGAGGCTTCTCCTTGGCGAGGTGTTTTATTAGGTTTTTCGGATACACTTGAAAAGTTATTCTTACTGAAAGATTCCAAAAATTAATTTGAAGTGGCAAAGGGCAAAGCAAAGTAACGCTTCGCTGTTCAAGGCTGAGATATTTAAAAAAATTTTTAATTGTAATTAAAAGGGCGTTTTATTTTGGCAGAAAAGTAGACAAACACACAAAGCAAGTTCGTTGCCTAAGTCTTTTGTTTCAAAGTATTCGCCAATGACAATTATGAGAGATTGAGAGCAAAAAAGCAAACGCTCAACGCTCCATCAATCATGAGTGACTTGGGCTCGGTTTCAGATTCTCTCTTCAAATGGAGCCGGCAAAAAGCAGACAAGCTGAGCGCATTTCCGTTTCTTAATCAATGTCATTTCTGTCATTCCGAAGACTCGTTAACAGCGGCAACGAGGGAGGCAAATTCAGCTTTGCCTAGAAGTTTGTGGTTTTTATGTTTTACAAGCTGCATTGGTTCTGTCCAAAGAATTTACATACAATGAAAATAAAGAAACTGCACAAAAAATTAGCTAAAGAATACTTCATCTCGTGTGCCAGACCAGACCAGACCAGACCCAGACCTAAGCGCAGCCTGCCTTTGGGCTCTTAGTCAAGTGCATTTTTCGACATGAAAAGTTGCACAACTCTCACAGTCAGACATGACCGTCTACGTCACTCAAACAACTCATTTGCGAACTTCCGCTATAGAGAGAACTACTAAATAATGCTTCTTGGTATTATCTTCAAGTGTAAGTAACAATCTGTCCCACGGTAAATAAAACTATCTCAACTAACACAGAGACTTTTAATTAATTACCAACTAAATGTCACGCTCATGTCAAAATAATAAGTGACCAGCACCGAAGAGCATTGAAATATACAAAATATGTACCTATTCTATTTGAACTTGGCTTTGCTTATGTCATTGTTTATGGCATCCAATCTCAGCACCTGTCACCTGCGGTTTATGATGATATTCCGTGTGGTTCTCGTCACACTCGAGGTCTTCAAAAGGAAGTCACAAAATTCTAAAGCCCGTCGGGCTAAATGGAGTTTTTAATTTTGTGTATTTTGAATTTTTTCGAAATAAATCTTTTCGGTTGTCTAGAAACTTTCTTTAGACAAATTACAAACTCTACGGTTCTTGGTTTCATAGAGCGTCTCATGTATTCATCTTTCTATTTCAAGAGCTGAGTAATTGTTTTCACTTGGAATAGCAGTATCTTTATTTAAACAAATTCTGATCTAATCTTAATAATTTAAATTTAATTTGAATTTTAAATTAAATCTGAAAAAAAACTTTGCTATTTCAACAACTTTTTTGTGAGATTTAAAATTTTTCATAAGAAAATTACCATATTCGTATCAAGAAAATTTGAAAGAGACCAATTTGATAGAGGGAGATTTCCAAGAACCCTTAAAGATATCCACAATAAGCTCGGATGGCCAAGTTCATCTGTTTTAAAAACACATAAGCGCCTCAAGTCTCAGATGAATATAAGATCTAGAACTTGGGATCAAGCTTACAAGCTTCTACTTCTTTAAGCTTTTCAACTTTCCTTCTTCTCCATTATTTTTATAAAGCTTCAAAATTTGATAAAAATAATTTTGAATAAAATGTTTAAAAGTAAAGAATCTCTCAACCGATACCAAACATGAATTAAATCAGACCATAATTGTAAATGAAAACTCTGATATGCTATCGTATAAACAGTCCGATAGATGGCGCACTCAAATAACCAATGAACTAGGTGTGTCACCTTATGGGTAGGTAAACCAAATCGTATTGGCTTTTGTAAAATTTCATCTGCTTGGAACAGTTTTTCTCAAGTTCTTAGAAGTTAGTAGGATTTCAGATTCAGATTATATATATTTTCTTTCAGAGTGATTCCGTTATTTACCTCACGATAGCTTGGATGATCTATTCTAATACTTTTTCTTCTGATTTTTCAAAAAATAGAACCAACTTTTGAGTCTTCTAGATTGGCAATTAGATAAGGCAAATAACCTTCGCATACTTCTGCGTTCCATTTAGGCTTATGCAATTTTTTCAAATTTGCACACATCAATCTTGGTTGTGTATGTGTGTGTGTGTGTGTTTGTGTATTTGACAAATGTTATACGAGTTTAGTCATTAGTATTATTATTATTGTATGATTGCCTGCTGCAATGAGCTTTTAGTATTGTTTGGATCCCCCGACCATCTTCCCCATTTCCACAAAGCCCAAAATGTACCTCACATGCACAGTATTGTCAGCCGGCCAAAGCAACCCACTGAAATTGAAATTGGCCAAGCCATTTGACGCTTTTTAGTGTGATCCAAATCTGGGTCAATCGAGTGTGTGCTCGGGTTTTGGATTGTTTAATTCTGAGTGGCTTGTAATGAGTTTTAATTGTTTGTGCAATGTTAAAAAAAAGCCTGTACAATTGCAACCGAACCGACTAAACTGACCCAGGTGCCAGCTGGTTATTGAACCTGTTAGCTTAAATTTATGGAGAGTCACGAATCCAAATCAAGGGGAGTTAGATTTCCATTTTTTTGGCTTACCATTTAATTGTTCGCCAGGAAAACGATCACGATCACGGTCTCTATCCCCGGGACGCTCTGCAGGGAAAAGTGAAATTCAAATTCAGCTTTTTAGTTTGAGTGAGTTTGACTTACTTTTCATGCCTCCCCCCTGCATATAGTCTTCTGGATTGAAATATGTGGAAATGGTTTTGTCATCGTCGTAGCCATCTGGTCGCATTACAGTGCCGTTGCGGCGTATATAATCACCTCCACCTCTATGGGGATCGTGATAGGAATCGCCATTGGTGTGACCACTGCCACCTCCACCATTGCCATAGACAGGCGGACGTGCCGAAGAACCCATGCCTAACCCATCATGAGGTGGATCTGGACGATTTGTATAATCCGGTCTGGGCTCTCGGTGTGGATCATAGCTGGGTCGGGATCCATAGGTGGGTGGGGTGGAGCTGTCATAGGGACGTCCAACAGGTGGTCTATCGCTGGGATAGCTGCCTGGTCGAGGTGCATAGCTGGGTCGCTCATCCGTAGGTGGCGGTGGTCTTATAGTGGTGGGTGTGTAACGCTCTGGAGTACCGTAGCTATAGCCATTGCCATAGCCCAAGCCAAACATGGGACGCGGTGGTCCATGCTGAGTGGGACGCACTTCTTCCAGTTCATAGTGGGGACGATAGTGATCGTCTACTTCGGGTACATTGGCTGCATAGCCTCCGGGTATATAGACATCACCGTTGGGTGCCGGATAGTTGGGCTCATAGAGCGTGGGATGCTTGTAGAGGGGGTAGATCTCATGGGTGAAGTATAAGCGATCGCCCACACTAGGCGGGGGATCGGCTGTTGGATGATCCTGTGGGGCCAGACCTGTGGTCGTTGGAGTGGGATTCACCACGAGCAGAGGTGTCCCACCCACATCCACGGGTCGACTGGGCAAATGAACGGGAGGAGTGGGCGAGGGTCCATAGCTGCCATCGCCATTGCTGAGTGGACTCAAGCCCAGACCCGCTGTAGCCGGCATGGGAATGGAATTGTCGCTCAGATCGAAGCAATTTGTTTTGCGAGTATATAAATCAAAGTCGGGATCGAAAATCACACCTGCCGGCCGACCCCCGCTGCTGCCATACTGCTCCGAAGACAATTGACATGTGCCGTTTCCGCGTCGATGCACACTGAAAAATCCAAGGCAATAACAACAACAAAAACAACACGAATAAATTGAGTAATCACTTGACAGCAACTCACCCGAACGAGATGGCCTGACACTTCTCGCCCGCCTGCAGGCACTTCTCCTTGCACATCTTCAGAGAGTTGGTGTCTTCGGTGCGGAAGGTCTTCTCAAATGGCAGCATGGCTTCCAAAGCGATACGCTCGAAGCAGTCTAAGAAAACACAACCAAAAATGCAACAATAAAATAAATAAAAGTAAAAATAATATGAAAAAAAAAAACAAAAAAACAACGAAAACAAAAATTATCGAATCTACAAAGTTCAATCGAAAATAGAAAAAAATAAATTGAGCAATCTCATTTTCAGCTACTCTAATTGTCCATCGATCTCTCAATAATCACCGAGGGTTTCTCAAAAAATTTCAAGATATTCGGAGACTTCTTATTTTAGCATTTTTTTTTTTTTTTTTGAGAAATAAAAATTCTGGGTGAGCTTTAAAATGTCTATAATTTTATTAAAATAATTTTTATTTTCTATTAAAGGAAATATATATTTTTTGATCTAAAATTTTATGTTAAAAGTCTAAAGATTTCAGAAAAATATAGCAAAAAATTGTAACTCCTAAAATACTCTATATATCAATTAGGCTATACAGATCTCTAGAGAGAATTTATAGGACTTTAGTTAGATTGGGAAACTTGTAAGATTTTATTTCTTCTACCTCAATTCATACCAGCATTTAAAGCCCCAAAATTACCCACATACATCAGAGTATATAGAAAAAATCAATAAAGCCATATCCGACCGATATTCTTGAAGTTCTTTGAGCTTCTTTGAGAGCTAGACCAATTCACTTGGGATTCTGACACCCCCAAGTTCTTTTGCTCACCTCGCCCCGCCTTCTTCTTAGTCAATGAATTCCCACTTTAGTTATTCTTAAACCTAAAAAATTTTCAATCTTTCAAAACTGAATTTCCGCGGACTTGGTCTTTCCAAAACTAAATGTGCGACCCTCGCTTTGTGACCAACTGTTGCGGCCCATTTAGGCTGGGGTATTTGGGTCATTTGGACTGTTCAGTGGCATTTTTGCAATTGAACAATTGCGTCACATACCGCAATCTCCTCATCCCCCCTATTAGACCCCACCACCTGCTATTTTCAAGGCCACATGACCACTTGAATGCTCCGCTTCTCAGCCCTTTTGGTTGGCCAGTTTTATTGGACTTGCAATTGTCTAACATTCTGCACTCTGGTGTTCTGGGTATTTTGAGTGGTTTTATTCTTTGTCATTGTTGTGTATATTTAGCGCTTTGTTCTTGATTGAAATTTGAATTTTTATTAGCCTGGCGTGTCGGATGGCCGCAGTTGACTGACACTCGGCTCCCCCCCAAACCCCAAAGAGGTGGTGGCTGGCTTAACAGTTGAGGGAGTTGGTTTATAATATGTTTGGTTTTGCTTTTATTTAAAAGAGTTTCCAATGAAAAAAAAATCTATGAATAATTCACAAAGGTCAAAGAGTACAAAGGCAAATTAGTTTATTACTCGGGTTGACTGTTTTCATTTGTTATTTTAACGATTTTATAAAAAAATTTATCAAAAGAAAGGACAGAAAAAAAATATACAAATCTTTAATGATTAATTCAATAAAAAAAGAAACGAAAAAAAAGACTATTAAAAATCGAAAGTTTGATTGATCTTTGGTTCAGTCCTTTTCTCCGATTTCGAGTTCAACTCACCATTTCTGGCCGAAACCAATTGATTATCCACAGATAAGGTTTCTGTTTCCAAGCAAAATCCAAGAAAAACCCACAAACTGATTGATAAATATTTTGCAAATTTATTTTTAGTTTTTTTCATTATCACTTTTTTGCGCATTTTGAATTGGTTTAATTTGAAAATTTCACTTCACCAAACACTGCATAAAATTTGTTTTCTTATTTAATTTTTAATTTTTATTTTTTTTACTTTGGAACTTTTTTTTGTTTGTTTCATTCACATGGTAAGAATTATGTTTGTTGAAGGTTGCCGTTTCGCACAACTGTTTGGGCCAAGTGGAGTCTCTTAACTGAATGGCCACGTTCCAGAAGATGAGCGTAGAAAACTTCTCTTGGCCTTTCTTTTGGGCAGGCGGAGAGCTCGAGAGTCAGATTCGCGTGCCAGTCCACTTCATTGCTTTCTTTCTTATTGCCTCTTCTTTTTCTTCTTCTTATTTTTTTTTTTATTTCGTTTCGCCACTTTTCACATTCTTTCACCGTTAATTATGCTGCCAAAATATGCAGATCATTAAAACCGAGCCAAGATCGGAGTTCCGACGCTTCAGAGTGAACTTCATCGACTGTCACTGTCACACTGTCTTAATTTATGGATTCGTCAAAAATCATCCAACTAAAATATCTTGGAATCTCTAATTTCAACTTCTTTATATTGTTTCGGGTTTTATTTATTTATCTTTTCTGTTTACTTTGGCCTTTTGCGGAAGAGAACAAAAATAATCAACATAATTAGAGTGGCCAAAAGTCGGTCTGACTGAGTGGGCTCTGAGTGTGTATATGTGTGTATGTGTTTGTTTCTGGGCTTCCACCCAGTCAATAACCTGGGCAACGAAGCGCTTCTAGGCCGCCATCCAAATCCATGGGCTTCCTTGCTGACGCCACAATTTTCTGACTAACTCAAATGCTTTGGCGACAGCTCAGCTCATGGTTGGTGACCTTTCTGTGGTTCCAAAAATTTGTTGCCAATCAGTGCCGCCTTTGAAACGAAACGTTTTCAAGTGCTTTTAATAATTAAAAACTTTACTACGCCCCCCTAGAACACCCCCACTCCGGAACTATCTATCTGCTCTCTGCCAAGACTATCAGAATTTTGGCCACAGATGAATCTGCTCAGCAATGCGTAAATACTCGTAAAAAAAAATTGGCCAAAAAATATATATAATGTATGAAAATAAAAAATATATCATTATCTATCTCTAAATTGGTAATATATGAGGCCATATAAAAATGACAGCGATATGCCAAGTTAATTGAAAAATAAGAAAAAATACAACTTTTTTCAAACAAAAATTATTAATGGCTTTTTAGATGATGAATGATTTATCAAAATAAACCGACTATATTATTATTAGTGCTATTATTATTATTTTTTTGGTAAGATATTACGTATTTTAATAAATTCTTATGAATGGGAATTCCCTAATTAAGAGTTTAGTATGATTTTTTTTTTTTTAAGAAGGAAATAATTTTTTTATTATTGAAAAATAAACTTTTTTGGGGTTAGTTAAAAAAAAAGAACTAATGTTTTCCAGAATTCAAAAATGTAATATTTATTTTGGAAGAGAAGGGAATTCAATCCTTTAAAACTTCAAAAATTTTCCTATTTTTTAAATTAGAAAAAATTTGATTTGAAAAATTTTTTTAGTTCATTTTTGAGATAAATTTAAAAATCTTCCAAAATAGGAATACAAATAGTTACTTTTTTTCAGATAAATTCAAAAATCTTTTTTTTTTGGAATACTTCCAAAAAGTGTATACAAAGATCTGAGTATCTTTGCTATTAGAATTTTTAGTATTTGATGAGTAATTTTGTTGGAGTTGGACTAAGCCAAACAATTAAAGATTTATGATTAATTAAAAAATCTCCGAGAATCCGGGAATAAATTGTGCCAAAAATAGAAATGCCAGCTTATAAGAAGAAGAGTTAGAAAATCTTAACTGAATTATTTCCATTTTCACTAGAAGAAAAAAACTTTTTTTTTTGCATTTCTCCCACACGCGATTTTTAATTTTTGTGGACTCTTTTTTCATTCTGGTTTCACACGATTAAGCTGTGAAATATTTAAAGGGCTCAGAAAAAAAGTGGTAAAAATAGAAGAAGACTAACGAGCAACGGCATAAAGGTTTTTTTTTTCGCCAAGTTTATATTTTCATTTCCGTTGCGGTTTCTTACACATTTGGACACCTTTTTGGCGAATTTCGGTTAATTAATCAAAAATGAGAAGAAAGTCAAAACACACACACAAACACACTTGATCCGCCCATACCCACACCCACATTGGGCTTGGATTTGAAAATTGCCAACCGCTTTCGTTTGAATTTGAATACGGAAACTCGACTCGGCGATGCGCACTCGCTAAACAATTGAAACTGAATAAAAATTCTGATTTAGTTGTATTCGAAACTCATTGGAAGAGCAAAATAAAAGCAAAGCAGAGCATCGACTGAGCTGCTGGCGTTCACGGCGACTGCGACAGAGTCAGCGGCAGCTGCGGCAAAACCAAACAAAAGCAAAACAGCAAAACTTTTTTGTTGTTATTGTTGTTTTTACTATTTCGCTTTCGACTTTTGTCGTAGGGGCCCTGCGGAGTAGAGTTTTGTTGTTGTATTTTCCAGCATTTAGATTTGAACTCAGGTGAGACACAACTTACACCAGCAAGCAAAGCTCATCGCCATCATCATCATCATCATCATTATCAAAGCCTTCATGATCATTAGCAATTGCCACGGTCCTAAGCATTGAAACTGCGCCCAATTGAAATAGCCAAATAAACGTAGACAGGGAAAGACCCAAAGAAGAAGAGTATAAAATTCAAGAACCTAAAAATTACTCTCGAAAGTAATGAGCGATTCGAAATGAAAGGTAAAGAAATTGTCTAGCCTCTTCCAGAATTCTAAAAGCCTGAAACATGCCCTGCAAAATAATTATATTTATTCTACAATTCTTTCTCAACTCTGCCAATTAGATGAGGAAACACGCTTACAACTTGCTTAGCAATTGAAACTATCCAAGCTTAGCACCGAAATGCCAAAAATAAAATACTATTTTTCGAATTTTTATTTTGGTGAAATTTATCGGAATATATCGGATTGGTAAAATTAATGTTAGGACAGATCAGATAAAATTTTATTAATTTTGGAATATCTAAGAAAATTTTAAAATTATTTTTGTTAATTTAAGATTCAAAATTATGAAGCTTTCTAAAAAAATCAAGCTTTCATTAAATAAAAAAAAAAATTTGGATCGGAACCAGAAAATTAAGGATTAAATTCTTGAATTAGAATAGAAAATGCAGGACTGAATTAATATTAAGTTCTTGGATCAGAACCAGAAAATACAGAATTGAATTAATATGAAATTCTTGGATTAAAACTAAAAAGAAAATTATGAAGCCTTAAAAAAAAAAAAGCCAACCTTTCATTAAATATAACAAAAATCTTAGATAAGAACCAGAAAATAAAGGATTTAATTAATATAAGAATTCTTGGATCAGAACCAAAAAATACAGGACTGAATTAATTTTATATTCTTGGATCCGAATCAGAAAACACAGGACTGCATTATTATTAAATTCTTGGATTAAAACTAAAAAGGAAATTCTCTATAAATTTTGATAACATTTTTCCTTATTTTGACTAGCTCCAGGTACTATTTTTTTTCGAAAATGGTATAAAATCTTTTTCATAAAATTAGTAGAGCAGTCGAATTAGAAGCCAAGCTCCGTCCCACTTGGCAGACACCCCAGCTTGTAGGCTACCCTCTCTCTTTTTTTTACATCGTCTTTACTCTTAATTTCCACTCGGTTCTGGGCATTGGAATCATTATGCCATTTCCATTTTAGCGTTCTTTCTTTACGCTTTGTTAAAGCCGCTAAGAAGCGATGAGAGAGTGTAAACTTCTAAAAATACTGAAAAGATTTCCTTTCCTTTCCTCAGACAAGGTGGTCAAGTGCAACAACCTCGCCGGAGTATAATTTGGCCGAGGCGAGCCGAGCTAGGCTGAGCTTAGGCAGAGCTGGGCTGAGTTGAGCTGGAACCGCTGAAGCGTTAATTAGTGCAAGTTGATGGCACCAGTAAAACTGAGCTGTTGCCATCGCCATCATCATCTTTATGAGTGCTGCAGCTCCAGCCTCGTGCCACCGTGTGTGATTGCTGGTGCGTATGCGCGTTAGCTGCTTCATAATTGGTGACACCTTTAAGTGCTTTTGGCGACCTTGTGGCAGTTGGCAGCTTGGTTTGCTTGGCTGGTTGAGTGGCGTCTAATTCAGGCCGGGGTTGTTCTTCATCAGCGCCTCTGCTCAGTCATCGGAGTTAGCTGCTGCTCCGGCGTCTGCGTTGTCTGCCACGTCTCAGTTGGCTTCGTGGAGAAAAAGTGAGCTCATCTCCTGAAACTTCTTTAATTTGCATAATTAAGGAATTCTTCAGAAGCACATAAAATCTTTTGGGGGGGCTTGTCAGAATGCGCTAACAACTTAAGCGGCTTATTAATCGGTTCGCATGAATTATAGGAAACCAAATCTGACTGCCCCATCAAGGCCAATTAAAAATAATTAAGAATTTTGTGAGAAAAAACATTGTATTAGGTTCATTTGTATTTTATTTATAGCCAAGACAAATCAATAATCAAAATAAAAAATAAAATAAAAAAAAATAAAAAATAAAAATCGAAAAAGAAGTGCCAAATTGGCAGTTCGAACTTGGGCTTATTGCATAATAACCAAGAGAATATTTTGAGGTGTTCGATTGAGGTTGCTCTACTTTAATTCACATCAAGTGTTTGTTTATGTCAGCCCACATTCTGCCCCTTTCTCACCCCCTCAATTCTTCAGGCCAAGCAAATGCATTTTTTCAAATCGCATCAGAAATCAATCGAAAATTCAAAGCAAGCCTCTTCGAAAATGTACGTTTCGGGCCTACCAATTGGCATTTGGAAAAATTGAAAAGCAACGATAGCTTCTTCTTCTTTTTTTTTGGATCACGTTCCTAAGCCAAAAAGCTAGGCAAAAATATTTCAATATGAGTAGCGTGTATCTAACTCAACATTGGTCGATTTTTAATCACTGATCGGCTCGAAGCCCATTCAGACTCAGCCCTGGAATATGTAAAAATTGTAATATAAAAAAAAAATGAAAATGAAAATAAAATTGGAATTGGATTCGATTGGGTAAACATACTCAAAAAAAGACAAAATTTCTGCAAGCTTATAAATTCGTCAAAGGTGATTGACAGTTGTGGGTGAGTGAGTTAAGTGAGTGCATGTGCGATGAGGAAGTGTCTTCGTATCGGTAACACGTAATCCCACCAGGGTCGATCATGTAAACTTCTTTATAGTCCCGGGCTTCATTTCCAAATGCAAAAATTATTAAACAATTTTGAAAGAGCTCTCTAACCTTACTCTTGATTTATGGCAAACAAAAGAAAGTTGCAAACTTTTTAAGAAACTAAAATACTCTTTGATATAGTCCATCCATATAACCTTAGTCTTACTCTGTGCAACTCGAAATCTATGAGGGAAGTCGAGTATCTGCGCTGTTTTCTAATAATATTGTAACCAGTGAGTTTAATAAATAGTTCAGTACATTTATATATTTCCTAACATATCTTAAGTTCCTTATTTTTATATATTTATAGAAATAGCTTAAGTCCCAGAAAGCCATAAACTTTGGTGGATGCTTGATAACTTTGCAGAATTTTGATATTCACTCAGTTGCAGAGCCTAAGTTCAAGCTAATCCTCAATTATGAATATAATGATATAAATTTTTATTAGATTCAATCTTGATCAGTTCTTCAACTTCCCTGACATCCAAGAAGCTTATGACCTGGAGGATATTGTAGGCAAATATAAGGTATAGAATTTTTCTATATGTTTCGATCTTGAGTTCTTGAAATTCCTTAGAATATTATGAGTAGTTCCCAAAGCTTATAAGACCAAGAAAATATTGTAAGGTTCAGAGATTCTTAAGCCCTTCCAAAAAAGTATGAAATTCAATATTTCTAGTTTAAAATAAATGATCCAACAGACCTACTAACCGACAGAGTTACTTGTTTGACAGCTGTATTATCAAACTTGCCGAATGAACAAGATCGCAATTGATTGCTGTTTTTAAGCGCCAATGTGTCCGTCAAATCCATCAAAATATAAAGAAAATAAATTTTTATTTTTGATTTCCTCCTTATCATAAACGATTTGTTCGAATAGTCGTACAAGTTTTTTCCCATTCCAATCATGTTCAATAAACTCAAATTCAATTAATCGATAGTTCGACATGCAAAATATGAGAAATCTTGTCAAGAGGTATGTCTGGTGATTTTCAAGTCTTTTACCATAGAAAATATATCATACTTCGGAAAATTTAACTGCCACTACAATCATTTGGTCAACTGTGAGACCAAACGCAAAATCCTAACAAAAAAAAAAAAAAAAAACAAAATGTAATAACTTTTTTTATAGGCGGTTCGCTCAATTGACCGTCAGCTGCAGGCTCTGCAGACTCCGAACAGAGCCGATCAGACCAGAGCAGAGCAGAGCAGAGCAGAGAGTGTAAGTGTTCCACATTGGTGGCATCGCCACATGGAGAAACTCACTTTACAGGAAGTATTTGCATAGGCAATTGGGGGATTAACACAGCTGAAAAGAAAATGAAAGTAAAAAGCTTACAGTGGCCAAGATTGTTTTGTATATATATATTTTTTTTTTTGGGAAACGGGGACTGAGCAATGCTTGGAAATTATTACAAATCGGTTGGAATAGTGGCACACTTCGGGCCACGCATTGACTCCGAAATTGCCAACTATTATGCAATTTAACAGAAACAAATACCCCTCACCAATCTGATTTATTAAGACAAAGAAAATCCAAAACCAAATCAAATCAAATTTAGCTTTGAGTGGGCGTGTGAGCCTCAAGCATCACCCAACTAACTTACCCGGTCACTTGCTACCTTAGTTAATTTTTTTTTTGTTTCTCTTTTTTATCCAATGACCGATTAACCCAATTGTTTTTTTGTTGCCCGACTTGATTGATTTATTTGTGTACTTTTAAGGACTTTTCTAAATTTATGGCTTCATTGTGTCAAACTAAATACCAAAGGCATTTATTTTTAGACCCAAAAATTCTACTTCAACTAAGAATAGATTTTCTTGGAATTATATTGAAATATTTATTTTCTGTATCATCTAAGTAATGGATTTGTTTATTTATTAAGATTAAAAGATTATCGAAATTGATTTAAAATAAAAAATTCCCAATCCTAACTTCGAGATGCTGAAGATTGCAGACTCTTTTTAAAGTAAATCTCCAGATCTTGTTAAAACCAAATTAGGTTGGTATGTCAGCTCTATGATTTAGCAGCCCGGTTCGAAATTCATATGTTCCTTCCAAAGGAAAAATTGAACAGAGATCGGTGATAAATGTTGGAGATATTCCTAAGATCGACTTGAATTATAGTGGTCCGATCCGAAAGGTTCCCAGAAATGTCCAGCCTATTTTCAAAAGAAATCTGTACACCAAGTTTCAATAGGATAGTTTTCAAACTGAGAGACTAGTTTCCTTAGGACAGACGGATATGGCTCCATCGATTAGTCTAGTGATACTGATTCAGGTAGAGATAAGGCTTAGGGCTTTACGCAGTGTAGGTTGGCGGGTCACAAACACCAGATCGAAATGAAGTTACACACCTCATCAAAAAGAGTTTAAAAATCGACCTGATCTATTTCGAAAAAATCGATAGACTTCCTGGATTAATTTCTCAATGATCGAGTAAGAAAAAAATCATAGGCCTAGCTCCCCTGCACCCGATAATATATTCTTGTAAATGTCATAATAAAGGGTCTCAAAGGCCCACAAAAAAAAAAAAAAAACAAAAACAAAAAAAATTGTCCCCAAATCATTGAAATCGTGAGATGCATTTCACGATTAAGTCAAATATTTTTGAGGCTGTTAAGTAATTTTTATAGCCCGGCAAACAAAGCAGCGCAAATCTCTCGCCAATTCGTTGGACAAAAATTGGTCAAAATGCGTTTTATTGCAAATTTCCGTTACTTGGTAATGTTGAACGCGTGCGAACATGCACGTTCATGTTGTCTTGGATTATTTTGCATGTTCTGCTTTTAAGAGTTTGTATATGTTGTTGTTGTTTGTTTAATGTATGTATGTATTTGGTATTTGGTTAATGGTCAATTTTAGTGCATGACCTATTTACGAGCCAAATAAAAAAAATAAATAAATAAAGGCAAAAAAAAAAAAACAAGAGCAGTAAAAGTAATCATTAATGTGGAAGTCGCACAGACTTCAAGGTCGTGGCAAATTGATATGGCTTTGATCAGACAGAGTGAGAGAGAGAGAGAGAGAAAGAGATGGAAAGAGTGAGAGAGTTGGGCAAAAGAAGAGATCTCAGTAGCCCTGATTATTTCTTATGGATTTTGTCCCTCACGTTCACTTTTAATGCGGTTCACTTGATCAGGGCCTCAGGGGCGTCACACAAAAGGGGCCAGCATTTGGCCTACTCATTAAATGGCTCTCAAAGTCTTAACTAAATCCATACATATTTTTGTTATTGTGTAGTTAATTTTTATACACACATATGCAAATCCCTCCTATTTGGCATTTGTTTGCCACTCATTCTCTTAGTTTTTTGCCTTGCCACTTTTTTTTTTCTTTTTTTGCCGATCGATTTTGAAATATATTTTTCTGTTTTGCACCGATCACTTGAGCATAACAGAAAATATTTCATTAAAAAAAAAAAAAAAAAAACTATATATGTGCCAGTTGGTCATTCACTTGGAATGATTCCCAAACTATCCTCAGTTGGTTGGATTATGAAATAAATGAAAATTGTCTTAAATTACTGAGAGAGCAATAAAACATGTAAAACTGCACTCCAAGCTGAGGGCAGTCAAAGTTCGATAGTCTCTCTATTGTGTCACATAAGTAAATAAGTAAAAAAAAAAAAAAAAAATGTAATTGTAATGTGACTTAATTTTCCAGCAACTGATGCGAGACATTAAAAAAGCCCGAGACGCACCGAGAGAAGAACTGAGCAATAATCAAGTTACAACAACAGCAGCAATAATATTAAAGAGGGCTAACAACAGAAATTCAATTTCAAACCTTTTTTTTTTTTTTGCAATTTTTAAATTGTTTTTACTTTTCTTCATTATGACGCTGCTTCGTTGACAACTCCAGTCAGACCTCTGTTAATGCTAACGCTATGAGAGCTCTGTTAACCCTGTTAACATAGCTAACAAGGCACCTGCGTCACGTTCGCATTTTAACAGTTGGCTTTTATGTTTTCTTTTGGCCCGGCCAGTTACATTTGCAAGAAACGGGTATAAAAATGGAAGAGCCACCGCAGTGGGTTATCAGTCAACCAGCAGACAGTGCAGTGCATCGCCAACAAATCGGTCCTTCTTCCTTAATTTTCTTCTTCAGACTTTATCAAATTGGAAATTTAAAAAGTTTCATTGTTTCGACTTTTGTTTTTGTTTGAAAAGAAATTCACAGCCAATCGCAAAAATGGCAGCCCTGAAAGTGATCGTAAGTTTCCCAATTTGTTGTGAGTGAAGTGCTGCTTCGAAAGTGAAAGGATAATAAAAAGTTTTCAAATTGTGCAACCAGAATTATGCCTCATGCAATTCTCTGAATATTTTCCAGGCATTTATGGTACTCCTTGCCGTAGTGAATGCAGCTCCAGGATTCTTTGGCAAACAGTAAGTAAAAATGGAAGTTCACTGAAGAAAAAGAAAAAGAAATAGGGGAATTATGTAATTTTGAAAAGGCCGACAAATGGGGCTGTTACATGGTTTTATGAGTTTCATGTCCAGTAGTCGTCGCAATAACCGCAACTAAATTGTATGGTTTTTAAAACGTTTCATGTTAAATGAATTATTCAATTAAGCCCAGGCAAACACTCAGACAGGGTGACTGCCTCAGTCTGAGACTTGCTAACTCAATAAAAAAAAACTCATTATACATAAAATGGCATAAATAAAGCAGTTCACACCCGGCAAATAAACAACATAAAAAAAATCACAGAATGTTATAAAGTCGACAAAAAAAAAAAAAAAAAAAAAACTAAAAACCAGTAAATAAATTCGAATTGGAATTGAATTGGTATGAAAAAGTACAAAACGCGCCATTGAACTTACGACTTTATATTGTGTTGGCCAGGAATTTTCTCAGGTATTCGATCAATTCATTATAATGCGCACATAATTGCGTTTGTCTAATTATAAATTCCGAGCATTGGTCTCCGACAACGCGTCTCCTGCCAGCCAATTCAGCCGTTCAGGCCGTTCGAACAAGTTCAAACGCCGGCTCAGCCGCCAATTGCATAGCCCCAACCCCAAGCCAACTCAACTCAAGCCAAGCCAAGCCAAGTCCAAGTCGTTGGTCATTGATTAGCTAATAACACTGAATGCCAATTAATGTCTATACTCTAGACACAACTAGCCAACGATTTCCTCTAATTCCCCCCCTGCCTGAGCTACTCACCACTTTCCTTTTCGTTTGAAATTCTTTCTTTCAGTGAACATCACACTATCCATGTCCCATATAAAGTACACACCATCCACCATCATCATGTGCAGAAGGTGCCCATCTATAAGGAGATTCCAGTGGTGAAGCATGTGCCCATCTATAAGGAAGTTCATGTTCCCGTCTACAAAGAAGTGCCCGTGCCCATCCACCATGTCCACCATGAGGAGGTGCCTGTGCCTGTACATCATCTGCACCACGATGATCATCATGACTACCATGGCTGGTCCGGTTCCAGTGGCCACGGTTGGCTGTAAGCGATTGGATTTCTTTATCCTCCACACACACACACACACACACCCCACGCATTGTAAATATGTACAATCTTTAATTTAAATTGATAAATTTGTGTAAATAAAAAAAAAAAAAAAGTGAACCCACACTAGAATTACTATATAAATTATTTATGATAGAATGGCTGTTTTGGGTTGGGCCCTTTAACCGAGACAACTTGGTAATCTAGCAAAAAGATCTTGGGGACCGTGAGCCACTGGTTTGATTGGCAAAATTGCTCTGATTGAGATCTCAAGGATTTTGAGTTACTTATGGCAAGGAAAACTAAATGAAATATATTCGAAATTATTTCATATTTATTTAAGCTCAGTTTCTTATTTGAACAATTGGAATTTTCAGTCTTTGAATTATTTGAAAGTTCCTAAAGATTTGAAGAACATTTTCAAAGTCAAATCGATAATCCTGTCAGACTTTTCGAATTCCGCAAAGACATAGCCTATATTTAGTCCATCAAAACTTGATTTATATAATTAAATAATAAAATAGTTGAAAAAAATCAAAACAATTATTTTGTTAACCTTTCGAAAAAAGCAATTCAAATTCCTTGAAAGACAACCAAAAAAAATTCTGTTTTCTGGTATTTTCAAAAGAGGAAAAGTTTTGTACCTCTTGTGGGGGGAGGAGAAGGAGGAGGCGGAGAAGGAAGGTGTGTTGAGGCATCTGGTTTAATTGCCAGTTGGACTTGACCTTCGTGTATTTATTTTTTATTATTTTATTTTATTTTACATAAGCGGCAGTTAAGCTGGAGTTTTGCGAATGGTCAGAGAACTACTTTCACAAAAATGCCGCTGCCACTGCCACTGCCTGCTAGTTTGGTTTCAAGTATTAATAAGGTCAACAACAACAATAACAACAACAATAGTTATAGTGACAACAACAACAACAACAACAATAACGGTGGCAGCAACAACATTAATTTAGTCTTTGTTGTCAACTTGTTGGTACAAGTTGGGCGTGTCATGGAATTTTATAAAAACCTTCTTGCCGCCCAAAGTTAATGACAAGGTTTTTGCTTCTACCCCTCTCCGGCACACTCCAATCGATAATTGTTTAATTTACAAGCTTTTATCCGGCTTCCCCGTACCACTTCACCCGCCCCATTGGCAAATACCTTGATAATTGTAAGGCGTATACAACTTTATTTTAAGCATTTTATTATTTGTTTCTTTTATTTGGCACCAACAACAAAAATGTAATTCAAATTTTCACTAATTGAGAACTTTGAGGTTTCAAGTTAATAGGAAATACCGGAAATTTAATGAGAGAGCTAGAAAGAAGGAACAAGCAGAGGACAGAGGTGACTGTGGGGGGGAAACAAGGAAGCTAGACAATAACAGGCAGTGTGGCTGGCTGAACCAAACTGAAGGTGAGCTCAGTTCAATTTAGTTGCAATAGGGGAAGTTGGGGCACTGGTGAGGTGAGACACCAGCGGGATACTGACGCTCCGTCCAGCCGGGTAGTGGGGGAGCAGCCACGGGGGCGCCAGCATGTCCGGCGTTCACATCACAGAAGGGATAGTTGGGGCAGATCTGAGGATTGACGCCAGCAGGATATTTATCGCCACCGGCTGGGGCAGGAGCTGCATTCCAAGAGGGCTGTGGCTGCCAGGCTGGAGCAGGCTGCTGCCACTGAGGTTGTGGCTGCCATTGGGGTTGTGGTTGCCATTGGGGCTGTGGCTGCCATTGAGGCTGGGGCTGATTCCAGTGCGATTGTGGATTGTGCAGACGAGCATTATCACAGATGGGAAAACCAGGGCAATCCTGAGGGTTCACACCGGCCGGATATTGGGCGGCTGGCGGATGCTGGGGCTTGGCCAAGGCTAGCGCCAGGCAGGAGACGAGCATCTGCACACAAAATGAACAGATTTAGTTTCTTAGGAATCTCGGAAGAGTAACGCTCTGGCTGACTCACCAACTTGAAGAACATTCTGAATGGTAATCCTTGGTAATACTTTGACAACTGGACTATAAAGTCAAATTTAAACTTCCAATTGTAATTGGGTTCCTGGTCAGCGCAGCACTGTTGGACTCTGGCTCGACGTTGAGGCTTTTATAGCTAGAGCACTGCGTTAGAATCTAATGCCAGCAATACCGATACTCGATGTCAGTCGGCTTGGTTTTCACTTTCGTTAGCAGGCACACTTTTGGCCCAAGCACAGTGGTTCAATGTTTGATGAAAAGTTCTGTGCGATTTATTAATATTTATTTTTTTATTTATTTTATTTTGACTCTCCACAAACAATTAGACTGTAAAAAATTATTGATTTATATTGAATTAAAATTAAATTAAATTTTATAAAATGTAAGAGTTCTTTTATGTAAATAAAAAAGATTCTGATGTAATTGTAAAAATATCCTAAATAAATATGGAATATTTAACATATAATATGTGTCTATATTCTATATTGAAACCATGAAGAAGTAAGCCAAACCTATGGATCCTATTATTCTTAACCATTCAATTAAATATCTAAGGGGGTGAAGTCATATAAAGTACATTTTTTTATGATATATTTTTTATGGTATATATTTCTGTTCCTTTTTTTCGAAATAAAAAAGTTATAAAAATATTATTTTTAATAAAATTTTGCAAAATAAATAATTTTTTTAAATTTTTTTTTGCTTTCAAGTCAATAAAATATCGAACCACTGTTCTTAGGCAGCTAACGGTAACAGATCTAGCGGCAAACGCAGACGCAGACGCAGCAGCGGCGGCAGCGGCAGTGACTGCAAATCTGAGCTTCAATGTTTTCAATGTTGTTGTTTTTATTGGCGTTGGTGGTATTGTTGTTCTTGTTGTTTTTGTTGCAGTGTTGACTGATCGCGCATATTTTGCTTGATTGGCTCAACAGATTATTATTAGAGTCTTTGTTGTGAGTACGAACAAATAAATCGACCGACCGCCCGACCGGCCGACAAACGGACAGTGCAGACGGTGGGACAGCAAATATAGAGAACGGACCTGGACAGACAAACCGATCTGAACCGAACCAGCATACATGGCACTCCATATAGCATATAGCCAAAGTCACTTTACTTGGCCAAAACGTGTATCCAGTTACGAGCCAAGGCGTCATTAGCAATGAACTAAGCAACCCCAACTTATTGTGTACAATCTATTGTAATAAACACACACACACACACACACACACACACACACACACACAAATCCGTGTGGAGAAATAAATTTTTGATTTTGGCCAAAATGCATCAGGCTCGAAATGCATATGGTAATGTATTAACTCTTTTTTTTTTTTGCCTTACAGCCAAATAAAGTCGAGCGGAGTGCGTTGGCGTGGCCCTTGCTCCAAAAGTGTATCAGACACAAAATAGAAAAAAAAAATAGAAGTTATTCGTGAATCAGACACCCGCACCCTGTTGTTGTAGTTTTAGGTTTTCCTATTGTTGTTGTCTGTCGCCTTGGCATGCCACATGTCGTCGAGTGACCATTTAACTGCCCGGAAGGCAGTGCAGTGGCAGCGTCGTCAACGCCGCACAACACACATGAAAACCCAATCCCCCCGAACTGGTTTAGCGGTTTAGCGAACTTGCACTAGATTACACACTCACACACACACACACAGACGCCCCGTTAGAATCCAAGGTAGTGTCCAACCCATTACCCGCCACAGCAGCCCCCCACCCAGCAAGATCAACAGCCCTGGTCAATACCCGTTTCTATTGTGCCATGTAAATTGATCAGTTTCATAAAATTTTTTATGATTTACTTTATCCACTTAAGAATTTGGATTTAAAAATAGTATATTTTTTTCGGTATGCTCGGATCGGTGGAACTTTGACTTTTGGGCCCAAGCAAACCGCAGAAACGCAGCCACGCACAAACGCATTCACTTCCGGCGATGTCAGGAGATCAGCGGCATTTCAGACATCGTCGCCCATTTGCTGCCTCTTATGCAATTCAATTACCAATTGGCTTACCAGGCAAGCCATACGTAGACCAACAAATTATGAGCTAATCAGCCACAGCAGCAGGCTAAAATCGCACACACACACTCCTCGCCCAATTGGCTGGGCCGTGGTTATGACTGAGGCTGAGGCGGCGGCAATGGCCGTTGGGGTCTCAATTGTTGCCAGCATGTAACAGATTTTGCTTAATTCTTATAATTTTCGTTGCCGCCATGGCTGCCGGCGGCGTCAGCTTTTTGCTGATGGTGTTGGCAGTGGAGCTGGTGCTGTTGCTGTTGCCTGGCCAGGAATGTGCGCGGGCGCGGCACACACACACTTGCACTGCCACTCCATAGATCAGAGTCACAAATGCCTCGCTGTCTTTGTAGGTGGTTATAAGTGTTTCTGTCGGGGGTGGTGGCGGTGGTGGGGGATGGCGTTAGCTGATATGATATGAGTATGGCATACTTTACCTACCTAGCTTGGCCTGGCCTGGCCTGGCTTGGCCTGGTCCAGATCGATTTAAAGTTTCGTCTAGCTTTAAGCTGATCTCGTTAGCCTTGATCAATGGCCCGGAAAAATAAGAGCTCAGCGAAATGGAAATTGCTGACCACACAAATACAGAGTGTGTGTAATTTAATTTGTTCTCGCTTAATCGTAAGCCGATTTTTCTTATACTCTTTTCCAAGGCACAAAAGTATAAGCATTCTGGACTCAAGTCTGACCGTTATGAGATCGGAACGAATCAATTGAGAAAAATCTTTCGTAAGATGAATATTGCATCATGGAATTATGAGCTATATGAGTTCCATCGAAATAGAGGCAAAGTCCAATCCTTAGAATATGAGGAAGGCAAGCGTTGAAGGTTGGAGTCTACACAAATGGAAAATTCAGGAATATTTCTGACTGCCTGATTGGTACGGATCCAACTAGCAAATGACTTCGAGTCTTATTTGGATCTACGAAAAACTTGTGCCTAGAAGTATTCTACAAATGTTTTCGAAAAAAGAGAATTTGAACTTCAGTGCACCTAAGATAACCTTTAGAAATGAATTTTTTTCTTTTCTTTAATCTACACTTTGATGACGTTGCTTTTGTCGGTGTTGCCTTTTTTGTCGTTGAACTTTTTTTTTTAAATTATTATGCCATTAAATGGCTTATTTCTTTTCCTAATTATTAATTTCCTTTTATGCTCGACTTGACTATGCGCTTGGGTTGTAGCCAAAAGAAAGTTGTTTCAGCGTATTTGCATACACTTTTGATTTGCATTTGGATTATTTAGAATTTAAAATTTATACTTCATTTATTATTCACAATCAATTTTTTTTATTAATAGTGTGATTTTTTTTTCTCAGCCTTAAATTTAAACTAGTGAGTTGGGGGTTTTTGTGACTATAAATTGAATTTCAGATTCAATTGGATTGTTTTGTTTTTTTTTTTTTTTTAGCTTTAGTTAAATTAGTTAACACTAATGTAAATAAAAAACATTTAACAAATTAAAAAGAAAATAAAAAGGAAACATAGTGTTAGACATTCTCAATTTAGTGGGGCATTAAAAAAAAAAACAATTATCGAAGTTTTACCTCTCTCCCCTCTATCTTTGATTCTCTGTATATTTGACTATCTTAAGCTTATTGTAAATCCGTTTCCATTTCTTCAATATCGCTGGCATTTGCTGTCTTCACTTCTTGCTCCACCGGTTCGGCTTGACTCTCTATTTTATTTGAAGTTACAGTCGGTTCGCTTTCTGTTGATTCAGTCGATGGCAAGTCTTTGAGTAGCTTACGTGGCTCTTGGACATTTTCCTTGTCTGTAAGATTAATACTGACTTTGAGATTGTATGGAAAAAAAAATGAAGAAAGTAAAACATACCAGAGTCTTCGTCTTCTGATGAGCTGCTGTCGCTTTCATTGCGTGCACTTAGCGGTGTTGATGGGAATGGCGGATCCAGTGATAGACGTGGTGCTACTGGACGTTCCTTTCTTGCCGGATTCAAGGTCTCACAGAAGGCGCAACGGAAAGTTGTGTATTCGAATTCCTCCTTGGGCAGCATGCCTATTACAGTCAACTTTTTAGGATTTTCTAGATTTGACAGCTATTAGCAACTTACCATTATGGGCATGGCACTCCTTGCATATCATTCCAAAGCGATCCTGGGGGCTATCACCCACAATTAAGTCGACGAGACGGTCGAAAGTACTACGACTGCGCTCATCTACCACTGGGAAAGGTGTACGTCGGCGCAGCCCTTGAACAGCTCGTGTTTGTGGTGTACCCGGCGTTGCCTGCATAGCTGGGAGACGACTGATGCTGGTATTCAGAGTGTTGTTGTTCATATTACGATAGACGCCTGTGTAAGGGGTTATGTTGCGCTGCGGTGTTGTTCCAAGGCGCGACTGTTGCATCGGTTGTGGCTTAACTAGTGACCGGTTAAGGGCTGCATTGCCTGGTGAATGGGCGGCGGATATTTGGGAGGGCATGGATAAGCGATTGGTTTTCTTGTCCCCAAAGCGTTCCAGAAGATTCAAAGCCACCTGACAAGTTCAGAGAATTTTAAATGCTGTTGGATGGGACTTTGGAGCTACTCACCTTATAGGTCTCCTTGTCCATTACTTGCTCCAATATGATTTCCTTCTTTTTTTTCAAGGCGGCCATTTTATCGCCATTTTTATTGAGCTTGCGTTGGAAATACCACGTAAACACTTGACGCAAGAAAATTATGCTGCAATCGAATAAGAAATTTTACTATTTAAATAGTTAAACTTAACGATGATCTCACTCTATTACTCACATTAGTGGAAACAAGAGTAGTGGAACCAAGTACATAATCCGCTCTTGGATTGTGGGCGGGAAATAAAAAAAGTACCACAGGGCAAAGCCAACTATGTAGATTCCGATGGTGATGCCAACAAAGTTGGTCACGAAGCGCCGCTTCTGCTCTTGCGTGTTGATGACATATTTCTCTAGCTCTTGAATCTGCTGCTGCAGCCCCTCCAAAACGACTGTCGTTGATTTTTCCTTCTAAAATTAGAAATTCGCAGACGTCACAAAAAATATACGACCCAATGAAATTGATGGCCAAGGCCAGTTTTTACTCACCCGGAATTTGGATAAAACGAATCCCATGATATATTACCCTATAAATGCTACAATTGCTTCAATTCTCTTAAACATTAAAATAAAAGTTAATAAATTTAAGAAACTGTAAAAAGAAAAAAAATTAATTTTTAATAAATATTTTCAATAAATAGAATTTCTGTGTTTATCATAAATGTTAAATACCTTCTTTTTCGATTAATCCCTTTTTTTACAGCAAATTTGCAAAATTTTCTTATTTTAATTCTATTTTAGCAAAATGCTCGATATGACATTTTTTTTTGTCAAAAAAATGCTTTGAAAAAAAGGTTAAAAAATGCCAAAAATACCGCCTATGTGGCTCAGTGTGACCGTTCGCCATTTATTTCAACAGTACAAGGCTGCCTGCTACAAAAGTGTACTAAAATATATAAGTAGAGACGTAAGCATAACGTAACGTAACGGCAGACAAAATATTTAAATTGAATTAAGTGGAGTGAGAAAGTCTTCCACTCATAGGAATGCTCTTAAGCACAATTGTAAAATTGTACTCAACACTTCGTATTTGTAATTGTATAATTTAGAGACAAATTCCCAAACACAAAATCATAAACATTTCCATTTGTGCAGCCACACTAAAAACTTTTTTACTATTCATGGTTTCAACATAAACGATCCCAATTATGGCAGCATTTTATTTTGCTTTACTTTATTAGCTTTAACTCAACTTCATTACACACCCATAATGTCCGCAGCGACAACAGCGATGCCTTTCCGGCAGAGATGGAGTCGCAGCAGCAGCAGCAGCAGCAGCGTCCAAAAGGGCGTGCCCAAAAAATGGAGTTATCGACCAATCAGCTTTTGATTCACTCTCAATTGAAATTGCTCCAAGCTGCGCTTGCGCGAGTAGTAAGAAAGAGAGAGGAGTGAATTTTCACTTGAAACAACAGTTTCTTTTGTTGTTTTTGCTTTCTCGTTTATGTTTTGTTTTTCTTTTGAGTATGAGTATGAAAGCGGGTGGTTGTTATTTTCATGGCTTTGCATATAAAAATGGCGGTCCGACAATATCTCTTAAAAGTCACAATTATAGGCACTTATTCATTGCGGTGTTTGCAACTTGGAATTGCTGCCAACTGCCAAGTTGGCCGGCTGCCCCAGCCCCTGCCTCTGCTTGCTTGCCTCGTAGAGGTTTAATCAAAAGGCAGCCCCGAGCAGATGAGTTGAGTTTAACAGCAATTAGGCGCTCAGTGTAAGCCAAGCGCTCAATTTGACTTTATTAGAAGTTTATCGTGTGGAATTTAACCCACACCATATAGATAAATGCGCATCCTCACAGCGTGGGTGGAACAAGGTTGCTTTGTTGTAATTGTTTTGGCTAGTTAACTCGACTTCATTGACTGACTGAATGACTGACTGAGTCGCTAGTCTGGGGGTGACTTTCAGTTGGAAGGGGCAGAGGGGTGCTGACGTTTATAGCCACTGACATATTAATTGGCTGCGTACCCAAACAATTTGGTGTAAAAGGCGCAAATTGATTGCCTTTGCGGTTTTAATCGATGCGCATTCATTCGAAATCACGCACAATTTATCACCCACGCTGCTCTTACCCCCTACCCCCTACCCCCTACCACTACACTCCTCACCCTTACTCATTCTCTGCCAAGTCAATCGTTGTCTTTGGCGCACATCTGCTTTGCTTTAAAATTGTTATTACCCGAGCTGGCAAAGAAATTAGCGCTGCTTAAGCGCTGAAAATTCTGTCTTGAAACAAGTTTTGGCCAAATTGGCAGGTAAAAAAAAAGAAATAGTGGAAGTGAATGTCTTAAAGACTCTAATGTCATGTCATATAACCCGATTATATAAGAAAGGCGATAAGTGTTGACTCTTCCACTCCTTGGAGTTGCAAAATGTTGCGTGTGTTTTTTTTTAAATATTTTTTACCTGCTTTTTTAGAGAATTTTCGCGTTTTTTTAGCCAACGGATTGGCAAGAGGTAAAAAGGATAAAAAGGATGCGTCTGGAGTTCCGGTGAAAACGGCGTAGGGTTATGAAATTTTACGCAAGTTGCAGCAATCAAGCAATTTTTTTTGTCTGGAAGGTCCTTGACTAACCCTCAACAAAAGGGGTTCCCTTTTGGCCTACCCGTTGAGAAAGGAGTTAGCCGGAAAAGTATATGCAATTTTCCAAAGATTTTTCTTCTTCCTTCTTTGTTTGCTGGACTCTCGGCTCATAATAATCGCCTGCAATCAGCGGCTCATTATCGTGTAATTTTTTGGTAAAAAAAAAAAAAAATCAAAAAAACATTTATAAGGTAATATCACAGGTAGGAATTATCTATGCACACTCCAATGTTTTTACAATTTAGTGGAAAATTATTTGCTATGCTTGAGAAAATCCGATCAGAGCGCAACAAATCCTGTCGCAAAATTCTCAAAACAAATGAAAACAAACAAACAAATAAACACTTAAGAGGAGGGAATGGGAAGAGAGTTGTTTCTAAGTTGGCTACTGCAATTAGATGAAGCTGAAGATTGACTTTTGCCAGGATCATCCTGGGGTAATCGGCGATAATCCAGTTAGCCTGCCAAATACCCCCTCCTCCACTGACGTAGGCACTTTTTGGTACAACAGACTCGCCTTAAGCCTTTCGCCAGCGGATTAGGCGCTGGCTTAGTCCAGAAGTCAGTACAAATGCGAAAGGATTAAACGGCTAAAAGGGTCCGGGCAGGCGTTGATGTTGATGTCTTCCGCCGAAAGTCGGTGTAGTGTAGACTTTCAGAAGCCAGCAGCCAACAGCCAGAAGCAGGTCAGCAGGCATTGCGCTTTTTAAAAAGACAATTACCAGCCATTCGGGCGGTTTGGGCTGTGGGCAACGCCCCGTGCCGCCGCCCTAATCCGTTTACGCCTCGAAATCAATGCAAACATTTAGAAGGATTATCAGCAATGCCCGGTCAAAGGGTATGCAAATTTATCCCACTCTCTCTCTCTCTCTCCCTCTCGCACAGCCATGGCCAGGCCAAGAGCAGAAGAGTTATATGGCCATTGTCCTGAACTATATGAAGGAGTCGTAAAAGCATGATAGGATTGCTAATTCGCCTGGCTACTTGCAATTCTTGGTTCTCATTGTTTGGCGGGCCAAAGGATTTGCACTTGTCTGCGGTCCGGCCAGTGTGGACTTGGTGGGTGTGATCCGAGCTAGAGGAACGAGCAGAAGCAAGGCTAATGAAAGGATTTTCTCAGTTGCAGGTCGCAGAGTAGGCAGCGTATCAAAGTTTCTCAAAATTGACACAATTATGCATTTCGCCGAAGTGATTACAAGTCAGCGATTTGCACCCAAAAGAGTTGAAAATATTTACGGATTAAACAGGCAAAGTTCTTCCCTCTCTTTCTCTCTTTCTTTTGTTGTTGTAAACAGGAAGGATCACGGTCAACTTCCGCATATACGTCGATATGTGAATTAAGGATCCATTTGATGTGCTGGCGGCGCCTCAAGTGGAAAACCTCAGCTACTTAAAACTCAATTAGTGACCTCAGCAAAACGGAACCACTAAGAACACTAAAATGGGTCCAAGTCAGATCAGAGAACTAGGAGATCGGCTAAAAAAAATCATCAAAGATGCAAGAAGAGGCCAGCAGTCACCAAGTGCGGTCTTCAAGTGATCTATGTTTGTAATTCTTGATGGCCTATACACTTCTCAAGAGTATATAGCATTGTGTGGCTCCTGAGTTATTAAAAGAAGGACAGAGAGTTGTCTGAACTGGATTGGTTCAACTAAAGATCATTACTTGAAACAATATGGTTTTATTTGGCTCATGGGAAACTCAATCGAAGATCACAGTTTTCGGCAACAGAAACTTTAAGTTTCAGACTGAATCTAAGTTGATAATCAACTGAAGATTTCTAGCCAAGAGAATATTAAGAAATCAAATCGAGGATCACTAAATTTAAGCTAAAGATCGAGTCAAGATTACTCCCCAAGATAATATAGTCTGGCTTAATTAGATCGAGGATCAAGGTTAGAGACTGAATTTAAGTAGAAGATCACTTCTAAGGAGAATAGTGTGGATTATGAGAAATTAAATCGAGACTGAATTTAAGTAGAAGATCACTTCAAAGCCTTATGAGAAACTCAATCGGAGATCTCCGAGAAATTAAGTTGAAGATCAAACCACATATTAAACTCTCCCCCCTAATAAAGAGTATCTGAGAACCGAAGAGCCGATTTGGTAAACTGTGTCATATTTGTTGTCATTGTGGGCATGTTACAAAACTGTGAAGTCTTCAGCAATTATGCCGTCTTCACTTTGATCTTAGCAGCTGGAATGGTTTCCCAAACGGCGACAGCAACGCCGGCGGCCCCGAATTTGCTGTCTCTGTCAGAGCACTTATATGAAGGAAGGAAAACCAAACACTTATATAGGAAATAAAAAATTATAGAGTAGCCAAGACTCTGGCCAGATGCTGACTGGAGGGTAGCCAAATTTAAGTGATTCTTTAAGCATTTTTAATTGTATGCTAATTGATGGCATCGATCTCAAGTGGCTGGCTGAGGAGGGTCGGAGGATATTTTTAACAGCCCAAATAGTTCCGGATATTGCTGAGAGAGCGCCATATAGCTGGGGCGTCATTTTTTCCTTCTTTTTATTAATGTTCAAATGTCAGCTGCTTTCTGTTTTAAGCCAATGAAAATCAAATAAATGTTGGGGGCTTCTTTCCATCAGATCAGCCATTTTGATGAGTTGAATTTATGAAATGTCTTTCAAAATTTCATTCCCTTCGAGTCTATTAAAAAAACGTAAAACTTTTTGTGCGCTAATTCATTGGCAAATAGAAAAATGCAAAAGCGTTTAGCGTTTTATTGGCAATTCCAACGCTGACTATGAAGATCATAATACCATCAATCTGGCCTGAGTCTGGACTTGGGCGTGTAGGCGTGTGTGTCATAAAATCTAATCCTCCTATCCAGCTCGAATTTCCAACTAAATACCAAGATCTCTGTAAAAAAAAAAGAACACAACAGAATTGGAAAAAAATAAAAATTCAGCTAGAGAAGAGACAAGAAAAAAAAGGACGCAAGTGGCAATTGCCTGTGAAATGCAAAACCAGAAAGAAAGAAAAAAAATTCACAAGTCTTGAATAATAAAATCCGAAGGTCAACTTGGCCAAGCAGTAGGCAAAAAAGATAATGCCTTAGCCTTCCTGCCGAAATCGAGCCAGGACACGGGGCGGCTTTGGCTTTGAGTAGCTGTCGGGCCCTACGGACCATGACTGTGTTATATCAATTAATTTGAGTAATTTGCATAATGACTTTTGGACGGGAGCCAGACGATATCAAAGTGAAGCGATTTGCTTGATATTTCAGGATCAATGCAGACCGCAAATTGTGCTAGTTTTCAAATGAAATTGGCGGGTTGCAATTCGAAGTGATTTCGCTTTTTTGAAGTTGGCGACAAACATTAAGGACCTTGAAAGATTTAGTTAAGATAGTTTAGATCTGGAATTCTATCTAAAAAATTGTTGAGATTTTTCTGGAAATTTTTGATTTTCTTTTGAGAATTTTTGGGGCCTTATTGAATATTACTTTGTCTTGTTTTCTCTTTCACTCTAACCTTGTGTCTTTTTAACTTTCCTGTATTTCTTTTTTATGCTTTTATTTGATTTTGTATTTTCTTAACGAAATAATAAAAAAATCATTTTGGGCAAAAATCTTTTTATGATTGTCACAGCCGCAGTCCTAAAAAATCATCGCAGTTACAGTTCCATTTTCATTTGCAATTTCTTCTTCTTCTTTTTTTTGAAACCGAATTTTTTTTTTTTTAATTTTAACAAATGATTTCTTAAAAAAAAAAAATTGGAAAAAAATATCTGCGCACCACAGCGAGTCAATTTTTTTATGACCGCCCTGAGAAGAGGCAAGGTCGGTCTCTCGTTCCGCTTCCGAGTTCTGCGAACTGCATCTAAAAATCTGAAACTAGAACTAGAATTCCAATGCAGTTTTTTTATGCTGTTTAATTTTTATGGCGGCTAAAAAAACGGAACACAAAATTATCGCTGCCATTTGTTTGTCCAATCACCGTCCATAAAAATATCCGCGACAACTCAGGTCTTTAGGTAAAAAAAAGAAAGAAAAAACTCAGAGAAAAAAAGGACAAGTCACACAAAAAAAAAAAAAAAAACACAAAGTGTGCAAAAAAATGCAAAAAGGAAAGGAAAATCTTGTAAAACAACACGAGTCAGAGGCTGTCCTGAAATTCATAAAAACTGATTTCATTTTTTAGAATCAGTGCGCGGTGAGCGAGCCAGCAAATCAGAGTCCACACCACTCGCACTTGCAGTCTCTGCCACATTTGGGCCCACTGCGGCTTTACGAGGGCCATTAACGGCCTAAAAAAAAAGAAGAAAATAACGCGAAAAAATAAAAAGAGAGGAGAAAAAAAAAACACAGATTGAGTGCTGTAAATCATGGCCGCAAAAGTCAGACCAGGTCGGGGCAAGTCCTGGACTAGGTCCGAAAAATTCGGGCATTGCGGACAGAGGGCTCCTGAAAAAATGACTTTGCAGGGAAGTCAAACCGCAATAAAATTGACACGGTGTCTCTGAAATGCGCAGGACTCTCTTCAGTATCTAAAGGAAGATGCTTAAGTCTCTGGGTACTTTATGGCTTACTCAGTTGCTGCTGGGTGGTTGAAGGTGTGCTTCTCCTGGTTGTGTGACATGCGCAATGCCGGCCCCCAGTTAACTTGGCCCCACCCAGTCACGTAGAGGACCCTCTCAGCCTTCACTGCCGCCGGGACCATCCACCAACTGATTTAATATGCATCAACGCTTCGCCACACCAGTGATTGCCGCAATCATTCTAGTTTCATTATCTCAGCTGCAGATTTATTGCCGCTCATTCAAGCCAGTAGTAGCTACTGCCTAGCCCTCGCTCTCCCCCACACTGGCCTGCCCTGGCCTGGCCTGGCCTGGTTGCCACAGTTGCCGCCACATTGGCATACATCACCAGCAATTGATTTTTATTTCATTTTATATTGCTGGCTGGTCAAATTTTATTATACCTCGAACACTCCTCCTCCTCTCTCTCTCTCTCTCTCTCTCTCTCTCTCTCTCTCTCATTCTCTGATGGAGAGACCATGAAGTCTCGAAGCTGATGGGTCTCAGTGGTGGTTTTGAATTTCGGCGAGCTTGGTAGTTGCAAATCGATTGTTGTGATTTTCATGCAATTATCGGATGCTATCAGAGAAGGCCAGATTCGTCAACCCTCCCCTCCCCCCTGCTTGACCAATTGGCAATTGCATTTAAATTGTATGACAATTTCCGAGCTGAACCGCAGCGAATCGTATCGTATGGAAATCTGTGAAATATTTTGACAACCTAAGCAGGAAAATTCGCAAAACAGAATCCTCTGCTCTTTATGACTATGGGCTTGGTCAGTTGAGTTGGGTTACATCAGCCACTTGGCTGCCCCTTTTCCCAGCTGAAATGAATTATAATTTTCATGTTATTTTGGCCTCGTTTGTTTCGATGGCCTGGCGATTATCAGTTGTTAATATCCGTAAAAATGATGAGTCCAACTTTGAATGTCCCTATAAAATTGCCAAGCCAAGCAGAAAAGTCTTATATAATAAAATAAAATAAAGATAAGCAGCCAGACTGGCACATGGACTCCGGAAGCGGCACAGGGCACATGCCGAAATGAGTCAACCCAAAAAGGGGCAGAAAAAATGGCCAACAAAATTCATAATATATTCACAGTGGAATGCGAGCAAAATTTAAAATGATTTCTTCGTCTTCTTCTTCTTCAAGTGTGTCATAAAGATTTAATAGCTTTTTAAAAGACTTAATTGACTTGACTCTTAAATATTTTCGCAACATTCTTAGCACTCTCAGTCAACTTGACAAATAAAGAATTAAATCAGGTCTTGCCAAGAATTTCTGTTTGGAACCACTGTGCCTATTTATTTACTAACTACAAAATGAGAGTTTGAAATGAGCCTCAATTTTGGTCACTTCATTGCTGGGTTGTGTTTTTTTTTCGGTTACCAAAAAAAAAAAAAAAAATATGTGTGAAATAATTTCAATGTTGGAATCATCATTTTACAAAGATCTTTATTCATGCCCAACTAAAACCTAAGAAGAAAACAATTATAAAAAAAATGAAAAAGGTGTTGCAAAGCCAAATAAACCGAAAACCCAAAACCAAAACTCAATTGACACGTCCATAAAACATTTTCAGCATCGTTTGTCTTTGGCATTTGTTGGCAATCATCAAATGAATGGATCCAATGAATTCCCTAACGGCACAACCATGGGAATTGAATTGTATAACTTTTTGTTTCCTTTACTTTTTTTCAAAGACTCTTTTTTTTTGGCCAATAAAGCGCTTAGCTTTTAAGAGTTTTGCAATCAAAAGCACCGCTGGTCCACGCCCCTGACTGATACTCTCTCTCTCTACTCTCTCAGTCTGTTTCTTTTTTATTGATTTGAATGTGGCAGCCTGGAATAATCACTTTATATACACTGGCATTGACAGCTGGTGTAAATTTCGTACATCATAAAAAGGCGGCACAGTCCACAGAGGAGAGGCCTAAATTGTGGTCAAACCCTTTGGAGTTTCAAGACTGGCAACTATCTCTGGGAGTCAGTAAGCCAGTAAGTTGGGAAACACTAATCATAAAACTAGCTGGCCCAAGCATCTGAAAGAAAAAAGGGCAAATGAGTCTAGGTGCTAATTCACCATTAAAAGAAATCAAAGACGCAAAAAATCCTGCCCAAAAAATAAACAAAAGATACACAAGCCATTCAATTTCCACTCATCATCTCTTCTACTTCATATCAAATAAAATAGCGCTCCAATAAAACTTAATTTTGTTTGAACATAGCAACGCTTCATATCACTCATAAATGGCCTGGCTGAGTTGGACCCAAAAAGCCATGAATAATGCATTGAATCTGTCTCTACCAAGGAAAATAGAAAGAGCAGAGAAGGAGTATCTATGAATTCCTAAGAGGCAAGTAACCTCTTAGACTTGAGAAGGAGTATCTATGAGTCCCTAAGAGGCAAGTAAGTTAACTTTCCCATGCTATTAAGACTTGCCTTTTTTTTTCGTAGAGTATCTCAAGTTCGTTGAATTTGTGTGTGGGGAAAAAAATTACTTGTTTTGTCTATAGAATTGTGGGAGAATTTCTCATGAAGTGCCTGTCATTCATGACGACAGTGCCAAATGCCTCTGATTGCCCCAATAAAAGTCTACCCAAACTCGGTTTTGTCGGCTCTGTTAAATTCACAAAAATTAGATACAGCCAACTAATTGATAATAATACCGCATTTATTTTGGGAAATCTGTTAACTCTTTTATAACTTTATCTCTTTTCATATCTCCAAAATGTAATCAACAAATTCTCCTTCAAGCTGAGATTCCTCCCTCTACCAAACCAACTCTCTGACGCAGCTGCTGAAAGTTGTTTATATATTTATTTTTGTTCAGAGATCTGTTTTATATCTATTTGTATTTCTCTTGTTTTTTATTGTCACATTTGTGTTAGAGGGCGTGGCAAGAGCTGGCATAATTTTTCAATAAACATGCTGATGATTTCTGTATTCGAAACACTTTGTAATCCCCACATGATTAATTATCAACCTGTGTCTATATGCTAAGCCCATTAAATCTCGTAAACTTCAACCCCCTCAACAACTAGAACGTTTAAGAATTAATCGAGTTAGTCCTCCTCTACCCCGAATACCCCCAATTGTGAGTGTGTGTGTAGCTTTTTAATTTACTTGCAGGAAACCCAAAAGGGCGCCAGCCAATCCAGTTCTGGGTAGGACAAAAAAAAGGTGAGCTCTTGGGGTAAGAGTGGCAGGTCCCCAGGGCCTGTGGCCGGAGCTCACAATTTCGCTATCTTTATTATCAAATCATAAAATGTTGCCACTTGTGCAGCGCATCCCCAGACCAAACCAACACACAAACACACTCGGAGATACTCAAGCAATTTCAATCTGAAAGGGTGCAATCGAACAAAAAATGAGCAGACAATTTTTTATGCCGGTTGCCAAGTGTCAAAACATGTTTTGATTGAGCGCGCCAAGGAGCAGGGGCAGGGGCGATAAGGTTCGCTCCGGAGGGTTGGATAATCCTGCCAAAGGAGTGAGACTACACGCACAATTAGCTGGGAGAATTGTTCCGGAGTCGGGGACCACAAAAAAACACCCTAAAAAGTCAATCGATACTGTTTTTCAGAGAACAAAGTATGCATGTTTTTTGACTGAAAAGTTTCCTTAAAATTTTTGCTTTTGCCTTCTGAAAATTTGAATATTTTTTGGATTTAGAAAAAAGAGTATTTCGCTGTCAGTAGTTTGTTTTGGATTCATATTTTTTTAGGTGTCTTCTTAATAGGTAACTGAAAACAAACAATTGACACCCCTTTGTATTTGCTGGGCAATGTCAAGACCAAAACAACTTCAACACAATTGAAATTGAAACACATGTTAGCTAAGCAATTAAATCCAAATTTGACTGGGATTCAGGAAGACCTACAAGGTTGTTATTGTTGTTTTGCCATTTATCGTTTATTTCTGTTATCCTTTGCGCTTTTGTCAGGCTTATGATTTCTCAATTATGACAATTGGTTTATGGGCACACGTAATCCTCGATGACAACAGTGACAATCCATATGCACACAGACACACATACACATATACACAGTATAGTCCTGGCCACCCAGCTGAGCCGAGCAGTGGAAGGAAATGAGTTGGAGTGGAACGGAGTTTAACTGAAAGCCGAAAGACAATTAATTAACGGGCCGAGGATAACAGACGAGGCCAAAACCTGCCGACCTGTCGCGTGGCAGCCTTGAAGCTGCCAGCGGAGAGGGAGTTGCAAACACACACAACAGGGGCCACAGCACATGCAACATGCAACTGCAACAGCTCAGAGGAGGCCAAAACAAGGACATAGAGATTGGGAACGAGTCCTCACTGTCTGCCCGGCGGGTGTTTCTCCTGCTCTCTATCCCTCTCCCTCATTTTGACTGTGTTGGCCTGGGTAGAAGTGAGGGAGGAGCTGGTTGCGATTTGCTCTAATCGCATTAATGACAAATGTCCGTTCAATTTGGGCTGCCAAGTTGGCTTGTGCCAAACCCCCGTTGATATAGCCGAAGGTCAGGAGACTTCAAGGCACACGCGATTCGCCATAGTTTCCAAACAATGTTGCAGCTGCTTTCCAGTTGAGATTAGCTTGGTTTATCCAAGGCTAATCCAAGCAGTCAATAAAATTCGAAACTCACCAAAAAGTGTAGTTAAAAATCCCAGGTATATCTGACATTATCTACCTGATTTTATTTTAAAAATAGATGGAAAAAAGTTCTATTTTTTTTTTTAATTTTCTTAATTTATTTTTTCACTTAATAATAAAACATATTAAAATTATAATAATAATAATAATAATTAGATTATTTATAATTGATTCAAATATATATATGTATATATGTACAAAATGTTCGGCTAATGTGAGTCTACACAATCGAAGAACTGGCGGAAATTCCCGATCTCAACTAACTAAAACACAACAAATTCGATTATCGTTACACCGATACACGCCCACCCCGCCCCCCTCCAATTTCTATATATGACTAATTTGTACAATTTTTGATTTGAGAATGTGTGTTGGCAGGTTGGAAGCACTTGTCAGCCCTGGATTGGCCTACGCCTCAGTCTTGTAGGGCTTGAAAAGTTTGGGCTTGGGCTCGGCTATCAGGGTGGTAGTGGAATTAGCTGGTGGCGGTGACAACGAAGAGGCTGGACGCTTGGAACTGGGCATCAAGAGGCCGCCGGGAGCGGGCAGAGGACTGGCCGTGGTGGTGGTGGTGCTGGTGGTGGTGTAGTTGGCTGGACTGCAGTCCACAGCCGAAGAGGCTGAGGAGGAGGAGGGCAGCAGATGTGGATGCGGGGCTGGCAGATTGGGCATCTGACGCAGTGGGCTGAGGCTGCGATCGAAGACCTTGGTGTGGTCCGAGCCGGCGGGACTCAGCGACAGGGTGGAGGAGTGCGGCGATGACGAGGACTGCAGATCCAGAGGTGGTGTGTGGGTCTTGGGCACGCTCAGGGCAGCATAGCTGGGTGGCAGACTGGCGGCACTCAGCATGGCCGCAGTAGGATAGCCCATGGGAGCACCAGCAGCGCTCATGGCCACAGCAGCGACGGCGGCTCCATGATGCGGCGCCATATGCGGGGCCGGTGGAGCTGGACGGGCCGGGATGTGATACGGAGCATAGCGGTACTGGGCGTAAGGCGAGTGTCCTGGCACTGGCATGGTGGGCATGGCCGTGGCCAACATGGGATTGGCGGCGGCCGGCGCATAGGGAGGATAGGGCATGCCCACGCTATTGGCAGCGGCTTGCAAGATGGAAGCGGCGAAAGCGGGGTCGGAGTAGACGGCAGCATAGGGCCAGGCCACGGCAATGCGCTGACGCTTGTCCTTCATGCGACGATTCTGGAACCAGACTTTGATGGTAGACTCGGGCAGATTCAGTTGGGCGGCCAGTTCGCAACGGCGGGGACGCGAGACGTAATTCTCCTTGAAGAACTCCTTTTCGAGACGAGCCAATTGATCGCGTGTAAAGGCAGTTCGATAGCGACGAACTGACGGATCAGCTGGTATCTCAGAGTTCCGGCTGCCATTCAGTGAGTTATCCGGGCTGGACAAACATTCTAAGAAGAAGAAGAAAAAGGAAAAAACCGTTTAGTCTCATTGATGAGATCCGAAGACGAGAATCTTTCTAACTTACCACTTGGCGAGGGTGGTGGAGTCTGGGGCTTGCCATACTGTGTTGAAATCAGATCGACGACCAGCGGCTTCTGGTCCACAGTGGCGCTATCGTGATGATGATGGCTCTCCATGTTGTATGTTCGGTATCCGTGCATGTTGGCTATGAAGATGATGCGCAGCAGATATTTTCTTTTCCTAATTCAAAAATCACTTTTTCACATAGAATGGAAATCGAAATGGCGACGGCAAATTCAAAGGTAATCAGACGATAATGACGATGACGTCGACGGTGATGACTCTCTTTCTCTTGGCTTACTTGGTTGGGCTGATGTGGACTGTCGGATGGTTACAGCTCAAGTGTGAAGTTACCAGGCTGCCCTCGACTCTTTTATACTCGCCTCAGCAAAACGGCGCGGTGCGGTGCGGGCGAAACTCACAGGCAGAGGCGTTAACAATGGCGGCAACCAACACAGACGCACACACATGCACACGCATACTCAGAGCCAGGCAGGCAGTCCAGCCAATAAAGATGTGGCAGAGCGCTCTCTCACAATATGCCGGTCCAGTCCATGAGTGCGAGTGAAATGGCCTGATGCCTCGGTGTGGTGCAATGAACGATGCTAATGTTTTGCGGTGTTTGGCGCTGCTGCTGCTGCTGACGCTGCTGCTGGCAAGCTGAAGCTGAAGCTGAAGCAATGTAGAAATAAGGAGAGATGAGCTGCTGGCAATTAGGCGGCGATGAAGGCAATTACGATGCCGGAACAATGGACATAAAAAAGAAGAGAGCTGAGCAAAAAATTGTGAAAGAAAAGCACAAGATAATATGGCTTTGCCAGCGGGTACACCCAGGCCGGAGAGTTTGCTCTTTGCCCATAATTGAGTTATCATGGAGGAGCAAAAGCAGCAGTTCGAATAACTGGCTCAGTTGGGTCTCTCCGACTTTTGGCTCTCTGCATCTCTTTCTCTGTTTTCTGGCTGCTCTCTCTTTCTCTCTTTGCTCGCTGGGATAGAAATAAAGAACAAACAAAGCTGAAAAGCACACACAGAATTTCGTATTCATAGCGAATGAGCGAATCTTTCGTTTCGCTTGTCCGCAAGCGTCTCCAGCCACAGGCGCGAACGAGACGTGAGAGGCCCCCTTAATAATGGGATTTTATCAGCTTCATCAAGTATGATATGGCATAATGCGAGTGTGTATAGCGGGGGTGGTTGGATGGGTGTTACTGCGTCTGGGATGCAAAACCGATTGAACGAGAAAAAGAGAAAGAGAGAGAGAGTGTTATTTTGGTGGTGGCTTTTCGAGGATTATACGAGAGGATGAGGAGGGTCTATTGATTTGAACCCGGGCACAACCGGCTCCCAAAAACTTTTTCCAGCCAAATAATTTGCGCTTTTATGAAGTCTTAATGCCGCACGTTTAATAGTCTCATACTTAGTCCGGGGAGGCAGCCGCACCAGGCAGCCCATAAACGAAATTTATCTTGCCAAATAAAACAAAAAAAAAAAAAACAACAACACAACAACAAAATCAACTAGACCCAGAGCGCCATTATGTATTCCGTTATATAAATAAAAACACAAGCACATACATAGTGGTGGTGGCTCTCTGAAAAGTGGGAGGATTTTGATAAGTTAATTTGAAAAGTTTTCTTGCGGTTCAGACCGAGGCTGGTAGGCTTCATTTTGGCCATTGGCATTTATTATGATGATATAATCATATAGACCGGACTCTAACACATGTGCATGAAATGGCCAATCTGAGCAGAGAAAATGTAGAGAAAATAGCGAGAAGTAAACAGGCAAACTTTTCGGGGAATTTCAATGTTGTCAGTCCTGAGGGAGGCATCGATTTTGAGCTTGAAATTTTCTGCTTCCTTCAAAACTTACTTAATTTAAAACTCTGAAAAATAAACATAATGGACATGAATTTAATATTTCCATAAAAAGGAAATCTATATAAACAAGACCTTCTTTTTGATCCTAAGTTTTACCAGCTGATTCCATATCCTGAGGGGGCTTTATGTTTTGCGTAAACTTGTTGAACCCAGCAATCCCTTTGCTACCTGTTTCGGTCTAGGAGTCTGCAGTAGATTAAAGGCTTATGGCTAAAGTCAGACAATTTCTTAAGCTGATTATTACATTACATATGCTCAGGTCGGATCAGATCGGATCAAAAAAAAAAGGATCTTTACTCACTCCCACCAAAGCATACCAACACTATCGCTCTCCCTCTCCCTATCTTACCTACCCAGGCTCATTATATACTTTTATGACTTTCTAATGAAAATTCTACGGGATCAAGATCAACATCAGACTGTCGGAGTCAATGTCAATCCCAAGCTTCTGCTAATCCCTCAAATAAACAAACAAACAAATTGAGAAAACCAAGCCTGGCCAACTTTGGAAACCCCAGAGTCCAAGCCGTTGGCAACCGCTTACTCAGTCACTCAGTTAGTCAGTTAGTCAGTCACTTGGTTAGTTGGTTGAGAAAAATAGAGAGTGAGAGATTAGCAAACAATTTCAACTTTTATTTGATTGCTCTTCGCCATGTCCACCAAAAGACTTTCTATGATGTCCGAAGCAAACAATGCAACAGCGAAATTCCGCTTAAACGTGGCCGAGTAAATTCAAATCTTTGTTAAGCAGTTCAAGCCCAGCGGGTCAACCAATTTCCAGGGCATCGATTGTTCAAGATGCTGCAATAAAATCTAACTCATCGGCAGGAATGCCGAACTAGCCCAAACAAACCAAGCCAACCAAGCCAAACCGAAAGTGAAACCAATTTTTGGGCTTTCAAAATTTAAACATGAAAATTGACTAATAATGTCGCTGATGGCCAAATGGATTAGCGTAGAACTAGAGCACCAAATCCCTTCCATAACAATAGCCTCAAACCAATAACGAAACATAAACAAAAGCAAACAAGACAAAGCAAAAAAGAAAAGAAAATGAAAATGAAAAAACCCTTGGAACCTTCAACCCACCAAGTGCCTGTTTTGCCTCATTGTTATGCATTTTGCCATTTCCATTTCTCTCTCGTTGTGAGTTAGTTCAAATTATTGGGTTATATTGCGCGCAATTTGCATTAACTCGCTTTTCTTCCCATCTTCCTCTCTCTCCCTCTACCTACACTCTCCTCCACAGAGCACAAGATGAGATGAAAACTAGGACCAGGCAAAGTGTCCTACCCAACCAGCCCAAGCCTTGCCCAAACCCTACCCACCACAGACCTTGCCTATTGTTTGCCCACATTCATGAGTCGCCTCCGTCCGTCCGTCCCAGAGTCCCGGACATGTCCAGAGAATGCTCAACCTTTTAGCTAAAGCAAATAAACGCGACACTGCGGCAGCCACAGTAAATACCCTTTATGGTCATGGCAGGACATCTAGGCAAAAGTAGCAGCCGATCGCCAGACCGCGAGTTAGGGACTCTCTCTCTCTCTCTCTACATCTCTATTACACTCTTCATCTTTTCATCAGGAGTGCTGAGAGGTGAAAGTGTCACTGTTGCTGCCTCCGACTCTCTGATCTGCTATTTTCCTTACCTGTCCCTCTGAACACTTTCGTTGTATTCCTTGGCCTAAATACTTGGAAGGGTCATTTGGTTGGTTGGTTGTCCGTTTTTCGGGTTTTGCTCTTTTGCGAAAATTCTTTGCAATTTTATTGCCATTTTGCACACACAAAGGCGGCGAATTTAGTTGATTAGTTGATTTTCATTATGGGAAAAAATCAGAATACAAAAAATTGATTACGCCATAAAAAAAAGGACGAAGAAAAAGAAAAAGAAATTTTCTTTAATTCAAAACAAAATATTCTGGGCTATTAAAAAGATAATTTGACTATAAAAAAATTGTATACACTTTTTATTATTATTATTTTTTTTTTAATTCTTTAATTTTTTAATATTTTTTTTTAAGAAAAAGCTGAAAATAATCATCAGACAAAATTGGGTTTCTTGGGCCTTTTTTTTATATTAAAAAATAATTTGATTAAGAATACTTTTAAATTGCTTAGATTAAATTAAAAAAAGATAATTTAGAAAATAACTTTTAAAAAATAAATAAACCTCGAGTAACTAAAAGGCTCCATTCAAATCAAATAAATAAACCGAAAATTAAAGTTTGCAGAATTTTATTTGATTAAATAAGCATTGAGAATTTCAAATTTTATTACAAATATTTTTGATCTGAAAAGCTTATATAAAATATTTCAAATAATTTGAGATATAATTTAAAGAAAATAAATAACCCTGGAATTTGCTTAAGGCATCCATTTAAATCACTCAAATAGACTCAATTTTAAGTACTGAAAAATCTAATTGAATCAAATAATTGAAGCATAATTTTTGTTTTAATATTTTAAAGATATTTAGATTATTAAAAACAAAATGGGAATTTAAGAAATAATTTCTAGAAAATAAATAAACCCAAAGTTGATTGAAGGAACCATTCAAATCAAATAAATAAACCCAAAGTTGATTGATGGAACCATTCAAATCAAATAAATAAACCCAAAGTTAAAACTTGAAGCAAAAAAACAGACCTAACTTCAAAATAATTTTTGTACATAGTTCCAATCCAAGTAAGGTTAGTTTAGATTATTTCAATCTATTAAATAAAACTCAAATTTATAAAAATCGAATATTTATTTTTCTAGGATATTTCCTGCTTTAAGCTTAAGGTTGTATCCCTTTAATGATTTACGATCGGCGAACAAACCAAATACAATCATTTTTCGTAACATCTTTTTTTCCGGGGTCTTCGAGCAAAAACGCTCTATATAAATTAAAGAAAATATGCCCTAATAAAAATGTAGATTTGTGTCCTTTTTAAAAAGGAAAACAAAAAGCATAACTGAGAACAAAAAATATGGAATTATGAGCCCACAATCACCCAGATCACAGGTAAGACGAAATATGAATTTTTCTAAAGATCTTTTAACCTTGTGAAAATGGAAATGTTTTTGGCATTTGTTGCGTTCTTTTTTCCGCTGCCATAAAAACCCGTGAAGAATTAAAAAATTAGAGCAAATTCCTTGTCTCGACAAATCTTGTAAAATTCTCAACACAGGCTTTCGGGGAAAAAAACTAGGACAGCCAATGAAAAAAACAAAAAAAAATATATAGAACAATCATAAATGAACAAAAAAACTTGATCTACTTTCTTAATACTCCGGCGAAACGGAAAGTGCCTGCTGCTCGCCCGGGCGCGTCTCTCAGTTCAACAGAAAATCTCCTCAGGGTCGAAGTCTATAAAAATTTGCATATACTTGTAGAAGAAGAAGATATTTTTGAGATGGACCGTAAAAACAGAGCGCACAAAAATCAGAACAATACAAAAAACTGATCTAGTTTTCTAATGCCGACTCGAAAATCGTTGGCCCGCTGAGGCAGTTGCGGTCGCTGTATTCCCAAGTCCATTTACATTTTTCCCATTTCCATCGAAAATGGATCAATAAAAAGGCGCGTCATCCTACCTGACAACCAAAACAACCGAAACAACCGAAACAACGAAAAAATGCAAACAAAAAAACGGTCCAATTTTTAGTGGAAATGCGAGCGCAATAAACACGGCGAAGGGACAGCGACTGCCAGGACCCGGGACCTTAGCAAGTGGCCTGTTAACTGCCGTAATTAGGACAGTTATAGGGCCAGGACAGGACAGAGCACACGCTGGAAAAAACTCATAAAAAAAGAAACAAATAGTTTAAAAATTGCTCGCTTTTTTTCGGGGCAAACAAAAAAAAACGAACAACTGACAATTGAGTCAAATAATTAGGTGAACTAGCTTGCTCATTGTTGGCCTCGTTGTGTGACCTCAATGATTAGCGGTTTCTTTTTATTTCATTTGTTTTTTTTTTTTTAGGGCGATCGTTTTATGAGATCGTCGTGTGGCTGAGTTGCAATTGTCGGGAAAAGTAATTACCTTTTTCGTATGAATCATCTCATTTTTTATTTCCAAATTATGCAACCATTTTCAAAGTCCCCCTTCCCCTCAATCTGTGAAAGAAAATCCACACCATTTTGTTTGAAAACAAGACAAGATGAGAGAGTTTGTGGAAACCACAAGCCCAAAACTGTTTCAAGACAAAACGGAATCGATCGGATACGTTTACTATAAATACAGCGAATTTGCGGTATCTGTGGACTCGAGGGGGGTGCCCTTTTGGCCGAGAGCCGTGACAAATTTCCCTCCAATACAATAAACAACCAAACAGAATATTCAACCATTCCCTGGACGGAGCGGAGAGTCTGACAAATTGAAGGCGGCAGGGTGAGATTCGCCAACAAACACTGTTGGAAATCCACAGAGTCGGTAGCAGTAGTCCACCGCATTGACGAATTTCATCAAAGTGGAACAAGGAAGAGAGCAAAAAAATAAAATGGAAAATAAAAGAAGAAATAGAAGAAGAGAAAAATCTAAACATCAACACCAGTTCAGGGTCAAGCGCCCTGCTAACAGACATGTCAAATCACAAGATACTCGCCGCCAAAGGACGAAATTGAGAAGAACCCACAACCGAATCCAAACTCAACAAACTCAACAACAAACCCAAAAACAGCATCGACTTACCGCAGCAAATTCGCGCTGACTGTGAAGGAACAGCGGGGAACACCATAATATTTTGGTTGCTCGGCATGGCTCGGTGAGAGGCAAGAAGAAGTTGGTAAGTTGGCCTGTTTGGTTGTAGCTTCTTCTTATGTCTTTGGATTTTCGATAGAATTCTCGGCAGTTTATTGATGGGCGATTTGCTACGGTAAGTGGCGGAGTGAGTGAGGTTGTGAGGATGCCAACGACTATGAAGACGGTAGTGGACTGTCCTGTGCGCCGCAGGACGAACAGTGGCGGCGACAACGGCAGCACCAGTCCACCAGAACCTCATAGTGATGCAGATGAACTCGTAGCGGGCTTGAATTATTTGGTGTAAATTTGAGTAAATTAAGTCGTTCCGGTCAGGCCTAACGGGGCTAAATTTAGGTGGTACTTCTGTAGCAATTTTATGTGTATCGTAGGTGTTGTATTTATCAACATTTAGCAGGGGCGTTGTTCGAGGCGGCAGCGGCAGTGACAGCGACTCTGGATTAACCAAGAATGTGGGCTTGACAAAAGCAGCACTAATTGTAGCTTGCATGCCAAATGCGATGACTCAGAGAATTCTTTGGTTAAAAAATTGCAACTTATTTATTCATAGTCTTAGAAATATTCAATAAATCGAAAGAAAATCCGAGGTTCAAGAATTTTTTCCTTGCCTTTAGTACAATTCATTCGTTCAATTTGTTAGATTTTTATTGTTTTCGAAAGGTTTCCAATTCCTTCTATTTTAAATAAAATAAAATTAAAATAAAACGATTTTATGTTTCACTCTTTTTCTTTCTCTCGAATAAGGCGCGAATTTTAAAAGAATCCGTATAAGTGGCTTTCCTTACGTTTAGAACACTTACGTTATTACACTAAACATGGACACAGGCTGATTGCTTTACAGCAGACCAAAAGCCGCGAATTGTTTTAGTACACTCAACATCTGGTCACACTGTTTCGAGTACAGCTGTTCAATATTTCCGTCTCTTTTGCACGGTTGTTTCAAACAAAGTGATAAAATAAAATAAAGTAAATAAACTAAAATGGTGGATGAAAGCACTAAGAAAACCCTGAGTAGCATACCCCTACTGCAGACCCGGGCTGGTCCCAGAGAAAAAGACATTTGGGTCCAGCGACTCAAGGAGGAATACCAAGCCCTAATTAAAGTAAACTAACCATATTGATTTGAATCTATGCCACAGGTGCACATTTTTAACTTTCATTTTTTTCAGTATGTGGAAAACAATAAACAATCGGGCAGTGATTGGTTCCGACTGGAGTCCAACAAAGAGGGCACCAAATGGTTTGGCAAGTGTTGGTACATGCACAATCTGTTGAAATACGAATTTGACGTGGAGTTTGATATTGCGGTGACGTATCCAGCCACGGCGCCCGAAATAGCCTTACCCGAACTGGATGGAAAGACGGCCAAGATGTACCGGGGTGGCAAAATTTGTTTAACGGATCATTTTAAGCCGCTGTGGGCACGAAATGTACCCAAATTCGGCATTGCCCATGCCATGGCCCTGGGGGTGAGTCTTTTGAGTTCCAAGATTTTTGGGATTAAATTGAGTTTTCTATTCTCTTTAGTTGGCACCCTGGCTGGCTGTGGAAATACCCGATCTGATTGAAAAGGGCATTGTCACCTACAAGGATAAATAAGATATTGTTTACCATTTTTTCCATATTTTTTTATTAGTCAAAAAGTCAAATTTGAAAAAGATCTTTGTTTTTTTTTTCTTGTTGCGTGTATCTGTGTGAGTGTGTAAGTGTATTTGTGTGTGTATGTGTATCATAACCTAATTCTATATATGTAGTAAGAAGTTTATTTGGTTGCTTAAATTTGATCGGTGATTCGTAATTCGATTCGCCTTCAGTTCATCGGATTATTATGATTATTACGCCAATTGTCCGACCAAGTGGAGCTGGGCGAGGTGAACGGATCGAAAGTCATATGCTGAGTTCGTTGCTGCTCAATTTGTGCGCTATTGACAGCATCCAGAGTATGTGGATTAGTGGAACCAAATGATCCAGCCACTCCCCTCGACAATTGTCCATGATTATTGTGGTAGTTCGACTCTAGCTCAAGACCCGGCGGCGGGCGCATCACAGTACGACGATCATCCTGCGGTGCCTGATTTTGCCAAGAATTCATATAGGAGTAGTCCATGGGTGACCAAGTTGTTGTAGACACTGGAGCAGCATGATTCAGAGACCAATTTCCGGTATCCAAGCCGCCCAGAAATTGAGAGTGCGAGGGTTCCTGTCGATGAAGCATCTGCTGGCAATGTTGTTCCTGCTGTTTCAAAAGCATATCATTCGTTTCCCAAGGAGCCAATGGCATTTCTCTTTCACGAAATTCACTCAAATCTACAAAAGAAAAAAAATATGTTGAAAGGAAAGTTCTGAATATTCGGTTTGGCTGTGTTACCATCGAGTGGGTTAGAAGGCAAGTTCAGGCCATTGGAAATGGGCATATCAAACAGGGACTGCGAGCCCACATCGTCCGTCATGAAAGGTTTCCAGAAAGAAGTAAAGCTTGGCTGTTCCACATTCTGCTTCTTGCTTCCAATGGGTCCCAGTTGGGTGGCAGTCAATTCATTTGTGGGCCAACCTCTTTCATTTTCCAAGGCGGCACACTGTTTGGTTTGGAGCACATCGCTGAAAGATACTCGACTGCTGGTCTCCCAGGGCGAGGTGATGCAGTTCATCTCATCGGGCGAGGCTGGTGGCGTAGGCGCTGCAGTTGAAGGGGGCACCAGATTCTCATGACCATTGAAAACCAATTGCTTGGCATGACGTTGCTTGCGTTCCACCTTCTTGGCAGTGGCACCATTCAGACTATTGGCGTTGACCAGGAGCGGCTCAGTGGTACCATTTAGCTGGGCCATGGGCTTGACTTCCTTGCGACGTTCGCGACCCGGTGTCTTGCCCAGTTTCTTGGCAGCTCCATTCTGTTCCTTGAGGACTTTGGGCTCTCGATCCTTGGTTGGGTCGACCGGTGTTTTCAGCATCCGCGGGGAAACATTCTCCTGTTGGCTTGTAATCGGTGTCTTTGGTGTGGGCAGTGTCTTTTCCTGGCTAGTCTCCAACTCAGCTTTGGCCTTGGGCGGAGTCTGCTTGTTGGGCTTCTTCGAGCTTGGCAGGCTACGCGCCACCGTCGCCTGGGGTGAAGGGGTAGACTTTTTGCTTGGCTTGACAACTGGGCTGGCTGCTTCCTGAATGGAGCTAGGAGTCGGCTTTGATACATTTATTTTGCTAGTTGTCGTTGGTGATGGTATGGGTTCCGTGGGTTTTTGAAGCACGTTTATATTCATGGACCAGGAGGACCAGGATTTGGTTTTGCGTGCAGCCTGGGCCGTAGATTTCTCGGACATCAGACTAATGGGACGTCTTTTCAGATCCTTGGCCTGACCATTCTTCAGCTTCTGTTGGGACTGTCCAGTGTTGATAACTCCAGCACTCGACACTGACTCCTCAATCTGCATTTTGGCAATATTCCGCAGATTAAAAGTGGGCTGAACAAGTCCAGCGCAGCGGGCCGCATCACAGGCATTCTGTTGGGCCATCAGGGCGCGATGATCAAATACAGCCGCCATTAAGACCAAGCAAAAGCTCACCAAGAGCACAATCATGGCTGTATTCCGCCAGGTCTGTTCCCAGGCAGGACGTGGTAGAATTACCGCACAGCCCTCCACATTCGCGGCAGGCAGTTGTGCCAGCAGTTGATAGGAGATGTCATAGGTGAGATTCGTCAAGAGAGTCAGCGAGCTCTTGACACGAGAAGCTGTGAAGTCCGTTTGGAAGGCAATCTCCACTTTACGCGTTTCATTCTCACCCAACTCAAAGCCCTGGCAGTCGATGACCTTGAAGCCGGCATCCTCGCAGGGTTGCTGGTTGATTAGGAAGCCCTCAATCCTGATCGGCGCTGCCCCGGAATTCCGAGCGATAAAGTGGCGAGTGGTCATCACAGACTCTGTAACGCAATTTGCAAATTGCTCCGGCAACACATCAATGAGCAGTGGCGTCTGAGATCCTGGGCGACGATTTCCAAAGCGAAATTGCGACTGAACAGCCTTGGCCGTCAACCAGACAGCCTCGTACAGGGTGAGATTGTTGCGCACATGCAACAGGGTGCAGTATTTATCCGGTTCTGAGGCAGTGAACTCCACGGTGATGACACGACTGGCACCTGGGGGCAGGAGAATGGGTTCGGTGGGCGGATCATCCTGCAGGGCAAAGACTTTCTTATCGGTGAGGTAGCAACTGGTGGAACTCACATCGATCACTTCATGGGGCAGGGAGAGTTGTGTGCGCCGTGCAAAAAGTGGATCGGACAAGAAGTAGTCTAGCAGCAGGGGATGTGGGGAGGGATTTGTGATGGTCACCGTTTGCTTCTGGAGTTGTTGAACCTCAATGGAGGGCAACGAGGCCGGCGACTCTTTCACCAGTTTGGGCCATTCCATATCTATGCTAAAGTCCAATTCCAGGGGAGGTAGCTCCTCGCTGAACAGAGTCAGGGACATGGAGGCCATCTGCTGTCGAAATCTGCGAAATAGTTGAGTGCGTTGCCGCAGCTTCCCAGAATCGTAGAGTATATTGTTGTTGTAGCCCATGATAAAGATGCTGTAGTAGTCCTCGGCCTTGAGGTAGCAGGCATTCTTGCAGAGCGCCGTCGGTTCAAAGTAAATCCGACCCACTTTGGTGAGGGTTTGTCCAGCAATTGTGGTGCCCTTGGCATTGAAGTCCTTGAAACGGAAGCCAGGTCGTGTGAACTTCACGGCCGACAGATGAACGGGTTGTGTGAAGGTGGAGCGTATGCTCAAGACAGCCGTGCAGATTTTGCCAGGAAAGCAGTCCTTGAATTTGAGCTGATCATGCTCGATGTCCAGCTGACCCAATGAGGGCCGGAAGCGCACTGTAGTCTTGATTACTTCGTAGGTTGTCCACACCTTGAAGGTGCCCTGGCTGGGCTCCAGCAAATTGGTTTGTATGGCCAGCTGGAAGACGGCCGTATCGCCGGGCTGGAGCTGGGCACAGACCTGGAATCTTGTGGAATTGGCTAGGGAAGCCTCATCTTCCTTGAGGCTTTCGTTTCTCAATTGCACGCAGCCTATGAAGGAGGCGCGAAAGTAGACCAATTCGGGCAGATTGAAGTACCAGTTGGTAATTCGAATGGGTATGGGATTATCGTTCCGGATGATCACATAGCCCTTGCGGGACATTTCACCGAAGGCAACTGTGCCCAGATCCATGTCCAAGTTATAGGCGGGCCGAGAATCTTCGAGATCATCCAGCTTCAGTTCGTAGACAGAGTTGTATGCGTACAAATTTCCCGAACAGGAAACCACTGGCAACTCAAATTGGGTCACATTGGTGTGTATGAGAAGAGTGGAGTTGAAGTTGCTTTCATCGTCGGGTCTGTGGACCTCCACCAGATTCACGGCCTGGCCCGGCTGTAGCAACAAACGTTTTTTAAAAGATGAAATTTGTAGCAAATCCGAGTCCACGGGTTCGGATAGGCTCACATTGTAGATGATCAATGGAAAGGTGAAATTATTTCGCACTTCTACCATGCGTCTTGGCTCCATTTGTCCCTCGATGGAGCTGGCCACGAATGTGGTTATATTATGAATATAGTCCAGGCCGCCCTTGAAGATTTCAGCGCGAACGAGGACAGTGAATTCCTCGGAGGGATTTTCTTCGGGACCACTGCGTATTACCAGCAAATCGTTTATGGTGGCTCTGTCCTCGAAGAGCTTTGGATTGAGCATGATGCTGGCATTGTGGGCATCGAAAGATAGTCCGGGAATCTCTCTCAGGCAACTGGCAATCAGTTGGTGTTTTGAGTCTTCTTTTGCTCCAGCACTTTGCATGTCCAGCTGGAAACTGAGAGAGTCCACATTTTGACTGGCCAAGCGGCCAAAGTCGGCTAGTGGATTTCGGGCATATGTTGCTGGCTTGGGGAGAATTTCAAATTCTACTGGTATGACCAGGACATTTTCCTGGCCATGCTCCACAGCGGCCTCATCGAAGTGTTCGGCTATTTTGATGCGTATGTAGGCGCTATGATTTCCGGCTGTGCGGCCGTGGAAGGAAATTCGCACAACTGGTTTGACAGTGTGTGGTGGGATTTCCCAAAGATTCTGGGGACCCTCTGAGCCACCGCTCGGTAGCTCCAATTGAAATTCGCCACCGCTGCTGTACACCTGAAAAATTAAGTGATGAATTAGTTTGCTCAATTGGTAAGTAAATGCAACGCTTACCTCGAGAATTTGCAGCGGTCGCTCGTGTGGATTGTACATGTGGATTACTGGAGTGAGTGTGGCATTCATGGGAGCTTTGATGCCTACTAGCGGCTTCAGCCGATAGGGGCACTCACTGCCCTCCCCGCTTACCGCGAACTCCGCCCGACCGAAGGAGGTGTGGATGAGCAAACCTGTGGTTATGGCACCAAGCTGGCGAGGTAAGAAGACCACGCTGAATGTAGTGTTGCCTTGTGGTGGCACTTCTCGCGTTCCATAAAAACTACTATAGAAAACCGGGCTTGGCCCGACCACAGAGTTTAATTGGACTGTGCGGTTTGTGTGTTGATTAAACAACGTGACAGTCTGGGTCCTCGCTCGACCCACCGACCATCGGCCGAAGTTGATCTGCGGCGGGACAAAGAGCAATTCGCTTAGGAGTTCGCTCTGCTCCAAAGTGCGTGGCTCTGGCAATGTTTCATCTATACTAATGAGGTTCTCCTGGAGGCCATCGCGACTGCCCAACAGTTTGTCACTGTTGTCAGCGGCTGCCAAGGCTGCCCTGCCGCCGCCACAAGCCAAGACGCAAAACAGACACAGCAGCAGCGGCAAATTTGTCAGCATTTTATATTCTTAGTGTGGCTCTGCAGATGTGTCGGTGCTTGGTGTTCTATTAGAGCTTTTGTAGTTTGTTCCTTCGCCGCTGTGCATTTATTTAAGTAAATAATCAAATATTTATTATTTAATGTTAAATGTTCCGGAACGAATAAGCGCAAATGGATCCAGCGTAGAGTTGCCAAGAAATAACGGAAATTTGGCAAAGTAGTATCGATACCTAGCAAATGAGCTGCCTTGTTGCGCTGCCAGAATTTAATACAGAAAGTATTAAGCATCCGTTAAAGTAAGGATTGAAACGTAAATAAAAAATTGCCGAACAGGTGGCTATATGTTTTAATTATTAATAAAAATAGTTCTTTATCGAGAAAACACTGGGAAATGAAGATTTGTTGAATTCTTTATAATCTCACATTGTCTTATTTATAATATGAAAGCGACTTAATGTTAGTTTGTTTGCCTTTTAAAATTGTTTGTGGCATTTCAATTTGAAGAGTGGCTAGTTTCAGCTACAAACTAGCGAATATGGCAGCTCTGTTAGTTTGAAGAAAAATTGAATCGTTCCGGAACCATTGCATTCGCATAAAATACAGCAACAAATTACCCATCTCGTATTTTGTTTAATTTGCAACAAGGTCCAAAAAGTTGTTAAATTGTTAAAAAGTGAGTGTGTCTCAAGTTCAACAGGCAATCCATTAATTACTTAAGAATTTGACAATAAAAATTGCAATAGCAACAAAAAGTAAAACTTAAACATAAAAACAATCGAGAAACAAAAACAAGCTGAACTCTGAAATTTGTATTACTTTAAGAAATGCATGTGGTGACGTTGATTTGTTACTGGTAACCATTATGAATCTATCAACAAGATTGTGCCGAAAGTTCGTTTGACTGCCTGGTTGCATCACTATTGATTTTTACCCACTTTCACCGTTTACAAAATTGCTTAATAATACTAGTTCCAATTTCACCGATTTATGTGTGTGCGTGTGTGCTTTTTGCACTTGGCGCGAAAGAAAGAGGGAAGCGACACGCCAAAGCTGCGTTTTATCGTGAACTTCGTCTTCAACGGCAACAACAATAATGAAACGCTCATGTAAATTTGGAATTTTGGCTGGGGTCTGTGACGGCGCAAGCAAACGGAAAGTGATCAAGCTCTGGCCGGAGGGTCTGTCTTCTTCGTCCAGCGGTATGCTGGCGGGGAAGGTGCTTCAGTCCGATTAGAACACTAAGAGACTAAAGGCATTAGTTTAGCTTCAAACGTCCAAGCAATCGGTGCTTCACCTTTTCCCTACGTGATTTTCGTTAGTCGTTTAATTTCTTGGAGAAAGTTTAACTGGTCGGTCAGTTGTGGTGAGCATATAATGTAGAGTATTTCAAGGCAGACGTGTCTCTTGTTGCCTAATTTCTTGACATTTCTAAATAAATTAAATAGTGGACGGGAATTTCATTAATATTACCATTGAGTTGTACTTGTGGATAAATTTGCGGGCCAGCCAGTGCTGCTCAAATAGTTAAAAGTTTTGTTCTCCTCTCTCTCGCGCTCTCTGCCGCTGTTGCTAGCCAGTCGCTGGTCGCTGATCTGCACTGTAAACCTTACCGTGTAACCAGTTTTGAGTTTGAGATAAAATCTAAAATTAAAAGGGGTGTGTTTAAAATGCATATTTACTATTTTTGAAACAGCTTAGTATAGCTGTTGAGTAATAAATTTCGACGAGACCAAAAAAAGTGTATTCAAAGCTTGGTATATACAAAATGACCAGGTACTTGGTCTGCTCTCCCGTTCATAAATAAAAAAAAAAAAACGTCCCAAAGAAAAGAATTGAAAAGAAAACTGAAAAACAACTCCCGAAATCTTAACTAACGAGCAGCAACAATAAAAATAAAAAACAACAACAACAACAAAAGAAACTAAGCCGCGCTTTGCTTATTCGTCGACATGGCAACGACAACGACAGCGGCAGCGAAGTCGACGCTGTGCGACGCGACGCGACGCGACACTGGTTAAGCGCAGGCAGTTTTGGTGTTTGTTCCCTTCATTTAAGGTGCTTTGGCATATTTGATTTCATTTTACTTTGGAAACGAAAGCGGGCAGGTTGGCATTTGGCATTAATTCTCTCGTAATACGGACAAATATAAATAAACGAAGAAGACGAGGCAAGGCAAGGCAAACCAAAAAGCAAAGTAAATCAAAGGCGCTAAAAATTCAATTCCAAAGACACGTTTGTTTTGCTTTGACAACGTGTTGCATTTGCACTTGACTATAATCAATTCCTAATAAATAAAATCAAAGTTTAAAAGTACAGTTATAGTATTTTTGGCTGCCACTAGAGTCAACAAAGTCAAGCTGACACCAAAACCTGTGACTAAAACATAAAGCCGGAGAGTGTGACAAAGAGAGAGATAGAAAGAGAGTGAGAGAAACCAATTTCATATATTTAGGTGCGACTTGTGGGTAAATAAAAATACAAAAAAAAAAAACAAAAAGTCAACACAACACTAGTAAAATTTCCGTTAGAAGCAACCGTTAATCTTTGACATATTTGACTAATTTCGTGCATTGGTGGCGATGGTGTGATTTTCTTTACAGCAAATCAAAATGTCTGCGAAAGCAATCAGCGAAGCCTCCGGTAAGGACATTTTGAACCGTCATCTAAATCAAAACGGCGCAGGCGCCGCCACCTGCCGCTTTGCCACAGTCAATGCCAACACCGATTGGGCCAAATTGAGTAACGATGAGCCCTGGTTACTAACCACGGTAAGTGCTCTTATTCAACCAAAAAAACAAAAAATAAAAAATAAAATTATTACCACCGCCACCTTATCAATTAATTAGAGCACCACCAGCAAAGCTCACGCAACCAAAGCGGCAGCTCTCACATTGAACTTGACCTCAAACATTATTTAAAAATAGCAAACAAATTTTTCGACAATCATTGCCTCGACGAGTGACTAACCGTCGGGTTTTCTACCAAAGACAAACAAAAATCATCTGAGCTTTAATGTTTCACTGATAATCACTAGGATTTCTAGTGTTTATATTGATACTTTTATTTCGTGTTGATAAGAGGAATCATTCGAAATTGGCAAGGTGGTGATATACTACTTAACGTTGTCAAGTGATGCAATTAAAAATTTTAATAATTGTTATCAGGTCGAGAGAGTTGACAAAGAGTAGATAGATAATTGAATTGCTACAAAGCAAAAAAATCAAAATGATCAACTATTATTTTTTTTAACTATTTTTCCTCAAACGTTAACCACGGTGCCAGCTACGTCATCAATCAGGCAATCCTAAAAAAAAGCTTAGCTCAAAGCGCACGTCTGCTTGTGCGCCAGTGTGTGTATTTTTCTTCCTCTTCTCTTTCTCTATAAACTTGTTATTACATTCAACAAAGTAGAGACTCTTGAGATCACCGGCATCGCCTGATATATCAAGTCTGAAAACTATAATTTTTGCCTATCCCTCGTACGATTTTCCGTCTGCTTTGAGTCGAAAAAAAATGATTTGTTTGTATTTGTGTATTTGTGTCATTGTCAATGACGGTCTGGCTTGACCGTGCAAGTGACCCCTCGGTGACAGAGACTTTCGTCATATCGACTGATCTGATCTCGGTTCAGATTATACAAAAAGTTCGTAAAGCTTTCATTGTTGCAGCGGGCGGGTCAATAACATTTCTCATTTTTTAATAATAATCAAATTAATTAATAATTTTACTTGTTTCCGTATAATCCCTTTATATATTTTAGCCTCTTGTGGTCAAGCCTGATCAACTAATTAAGCGACGTGGCAAGTTGGGTTTGATTGGTGTTAAAAAGAGCTTTGACCAGGTGAAACAATGGATTGGCGAGCGCATGAACAAGGATCAGAAAATTGGCAATGCTGTGGGCAAATTGCGCAACTTTATCATCGAACCCTTTGTGCCCCACACCGATGTGAGTGAGATTATAATATTTTCTTAAATTTTTGATTTATCCTAATTTACTTTTTTTTTTTTGTAGGCCGAGGAAATGTATGTGTGTATCTATTCACATCGTACGGCAGATACGATTCTATTCTATCATCAGGGTGGTGTGGATATTGGCGATGTGGATGCCAAGGCTGTTAAATTGTATGTGCCGGTGAATACGGTTTTGGCCGTGGGCGATGTGAAGAGTGTCTTGCTTAAGCAGGTGACCAATGCGTCTAAAAAGGAACGCATTGCCAAATTCATTATGGCCTTGTACAAGACATTTGAGGATTTGTATTTTACCTATTTGGAAATCAATCCACTTGTGGTCACAGATGATCATTTGTATATATTGGATTTGGCTGCCAAGCTGGATTCCACGGCCGATTTTATTTGCCGTCCAAAATGGGGTGAAATTGATTACCCTCCACCATTTGGCCGAGATGCCTATCCCGAAGAGGCCTACATAGCCGATCTAGATGCCAAGAGCGGAGCCTCTCTGAAGGTGAGTTCCAGGAAATCTTAAAATATTTCAAATTGATCTAAATTTTTTTGTTCTTCTCTAGTTGACAATTTTAAATCGAGATGGTCGGATTTGGACTATGGTGGCCGGTGGCGGTGCTAGTGTCATTTATTCGGACACCATTTGTGACCTGGGCGGTGCCAAGGAGCTGGCCAATTATGGCGAATACAGTGGAGCTCCCTCCGAACAGCAGACCTACGAATATGCCAAGACCATACTAAATCTGATGACCTCGTCCCCCAAACATCCAGATGGCAAAGTGCTGATTACCGGCGGTGGCATTGCAAACTTTACAAATGTGGCTGCGACCTTCCAAGGTGACTTTCAGATTACCCAATCTCTCCCAGTCTTATCACTCTGACGTCTTATTCACTGTGCGTGATTTTACGTATTTCTGGTGACTCTTTCGAACAGGCATTATTACGGCACTGCGCGAATTCCAACCCAAACTAGTCGAACACAATGTCTCAATTTATGTCCGCCGAGCCGGGCCCAATTACCAGGAGGGCCTGCGACGCATGCGTGAATTCGGCAGCACCCTGGGCATACCTCTGCATGTCTTTGGACCCGAGACCCATATGACGGCCATTTGCGGCATGGCTCTGGGCAAGCGGCCCATACCACAGGTGGCCAGTGTGGAGTTCTCCACGGCCAACTTCCTGCTGCCCGGCGGTCAGCAGGCTCAGGCCGATCTCAAGGCAGCCAATGAAGAGAGCTCCGGCGGTAAGCGAATTGCCAAAAGAAAAATTTATTTACTACAAAATCTAAATTGGCTGCACCAAAATTGCACAAGGCTTTCTACCACTCTTTTCCCACCCAACCCCACCCACAAGCTTAGTGTAAAGAAAACTTGCCTCTGCCTCTTGTTTACCTCTTTGAAATGCATTAACGATTTTTTATTCATTTATCTTCTTCTTTTTCTGTGTTTTGCATCCGTACAACAACAACAACAACTCCAAATGACTGCAACTAAATTTAATTTAAACTCAAAAAAATAATTGTATTGATTTGGAAAATATTCAAAAAAAAAAAAAAAAAATACCTGCACTTTTTCGCCTTGTGTTTGTGAAACGAAATCCTCTGCCTCACCAAAAAAAAAAAAAACACCAACAACCAAAACCACCAACAACCCCCACCAACAACAACAACAACAATGTCCAACGTCATCATCGTGTATTGTCCTTGATCTATGTTAAATGAGCACGTGTATTCATTATGTTTTGTGTAATTTTTGTGATTTGTGTATATAATTTGTCTTTTTGGAATTAACGTAATCTCCCGTCTCCCGATTACTCAACTCTCATCATCAAATCATAAATATCGATTTGCAATATCATTTGGGAACGTTAATAGGTTTGCGCTCGACAGCACAATCGATTAAACTACCACCTATCTCGGCAGATGAGAGCGATGCTTCCACTGCTGCCAATGGCACCCGAATGCATCAGCAGAGCAATGGGGCTAATTTGAATAGAAAGTTTTTCTCTGTCACAACCAAGGCAATTGTCTGGGGCATGCAGCAAAGAGCGGTCCAATCTATGCTCGACTTTGATTTTATTTGCAGGTAAGATTAAAACCACAAAATCATCAAATTTTTCAACTCCTTAAAAAAAATTTGTATTCTCTTTCCAGGCGCGATGAGCCCTCAGTGGTGGCCATGGTGTATCCTTTCACCGGTGACCACAAGCAAAAGTACTACTGGGGTCATAAGGAGATCTTGATTCCTGTCTACAAGAACATGTCCGATGCCATACACAAGCACAAGGAAGTGGATGTGCTGGTGAACTTTGCCTCACTGCGTTCGGCCTATGATTCCACGTTGGAAGTCCTTGAGTATCCGCAGATTCGCACAGTGGCCATCATTGCTGAGGGTATACCCGAGAATATGACACGCAAGCTGATCATTGCGGCCAATAAGAAGAATGTGGCCATTATTGGACCCGCCACAGTGGGTGGTGTAAAACCAGGTTGCTTTAAGATTGGCAACACCGGCGGCATGCTGGACAACATACTCCATTCGAAACTCTACCGTCCCGGCAGTGTGGCCTATGTCTCCCGCTCGGGTGGCATGTCCAACGAATTGAACAACATCATCTCCAAGGCCACGGATGGTGTGATCGAGGGTATTGCTATTGGCGGTGACAGATATCCGGGCTCCACGTTTATGGATCACATTTTGCGCTATCAGGCCGATCCGGAGACGAAGCTGATTGTCTTGCTGGGCGAGGTGGGTGGCACCGAGGAGTATGATGTGTGTGCTGCTCTCAAGGATGGTCGGATTACCAAGCCCCTGGTGGCCTGGTGCATTGGTACTTGTGCCAGTATGTTTACCTCAGAAGTCCAGTTTGGCCATGCCGGTTCGTGCGCCAATTCGGATCGCGAAACAGCCACGGCCAAGAATAATTCGTTGCGCGAGGCCGGTGCCTATGTCCCAGAATCGTTCGACACTCTGGGTGAGCTCATCCATCATGTGTATTCGGAGCTGGTGAAGACGGGACGCATTGTGCCCAGGGAGGAGGTGCCGCCACCCACTGTGCCCATGGACTATTCCTGGGCCCGTGAGTTGGGTCTCATCCGTAAGCCAGCTTCCTTTATGACTTCCATTTGCGACGAGCGCGGCCAGGAGCTGAGCTATGCTGGCATGCCCATCAGCGAGGTGCTCAACAAGGATGTGGGCATTGGTGGTGTAATTTCCCTTTTGTGGTTCCAACGCTGTCTGCCTCCCTATGTCTGCAAGTTCTTCGAGATGTGTCTCATGGTCACGGCCGATCACGGCCCGGCCGTCTCGGGTGCCCACAATACCATTGTCTGCGCTCGGGCTGGCAAGGATCTGGTCTCATCTGTGGTCAGCGGTCTGTTGACTATTGTGAGTGTTTTGATTGGGTGTCTTTTGGAAAAATTATGTAAACCTTTTTATATCTTTAGGGTGATCGGTTCGGTGGGGCTTTGGATGGATCGGCTCGTCAGTTCTCCGAGGCCTACGATACCAACTTGCATCCCATGGAATTTGTCAACAAAATGCGCAAGGAAGGCAAACTGATTATGGGTATTGGTCATCGAGTCAAGTCCATTAATAATCCGGATGTGCGTGTCAAAATTATCAAAGAATTTGTCATGGAGAATTTCCCCCAGTGTCCGTTGCTCAAATATGCTCTGGAGGTGGAAAAGATCACCACCAGTAAGAAACCGAATTTGATTTTAAATGTCGATGGTGTCATTGCCACGGCATTTGTGGATATGCTACGCAATTGTGGCTCCTTCACCAGGTAAGCTACTCTGCATTTTCCAAATCACATAGAAAAATGCTTAATCATCTTTTCCAATTCGATTCACAGCGAGGAAGCCCAGGAGTATATTAATGTGGGTGCGATCAATTCTCTCTTCGTGCTGGGACGCAGCATAGGATTTATTGGTCATTATATGGATCAGAAGCGTCTCAAACAGGGTCTCTATCGCCATCCCTGGGATGATATCTCCTATGTCATTCCCGAGCAATATAATTAAGGCGTGGATGTTTAAACAGAAAATGAAAAAAAATATATATATATATTGTTGGATATTGTTGTAATTAAGCACGGAAATGTTAAAATAGCTGCTTGCGGCGGGCATGGCCGAGTTGGTAAAGAATGAAAGAAAGAATTAAGCACTCGATAATCACACACACTCCATTAGTTTTTTAGTTGGGTTGTTTTTTTTTCCCCCCCTATCCCATACCACTCATACCTCCTCTCTTTTGACTCTATATATATGTGAAGATATAAATATAATTTTTCTGTAACAGTTTCGGAACTGCATTTACATTGATCCAAACCAATTCTTTGTAAAGTTTATTAAGTTAATTATCAATTTTTGTTATTAAAAAAAAAAAAGAAGAAAAATTCCTCTCTAAAAACTAAACTCACTCAAACACACACAACAGCATATATTTGATATTTTTATACCTTTAGTTTGATTGCACATTTGTTTAGTCAACAAAGAATAAATTGTTGCAAAAAAAAATATATATATATAAAATTTTTAATATTTTTTCTTTGGTCTTTGTTTTTTTTTTTGTTTTTCTAAAGGAAATGTCATGCTCGCTGTGGCACTCACTATGTAGAAAATGCACCAGTTGCACTCTGCACAAAAAGTATGACAATGTATTTATTTATACTAAAAAAAAAAAAAAGAGAAACAAAAAATTGCACAAAGTATTTAATAATGTTAATGTAGGCGAAGGGTAAAAGTCTTTACTTTCGGGTTATTTGGTCAAGGCCGGCTTAAATAATTTATAATAATTTTTTAATCTTCCATTAAAGGCTTTTATTTTATCAATTAACAAGTATAAATTCCAATGAAAGCAACAAAAATAAAAAACTTTGTGAACCTTGGTAATTACCTTGACCCAGTGTGCATTCAGATCAGTTTGCAAAATTATTGAAATATATGAAAATTATTATTCAATGTAAAATTCACACCAGCACGGATATTAAAGCACATAAAAAAAACGAACACTCTCAACTGATTGGTTTTTCTTAAAAGGATCAAAATTTTAATTTGGATTCCAAAGGTATATTTTCTCTTTTGAACCGAACCACCTTACATATGTTCTCAATGCTTAATCTCATGTAAATAAAAATTATACATATCCGTCCAGATCCAGCCTCGTGAGTATAATGGAAATTTTAATAACCTAAAGGACTAAGCCACACAGCACCAAAGCTCGCATTTGTCTAGGAGGATTTTTATCTCATGCGTCGCATTTTGCGCTCCATTTTTCGTTGTTTCTTCTCGTCCATTTCGGGTTCTTCGTTGGCATTGCGGCTTGATAGCCAGGGCTGGATCACACTGCCCCAAAGCATCCAAATGGCTCGAATGGGGGCCAGCAGCAAGACCAGCCAGAAGTAGTTTGAAATCAGGGCCAGTAATAAAGTGCCCGAGGTGAGAATTATCAAGTCCTTGACATTTCTGCAAAAATATCGAATTGAATTGATGGAAACGGTGTGGACAATTTTAACAACTTACTCAGCTATGCCACCCTCCATATTTAAGTCATTGCCCGAGTCGAGAAGAGCCCCTGTTTCTGAGTACTTTGGCCGCGACATAAAGGTCATGAATTTGAAGGAACCACTGAGAATGGCTAAGGAAATTAAGCTCATGACCTGAAAGAGTCAAAATAGCTTCAGCAATGGATTCCATGATTTTAAAATTAGCCAGGCACATACCACTGTAAGTGTTGTGGAATCGAAAACTATAAAATTTAACAGTAAAGCCGCAACAGAGCATCCAATGGCCATGTTTCTATAAAATGCTAATGTGTTTTTGTTATCTTCGACAATCTGCTTGGCGCCTTTAGTGGCCTGTTTGCCCTTGGTTTGTGTCTGCAAATCGAAAATTGTTACTTTTTTTATATGGTTAATTTATTTTTAACAACTTACAGCCATTTTTTGTTTTGTCTGTTATCAAATTTATAAATAAAGCCGAAGCCACCTTTTTTTACGTGGCTGAAAAACGACAACGCGAACCTGAACCAGTGCTGGAGCTTAAGAACTATCGATGGCAGTATCGATAGACTTTTACTTATTTTAAGTATCAAGGTGTTTCTGGTTTCATTTAAAAGCTAAATTATAAGAGCTTTTCGAGTCCTCTTAGTGCTGGAGTCCATTTTATTCCATTAAGTGTGTTCGCTAGAAGCAAAAAAATGGATAAGTCTGTAAGGAATCGTATAGTTCATGTTCACAATTGGAACCACTCAATGACGTGACTATGTGAATGGCAAACATGTTTTTATAATTGTGCAAATTTGCAATATTCAAAATCTTTGAATTGGAGCTGAAAACGAATTTGGCAAATATGAAAAGCTGAATGAACTTTGTGTTTTTTATTTAATTTTATTTAAATTTTAGATGATCTTGATCTCTCTAACATTTTGAGTTTCTTTTACATACAAATACAAACATTTTGTTTTCCTTTTTGGTTTTGTTGTTTTGTATCTTATGTTTTTGTTTATTATTATAGTTTAAATATTCATTTCTTTTTATTCTTGTTTAATTCAACGATTCAAGTTTTTGTTTTTTTTTTCAATTTATTATTATTATCCTTTATTTGCTTTTTATTAGTTAGTATATCTTTTTGTTAGCCTTTGTTAGCTTTCAATTTAAAACTGCATAATGTGTTTTTTTAATATTATTTTTTTCTTTTAGCTAAATTTTATCTTTTTTTTGTTTTATAGTATAACTCATTTTATTTGGTTTATTTTAGTTGGGCTTCTTTCTGTTAGATGGATTGACCAAATAAAATTCATATTAGGCTACAAATTACGATACCAACATCTATAGTTTGTCTAACTATAAACTCTGATTACCACACATCTTCTAAATATTTGTTCATTGTTCCATTGTAACCTTGTGTTACTGATGTAAATTTTATAATTATTCAATTTCAATTTGCAATATTCTCGAATAATTGCAATTTCGCAACAAAACATAAAAGAAAACTTTAATTTTTATTTTTGTTTTAAATTCTTGATATTTCTGTTTGTTTTTGTTTTTCTCTTTTCTCTTCTTTTTTTTTCTTTTTTTGATTTGCAGTTGTACATTACAATTTGTTGTAGAAATTTTAACTGCTATTAAAGTAATAGTATTTTGTTGTTGTTGTGTCTCTGTTGTAGTAGTAGTGGTGCGGAATGTTTGTATGTGTGTGTAAGTGTGTGTATATGTATGAGCTGACGATGGCAATACCAAAACACTTGGACAATTTCAACCATTCCTATGAAAGGAAGCTCGAAAAACTTGGAAATTCGAAATGCTTAAAAAAAATACTGCCATCTTTGAAATATTTAGACTATGGATAGTTGATCAGCTCTAGTTTGGGTTGAGAGTTTTGTAAAGTTTTGTATGAGCGTTTAGAAAAATATGATTTTTTTTTTTTTATTATAATTTTTTTTGGTTTCGAAATCCTTTCATTGCCTTCTTCGAGGTTTGCCTTTCTCTCTATTTGCTTATTATTTCAATTCATTCTTAAAGTGATGTAATTTCTATTGAAAATTTGTAAAAATGTATAACTGCATGTAAAGATTTAAATATATTTTTGTTTTGTTTTTTTTTTTTTAATTGTTTTTTCTTTTTTTTAGTTTAGTTACGAAGTATGCGCAAAAAATTAATGCTATGTAATTCGTTTATGCTGATTTTATATATTTATATATATATATATATGAATCAATGGTATATCTTAAAGTTTTTTTTTATTTTTAATAATGAAAGCTGCATATTTTATTATATAGGATTTATTTGTTTTTTTTTTTTTTTAAGTTGAGCTAAGTGATTGAAGTATCCCTCCAAATGAAGAGTTCAAAATGAGAAAGTATCTATAAGATGGATTTGTAAGTTGTAAATGTACGTCTGCTTTATCATTTTTCTTTTATTTATTTATTTTTATTTTTTTTGTAGAATTTACGAGAAAAATATAGTACTTATATAGGTTTTTTTTTCTTTGATAAATATATAAATATTTCCTTTACTTTGTTTCAAAAAGGTAAATGAATAACTTGTTTTGTATTTTTGTTTTTTTTTATAAATTACATCAGTGTTTAAATTACAAATGTTTTTATTTTTTCATAGATTTCCTTTTATTTCTTAGTTTCCATAAAGTTAATTACACATTTACTATATCGACCTCTAGAATTCTTTTTTGGTTTGGTTTTTGTCTTAGTTTTGTTTTTGTAAAAATGGTCAAGTATTTTTTCGTTTTTCTTTTTTTTTTTTGCTTTCATCTTTTATAATCTCTATCATATTTCTCCCATGCCAAGCCTTTACTTTTATGTATGTATGTGTGTGTGTGTGTGTGTGTTGTGGCTGTAAATTAAGTTGGTGAAAATAAATAAATAAATTAAAGTTGCATTTTTTTTTGAATAAATATTTTTATTTGAAATCGTTTTATTTTTGCTTTCTTTTCATTTATAATTTTTGGTAGAATTGTACAAGTTTGAAAAAGTTGGGGGGAAAAAAATACATAATTTTAAGTGAATCTGTGTGTGTCTGTGTTGGTGTGCTTCGAATTATACATTTTCCTATATGAGGGGAATATTTTTGATTGTTTTTCAACAACTCTTCCTTTTGTTTACACTGGTAACTTTTTTTTTAAATATATAATTATATATATATATATATATATACTTTTTTTGTTTTTGAAAATATACACTCATTAATATTTTGTTAAATAATATATTATTTAGTTAAATATTTAATTGAAATTATTTAGTTATTTTGCTAATAAACTTACAAGGATTCTTTTAAGTTTTTGTGGCGTTTCCTTCTTTTTGTTTTTTCTTTAAATTAGACTTAGAAACTATAAAACATATGCAGTTTAGTCAAATTCAAATTGCCAGATAAATGATTTACTTGTGAATTGGTAGCAAAGAGAGCGGAAGAGCGCGGCATTTACAAAGAATATAAATAAAAAAAATTAAAAATAAAAAAAAAAACATTTATATAAATAAATTCAGTTTGTTGCAGCTAAAAAAAGATATGAAATAATAATAAGAAATGCACCGAGTACATCATAAATGTAGAAATGTTTTAAGCATAATAATACAAATACATATACATTTACATACATTATAATCATAATAATAGTTAAAGATAAGTCTAATCAACATTTGATTTAAAGAAATTTTAAATGCCCTTGTGACGAGTGTTTCTGTTGATTTGTTTTGTGCGCTGAGCTTTTGAGTCGGATAAATGCAAGCAACGAAAATTTTTAAAGCATACTTTTTAGCGCGTTCATAAAATTCGCGCACCCAAACAAAAAAAATTGTACAAAACAGTTTTCTTCTTCTTCTTATCAAGTGTGTAAATAATGTGCGTGTATGGTTTTGTGTGTGTTTATGTGTGTGTGTTCTTTTTGCGCGGCTTGTTGCTTTTTATTTTTTTTTTTTGACAAATGCAATAAAATTTTAGTTTTACACTTTGAATTTTCAGCCAACTTAAATTGTTCTATACACATCGAATTCCTGAACAAAATTACATTTTACAACACATCAATCATTGTTTGTTTATATAATTTATTAATAATTTTTTTTTTTTATTAATATTTGCAATAAGTTTTCTCTCTTTTTGATGGTTGGCATGTTTTCTTTTTTTTTACATTTTTAATCTTGAATACTCAAGTGGCTGTTTGACTCTTCTTCTTTTTCATTTTTCTTTTTCTTTGTTTTTGTTGTTGTTGCCTAAATAACATTGTTATAGTTGTTGTCAATTTATTAATTTTTTTTTTTTCGATTTTATTTATAATTTGTAAATACAATAGAGATAGAGATTTTGTTTTTTTATTTATTTTATTATAAATATTTTTTTTTTTGTTTGTTAAATTTTTGTTTTAATTTTTCTTTTTTTATCATTAAATTAGGCTTATAATAATAGAGATTTTTTTTACTTTTTTTTTTGGTTTTGTTTTATAATTTATTTATTTTTTTTTTTTATTCACCAGCATTCTGACACTGACGCAAAGAAATGCTCAATTTTTTATTTATTCTTCGGTGTGTGTAGTGGTGTGGGTCTGGTCTGTCTGTCTGTGTGTGTGTGTGTGTTTGTTTTGAACTTAATTCTAAACAAGCAAATGACAAAAATGCAGCTGAGTTTTGGTTGAAATGGCTTGAATAATTTCAAAGAGATTTTGCAACAGGAAACATTTAATACATATACATATGTATATGTATGTATATATTTACTTTATATATATATATATATACTCCTAATTTTTTGCTTTCTCTCTTTTTTTTTTGTTTTAATACATGAAAACTAAACTACACATAAATAATGAAAATTCTATAAAATTATTCAGACCAAACAACAATTCTGCTGGCTGTAAGTGTATAAGTGTGTGTGTTTGTGTGTAGGTGTGTGTGTGTGTCATGTCATACATGCGGTCATGTCACATATTCTTCTTCTTCTTCCTCTTCCTCTTTTTGTTTTAACAAATTAAAGTTCTTTGGGCTTTGCTTTCATTGTCTCAATGTGTCTGTGTGTGTGTGTTGTTTGTCATGTTGTTTTTGTTGTTGTTCTTTTATTTTACTATTTTTATTTTAAATATTCATTGTTTTATTTATTAATTTTTTGTTTGTTTTGTTTTTGTTTTTGTTTTTGATCAATGCTGGTGGGTTGTTGTGCTCCCGCGCTGCTAATACCGTTAGGGTTTTGTTTGAACGCTCCTTAGTACAGTCCACAGCCGCGCAAATTGTTTGCTATGATGACATCGGTGACAGCATCAAATACAAACTGGATATTATTGGTATCTGTGGCGCACGTCATGTGGCAGTAAATTTCTTTCGAGGTTGACTTGTTTTTCGCTTCGAATTGAGCTTGGATGTAAGCGGCCGCTTCGCCATATTCCTGGCCACCTGATTTGCCATTCGAAAGACAATTAAAAATTTAATAAAGATATTAATTGAATGAATTGAGTGAATTGATTGATTTGTGGTTTACCTGTGTATTCAGGGAAGCAAATTGTCAGTGGACTTTTGCGTATTTTCTCCTCGAAAAGATCCTTTTTGTTCAAGAATAAAATGATTGAAGTATCCGTGAACCATTTGTTATTGCAAATGGAATCGAATAGCTTCAAGGACTCTTGCATGCGGTTCTGAAATTCATAAATCATCATTAAAAATTCGGAATTATTTTTAGGTTTAATTTTTTTTTGGGATTTACCGTGGTTTCATCCTCATGCAAGACCTGATCATATTCGGACATGGCCACACAGAATATGATCGCAGTGACATCCTCGAAGCAATGTATCCATTTCTTGCGCTCAGAACGCTGGCCACCCACATCGAATAGTCTAAAGAAAGGGGGGACAGAATTGGAATGGAGTATTTCCTTGGATTTTGGAAAAGATTTTGGACTTACTTGAAGTTGAGATTTTTGAATGAGAAGTGCACTTCCACAATGCCGGTGGTCTTGACACGGGTGCGCAAAATATCCTGCTCAGTTGGCTGATAATCCTTTGCACCTAATCGATCCAAGTCGTCAAGGAAACTGCAAGTAAAAAGAAATAATTTTTCTTTTAGTTCTTTTCCGAGAAAAGTTAAGAGTTTCAGAGGTCAGCGGCCAGCGGCCAGAGAGGCCAGCACATGTCCGAGTCTGAGTGGTGTGTTTGCTTTTGGCCTTTGCAAACAATTAAGACTCAAACCGAAGCGCTAAGCAAACAATTATGAAAATAAGAAAAATAACGAAGCCAACTACGACTACGACGACCTCTACCTATCTACCTATCTCCATCTCTTTCACTCTAGGCTAAAACAAACTTGGCCAAACAGAGCTCAAAATTAGGCGCCAGTGCAAACAAAAGCCTATACAAAGTGGATACAAAGATATAGCTAAACACACACACACACATGCATATGTGTATATAAAACATTTCTTTATATGACCGAGCCGGAAGGTGGGGAATCCATCAAACCGAAACCTACGCCACGCACATTTCAACATTTTTTGTTGTTTTTTTGCTCACTTGTAATTAGTTTTTTTTCTTTAACCCACAAAAAAAAGAAAGGGTAAAGATGATGCGAAAAATATTTGTAACCAACAAGTGGGTCATTAGACCCTCAACATTCATCAAAAGTCGAAGCAGAAAAATTGATTTAATTCAGTTACTTTTTTTCACAGGACTAAAACAATTAAGGAAGGGTTTTTTTTTTTGGGTTCCACTTTGATAAGATGGTTCCGATTTGATCTCTAAGTAAATTCAAGATGATTTCTAAAATTTCTTTGAAGATCTTGAAGGTGTTTTGGTTCCGATTTGATTCCTAAATAAATTGAAGATTATTTCTAAAATTTCCTTGAAGATTTTGAAGGTGTTTTGGTTCCGATTTGATCCCTAAATAAATTCAAGATTATTTCTAAAATTTCCTTGAAGATCTTGAAAGTGTTTTGGTTCCGATTTGATCCCTAAATAAATTCAAGATTATTTCTAAAATTTCCTTGAAGATCTTGAAAGTGTTTCGGTTCCGATTTGATCTCTAGTAAATTCAAGATGATTTCTAAAATTTCTTTGAAGATCTTGAAGGTGTTTTGGTTCCGATTTGATTCCTAAATAAATTGAAGATTATTTCTAAAATTTCCTTGAAGATTTTGAAGGTGTTTTGGTTCCGATTTGACCCCTTAAAAAATTCAAGATTATTTCTAAAATTTCCTTGAAGAACTTGAAGGTGTTTTGGTTCCGATTTGATCCCTAAATAAATTCAAGATTATTTCTAAAATTTCCTTGAAGATCTTGAAGGTGTTTTGGTTCCGATTTGATCTCTAAGTAAATTCAAGCTTATTTCTAAAATTTCTTTAAAGATCTTGAAGGTGTTTTGGTTCCGATTTGATTCCTAAATAAATTCAAAATTATTTCTAAAATTCCCTTGAAGATCTTGAAGGTGTTTTGGTTCCGATTTGATCCCTAAGTTCAAGATTTTTTATAAAATTCCCTTGAAGATCTTGAAGGTGTTTTGGTTCCGATTTGATTCCTAAATAAATTCAATATTATTTCTGCAACTTCCTTAAAGGCTTTAAGACAGTTGAGGTTCTAGATTAAGCCCCAATATTATTTTAAAAAGGTTCCTTGAAGGTGTTCCGGTTCAGAATTGAACCTTAAAAAATCAAGATGCTTTCTAAAGTTTCCCTGAATATCTTTAAAGAGTTCATTACCGGATTGAACCCCAAATGAATACAAGATTATTTTTAAAGATTTCGTAGAGATCTGAGCAGAGTTCAGGGGCCGATTGAACCCTGCATAATTTCTAGATTATTTCTAAATCTTCTCTAGAGATTCTGAAATTAATTGAAGAGCTCAGAGTGCTCTTTTCTTAGTTTTGCTAGAGAACTATCGAGCTATCCATAAAATTAGATAGTTTTGACTAGTCTTAAAAATATTTTGAATTAAAAATTAGAAGAATAAGAATTTCCCAGAAGTTGTTAGTTTTGAAAATTACCCAGAAACCATCCAACAGATCTGAGAGAGTATACTAAATTTCAAGGTTTTCAACTATTTTTGAACTATAAATTTTTTTTTTTTGCAAAAAACTTTGGGACCGTAACATTTTCAGGTGTGGAAAAGGTTACATGCGCCCATTAGCTTTTGGGTCAAATTATTTGAGCTTTGTGGTTGTTGTTGTTGTTGTTATAACAATGGATAAATTTTATTTGTTTTATTTTTCGTGAATTGGCCAGACCAGACCAAGCCAGGCCAGGCCAGGTAAGTAATTTATTTAGTGGGTCAGTCAGAGCGGCAAGTCTTTCGGGTAATTTAATTAGTCAGATTATTGCCTAATTTAGCGACCCATCGATCATATTGCTGGGATCACGCAAGCCTCTATTTTTTGTTGTTTCTTTTTTTGTTAGGGCAATTTAGACTTGTGGCATGCCACCAAGAGTGGAATTTTTTTATTTGACCTGGAAATTGCCGAGTCACGTTGGCCTCATATGATGGCATAATCGTCGCGAAGTCGCCTGGTTACTCAACTGGAAAAGTCTTTGACAAATTCAGATTTTTAATTGACTTGAGGTGGAAACGGTAGGGGGCGGGGTTGAGGGAGGCATAAGTGTTAATCAAAATGTGTCAAAAATTGTGAATTTCTTTGGGGTTTCTTTAACTGGCAACAGAAACAGGGTGTCGCCTTAACATTTCCCAGAGAGAAATTTTACTCTGGGGTAATTAAGTTTGACACAGTTCCTTGATGGCCCCCAGGATAGTGAAATTTTCCCCTGAAGAATAGTGAAAGGTTCAGCCACCTCACATGTGAAAATGGAACCTTTTTATTTGGCTGCCTTGGACTCTCCCTTTTTTATGTGAGAATTTTTTGAATGAAAACATTTCATGAGGATTAAAAATGCCTGGAAATATGTTTTTCTCTTCCCAACAAAAAAAAATATATATATATTTATATCTCTTTTAAATCATTTTTTTTTATATTTATTTATTGAAGTTGAAAAAATCCTTAAAAAAATTTTATATTTTAGGCTATAATTATTTTTTATTTTCAAAGTGTCAGCGGGTACTTTATTTATTGAAATTTTAATCTTGAAATACTTTTTTGGTATCCCTTAAAAAAATGTTTTATTTTAGACAATAATTATTTTTTATTTTCAAAGTGTCAGCGTGAATTTTTTTAATTAAAATTTTTATCAGCTTTCCTTTTCCTTCAATTTTTCTCCACTTTTTAAAGTCAAATAAATTTCTGAAATTTGTAATTATTTAAATTTAGAAAATTCCAAAGAAAACCTAGTAATATTTTTTTTTCTTCTTAAAGGGTTTTTTTTTTTATTTGAGAAGCCCCAAAAGTCGCAAAGAGTCACCCTCTTTATGGAAGTGCCGAGTAAATTTCCGAGATTTTTCTTTAAATTGCCGGATTGCCCAATTCAATTTTGGTAGCTTACAGCATCGCAGTTTGGGCCATAGGAAGCTTTGTTTTTTTTTTTTATTTGTTTTTATTTTTCAGTTTACATTTAGCACATTTTTTTTTTCAGTTGGAATTGTTGGGGCGACGACGGTTATAAATCGCAGTTTGTTACACACACTTAACATGTTCATCATAAAAAAAAAGGTTGTAGTTTTTTTCTCTCTTTTTGTTATTGTTTTTGTAGTTTGAGCAAAAGAAATTAACGTATAGTAAACCGCAGACAACAACAACAAAGGTGGTCAAAAATGAATTGTAGTAGGCTGTCAAATTGGTTCAAAAAATAATGTTGAAATAGTGCACATAACCAAAAGAAGAAGAAGAAGAAGAAGCACGAAATACATTTACAATCGAGTTCAAAATTTTAAGAGAATCTTGACAAATTGGTAAGCAATTTCGAATTGCTCGGCACGCTTGGCTAGTTTTGAAAATACTGGAAAATTGAGGTAATTTTTTTTCTTTTCGGCTTGCATAATCTTGTCTTTTATTATTTTTTTGTCAAAGATTTCTGACCGGAAGAATTTAATCAGTTCGAAACCAAAAAATAACCGAGCTGAAAACCACACTCAGTCAAATTGTATAAGCTTTTTCTATTTCGCCTTGTTGTTGTTGATTTTCAAATTTTTACATGCGGCCAGTCAGGTAGGTTGGCAAAAGGCAGTCGGCCTGGTCGACTGCGTTTTGGCCGCGCGTATAAGTAGACTAAGAAGCCAGTTGATCGCTTTTAGTACGTCGCGTTGGCTCTACGAAGACGGCAGCTCAACTCAGCTCAGCTCAGTTCAACTTGGCTTAAATCGAAAACTTCAATCTGGACAAACTGGCAGAGACAGTGGCTTGAATTTGTGAAATTGCCCGCTTGCGTGACGACGCGTTAAGTGAAGTGAGTCTGTTTTTGTTTAAACTCGCAAATAATCTGAAAACAATACCAAATCAAAAAATACCACGCAAAAGTAATTATATAAAAATTAAAAAAAAAAATTATTAAATTAAAGTGCCAAACAACGGAAACTTTGAAGAAATGGAAACTGTTTTTCAAGTTTCTTTGGAAAAAGAAAAAACAAGTGCAAATCAAATAAATCAAAAAACCAAACAAACTTGCTTCTTAAAAAGAAAAAACTAAAAGAGGCGTTTCCCAGTCTGGAAAACATTTTAAGTTGATCGCCAACAACAACAACAACAACAACAGAAAAGAAAAACCAAAAAAAAAACCAACAAGGTGGTAAAACTTGTCCATGGTCCGTGGCAAATGATGATGACGATGACAATTTATTTGCGCTAAATATTTGCCACACCGTTCAGCCCAAGGCGGAACAAATGACAACAACAACAACAGCAGTAACAACAAATGTGAAAAGCTTATAACTTGACAGACAGTGAAAACTTCTTGGAAAAGCTCTGGAAAATTTGTGAAAAATCTTTGCAATTTTTCGAAACAAAATTTTTGGGATTTTCTTCTTTTTTGCCAGAAATTTATGCGATTTTTCGAAACAAAATTTTTGGGATTTTCTTTTTTTTTTGTCAAAAATCTTTGTGATTTTTCGAATCAAAATTTTTTGGGATTTTCCTTTTTATTTTTTAAAACTTGAAAACGAATTGAGAACTGGAAACTTGAAGAAATATTTCTTCTTTTTTTTTTGCAGCTTATTTAAGCTCTATAAAATCTGTTGAATAGGATTCATTTCTTTTAGACTTGAGAAATTATAGAAAATTTCGAGATCTAAGGTCTTAAAATTCTCAAGTTAATTCAGAAAAATTAAAGATTTTTTTGAAGATTCCCAGAAGTTTAAAAGGATTAATTTCTTTAGTTATAAAATTTTAAATTTTCGAAGCGAGGCTTTTTGATTTTCTAAAATCTTAAAGATTCCCCAGAATATCAAGAAAATTTCAAGACTTTTTTGAGGGTCTCAAGAGTTGATTGAGTTCACTTGAATAATTACAGAAAATTTCCAATTTTCAGAACGATATTTGTTTGGCTTTCTAAACTCATAAAAATACTGAAGAAATTTCAAGACCTTTTTAAGGGTCTCAAGAGTTGATTAAGTTAATTTCTTTGGTTTTGAGAAATTTGCATAAATTATCCCATTTTCAGGGCGAAGTTCCTTGGCTTTCAAGGATCTTCAAAACTTCCAAGAATATCAAGAAAATCACAAAAGTTTTTTAAAGGTCTAAAAATTTAATTCGTTATAGAATATCGAATATCTCAAAATGTAAATGGGATTAATTCATTATAAAAAGTTTCAAACATTCAGGGCGAAAAACCTGAGTTTTCTAAGATCTGGAAAATTTTTAAGAATTTCAAGTAAATCTCAGGAATTTTTTAAAACTCTCAAAAGTGCTTAAAATTTAATGAGTATTTTTAATTTAGCCAAGTAACTAAAAAGTGACAATTATTTGAGTTCCTCGAAATTTCAAGTTTCAGAAAATATTCACAATTATTTTTATTTTTTTTCAAAAAATTTTTGGTCTAGGCAAACTTCTATAATTTGTAGCCATTCTCTAGGTTATCTACTGTGGCAATTTTCGAAGTGTTTTGTCTGCATGTGAAATCTGTTAAATGACCAAACATAAAATTGCATTGGCAGTGCCGCTAACGCTGTAGCTGCCATAAAACGCCACTTAGACTGAAAGCGGCTAAAATTGCTTTAGCCGTGACTCTTGAGATTTTAAAGGCTTTAAAATAATAGAAACACTCTTATCTGATTTCTCGTGGCAAAATTGAAAACGAAAAAAACTTCATTAATTCATTTGATTTGAATTTAAATGTTTAAATAAAAATAAAACATAGGAAAAGCAATCAAATCAGCCAGCCGCGCCTCAAAAAAAAAAAAAAAAAAAAAAACACAAAGGTTTGGGAATGAATGGAATCTCGAGAGTTTTTACACGGGCGACAGCTGGCTAAAACGCATAATTATTGACTTTAATTAAATATAATTTGTGAAAGCCGACCAAACTAAAATTTTGCAATATTCCAAAAAAAAAAAAAAACAGAAAAAAAAACAAAAATTTTATAAACAAAAAATTTTTTGTATTTATTTATTTATTTTTCTCTTTTCAAATCATCATCATAATCAAATTTAGTTTGAATGACATAAGCACAATTTTATGATTTTGTTATTTTTTTTATTTTGATTTTGTTTTTGTGGTCTTTATAAACGTGCTCCAGCTAATAATTCTGGAGGAAAGTAGTTCCCGTTTGGTTTGGTTTATTTGATTGACTACTTAGCTGGCGGACTCTAATTGAATTCCAATTAGGTTGCCAAATGTATTCACTTTTCATTTCATTTCGAATCAATTTCGTTTTCATTCAACCGTAATGGCAACGCCGCAACCACGAAAGAACAAGGAGAGAACGAAAACGAAGAAGAAGAAGAAATAAATAGCAGCTCATCAAGAACAAAGACGCTCGTCGTGCACTTTGAAGCACCTTGAAAGCCGCTAAATAGCCAACCAACCAACTCATTCAATTAGCTCGCTTAACCAACAACAACAACAAGAGAAACAAAATCTTAACAATTTGTATAATAAGTTTATATAACAGTCAGTTTATTTGTAGTGCGGCTGTCAAGTGTCCAGAAGTGGTAATGGAGGCAATCAAACCAGAGTTGCTTTGGCATTTTTGTTATTATTTTTTTTTTTTGCTTTGCATTTGCGTTTGCCGTGAATTTGTGCATTTTGGCATGAAAGTCAAGTTTGCAGGGTCTTACGGTTGGCTAAATATTTGTTAACTGATTAAGAGTGTTAACAAGCAGAAAATTTATATAGACTAAAAGGGGAATTTTTCTATTTTTTTTTTTTTTTTTGCTCGGTTGCAAAGTGAATTTTGATTCGATTTGACTGAGGTAAAAATGTTGGTTTCATTTACGATTTAAATGAGAAATGATTTTTAATGGATTCAAATTTTAGGGCAAACTAGTTTTGGCATAAATTAATGATAATTTTGAAGGGCTTTTAAGTCTCTGGATTATTTGATATTCTTTTGTGTAAATCTCTAGATCCTGGTAATTGAATATTTTGAATTTCTAATTCTGTAAAACACTTTTATTTTCAACAAACACGTGCCGAAATTCTCATAGAGAAAGGGAATTAACTTTTGGGCAAAACAAAAAAGCCGGTTGAACAAGCTCCTCTCCCCTATAAAATTGTAATTAATTTATTTAAATAAGAACGAGATCAGAATGTTTCAAGGTTGTTCTTAATAGTCGTAACATTAAAGTTGGGCGAACAAGACCATCAAGCACGGCAAGCTAGCACCGACCCAATCTTCATATCTCGCAAATTAAAACGAACAACAAACGAACTGCCGAAACGAAATCAACAAGAACCACTTGGGAATTCGAGGAAAAAAATAAGTGAGAAAGCAGCGCGACGATCAATGCGATTCTTTGTTGGCCCCGCAGTGTTGTTGCTCTGCTCTCTTTGACTTTGTGCGTTCGTTCGCTTGCTCTCTCTCCAGCCCACCCTCACTCACACTCTTACTCTCTTTTGTGTTTGTTTTTTCTTTTACTGCTCGTGTGGTTTTTGTTGTTTTGAGTTTGTTTGTGTTTCTTTTTTTATTTTTTTTTTCTTGTATAGTTTGAATGTTTTGCGTCACCCTTTGAAATGATTTTGTGATGATGTTGTTCATGAGTTTGTACAGTGGGGCCAAGCCTTGGGGTTATGCGATGTTAGTTAATGCACACCCACACTCACACACACACACATATGTATATGTATACAAATAAAAGTTTATGAGCGATAAGAACCGCAAAACAAAGAACAATGAGGACCATAAAACTGACTGATTGTGAGTGACAGACAAAACGAAGAAACCAAGAAGAAGAAGAAGAAAAAGGGGAAAAAAAGAACTGCTTGACATGTTAGATGGTGCTAGGATTATCGCCCAAGTCCATTAAACGAGGAGCACTCTCGCACTCTATGCCAAGCGTTTATCCTCAAAGAAATATCTATAACTAAATGTGTATATCTGTATATATATGTGTGTGTGTGTGTGTGTGTTGGGTTACGTCAAAAAAGAAAGAGTGAAAAAAACACTAGAAACTGAAGTGGTAACCGCGCTCAAGGTCAACCAACAGCCACCATCTTTATTTTATACATTTATATATATTTTTTCTCTTTCTTCTTTTTTTTTCATTCTTTCTTTCTGTGTAACTGACGAGCAAGGGCAAGGATAATGCGGCTGACATTGTGCAAGGCAGGCCAAAAAAGACTATATACATATAGATAGACCAGCATCCATAAATTCTATTTCGTACGAGTATATCGTTTGCCTTGAGCTTTTAATAATAAAAACGAAAATACACACACACACACACACACATACACATATGGAGTGGCACCCACCCATTTAGAATAAAATGTTCATCAAATTTTCGTGCGGCAAAATAGCATTTAAATTACATTACAAAGACATTTAATCCATAAGGAGCAGAAACAAGAAACGAGCATCAAGGAAAAACTCAAAAACTCAAAGCTCAAAAATTCGGAAAATACACACATACAAATGTAGGAAAAAAATGGGAGACCTAAAGAAAGAAAGAAAGAAAGAGAGAGAGGGAGAGAAAAAGGAACAACAATGTGCTGAACATTGCTCATACGCACGGTTGATTCGAGACCAATGAAATAACTTGCCTGCCTTCTTTATACATACAGAAAAAAAGATATATATATATATACTATATATAGTATATGTGTATGTATATAAATAAATGTATATAATATATATATATTTTCTACTCAGTTTGTATGTAAACGACTTTTTGTGCCATTGATGCTTTTTGACTTTACTAGGTTGACTCTGGGCCAACTGTTGTTGTTGTTGTTGCTATTTGCCAACTGCTAACTAAATGTTTTTGTTGTTGTTATTGTTGTTGTTACTGCTGCTATTTTCACTGCTACTGCTGCTGTGGCTGTGACTGCTTTGGCTGCTGAATTGAAAGTAGCAACGCTTTGTTGGCTATCAACGCTATTTGATTTTTATTAGCCCTCCGCACTCAGTCAACAGTTTTTGTCGGCCAAGTTTTGCAAAGGGGTAATCCAAAGGGAGGGGGGAGGGGCTGGAGACGAGGAAGCGTGAGCTTGGTATTTTCTGTATACCAACCCAGTTGGCTTATTTGAATTCATATTTTACGCTTGAGGCAATTTGAAATGAAATTGCCTCGACTCGTTGCAGCAACGCACACACAAACACACACACACACACACACAAGTTACACACTATTATTTATTTTATTTTTATTTTTACCCCTCGTACATCAATTTTGTGATAAAAGAAAAAATAAATAAACCGTATTTAAATAGTTGTCAAAGGCGTGTTTTATTTGACCAAAATTTAAATTTTTTTTCTTCGCTTTTTTTTTCAAGTGTCTCAATCATTTGCTTAGTTCTTATACTCTTCTCAGAGAAAAAAGAGTATATTCGATCTTTTTTGAATTTTGTGACACTGAGGAGGAGGAGGAGGAGAGGAGGAATTGGTTCTTTTCTATCTCCTTCAAAGCTGTCCCACCTAGAACGGGGTATTTGCCTAGATTGGATACTAGAATATCTTCCATATTTATTGACCGATTTTGATAATAAATGATATTTCATCTGGTTATGTATTAAAACATTCAAGTACCAAGTTTCATCTTGATGGAATCGGTTTATCATATAGATTTCATTCAAACCTAAGCTAAATCGGGTTTGGTATTACCTTCCATATTTATAGACCGATTTCAAGCTAATTTAATATATCTTCTGGGTATGGATAAAACCATACAGATACCAAGCTATATATACCATTCATTCAATACTAAATCTGTCTTCAGTATCTTTTGACAAGACCCAACCAAATTTGATATGTGGAAAGTCTTTGCAATTTACCTGGAATCAAGCTGCTATATATTAGGTTATTATTTGAAGATATTTTTGAATTCAATTTAAAAGGAATTCATTATTGAAAATTATTATGGACCCTTTAGACTTTGAAATTGTCAATATAATTTTAAATAAAGAACTTTTGTAGTCAACCTGTCCCCTTCCTCTCCACTGACCATTTTCAATTATTTATTTTGGCTTGGTTTTTTTTTTCGTTGATGCCCATTAATTTGTGTTTTATTTGCCTTTTGAATGGCCATAATAAAAATGTGTTGTCATGACAAAAACTTGAGAGATAAATCGAAAAACTTTTCATTCTTTTTTTTTTCGGGCCAAAAACAAATAAACAAAAATCTTTCTTGGAAGACAAATTCAATATGAATTTTTGATTACATTTTGTTCATCAATTTAAATTCTTAGTATTTCTATACTTTTATTATAATTTAGTTGGGCCAAATAGAGAAAAACAAAGAAACCCGATTAAGTCTCGGGAGTATACATTTAGCTTGCCATGGGGCAAGCTTATTTGCTTCTAAGCCGCAGAAACTATTTTTCTTTGCTTTTGTTTTATCAAAGTTTTTTCTTTCCTTTCTTTTTCTCTTTGGTTGGAGTAGAAAAAAAGTTTTTGTATTTCATTCGGTATTATTAAATATTAACTTGGCAATTTTCTGATTCCCACAGACCAAGGAAAAACGGGGGAAAAAAATGTCCACTTTACGAAAAACAACGGCCGCGCTGGTCAAACGAACCGCCTACTCGGCCTCCACTTTGCTACCGAACACAGCAGCTGGAACCACCCTGCCGCCCCCACCAACGCCAACCGCCTCTGAGCACAGCGAGGAAATTGAAAAATCAATGGTGGAACGTCACCAGCAGACGAGACCAAAACAACAACAGCAACAAGCTCAGCATCGTCAGCTGCCTATCAGGTAAGTTTATCAGAAAATGGGGAATGGGGGGGAATGGGACACGAGGAAAGATAAACCCAAAATGATGCCATTAAGTTGAAAACCCAACCCAACCCGAGCCGACTGAGTCACTCTTACGGTGTCTCAAGTGCGCCCGTGTTTAGCTTTTTAAAGAGCTCGAGTGCTTATCAAACTATTAAGTTGTTTATTCTCCATCGAGTGGGGAGATGTTTGGGGGAATCGGCCTTTTCAGATGTGTCAAGAGGAAGTCGGAAAATTTCTCCCTTTCTCGAAAATTTGTTAATTTTTTAACAGGAATTACAGGGAAATCTGATAAGGTTCCTCAAGGTTTCTGGCATCCCATTTGGCCATATCCGAAGTCGAAGGTTCAACTGAGGAATTCTAAGAAATTAACCATCTTTGGATATGAGAATAAATTGAAACAATGATTTAAGATAAAAGAAAAATTCTCAGAAAAATTGCTTCCCTGATGATATCAAAGTTTTAAAGAGAATTACCAATACATAAGCTTCCGTATTGTAGGAAAGAGTCTAGTGAAATTTAGTTGGGTCAGTTCTTATACAGCTTAAAGGAGAGTTATCTTTTCACTTAGGATCCTTGATGACATCAAAGTCTTAAACAATTTTAAAGAGAATTTCTTATAAATAAGAGTCTGGTGAAATTTAGTTGGGTCAGATTGAGTTCTAGGTTTTTTGAGTTCGTATATTTTTTATACAGCTTAAAGGAGAGTTATCTTTTCACTTAGGATCCTTGACGACATCAAAGTCTTAAACAATTTTAAAGAGAATTTCTTATAAATAAGAGTCTGGTTTAGTTGGGTCAGATTGAGTTCTAGTTTCCTTGGGTCTATAAATTTTTTACCCAGTTTAAAAAAAAGTTTAACTTTCTACTTAGGGTCCCAACAGATCTTAAATACTCTCGATGACCCCTTCTCTTCGGGGAGATAAGGGTCTGTTATAGTCTAACTTATAACATATTTCTCCTCTAGATTAGGAAAACTTTTTATTCCTTAAGTAGACTCAAGGCTCAGCTGTATCGATCTTTATCTTTATATATTCCTTAGTACCATAAAAAAGTCTCCAATTAAGGCGACAGTCACGGGCATGGCCACAGCCACAGCCAACACAAAAACCACAACATCAGCTGGAACTAATATACGTCCATATAGCGAAGTACCCGGACCCTGGCCTATGCCATTGATTGGCAATTCCTGGCGTTTTGCACCACTAATTGGTAAGTGAGAGAGAGTGAGAGGGAGTGAGAGAGGCGACAAACTTGTCACTTTTCATTAGCATAACTCAGACATATTTGAATGGTATTTTGGCACACGTTGTTTCCGCAGGTCCCTATAAAATCAGTGAACTGGATAAAGTGATGCACGAACTGCATGTAAATTATGGCAAAATGGCCAAAGTGGGTGGCCTAATTGGACATCCGGACTTGTTGTTTGTCTTTGATGGCGATGAGATACGTAATATATTCAAAAAGGAAGAGACCATGCCGCACAGGTGAGTTCCAAAAAAAAAAAAAAACATCAGCACCAGCAGACAAGCATAGACAAGCTCATGCTTGTTTAATTTTGCAAAAACACACACACATGCACACATACATGTGTCTCCCCTTTATGTATTTGGTCTGTCATTAAATTATCGGATTACGCATTTGTTTCGGTTCGACTGTACGGTCTGTTGCATGAATAAATTATGCGGCAAGTTGCTCTCTTGCTTTCCATATTCAATGACAGACAAACCAACCAGACTTGTATCCCCCTTCTCTCCTTATAGGCTGGTTTGTTGCTTCTTTTCCTATCAGCCTAATTGGTTGCAATTTCAATTTATGATTTCTTTTTTTTTTACTCTTTCTAATTTGTTTCACATTTTATTTATTTATATAACATTTCTTTTTTTTTTTTTACTTAGTTTAAATTATTTTGTGCATATTGCATTAGGTTAGCAATTAAATTATAGCCAGAGTGGGCACGTCCGCACTTGGTCTAATTACGTCGACTCTTACGTGCCCGGTTTACTCAATTAAAACTTGAGTCAAGAACTTTTCTCGACAGCAAAGTGTTTTTCAAATTTAATAGAGATTTCTCTGTCCACTCTGGACTTTCTCTTATGGTAAAAATATACAAAAATTCACAAGCCTAAATTTTCGAATTGCCCAAAACCATAAATTTTATTGGCAAAAAAAAAAAAAAATAAAAGAGAGAGGGCATTTTTTAGGCTTACAAATTTTGACTTGGACTTTTTCTCATGCAGATTTCGGATCCATCATAATTATATAAAAATAGAGAAAGATCGTGAGGTTTATCGAATTGATCGAGTAGTTTTTGTTTATAGAAAAAAGTCAAGTCTTTTGAGTTATAGCTTTTTTTTTTAAGTGAAGTTAAATAATTTTTATGGGATTTCCGAAAAATTTTAAACCCAAAAATATTTAGATCTTTTCCTTTTGGGAATCTTAAAAGTTTTAGGTTTGGTTTTAAATGATTTTTATGAGTCTCGGGGAATTATCCATCCAGAATATTTTCTAGATTTATTTGTAAAAAAATCCGAGTTTTTATGAACATAAAATATTATTTTTTTCTTGAACATAAAATATTATTTTTTCTCCGAAAAGTTTAATAGGTTTTATGAGTCTTTAGAAAAAAATCCATCCACCCAGAATATTTCCTAGATTTTTGAATAATTTTTTTTGCCAAAATTGTTCAGAGTTTCTTTGAGCCAAAAAATGTCTTTTCTGAATTATAAATTATTATTTTTTATTTAGAAGATTTTCTAGATTTTTAGAATATTTCATAGATTTTACAATAATTTCTAATAAAAAAAAATATCAGAACCTCTTTAAAACAAAAAGGTTGAGTCAGAGTCTTTTAAGGCATTCAAATGCTTTGCGTTTGCCCAGGCCAACTTAATTAATCGATTTGAATATTATTTAAATTTATCGGTCACATTTTGTGAGACAACTCGGCAACACAAAGAAGAAAGCAGCTCATCACCTCAGCCAGCAGAAAACAGAAAACATATTTTTTTCACAGTTTAAGCAGATTTCTTTTTTTTTTTTTTGTGGTCATTTGATTTGGCCATGAACCAAATTCAACAAGTTACGCGCATTTATAAAATTTACAATTCAAGAGCATAAATGGCATAGAGAAATATGAAATGGAAAAAAAAATAAATACCAAATCAAATCATACATGACCAGACAGAGTGTCTCGGGCTTAGACTGAATGAGAGCCTCGAGCAAAAAATATTTTTTTTTTTGCGCCTACAAAAGAATTCAAAGAAAAAGCCGCTAAGTAAAAAGGGGAAGGAAAAAAAGTGGCAAGTCATCACCTGAAGAGGCAGACAGTTGGCAACCGGTAAGAAAATAGATAATAAATTGACATTAAAACGTTTTAACGTAATCGTCCAAACAATAAATACACCGAGCGAGAGTGGTGGGCCAAGATTGATGGTCTAACCAGATGTTAATTGATTGATCATACAGAGAAGCGGAACCCAAAATCAAATCGATTTCAAATCTTTGATGGATGAAGACCTCATGAAGATGTTCCTCACATTTTATTGGAAAAATGAATGTCAAGTCAGCAAGTCATAAAATATTAACCAAGACGACGCCCAGAAATGCATAAAAAAATATAACCAACCATATGAGTGGGCGTGAATTGTTCGAGACTAAAAAGATAAACTTTTACTATCATAAAAAAATAAGAGACAAAACACTGGTCAAGTCTTCACTGGTTTCGGATTTCACAAAAAAAAAAGAAACACATCGGGCAAACAATTTTTTTTTCTAAACAATAAAAGTTTGTAACTCCAACTCTTTGGATATTTTTGGTAATCTTTATTTTGCCATCAGAGACACGCGAAAAACGGTGAAAGAAATAAAAGACATTAGCAATGAAATTTACGAGTATTTTAAGATTACAAATATTTTTTTTATTTTTGATCACTCCAATTTGAATAAGGCAAATTTGAATTGAATTTCGTCAAACTTGGTTTATAAACTTTTCGTAAAGCATTTCACGAGCAATTTAATGGGTTTTCTCATATTTTTTTATTATGTCAGATTGAGGAAGTTTGACAAAATGTAAGAAAAAAAGCAATTTAAATCAATTAAATATTTATTTCGATTATAACTTGGACATTCTTTCACAGATCAAGATGAAATTTTAGACAAGCATAGATCTATTTGTTCGTGAGGCTTTGGAAGAGATTATTCAGGGTAAACCGTGAAATTCTGTCCATAAATATTTCTGGGAAAATTATTAAATTAGCGCTGACTCCTTGAGGAAGAAATTAGCAACTTAAAACAATTAAATATTTTATATCTGAATTTCTGATTGAATCCCAGAAAAGTAAGACTTTTTCATACAATATTCTTTGGCTGATCAACATGAAATTAGAAATAAAAATTGATCTATTAGTTTCTAAAGTTTGTAAGAGACCATTCAGAAAAGGCCTTGAAATTCTAGCCATAAACAAGAAATATTACTTTGGGGGAAATGCTTAAATTAGCCCGGAAGTATTTGGAGAAAGAAATCAGCAATTAAATATTTATAATAATTCAATTTCAGAATTCCGGTGGAACCCCAGAAAAATAAGACTCTTTTGCCGAGCTCATAAGTTCTATATTCTTTGACTGATCAAAATGAAAGTAAGGATAAACATTGACCTATTAGTTCCTCAGCTATTGTAAGAACCCATTCAGAATAAATTCTAGAATTCTATTAATTTACGCTTGTCAAAGGCAAAGACAAATTCATTGAAATCTATTTTCTAGGCCTCGTGTCTCTTTTGATTGGTAATAAAAATAAGAGAAAACTTGTACTTTTTTAACATGATTTCTTGTTTTCAGCACTTAATTGAATGTTGTTAGCTTGAGGGAAAGACACGTCAAGACCAGCCAGCTAAGATAGTCAATCTGTTTTCTTTTTCTTGTCGTGAATATGCAAAGGGCTTCATTTTGAGTCGCAGTTGAGTCGGCTCTTGCTTTTTGTCAGGGAATCACTTTCGGCCCAACCATAAAGAAAACGCCAACTTGCTTTATTTATTTTGTTATTGGTGAAGCCCCCCTTTCCCCCTCTAAAAAAAAGTGGCTTACAAAAGTCAAATATATCGAGTAACTTGCTTCTGTGAGAGAGAGAGAGAGAGAGCAGCGAACTGCTTCGTGGCGGGCTACTCAAACATTTGTGTATCTATAAGATTTACTTTGACATTGTTTGCTTTATATGTTATTATTTTGTTGTTGTTGTTGGTTTTCTTGTTGTTGTAGTAATCTGGTTGTTTGAGTTTTGCCCGTCGCCGTTGTGTCTGCACGCAAAAGGCAAATTGAGCCATGCCAGTAAAAAGAAAAAAAAAGGGACTGCAAAATTGCCTGAGTTTTTACCTACCAACAATTTGCCTTGTGTCCTTTGCCTTTTGGTGTGGTGAAAGGTGGAGGACGGAGGAATCAACGGTTGGTTGGGGTCGTTGGCTGGATTTTGTCTTGGCTAATGTGATATACCATTTGAGTTGAGGTTGCTTGGGTTGTTTGGTCTCTACACGAAAATAAACTTTTGTGTAGGCAGTTTTGGCTGCTCCGATTTCCTAAGACCTAACAAAGTTTTACTTGAGCATTTATGTTTTTGTTTTCTGTTTTTTTTTTTAATGCACTCGGGTTTCCATTTTGGTTTCTTTCAGACCCTCAATGCCGTCACTCAAGCATTACAAGGGCGACCTGAGACGCGACTTCTTCGGCGATGTGGCCGGCCTAATTGGCGTGTAAGTATAAAAAGAAGAGGACTCTCCCTCTCTCTCTCCCTTTCCATTTCTCGGTCTTATTTGGCAAGTCCTTTATGCTTTATTCCATGTCTGTGCTTGACTGTGCTGCTGCGGGTTCTTCAATTAGGCACGGCACAAAGTGGGAGGCCTTTCGCCAGGAAGTGCAACACATTCTCCTACAACCCCAGACGGCCAAGAAATTCATACCCCCCTTGAATGATATAGCCAGCGAGTTTATGGAACGGTAAGTGGCATTGCTTTTCTCTTCTCTCACACTGATGGCTTTTGGCCAACTTCCACTACACTTTTCAAAAAAAGGTGAGAAAGTATCTTTTATTTTTAAGGCTTCTCAATTTATTGCAATTACTTTATCATTAAGTTGTCATATCAGATATGAGAATATATATATAGATATAGATCCTAATACCATTTCTCATAGTCCCTCATAGGATTCAAATAGTAAATATATACGAATAATCCATAGATGCCAGATATAAAATCTTGGTCGAATGACATTAGAGTCTAGTCGAATTCTGAATTAGACTATCTCTTCACAAATCCAAGAACTCCCATAGCTTTATTGACAGTGGATAAAAATAGTCATTGAACCAAAAAAACCATAGTTGAGTAATGAAATATTTAGAAAAGACATTCGAGTCTAGATCGATCTATATATAGTTATATAGTTCAGATCTTACCCAAAATTGGTATATACATTTATCCTAAATATTTTCGTAGTCTTATGGAGTATTGGGAATTGGGACTAGCATTCTTAGTCTAGGCTATAATATCGGCTTACTCTCCCACAAATCTGTCGAAAAAGTGTAGAGCCTTTTCGGCTTGCCGAATATAATGGAGTATATAGTTAAGCACTGAATTGGGACTAGTCTCTCAGAAAAGTGTAGAGCCTTTTCGGCTTGCCGAATATAATTTACCACAGATTTATTTTATATAAGCAAATCCTTTGATGGCATCACGTCGCTCTGCTTGCTTCCCTCTTTTTGCAGCATTGATAAAATGCGCGATGCCAATGACGAATTACCGGATAATTTCCTACATGAACTCTACAAATGGGCCTTGGAATGTGAGTTATGACAAAATGGAAATGCTGCATTGCCATTTGGAAAATTTATGAAAATTACAATTTGCAAATCTTATTTAGCCGTGGGTCGTGTCTCTTTGGATACACGTCTGGGCTGCCTCTCGCCGGAGGGCAGTGCCGAGGCCCAACAGATTATCGAGGCCATTAACACTTTCTTTTGGGCGGTGCCCGAGCTAGAGCTACGTATGCCACTCTGGCGTTTCTATCCCACCAAGGCCTATCGCAGTTTTGTACGTGCTCTGGATCAATTTACAGCGTAAGTTTTATTTCGCTTGCTTTCGTTATTGGCCATCAATTCATTTTTTTGGCTTTTTGTAGAATCTGCATGAAGAATATCGGCCAGACTATGGACAAGGCAGATGCCCAACAATCGGTGGCCAAGAATGAGGCAGACATTTCAATTGTCGAACGGATTGTGCGAAAGACAGGCAATCGTAAATTGGCAGCCGTTTTGGCCTTGGATTTGTTTCTGGTGGGCGTTGATACGGTGAGCTGTCAATTATTTATAAATGGCAATGCAATGCAAAGGCTCATGTCATTTCCATATACATATATTTGTAGACTTCGGTTGCGGCCTCTTCAACCATATATCAGCTGGCCAAGAATCCAGAGAAACAGCAATGCTTGTTTGAGGAATTGCAACGCGTGTTTCCCACCACCGAAGCGGAAATCAATCAAAATGTCCTTGAACAAATGCCCTACCTGCGTGCCTGTGTCAAGGAGACCTTGCGGTAAGTTTTCGATTCCCAAAGACGCCCCCTCTCTGTGTCTCTCACTTTAGGGACCAGAGAACTCCTACAATACCAAGAAGAAATGAGATCTCAGAAAGCTGAACAAATCTCTTAGTTTGTGGTGAAAATTAAGGTATTGATTACTATCTTTATATGGGAATTATATTTTGGATTCTGGTTGCGTTCTTTGATATAAAAGACGAACTAAATCGGGGAGACCATCGTGTAGGTTTTTATGGAATATATCAAGAGTTTGAGGTTTAAGGGTTCTAATTTCTTGACTTATCGATTGGCTATATCCTCAGAATGTCTGATATTAAGATAAAACCCTTTTAAAGCCTTTCAAAATGTGAATTTATTCCAGTATGCGTCCCGTTGTCATAGCCAATGGCCGGAACCTGCAATCCGATGCAGTTATCAACGGTTACCATGTGCCCAAGGGTGTAAGTTTGATTTGTGGGGAACCATTTAAGGAATTTCATTATAAAATTACTCATCCCAACAGACTCATGTGATATTTCCACACTTGGTGGTGTCGAATGATCCAACATATTTCCCAGAACCCAAACGTTTTCTGCCCGAACGTTGGCTGAAACAGGGCTCAAATGGTAAGCGATTTAACCCGTTTCGTTCTCTTGGCAGTCATTAGAAATCCATAAAACCCTTTCAGAGACTAATCAGTGCCCGTATGCTGGGCAAAAGATTCATCCATTTGTGAGTCTGCCCTTTGGCTTCGGACGTCGGATGTGCGTGGGTCGACGCTTTGCCGAAATTGAATTGCACACGCTGCTGGCCAAGGTGAGTTGTCTTAATTGGCTAACCTAACCATCAAATGATTTACCTCAACTCTTGCTCTTGCTCTGTCGCTCTTTTTCCTATATAGATCTTCCGTAAATACAAAGTGGCGTACAATTCCGGTGAGCTGGTGTACAAAGTCAACTCAACGTATATTCCACAATCACCGTTGAATTTCAAATTAACACCGAGGGAAGAGTAAATTTCCGTGTTCCCAGCATATGGCAAAGAGTCATACAAAAACAGAGACAGAGAGAGAGAGAGAGAGAGAGAGAGGGATTTGGTCTGCTTCTGCCTGTACAGCGGATGTGTGATATTTTCGTAGTCCCCCATTAAGCCCCAACGCAATCTCCTGGTCTTTGCCTGGGTAACGGTGTTTCACTCTTTGTCAGTGTCTCGTTTGGTTCGTGTTTCGTGGTTTTTAATTAAGCAAATGTACATACCGTTATATATCACATTATGCCAGATACACACACACACACACCTACACAGACACATATATATTTCCCTGTAAGTTTGTGTGCAAGTTTGTTCTTGTTAGGCGCGTAATTTTAGCTTTTTCCACTGCGTGTCTAGTTCACTTAACGACTTACTCTGGTACATACATATTTAATGATGCACATGCTCTGTTTAACTAAATATCCATACAAAATATCCTAAGTATAAATTGTATATAAACATATTATTACTCGCACTCAATCTTTAGCTGTTAAATATTAGTCAGGTCTGAGACCAAATAAAAATGCCTAAAAGTATGCCAAGTCTTTTATTTATTTCATCGAAATGGTGATGCACCGATTAGTTTGTCTCTTTAGATAGTTCCAGACTCTGAAACTAAGCTGAAAGTATTTGGGAAAAAGCTTTGAAAAATCTGTCTAAAGTTCATATAAGAGCCACGTCTGGCTTTAGTCATACAGGAAGAATCGGGGAAAAAAATGGAAAATCAATAAAAAGTAAACAATGCTTCAAAGATTTACTTATTCTGTTAAGGTATACTTTCTTCCTCAAGGAAAAAGTTCTATACTATATATATATATATATATACTATACTCTAGACTATTTCCAACAAATTCTATAGCTAACTACAAATTGTAAGTAATTATAGAAGTCTTTATTTGCTTCAACTCAAGCAATAATTTGGAGCTATTCAGAGGAGTGGTCAATTTATGTCAATGTTTAACTCTATTTTGGACTCCTTGATATTTTTTTCTATTTATTTATTTAGCCATTGAGAGCCCTGATAAATGACGTCACAAGCTCAACTCTCTCACTCTATAGCTTCTCTAATTATTTAGCTATTGGAAGCCATGAGAAAGGACCTCAACTTTCTTATTTATTTCAATAGTATTAACGATTCTCTTTGTAGCTTTTGAGAGCTCTGAGAAATCAGGTCAGAGTTACAACTTTCTCAGACTCTTTCAGAATATTTAAGACTGCTGAGAGCGTTGACAGTCTACGTCACAAGCTCAATACTCACACTTTCCTTTAGATTATTTTAAATTTTCCAATTATTCCTGATAGACAACTATGATTAATGAAGTCAGAAGCTCAACTCTCTCATACTCTTTAAGAATATTAAAAATACTCTTATTATTTAGCTACTGAGAGCTATAAGAAATGACGTCACAAGTTCAATACTCTCACACTCTTTAGGAATATTAAAAATACTCCAATTCTTTGTACTTATTCAGAATCATTAATCATTAATGAAGTCTCTACTCTCTCACTCTCTAACTATTTAGCTACTGAGAGCCAAGAGCAATGATTTCACTAGTTCAACTGTCTCTCTCTGTCTTTTGGAATATTTCAAATTCGCCGATTTTCTGAGGTATGATTGATGGCATCCCTCTCCTTAAGACTCCATAATTGGGTGTAATCATAAGTGAAATATATGTTTGGGGAAAAAGAATTACTCACTATTTAGCGGAATCATTCAATTGATATTCGTTGCTGCGCGAGAAGCATTCCTGGACGCCGGCATCTTGCCAGAGCCGTTTCATGGCCGCCAGCAGCTCCTCTGAGAAGGGTTCCGTATCGTGCATGCGTTGGCACACATCGAACACCATTTTTGCATCGCTCTATTTGGAATATTCGAAAGAATAAGAAAAACAAATAAGAAAAGGGAACGGGGAAATTAGCATACCTCTCGCTCGTTATTGCTATACTGAATACTAAGATTTGGCATGGCTCGCAGTATTGCAACTAATGATTGTATTGTGTTGCTGTAGACAACCGGTCGATATTGTTTAAAGTCCTCCGAAGTGAAGCCGCTCTCGTGAATGATTTTCATTTGTTTGACTATTGTACTTTTGCCCGATTCACCGGCACCTGAAACGAAACGAAAGATGGAAAAGTTGTATTATTATTTCGAGAAAAATATTTTCTAAAACAGAAATGCCCATAAGCCATGGTCGACCTACTAAAAATATATTCTACTCATAAACTGAATGCATTTGATTATGCGTCAACCGCCCCCAGATCCACCAGCCATAGCCTTCTTTTCTGCCTTGTTAGACAGAAGGGGCATAAATATTTATATAGAAATGATGATGATGATGGTGAAGGCACTGTTAAGGGGGCGAGGCAAAGTGTAGATGCTTTGTATCTGACAAGTAGAGCTTAATGGCCTTTAACATAACCTCACTCACACACATGCATGAGAGACTGCCCAGCTAGCAGCTTGGTGGATGGGTCTGTCCACCTCCACACCCTGGCTGGCTGGTTGGTTGCACTTCTCTATCAACAAAGGATTAATTGTTTGTGCAATTCTGGGCAAGTCTGGGCAAGTCTGTTCATGTTTCAAAGTGCGGTGGCTTCTGTGGTCTTCATTTATGTTTGCTCTTGTGGGCTGGCCATTTCTTCCTCTTTCCCCTTTCCCCTTTTTCATTTCTTTTCCATATCGTTTTGTGTTGGTTCTGCTCTTTAATGTGGTCAGTGTCTACGCCTCGTTGCGAATCACTATCAGCTAGTCAGAAGATGATGAGCCCGATGATGATTGCAGCAGCAAACCAATCAACCCAGCACATCTCCAAAGGCCCAGAGAAACAATCGAGTAAGTGAAATAGTTTTCTCGGAAGCCTTTTCAGTATTTTACCACTTGTTGTTACTCACAACTTTCACAGTTCTTTCTTATTCATAGAATTGAGGATTTTATAGACCACCTGGTGATTCCAATTTTTTTGCCAAGAAAAAGAAAAATAATTAAAATCAAAAGACTCAATAAAACCTGGGAAATTTACAAAAAAAAAACTCAGAAAAAAATTTAACAAAAAAAGTTTTTTTTTTTTTTTTCTTTATTTTAGTGTATCTTTTTTGGTTAAAGAAAAAGTTCAATGAGCCCTAAAATTTTATTTATTTTCTTTTTATAAATAGAAAAAAATCTTGGAATACGAAAAAAAAAAACGAAAGCACTCAACACTTTACATTTTGAGTAAAAAATCGAATTTGTTTAGTCTTCAAATGTTTATGATAACCAAGAGACTGGAATCTTTTCAAAAAAAAAAAAAGGCCAAGAAAAAAATACACGTGAAACGAATGCGTTTTTGGAAACCCAAATGTGTGAGTGTGTATGTGTGTGTGTGTGTGTGTGTAGTACTTAATTTTAATGCGGCCGTAAATTGCATAAATAGTGAAGAAAAATGTTAAAGGGGGGGAAAATTGCTGCCCGTAAGTTTTTGTCGGTTTTTGATTATTTTATTTCGAAAGAAAAGGAAAAAAAATGAGTGTGTGTTTGCGCACGTTTCATTTAATTTGTAAACATTTCCAAAAAAGAAAAGCGTCCAGTCAAGCAGGCAGTCAAAGTCGGAGAATGAAAAATCCAAATTAACATTTCTGTGCAAATGAAAACGGAAAATCTCTGATATTTGCAAAAGGAAATTAAATTCAAAAGACCAAAAAAAAAAAAAAAAAAACGAAAAAAGAAAATAGGAAAATAAAATAAAAAATGTAAACAAGTTTTGTGCAAATGGGAAAAACAGCTCACAAGGGACCGAGATGGACCGACCCTCAGACAAATTGTTGTCCTCATCAGCCCCCACACCCAACCCCCCACAGCAACTATCTATCTGCCTGTCCATCATATTTTAACTATGCCACCACACATTTTATATGCTCGGAAAATTTTCAAAAAAAAAGTAAAAAAAAAAATGTGTTAACTTTTTAATTTGATTCCATGAAATCGGCTACCCATACGACCTTGAACTTTTTAACATTACTTTTTTTTGCAAATTAAAAAAATAAAAAAAAAGAAACAAGCATTTTTAGGTAACAAATTAAATTACTTTTAATAAGATAAACCAAAAAATTTTGTTTTCCAGCTAACAAAAAAAATTAAATTGTTACAAGCAAGGGTACATTTTTCCCAGAAAATAATTTGCATTTATAATTATTTCCTTGGGATTTTCGATATTCAAGCTGAAAGATTTTAAGTGGAATCCGGGAGAAAACAAAAAAGGAGATTCAGGTTGGAATTGAAAAGCTCCAAGTTATTAAAATTCTTCTTGGTTTCAATCAGGTCTCTGGTGAGTTTCATGGATTCTATCGTGGGTCAAAATCTATTTAAAATTTGAGAGTACAAACATAATATTGAGGTTAGGATTGAATTGTTAAATAGATTTAAATAATTCAAGACAATTTTCTAGATCTTGAGTAAGGTTGAAAGATTCTTCTTTTTACTCTAAGACATCGTAAGATTGTGAAATTTTTCGATACTACAAATATCGTGTTGAGGCTAGAATTGTATGGCTAGATAGATATGATTTACTTTAATCATTTTTCTAGACCAACGAATTAGGTCTTTTTTTTTAGCCCAAAAACATCGTAAAATTCTGAAATTTTTGATACTACGAATATCGTATTGAGGTTAGAATTGAAAGGGTAGATTTATTTCGATTTATTTCTATTTATTTTGAGCTGTTTTAATTCATTTTTTAGACCAACGGATCAGTTGCTTTTTTAGTTCAAAAACCACTTAAAATTCCGGAATTTTTGATACTACGAATATCGTATTGAGATCAGAACTGAAAGGCTAGATCTATTTTTATTGATTTGGAGCTATTTTGATTAAATTTCTAGACCAACAAATCAGACTTTGAGTAAGATCGGAAGAATCTTAATTTAGCCCAAAAACAAGTAAAAATTCCGGAATCTCTTATACCACGAATTTCGTATCGAGGTTAGAACTGAACAATTAGCTATACTTCCACTTGCTTTCAAAAATTTTGAATAATTTTCTAGAGCATTGAATCAGGTCTTGAGCGAGTTTGAAAGGGTCTCAGGACTTCCTCTTGGTTTCACTTATTTTGACTAATTTTCTAGAGCATTGAATCAGGTCTAGAAGCGAGTTTGAAAGGGTCTCAAGCCCAATATGAATGAAATTTTTGCAAATTTAGAGAGTAACAAAGGAATCAAAATTTTATAATAATATTTGCCAGACATTTTCAATTAATTTTGTTTATGCAAATTGAGCGGAAAAAAAAATTTGTATGTATTTGGCAAAAGATATTCTCGTTTCTTTCCCATGCATATTAAAATGGGAATATTTTTCGCCTATTATCACGTAGCTGCTGGCCCAGGAATAGAGTCGATTGGTGCCGGAATAAAAAAAGAAAAGAATACTAAAAACAAGGACAATCATTTCTAAATTTGGCTTAGCCAGCTTGTAAGTATGCTATGCTAAATTTAGTCGAGAATATTGTGACGTTGTGTGACGCCAACATAGGCAATTTCCATTCATTTTCCATTAGGAATTGATGTAAAGCGGGGCTCCTCAAATATTTATAAGCTGTCAGTAGTAGTTGGTAATTTGTTACGTGCTTGGCTGGGTCCAGTGACTCACTCATTCACTTGGATTGATGGACTGATGGACTCACCCAATAGCAAAAGTTTAATGTCCTTTGCCGCCTGTATGCCATCCTCTTTGAGATTCCTTTCAATCAGGCGACTTCTGGCGGCTGCAGCTCGCTCCTCGGCAGACTGTGCGCAGCCCATGGTGCGTATTGCCTCGACACAAAACGTTTTGAAGGTCGTTTATATCGGCCAGTAAATGGCCGAATACAGAGCAAACGCGAAATCACAAAAAAAAGGTAAATAAATTATAAAAGAAAAGAAGAAAACAATATACGTTTTCTTTTCTTCGCTCTGCCTTTTCTAACGTCCAACAGAACCACAACAACAACAATAACAACGACACCAGCGCCGAAGATCAAAGCTGATATTTCTTTGCCTTTTTCCTTTTTGTTTATTTATTAATTTCAATTAAACTAGATTTTCTTTTTTTTTGGATTTATTTTTCTTTTTCTTAGTTTTTGAGCACTGAAAATTGATAATTTGTTATTATTTCACTTGTTATTTTCTTATTTGGATTTGCGCGCCGTGACATAACTTTTGAGAGGGTTTTTTTTTTTTTTGTAAAATGTTGCGCATTTGTTGATAAACACACACGTTCAATACCAAAACTCCAAAGATACCAAAAAAATGTCGAAAGATGATGAAGCACAACGAGGCAACGAAGAGCTGAGCTCGGATGCTGTGTGGAAAATGAGACCAGAACCGAAGGAAACTCTGAACAAAAAACTAACGAGTCTTTATTCGTCACCACCAAGAGAGTGGGAGTGACAGAAAGAAAGAGAGAGAGAGAGAGAGCGGCGGTTGAGCCGAAAATTCGAAAATCATTTCATTTTTCGAAATTCTAGGAGTAACATAGACTGGCTTTTTGCTACTTTTAAGGATATTTTGGCATTAATAATAATGAAATTAGCAGAGAATCCAAAGTAGCAGAAGCAGAAGAAGAAGAAGAAGAAGCAGACTGCAAGTGGCAAAAAAAAAGATGAAATTTTCGAAAGCCAAAAGCTTGGGGCTCGGGGGAGAGCATAATTTCCTTTTACCTTGAGCTGCCTCACGCTCACACACACACACACACACACACATACACACAGTGTGAGAGACTTGGCCAGGAGACAGTTATTATTATTTTTTTTTCTGGTTAGTTGTATCTTTTTTTTTTTTGAGCCTACGCATAAACACATACGCATGACTCCCCAACACGCATACGCATCATTAACGCTCTATGAATGTCTTCATATTATATTCCTGCTTATGTGTATGTGTAGTGCAAAAATCAATAAAATTGTCAAGGTATATTCTTGTTTTGGAGTCACTTTAATTAATTTAATTCTTTTCGCTTATTTTTTTTCGAAAACTTTTCCAGGTTTATTTTATTTTTTTTTTTAGATTTTTTCCATCAACTTGTTTTTCCTTTCTGCAAAAGGTAATCAAATTATACCAAAAAGTGTCATGAATGACTCTGAATGAGTAAAGTTTCGTGTCCGTGTGTGTGTGGGAGTGTATGGCTATGTCCATGTGAAAAAGAGAGAGAGAGGGTGTGCGCTGGTATGGGTGGCAGTTTGCCTGCGGGTCGGACTTTACCATTTTTGCTTACAAGTGGCCATAAACACGCAGCATTTTAGTCCGTCAGCTTGCTCTCTCCACACTCGCACACTCCATCTCTCTCGCTCTCACTCTCCCACTCTACCTATTATTCGCTCCTTTGTATTACACTCTGGCCACTCTCGCTCTATTTATCTCTCTCTCTCTCTCTTTCACTCTAGTCTGTGCAGCTGGCAATGTTCAGTTGAAAAGGAAAAAAAAAAAAATTGAAATAAATAAAAGAGCATGTACTTTGGATAAAATTTGGTGTATGTGTGAGTTGTTTTTTTTTTTTTTTTAACAGCCGAATAAGAAAAGCCCCAACATTTGGTTTTTCTTTTATGCTGTGTGAGTGTGTGTGTGTGTGTGGCTGTTATTGTTGTTGGTTTATTTTTCTTTTTTTTTTTTTATTATTTCAGCTCGCACGTAAAAATGATTCATACGCGCAAAATTTTTTCTCGTTATAGAGAAAATTTTAATGTCATGTAAATTTGTTTTGCATTTCATTTTGGAATTTTAAATTTTATATTTCGTGATTTATGTGTTTTTACGATGTTTTGTAAATGAATTTCCCATGTTCGAACAAACAAACAAAAAAAAAAAAAAAAAAGAAGCGGGTTATAAAATTTTTTGTTTTTTTTTTTATGATTTGTCATTTGCTTTGGGAGCTTAATGGGCCAACGACCAGAAGTCGTCTATTAAAGCACAAACATACACACACACACACACACACACACACACATACACATGCATATCTGTACATCTACAGAGAGACACCTGGGACACCCGTTCTACACTCAACACTTGTGGGATCTTCACACGCTTCATCATCATTAAAAACATTTGAAATTTTTGGAGTTGTTGGATGCGCGGAAAAATGGTTATTTCAATTTTTCACAATTTAAATAATTTCTTTCTTTTTTTTGTAATTTTGCCAATTTTGTTTTTTACATTTTGGAAGTTGGAAAAATATTTTTTTACATGAATTAATTGTTTTGTGTATTTTTTTTTTTTTGCAAAAGCTTTTATTTCTTTCTTTATCCGCGTGCGTACAAAGTTTTCTACACGACTTGACGACGACGCGTTTTACTCTAGAACTAACCAACTGACTGAGTTGCTTGGTTGGCTGGCCTGACTGACTTCTACTGGGCAGGAGCCGCCCTAAACACTCACACACACACACACAGACAGAATACACAGACCAACATTGGCATATGGGGATTTGGAAAATGAAGGCGCACAAGTGAGCGCGTGGCAGGCAATAAAAGCTTTTCATCACAATACACACACGATTACTGAATGGCCACGGAATAACGAAAAAAGCTCTCCTCACACAAAAAAAAAGCTCTATTCCATTCAGTTGAGTGGTAAGTGCGAAAGCGCGCAGGCGATTGGAGTAAGGTGTGCTTCTGTGTGTGTGTGTGTCTGAAAGGAGCTTGTGCAAAAAAATGGGTGGCCAGGTTATTCGTTCTTACACGCTGGAAAGTTCGAAAATTCTTACACTGAGAGAGCCAGCGAGAGAGAGAGAGAGCAAGTTGCAAGAGAGGCAAAGCACACCTGCACGGAGTATGCGCTTTACATGAGATAAAAAAGAAAAGCCCACATTGCATGTTTCAGGGTGCCAACTAACGAGAGGTCAATCATAGCGAGAGTCTTTCACAAGGACAACGGTACATTAGACGAGAGAAAATAAAATACGAGGTAAGTTTTAAAAGTAATAGGAATATGAGAAGTGGGACATATTTTAAAATTTCTAATTTAATTTATTTATTTTCTTTATTAATATTATTTTTTTGTATTCATTTTATTTGATTTACTAAGTAATTATCTATTTTATGAAAATTGCCAAGCTGATTTGTACTTTAAAAATTAAATTAAAACCAACTAAAAAATGCATTGCAATTTTTTTCATAATTATTTTCTTGAATACTCCCAGAGCTGCCTACTTTTAAAACCACCCACGCCTTGTGAAATGCATGTCTGCTTAAGCTTCTATAGTGATTGCGTGTGTGTGTGTGTGAAAGAGCTTTAAAGACACTCTACTTAAATGTGTAAGTGGCCGAACCATCAAGCAGACAATTTCTGCAACTCTCAACTGACATTAGCAGAAAATGCTTGGCAAAAGCCGCTGATGGTGAATGTGATGCTGACCAGCCAAACCTGAGCAAAAAGGGAGCCACATGCATAAGTAAATAAATGGAAAAGTAAGTAACCGAGTAAGTCGGTTAGTCAGTCATTCAGTTTGCTCAGATTTTCAAGATTTTTTTTCCATCGAGCACGTAACGACCCTTACTCTTTTTGCTTGTTCGTTTTGTTTTGCCTTCGATGAAGACCGGAAAACTAAAGCTGCTGCAGAAGATAAAAAATGAATAGGGGAAAAAAATTTTTGATGAACCGATAGTTTGAACAGAAGGACGAGGGAGGGGATGGGGGGGGGGGCAGGATGCAATGCATTCAATTTGATTGAATGTTCAAGACAAACGCTGCTAATTGACCAAACATTGAATTGATGAAGTCCAGAATAGAATTTTCTCTTTTGAAGAACTGGACAAAGCTGCTAAAATTGGTTCGGAAAATAAAACAATACCCAAAGGACAGAGCAGAGCAGAGCAGGAAGGCAACTGTACCGGCTAAGAAGAGCGAGCAATTAGCAAAGGAATTTTATAAAATTGATTGCTTTTCAAGGGTCCCCATAAAGAGAGAGAGAGAGAGAGAGAGAGAGAAAGTCCTGTCGTGAACTCTTGCCCCCTTTTGTATAGATTTTTTTTTTCTTGGTATCTCGTGAAGCAAAAATGCATTCAACTATTTCCGCTATTTTTAAACTGTCATAGCAATATTAAATGTGTTGATAATTGCCCCCGTGGACAGTTGAAAAGACCAATTACGTGTACAGTTTCTCCCTCTCTCAAAATGTTAAAATGGCGTGCAATTTGTTGGTAACCTTAATGCAAGCTAATTAAACGACACAGGGAAACAGAGGGAGCTTATGTTGTTTTATTGTACTCTTTGAAAGGTGCTTCCTTAAGTTCTTTTTGAAACTTTATTATTTTGAAGACTCAAAAGTTTCTTGAATTCAAGAAACACGAGGCTTTCAGAATCTCAGATTCTTTTATATTGGAACGTAATCTGATTTAGATTCCAGAATAAAACTAGTCAAAGCTATATAGATTTTTCATTAAGAACTCGGACTCAACTCATGAAACTTAAGTCGCTCAGAATCTCAGACTCTTTTATAATGGAACCTGAACCGATTTAGACTTTGACTTAGCCAGTTCCAGACTAAAACTAGTCAAAGCTATATCTATTCTAAAACTCGGACTCAACTCAAGAAGTCGCTCAGAATCTCAGATTCTTTTATAATGGAACCTGAACCGACTTTGACTTAGCCAGTTCCAGACTAAAACTAGTCAAAGCTATATCTAATCTAGTTCCCAAAACTCGGACCTAACTCAAGAAACCTAAGTCTTTCAGAATTATTTATAATAGAATTTGATCTCTAAATTAACCAGATTCCAGAACCAGTCACAGCTACATCTCCTCCCAGATTTTTCTTTAAGAACTCGTTCCCAACTCAATTACCCAGAACCCAGAATAAAACGAGTCCGGACTGAACTCAAATATATTAGATTCTCTGGTTCTTCTGATCGAATTTGGTCTTCAACTTAACCAGATACCAGACTAAAACTAGTCAAAGCAAAATCTATATTAAATTCTCATGGCAAAATCCCAGGAATTTTATATAATTTTCGTCATTGAAAGAGTGTCAACAATTTCACCTTTTTGAGCTACGTTGGCTGTGGCCCAAGCGAAAAGTGTGTAAATTAGATTTCGACTGGCAACCGGGTAACATCGAGTTGAATTAAATTATCATTTACAGTTTGTCGGACAGAATCTGTGCCGTTGGAAGAAGAAGAGGAGGAGAAAAAAGAGACCAACAAAAATTGCTCGTTAAAAATGTGAAAACAATGGATGAGTAAATGAAATTATTGAATGAACTGGGTTAGAGACCAACAATAACCACAAAAATTGTTGACGACTACAACAAACAGCAAATTGACGGGTTGATTTTTATTGTTGTTGTTGTTGTCTTTTTTGTATTGTTTTAGTAGAGAAAAGAACACGCAAAGTGTTTTGAATGACAAACATATAAAAATTAGTATAGAAATAAATAAATTGTCGACATATAAAATGGATGATATTCTGCATATTCTGTCGACGGCCTTTTGGCATTTATGGATGACATTTGACTTGAGTCAATTAAGTTCGATTGCTGCACATTTTCCTTTTCATTTTATTGGTCTTTCTTTTTAGCTTTCCTTGTACTTTTATAGGTTGGTTTATTTGATAAAAATCAAACTTGGAAAGCAATAAAATAGACTTGGGGTTTCGTTTCTGAAAGCAAAGGGGCCTCATAGAGATATAGTGGGTTAGTTTTCCAGGAAATGGAGGGTATGTTTGAGTTTTTTGAGAATATTTTAGGGTTGAACTCTGGGTTTTTTTTCCTATCTGATTTAAAATTTAGAAATACCATACAATCCATACTGATTTGACGAATATATGGGGATATGTTTGGGTAGGTAATAATCAGATGTTAGACAATATTTTAGTGGTCAAATTGGGGCTATCATCTAACCCATAAAGTGAACTATGATCTAGTGAAAAAATCCGATGGCTGACCACTTGAATACCCCTCACCAATCTAGAGATAAATTTGCGTAGATAAAATTTAGGAAATATTTTATAGGACATTTCAGGACTTCTAAGATTTTATTTATTACATGATATAGAGTTATGTTCCTATATAATCAGATTACTGAAAATGCCTATATCTGAAGATAAATTTGGGTAGTTAATAGTAAGGTTTTTGTAAAGGTTTCAGTGATATGTTCTGATCCAATAAGTGAAGCTAAATTTGAGAACGATAATAATCAGAATTTGGGAATATTTCTGTAGACATTTCGGGCGTATATTACGAACCGAACCAATCCAATTTTTGTTTCATATTGCTTCAAAAAATCCTCCAAAAGTCTGGAGATCACAGTGGATAGCTAATTGGGTCGTTTTGAGTAAATATTTCTGTGCAAGGCTCTCGGTCTTTTAAGGTATCCAATCCAATCTGATTACAAGAAATGTCCATAAAGGCCACTTCAGTCTTTCTCACCAAACCTTTGGTAACTTTGAGTAGTTCTCGGGGATCTAATTTGATAACTGATATACAGGCCTAACCAAGTTTGAAGGATTATCTCAGAGGTCAAAGCAAAGGTTCACTAACCTAAAACTGTGAGAGGTATTCGAGGTACTAAAATATTTATTATATACTTTTGAAAGTAAGAACTATTGGCTTTTGATTTAGAGATCTTTTATTTGCTGCCAATCACTTGGCTATTTATAGAAGCAAATTGAATTTAGTTCAGGGCCAAATTGACTAAAGAGTAACTCTTCTGGCCATAAAACAAATGCCAAAACGTTTCCTTCATTTTATGTTTTTGGTCTACTCTTTTCATTTTATTTGTTTTTTGTCCAAGTGCTTTGACTTCCGTATCACTCGACAAAATTCCACAGGCATGTCCTGTATTTATTGTGAATGGGGGCGGGCGCTGGCGGCCTGGATTAAACAAGCCACACCCAAAGCTTGTTATTGTTGTTGTTATTTTTTTTTCATTCAACCAGTTGACATGGGTTTTTGTTGGCTTCCGTTGCCGTTAGTTGCCCTGTGGCGGCTTCCGCTGTGAGCCACCCACCACTCACCAACTGCATGGACCTGCATGCCACATGCAACAACTTCAATACCAATAACATTTCTAACAAGCCAGTTTGATTTTCCCTTTTCTTTTCTTCTTTTTGGATTTGAAATTGTTTTTATTTGTCACCTGTTGGCTGAGCAAAACTTTTCGAAAAGAGTATTTCTCCTTTTTTTTTGACTTGGCTTGGCTTAGCTTGACTTGACCTTGGCACACGCAACATTCTGCCAGTCATTTAATTTAATAGGATTAGTAAAAGGCCTGCTTGGCCTGGGACTACGCAGCTAAACTGGCGATGAGATGCCGGCCTTATCAAAGTTTCTTAGGGGTTCTTGGCGGCGTCCTTGTCAATCGACAGGTTAAGATGACAAAGTCGTTGCACACGTGTCTCAATTGTCTCAATGTCAAGTGGCTCTGTCAGAGGCCGCACCACTGGCGGATGCAGACGCGCCAACTTAACTTGCCGAGGCTCCGCAGCCTCTTCTTCCTCTTGCTGGCCACTTGAGACTAAACAATGCAGTCTAGCTAGGCCAAAGAAAGCCTCACTCTCCACTCACTCTCTTTCTCTATTTCCCTTTCCCCTTTGCCGAGACTCTTTCGGTTGGGCTGTTTATTTTTGTGACAAGACTTCAAGAGGCCGCCTGGCCTTGCGTGTGTGTTTCTTGCAACTGTTGCATTCAGGGTAACAAGGACCTATCCTCTGATTGTCTAAAATATCCAAAAATAATCTTAAAGAAACTGGAAATTTGACTTAGATATTCCTTGAGCTAAAAATATCAAAATTTAGCCAGCTCAGTCAGAAGAAAATCATCAAGGAATATGGAAATTTTCAGAGCTTCTTTGAAATATCCAAATGCATTTCTATTGGCCTGGAAAACGAGAAAATAAATGTATCTTTGGCTTATTGACAAGTCCTGTCAAGACTGAATTAAATATTTAGGCGAAAGTATTTGTTCTTATTGTAGATTTCTATGACCCAAATTGAGCTGGGTTGACTGGCCTTGGCTTGGGTTCTAAAAATAGTTTTTGGCAAAAAAAAAAGGCTCAAGGATTTTTTTTAAAGGAATTTCGATAGATATTAGGAATATCTCCAACGTTCTCATAGACCAATCTCAATCAAAATAAGTCTTGAGGATTTTAGTAGGGAAGTTTAGTCGTACTATATCATCTAGCTAATCGGATAAGGAATTTCGATACACTTTTCTCATATAGAGTAAGACATATAAACCTAATTTCACCAGTATCGAATCACTATATCATATAGCTGTATTATTGGTCTTGGGAATATCTTCAACATTCATTGGTCAATCTCAATCAAATTTGGGAAATTTTTCTATATAATATAGCTAAATCGGATAAGGAATTTCGATACACTTTTCTCATATAGAGTAAGACATATAAACCTAATTTCACCAGTATCGAACCCCTATATCATATAGCTGTTATATTGGTCTTGGGAATATCATTGGTCAATCTCAATCAATTATGGGAAATTATTCTTTATAATATAGCTAAATCGTATCAGCAATATTTATCTCATTTATCGAAAGAAACTTCCACAAAAAATGGAATTTTTTTTATATCAAAAATTTCCCTAGTCAAAAAATAGATTTTGCACCACTGTGCAGGGAAGAGTCAGAATAAGATGAATTTATTTCAAGTGCTGAGAAAAATAAATAAAAATCAAATAATTTAATTAACCAGATGGCCGGAAACTACCGCCAACCGGAAACTCCCAAAGGAAACGAAAAAAAAAATAAGAAACCAAAAAAAAAAATTTCAATTTCTTAATTTCTATTTTTCATTTATTTATTTTTTTTTTACTTACCAAGTAGCAAAAGCTTAATATCCTTTGCCGCCTGAATGCCATCCTCTTTGAGGTTTTTCTCAATTTGTTTGGAACGTTGAATGGCGGCGCGTTCTTCGGCGGATGTGGTGCAGCCCATTTTGTAGGTTAGAATGAAGATTTGAAGGTTTTGTGGGTTCGATGTGATTGGTAGATTGCGGCTGCTTAATTCAAATTTCCCACCCAATGGGAATTAGCTGCTTAGCTGTTTAATTTATTATTTTTTTTTGCACTTTTTATTTTTTTGTTTTTTTTTTTTTTGAAAATCACAAATTGAGTTGTTTATTTTGTTGGGCGTGGGATTTTTGCTTGCTTTCCTTTTTGTTTATGTTTTGATTTTATTTTATTTACAATTGATTAATTTACACAGACACACACACATATATATACGATTAACTGAAAGACAAGTAAACCAGAATTGCATATTTGTTTTTGTTTACAAAAAAAAAAAGAGATTTTCTTTCTTCTTTTTTTTTTTTGTTGTGAAAATTATTGAAAATAGCAAATGGCAGCAGCGTCTGAAAAATTTTCATATTTTCCAGCAGTGTAAACAATAATAAATGACCGCAGTCATTAGATCGGTCAATCTTAAAACCAGGAAATGACAGGCCACATGAGTCACACACACACAATTACACAGGTTTGCCGATACTCAATGGGTCTCATCAATTTTATGGCCACCACTGTACAGTTTTTTTTTGTTGCCTCGAGCAACTTTCTTGCTGTTGTTGTTGTTGTTTTTGTTGCTGTGGCTGGGTTCCTTATCAGTGACAAAAACAAACAAGCAGGCTAACCAATTTGCATATGGTTGACTAACTAACTAAAACAACAACAACAACAACAATGAGAGAGAGAGAGAAAAAAACACTCTTCAATTTTATTTATTTTGTTTAATTTTATCTAAGGCTGAAGTGTTTTTTTTTCGATTTTATTTTTATCAAAAAGTGGAACTCCCTATCGACTTGATAATTTATGATGTTTACTTAATGAATTAAACAACCAAAAATTGAAATTCACAATCCATTCGTTCCGTACGTTTCAGAAGTCGCCATACATATTCATATCCTTTCTAGCTGAGCCTGTGCTTATGTGTTTGCGTGTGTGTGTGTATTGGGGCCTCGGTGTGTCCCGCGTGGGCGTGGGCGCCTATGCATATTTTAGTTACAAGAGAAAAGCCGAGCCGAGCCGGCATTGGTAAAGGATTACAGGGGATAACTGGGCGGGGATGCTGTAATGCCTTTTTCTGGCGGTACAAAAAAAATGCTGATGGAAATTGCAGCGGCTTTTGCGTGGGTGCCACTTTTGCTCTTCTTCTTCCTTTTGCTTCGTTTTTCGTTTGGGTGGTGTTTTGGGTGCTTTGTATGAATTTTCATTTAGTTTTATACGCGCCACTCTGCTCCAACTTTTCCATTTTCACTCACTCACTCAACACACACACACACATACACAGAAACACACTCACGCACTGCACACCCACCCCCGGGCAAAGCAATTTTCTTGTGCGTGTGCTTTTTTCCTTCTTTTTTTTCTCATTTCAGCTTTACATTTTACCACCGCCTAGTTTCCAGCGCCAGCGTAGTATTAGTATACACACAACACTTGCACACACGCGAGAGCAGAGCACTGAGCACCGCCCGCCTATCCTGCACCCGCACCCCCTCGCACAGTCTTTTTTATTCTTTTTTTCTTCTTGGCGCTGCCACTGCTGCTGCTGCCGCCTTCTGCCGTCATTTTTTTTGCAATTCTATGCTAAGATTTTGGGTGTTCTTTTAATTGAATTTGATTATTACCGTTTATTACACTTGCACTTTATTTTTGAAATATTTTCACATTTACAATTAATTCTATTTAAACTTAATTTCTCTTGTGCGAAAATTTTTAACACAGTTTGGTCGCTGCTGCGGTTACTCTCGAAAACTGCGCTGCTTGGTCAGAAAATAAGAGCGCGTTGAACAGCTGTTGGGGGTGGCAGTGTTGTTCAACACTAAACGATAGCCATAGTTGGACGGATTCATAAAAATATTGTGTTTCAACCAAATTGAAGACTTTCTCTTATAATTTCTTTATAATTTAATAAATTTTTAAGCGTTTTTTACATTTTGCTTAAAAATAAATTTAAAATTTGTGAGGCGCTTAAATTTTGGGTGATGTGCAGTGTGACCAGCCTTGGAGATGGTTAGAAATACTAAAATAAACAGCTGACCGGTTGCATCAGAGTTGGAATCTTCTTAGCAAATATTTATTAACAATGCTGCGTCAATTTTTGAGTTCCAAGAGTTTCCGCCTATTACCCCGCACACTGTCCAGTCGCCTGAGCAGCAACAGTGGCCAGGGCGGAGTTGTGGACTTCGAAGACCCAGCCCATTTGCCTGTGCCGGAGTATCCAACAAGGCCAGATGAGCCACTCGAAACACGCAAACAACGGTGAGTTGGGAAAATAGGTAAAAATTATTTTTTATTTTTTTATTTCTAAATCCTTTCACAGCCTCTTGTACCAATCACGCAAGCGCGGCATGCTGGAGAATGATCTGCTCCTAAGCACCTTCGTGGCCAAGTACCTAAAGGATTTCAATGCCCAGCAGACCGCCCAATATGACGAACTCATCAATGGCGTCAGCAACGACTGGGACATCTTTTACTGGGCCACCGAGGCCAAGCCCACACCGCCTGAATACGACACAGAGATCATGCGTCTACTCAAAGAGCACGTCAAGAATGCCGAACGTGTCCAGCGCATCAGGCAGCCCGACTTGTAAAGCAAAGGATTATTTTTAAACAAAATAAATTAGATTGTGATTCTGGAGGCATTATGTAGGAAATAATATGTTATAATCAGTTTTGTTGTGAAATTAAAAAGTTTCAAATTTCCACCCAAAAAAAGTAAAATCTATTTTTTTATGCATTTAATTTTTTATGTTTTTTTTTTTCTTCTTGTATATATTTTTTTAGTTAATTGTATATTGAATATGAATATGCTTAAACGCTACAGCAAATATTACACTTAAAAAAATTCATCAAAATTATTTGTTTTGCTTTTTTGTGTGGCTCACAATTTTTGTTTTTGTTTTCCTTCGGTTTGAAAAATTTTGAAAATTTCTTTTTTAGAATTTCTACAAGCAAACGAACAAGCAATTATTTTTTATATATATATATATTTTCTTTTTGTAATTATTTTTTTTTTATATTTTAAGCAGCTATTTATTTATGGGTTTTTGAAGAGGTTTTTATGTTTTGTTTTTCTATTTTTTGGGTTTGATTAAGTTTAAAATTCTTGTTAATTTGTTGTTGTTGTTTTTTTTTTGTTATTTTTAATTGCCTTGGAAAATTTTAACACTACATTTAAACCAATGAACAGTTTTTAATTTCTTATATTTTTAAGTTTTTTTTTTTTTTGTTATTTTTAATACGCTAATTTTAGTCAATTAATTTGTTGTTTTTTTTTTTTAATTTCTATTTTGGTGTTTTGAATTTGTTTGTTGCAAAAAGCTTTTGAAATTAAATCAAATGAAACAAGAAAATTAAATAAAAATAATAATTTCTAATTTTTTTTTTATATATTTTCGCAATAAAAGAGGGCGTGGCGCAGCACATAAGAATTTGTTTAATTTGTTTCACATTTTATATATAAATATTACACAGTTTGATTTGTTTGTTGCTTTGTTTTTCGTTCAATCTTTTGGGCTTAATTCTAGTAAAAATATAGATAAGTTTTTTTTTTTTATATAGATATAGGGTTTTTTTTTTTAGAATATATTTAAGACATTGGTAAAATCACTCTAATCGAATATCGAATCGGTTGCCAAGACTTTTCTTTGCACAATTTTAGCAAGCCTGAACTAAAGCAGAGAGTGAGGGGAGAGTGAGCTCCCCAGCGGGTTTAAAAAATGAACTCTTACATTAAATTAGAAAAAAAGGAGGAATTAAAAAATATAACAAGAAAGATTAACCTAGTTTAAAAATCTGGTTTCGCCCCTGCCCTCACTCGGTACACTTAAATCTAATCGAGCGTCTCGAAAAAGTCCTGTGGATCCTCGAAGAGAACGGGACTGCTGCTGCCGCGACCCAGGCCGGAGGACGCTGCTGGAGGAGCTGAGGTTGCCGCTGAATGTGGACCTCGATGGCGACCGCGGCGGGCTGTGCCGCCATTGCCACTGCCGCCGCTGCCGCTGACACCCGCACTCACTCCAGCACTGCTGGCAGAGCTAGCTTCGCGTATGCTGGAGCCCGTCATGACTGGATCGTAGGTGCGGGATGTGGTCTCGGCGGCTGACAAGGAGGATTTGTTGCGCTGTCGCTTGTTGCGACGCTTATTGCGGCGTCTTTTCTGGCTGCTGTGGCTGATTACAGAGGTGGTGGTTTGTACGGCGGCCGTTGAGGTGGAGGGTACGCTGCCCAACGGTTCAGTTAGGACGCTGCTGCGTGGCAGGGTGAGCGTCGTCTCGAACATCTTCAGCAGCGTCGGTGAACTGGGTCAATTTTGCGGGAACACATCGTCGATGGTAATGAAAGCATCCTCGCCCAACGAATGCTCTCCAATAATCTTAATAAGCTCCGCTGCATGGGCCACCAAATACTCCAACGGTGGTCGACGGGCAAAGTTCAGGGATTCTTCAAACAGAAATTTATGAATTTTACTATTCCATTTGATTATGAAAGAATTACTTACCCAATATGGCCGAATTGAGCGTGGTGGAGACGTTCTCACGTCGCGAGGGACACAACAGCCAGCCCAGTGGACTGGACCAGGGATTTGAATAGGCAATCAAACTAAATGCATCCTTTCAAATAAATCAATCAAGACAGTTGAGAGAATTTCAAATTGAAATTGGAATCAGTCTAAAGGAATTTTACCTCCAACATTTGTCGTTCCTCCTCGGTCATTAGGTTCTCCTTTTCCAGCTGCTGACCCATGGTGGAAAGTTCTTTGCCAAACTCTAAAATTTTCTCTATAACTCGTCCATAATTACGAGACGAGGGTGAAATATCCACATCTAAATGGAAGGAAACAAACTTGATTAAAATTTATTTTTGAAATTCACAAATTTTTCTTTGATCTCACAAAGAATCTCAGCCAAATTTAGATGACATTTAATAGGATTCAGAATACCTAAGTTTCAAGGATTCTTAGGAAACTAGGAAGATCTCTAGATCTCTAGGTAATACCTGGCCTAGCCAGACTTTCAAATTAAAGAGAATATTTTCTAATCGAACCGTCGAGGGGAATGTTGTGTCTATCCTAAAAATGCTCACCCATTTCCTCATCAATGGCATCTAAAGGATTGCGAGCAGCATTGGCATTGCCATTGGAACAGTTATCACCTGGAAGAGTTCAGCCCAACAATAATCAAATATTTTTTTCATAAAACAAAAGGAGTCAGTTTAGATTTACCATTTGAGTGACTATTGCAGGGTTCCATTTCCACGTCCATGCTATTTGAGTCATGGTCCAGGCATTTATTTGAATTGTCATCAATAATCATGCTAAAAGGGAAAGTTTTTTTTAAAGATCTTTCAAGGATTTTTTTTTTATTTGGTTTTACCTCTTCAGTTCCTGGTGTTTGTCGCTACTTTTTATCACAGCTGAATGTGCAGTGTTGGTTTGTTGTTGTTGTTGTTGTTGGCCATTATTACCACCTTTGCTGTGCTTGAAAGCCTTGGTCGATTGTATAACCGAGGTCTGATTCGTGGGCATGGTCTGTGTGGTGGCGGTTACTTTATTATTGGCATGCTAAAAAAAGAAGAAGAGATTTTTAAGAAAACGTTGATAGACTTGAGAATACTTGATGAATTTACTTCAATATCAGCGCCATTGATCATCTCGATAAATTGTCGACATTTCAAGGCAAACCACAGATTTTTGTTATTCTCCAAGAGACCAGGATACGAGCGCAAAGTATTCTCAATGGCCTGACTCATCTTGCCAGTCTGAATGAGCTTAATGATTTCTACAAAAAAAAAAGAACAAATAATGCTGACAAATTTCTCTCGAAAAGTTTGGATAATTCCTAATCTCACTTTGACGTGTCTTGATGGAGGCCAAGTCCTCATCGAATGGCTGCTGGGTGTAGCTATTGAAAGCCTCGGCTGTCTTGCTGTACCCACTGTGCACCAAATAGCTCGAAACCAAACTGAAACAAACAAAACAAATAATAATAATAAATTAGAAAAATATATTTAGAACTAATTTAAATTAAGTGCTTTACCTGTTCATTAGATTCTCTGGGGTTTCCAGCGAATGTGGATAGCTATCGATTTTTCTGAGCACATTGACACGCATCTCCTTCATCATTTCCTCAATCTTATCAAACTTGAAAGGCTCCTGACCAAAGTTGGCATCTACCTCCTCGCCAGGAGTCTGTAGACCCACAGTCGGATACAATTTGGTCTAAGCAAACAAATTAATTTAAAAATGTTGTCTGGGGTTTTATCTGACTTGGTTTACCCACCGGCAAATCTCTAAATGCTATGCCCAAGTCCACACCGTTTTTGGTATAGAAACAGGTGTTGTTGACAAAGTTCACACAACAGCCGATAACATCGCCGGTGGTAAAGGTCGGTCCATATGTCTGGCCATTACCAGATGAGCTAAACGAATTGCCGTCATCGCCATGATAACCATAAGATTGCTTGTCCCAACCTGAATGGAAACTTGAATGAGTGCTTCTTCTTTGGAAGAGAGAGCAAAAATCCTCACCTGGCAGACGATTCATGCGAAATTGTTGGGCTGTCAAACCAATGCCCATATAGCCATTGCGTCCCTTGGAGATAATGCGCACCTCAAAGTAATAGAGACCACACGAAGACGGTATGGGATAGGCAGTGCGCACCGAGGCAGCATCACTGTGCAATTTACCTATACCTAGGCAAAACAAAATTAAAAATTTATTGAAAAAAATTAAAATATATTTTTTAGATTTTTAAAATTAAAAAAGAAATATATTTTCTGAAGAAATTTTTACTTTTTCCCAAACTATTTTTATTTTTCCCTAAATTCAAAAATAAAGATTTTGTTTTTACTTTTCTCAAAAAATTTGAAATTCGAAATTTTCAATTTAAAATATGTTTTTCATTTTATTCCCTCAAATTAAAAGTCGCACACTGTCAGCTTTGTTGTTGCTGTTCAGTTTGGCTTGGTATTGGTGTGCTTGTTTCAGCTGAGCGTGGCATCAGCTGTTTCGAGCATATTGACAGTGACAAGGGCAGAGCACGCGAATGAGCGTGTGAGAAGTGTGCGAAGAAAAACAAAAAACAGCAGCCTCCTCACACAAGTGCCCAGCACTGCTTGAGTGCGAAAGAGACAAAGGCTGTGTGATGCGCTCGAGCGTATGTTTCTCTCGCTGCTTTGACCAAAAATGGCAGCCCAAAAGCAGCTGTCAAACAGCCTTTTCAATTTTGTGGGTGTCAGTCCAAAAAATTTTACTAAATCAAAGAGGTAGGGATGGCTGGCGGGGGGTGAGCACTGACTAACAGACAAAAACTGATAAGTCGATTATTATTATTATTATTTTTTTTGGTGAGCTGATTATTTTTGCTTTATGTTTTGGTTCGGGTTGACTGACTCACCTTTGTAGGTGACGCGCAGATTATTCTGCGATAGGCCAATGGAGAGGCACTTGTCGTGCGGACTCCAGCAGCGTGGCAGTGGCGTCTCATTCTCGTTTACATTGGGATAGAGTTGGCGGAGTCTGTCGACGCTTTGGTGTTGTTGTTGTTGCTGCTGCTGTTGCTGATGATGGTGCTGGTGGTGATGATGGGACTGATGCTGCTGCTGTTGTTGCTGGTGATGATGGTGGCGACTGCCGCCTGTCTTGGGCGAGCTCTGGTTGCTCTTGTGGGCGGAGGAGGATCCGGCAAACATGTCGTTGCTGAAGTGGCTACCGTTATTACTGTAAAAGTGACGAGTGCGTCGTGTACTGGCCGATGAGGTGGAGGCACTGCTTCCACTGGTGCTGCTAGTGTTGTTGTTGTTGTTATTATTGTTGTTATTGGAGTTGCCAATGGGTCGCGGAGCCCTCAGCAATTGGGGTAGAGAGGCGCTGGGTAGGACGGCCACCGAATGTAGACGCTGAGAGCCGGCACTGGCTAGCAGGGGAGCACCTGGAGCGAGAGGTTCTGAGCCCTGATTGTGTAGAGGTTCTGCCGCCGGATCGTCGTGGACGTCGGCGTCGCCCTCGTCGAGGTCGTCGTCTCCGTCGTCGTCGTAGTCTTCGATGCGCTCCACGGCGTCGTTATCAATGGCGCCCGCGTCAATGGTGTCGGCAATGGCGTTGGCGTCAATAATTTCCGGCTGTACCGGTTGCAGGTGTCGGCGGCGGCGCTGATGATGGAGATGACGGTGTGGTTGTGGTGGTGGCAGCGGTGCTGGTGTTGGCTGTGGCACCGGCCGTAGTTCCACCCGCTCTTCGTCCGTATCGTCCTCTTCAATGACCACGTCTGGATCACCGTAATCCTGTTCGCCCTCTTCTGGGTCCTGCTCTTGGTCTAGCTCCTCTGGTGGCGGCAGCGGCAATGGCTGCGGCTGCTCTTCCTCCTCCTCCTGCTCAGCACCGACAGCAGCGGCGTTGGCTTCTGCGATGGCGGCTACCACGTCAACAGCGGCTTCAGCGCTTGGCAATGACGGCAATGGCGGTGGCGGTGCTGGTGGTGTGGGTGGCGGTGCGGTCTGGTGATGAAAATTAGGAGTGGGAGAATGTTGATCATGAGGTTCATGTTGATTGTATGATTGCTCTTGTTGTTGTTGTTGTAATTGATCTTGTTCTTGTTGTTGTTGTGAATGGGCATGAAAATCAGAGTGATTTTGATCTGAATGTGATGGGTGGGAAAATGAATTGGTAAGTGATTCGGAATTGAATAGCAAAGCGGCGGGGTCGGAGAAATTCTGGGAATTGCTGGGTGAGGGGGAGTGAGAGGAAAGCTGATGAGCTTGCGAAGTGGCTGGGGTGTTTATGTTGTTGAGTGTGTTTGTGTTTGTTGTTGTTGTTGTTATTGGGGGCGTTGTTACTGTTGTCGAACGTGGCTGATCCGCGGACTCAGCATCCCTGATGCTGCTGACGCTGCTGCTCTCCGAGGACAAATTCGGATGCTCAAAGTTGTCAGGCTCGGCATTTTCGTAATCCATTTTTTTGGGGATTTCTTTTTTTTTTTCTTGGACAAAAAAGTTGAATTTAGTTGTGAGTTGTTTGTTTGTTTTGTTGTTGTTGTTGTTGGTCAACGAGTTGAAAGTTTACTGAGAGAAATTTGAAGGCAATTAAAGCAGCTAAAATATATAGACAGGTGTTTCTTCTTCTTCTTCTTTAAAGGATGAAAGAGTGTGTTCTTAGATATGTGTGTGTGTGTGTGTGTGTGTGTGTGTGCATTAAACAATAAAAAAAGAAAAGAAAGAAACTAAACAAACAAACAAACAACATCAGGCAGCCACAACAACCACAGCCACAGCAACAACAACAGTAACAGCTTATCAGAATTGCACTTGTGTGTGAGAGCGTTTGTATGTGTGTGTGTGCATCTGCATAGAAGAGTGACCAGAGCAGCAGCAACATCAGCATTAGCGGCAGAAGCCTCTGTCTGAGCTTAAAACTCCGTTATATTTGAGCTCAAAGTAGAGTGTTATGCATATCAGCTCATGTCTGTCTGTCAGTCTGCCCTGCTCTTTGTAATGGTCAAGGCTTTTGGCCCCCTTGTGACCTAAATGCACCGAGAGTGCAGCAACAATTATGCAGAATGATATACACACACATATACAATTTTACAGACTTTTCATTTTTTTTAGACACTCTTTTTGTTTTTTGAGCCCTTTTACAATAACAACATAGAGATTTCGAAACTATCATGGTTTTTTTTTTAGTTGCAAAAACAGCAACAAATAAAACAATAAAATCAATAACCAATCAAAGTTTCACACTGTTGCATTCGTCGCACACACACACACCATACATACAAAACACGAACACCCACATAAAAAAACACATGAGGGAATTCACTTTTTGATTGATTGAAATTTTTAATTTAATTTACGCTTTCAATATGCCTTGATATCGCATTTGATATTTGCGCAGTGCGTTCACAGAGATTTCATTTCAGTTTTTACGTCGTTTTCATTTCTGTTCTTTACTTTTTTTTTGAAGTTTTCTTTGTTTTCCCTCATTGCCAATACACAAACGCACACAGTTGCAATCGCAATCGTCACAGACACACCAACACATTCACACACACTCACACAATCATGCAATACAGAAAATTTTGCTCTTTACTTGTGGCAATGCAGTTTTTTCATTTTTTTTATTAGCTGCTTTTGTTTTGTGAATTTTGTACGATATGCATTTGTTTAATTTGATAATTTAACAATTTATGCAACACGAATAGTTACCTTTTTCGTTAATTTATTGCACTTTTCTTCAATTTGTTATTTTAATTCCTTCCTTTCTTTTACTTTTTACGTAGCAGCTAGTGTTGCTAGCTATCGATAAAAAAAGAAGCTAGATCTCTCAAAAAAATATGCTAAAACAGGCTAAAAATTATTACAAAAAAGCTGAAAAATAAGCTAAATAAAAAAATAGCACAAAATGGTTTATTATAACACTTGTAGAACGAATTTTTTTTTAAATGCCACGAAATCGTCAATTTCTAGGTCCTGACGAAGGCTCCATTAAAACTGGCGACATCGATGCGGTTTGCTGATATAGCAATTTTATTTTGGTTAAATGGAATTTTGCGTTTGCGCCAACTTGGCAGTTTCGAAAGAAACGACAAGTTGCAACTCTGGCAAATATTTCAAAGCAACACTGGACGTTCAAAATGTAGCCAAATGTAAGTTTTTATAAGAATTGTATAAAAATTGTATCAAAATATATGCATAAAAGTATGTGAAAATAGCAATAAGAATTGCGTTGTGGCGTCATAATGGCACTTGACTAAATTCGCGCTTGTATTGCGGAAATTTATTTATTTAAATTTATATTTTTCAAATATCGATTACTTATCGATTAAAAGAATAAGCTAAATAAAAAATAACATATGCTAGATTTCAGGCTATTCCATTACAAAATATGCTAAATATAGCCTGATATATGCTAAAATGGTAACATTTTCATTGCAGATACAGATTTGGCTTCCCAAAAAAAGAGAACAAATAAATAAATAAATAATATAAATCAATTATTTTGGAATTTAATATTATATAAATTATTATTGTGTAATCATTGAATAGAAGATTAAATTAACAGAATTAACTTTGGCCTGTGTAATGAAAATGCAAAATACCAGGGCTGCGTTTTAAGCGGGAATTTTGAATTTCAACGCATGGTTGCATGTACAATATTTTTTTCTTACATGTAGGTGGCGTTTTAACGCAATTCTTTTTGTATACAATTTAAAAAATTAAAAATAACAAGCAAACACTCCAATATCTTAATTTTTTTTAGATATATCTTAGTCTTAAATTCAAAGGTTGTTATTACATTTTCCCACTGCTTGGCATACTTTTATATAGCACTGTAGACGAAACTAATCTTTGGCCTCAGAATATTGTTTTTGTTTAAAATCGAAAACATATAAACAAGTTTCAAATGCGTTTGTATTGCAAACACAAACAAAGTAGAAACGTGTTTTGCCTTTTCGATAAGCGAATGGAAAATTTTTAGATTTTGAACAGAAGTCTTATGGCGTCGTAGATTTTTTCCATTTGACTTTGGTTCCAAATAGATACACAATTTATTCAATTCTATAAATTTCTTTTATAATTTATTTTTGCTGAAATAAACATTTTAAAATTTTAAACCTTTTGCACTGAGAGTTGTTTAGATTCTGCCAATTTTGGATCGCCCACGATCTTGGGGTACCCAGTCACACATATTATGTCCAGGTGTCTTGGTATGTGTGAATCCATACCAGACTCACCCATACCAACTCAGACAAGGCTGCTCTCATCGCTTTCCCATAGATGTGACACACCTACAGCCAAGAGTGAGCGCGATTGTGTGGCTGTGTGGGTGAAAACTTGAAATCCACCAACACACTCAAACTGGCAACTGCTCTCTGAGTATTCTGATTTGCTTACACACACTAGTGCAAAACTTGTGGCTCTCTTTTTGTTTGAGAATTCTCTGTTTATATTTTTGGTGCCGGCAAAATAGTTTGGAAAACTTTAGCAGCTGTTTTAACCCAGGATATTTCCTTTCATTCCAAATGGAAGCCTATCATTTTTCACATCCAAAAAATGCACAACTGTACCGATGATCTCATTACAAAAACATGGGGCTTGTCAGACCATAAAAAGCAGTTTTCAAATGCATTTTTTCATTTGTTGTCAAGCTTGATAAGGCCTTCTCGCTCTGGCACAATGCTTGTTGTCCCCCTCAGTCAACCTACTCGGCCAGTATAAATACAATCGGAACTTGCTTGCACTTTGGAAAATTGGAAATTCTTTAGCCACAATGAGATTCGTCTATGAATTCTGTAATATCATCGATTCCTCTGCCGGTCGAGATGAGCTGATGAAAGTGCTCTGTTCGAGTGCCCAACTGGTGGCTGGTTACCAGGCCGGACATAATCCAGCCCTGGCCAGTCGGTATGCCAGGGCCAGCTCTAAGATCTTAGAAGCTCGAACTACCTTACAGCTGGTCGAGGATTTGCCCAGGATCCAAGCGGCTTTCTCTTTGGGTTGGGGCGCTCAGGAACCAGATCGAACTATGCATTTTTTGGGTCTGACCGCCAATGTCTTGGAACTTGTGAACAATCCCATAGCCAAGATCTGCTGGCTAAGCCAACACAACATCGCCAATTTGAAATCTGCAGACAACTGGGAGCATCTCAACTCTTTCCTCAATGCCCTCATCGTCTATCTGAATCTGGTGAAAGACCTGCGGAATTTATTTTTGCTCAGGAAGAGGGACAGACTCTGGCACAGACTGGAAGTGCTTTCGGTCTTGGAGCTATTCCTGGACTTGGTGCAGTTTGTCAGCGCCCTGCCCAGAGGATATCTCTGGGGCGGAAAGCTATCAACCTTCCAGAAGGGAGCCGTAGGCACTCTCTCAGCTGGCCTGGGCCTCTATCAAATATTTGCCCGGAAAAAGGAGGAAATAATTCCCTAATAACCAGGGAAATATTTCCCTTTGTAAACCTAATGAATTCTGTGAATTTCTTAAAGAAAAAAATAAAAATGCTTCTTCTTATTAGAAATTAGATTTGCTTTGATTTACTTGAGAGAGCGAAGAGTAGTTTAGTTGTGTGGGTAAGCCAATGAACCGACTAACACTTTGACAAGTAGCTTTGCTCTCAGCTCACAGACAGACTTGCCTTGGTATTGGTAGATAATATGAGGAACACCCATACCAATGCAAGCTGACCGGCTCTCTTGGTCTTTGGGGAATTCTCTGTTTACTTTTTTTCGGATCATTATAAATTATTTTTGGGCACGAATTTCCCGAATTTTATCCAGGAGACTCTTGATTTCTGGTTAAGTTTTGGTGCCAACTGTACACATGCCACGTGCCTTCAATGACAAACCAAGGTTGAGTTTATTTTTTTCCATATAATCTATTAGATTATTCAAAGTGTTTACGACTTGTTTTCACAGTGGAACTTGTTTTGCTTTGTTAGATAAGCTTGAACCATGGAAAATTTCCAACAAATTTCAAAGTTGATTTTTTTTTTATTTTTTGTGAAGTAAAAAATTGCTTTCATTTTTTTAAAACACTTTCGAATTTATTTTATTTTAGAGAAACAAAAAAGTTATGCAACGATTGCCAAATATTCCTTATTATTTTTTGGGCTTTGATTTCGTACCCAACGCGCCGAGAGTTTTTACCCATCTGAAAGGTCCGCGTAGACTTGCAAATTTTGGAGTCCATAGAAATAATCACACTTATTTAATACGTGTGAAAAGAGAGGATTTTATTTAGCTTGGTGTGTGTGAGTCACATAGACCAGCTCAGCTCTCACACCTATTTAACCAATATAGTCGAACTTGATAGTGCTCTCTGAGTATTTGCTTTGGTATGGGTGACACACACACACACACACACACACACTAGTGCAGACTCACTTGCTCTCTGGGGACAGCAGAATTCTCTGTTTATGTTTTTTTTGGGCCGGCAAAAAAGGTTTTCCAAATTTTCTTTAATTTGGAAATTTCTTTCTATAAGAAAAAATGAACGCAACTGTACTTTGATTTCATCATTGAAACACTTGTCACATCAGGCCATATGAAGGTCATCTAGAATATATGGAAACCCACTTGGTCAGACTTAAATTGTGGAATTTAATACGCTTGCCAGTGGCTCCCTCTCGCCCTCGCTCCTCTCTCACATTTCTAGCTAGACTCGCCCAGATAACAGAGACCCTCTTGCCATCTCTTTCACTCCACTGGCAAAGCCTGAACCGGCCAGCCGCCTCGACAAGTATAAATACGATCGCTTTTTCCACTTAGCCCAGTCAGTAATCAACTGAGCTTCCAACAAAGCTGAAATCAGTACATTTTTTTCTTCAAAACTAAAAAAATAATAAAAACCTGAAAAATGCGTTTGGGTCAGACTGTGCCGAATTTCAAAGCCGAGACGACCAAGGGTCCCATCAACTTCCACGAGTGGCAGGGCAATTCGTGAGTATAATTCAATTAGTATTCCAGATTAAATGCACTTGGCACGCAAACTACTTGGAGCCTCTGAAAATGGCTTGACAAATTGTAAATAATTTTTGCATTTACATAAAAATGAAGGTGCACCCTCCCCAGTCCTCCCTCTGAATTGATTTGTTAATGAGAATTGAAAATAATTTCAATTGTGTTTTTAGGTGGGTAGTTTTGTTCTCGCACCCCGCCGACTTCACCCCCGTCTGCACCACTGAGCTGGGACGCATTGCCGTCCACCAGCCCGAGTTTGCCAAGCGCAATACCAAGTGCCTGGCCCACTCGGTGGATGCGTTGAACTCCCATGTGGACTGGGTGAATGATATCAAGTCGTATTGCCTGGATATTCCCGGGGATTTTCCTTATCCCATTATTGCTGATCCCAGTCGGGATTTGGCCGTGAGCCTGGGCATGCTGGATGAGGAGCAGAAGAAGGATCCCGAGATTGGCAAGACCATACGCGCCTTGTTCATCATTAGTCCCGATCATAAGGTGCGCCTGTCCATGTTCTATCCCATGTCCACTGGTCGTAATGTTGAGTATGTTTTTCTTACAATTTTTCCAAATTCCAAAATTTAATTCATTCTTTTGAATTTTTAGTGAGATTTTGCGTGTAATTGACTCTCTGCAGTTGGTAGATCGCGTCAAAGTGGTGGCCACCCCAGCCAACTGGACGGTGAGTTTGGCTCTTCCAGATCTTTGGAGTAATTTAACTTAAAATTTTCTTCTTCTTCCTTTAGCCTGGCACTAAGGTTATGATTTTGCCCACTGTCACCGATGAAGAGGCCCAGAGACTGTTCCCCAAGGGCTTTGATAAGGTCTCCATGCCTTCCGGCGTCAACTATGTTCGCACAACTGAAAATTATTAACAAGAAAGAAAACAATGTTTTTATAAATTATTTTTTAAGCTGTTACGTTTTTACCCCCTACAAATAAAGCTAAAAAAATTCTAATATTTATTGAAAAAACAAATAAAATTTTGTCAGTCATTTAAAACTTGTCGGCACAATATTTTCGGACTCCACTGTAGAATTTGAAAGATGCAATCAAACAGTTTGATTTGCCTGTTCCATGAGGATGCCTAATATTTTCTGACTCGAGCGTAAAGCTCTTCTTAGTTAAAATACAAATTCAATATTGTTACTAATATTTCTGAACTTGAATAAGGTTTGACTTGCCTATCCCATGAGTCTTATGTCTTATGGTCTTGGTGACTTTGGTTCCAAAAAAAACAATCTAACTAAAAATATAATATGCTGAAATATTTATTTTTGAAGCTTTTTGCAATGAAAATTATCTCTTTCTAATCTCACTTACAATTAACATCACATAAATATAAAACAAATCAAAATAACATAATATATATATTTTTTAATAATAATAATTTAACTATGAATACTCCTCTTTCTATGTACAAGATCTTCACTCTTCTATCCATCATCTCTATTTCTACCAAAAATTCATCCTACCAATCCCTTTGCCTCAATTTTACCTCTATAATATTAATATTCATATTTCCCACCATTACATGACCAAAATATGCTGCTTTCCTTCGTTTGATGGTTTTGAGAAGTTCCCTCCTTTTGTTGACTCTTCTTAGGACTTCCTCATTTGTGATGTGGTCGATCCAATAGATTTTACGCATTCGTCTATATATATCCACACCTCAAAACTTTCTAGCCTGTTCATCTGAGCTACTTTTAAGGTTCTAGTTTCTACTCCATACATCAAGACAGACCATATATAACATTTTACCAGTGAAGTGAAGTGACTACGAGCTATTTCAATGCGGCATCTGATTTCTTGATCTGAATTCCAGTCAGTGTTCAGCCACGCGCCAAGATATTTGAAATTATGAACTCGTTCAATTGGTGCGTTTTCAACTGTTATTATATCATTGTCATATCCGATCCTTTTCCTGCTCACTATCACAAACTTAGATTTTGATCTATTGACAATTAGATTATACTTTTTACTGACAACAACAACTCGATTAACTAACTCTTGGAGGTCTTGTATGTTATCCGCTATCATGGTTGTATCATCCGCGTATCGTATGTTGTTTATGAACTCTCCATTTACTTTTATCCCTTTTTCTATAGAATCGAGAGCTTCCGAGAAAATGGCTTCAGCATACAAGTTAAACAGCAGTGGTGACAAAATACAACCCTGTCCTACTCCATTCATAATTTTTATGTCTTTCGATGTTCCGTCTTTGTTCTTTAAGTGTGCTGACTGATTCACACATTTAAAATTATTTAGATTCTGCCAATATTGGATCGTCCACGATCTTGTCCAGGTGCCTTGGTATGTGTGAATCCATACCAGACTCACCCATACCAACTCAGACAAGGCTGCTCTCATCGCTTTCCCATAGATGTGACACACCTACAGCCAAGAGTGAGCGCGATTCTGTGGTTGTGTGGGTGAAAACTTGAAACCCACCAACACACTCAAACTGGCAACTGCTCTCTGAGTATTCTGATTTGCTTACACACACCAGTGCAAAACTTGTGGCTCTCTTTTTGTTTGAAAATTCTCTGTTTATGATTTTTTTGCCGGCAAAATAACTTGGAAAACTTTAGCAGCTGTTTTGTCCCAGGATATTTCCTTTCATTCCAAATGGAAGCCTATCATTTTTCACACCCAAAAATGCACAACTGTACCGATGATCTCATTACAAAAACATGAGGCTTGTTAGACCATAGAAAGCGGTTTTAAAATGCATTTTTTCATTTGTTGTCAAGCTTGATAAGGCCTTCTCGCTCTGTCACAATGCTTGTTGTCCCCCTCAGTCGACCTACTCGGCCAGTATAAATACAATCGGAACTTGCTTGCACTTTGAAAAATTGGAAATTCTTTAGCCACAATGAGATTCGTCTATGAATTCTGTAATATCATCAATTCCTCTGCCGGTCGAGATGAGCTGATGAAAGTGCTCTGTTCGAGTGCCCAACTGGTGGCTGGTTACCAGGCCAGGCATAATCCAGCCCTGGCCAGTCGGTATGCCAGGGCCAGCTCTAAGATCTTAGAAGCTCGAACTACCTTACAGCTGGTCGACGATTTGCCCAGGATCCAAGCGGCTTTCTCTTTGGGTTGGGGCGCTCAGGAACCAGATAGAACTATGGCTTTTTTGGGTCTGACCGCCAATATCTTGGAACTTGTGAACAATCCCATAGCCAAGATCTGCTGGCTAACCCAACACAACATCGCCAATTTGAAATCTGCAGACAACTGGGAGCATCTCAACTCTTTCCTCAATGCCCTCATCGTCTATCTAAATCTGGTGAAAGACCTGCGGAATTTATTTTTGCTCAGGAAGAGGGAGAGACTCTGGCACAGTCTGGAAGTGCTTTCGGTCTTGCAACTATCCTTGGACTTGGTGCAGGCTGTCAGCGCCCTGCCCAGAGGATATCTCTGGGGCGGAAAGCTATCAACATTTCAGATGGGAGCCGTAGGCAGTCTCTCAGCTGGCCTGGGCCTCTATCAAATATTTGCCCGGAAAAAGGAGGAAAGAATTCCCTAATAACCTGGGAAATATTTCCCTTTGTAAGCCTAATGAATTCTGTGAATTTCTTAAAGAAAAAAATAAAAATGCTTCTTCTTATTAGAAATTTGATTTGTTTTGATTTACTTGAGAGAGCGAAGAGTTGTTTAGTTGTGTGGGTAAGCCAATGAACTGACTAACACCTTGACAAGTAGCTTTGCTCTCAGCTCACAGACAGACTTGCCTTGGTATTGGTAGATAATATGAGGAACACCCATACCAATGCAAGCTGACCGGCTCTCTTGGTCTTTGGGGAATTCTCTGTTTACTTTTTTTCGGATCATTATAAATTCCTTTGGGCACGAATTTGCCGAGTTTTATCCAGGAGACTCTTGATTTCTGGTTAACTTTTGGTGCCAACTGTACACATGCCACGTGCCTTCAATGACAAACCAAGGTTGAATTTATTTTTTTCCATATAATCTATGAGATTATTCAAAGTGTTTACGACTTGTTTTCACAGTGGAACTTGTTTTGCTTTGTTAGATAAGTTTGAACCATGGAAAATTTCCAACAAATTTCAAAGTTTTTTTTTATTTTTGTGAAGTAAAAAATTGCGTTCATTTTTTTAAAACACTTTCGAATTTATTTTATTTTAGAGAAACAAAAAAGTTATGCCACGATTGCCAAATATTTCTTTATTATTTTTGGGGCTTTGATTTCATACCCAACGCGCCGAGAGCTTTAGTCCATCTGAAAGGTCTGAGTGGACTCGCAAATTTTGGAATCCATAGAAATAATCACACCTATTTAATACGTGTGAAAAGAGAGGATTTTATTTAGCTTGGTGTGTGTGAGTCACATAGATCAGTTCAGCTCTCACACCTACTTAACCAATACAGTCGAATTTGAAAGTGCTCTCTGAGTATTTGCTTTGGTATGGGTGACACACACACACACACACACACATACACTAGTGCAGACTCACTTGCTCTCTGGGGACAGCAGAATTCTCTGTTTATGTTTTTTTTTGGGCCGGCAAAAAAGGTTTTCCAAATTTTCTTTAATTTGGAAATTTCTTTCTATAAGAAAAAATGAACGCAACTGTACTTTGATTTCATCATTGAAACACTTGTCACATCAGGCCATATGAAGGTCTTCTAGAATATATGGAAACCTACTTGGTCAGACTTAAATTGTGGAATTTAATACGCTTGCCAGTGACTCCCTCTCGCCCTCGCTTCCCTCTCACATTTCTAGCTAGACTCGCCCAGATAACAGAGACCCTCTTGCCATCTCTTTCACACCACTGGCAAAGCCTGAACCGGCCAGCCGCCTCGACAAGTATAAATACGATCGCTTTTTCCAATTAGTCAGTCAGTAATCAACTGAGCTTCCAACAAAGCTGAAATCAGTACTTTTTTTTGTTCAAAACTAAAACTAAAAAATAATAAAAACTTGAAAAATGCGTTTGGGTCAGACTGTGCCGAATTTCAAAGCCGAGACGACCAAGGGTCCCATCAACTTCCACGAGTGGCAGGGCAATTCGTGAGTATAATTCAATTAGTATTCCAGATTAAATGCACTTGGCACGCAAACTACTTGGAGCCTCTGAAAATGGCTTGACAAATTGTAAATAATTTTTGCATTTACATAAAAATGAAGGCGCACCCCAGTCCCCTCTGAATTGATTTGTTAATGAGAATTGAAAATAATTTCAATTGTGTTTTTAGGTGGGTAGTTTTGTTCTCGCACCCCGCCGACTTCACCCCCGTCTGCACCACTGAGCTGGGACGCATTGCCGTCCACCAGCCCGAGTTTGCCAAGCGCAATACCAAGTGCCTGGCCCACTCGGTGGATGCGTTGAACTCCCATGTGGACTGGGTGAATGATATCAAGTCGTATTGCCTGGATATTCCCGGGGATTTTCCTTATCCCATTATTGCTGATCCCAGTCGGGATTTGGCCGTGAGCCTGGGCATGCTGGATGAGGAGCAGAAGAAGGATCCCGAGATTGGCAAGACCATACGCGCCTTGTTCATCATTAGTCCCGATCATAAGGTGCGCCTCTCCATGTTCTATCCCATGTCCACTGGTCGTAATGTTGAGTAAGTTTTTCCTACAGATTTTCCAAATTCTAAAATTTAATTCTTTCTTTTGAATTTTTAGTGAAATTTTGCGTGTAATTGACTCTCTGCAGTTGGTAGATCGCGTCAAAGTGGTGGCCACCCCAGCCAACTGGACGGTGAGTTTGGCTCTTCCAGATCTTTGGAGTAATTTAACTTATAATTTTCTTCTTCTTCTTTTAGCCTGGCACTAAGGTTATGATTTTGCCCACTGTCACCGATGAGGAGGCCCAGAGACTGTTCCCCAAGGGCTTTGATAAGGTCTCCATGCCTTCCGGCGTCAACTATGTTCGCACAACTGAAAATTATTAACAAGAAAGAAAACAATGTTTTTATAAATTATTTTTTAAGCTGTTAAGTTTTTACCCCCTACAAATAAAGCCAAATAAATTCCAATTTTTATAGAAAAAAAATATATAATTTTGTCAATCATTTAAAACTTGTCGGCACAATATTTTCGGACTCCACTGTAGAATTTGAAAGATGCAATCAAACAGTTTGATTTGCTTGTTCCATGAGGATGCCTAATATTTTCTGACTCGAGCGTAAAGCTCTTCTTAGTTAAAATACAAATTCAATGTTGTTACTAATATTTCTGAACTTGAATAAGGTTTGACTTGCCTATCCCATGAGTCTTATGTCTTATGGTCTTGGTGACTTTGGTTCCAAATAAATATACAATCTAATTCTATAAATTTATTTTATAATTTATTTTTGCTGAAATATTTATTTTTTGAAGCTTTTTGCAATGAAAATTATTTCTTTCTTTCTAATCTGTCGATCCTGTACAGGATGTAAGCGATCACATGAAATTTATTAATAATCGGAAATCAAAATAACATAATTATTATTATTATTTTTTTTTAATTAATTAAGTAATGTTTGGAACTAGGTTGAAGTACTCCTCTCTGTTGCTAGTGAGGTGGACAAGATCTTCAGCTCTTCTTATTCCAGTTCATTCTCTGATGTTGCGTAGCCAAGAAAGTTGCATCCTACCAATGCCGCGTTTGCCTTCAATTTTACCTTCTATAATGAGTTGAAGTAGTTCATATTTGGGCCCACGCATTACATGACCAAAATATGCTGCTTTCCTTCGTTTGATGGTTTTGAGAAGTTCCCTCCTTTTGTTGACTCTTCTTAGGACTTCCTCATTTGTGATGTGGTCGATATATATATCCACATCTAAAAACTTTCTAGCCTGTTCATCTGAGCTACTTTTAAGGTTCAAGTTTCTACTCCATACATCAAGACAGACCATATATAACATTTTACCAAGGGTAGTCTCAGTTGAAAGTTGAGTTGTCTGTTAGTGAACAGCTGTCTGAATTTTTGGAAGTGACTACGAGCTATTTCAATGCGGCATCTGATTTCTTGATCTGAATTCCAGTCAGTGTTCAGCCACGCGCCAAGATATTTGAAATTATGAACTCGTTCAATTGGTGCGTTTTCAACTGTTATTATATCATTGTCATATCCGATCCTTTTCCTGCTCACTATCATAAACTTAGATTTTGAGCTATTGACATTTAGATTATACTTTTTACTGACAACAACAACTCGATTAACTAACTCTTGGAGGTCTTGTATGTTATCCGCTATCATGGTTGTATCATCCGCGTATCGTATGTTGTTTATGAACTCTCCATTTACTTTTATCCCTTTTTCTATAGAATCGAGAGCTTCCGAGAAAATGGCTTCAGCATACAAGTTAAACAGCAGTGGTGACAAAATACAACCCTGTCGTACTCCATTCATAATTTTTATGTCTTTCGATGTTCCGTCTTTGTTCTTTAAGTGTGCTGACTGATTCACACATTTAAAATTATTTAGATTCTGCCAATTTTGGATACTCCACGATCTTGGGGTACCCAGTCACACATATTATGTCCAGGTGCCTTGGTATGTGTGAATTCATACCAGACTCACCCATACCAACTCAGACAAGGCTGCTCTCATCGCTTTCCCATAGATGTGACACACCTACAGCCAAGAGTGAGCGCGATTCTGTGGTTGTGTGGGTGAAAACTTGAAACCCACCAACACACTCAAACTGGCAACTGCTCTCTGAGTATTCTGATTTGCTTACACACACCAGTGCAAAACTTGTGGCTCTCTTTTTGTTTGAGAATTCTCTGTTTATGTTTTTGGTGCCGGCAAAATAGCTTGGAAAACTTTAGCAGCTGCTTTAACCCAGGATATTTCCTTTCATTCCAAATGGAAGCCTATCATTTTTCACATCCAAAAAATGCACAACTGTACCGATGATCTCATTACAAAAACATAAGGCTTGTTAGACCATAGAAAGCGGTTTTAAAATGCATTTTTTCATTTGTTGTCAAGCTTGATAAGGCCTTCTCGCTCTGGCACAATGCTTGTTGTCCCCCTCAGTCGACCTACTCGGCCAGTATAAATACAATCGGAACTTGCTTGCACTTTGGAAAATTGCAAATTCTTTAGCCACAATGAGATTCGTCTATGAATTCTGTAATATCATCGATTCCTCTGCCGGTCGAGATGAGCTGATGAAAGTGCTCTGTTCGAGTGCCCAACTGGTGGCTGGTTACCAGGCCAGGCATAATCCAGCCCTGGCCAGTCGGTATGCCAGGGCCAGCTCTAAGATCTTAGAAGCTCGAACTACCTTACAGCTGGTCGAGGATTTGCCCAGGATCCAAGCGGCTTTCTCTTTGGGTTGGGGCGCTCAGGAACCAGATCGAACTATGCATTTTTTGGGTCTGACCGCCAATATCTTGGAACTTGTGAACAATCCCATAGCCAAGATCTGCTGGCTAACCCAACACAACATCGCCAATTTGAAATCTGCAGACAACTGGGAGCATCTCAACTCTTTCCTCAATGCCCTCATCGTCTATCTGAATCTGGTGAAAGACCTGCGGAATTTATTTTTGCTCAGGAAGAGGGAGAGACTCTGGCACAGACTGGAAGTGCTTTCGGTCTTGCAGCTATCCCTGGACTTGGTGCAGGCTGTCAGCGCCCTGCCCAGAGGATATCTCTGGGGCGGAAAGCTATCAACCTTCCAGAAGGGAGCCGTGGGCACTCTCTCAGCTGGCCTGGGCCTCTATCAAATATTTGCCCGGAAAAAGGAGACTTCAACGGAGGAAAGAATTCCCTAATAACTAGGGAAATATTTCCCTTTGTAAGCCTAATAAATTCTGTGAATTTCTTAAAGAAAATAATAAAAATGCTTCTTCTTATTAGAAATTAGATTTGTTTTGATTTACTTGAGAGAGCGAAGAGTTGTTCAGTTGTGTGGGTAAGCCAATGAACCGACTAACACTTTGACAAGTAGCTTTGCTCTCAGCTCACAGACAGACTTGCCTTGGTATTGGTAGATTATATGAGGAACACCCATACCAATGCAAGCTGACCGGCTCTCTTGGTCTTTGGGGAATTCTCTGTTTACTTTTTTTCGGATCATTATAAATTACTTTTGGGCACGAATTTCCCGAATTTTATCCAGGAGACTCTTGATTTCTGGTTAAGTTTTGGTGCCAACTGTACACATGCCACGTGCCTTCAATGACAAACCAAGGTTGAATTTATTTTTTTCCATATAATCTATGAGATTATTCAAAGTGTTTACGACTTGTTTTCACAGTGGAACTTGTTTTGCTTTGTTAGATAAGCCTGAACCATGGAAAATTTCCAACAAATTTCAAAGTTGATTTTTTTTTATTTTTTGTGAAGTAAAAAATTGCTTTCATTTTTTTAAAACACTTTCGAATTTATTTTATTTTAGAGAAACCAAAAAGTTATGCCACGATTGCCAAATATTCCTATTCAATTTTGGGCTTTGATTTCATACCCAACGCGCCGAGAGCTTTAGTCCATCTGAAAGGTCCGAGTAGTCTCGCAAATTTTGGAGTCCATAGAAATAATCACACCTATTTAATACGTGTGAAAAGAGAGGATTTTATTTAGCTTGGTGTGTGTGAGTCACGCAGACCAGCTCAGCTCTCACACCTATTTAACCAATACAGTCGAACTTGATAGTGCTCTCTGAGTATTTGCTTTGGTATGGGTGACACACACACACACACACACACACACTAGTGCAGACTGCCTTGCTCTCTGGGGACAGCAGAATTCTCTGTTTATGTTTTTTTTTGGGCCGGCAAAAAAGGTTTTCCAAATTTTCTTTAATTTGGAAATTTCTTTCTATAAGAAAAAATGAACGCAACTGTACTTTGATTTCATCATTGAAACACTTGTCATATCAGGCCATATGAAGGTCTTCTAGAATATATGGAAACCTACTTGGTCAGACTTAAATTGTGGAATTTAATACGCTTGCCAGTGGCTCCCTCTCGCCCTCGCTTCCCTCTCACATTTCTAGCTAGACTCGCCCAGATAACAGAGACCCTCTTGCCATCTCTTTCACTCCACTGGCAAAGCCTGAACCGGCCAGCCGCCTCGACAAGTATAAATACGATCGCTTTTTCCAATTAGTCAGTCAGTAATCAACTGAGCTTCCAACAAAGCTGAAATCAGTACTTTTTTTTGTTCAAAACTAAAAAATAATAAAAAACTTTAAAAATGCGTTTGGGTCAGACTGTGCCGAATTTCAAAGCCGAGACGACCAAGGGTCCCATCAACTTCCACGAGTGGCAGGGCAATTCGTGAGTATAATTCAATTAGTATTCCAGATTAAATGCACTTGGCACGCAAACTACTTGGAGCCTCTGAAAATGGCTTGACAAATTGTAAATAATTTTTGCATTTACATAAAAATGAAGGTGCACCCCAGTCCCCAGTCCCCTCTCCCCGCACTCCGTCTGAATTGATTTGTAAATGAGAATTGAAAATAATTTCAATTGTGTTTTTAGGTGGGTAGTTTTGTTCTCGCACCCCGCCGACTTCACCCCCGTCTGCACCACTGAGCTGGGACGCATTGCCGTCCACCAGCCCGAGTTTGCCAAGCGCAATACCAAGTGCCTGGCCCACTCGGTGGATGCGTTGAACTCCCATGTGGACTGGGTGAATGATATCAAGTCGTATTGCCTGGATATTCCCGGGGATTTTCCTTATCCCATTATTGCTGATCCCAGTCGGGATTTGGCCGTGAGCCTGGGCATGCTGGATGAGGAGCAGAAGAAGGATCCCGAGATTGGCAAGACCATACGCGCCTTGTTCATTATTAGTCCCGATCATAAGGTGCGCCTGTCCATGTTCTATCCCATGTCCACTGGTCGTAATGTTGAGTAAGTTTTTCTTACAATTTTTCCAAATTCCAAAATTTAATTCTTTCTTTTGAATTTTTAGTGAGATTTTGCGTGTAATTGACTCTCTGCAGTTGGTAGATCGCGTCAAAGTGGTAGCCACCCCAGCCAACTGGACGGTGAGTTTGGCTCTTCCAGATCTTTGGAGTAATTTAACTTATAATTTTCTTCTTCTTCTTTTAGCCTGGCACTAAGGTTATGATTTTGCCCACTGTCACCGATGAGGAGGCCCAGAGACTGTTCCCCAAGGGCTTTGATAAGGTCTCCATGCCTTCCGGCGTCAACTATGTTCGCACAACTGAAAATTATTAACAAGAAAGAAAACAATGTTTTTATGAATTATTTTTTAAGCTGTTACGTTTTTACCCCCTACAAATAAAGCTAAATAAATTCCAATATTTATTGAAAAAAAAATAAAATTTTGTCAATCATTTAAAACTTGTCGGCACAATATTTTCGGACTCCACTGTAGAATTTGAAAGTTGCAAACAAACAGTTTGATTTGCCTGTTCCATGAGGATGCCTAATATTTTCTGACTCGAGCGTAAAGTTCCTCTTAGTTAAAATACAAATTCAATATTGTTACTAATATTTCTGAACTTGAATAAGGTTTGACTTGCCTATCTCATGAGTCTTATGTCTTATGGTCTGGTGACTTTGGTTCCAAATAAATATAGAATCTAATTCTATAAATTTATTTTATAATTTATTTTTGCTGAAATATTTATTTTTTGAAGCTTTTTGCAATGAAAATTATTTCTTTCTTTCTAATCTGCGATCCTGTACAGGATGTAAGCGATCACATGAAATTTATTAATAATCAGAAATCAAAATAACATAATTTTTTTTTTTTTTTTTAATTAATTAAGTAATGTTTGCAAACCAGGTTGCTAGTGAGGTGGACAAGATCTTCAGCTCTTCTTATTCCAGTCCATTCTCTGATGTTGTGTAGCCAAGAAAGTTGCATCCTACCAATGCCGCGTTTGCCTTCAATTTTACCTTCTATAATGAGTTGAAGTAGTTCATATTTGGGCCCACGCATTATATGACCAAAATATGCTGCTTTCCTTCGTTTGATGGTTTTGAGAAGTTCCCTCCTTTTGTTGACTCTTCTTAGGACTTCCTCATTTGTGATGTGGTCGATATATATATCCACATCTCAAAACTTTCTAGCCTGTTCATCTGAGCTACTTTTAAGGTTCAAGTTTCTACTCCATACATCAAGACAGACCATATATAACATTTTACCAAGCGTAGTCTCAGTTGAAAGTTGAGTTGTCTGTTAGTGAACAGCTGTCTGAATTTTTGGAAGTGACTACTAGCTATTTCAATGCGGCATCTGATTTCTTGATCAGTGTTCAGCCACGCGCCAAGATATTTGAAATTATGAACTCGTTCAATTGGTGCGTTTTCAACTGTTATTATATCATTGTCATATCCGATCCTTTTCCTGCTCACTATCATAAACTTAGATTTTGATCTATTGACAATTAGATTATACTTTTTACTGACAACAACAACTCGATTAACTAACTCTTGGAGGTCTTGTATGTTATCCGCTATCATGGTTGTATCATCCGCGTATCGTATGTTGTTTATGAACTCTCCATTTACTTTTATCCCTTTTTCTATAGAATCGAGAGCTTCCGAGAAAATGGCTTCAGCATACAAGTTAAACAGCAGTGGTGACAAAATACAACCCTGTCGTACTCCATTCATAATTTTTATGTCTTTCGATGTTCCGTCTTTGTTCTTTAAGTGTGCTGACTGATTCACACATTTAAAATTATTTAGATTCTGCCAATTTTGGATCGTCCACGATCTTGGGGTACCCAGTCACACATATTATGTCCAGGTGCCTTGGTATGTGTGAATTCATACCAGACTCACCCATACCAACTCAGACAAGGCTGCTCTCATCGCTTCCCCATAGATGTGACACACCTACAGCCAAGAGTGAGCGCGATTGTATGGCTGTGTGGGTGAAAACTTGAAACCCACCAACACACTCAAACTGGCAACTGCTCTCTGAGTATTCTGATTTGCTTACACACACCAGTGCAAAACTTGTGCCTCTCTTTTTGGTTGAGAATTCTCTGTTTATGTTTTTGGTGCCGGCAAAATAGTTTGGAAAACTTTAGCAGATGTTTTGGCCCAGGATATTTCCTTACATTCCAAATGGAAGCCTATCATTTTTGACATCAAAAAAATGCACAACTGTACCGATGATCTCATTACAAAAACATGGGCCTTATCAAACCATAAAAAGCAGTTTTCAAATGCATTTTTTCATTTGTTGTCAAGCTTGATAAGGCCTTCTTGCTCTGGCACAATGCTTGTTGTCCCCCTCAGTCGACCTACTCGGCCAGTATAAATACAATCGGAACTTGCTTGCACTTTGGAAAATTGGAAATTCTTTAGCCACAATGAGATTCGTCTATGAATTCTGTAATATCATCGATTCCTCTGCCGGTCGAGATGAGCTGATGAAAGTGCTCTGTTCGAGTGCCCAACTGGTGGCTGGTTACCAGGCCAGGCATAATCCAGCCCTGGCCAGTCGGTATGCCAGGGCCAGCTCTAAGATCTTAGAAGCTCGAACTACCTTACAGCTGGTCGAGGATTTGCCCAGGATCCAAGCGGCTTTCTCTTTGGGTTGGGGCGCTCAGGAACCAGATCGAACTATGCATTTTTTGGGTCTGACCGCCAATATCTTGGAACTTGTGAACAATCCCATAGCCAAGATCTGCTGGCTAAGCCAACACAACATCGCCAATTTGAAATCTGCAGACAACTGGGAGCATCTCAACTCTTTCCTCAATGCCCTCATCGTCTATCTGAATCTGGTGAAAGACCTGCGGAATTTATTTTTGCTCAGAAAGAGGGAGAGACTCTGGCACAGACTGGAAGTGCTTTCGGTCTTGGAGCTATTCCTGGACTTGGTGCAGGCTGTCAGCGCCCTGCCCAGAGGGCCCTGCCCTCTGGGGCGGAAAGCTATCAACCTTCCAGAAGGGAGCCGTAGGCACTCTCTCAGCTGGCCTGGGCCTCTATCAAATATTTGCCCGGAAAAAGCGGAAAAGAATTCCCTAATAACCAGGGAAATATTTCACTTTGTAAGCCTAATGAATTCTGTGAATTTCTTAAAGAAAAAAAAATAAAAATGCTTCTTATTAGAAATTAGATTTGTTTTGATTTACTTGAGAGAGCGAAGAGTGGTTTAGTTGTGTGGGTAAGCCAATGAACCGACTAACACTTTGACAAGTAGCTTTGCTCTCAGCTCACAGACAGACTTCCTTGGTACTGGTAGATAATATGAGGAACACCCATACCAATGCAAGCTGACTGGCTCTCTTGGTCTTTGGGGAATTCTCTGTTTACTTTTTTTCGGATCATTATAAATTATTTTTGGGCATGAAATTCCCGAATTTTATCCAGAAGACTTTTGATTTCTGGTTAAGTTTTGGTGCCAACTGTACACATGCCACGTGCCTTCAATGACAAACCAAGGTTGAATTTATTTTTTTCCATATAATCTATGAGATTATTCAAAGTGTTTACGACTTGTTTTCACAGTGGAACTTGTTTTGCTTTGTTAGATAAGCCTGAACCATGGAAAATTTCCAACAAATTTCTAAGTTGATTTTTTTTTATTTTTGTGAAGTAAAAAATTGCTTTCATATTTTTAAAACACTTTCGAATTTATTTTATTTTAGAGAAACAAAAAAGTTATGCCACGATTGCCAAATATTCCTATTCAATTTTGGGCTTTGATTTCGTACCCAACGCGCCGAGAGCTTTAGTCCATCTGAAAGGTCCGCGTAGACTCGAAAATTTTGGAGTCCATAGAAATAATCACACCTATTTAATACGTGTGAAAAGAGAGGATTTTATTTAGCTTGGTGTGTGTGAGTCACATAGATCAGTTCAGCTCTCACACCTACTTAACCAATACAGTCGAACTTGAAAGTGCTCTCTGAGTATTTGCTTTGGTATGGGTGACACACACACACACACACACACACACTAGTGCAGACTGCCTTGCTCTCTGGGGACAGCAGAATTCTCTGTTTATGTTTTTTTTTGGGCCGGCAAAAAAGGTTTTCCAAATTTTCTTTAATTTGGAAATATCTTTATATAAGAAAAAATGAACGCAACTGTACTTTGATTTCATCATTGAAACACTTGTCACATCAGGCCATATGAAGGTCTTCTAGAATATATGGAAACCTATTTGGTCAGACTTAAATTGTGGAATTTAATACGCTTGCCAGTGGCTCCCTCTCGCCCTCGCTTCCCTCTCACATTTCTAGCTAGACGCGCCCAGATAACATAGACCCTCTTGCCATCTCTTTCACTCCACTGGCAAAGCCTGAACCGGCCAGCCGCCTCGACAAGTATAAATACGATCGCTTTTTCCAATTAGTCAGTCAGTAATCAACTGAGCTTCCAACAAAGCTGAAATCAGTACATTTTTTTTCTTCAAAACTAAAAAAATTATAAAAACTCTAAAAATGCGTTTGGGTCAGACTGTGCCGAATTTCAAAGCCGAGACGACCAAGGGTCCCATCAACTTCCACGAGTGGCAGGGGAATTCGTGAGTATAATTCAATTAATATTCCAGATTAAATGCACTTGGCACGCAAACTACTTGGAGCCTCTGAAAATGGCTTGACAAATTGTAAATAATTTTTGCATTTACATAAAAATGGAAGTGCACCCAGTCCCCTCTCCGCGCACTCCGTCTGAATTGATTTGTAAATTAGACATAGAAAATAATTTCAATTGTATTTTTAGGTGGGTAGTTTTGTTCTCGCACCCCGCCGACTTCACCCCCGTCTGCACCACTGAGCTGGGACGCATTGCCGTCCACCAGCCCGAGTTTGCCAAGCGCAATACCAAGTGCCTGGCCCACTCGGTGGATGCGTTGAACTCCCATGTGGACTGGGTGAATGATATCAAGTCGTATTGCTTGGATATTCCCGGGGATTTTCCTTATCCCATTATTGCTGATCCCAGTCGGGATTTGGCCGTGAGCCTGGGCATGCTGGATGAGGAGCAGAAGAAGGATCCCGAGATTGGCAAGACCATACGCGCCTTGTTCATCATTAGTCCCGATCATAAGGTGCGCCTCTCCATGTTCTATCCCATGTCCACTGGTCGCAATGTTGAGTAAGTTTTTGTTAAACTTTTTCTAAATTAAAAAATTTAATTGTTTCTTTTGAATTTTTAGTGAGATTTTGCGTGTAATTGACTCTCTGCAGTTGGTAGATCGCGTCAAAGTGGTGGCCACCCCAGCCAACTGGACGGTGAGTTTGGGTCTTCCAGATCTTTGGAGTAATTTAACTTATAATTTTCTTCTTCTTCTTTTAGCCTGGCACTAAGGTTATGATTTTGCCCACTGTCACCGATGAAGAGGCCCAGAGACTGTTCCCCAAGGGCTTTGATAAGGTCTCCATGCCTTCCGGCGTCAACTATGTTCGCACAACTGAAAATTATTAACAAAATATATTTTTTGTAAGCTGTTATGTTTTTACTCCCTACAAATAAAGCCAAATAAATCCCAACTTTTATGTAACAAAAAAAATACAATTTAGTCAATCATTTAAAACTTGGCGGCACAATATTTTCGGACTCCACTGTAGAAATTGAAAATTGCAATCAAATAGAACAAAGTAACAAAATATATTTTTGTGTAAGCTGTTATGTTTTATCCCCTGCAAATAAAGCCAAATAAATCCCAACTTTTGCGTAACAAAAAAATACAATTTTGTCAATCACTTAAAACTTGTCGGCACAATATTTTCGGACTCCACTGTAGAATTTGAAAGTTGCAATCAAACGGTTTGATTTGCCTATGCCATGAGGATGCCTAATATTTTCTGACTTGAGTGTAATGATTTCAACTTGCTCTTTGTCACTAAATTTTTTTTTATCTTAATGTGGCTTGACTTGCCTACAGCGTGAGTATGTCCAACGTTGGGTTAAACAGTTGTTAAAGGGTTAAGCACTAAAAATTGACAGAAACGGCGAACATCGCTCAAAGCGACAACAGAAACGGCGAACATCACACAAAGCGACAATAGAAACGGCGAACATCACACAAAGCGACAATAGAAACGGCGGACATGGCACAAAGCGGATTAGATTATGCGACAATTGTCGATCGACCTTTATGCTTTGCTGTATTTATTACACATCTTTCTAATTCTGAATTGCCTATGTGAGTTTGTCATGTGGGTTTGCAGATTATTTAAATAAATACATAAACACAGGTATTGTTATTTCGCTGAGGAAAAGTGTACATCTGGAGCAGCCCTACACGCCGCCTCGGTCGGACAATCACAGCATTGAGCAACACTCAATATTTTTCCCACGAGTGTAAAACAGAAATTCAACAGTGTCACTAAAATTTCTCTACTTGAGTGTGGCTGGTAAAGCTTTAGCCGAAGAGAGCTTTGGCTTTTAACGGCTTTTCAAAGCCACAGCTGATTTTGATAAGAAAAACAACAACTTCTACAGCAACAGCAATAACAACAACAACTGCAGCCTAACACTTGTCCCACCGACACACACACACACACACACACATAAGCCACTTGTCCTTACGCTGCCGCTGTGCCTCCTTTCTTACTTTCGGTCTCGCTTTCATTTTCAGTTCTAATTTAGCAGTGCGCGCGTGCGGTTGCCTCTTGTGTGGCTCTGGCGGCGCCTAGCATTTACGATTAACTGTTATTCCTTTACACGTTGTTTGTTGTTACTCTTTGACGTGCGTTTTATTTATTTCGGTTTTGACTACATGTGTGTGCGAATGTTGTTAAGTGACGGTGTTGTGGATTTGTTGCCGCCTCCTTCTCCCACGCATTCTCAATTGGATAACTATTTTTGTATAGGAAAAGGCAAACTTTTTCGTCATTGTTGCTGCTGTTGTTGTTGTTGGTGGTGGCTCTTTGTCGTATTGTTTGCCTTGTTGTGTCTATTTACTGTGTCTATAGGATTTGTACGCGAGTGGCAAAATATTTTAGTTGGCATCTCCAACAAGTCTTGTCATGTATCGACACGTTCGGCTCGGCATTGCATATGAAAACATCAGGTGCTTTTATGTAAAAACTCACAAATTAGACAAATCCGTGCCGAACCGCCTACACCGCCGCCACCGCCCCACCCAGCCTCTGGCTCTGCCATTGGCATTGGCTAAGTGATCGCTTGTACGTGTTTGTCTATCTCTTTCCAACCTTTGCCTGGGTCGCAAAACAATAGCCGAAAAAAAAAGTTTTTCTTAAAGTTTCCTGTTCTTTGAGCGAGAGAGAAAAAACTTTTTATTGCTTAAATAAAATAAACCGTAACATTTCCATACCAAGCCGGGCCATAAAGTGTTAAAGGTGAGCCAAATACTTTTCTCTTCTCTTTTATTCAACTATTTTTTTTTTCTTTTTTTTTTCTCGACTCCTGAATAATGCATTCAATTATCACACGCACTTTTTGAGCTCATAATTTTGTTGTAGTTGTAAAAAGTTTGCGTTTTTTTTTCTTATCATTTTTATTGTGAAGTTTGCGAATGAAATTGAAAGTTGTGAGTTCATTTCCATGCTAATCCTTGAATTTCAAATTTCGTAATTTGGGGAATTCTTTTGTAATCAGTAAAGTGAGGTTAAATTGAAATTCAAATGTTGGCGCAAAAATAAGAATAATTGGAGATTAACTATTAAGCTCATAAAATATTTTGGGTTACTTAAAAAAAAAAAAAAAAAAAATTATAAAAAATTTTCAGAAAAAAAAGAGGACATTTTTCAAGCGAAAAGGTTGAGCTTGTATGACAGTGCCCTTTTGAATACTTTTAAAATGTTATTTTCCGGCTGGAAACCAGATAGATTGCGAACCTTAAAATATTTATTCAAAAGCTTAAGCGAACATTTTTTAAACATGTGATTCGAGGAGCTCTGACACTTCATGAAATGTTAATTTTAATTAAGCGTTCGAGCAGCCAGCGCCAGCACACACGCAACGAAATAAAAATTAAAACATTGCTCAAAATGAGAGCGAGCGAGACAGACGGAGAGATAGAAAAACAGAGAGACTAACAGACTGAGAGGCGACAAACAATGATGAAGAGAAAATGTGAACAATAAGTCGGGATTTGATAAGTGCGCACACAGGTGGTGGTGGTGGTGGTGGGGTCGGTGATAAATAAAAAAAGGGGAAAGGCAGAAGGTGACGAAGAAGAAGAGGAAGAAGGCAGGCAGGCAGGCATAACGGACATGGTGGATTTACTACTCATCTTGGTCGTTCATTTCTTTGTTAAAAGCGGGTCAAGTTTTTGTTGTTTTGTTTTTTTTTTTTTGCGTTGAAATATTCCAAGTGCCCTGAAAAGTGGCCAAGACCAACAAAAACGTTGAAGAAAGCAGGCAAAGCTGCGGTTTTCTGTTGTCTCTTGTGCAACTCTTGGGCATACTGTTTGGGGCTTTAGAGGACTTGCCTGGGTAATATAGTCCTTAACACCAGAAGGCTCAAAGGCACACGACTTGTTGTGGGACATTGTGACAAAGAATAATAAGAAGTAAAACCAAGGCAAAGCAACGCAAAAAAAAAATATAAAAAAATACAAACTAAAAAAAAAAAAAGAAAAACAAAACTATGCGAGACGTGAGAGACCCGTCACTGCAGGGTATGATAAAGATGATGACGTTGAGACTGAGCATAAGGAAGAACTCGACCCGAAAGGGCCTATGACAATAAACCAAAAAACAACAACAACAACAACAGCAACAACAACAAAGGCCATGAGCTTTTGGGCAATTATTGTTGATGAATAAGAGGAAGACAGAAGAGCTCGCTAAAAGTTCACTTCACCTCACTCGTCTTGCCTTGCCAGTTTGCCTTCATTCATTCCCTCCTGTATTCTTCTTCTTCTTCCCCCTTGCGCCCCTCAAAATGCCACTGCACACGCAAAACTTTTCTTCATTATCATAGAATGTCAAGCGGTTCGAAATAACGAACAAGTGGAAGTGGAAGTGGAAGCGCGAGAAGAAGCAGGGGAACAAGTGAACAAGTGAAAAAGGAAAAGGTACAAAAAAATATAAACAAATTCACTTTCCGTGCCTCCTAAAGAAAATGACCATTTAATCCATTATATAGAAATTTCTAATTTCTTGTCTGCCTTAAGTCTGATTTGGGTCACCTGAGACTGAGACTGGGCCTGGGTATTATTTTTATTGAAAAACTTTTATCCAAAAAATTAATAAAAACATTTTATCTATTTAATAATTGTTATTTTTTTTTAAGAATTTTCTTATTAAGTTGAAAAATTCAGGAAAGTTAAAAAAAAATGATAATAATATAATATAATATAATATAATAATAATATAAAAATGATAATAATATAATATATATAATATAATTTTTTTTAACCGATTTTTTTTAACAGATTTTTTTTTTATTAAGTTGACAAATTCAGGAAAATTAAAAAAAAAATTAAATTATAATATTTTTTTAAACGATTTTTTTTATTTTATTGAGTTGTGAAATTTCAGGAATTAAATAAAATAAATAAACCTAAAATATTTAGTTTTTTTTTATAAATATTTAAGGAAATTCCCCTTATAAACAAAAAAAATTATAAATAATTAATTTTTTTTTGTCGGAAAATTTCTATGGAATATTTAAAAACAGAAGAAGAAATTTTTAAAGCAAAAAAAAAAAAAAAAAAATTAATTATTTATTTTTTTAACCGATTTTTTTTTATCATATTATTGAGTTTGGAAATTCAGGAATTAAATAAAATAAATAAACCTAAAATATTTAGTTTTTTTTTTTATAAATATTTAAGGAAATAACCTGATTTCCCTTATAAACAAACAAATTATAAATAATTAATTTTTTTTTTGTCCGAAAATTTCTATGGAATATTTAAAAACCAAAGAAGAAATTTTTAAATCACAAAAAATCAAATTCAATAAATACAAAAATCATCTAACTAAAACAATTAATTTGAATTTATTCAATAATGGAAATTTTCAAAAATTGAATAAAATCAAGATAATCGAAATTTAATTATTTCTTTATTTCTCCATTTTGATTGTTCGAATTTTTCCATTTCAAATGTGAAAGGCTTTTCACCATTTTTCCCAAAGCAAATCTATTTCAATAAAACAAACTAAATTATTCATGCCGCAACCGAAACCACTGTGCATGGTGAGGCCTATTTGTTTGCTGGCCGAAATCGGCCGATTTGGGTTGAATTTTGTGCGTGTCACGCGTGTGTGTGAGTGCGTAGGAGCTTTCCGTTCGACAACCGCAGTCTATAAATCAAAATTTGCCAGCCATTGTGTGTGTGTGTGTGTGCGTGTGTTTGTGTTCAAAACATAATTAAGGCATTGTATCCTTTTTCTAATGATAGGAAATTTGGTCTAAATGGATTCTCATTTCACAAGCTTTTGTTAGTTTTTCTTTTATTTTTTTCTCTCGTTTTTTCTATGAGTTAAATAATCAGTTTAAATTAAATGGATAATATTTAAAGTGAAAGGAAAATATTTTTTTATTTATTTTGGCATAGCATACTTTCAGGCTGGCAGATTATTTGCTTTGGTTCAATTAATCACAGCATACTCTTTGGCTGCAGATAATTAATTTTTACTATCTCGCAACTCAAGAAAAGAACAGAAAACATTAAATCCAAACGGCATAAGACTTAATTGAAAAACTAATTCCCAACTGGCTTGACGTCGCATCCCTTTTTGCTAATTACAAGACTCTTTTGGGCTTACACATTTTTACCCTCAAAATCTCCGTGGGTAAACCGAAAGCATTAAAACTCTAAACAAATTTGAAAATTTGCCAGCTTAAATCGGCTGCAACTAATTAAAAACAATTTAAGCGTACATAATTCAAGGTGGTAAAAATAAATATGCCATCGTCTTCTTCTTCTTCTTCTTCTTCTTGTCTTTTGCAAAAACCAACCGAACCGAATTTCACTGTCTCATCGAGTCGCAGTCTCAGTCAGAAGCGAAAATCTAATTAATGTGCCATACAAAATACTCGAGAAATTTATATCAGAAAGAGCAGAGAGTGTTCAAAACAAAAGCCCAGCTGCTTAGCTAAATGTGAGTCTGAGCACACCTGGACGACGACGCCGCCGCCGCCAAGGCCGAAAGTATCAACCAAATTAGCGAGGTTCGGGCCACAATGGTGTAAATTTTTCACAGACAGCAACAGGCTCAGGCCAAATATTAAGTATTTTGTGGAATCAGTGTTGGTGCTTTTGTCTGAGAGGATATCCCAAAAGATATGCTCACGGAATTTCTGAGGAAATTGAATTCATGGCGTAAAGATTTCTGTGACTCCCTCAAATCAATCTGGTGAAAATGAAATGAAATAGTGGATTTTTAGATTTGGACCCGAATTAGAGTCAAGCTAAGTATTTGCTTGAGCATTCCTTAAAAAAAGTACAGTTGCTACAGTGACAATGCAAAAGAAAAAGAACGTGACTATAAAATATTCTAGAATTTGTTTAAACTTTTCCTATACAAAAAAAAAGTACAGTTGCCGCAGAGGCAGTGAAAGAAACCAGAACCTGCTTATACTTCTCCTATAAAAAGTACAGTTGCTACACAGGCAAAACTTCTTTGAACTTTTCATGCACAAAGTGCAAAGACTTGCTCGAAATTTTCTTGAATTTTTATTGTTAAAAATGCATCGATTTTTTTCACTGTGACTTTGACAGAAAATCATCTCTATTGGAAAGCCAAAGGAGAAGCATGAAAATCCTTAAAAAAAAAGTCTGTGGCTCGGTACCTTAAGCCGTTGAAATGAATTGATTTTACCGCTTGAAAAACTGTAAATAATAACCAAGAGATGTGATTGGTGAGATAACCAACCACTCAGACTGACAGAGAGATGGATAGACAGAGTGAGAAAATAGAAAGTAGCATTTACCGTTAACCTGTTGTTGTTCAACAGAATTTTGACTGCCTCGGGACTGAGGGCCCTGCCAGTCTATTTGACTGTTGTACAGATTCTGTTTGCCTGCTTGCTTACCTGTTGGCCTGATTGAAAAGCCGATTTGTTGCCAGTGACGTTGATTTGCGTCAGTTGAAACACCGAAAACAGCCTTGGTCTGCCTCTGATTGTTTGGAGCATTTTTCATTTTAACTGATTGATGGAATTTTCTAGAAATCATATAATTTTACAAAGTCTTTCTACCACAGACGATTTTAATGAAATTCACAATTTTCTTTCGCCTCTCTCTTTACAGCTAACACACACACACACAAGACAAAGAAAAAAAAGCCAACATGCGTAATTTTATAGGGAGGAAAGATACTGTTGTGACAGTCACCCATAAATGTCAGGGTAAAATGGCATTAAGATTTAATTGATTTAATTACGTAAGGCGAGAAAACGAAACGGAAGAGACTACAAAAGCGTGCAAAAACAAAACAAAATAAAACAAAACTGTACAAAGCAGAACAGAATAGAACGCAGGCAAGCGTAACTGTACAGTCAGCAAAGTAGGAATAAGAAGAAGAAGAACCAGGCAAGGTGTTTAATTCACTCATTTACTCGAACGCCAAAGGGTGTAAACTTAGTGTGAGGAAGTCGCCAATCTGTGGTCACGCCTACGCTCGCCACGGCCCAATCGGGCCAGTGGCGGCTATCTGCTCACTGGTACCAGCGGTGCGCGTGAGAATGAGCTGCATGGCGTGTCACGACGTCGCCGGCAGGCGGAGGCCGCGAAAGAAACCGCTCCTGCCGATGAGTGTTTAATTAATGTTACGGACTTTAGTGATTTTCATGTGCTCTGCGAAACAGATACCGACACTGAAACATCAGCAACAGCAACAGCAACGGCAAGAAGAAGATACGCCGAACCACAGGAATATCCGATACCGTCGGCTGCCTCAATTCGTGTACCGATCATAAATACGCCAGCAAATAATAAAACTACTTATCACGACGCTTCTGCCGCCACGCCAACAACTACCGCAAACAACAATAACAATAATCATAATAATCACAACAACAGCAACAACAACAACAGCATGTCGCGCATCATTCAACCGCGTTATCGCTTTCGTGATCTACTCCTGGGTGATTTCTCATTCAACGATGATGGTGAAAGGTAAGTGAAAAATTGTGAAAACTTTTTCGTCAAATTTTAAGTTTTTCCACAGCTGATGCCAACCTGTGCACTTAAAAATTAAGCCAAATATAATGGCGGCTGCTTTGGCAAATGATAATTAGGGGCTTTTACCGAAAAGAGGAATTTTTCATTTGCGAAATGTGGCAGAAAAAATTTATGTTATGAGGATTTTTTATGCTCTCTTGGGTTCTTCAATTTTACTCCCAGACTTTTCAGGCAAAGAAAAAGTGGTTGGGCATTTAAAAATTACCTCTAGTGTTGAGTTTTGTTTTAAAGAAAATTTCATCCGTCGGATCTGATGAGTCCGAGCCGTCATATCGTTCTCTCTGATATATCTTGACCAAATTCATTTGAATATATTATTTGAAACATTTATAGAGAGACTCAATTGTTTTATCTATAATTATATACAATTATATAGATCCAAATTGGTCTAAAAAGTATATTGGAATTTTTCAAGGAAATTTTACTATAATAAATCGAAAATTTTATATGATATATAGGTATATCTATAATCCCCATATCTGTAAGCTTCCCCATCCCCCTCGGGGATAATCTATCTATATTCCCTATATCTATAATCCCTATATCTGTAAGCTTCCCCATCTCGGGGATAATCTGTCTTTCATTTTTGATAGTTCTAAATTGTAGATTTAATTTCATAGAGAATTCTTCATGGGTTCCTGAAGATATATCCTAATGGTTCACAGATATATTCAATAAAATTTCTATTTTTATTTTACAAGATTAATAAATGAGTTGAGTTGACCACTAAATCATTTGAATTGCTTCTTTTACCTTATCAACTATGCAAATTTGTGGCTTTCAGTAGGTTGGCTAAATTGACTTTTAAGTGCACAAGTAAGTCTCATTAAAAATTGCCAATCACCAAAATCGATAAATCGAAGAAGTAAATTGACCCCATATACCTTGGTTAGTCTTTATTGGGCCAGACTAATTCTGTCGTCTGTCGGGGACAATTTTTCAATTATTAATGTCAAAATGGAAAAGCTTAACAAAAACCGAGAAACAAGAAGCACAATCAAAGATTTGCAGCCATAAAAAATAAAAGAAACAAAATCAAAAGTGTAATTGTTTTCAAAATTGAACTGTGAAGCATTCATTGATATCGGCATTTGCATAATCCGCCAAGAAGGTCTCTGTGTGAATTGTGTAAATGGAAAATTGAGAACCGAGAAAAAATTGAATGTGCATTTGACTGAATAATTGACTATTTTTGGTTGGATAGACGGAAAGCTTTTGCCAATATTTAATTAAATTATTGTATTTACACATCATAATGAATACATAAAAAGTGTACAAAGTAGTTAACTTTCATTTGACATGCAATGCAAATACATTCTGTATAGACAAATCAAAATATTGAGCAATCGCCTGACCTGATCAAATTTGAATACAGCTAGAAAAAAAAAAAATAAAAAAAAATCGATATGGTTTTTGTGTTATTATTTATTTCGGTTTCGTCACTCTGAAGTGCAATGAATGTCATAAAAATGTCAGACTGAAATTGCAATCTCTCAAAACTTTTTTAGATTTATGACAAGCGACCCTTTTGACCCTCCAATTTTAATTAAAGGGTGAAGCGCTGACCCATTGATTGATTAGATTTCAAAGGCCTTGATATGGGTATAAGCCGGATTTACTAAAATTAGAAAACTAAATGGAATTGTTTAGAATTTGCTTTTAAATTTTTATGTGAATTTCTTTTTATTTCTCTTAAGAGAAGAGCATGATTTATGAATTAGTTAATTACCTTTTTACCAAATGTCAAAGTTAAAGAAGAAGGAAAACAGAACAAATTCATTGGAGAGATGGCTGAAAATGTTTGCCACACAAAAAAAAAAAAAAAAAAACGAGCAAAACGTGTCTCAATTTCTAATATAATTATAATGACATTTATGGATAATTGACATATTTATGTCTCCATAATAAAACATTCAAAATATGTTTGCACAACACCAAAGTAAATCAGAAGAAATATTCGACTTGCCAATGCTCTGCAAACTCAAGTCTGATGGGACTAGCAGGATCAAACCAATATATCATTTAGACCTAAGTCGAGCTTAAAGATATGTCAAGTTTTGTACAGAGAATACTTATATGGTACCACAGATCAGACCTACATCGGTCATAAGAAAATCTTCGGAATATATTGACTCATACTAATTTTGATATACCTTTAAATTGGGAACGCTTTATCATATAGTTAAGATCTAAATCGGGCTTAAGGAAAGCTCTGATTGTTTGGTATTTTTGTGGTGGTTAATTTATTTGTCTTCTTGGATCAGACTACTATATCTCAAAGCTATTATGCAGACCCAAATCGGTGTTAAGAAAATATTCAACGTATTTTGACCAATCTCCCTTAGATAAGACTGAGGAATGCTTTCATAAAGGACCCTAAATATCAATTAATATAATAATTAATAATGCTTACAAAGCAATTAATGTGTGTCATATAAAACAGATCTAAATATACTCCAATTATGCTCGTGTTGATTCGTTCTGACTGGGTTCATGCTGAGTTTGCAGATCTAATATGTGCTTATGTTTTGACCTTCAATTTGAGATGTTTCACAGTCGAGACAATTTCATGGGGTTTTTTTTTTTTTTATTAAATTATATATGACCTGACCTTTGAACATCTGAGACACTTCGATTTTTGGCCATGATTCGAATCAATTCGCAGGCCCCGAAATTGTGTAAGATTGCCTGTGTCATTTATAATTTATTAATTGTCATAATAATCAAAGAGACTAGAAAGTTGTCTGTATAAAAATAAAAGCAACAAGACGTTGAGGGTAAGCGTGTTTGTCTGCATTTTTCTTTTATCGATTGGCAGTAATTTTATTTTTTAGGTCACAAACTCTTATTGAAATTTTATGACCTGAAGTTGGCCAGAAAAGTGTTGCTTTCAATGAGAATTATGTGGAATATTTTCTAAGCTCTAAAGAGATTTGACTGAGCCAACAAAGATAACAAGCTGGGAATTACTTGATACTGTTAAAAAAAAATAAGAATCAAATAAAATTGTTTAGTTGTTATTTTGTTATTTGGTGTTTTTTGGTGGTTACGCATACGCCCTGTGAACTCCCGAATGTGTCATTTAAATGCCTCTGCTTCGCTGTGTGTGTGAATGTGAGGCCATAAAAATTTCGTGTGTCTCCGTGTTCATGGAAGCGCGCAAAATCATATTTTTGCTGCCAAAGTCTTGCATTTAATGTGGCGTAAATATTTTAATTTTTTATAAGCCGAAATGCTCAGCTGACTGCGACGTGCGTAAGTGGCCGTGGCAGTTGCCTTTATAATGCCACGTACGCCCAGGCACTTGGCCAATGCCCCTCCCCACCGAGGCCTAGTCAACACCCTAGACCCAATCAAGCCCCTGCTCTCTATCTCTCTCTTCTCTCTCTGCTTTCTCTCTCTGCTTTCTCCTTTCCCCATTTTCTCAATCCAAGAAATTTTCTGTTTGCTTGCCTTCAGTCTGCTTGGCCTTTTGTCAGGGCCCACTAACCAAGGCGGCTTACGAGTCTTTGGGTGTTTTGGGCACAACCCTTTCCATTTCCATTTCCATTTTTGTGCCATTTTTGTTTGTTGAGAAATATTTAATAAATACAAGAGAAAATGATATTTCTCTGTCGTCAAATGTGTATTCGTCTGGCTTGAGATTTATGGGCCAACCTTAAAATTTTATAGCCATGTTGGAAACTATTTTGTGACCCTCGGCAAAAGCAAATTTAATTGCCTGTCCAAATGGTTTTACAAAGAAGAAATTGCTTTTAATGGCACCACGTAGACAGAAAGAAAGAAAAAAGGCCAAACTCCTTTCCCCTTGCCCCTACCTCCCCCCCATTTTCAGGCCAAGTCTATTGTATGTGTCACGATTGAAAATAAAAATTAAATTAAATTAAGGAAAATTATGTAAATTATTTCTGTGTTTAGGCCAATTTAACAAATATCTGCTTAGACATTTTAAATTGATATAAAAAAAAACGGAGGAAACAGTGTGGGCGTTTTCAGGCAATTGCCAAAGGTCTAAAAAAGGCTCCAGTCGATAGCAACATGAAATTTCGATTTTCAGCTTCATTAGAATCCCACGCCAATATCTTTAGCTTTGTGCCAGATAATATTATATGTTTTTTTTTTTATCATCCAGCTTATCCTTGGAATATTCCCAGTTCAATTAGGAAGCATGTGGATTTTTTTTTTTTTTTTGCGGGCATCAAAATATTTGCTTTCCTTACCTCAACAAAAAACCGTGAAAAAGGGTTTTCTTTCCTTTCTAACAAGGCGAACATGAAAATAAATAATAAAAACAAAAAAAAATTATTGTGAAACTCAGACAGAAACTTCCCTCATTATATACCCCAAAGTGAAGGCGAAACATCTCTGGAGAAAAACAAACTAGAAGGCAGGGGTGGAGCTGAGAAAAAAAAATGAAGGAAATAGCATAAGAGCTTTTTTTTCTCTCCTCTTCTATCTGCTGGGTTGTTGGCTGAGAGCCGAGTAATGGCAAATTACTTGTTTTTCGCACGTTTAACACAATTTTGTGTAAACAAGCTCGTGGCAAGGCAAACACCATCACGAAAAAATAAAAGAAAGAAAACAAAAAAAAAAAATAACAAAGAAAAGAAAGAGGAAATATCGATAGAATAAAAAATGCTCAGAGAGGCAAAAGCAAATGCACTTGACAGGTTGAATTTTTAACCCATCAGGCAGATGGCTCCTTGAGACAGCCAAGCCGAGGCATTAACGATTTTTGCTTTTTACTTTGTTAGTTTTAGCAAAAGCAGACTTAAGTTTCCAGCTTGAATTAGGCAAAGCAGGGAATTCTAATTACTTTCTGGTAATTATTTGATTCTAAATAAATAAAGTAATCTAAAATTTCCGTTTCAGATGAGTTCGCTTGACTTTTAAATTGAAAAGGTTCTGCCTTAAATTCTCAAAATAAACTTCAAAGGTCTGGCAAAAAAATTAAAAGGAATACCTTACCCAGAAAGATGTATAAATTTAAAAGTCCAGAGATATGACAACAAAGTCTGCACATATTTTGGTTAGGCATTTTTTAGATTAATTTTATTATCAAGTTTTTTTTTTCACCACTTCAAACGTCTGCTTAGGCGCTGACAAGAAGGACAATGTCATTCATAAAGTTGGCTCGAGCCGTGCTCGGCTCGTCTTGGCTGAGTGACGCGGTTGGCTAAAAAAGTTTTCACCCGCATAAAATTTTGCTTTTATTTTGCTGCTCTCGCCTATGCAAAAGAGATACAATTTTAAAAAGGAATTTATAATTGGATGCTAATAAGTTGTGCATAGGTGGGCTGAGACTTGCACCTGGTTGCAGCTTTTAATGTCAGTGAATAAAACATATGTGAAAGGCAACAAGCAGTTGCTTTTGGCCTTATTTTTTTTTTTGCCATATGTCCTTTGATGGCCTTAAAGTTGAAAGCTTATAGAGAATTTCAAAGAAATGTTTTTTATTTTTTTTTTTTGTAAAAAATAAGCTGAAACTTTGAGTATTTATAAATCTTTAGAAAGTCTTACAAGAGAAGGAAAGTTATGATGATGTTGCTATATTCAAAGGACTTAATAGTCTTTCAATCAAGCTTGAAATGCAGAACTCTTCGAAATTAATTGATTGAAAGACTGTTTTGCTGGAATCTTCTAATTTATTCTACTAATTTCTTTGGCTATTCTTTTTTTTTTTTTTTTGCATATTATTATAATGTTGTGTATACAAAGTGTTGTGTACACGTGGCTTGGCCATTTCGAAAGGGAGCTCCTTGCTAGTTCATTATCATTTTCCAAACAATAAAATGTCCATAATTAATAAGTGTGTTGTTTCCCTAACGTCACTAAAATCGACTATTTATAAATGTTCATTCTGGCCTGGTCATTATAGCCGGGCACATTCAATACGAATGGAGAGTTTAATACCAAAAGGATATTGGAATATTTTGCACAAATGCGGCGTATACGCAATATTCTAAATATATATAAAAACATTGGAGGAGGAGTGAGGGCAGTGTCTGTGGTGCAGTGCGGCTTCGTTGACCTGTAACATTTTCAATTGTTAACCACCCACAAATATCAATAGAAGCCGTAGTCATTTTCCGCTCTCTCTCTTGAAATAACATTTATAAATAAATAATTATGCGATCGTTTTTTGGTGTTTGGTGAGTCGCTACCACGCTAGCTCATATTGTATTCAAGCATTCCAGGTGGCATGTCTAGTTTTTTGTGGCCACACAAAATTGTTAAAGCTATCTGAATGACTGCTGAATAGAATGTGGAATTGGCGTGAAAGTTGAGAGGTTGTTGGTCTACGAATTGGTTTGATATAAGAACGAACGTAAAAGTTCAAAAATCAATCAACGTGCGAAAAAGGCAATTTGTGGTTTTCATTGCAGAAGCTACAAAAAAAGAAACAACAACAACAAGAATAGAAGCTGGTATACCCACAACAAGAGAGAAAAAATATATATATATAAATATATAAGGAGAAGTGCTTGAAAATTCTATTATAAGCAAAGTTCCTGTGGTTAGATTGTGACTTTGTCTGGATTTTTAAATGTATCAGAGCAGAACTGAATATGTTCACGGAGCGAATGGGGAACGGAACTTGAATAGAGTGAGTCTGATTTTGTCTGGATTTTTAAATGTATCAGAGTAGAGTTGAATACGTTCATGGAGCGAAAGGGGAATGGAACTTGAATAGAGTGAATCTGAACTTATCTGGATTCTTAAAAGTATCAGAGCAGAGCTGAATACGTTCATGGAGCGAACTGGGAAAGGAACTTGAATAGAGTGAGTCTGAACTTGTCTGGATTTTTAAATGTAACAGAGCTGAGCTGAATATGTTCAGGGAACGATCGGAGAATGGAACTTGAATAGAGTGAATCTGAACTTGTCTGTATTTTTATATGTATCAGAGCAGAGCTGAATATGTTCACGGAACGAACGGAGAATCAAAATTGAGCAAAGTGAATCCGAACTTGTCTGGAGTTTTAGATGTATCAGAGCAGAGTGAATCTAAACTTGATACCGTCGAGCTGAATAAGTTCGTGGAACCAACCAAGAACAGTAATTGAACAGAATAGGTTGATTAATTTGTTTTCTGGCAAAATTCGAATTTATTCAATCCCAATTCAACTCGAACAAATCACTTTGTTTTCTATAAATTTAAATGTCTTATAGAACGTAGCTCATACAAAGTCAATGTTCAAGACTAAGCTTATTTCCTTCCCCGGAACTCTTTGGCTCAACTCTATTTTGAAGTTGACTAGTGTCTTTCCCTTTACTTTTTGGAAAAATATTCAATCCTACTTTTGTATGCAACTTTAGCCAGTTGACAACTTTTTTGCGCTTGAGAAATTCCACCTCTGCCTTTTTGGGACTTATCCTTTCCTTCGTCAAAAAGTCCCCACAGAAATTTCACCCACATTTATATGTACCTGAACTGTTGCAAACATCTGGTGGCATAAAAATCACTCAAATCGAAATCCATATTAAAGTTTATTTTGTTTGTGTGTTTGTGCGTCATTTTGCACATTATTCCCCAGCGTGCCGTTGGTCAATGACGCATTTAATAGCTTTTCTTGAGCTTTATTGTGCTTGAAAATTTTTCGGCCTTGTCCAACAATAACAACAGCAACAACAACAACAACATCGACCTACAACAATGCCTACAAAACCAACAATAAAAGAGCATTTTTCAATTTCCTGACAAACATTTTTCTCATTTAGGATTTTGCCATGAGTTTTCGGTTGATATATAAATATAAGAATAAATATAAAAAAAAAAACAGAAACAAATTATTATAAATTCTATTATTGTGTGGGCCCTAAAATTAAAGGAAAAACGTGCCAATTAGCTCTGAGGGTGTTTGTTTGCGGCTTTGTTTTGCCGGCAACCAATTTCTTCGGGGTCTGCGACTAGACCTCAGGTGATTTACTAGGTAAATTTAATTAACATGGGACTGTCAAAAGAAAATTTTTAAAGCAAAAAAGAAAAAAAGAAAAGATTCTTTTAAATTAGAGAAAGAGATGGTATTCACAATATTAACGCTTGACTGCCAAACGGATATCCTTTTTGAATGCCAAAACCAAATCAACCCAAGTGGAATTAAAGGATGCCGCTGACGTAGAATGATTGGTTGACTATCGCCCAAAAAAAAAAAAAGAAAAATATCCTTTGAAAATGCAGTTGAATGCAACAGAGCCAATTTAAATATTTTTTCAATTTCCTTGGTGTTCTTTGAGGGTTTTTTTGCAACGATTGAAAATTCGCTTGGAGAATTTAAATGCCCAAAATTGGAACCGCCATTCTATTCCATTTTAGATGATTTCCTTGATTAAAAAACGCGTAATTAGACCAATAAAAAAAATGCTTTAAAAAGAATTTGCCTAGATTCTCAAGATTCTGGAGAAGCCCCTTCTTTGGTCATTGTCAATTTCAATTAATTTTGTCACATTTTTAACGCCTCAGCAGAAAACTTAATGATCCACACATTTCGAATTTTATTGATAATTGTCTTGAAACTTAATTAGCCAGGGCTTTTGTTCTTGTCTCTGTTTGATTTACTGTATGTGTGTATATGTGTGTGTGTGTGTGTGTGTGTTTGTTGGGCTAATTGCGGCGGCAATAGCGATGATGATGTGGCAATTAAAATGAAATTAAACGCATGACAAACGAGTCACTCGGGGTAACTGTGTTAAATCCAAAAGGACTTTGATTGTCACCAAGAGATTTTTCGTATTTTTTCCCTCTTCATCTTCTTCTTCGCCTCATTAATATTGCAAGTACAAAGAGAATAAAGAAGAAGAATAAGAAGAAGAAGCTAAGTGATAGAGCAGGCAATAGAGCAAAGCTTGCAATTTTCCAGAGCCTCAGCAGTGATTGTTTAATAATGGCAAGATTGAGACTGAAAAATAGTCCGGGTAGCAATAGGGTAAACATTTGGACAGCAAACATTTACCAGACCCCGATCACAAAGAGAGAAAGGTGCTCGAAAGGCAAAGCAAATACTTGACCAATATTGAAAAAAAATAAAGAAAAGAAATGAGCGTGACCGGGGGCTGTTCTTGTCTTTTTTTTTCTTTTCTTGGGCAGAGTGACAAAGTACAGGTCACTTGACTATTTACTAGAGGAGTCCGGGCCACAACAATGCGCCAATTTAGTCAAGAGCCTGGTCGCTCATTGTCCCCAGTTTTTCTAAAGTCGGCCAATCAATCAGGTAAAAGCAATCAGGCGAGCGGTTTTCATTACTCTTCTTAAAGGACACTTGAAGTCAAGGCGTTTCTTCTCACTCTCTCTCTCTCTCTCTCTCTCTCTTCACAGACTTGTTTAAACATCCAAGTTCTTTGGTGTTCTTTTGCTTGGTCTTGTTATTCTCGCCCTTTTTGTTTATTCCTTTTGCTTGGGCAATTTGCTAATGTAAAAGGAAAACTTGAAACTTGAAACTTTCGAGCAAGTAAGTGCAACTGCAAAGATTCAAATTGCAGTTAATGGGAAAATGGAAAATTTAAAGTGCTGCTTCGAGCGTAAATTGAATCGTCTCACCATTTCGCCATTACAAATTACAACACAATCACATTTTGAGTACTCCCTGGAGAGATTCAAAAGGGCAAAGTCATACATCAATTACTGTCTCAATTAGTTTTGGGCCAAAATGTCCTTTGGTGGTTTAAACCGAATCGAAGGCCAACACAACAAAAGAAATAAATAATAGAAAAAAAAATAGACAAATACCAAAGCATATTCCAGTCAGGTCAAAACATAAGCCAAAATTGAATGCTGCATGCAGAAGCAACTTTGCTTTGAGGTTAGTTAACTAAGCTTCTATCCTCACCTCTTCCCCTCCCCCTGGACAAGCTATCTTTGGCTTATCCTTTTCACTGCCTGGCTGGTCGTTTCGCTACACTGGCACGTTTTCCTTTTGCATAATTGAAGACATCGGTGTTTTGGGGTCTCGTGGGCTTCCGGTCTGTAGTATATGGTATATAGGTATATATATATTTTTTTCCTTATCCATGTATTCAGATTTACGCTGCCCACACATACAACCAGGGCAAGCAATTAATTGATTTAATATTAAATTGCCTTGTTTTTTTTTTTTTTTTGGTTACATTTTGGGCACTCTCTTATATTACGTATACGTTGATTTGGGGCACAAAAATGTATATAGAAAGAAAAATTCAAGCGTAACTTATTGACATAAAACAGGGGAACCTTCACATAAAAAAAAAAAAAAAAAAAAATAGAATTGAAACCAAAATTCAATGTGTCAATCAAAGCGCGAAACACTCACTGCGATTCCCTCGTGGCTTCCTCAATAAACACACACACACACACACACACACACACACACGTACACATGCACACGAGCAAAGGCAAATATTGACAGGCAGAAAATGCTAAAGTTGCCATTTCAACAATTGCTGCGCCAACTCATCATACTTTTCCATAAATAAAAAAATCGCTTCTTCTTATATTCTCGTTTTTTTTTTCTTGTCCTCGCCAATCCAAGTCAAATATTACATAATTTAGCATCAATATTGTCTGTCTCTGTTTTGTGTGTGTGTGTGCTTGTGTGCAATTTAGTTATTTTAATTTTTCAACATTTTTGACAAACGGCGCCCAAAAACGCAGCTGCCAACAGTAATGATAGAACCCAAATTGCTCTACGCAGCATAAACAAAAACGAAAAAGAAGCGGAAGAAGGAGAAACAAAAAATTCAATATAAGAAAAGTAAAAAAGTAACAAAAAACGACTCTGGAAATTCAGGCCAGATATTGATTACTATCTGGCATTAGGCTTTCTTTTTATTTCTATTCCATGATGTTGGGGGGGGGGGGGGGAGCTTGGGTAGATTGTTTGCGTCGGTATTAATAAATAAACAAGTTGAAAACATTTCCAACATTTTCATTTGTGTGAATTACTCCAAAACTGAAATGCTCTCTCTATGAATTTTGCAGAAAGTCTGATGGGCCAACATTTTAAAGTCAAAATGGAATTTAATCTGTCTCGAAATAGTCACAAAATTAAAAGGGTAAAAAGATAAGATTTAGATCAAATTTTTCAAATATCGATAATTTATATAAACAATTTGAAAATTTTGAAATTAATAATGAAGAGAAAGTATGCATAAAAAGTTAAGGTTTCCTAATTTTTTCCCCCGATATCAATAACTAAATCAATTATAAAATTGACTATTTGCCATCTATTGTTAAGTTCTGCCAAAAGTCAAGATACTCAGACTTGTTGTAGTCAAAGCCATTAAATTTGACTGACCTCCTCTTTGATGTTTAAAAGAATATTTTAATATCCTAACTTGTTGTGGATTGTTTTTGTTTTAAGCTCAAATGCTATTTGGAGTACAGAAAAAAAAATTCAATTTGATTAATTAACTGTAGATAAGAACATTTTGTGTTTCTGTATAAAAGTTAAAACAAATTGGTAGAAAAAAATCCCAACGTTATAATTGGGGTGCCGAAGATTACAAACTCTTTTCGAAATAAATCACATGAACGGAGTTGGTCGGTAAATAGAGTCGCTATAGATTGGCATGACAGGTACTATAGGATATAGTAGTCCGATTTTTCAAAAAATGTAGAGCCGAGGTAGGAAGAGATCAAACAATAAATGTGGGAGTTATTCCTAAGACCGATTTAAGTGGATACAGCAGCTATATGATATAATGGTCTGATCCGGCCGGTTCCGACAAAAAGAAGGGTTTATACCAATATATAGACTGGACGCAGAAAATAATAAAGGAAGCGCAAGCCACCTTCTAATGTTTCTTATACCGATTTAGACATCGTTCTATTTTATTCGAAAATTGTACAATCGGCTTTCTAACAGTATTTTCGATCTGAAATATCCATAGATTTTCATGTAGTCAGTAAGTGCCGCAGATATTCCTAAGACCGATTTGTATGGCAAGAACTTTGATGAAAAAATCGAGATGAATATCCCATTTAAACACTTTAAAATCATAAAGGAGATTGGAAAAATATATTAAGTAGGTCCTATGTTATCGGATATGGGACTTAAGCTAGCAAAGTTGATGAAGAACTTACTCATCGATAATATCAATTTGAGGATCTATTTCCTTTGTTCATAAGAGCTCTATGGAATCAGTTCATGTTTCTACGTTTCGCCTATCAGGTACAGTGTTTCCAAAGTCGGTTATGCCGGACTATAAAGTTCGCCTTCATTCTTTTTTTAAGTTGAGAAAACTTGAAGGGTTTCAGTCGTTTGTTTGACACACTTAATATGAATTTTTGGTCACTCACTTTATCTGCTACTGGCAATTTAACATATTTATGATATATTTGATAGTCCTTGTTCCTATGTCTGTTTATGAAAGCTTGTTTGCCTGGCATTTTTTGTTGTGATGCCCCAGAAGTTTTTGCTATTTCATATTTCAAAATTCTAGATGCAAAATAAAAAAAAAAAAAAAAAAACAATCGCAAAGAAAGATAAAGGGGAGAGAAATATTTTTCAGCTTGACTAAAAATATTTGCCTTAACAATTGGTTGTCTGGTCAGAAATAGAATTTGTTGTATTTGTATTTATGTGGCTGACAGTTGAGTTGAGTTGCGGAATTGTGAGGAGTGTGCGAGTGTGGAAGGGCCGAAAGGTTAAATGACAAATGCCAAGTATGTCTATCTGCCCCATAATCTTAGCATTTAGCCTGGTTGTCCTCTCGGTCTGTTTGCCTAAAATTGAGCACAGGAACGCGTTGACATTTTAATTAGAGCCCAGCAAATGCGTTTCATACTTGGAGAAGGCACGGCGGCAATTACAGCCTGACAGGCTAACACCAACCAGGATACGCCTTGAGTGTGCTGCCAGCTTGTGTGATGAATGGTGGTGGTGGCCACAGCAAGGACTCAATTCCCTGGAATTAAGCAATCAGACCAAACCAAGATGTGATGATAGAGTCTGGGCCTGATTCGCGTCGATGTGGCCAAATGACAACATAATTGGAGGAAATCACTTTCTGAGTTGGTATAGCGTCGAAAAGAAACTGCGGAAAAAGAAAACTGCCAAAGCACCTGTCAAACACTCAATTTACCAAACAATCCGCCTACTTTAAGGCGCAAGATATATTACAAACACGAGAGTTGCTTGTACAGTTTAAAAATCAAGAAAAAATAAGACCTATAATTTTCATTTTTAGAATCTAACCAAATCAAATATTTCAATTTACATCCTAGCTTTGCCTTTGTTTGATTTAAAAAGTTAATTTAAATTGCTTCAGAAAACTAATCGAATGACCCTCGCTTCTGTGGCATCTCTTCATATTGGCACTAATTTGACTTCTCGGGGCTGAGTTGGTTATTTTATTTGGTATCTCGGGCAAACAAAATTGTTTGAGCTGTGTCGGGCTCGGCCCCTCTTTCTTTCTGACTCATTTTCGGGCATATTTTCACATTCTAATTTATTTTTATATATCTTAATTCACGTATGTGTGAGTCAATGTGTTTCTAAATGCCTCAATGCGTACATGTTTTCTCTTATTTTTTTCTCGTCTTTTTTTTGGGTATTGTAGGAGTGTGGGTTTCATTAGAAGAGATGCCATCATCGTCAGCTGATTATCACAATGTTGATGATGTTGACGCCTACGACAAATTGCAGGAAATTGGCAACAAATTTACTTATATACACACAAGCAAACACACTGAGAAGGACACTAAGGAACACACCCACAAAATAGACAATAGAAAAAATATCAAAATACAAATTTTTATATATAATATAAAAATTCAAGTTGTAGTTTGTTTGTCTATTTTTTGTGCGCCTTTTCATTATACAAATTCTCGGTTAAAAGTAGCCCTTTTGGTTGGTTTCTTATTTAGCTCTGTACACTTGCTGTATTTGATTTCTTAATCAAATATTGTCGGCCTTTCTTTAGTTTTATGGAAATGCTTGGCATAACAATCGTTCAGTATCGAACAGAACAGATGAAAACGAATTTCAATGGAATTTTAAGCAACTCAAAAGAGACTTCCGGCCAAAAGGACCACTAAGCTTAGACACTTCTGGCATACGTAAGTAGCAAATTAATCGACAACTGAGCTGAAACCGTTTTTTCTTTTCCTTTTTTCGATTCGATCGGTTTGACTGGCATTTTTGATTTAACTAATCAATCAAGCAAGCAGCGCTGACAGTTCAGTTTAGTTCATCATATTCGAACTATTCTTCCTATCAATTTAAGACAGCAAAATATTCAGTTCAAAGGAAATCTAATCTGCGGTTACACGAATCAAGTTACATGCTTTTAACGAATTGTATTGAGTTTCTATTTTAGCTAATAAAACTTCTCCGATACTCTATAGAATGATCAAAGGCTAATTCATATTTCTAGATTCTCCTATAGTCTTGTGATCGTCTTGATTGCAACGAGAGAAAGGTACAGTTGTGCCCTGCAGCTGATTAAAGAGTTGCCAGATTGTCTTGATTCAGGGGAATGTAAAAAAAGTGTATTCCAAGGTTTGTGACTTTTCGATACGATTTCATTTTTGTTATTTGCATTTAAGTTTTTTTCAGATTTTGAAATGCATTTCATGTTTAATTTGTTTTTTTGTAGGTTTTTTGTTGTGGGTTTTCTCGGTTTGCCGGTTTTTTCATTTTGTCAGTTTGTCTTTTTGCCATTGTGTCCTTTGTTGACTGTCCCATGTCCCTTGGGCTGTCAGTTGCATTTTAGCCTTGTTTGACTGCCTCTCCTATGCGACATATGATGAATTTTAGTGTTGTGTGCGTGTTTTTTGTGGGAGTTTTATTTTTTTTTTATTTTCGCTTTGGGTATTTGCTCTGAGCTGGCTTGTGCTTTATCGATTCGTTTCATCAATCATGCCACTTATGGAAATCAAAATCAATATATTTTCATTTATATGTTGAATTGGCCAGCACAATAACGCATATTGTGAGCTTATATTCTATTGTATGGCCATTTCATTTTTTTTTCAGGTTTATATTTCATGTTATGCGTGAGTGTTGACCGATGTTTTCAGCCATCTACTCCACCTTTTGTTGATTTACATATCACTAGACAAATTAGTAGAATCATGAGAAGGGATACAAAAAGAAAAAATGAACAAAAGGTCTTCCAATGCTTTTGAGGGCGGATAATAAAAAAAAAACGAAAGAAAAGAAAATTTGTATGCGAAGGAAAATGTGAATTTCATTTGTTTGCATTTAGATTGTTGAAGGGCTCACATATGGTCAGAAATGAAAAGGAAAGGCAGAAAGAAAGAAAAAAAAAGAAGAATCATAATCAAATTTGTATGCAAAGAAATGTTTCGTGTTTGAGTTTTTATTACTTTGGTGATTTGTCTATCGTTTGGTAGCTCATAAAATTATTACTAAATAAATTCTGTACAAAATGGAAGCATGATTAGAATTTTAAGAGGCCATTCTAATCTAGTTTTTTTTAAAAATAATTTCTCATACAGTGTCGAATTTTTTTCAATATTTTATAGATTTCCCAAAAAAAATTTCCAACAGTAAAAAATAAAAATGTCAGTTACATTTCGCCAGATGGCGCCACTAAAAGAAGAGACTCTCATGTTGAGTGTTCTCTGAGTCTGAGCTTTTGCTCTTTTTGTAGACTTTTTGCTTACCCATTTATTTAGTGACGTCATATCCTTTCATATGACCTCATAGAAAAGCTTCAATGTTTACGTGAATTAAACGAAATGAACTTCGCGCCAAAAATGGATGATATGAACTTTTGCCATTTTGTTTTGTTGCCATTTTCTGGGTTACGAGGCCGCCTTCAGTTTCATATGCTTTCGTTTCTCTTTTGTTTCTGTCAGAGAGCGAAATGCTTTGGATGTGTGCGTGTGTGTGTGTGTGTGTGTTTTTATGAAACTTATATAACATGTGCTTTAATTGCACTGAGAGAAATGTCAAAAATATGGATGAAGATTTTACAGGAATTGGAGAGAAGGAGAAACGGATAGTAATCTGAGCATTAAGAAATTAAGAATTTTATATATTTAAATTTGATAAGAATATAAATATTTTATCATTAAATTATTTGTAAAAATTTTAAAATATTTTGAACATTAATTCATAATTGGATTTAATCGGTATATAAGCTTTTCCAATCTCATTTATTAAATTCATTGGAAGGCTTTTGTGAATTTGTTTTTCAGAAGATTTCAAATTTGAAATGGAAATTATGAATATCTCAGAGACATCTGGCAACTCCGTGTACGTTGGACAGTTAAGAGCGAGAGAGCTTGGCATGTAAGAGAGTTCTTTGCTTTCGAGCTTAGCGTCACCACAATTTAAGCAAAGCAAAGAAAGTTGCTTTTTTCCTGGTCTTTCGTTGTCTTGTATTCTCACACACACACACACACAACAAACACAACGCGCAGCAGCAGCAACAGAGGCAGCAGCTAGCGTGCCAGTAAAAATCAAAAAGACTAATGCTTCGCTTGGCTCTGCTTTGGCCAGCCTGGCTTCTTTTCGAAGCACACTTTAACCAACTTCTACCAAAGTCAGTAAAGCCAAAGTAAGAGCAGAGCTGCCGACGTCGGCAGCGACGGCATTGAGCGCTAGCAACGTTGTTGTAGTCGTTTTGGTTTGCCGTTATGCGCTGTTTCATTCACTTGATTGTCAGTTCAGTTCAGTTCAGTGCAGAGCTGCGTCGTTGTCGTTGTCAATCGCAACGGGAGAGACACACACGCGTGGAACAGAATTTTGTGTGCCAAGATGCACGATGTGTTTTATGTGTGTTGTTCTTGTTGTTGTTGTTGCCTGGTGCCCCTCAAATAATCGAAAGTAAAATGGCCACAACTTCTTCCGGGCCTGGTTTTAGTGGCCAAAACATGTATTTTTCACCAATCTAAAAACGGGGGACGGGCTGGTGAGAGTGTTTGTGTGTGTGTGCGCGGTCTGTTTTTGTTAATTAACAAAATGTTGCGGTGCGCCAGTGAAAATCTCAAGAAAAATGACTTGGTGTGCGTGTTGGCCAAACCAGTTATATTGTCATGTCCTTGAGTCAAAAAAGAAAAAGGAAGAAGAAAAAAAAAACAAACACGAGAAAACGGGAACTGTGAATGGAGAGTAAAAATACAAGTAAAATATGAAAATGTAGTGAAGTAGTGAACCATTGAGCAGCGTCAGCAGAAACAGCAGAATTCACTTGAGGCAGCAGCTGCAATGTTGAAAAAAATTTGCATGTGATGACACCTAACGGCACGACCACAGGCACACACATACACACACCCACAGAGACGTGGTGTCAGTTATCCCAGTAAACCATAAAAATGAAAATAACAAAGAAAACAAGAAATCTTAGTAAAAAAAAAAAAATTAAGAAAAAAACTATCTAGGGTGTGACTAACAGCGTGGACGTATCTGTGTGTGTGTGTATCATTGTAAAAATAAAGAAATAATGCATAGAAATCGGAATTGAAAAATACACTTATATTGTGTACTTAAATGCGTGCCCACGTGGCGTATGTGTTATTTTTTTGTTATTTGATTTTTTTTTAGCATACTTTTGTGCGCAGACTTTGAAATAACCTTGCGCTGTTCCTTAGCTTCAATTGTTTTCCGTTTTATTCTTATATTTATTTTTTTTTCATTATTTACTCTGCCTGTTTCACTACCACATGGCGTATACGTATTACACACAGACCGTCTCAAAGAATCTTCTACAATTTAAATAAATAAAAAAAAAATGTTTGTTCTGTGAGAATCCCAAAGAGTTGAGAAAATCGATGGAAACTCGAAAATGTTAAGTTGTTTCTTCTTTTGTTTTGTCTACTCTTTTCTGTTGATGCTCTTTCTACTTCGTTTGATTCCGGTTGAACTGTTATTTCAGCTTGACTGCAGTTTTCCTAAGAAAATAGCCCGTGAAATTTTCACTTTCCCAAACTAACTTAAAATAAACTCCTAAGTCGACTTGTTTCCAAGAGTCTTCTTATCATATATTTTTATTATTATTTTTGTATATATCATATTATGATTCGCCGCTGTCAAAGGAATTCCGAAAGAGGGCATGGACGTGAAAGACAGAGAGAGAGAGAGAGTGAGGAGAGAGAAAGATAAAAAGATGCATGACAAAGTTCGTCATGTTTGTTTAATGCCCCGTAGCTGATTTTTTATTTTATATTTATTTTTTTCTCTGTTTCCTTTTATTGAGAGCATAGAGATGGAAACGTGAGTCTGATATTTTTTTCAGATATTAAATGGGTTATTTTTATTTATCAAATCTACAAAAAAAACTCTAAATAATTCTTCAGTATTTTTGAATAAATTTTAGTTGTAAGGGAACAAATATTTAATTTAATAAATGAGTTGTTTTTAAATCCTAAAAATCATCTGTAAAGATCTTTAGAAAATTGACTATGAAATAGTTAAGATTGTTTTTTTTTAAGATTTCTGAAAAAATAAAGTGCCGACTCCGCTAAAGTTTTTCAGCATTTTTTTCCATTTAATATTTTCTTATTAAATTGAATAGAGTGTAGGAAAGTCTTTCCATTTAATCTGATTTGAATTGATTTTGTTGACCAACTATTTTCGAACTAAACAATTTCCATTTCCCTCAAGAATCTTTATACTTCATTTCCTATAGCTAATTCACTTTCTTCCTGATTCCAATCTCTTAGCTTAAGGCCCAAGGCTCACTTTGCTTGCCATTGTTTGCTTCTGTTTTGGTAAGACTCTTTGGCATTTTTGCTACCTACTTAATTGAGCTTATCTTTGTTTTTTTTTTTTTTTTTTTTTTTTTTGTCACGTTACCATCTCTATGTTGATTCTCTAGTAAGTTGGCTTTGCCTTGACATATTTCGTTTGGGCCGGGGCAAAAGCATTTGGGGACTTTTGTATAGCCCTGGCATTTTGAGGCTGCTGGTCCGTTGTCAGACTGTCGTCAGTTTTGTTGTTCCGACTCTTCATTTTGCAATTTTCCAACGCAGTTTCACGTTAGTTTGGCTCTCAACCAAAATAGGCGCACACTCTATTTTCAAAATATCTGCCACTTTGTATCATTTCACATACACAAGTATAAGTAAAGCTCTTCATAAATCTTGTGTGGAGAGTTTGTAGTTTTTCTTCCCTTCCCTTCCTGTTCAATAGAATTTTATGATAGATCAGTGTTGGCCGGTGGCAGAAGAGGTTTAAAAAAAAACTCTCTTTTGACCAGCTTTACACTCTGGCACATTTTCGTGTTACTCATTTGCCTTTGGCACATACAAAATAGCCGCTCATAAAAATCCGCACGTCCACGTTTGCGTGCTCGGCTTGGCGGAATTGGCCATTTGGTGTGCACAAAATTTACATACCAATTAAGTTGGCTTTGTTGAAACTACACTTGTAGTAGTTTTGGTATACGAATACAATTTCCGTCGTAATACTTTGAACCAATTTCAACAATCGCGGCCTTTGGGGAGTTGTAGTCTGATTTTGCATGTTGCTGATTAAAATCTTTGGGACAGTTTTGTTTTTGCTAAATGTCGCATTAGCAGTTTGAATTTGTGTGGCCAAGTGATTTAGGCCAGATTTAATTAGATTCAAGGGAAATAAACAAAATATTGTCATGTTTTGGAATTTAAATTTTGATAAGAAGTCACAGAGTTATTTAGGCTTAAATCCACCTGACAAAAGAGCGGATACATTTTGTAATTTTGTGGCAACATAAAAAAATAAAAAAAATGTATACAAAGTCATATGGCAAATGTATATATCCATGATTATCCGTATTGGATTGTTTATGTGTGGCATTCCACATAAAAAAGAAAACATAAAAAGTAATTTTTTATTGGCGAAAACTGAGCCCAAGCAAATCTGTCGCCCTATCAAAAACCTTTTTACAACTCCCACTTTCATTTGTTTTGTTTTTTTTTTTGCTTTCACAGAAAGGTCGATGGAAGGCCAGAAGGAGTAGGTTTAAATAAAGAAAGCCAAAGATATACATGGGGATAAAGGCCAAATGCTATAAATATAGTGGGTGTATTTGGCAAAACCACAAGGGGAAACTATACCAATTTTATTTATGTACTTACACAAAAATGTATATTAAAAAATTTTCACTTATTAAAAAGACACACTTTATGATCTTTCTTTTCATTAAAAAAGATCAGAGCTAAGATCTATGATGAATATGAAATTAAAAAAAAAATGTCTTTCGTAAGCCTTTTGAATTCTCTTTGAAAAGTGTATTTGGAATTCAATCAGAAGGAATTAAATAAGTCTGTGTGTATTGCATTTGTCTGGCTTTTCTTGTCTTGACCTTTGCATGATTGGTCAATGGCCCAAAGATGAAAGAACTTGTAAGCCAAAATACAGAAAAGAAAGAGCAAAATTATTTTTATTTTGTAAAGAAAATGCTGCGAAAAGTTTTTCCTTTTCAACAAATTTCTTTTATTTATATTTTATGCTGTAAAGGCAGTCGACACAAAAAGAAACTAAGCCCACTGTTTCCATTTTGGTCTACCTATAAAAGAAGGGTCTCCCAAAATGATCAAAAGTAGAGTTAATCTACGACCCAAGGACACGGCAGAATGTCTGAAAGGAACAAAAAAAAAAAAAAAAAAAAAAACAATCTATTGCCTTTTGCTTAGGGCCGTGTTTTTTAGTCTCAATAAAGTTTGTCCAGCCGCAGTGCAGTCATTTTATAAATATTTAATAATATACTTTATATATTTTGCGAAAATTAAAGTTGGCATTTTAATTAAATATTTAAATTGGGTTGGTCAAACACAGACACTTGGCCTAATGTAAGTCATTTATAAGCAGACAAGTCGGACCAGTTGGCCTTTTTTGTTAGCCAGTTTTGATGCCCGACTTGTGGGTGTGTATTCGTGCATTGCATTAATCAAAATGCCTTCCTGAAATTTAGAGAAAATGTTCAAGTTCCTTGCCCCATAACGAACATCAATGTGGTTTTGGGAGTGGAGTGGAAATAGAACCTTCTTCGTTCCATCAAAATTGTTTTGGCATTTTATGAGATTTTCCTTGTCTTTGGCTGAAGCTGATGAGTATCTAAATGCCTTAAGTGTATTGTATGTGGTTATAAGTAAAGCCAATTTTCATTGGCGTATAAAATTGACTAATGAGTCAAAGTGTTCCAAGGCCACTTTGCCATGATTGAGCAGAAATAACACACAATAAATCATAAAGTTCGATAAATAAAATATGATTGACAGAGTAGCATTCTCTGTTTTTTTTTTTTTTAGAGAGTTATTTAAGTAGTTTATGGAAAATTCTTGAAATATTTCTATGGTAGACCGAGTGAACTTTGTTAGCTACCCTCGGCTTGTTGACTTGCAAGAAATTCGAAATATGTAGAGCAATTTGTATGAACAATTTAGCCAGTGGGTATTTTCTGCTTGCCTTATCCAGTTTTGTCTTTTATTTTATTTTTTTTTTCGATTTAAGCAATCAGAGACGAAGTCACACACACACACACATACGCAACCATGGAGACATTTAGAGATTTGGCTAGAAGAAGGAAAAGCCCGCTTATAGCGCCATATTAACTCGTCCCTATAATCTCGGTTGTTTTTTTTTTGTTCTTTTTTTGTTTCATTCTTGCTGTCATTTCTTTTTTCTTAGTCCAACTTAGCTCAGCTCAGCGGGCGTTTACCATTTGTAGATTATTTGCTGGTTATGTTGGTGGTAATTTTCTTTTATTTTATATTTTCCATTTTTTTTTTTTTTTTAACTTTTTTCCCTTGATTTGCCAAGTTAAGTGATTGTTGAGTTGGCTTTTTCCTTTCGTTTTTAGAAAAACACGCTTAAAGTTGGCAAACTTTGACCCTCAAATATTTTCTTGTTGGCTTTTCATCTCTCTCTCTCTCTCTCTCTCTGGCAGGTTTCAAATGAAAAATGCATTTGAGTTTAGTTTAAATTTAAATTTTATAAATTTTGTTTGACTAAGCTCTTGGGTCGTTAGGGTTTTGCTTTTTCTGTGCAATTTGCATTTAATTTGAAATCGTCCATTTAAATTTGCGGTTTGTTTTAATTTAGTAGACAGTTTGCTCTGAGCTAGATGAGAACCATAAATGAATGAAGTCTTGGTAAATAAACAAATACACAAATAAATCTCTATGGAATTAAGTTTTTGGAGATTTGTGGAATTAAGCTTATTTTTCTAGAGCTCTTTAAATATTTGTTTTCAGCAAACTTTAATGAGTTTCCCAGACAGAATTGTTAGTTTTTAAATTTGAGTTCATCTTTAATTTTTAAAAATTCCATATAATTAATTTTATAAAAGTATTTCTTTGATCTCCTACTTGGCATGTCAAAGTCACCAAATTTTCCTAGAACTAAATATTTTATCTCAAAATTTAAGTCAACGTTCGGTTTGGCATATCTTTTGAAAATTAAATTCTCTTATGATTTCGTGCAATATCTCAAACCATCTTATGATTAAATTTTTACATTTGAATATGCTTTTACTTTAATTCATAAAAGTTATGACATAAAAGTGCATTCAATCGTAAAAGTTGAAAACAAAACTTTTCTTCATAAGGAAAAAGGAAAAAATATTTGAAGAGAAAAGTTGCAGTTTCCTTGAGTTCTCACAATGGTTGGCTTGGGTGAATAGGTAAGATGGCTATTTTAAGAGTGTCTTTGTTTGATGGGAAAATATGTTTAAAGCCTTTAAGAGGACGTGTAGATAAAGGTCTTTAAGGCTTATCATTGTGTGGATGTGTTGTGGTGTTGGCAAAGATTTTCGGCTTACATTTTGTTTAAGCATTTTTAAGGCTTAAATGGCTTAGGCAAGTTGGCAATACCAATACCACAGGCTGTTTAACTTTGTTAGATTAAAAAAGTTACCTTGTTGGACTTGCTAATTTTTTTTATTGTTGTTGTTTTTTTTGGACCGCCTTGAGCAAAAGATAACACAAACAAATTCGAAGAAAGTAGGTGTGAAAACCGCGGATATGTGAAAGAGTCAAGGTAGATGGAATGGTTTGTGTGTGTATGTGTTTATGTCTTTCGTTTTCATTCAAGTCTTTTCTTGGCGCTGAGTCAAATAAAAATTCAATTTGAAAATTCAGCCAAGCACCACACCCCCCAAGAACAACAAAAAAGTTTGCTTGCCACAAATCAATTTCGCCTTGGCACTAAACGAAACATGAGACTGAGCATGAAATAAGCAAGCCAAAGAAAGGCAAGAAAAATTGCTAAGGCGCAAAAAAAGAAAAAAGAATGTAAAGGCTTTTATGAATTTGACTAAACGATAGATAGGAAAAGAGAGATAACAAGAAAAAACAACAATAAATGCTTGAAATAGTTGAAATGGTCTGTTGAAATTGAAATTTTGAATTGAATCAAAACATTTCATAAGATTTAAAATTTAAACTAAGGGATTTGCAAGAGCTTATGAATATACCGAAATACTCTATGGAAAATAATTTTAATATTTTTGAAGTGCTTTCAAATGAGCTAAAGCCTCTTCATTTCAGTTGGAAAAGGTTGCAACTATTTCCGGAAAAACGAGCAACTGTTTAAATTGATTTATAACAGAATTTATAGGCAGCATTAAAAAAAAAAATAAAAATAAAAACAGCCTGAGCTGTACAGTTGATGATGTGACCTTCTGTGGGCTCTGGCATATACAGAAATAAAACATTACCTACCTCAACTACAAGGCTATCAGCGGCAGCAGTTTGGAAAAAAAAGGGTCATGGGCACAAGTCTTGTGAAGAGTTCAAAGCGCTTTTGATGAGGGTAATACACGGAGGATTTAATAGAAGCGCTCAATCATTCTTACTCTCTGCTTAATTCAGCTCAACCCCAACTCAGTGGCTGTCTCGTGGAATTGACCAGCGGGACCAGAGAACTCATTTCACATGCACACACAGCATAGACTAAAGTTCTCATAAAATTCGAAATGGTTGAGGTTAAAGCGCTTTGTCGGTTTAAGGATTTAGTGCGTATGTCTGTGTGGGGTCATACAAAAAATATATAGTTGAGTCAAAGAGCAAAAAAAAAAAAAAACATTCCCAACTACGTATACGTAATATTTATCAGTGTGTGATTTATTTTAGTTTTTTTTTTTTGTTATTCTCTTGTTGATTTTGGTGTGAGATGTCGCTTTGATTTAATGCACACATGCGTTGTGTTGATTGTGTTGATTTTGCTTTTTTTGTTTTTATATAGGATAACAAATATACAGGAACATTGACAGAATTTTTATTAGACTCTGACTTCTGACTCTTGTGAAGAAAGTGATGAGCTTAATTCTTATGTTCGTTGACAGCAACAATTCAGACTTAAGCTTGTCTTGTAGCTGTTCTTAAGAAATTGAGAATACCCAAAGAGCATTCTCACTTCTATATTCACACCCAAGACTGATCTCGCACTAGGCCCATTGCTGCCCTTCGTCACCTTCATGAAATGCTTGTCATTTCCGTTTCCGTGTCAACCTCGACTATTTCTCTCTGTGTGTGTGTATAATTTTTGGCCTTAGTCGTGCCAGCAATTACAAAGAGTCGTTTAAATGTCACCAAGCCGGGGCTTTGAATATCCGTTCCCTTATATGTATACCCTACGGTTCAACGGAAGTCAACTAACTTGTTTCATTTTGTTTTATGTTCTCTGAAATTAGTTTGCCGACTTGATGAATGTCCTTGGCAGGAGTGTGCGATAACATGAGTTATCGTATGTAACCGATTGTTAATTCCTCAGTATACAGAAAGGTTCCAAATTTGTTAAAGAACATGATTATCGATTATTCGATTTATATCGCCAGACTCTCTAGTTGGTTAAATTAGTTTGAGAACTTGATAAGTATTTTTAGTCCTGAGTAGACAGAAAGGTTCAATGATGTGTTTGGGTTAGCTATTATTTCAAGAAAGGCAGGAAAACGTGGCTAATAAATCAGCTATCGATTACTCGATATATTTCGTCAGTTCAGAAAAACCAGTATATTTAAATTTCTTTATGCTGTCTTATTTTTAAGTCAGATGGATTAATTTCTCTCCATGAACAGCAATCTATTATCGGTTGCAGAATTCCATTGACAGTTATCGACTATTCGATTACTTTACAATATTGAATGTACATTTTAAACTTTAGCAAAAGAGTGTCCTATTCAGTATCTTACTCATTCTTTCAATTGGAATGACCGATGTCAAGATGTTTTAGTTGTTGTCTTCCTATTTAAAGTCTTCTGTTATCTTTGTCGCAGGTGTCAGAGGTTGCGAAAGTTGGCAGCTCTATTTCATGTTCTTTGCCACTTTACCACTGTAGCCCAAGAGTATAAAAACTTGTTTTTATATGGCTTTGCAATTGGCAATAAGTTTTCTCTATAAATGCTATAAGCTGTCAGTGGGTCTGTAAATTTACATATCGTTATCAACAAGGACACATTTGAAGGGGTGCAACAGAATCGATTGCATTGAGGGTGGCTCAATTGATGCTATGCCACTGAGGGGTTTCGTTAAAGCTCTTGTTCGCTCGATGTTTTGCTCATTAAAAGATTAATGCCGAGCTCTTTGGTGCTCTCAGCATATAACAACTACAAAACGAGCTCACATTTCAGAGTGCCACTTGATCAATACTAAATGCACGGGAAGCAGGGAAGGTGTCGCGTGTAAAAATGTTTTTACTGTTTTCCGCACACCCAAAAATTATGCTAGCAAAATGGAAAAGATGAGTATGACCTTTGCACAGAGACACCCACAAACTAATATCTCATTGACTTTATGGGCGTTTTTGTTGGCGAAAAATTGGGTCGCGTGTTTGGCTAATCGAGTTTCTCCTGCCAATATTGTCCCAATATAATTTCAGTTTTATGCTTGCTTTGCATTTATCTTTAATTGGTTTACTAATTTAGATAAGCTTCGTGTATGCAAGCTAAAGATTTACCATCTATCTAACCACGTTTGCTTAATGTAATAAATTTTTATGCTTTCTCATCAGTTTTGCATTAAAATTTCTTACCCTGGGTAAGACTGGCTAAACTTTTTATGTCACTTTAGCGTTGGCCATAGATCAAAAGATGAATGTGCCGTAGCATAACCAACTGAAAAGTTATTAAAGACTGCCCCAATTTATGGCATTATAAAGAGCGTTCAACGCACTGGAACCGACTAACTGAGCTGGATTGGGGCATATTTTTTTTTGTTTCTTCCTAAATGTCAGTCTCGGCCATTTTCAGTCTCTTGCAATCTCTTGGCATCTCAACTTACGAGCAGCTGGGTTGCTTGTCTGTCAAATGAAATTCAAGTGCCTGAGAGATATAATAAAAAAAAAATTGTGCTATAAAACATTAAATGCGCAAATAATGTGCATAGCGAGTGTTATAATAAAATGAAAGAAATACAAATAAATAAAAGCTGACGCAGACCTGTCCAAGAAAATAAACAATTTTGGCATAAACTTTTCAATTTAAGTAAAAATATTAAAACTCTGTTAATTTTAGGAGAAAATTAGAAGCTCTTTTGGAAGGAAATATTTATTAGCCGTGATTCCTCAAACTCTCTTTTCGACTGTTGAAATTTTTGGAATAAAAAATTTCCTTAATTCAAAACTGCTAAAACATTTTTGTTTGTTTTAAGAAAAAATTTAAGAATTTTTAGAAAAAAAAATTTAAATCAAGGTTTGCCTTATTTTGGAATAAAATAATTCAGAGCAAAATCTATTAAAAATTTCAAAAAATTACTCTTGTTTGTCTTATTAAGTTTTGGATTTTTTTTTTTATTAGCAGGAAGCTGGGAAATTGTTTTGACTTTTAGTGACTGCAGTTTTGGCCAAAGTGGTGTGTGTTGTTTTCCATTATGCTGATGAGATGTGTCACACACACTCACACGCCTCTTTCAGATTGAGGGAGAAAAAAAAATGAAATGAGCTATTTTGGAGAGTAAGTGAAACTCATTAGAAATTCATGTGGTTGGTCGGAAATATTTCGGGTCGAGAATATTTTGCATTTCACTTTTGTTTATTTGGCTTTTCATTTAAATATTTGAAATGTTTTCAGGCACAGAACTTTTTCACCTGCCACAAAATTTAAAGAGCCGTGTGTCGTAGGCGGTGGGGGTAGCCGTAGGCAGGAAATTTGGCAACAAATCGTGACAAATTATATCAAAATCTAATAAAAGAAAAAAAAAAAACAACTCAATTTACATTGTTCGGAGGTGTTGGAGGATAAAACGAGGAAGCAATAAAGAGCCTAACAACGGAAGCTTTTAGCATATTTTCGTATTTAGGTAAACCCGAAATAATTTTAACAGAGTTTTTCTATCTTCCTTTTTTTGTCGTGTATTTCAATTCAAGTGCTGAAGTGAAAGGTAGTTTGTGCTGATACTTTTGGCTGGGTTTATGTGTTTTTATTTGAAGAGTCACTTTTATTATGCCTGACTTGATTTTAATATCATTTGAACGTGCTCTGTTTCAATTTAGAGGATGAGAGAAAAAGAAAAGAAAAAGTCGACTTTTCAGATCAACTCATTTGATTGATTGTGGCTACTTGACTTTTGACTTGGCATTCAATTAAATGTCTACTGCTATTTCTGCTGATGCTGTGGATGCTGATGCAAAGTGCATCAGATACAACAATTCATCATTGTCACGCTAACTGGCAAAATAATAAACTATAAGATACTCAGTCAATTGTTTTGTTTCCATTAATTGTTGATTGTGTTTAATGAAGTGTCCATTGCCATTGCGGGCAATTAATAGTGAATGAAAAACACTCAAAATAAAATGCATTTTCAGTAGTCAGTAGGTCTCTAAACCTACAGCAAGCAACAAAGAACGAAAATCACAAAAACCAAGACAACAAAAAAGAAAAGAAAAAAAAATAAAAATAGAGATCCAGGAATTTAGAGTGTCAAAGTGCCAAAGTTGAAAGCTGATAGAGTTTTCAAAGTGTTCCAGAGTGAAGTAAATAAAAGTTAAAAGAAAAATCAAATACGCAATCGTTTGTAATCGAAAACAAACTCATGTGAGTGAGAAACAGCAACACTTTGAGATGACACATAACCTTCAAGTGAGTTACACAGCTTTGGGTATGTCGGACGATAATCAAACCAACAGCTATTCGATGCCCTCGGTGGCATCGTCCAGCCGTGGGGCACGCAATGTCAATTTCAACGAGGACCTCAACGACCTGGCGGGTTATCCGCCACAACAGATGCCGGCAGTGCGTCGATTTTCTAAGTCAATTTTCCAGAGACCACGTTCCATGTCCGTATGGAGTGACATAAGTCGCAGTAGTATGCGTCTGGATGAAAGGTAAGAGACAATTGAATCAAGTGTGATCAGCTTGTGTGCTTCGATTTCGGGGTAAACAAAAGTCGAGTCTGCCAGGTGAAAGAATTAAGAGTGGTCTGACTGGCTGGAAAAATACCAAAAATCCAAGTCGCATAAGCATAGGATTGATTGAAGTCTTTTTCAAGTATTCTTAGCATGAAAAGCCGAATCGAATTGACAGAGATTGGCAGAGCTTTATGCTTTGAATATTTTAGGTATTTAAGAATTTATGTAGATTTTTATTCATGCCTTCATATTGGTTATTTGAGGTAGCTTTTAATAAAAATATAGCTTGACAAACCTTGGGAAAAATACCTCTAGTTTGTCATGAAAATATTAATGCTTAGACAGTCAGAATTAGTCATAAAAATATTAATTATATTTTGATATATGCAATTCAGTTAGACTTGTAAAATCATTATCAATCATTTCACAAATCAATAAGCAATATTAAATGTACCCGTGAGAGTCTCACGGAGGTTTGATTTCGTTCCACTGTGCGGCTTGGTTTGTTTGCCAGGGCCAAGTTGATTACGTGCATGTGGGCTTAGAGCGGAGAAATAAAGAAGGAGAATGAAAAAGGAATAAAAAGTAAAGCGAAGAATAACGAGAAAAAAAGGTTCATAAATATTTGTCAACATGACTGACGACGACACTTGATGACATTTTGCGCTTTGTAAAATGCTTGGTCTACCTATTTCATTTGTTTTTGTTTTCAACTGGTCTGGAATGTCATCTGAAGGCTAAACATGCGTGTGTGCTGGGGAAATAATCAAAATATTTACAACTGGGCGTATGCGTTATGTACAAAATTACGCATACGCCTGTTTGCCATACAAATACTGGCATTCATAAATGTGTATGCTACATACATAATTATATATGTATATTTTATAGCAATGGAAATTAAAATGCTAACAGTTTGTGAAAATATTTGCGGAACATTCGGACAAAGTATTTAAATAAACTTTTGATGATGCCCTTTGAGAGGTCAGTTTAGACGCGTCAGGCACTTAATTTTGGTCCAGAGCTTAGTTTGCTAACTTGAACTTTATTATCCTGTCATCTGTGATTATGGCCCATCGTCCTGAGTTTATGCCCTCGGACAACGTCTTTGGGAACTTTATCGGGTTCCTTTCAACATGTTTCACTACCCATCCTCTTGGGGTTACACTCATGTACGCATAGTCATGACGTTTTTTCCCTGGCAGATCAATGCCCATAAAATTGTAGACAAAAAAGTAAAGCCTCAAGCAGTTCAGCTCAAGGCAGCAGACCATAAAATGACAGCACAGAAAATTTACTTGACTGACTTTTTTCCATTCATTGGGAGTGCGTAAATGTAACCCTAAATGGGATAATTCAAATGGCATTTATCTCTTCAATGCGGCTGTCATTCAGCTCAGACCTTCAACTCTAAGCCACGAGGATTTCTTGAACAATTTAAATGAATTATTTTGGTTTTTCCCCAAAGGTTACATCATTTTGATTTTCACCATGTTTTTGTCAATTATTAATTTATTTTTAAGATTGAATCGAAAATATTTCCTCATCCCATTGTATTTTGGAATCATAAACAGTTTGAATTAATTTCCCTTTGATATTATTTATATGTATATATATTTTATATTTAGAACTTCTTACCTTGATTTTTACTAATTTATTTTAAATTCTTTGTATAGTCAATTAAAATATTTTAAATTCCTTAAATTTATTTTCTGTTTCTGTTTGAAAGAATGAAATCATTATTGGACATGTATAAAATTACTTTGATTTGAAATTGAAATAAATGCAATAAGCTGTTGTATTTTTTGTAAATAATTTAAGAAATTGTTTATTATGAAGCTGCCACAAATTGAATTTAGCACGAACAAAAATAATTTTTTGTCAGACTTTTGAAGTCAGAGCCGGCACGATATCGGGAAAGCTCATTTTGTGCATTTGTTAGCGGAAGCGCACGTACAGTAACAGGAAACAGGACACGTTTGCAGCTGGCACGATTTTCTCATGGAAATATGAGAACTCTGGCAAAATGCAAGCCTGCACGATACAAAAATACAACAAAAGAAAATTGTGCCAGTCGAAAAGGCAAGCCAAGTCAAGCCAAGTGAAGTCATGGCAGGACTCGACACGACAGGCCCAGGCAGTCAAACTGTGAGGCTTTGAATGCGGCAAAGTGCTAAAATGATGTGGCCAGTAAGCCAAGCTGGTGAGAGTTTTGGCCACGAAACGTCAGGCCTATGCAAACTTTGTGGTTACTTGGCGGCTTAGTACTTCCAATTTATGTCAGATTCAATGTCGGCAAAACCCTGGCCAACATCAGGAAGCCACTCACATATAGATGGAGAGCTGCTTTTCCGTTTGGGTGTGAGCGCTTTTCGATGGAGAATGTATTTGACTGCCAATTAGCGTAAATAACTCAATTATGCCTACACTCATCCAACAGGCACATATCGATTGTGCTCCCCAGCGAACACCTCTCAGCAACACCTTTGATTGGTGATTATGTGGGTCCTCTGGGGTCTAATTGGCTTGACATTGGCCTGGCCTGGCCTGGCCTGGTATTGTGTTTGACTTAAACTGTCAGGACCAGATCATATCACTGACCGAGGAGGTTCTTCGAAAAGGCATCGTTGTTACTACAGGTCTCTTGGTGAAATTTTCGGCAATCAGAGAGCGGGTGTAACTTTTTAAATATTTGCTTAAATAAAATAGAAGATGAAAGCCAAAATATTCAACTAGAGATTCCTTTTATGTAAATGCTGTGTCTATTTTTGAGGATTGATGGGAAAATAGTTTACGAGGTCATACAATACGAGATTGCAACTAAGAGTATTTGCCTTAGTCTATGTAAATTTGCCTATAAATATTTATTTTGTATTTTTCTTTCTTTAAAAAATGCAAAAGTTGAAGACTTTAAAGGATTTTTTTTTACTTTAAAGTAAGCAAACGTTTCCTTTTTTTCTTAACTTGCCAGTTTTATTTCCCTAAGACTTTGTTTAATTTGGGGTAAACAAGATTTATTCATTTGCAATTTTTCAGTTGAATTAGATTGAGATATGATATGAATGCAAAGATAATAAATATTTGAGTATTTCTTGGCATGAAAAAACGAAATAAAATTTATTTAAAAAGAAATCAATTCGGCCAAGAGAAGCCAAACACCTGTGTCAATGCATGGCTTTGTTATGGTTTCAAGTGATTTCTTTTGAAATATTTTTCTATTTATTTTGACTTAGGCAAATACCAGTAAATAGAAACAAAAAAAAAAAAAACAGAAAGACACTCACATCAAAGCTCGTATATCAACAGCCTATTGAAACGCCTTAGCCTAGTCTAAATCGACTCAACTTGGCAGCCACACAAATCCGGGGTGGACAGATTGTAAGGCTGTAGGTGTTTTTTTTTAATGAGTGTGTGTATGTTCAAGCTTTTGTTTCATCCACTCTTTGGCCACTATACAACACACATTTATTGCTCAACACCTTCATACACACACACAAACACCCACAGTCCCACTAAAGTATTTATAAGTGTTTGGCTTACCTAAAGACTCTCTCAGTTTACTTATGCGTTTGGTTTCCTCTTTCTTTTCCTTTTTTTCTTTACAGGTGAGTGCTTTGGTCTTCAATTTATACTAGAATTTCTGGCTATACGATATTTATGTACTGCATTAAACTTGGGGTATCTACTCAGTTGGGCCAACTGTACGTATGAGTAATATGCTAAATTTTATTATGCTTGACATGTAAAATAAATGGCAGTTGTCTGGGTGTATTTTTATTGTGACTGCCATAAAAAAGTGTGTTGAATTTTTGTTTTTATTGCCAATGGGCTTTTAAGTGATTGGTGGGTGAAGTTGTAAATAATTTTAAGAAACAAAACAAAAAGAAATTTTCAGTTTCAGACAAAATGAAAATATATAAGAGGATCAAAATGTTGAAAGATTAACCTTTTACAGTGAAAACTCTTTGAAGAAGCAAATGGGTAAGTAAGTAACTGGAAAATTACGCAACTAAGATAACTATTTCTTAACTGAGCTAATTTAAGTTTTTAAATTTAAAAATTCAAAACTTTCCAAAACAGGTAAGAAACTTTAATTAGCTTCGAAAAAAAAGAACTTGTTTCATTAAAGTTTATTTTCAAATCTTCACTGTAATAAATGAATTTAACTGATTGAATGAACAAGTCGACTTGAGTGCTTTTATATGTGGCTGATAAAATTTCCCTAAAACTTCTGACAGCTTAGATACCAAAAAAGTTATAAATGGCTTTGACATAGACCTTGAAGGAAATTCAAAAAACAACAGCAAAACAGCAACAAACAAAACAGTTGCTCTGGCCTTGCCAATGTCAATGACAGCGAGACAGTGACAGTGGCAATGGTGATGATAATGATGATAATGATGATGGGCTATGGGGAGAGACGGTGGGGTTGGTTAGCACGAAGGAGTGGCTGTGGTATTTATAAGACAATAAAATGTTGCCTACTTTTCTGCGTCAAATTGGGCAGGCAACTGCGTGAAAACGTAAATTTTGTTTTTATTTTGCAGTCATGTGGGTGATATTAATAACACTAAAGCAAAACAGTTATAAAGAACCAGAGAGAAAGACAACGAAGAAGAAGAAGAAGAATATACACACACGTGTAAAAATAATGACTACTTTGTGTGGTCTCCCAAGGCAGGCCGAATCAACATTTTGCCACAGTTTATGATGCACTGCTATAATGTATGTTTGTCTGTGTGTCATGTTACCGTTATGGTTAGTGAATTTCCACAGTGTGTGATACATGTATCTCTAACCTGTTTTCCGTTGCCAGCCATTTCGTAATGAATTGGGTTGCCGCCACACTTGCTACATTGACTTTGATTGTCGTTGGCTTTGTCTTGTCTTTTGTTTCTGTTGTTGTTGTTGTTCCAGTTCCTTGTATCCTTGAGTGTGAGTGTGGCATATGTTAAGTTTACTGTCAGCTGTCAGCAGTTGTATCTTGGATTTCACCTTTTGTTTTCCAACAAAATTGACTTGTTCTCTGTTTGGCCCAAATAGGGAATTCTAGTTCTCTCGCACTTCCATTTATTTTCTATATCAAATAACCAAACTTAAGACTTGGCTTGCTTAATGTCTATAAAATTACAAGCAGTCTTTGTCTTAATTATTAATCAAAAGCACTCTGATAAGCTCCTCAAATCGACCTGGTATTTGCTGGGCTTACATAGTTTTTATGATGAATTAAAATTTGCCAAGTTGCCCGAAAAACTTTTCATTCGACTTTATGAAAGGCCATAAAGTAAAGCATTTAAGTTTCTTGTTTCTGCCTTGTTTTTCTGGAGTACATAAACTGGTGGATTTAAGTTGCTCGATAGGCCCAGTTTATGGGCAATGGGCTTGCAATTACTTGAATCTGACTTGGTTATTAATTAAACTTTGACGGCGACTTCAAAATTTTCCAAAATAATTAAAATCTTTTTAATAGCCCGAACAATTGAAGTACCTCGCTGGCTAGACTTGGGAAAAGTATCCATAACAGCAACAAGTAACACGAGAGATGGACAAAGCCAATATGAAAATGTTCTTAAAAAAAAAAAACGGAATTTTTCTTTTCTGCTCATTTAATGGCAGGGCATATGCGTGCCTTAAATTAATTAACACATTTTTACAACGGCAGCAAAAAAAGAAATTAAAAGAAATTCTATGATAAAAGACGTGGAGAGAGAGAGAGAGAGAGGGAGAATGTGAATAAGAGAGGCCATTAGACTCCGGCCAACTCAACCAGCCGAGCCAGCTCATTTCAGAGCTTTCCATTTCATTTCATTTCTTTTCCTTTTCTCATATTCTGTATGGAATGAAAGCATTTGGCTTACCTTTTTAATTAAAATGAATTGTCAATTAGTTGGGTGTGTGAAATTCCCTAATCACTTGCATTGTGGTCGAAATGAAGCTGCGCCAGCAGGTGAAGGACAACATAAATCGAGTTCAATAGACGAAAATTACCACGATGACTGATACTGTGACCTTGGCAAATCTGCAGTTCCGTTTTATGGCAATAGAGCGTTCGTGTTTTTCGAACGCATTGCGTCTACCCAAATCTACGCAAATTACTCCGCACGTACGCTTACAGGTATTAACACACACACATACACACATACACATAGATAGAAGCAGAATAATTTCCTGTACACTCCCTGCTTTGCTTTGAAATTGTTTTAGGTTTTGTTTGGACTACTGCTGCGAGTTCCCCAGTGTGCCGTAGTTTGCGGCTGCAACAGCGGCAGCAACTGCGACCGCGGCAGAGCAGCAGCAGAGCCTTCAATGTGTGCTCTTTTGGGCTTCTGTTTGTAAATGCTTCTCTTCAATCGACAACCACGTGTTTGTGCTGCTTATGCTTTGTGCCGTTATTCGCCATGCTTGTCTTGCTCTGGTACGAAAGTTTTCACCGCTTCAGCCTTGTTAGCAATTGAGTTGAATTCAGAAAGAAGCAGAGCAATGGAGAGTGTGCTGAGCTCGTTCTCGTTGGGCTTTTGTTTGAGTTAGAGAGCGAAGGCAAAGCTTTTGTAGACTTTTCAGTTCCGAAAATAAGCAACAGATGGCGCCTGTAAACATGCTAACAATCACTGTTAAACTTCTTGAGAAGACTAAATAAATAAAAAGAAATTCATAAAAAAAATAAAATAAATTTCTAAAAAAAAAACTTTTGTGTTTCGGTTAGACCTTTTTAATTTATTATGAAAGACATTTTTGAATTAGTTGTGGCCTTTGCCTGTCCTTGACATTATTGATAAATTCATTTGGTCTTAACACCTAGCCATATCCATTCAAAAAAAAAAAAAAAAACAAAATCTAATATCATTTATTCAGTCCCAAAAATCAAAAGCTCATTACATTTCTCACACTGACACCAATCTAATTGCTATGATTTATTCTCACAAAACACTCATATTCTTCTTGTAATATTCTCAGCACTGCCTCATCACGAGTAGATTATTTATGCATTAAGTATTCCCAATATCAAACAGAAACACATGTAGCAAAAAAAAAAGAAGGAAACAAAAACATGGCCAATAACAACCAATAATTCTGTAATAACTTTCAAGCAAGCGTAATGGCATAAATATGTCAATAATAATGATGACATAACAAGCAACAACAAAACAAGTTTAAGCAATCAAAATTATTGTGCAGGCCGTCTCGATTCCCCCCTCTCTCTCCAAGGTAACCGAAATTTATTCAAGTGCTTGAAAATTACCCAATACATTTGTGTGTGTGTGTGTTCCTTGTCACCGTTGCTCGTATAGACTTTGGGTATTACCATAAACGACTCGGCCATCAACAACATACCAAAAATCATTATCAGTGCCAGTAGCAGGAATAGAGATAGGTTGACTTTAAGAGGTCGCTAGACCAATCATCCTCATCAGTCTCAGACATCAGGCATCAAGTTCAGGCCGATTCAGGACGATTAAGATGCAAACTGAATTTTAGTATGTATGTGAAGATGGTTAGAGCCTACCGACAGTTTATGGTAAGAGCGTGGAATGCTATTGTCGCGTCATCATCAGCATTATAGGCTGTTGTCTATAACCAGGCCATTTCGACTTGACTGGGCCCAGCTGGTGTCGTTGGGTCAGTTTCCCCTTCAAAGTTGGTCGGCCTGTCTGTTTCTTTGGCCTGAGTGGCCGGCCAGGCGCTGTGCGACTTCTGCCTTTGGCATTTGTAATGAAATTCATGAAATGTGTATGAACATTTAGAGCTCTTACCCCGGTCGCCTTTGGCCCAAAACCTTATAGAAACTTTGGTTGCTCCGACTGCTTTGACAAGTTCCTACGTCTTCATCTGCTTGAATGTTTTTCTTGCCAGTTGCCTATAAGCCTGTCGGTTGAATTGATTTATTGGCAGCTTGGTTAGCTCGTCTGTTTAGATGTCTTTGGCTTCTCTGGCTTTTCAGCCACTTGGATTTGAGTGTCTGGAGTTTTTGTTTTTGTTTTTCCATTTATTAGCTTTAACTTATGACGTTTATTGCTGTTTACATTTGTCAGTTGTAATTGAGCTTTGCTTTGTCATATCTCATGCCCTTGAGTTGGTTATTCACCGAAAATAGCATACAAATTGTGGCTAAAAATAGATCCTCTGTTTTAATCATTACGAAATTGATTATTATTATAATTACATTAAAATTACTCACCGCATATCTTAAGCGCTATTTAATTGATTAGTTTAAAAATATTTATTTAGTTCAACGTGTTCCATAAGTGAATTCGATTGCCACTTAACTTCTCTTCAGCTTTCAATCAAATTGGGTTAATTTATGCTTCATTGACTAAGAATAGTTCAATCCATTATATTCATGGTTCATTAATGTACAACTTTAATATACTAATTGTTTTTCTTCTATAAATATTTTAGTTACTTCGTTTTATCTTATCCTTCAATATTCGATCCACTGTTTTTTTGTCTATGGTTTGATTTTGATTTTTATTTTTATTAAAATACTCTTCCGATTTCATAAGAAATTTAAATCTGTTTCAATTCGAATTGATGCTACATTAATTTCATTGTCATTTCAATTTCCTTTTTTGCTTGGAATATTGGATTATTTAATTTCAATTCCCATTTCCTATTTTAATTTCGTTTCATTACTATTTTAAGTGTAATTTTGTCAGGATTTCTCTACCGTTTCCATTTCATTTTCATTAAAAAGTTATGCGATTTCAATTTTAGCACAGCTTTACAATATTATTTTAATTTGCCTTTCCCTAAATTAATTCTCACTCACAGTTCTCAGTTCTCTGTTACAATTAATTTCTTTAGTTGGGATCTGGTCTGAGACCTCAAATTCACTCTATTTCATAAGTTAGATATACTGCTTATTCAAACCAAACTGTTCATTGCACTGACCACAGAGCGTATGAGCAATGCTTTGAAGTCTGAGCAAACCAAGTTTACAATTTAGTATATTGTTCCCCTGCGGTTTGTTGGCACAAAAGTCATAATAGCTGCCACCTACATTGCATTTGGAAATATTTCGAAAATTACGTGTTGGTGGGTCTGGGTTGCTGGGCCTCTTTGCCACCTGTTGCCTATTTCCTGCAACAGAAAGAGAAACAGAAAGAGAGAGGAATTTTGTAAATTTGAATTTAATTGAAGTCATAAATGTGTTGTGGTTGAGTGATGCTGTCGAGTGCATTGGACAGTTTGTCAGGGTGGCTGAAATAATTATCCACTGGCAGTCATAAACATGTCGTCGACACACGTTAATTACAATTGTTCATGCATTCGAGCCGTTCAACTGTTGACTTTTGCTTCTGTTGTTTTTGGGTTTTTTTTTGTTTGCCAGCTAAATTATGTGCGAAAAAAAGCGTCAGCACTTGAATGTTTGTTTTGAAAAGAGTTTACAGAGTGGCCGCGACTGTTAACAGAGGGAAAAGCTTTGCGTGCTCTCCGCGTGTTAGGCGGCTCTGTTAGGCTTGTGGAGAGCTTTGGTCTATTGCTTTGATCCTGAGCAACGAAGACGACTGCCTTCGTGGATTACGTATAACATTTTACATAGCCGACAGTAACAGTCGCGCTGACTGCGCTGTTGGCGCAAATTACACAATGCAGAGGGCGAATGTGGATAACGGTTTCGGCTTTCAGTTTGTTTTTATACTTCGCACATGAAACATGTGATTTCCCTCGTACTCTGTGTGTTTTCACGGCGCTCAGTAATTTTTCTTTAGAGTTCTTTCCAAAAACAATACACGGCACGTTTGTGCCAGAGCAGAGTGAAGTGGCGAAAGGCAAATTCGGTTCGCTTGTTTGTCGCTCTATGTTTGCGTGTGTTTGTGAGTGTGCGTGTGTGAGTGTTTTGTGTGTGTGCGCGCGGATGCTCGTCGGATGCTTCGTCGCGTTAACGTTTTCTTTTGATGGGGTCATCAAATCGGCGACATTTTCGGGACAAGTGTTCTGGTTGAACTTTTCCATAACGGAAATGGCAAAAGTTTTTCAATGAAACATGCAAAATTAAAAATTAATCAATTAAGATTTCATATTTAATTAATAAAGACCTTAAAATTTTTAGGGTTTTCTCTTTTTTTTTTTAATTCCCCTATAAATACATAAAAAAATAAAATAATGATAAAATTATTTGCTATCAATAATAATTTTTGACTTGTTTTTAGGCTTTAAATCATAAAGAAATTATTTAAATTGAATTAAAAAAAAAATAATAATAATAATAAAATATACACATTCGCGATAATAATAAAAAAAAAGTCGGACACTTTAAATAAACTAGAAAAATGTGTTATTCATTTTTATCACCGTTAAATCGTTAAAGTCATGCAAAAATTAGCAAAAATATTTATGGGCACAACGTGAATTCCGACACAGACTGAGCTAATAAATCTTGTTTAAACGATAAACAACAAAATTTTAACCAAATAAAAATCTTTTTAGCCTCATATGAATTTTTATATATCAACAACAGTTGAGCCTGTGTATGTGTATGTGTGTATGTGTGTGTTTCTTTCTGTGTGCTAGTGATATAAATCAATAAGAACCACAAGATTCCAGCCCAACACCAAAGTTTCCACCTGCGGCTGCAGTGCAGCACCTTAAATATTTAATTTAGTTAGCCGCTCTGAATGATATAAGTGGCAATAAAAATTGTGCGAACCTTTGTCGCTAAGGTCTAAATTGGACAAATGTGTGTGTGTGTGTGTGTGTCTTTCGTGTATGTGTGTGTGCGGGCATAAATAAATAAGCTGGCTGAGACAGACCCCAGAGTCATTTTCTATAGTCGACGGCAAGTTCGCAGTTGTCTGTGTTGAACCTTTGACCAAACTGTAATTTATGAATTCGACCAAGAAAGTTTTTAACGTTCTCGGCTAGACAAGCGAAATTAAGCCGTTTTCTTTGGTAGACCAAGGCATTCGCGCTGGCGCAAATCTTTAAGTTTTCTTAGCAAACGCATAAAAAAAGGAGACAGGAAAAGCTTAAAGCTTTAGTGGAATTTATGGTGGCACTGACATTTGAAATGGTCGAAAAAATAACCAATCCGGCAACCCATTAAGCAGTCCAAGCCATCCAACCATCTAATCGCGCCCGCGCACTTTTACCGTTTCGCTATGCGCTTCATGTCCTCGGGGCATCGTTTATTTTAACGAAAACAAACAAACAAACCAACAAGCAACAAAATTCACAAAAACAAAAAGCTGCAAGGAAAAAAGAAAAATAAAGCACATAAAATCATAAAAACCATACAAACAACCCAATAATACCCAAAAACACACAACGGATATAAGTATAAAATAAAAGAGAAAAAGGATATCTATAGACACACACACACACACACACACACACACATCCACACCCACTCCCACACATACAAAATTCATCTACCAAAAATACCAACTTAATCTCGCCAGGTAAGTGTGGCCATACGCGTCTCTAGTCGACTCAAGTGTGCACTCGAAAATGAATCCAAAAAGGTTACGCAACTTTATACTTTTTTTTTCTTAGTCTCCTTTTTATTTATATTTATTTAACATGAACAAATAAAGTAGAGTCAAAACAGGTCCAAAAATGTTCATATCGTCGAACAGTTTGAATGCTTTTTTTTTCTTGTCTGCGGTAAATTGTTTGACTACGTGCGTAAATTTAATACGAAAAGGAGATAATGGTGTTGCCAATGTATGCGTGTGTGTTGCCAATGTATGGAATATCTTGTTTTGCTTAACTGATTTTGACAAAAAAACAAAAGTGAAATCATCTCAAATCAAATCAAAAAATAAAATACAAACTACTTCAATTTTGCCAAATCTTGAGAGATACTTTTGTTCTTTGATTAATAAAACTTGAGACGTTTTAAGGTTCAAAAATATTTTTGAGGATACAAAAATAGTTTTCAGTTCAGTTTCTGGAAGAGGAATAAAAGTGACTTTATTATAGATAAAACGCTTATACGATCCAAAGTCAGTTATGCAATTTTATAAAACTAAAATATAATAATCACTTTATATACCAGTATACCAATTATTTACCCCAATACCTATAATAATCATATGCTCTTCGATTTCATCTAAATGGAATTTATTTAAAAGTAATTTTCCTAACTGATATCTCGGAAATCTTTGTGATTTTATTATACGTCTATTATTATGAACTTTGTGTCTCTTAGCCCGATGCCATATAGATAAAAAATTTCATATATTGGCGGAAAAGATTTGTGCTTCAGTCTGTGTTCCACGTTGAAAACATTAAGTAATGACTAAAGTCCCGACTCTTCTTCTGCTGACACTTTTGTTATTTGGTCTGTGCGGTTCGGGATCTGGAGAATCTTCTCTTGAATGGATTTACAATTTCATAGATCATGTCCATCGGGAGAAGTCCTTTTCAACTGTCTTGGTGATGCAAAGAAAGCCGAATCTGGACTGTGTGTTGGAGAATTTCTACTCAGAAAAGTGGGCTTTTTTGCGTTATGATGAGCTGAGTAAGATTTTCTTGAAGGAAACTTTCAACAGTGAAATTTTTGCTCTTGTTTGTATGAACAACCTCGATGATTTGGTTTTGATGGATGCCTTGGCAACAAATCTGGATTATATAAGAGAAACTCGTATTTGCACTTTGATTCATGCACCAAACTTGCAACCATATTTGGAGTCGCTCACTCAACAAGCTGAACTGCAAAGTTTCTCAAATCTGTTAATTCTACACGAGACTACGAATGGAACCTCTGTGATTTATCGATTGTATCCCTTTCCAAAGGCTAGTTTTCGACTTATTCCCTTTCTATACGATAGTAAGATTTATCCCGATCATTGGTTGGACTTTAAGGGCAAAACGGCTCTTACCTTTGTGGATTATTTTAAGATACGAAGTTTTGTTGTCAAGGATCGAAAGACTGGTCAATATCGCTCAACTGGATATACTTATGAGCTTATAGAAAAATTTGCAAAGAAACGGAATATTAGTTTGGTAATATCAAGGCCTTCGGAAGTCGGAAAATATTTTAACGCTGACAATATCGAGAATATGGTTCGGCTAGGTCAGCTTGATTTAACTGTTGGCCTTAGTGTGTACTTTTTAAAGAAGCCATCTGATCTGGACTCTTCGGATTCAGTTTCTTTCAGCGCTTTAATAATCATAGTACCATGCGGGGAGAGACTTCAAATTAATCAAATTCATAAATTATTTTTCTGCGAAACTCTGTCATGGCTCATATTAGGAACTTATGTGGGTTTCGCCATTATGGAAACCCTTATTATGACGGATACCTTTCATTGGGTGCATCAAAGGCGTACATTTAATATACTGAATATAATATTTAACTTGAATGCTCTTCGTGGAATTCTTGGAAATCCCGTTCAAATACCTAGAAGCCTTCATATATCTTTCTCATTTCGCCTTTTTATATTGATTATGAGTTTTTTTGGCTTGACCTTCAATAGTTTTTTCAATGCCAGAATGAGCACTTTGCTGACCACACAGTCGACTGTAAAGAATATTGAAAGCTTTAAAGATTTGCAGGAAAGTAAGCTTCCTCTCGCAATTCATCACAGCTCCAAAGTTTTTATAACAAATGCAATTGATAAGGAATTCTTCAGAAACAAAATAACGAACTCAATTGTTTTAAATCAAAATCGCTTGACCACTTTGCTTTATTCGTACAATAGGAGTTTTGCTTATTGCACTTACAAAAATATTTGGGATGCTGTAGAGGAATATCAAAAATCTTTAAATATTCGCTTGCTCTGTAGAAGTGAAAAAATGAATGTTATCAAGAGTGTACCATATAGTCTAATCATACCAAAGAACTCGATCTATAAGCAGGCTTTGAACAGATTCATAGGTAATATCCACGCAAGTGGAGTTTTTCAGAAATGGTTGATTCAATCTAGCGAAGAAGCAATGTATGAAAATATAACAGCAAATTTATCGAATCTCAGAGAATCGGAATACGAACCTTTAGGTGTGGAGGATTTGATATGGGCTTGGGTAATAATTTTTGCTGGATTCTCTGTGGCTTTTTTGGTGGTGCTTTTGGAATTATTTATAGTTTACCTGAATCAACTATAAAGGCATTATTTAAGTCATTTAATTAAAATAACACTTGTGCTTGTAACTTTCTTTCTGATTCTAAAATATGAGAGATATCAATAAAATATTTGCTTTAAGTTGCATGCGTTTATTTTCATTTAATCCAATGAACGAGTCAAATGTAAAATAATTTTGAAAAAAACGAGAATATATAATCAAAATTTAATCAGCTTTTAATTTCACATTCAGGCCACACCATTTATGTTATTACAAAGGGGACGTTTAGCTTAGCTAGGCTAAGGAAAAGAATTCTGGGTAATCTTAACTTTAATTAAAAAGGATAACAGAAATTGCACACATGTGTCAATCTCAAGTAAGGAGCATGAAAAATTAACATCAATTTAAATAACAAAATACTTTGGTAGACCACAAAATACGCTAAAGAATATTTTCTCCGTGTATTTTGGCACGTGGTTGTGCAATTTGTTGTGCTTTCTAATTAAAAGCACAACGATTTAGAATAATTGGAAGAGCACTGATTTTCATCTTAAGCTTAATTACAGCCAGATGACAATAGTTGCGAAAGGAAATTATATTTTTTCATATAATTTTTCCATTAACATTTTGAACAGATAAGAAAGAATCCTAAGTGGGAATAGAGTGCACAATTTTTAAAAACACAGTTGAGAGCAGAAAAATAAAATTAGTTAAGTTTTGCCTTCAAAAATGTACGGACTATTGAGAGCTGTGTTTTTATTTATGGTTTTGAGGATTCATTTGACCAGGGAAACCTCAACTTTAAGTTGGCTTCAAGACCTTCTAGACAATATCCACCAAGAGAGATCAATTTCAACTGTGATCTTATTGCAACACCAGAAAGATAACAACTGCATTTTGTCTGATTTCTATACTCGAAATTTACCAGTATTAAGACAAAATGAATTGTCCACGTTTCGTTTGCAAGACCGATTTAATAAGGAAGTGATTGCCTTGATCTGTTTGAATGGATATGAAATGGTTATGTTGAATACACTGGCAGAAAATTTCTCTGGCATACGTAACACACGGATTGTAATTTTTATCAACTCTGACGATTTTTCAGAACGCACAAATTTGGAATATAATATTGATGCTTTCAGCTTTACAAATTTATTGCTGGTACAAATTAGAGGCAATGAAACTCTGAAAACCTATCGACTGCAGCCCTTTCCTCGTGCTCATTTTGTTCCGTTCAACAATATAAATGATAGACCCATCTTTCTGAAGCATTGGCTAAATTATGGCAAAAGGAGAGCCGTTATTTTGTTGGATCAAACAGTTCCTTTTTACTATAATATCACTAAACGACAAACTGGTGAGATAAATACGGGAGGAGTGCACCACGAACTTTTTACAAATTTCTGCTTAAAAAGGAATATAACTTTAAGCAAACTTCAAATTAGAAAAGACTTTGGACTCACGGATATAAATGAGGTTATAAGATTTCTTAATGATGGTAAAATTGATTTTCCCATCTCTGTGTTCCTATATATTATGAAACTATCACCGAACCTGGTGTTTAGTAGCCCATATGGCGTCTCAAAATTCTCTATCATGGTGCCTTGTGATACAACGCTGTCGGTGAATGAAATCTTTCATATCTTATTCGCTGGACATTTGGCAATTTCTGTTCTGGCCATATATTTGCTTATAACAGTTTTGGATATGATTATAGTTTCAAGTTTGCAATGCAATCGCCACAACACCAATGGGATCGTCTGGTGGAACTATATTCTGAATATGCCTGTACTACAAGGAATTTTAGGACACCCCATGCACATATCGAGGCAACTTTTTCCCACAGCTCGTATAATTATCATTTGTCTAAGTTTTTGGGGCATGATATTTGGAAGTTTCCTTAGTGCCAAGCTTAGTACCCTGATGACGAAGCATCCTCTTAGTGATTCTTTGAATAGTTTCGAGGACTTGGAACGTGACGGCTTGCCTGTGGCGTGTGATACAAGTATCTTACCCAATTTAAATGATGTTATCATAGGAACAAACTCAGTTAAACATTTAACCAATATTGTCTATATGGAATCCACGCATTTCCATCTTCTGAGGCTCTCAATGAATACAAGTTTTGCGTATCCAACGATTGGTTTCGTTTGGGCTGGCATTTCGAAATTACAAGAAAACCTAAATAGGAAGCTCTTCTGTATGCCACCCAGTTTGTTAGTCAGATCAATTGTACCCTACGGAGCGATCTTACATAAAAACTCTGTATTTTTGGAAGCTCTCAATGATTACATTCGTTGGGTGCAAACCATGGGTATTTATGAAAAATGGGGTCGACTTCCACTCCACGATCTATTGGACTTAGGTGGCTTTGAAATTTTCCAAAAGAGGCCGGATACAGAGTTGAGGCCTATGAACTTGATCGATATTGAATGGATTTGGAAGCTATTCTTTGCAGGCTGCACATTATCTTTGATAGTTTTTGTTATTGAACTATGTGTTTACTATTGGGCACACATGAAATTGCGAATTGTTAAATAAATTTTGTAAATAAACAAGCCAACAGAATAAATCTACTAAATTGTGTATCTTTGCGGTTACAAGGCAACAACAAATTTTCTAGCTCAAAATAAGATTTAAACATTTTTGTTACATTTCCAGAAAACCGAAAAGTTTACCAAAAATAAGAAAAACATCGACCACAGTCAGTAAATAAATGCCACAAACTAAGCCAACAGTATCTACATTCCCAGAGTTTGCAGACTGTAGTGTTGGTAAATGTTTATTTCAGATACCAGAAACTTTAACTGACAAACTGATACGAAAGTGATGGCATTCATTGAGTTCCTTAAAAGTTAATGAATTGCATATTTTAAATATAAAGTTTTTACTTTCACAAAAAATAAAAATAAACATTTTAGCTTCAAATTATTTTTGTGGCTTTATAAAAACTTTTCTCTTTCTCACAAATTCCAAATGTATTTATAAGGTGATTAAAATTTTTGCTCAACGAATTATTTCTATGAGAAAACAGAATAGACACAAATTTGATAATCTCTTTGATATTTTTCTTTATTGATTTTAATTCGAATTTTCAAGAAGTCATTTCAAGGAGTCATTATTAAACTTTGAACTACTTTGTCTGCCTTGTGTTTTTTTTTTCGATATAATTGGTAGACCCAATTTTAAGTCTGGCATGAATATAAAAATTGTGAACACAAATTGTTACCCAAATGCATATTAAATGTGTTGGCCAATATGTCAACCTTCATAAAATATGGTCAATAAGTTTTGGTAAAGGAAAGTTATTATTGCTTTTAATTAACTATCAGACATTCATTCGGCTCATGATAAATTTTTCATTGTTAATTTATAATTATGCTAATAATTAATGACATATGTCATGATACAAAAAGCAAACCGAACAGAAATAAAAATTTATGGTTTTATCCATTGACTTTCCCTTCGTGTCTCTCACTTGAGACCTCGACTATAGCAATTAAGGTGGGTCCGATGTTTTCAAACTATAGATGACCCATCCACTTCAGACACATATACATATGATATATTGACAGGGAGATACACTCACACACACATATACATTTTCACACTTAAATATACCTACGAAAATATAAACTAAGCAAACAATATGGTTCGGTGGTAAAAACTGTGGTGCTGATGATGACGATGTTGAAGGTGAAGGCAATGAGTGGGGGTGGTGGTGGTGGTGGTAACGGAACAAAATCAATCGATTGACGTCAGGATAGAGGTGGAGTAGTATAAAAAAGAAAAAACAAACAGGCATTGTGGGACAAACAGAATAAGCAACACACACACACACTCACAATGAAACACATCAACCCTGCCAGCATTTTGTATACAGATTTACATAAGCAAGAAGAATATGAAGGAAAATTTTTCGGTCGGAAGGATTCCTTTCGAGAATAGAGTCCTAGAGGAGTTCATGAATTTTTTGTTCTATAGATTTCGCAGAGACCGCCCCTTGGAAGTGGTTTGGTAACTGCGAAAAGCTGTCAGGGCTGCTTAGATGACAAAGTTGCTCGCACACACACATGTCTTGGCAGTTGGTTGTGCCATAGTGTTTGGCTAGCAAATATGCACAAAATTATACAGCACACACACACACACACACAGATATACGCACGACCGCTTAAAATACACAAACCCACGGGGCGTATACGTAATATACTTTTATGAAATTAACAAAACTGGCTGGGCTTGGTTTGGCTTCGGTCTTTTCAAGTGGAAAACCTTCAAGTTAGCCACTTCAATACAGGTCCTACCATCAAACACACACACACACTCACACACATAGTGTTGTAATTTCAGGTTGCCAAAACAAGCCCATTTTTTTGGAAAGTGAGATGTAGCCGCTAATTTTACTTGAATGACTTTATCAGTTTGAATCAATCAATTAAAGCTTTACAAAAAAAAAAGAAAACACAAATCCAAAAAGAATTCTACTTACTCATACTAATGTCTCTGCAATGGCATAATTTATATTATTTCAATTCAATTGCTCATTTATTTTAATTTTGTACATAATTTCCATTGGAGCCTGGTGGCCTTTTCAAATTCTTTTTCAGCCAAAAATTTGGTTGTTGATTGTGTGTAGTGTGTGTGTGTGTGAGTGCGATTTGAAATTTATTGAAGTGATTTTGATTGAGTGTCGGCAGTGAATGAATGCTATGGTAAATAACCAGGGGCCCGGTAATTGACACAACTGACAGATGAATTTTGATTTGACATTTCAACGAATCTGGAAATTATATGCCAAAAATATGGTAATCATTTTAAATGTGTGCCCGAAAAATTGGGACTTAAATGAATGCTTCAAAGGCTTAAGTTAAGTCTGAATTAAATGGAAATAATTTTGGTTGCACTATGGATAATTCAACTTTTGATATATTGAATCTTTTAAAGCCATAAATAAATAGTTCTTTCAAGTTCTTTAAAGGCCAGGCTAGTTTGTGTTCCAGAAAATAAAGCCTAGTAAAATATTCACACAAAATGTTGGCAATTTAAAAATAGACAGACACACAAGGGGAATGCAGCTTAAAATGACCGAAAAAAGGATGCAGAAAAAAGAAGAAGAAATATCGAGGAAAGCTAGACGAAACTGGGTAAAACTGAGGCAGGCGGCTTGGGCGAAATTTACAGAGTTAATACACTTTTCACTTTTGTTGAGTGTCTGTGGCAAGTAGGGCGTGTTGATGTGGCAAGGCGGGCCAGGCGAAAGCACACACAAGTGCTCTATTTTTGGGGCTAAAAATGTTGGCAATTTCGCTACTCAGGAATTCCTTGATTAGTTCCTTAACAATGCTTAAAAAATATTTTATAGTGATTCTATTTTTGTGCTTAGGAAAGTGACCTATTTTCCTTATAAAATAAACGGATTATATACAATATTTTTTTTTTTTGTGAAGGGTTATCCGCTTAGAGAAGCAAATTGAATTATTTCGACTTGGCTGATTCAGTTTTATGATTTTAGTTGGGTAAAACCAAACAGCGTCACTTGAGCCATTTTCCTCGTGTCAGCAGCGTGGCAAATATTTGCCAGCAACACAAACTGAAAGCTAAGTAAGCTATTAACAAGTGCATGAAAAAAAGAAGAAACTACCAACAAATTGGTACAAAGAAACGGCAATAAAAACTTGAAGCACTCAGAGCGATTTGTGAAAATTAAGAAAAAAATTACGTGCAAAAATTGCAAAATGCTAGCAAAATATTTCTTTTTCCAGCTTTGAGTATGACCAAAGTAGACGAGGATTTCAATATATAGGTGGCTGATTCAGACCGTGAGTAAGTGAATTCATAAGAAACGAGCAGACATTTAATGTGCTTTGTGTATCTCAAAGGGGCTATGAAATATTATGACATGGCTGTGATGAAGCTGCAAGTGCGTGCACTTTGCATAAATTCCTCTACATTTGAGAAGAAAAAGTAAAACTTTTTCTCTTTTTAGATCCTGAATTTTTAGACAATGTTTTTTTCACCAAACATTGGAATTAGTTTTGTGGGTAAGAACAAAGCAATTTTAGTTTTTCTTATTATTTTATTCTCTTTTTTTTGTAATTAAAAAAAATTGTCTTTAATTTTTCTGAGATGAAACTTTTATTTTTACTATAAAAATATTTCATTTAAGTTTAAGATTTTATTGCTTAGAAAAAATGTCTGGGTAAACCATCATACCCAGTCCAGAGCTCAAACCGTTCTCAGTTAAATTGTGTGTCAGTGTGGGTGTGCATTTGTTTGCGTTTGCAATGTTGCAGAGAAATCATAAATATTTTACAACTGAAAGTACTCAAAAGCCAACGGGTTGGATGAGGCTTGAGGGAGGCGAAGGAACATTAACAGCCAAAGCGGAAGTGGGCCAGCTTATATGGGCACTGACAGGCTGACAAACTTGGCTAAGTGCATGACAATCGCAGTGACAATAAGAACAGCCAGGAAGACAGGCAAACTATTTGACTGACAGACGGATAGACAGCCAGATAGTCGGATGGATGGAAAGACAGTTTAGATAGACAATAGACTGGTTACACAAGCAGAACAGTTTCACTACCATCGAGCACCCGATCGACCGACAAGCCGCGAAACAAGGATGCCATCATAGCCACATCAACAATACCAACAACAGATACAAGTATGCATGATTTCAATGTCTATTGTAGCCAAGTGACGATGGCAGCTTGCCCTAGTCATATTTGTATACAATTTATTTTTGCCGCTCCTAGATTTGCTTAGATATATTTTTTGCTTCCCAAAGATCTAACATATTGCATTTCATAAATAATAAGCGATTGTGGGCGGGTTGAATGTGAGATGTATCTGAAAATATCTTACCGTACATTTGCAAATCATCAATGGCATTGAATATCTAAATGCCATACGATAGTCAGACTTTAGTTTTGCTTTTTGCACTTTAAATATTTAAACAATTCTGGAGAAGCGACAAAATGTCGCAATCAATTACAAGAAACTGCCAACAGTTTGTCTGGGGTAAACGTTTATAATTGACGTGCCATTTGGTATATAATATGGACAAAGAGTGGGAGAGTTCAGGTGTTGTCGGGCACACACAAGACTCGACTATAATTATGGCTATAAAGTGCATAAAGTAGACAAGAATAAGTAATGGTTCTGCATAAATTATAAGAGATTATTATTTATTTAAAGACTTTTTAGACGGTGATTTAATTTAATCAATAGTTGGAAACTTTTTAGAGCTGAGCAAGGGTCCCTGAAAAAATAAAGGCATTTTAACAAATTCTTTAATGGCTAAATCATTTAAAGAGGTTAGAATCGGGGAAATTATGGCCTAGTTGAAATAAAAAGTTGATAAAGAATCTCAAGTATTTCGGAAAGGAGCTTAGGTCGAAAATTTATTTAAGTATTTCATAAAAGTTTCAGAGATTTGTACAAGTTAAACTCCCCCGAATCTCAAGTATTTCCGAAAGGAGTTTAGGTCGAAAATTTATTTAAGTATTTCATAAAAGTTTCAGAGATTTGTACAAGTTAAACTCCCCCGAATCTCAAGTATTTCGGAAAGGAACTTAGGTCGAAAATTTATTTAAAAATTTCAGAAATGTATACAAGTTAAATTCCCCCGAATCTCAAGTATTTCGGAAAGGAGTTTAGGCTGAAAATCTATTTAAAAATTTCAGAAATTATGCAAGTCAAATTCCTTCCGAATCTCAAGTATTTCGGAAAGGAATTTAGGTCGAAAATCTATTTAAAAATTTCAGAAATTATACAAGTTAAATTCCCCCCGAATATTTTATATTTCGCAAAGGAATTTAGGTCGAAAATCTATTTAAAAAATTTCAGAAATTTGCAAAAGTTAAATTCCACCCGCAATCAGTAGAATTAAATTTAATTTACATTTGGTAGCGAGCAATTTAAAATCCATTGGTTCACATGTTCGATTGGATTAATTGATTTATGATTTGTGTTGCATTTCATAGCAAACCGGCAGTTGTGCGTATATGGTGAAAATTGATTTAGTAACAATGACAAGCCAATCGGTTGTTTGATGATAAAGCGATTTTAAATGCATTAACAAGTAAATTAATTGATTCGGGAATGCAAGTTCTTGGCCCACTTTTGCTCTTGGACCTGCATTCGATTAAATCAACGTGTTGATTTAATTACATTTGCTCTGTTTGGCAGCGCGGTCTCTTTTTTTTATTTTTATTTTTTATTTGACAGCAGGCAGAATTGTCAAGGGTCAAGCTGCCTGGAGTCGTGCTTTGTTTTCAATTAAAAATGCCATCGATATACAGTTGAAATATGGCACACCCAGTGTCCATGTCGTTCAATAATTTATGCGCTGCGGTGTTTCATTAAATAGTCCACCCATGCAATTCTCCCCAGAGGTGGTTAAGGAAAAAAAATATATATATAAAAAGAATTAGCAGATAAATTCAATTTGGTTGGTTGATCCGAACATTCTTGCAGGCTTTAATGTTGAAAAAAAAGACATTTAAATATAAGGAGAAAAGCTGGGTTAAACCTCTGTTAATCTGTTTTTTAATTAGCCACTGGTTTCATTAGCTTGATTGTTCAATTTGAAATTGTTGGAAAATTGTAGAATAGCTTAGTTCTTGGGACGGGCGGATTGGCTGATAAAAATAAGGAGGAAATGAACGATAGAACGCAAAAGCAATAATATTGAAATATTAATTAACTTTGAAATAAAAGTTAACACTTTGTGGGGCATCTGGTTGAATCAACAAGAAATCAAATTGTTTGAATACATTTGCTTATTCAGAAAGTTAAAGTTAAATACAAATTCCATAGTGAATTGAAGACAGACTGAGTAATAGAGTGGCAGCCCCGGAGGGAGGGGCGCGGGCCTCGTGGAAAGAAATGCCTTTTGCGTGTAATTATAATTAATTTTGCCAATTTGCATTAAGCGTTGTTGATCATGCCGCCAGTAAAGTAAAGCGAAATAAAAGGAAATTAAAGTTGAAATTGTTTAATGGCAGCGGAGATGGATGGATGGCAGTTGGAAATTCTCTTGTGAAAATAATGAAGACAATGTTGAGTAAAGTCTGATGCCAGTTGTTGAATCGCAGTTGATTAAAAACTTTTGTCAATTATTTCCCAGCGACAAAATGAAATCGATGAAATAAGTAAACAATCATTAAGACATGAACGAATTTGTGCACAACAGAAAGAAGTAATGGAAGAGTACCAGACCATTTCCTTTCTTATTTCAATCTAAATAATACACATACCTACACATTTATATGCCTGTTGCCTAGAATAATTTTTTTGGGCGACTTGGGCAAACAAAATGACAGAAAATCGACAAGGCCTGCCGATATCTTGTGTTCAGTAAGAAAACAGCAGCTGTTATTCCTATTGTCATTGTTGGTCTATTGAATTTCCTTTTTATGTGCATAATGAAAATTGAGGTGCGCTGGCAAACAGACCATCCAAACGACACGTGTTTTCAGCCAACAATACAAACACGCAAAGCACATTTGGCCCTCAGCAGGGGCTGGCACTTTAATTGTATACGTCGTGGCCTTTAATAAAACTTGGCCAGTTTGATTGCAGCCTGTTGCTCAAGGCCAATTCGTGTGCCCCCCTCTCACTTTTGTGAGTGCAACGCAATTTCTTTTTGGCAAGCCTAAAATTTGTGCGGTCTCGAAAGCTGACCAAATGGCCAGATATCTTTTGTAGTTTTGGCCATGTCATCTGTCACTTTCTTTTTCGCTTAGGGAATTTCGGCTAAAAGCCTTTTATTTCACTGTTAAAAGCAAAAGGCTGCCAAGGCTAGCATATGTCAACTTCAAAGGGGTCAGCAGATTTTCGGCCAGTTGTCTAAAAGTAAATGGTTTTTCTGTGTATAAATTATTTTTCATTGAAAAAAAGATATGAAGTGTGTGGGCTGAAGTAGATCATATCATTTGGAAAAGAAGGAAGCCATACAAACAAAATGTTTTAGATTCTTTCAGACACTTTGAAAGTCTACCTTGTAATTTATTTCGGAACCAAAGGGATGGAACGGTGGCATCCCTGAAGTGGCACAAAATGCCAGTCCCCCTCTCGAGGAATGGCAAAAACAGAGCCGTGCCAGAAAGTCACTAACTATATACGATTTAGAACTTTATATTTAGCAGTTATATTCAGGCTTGCTTCAGCTATTTATTTATTATTTTTTTTTTGGCGCTTTAAAGCTTTAAATTCTTAGCTTTTTTTCTCAGTTTGCCAGGAATCTATCAAAATGCTCAGTTTGGATTTGAATTATTTATTCGATTTCAAGTTTATTTAGATGAGTATTAATTATTTATGAAATGATATTTATTATTTGCTTACTTTGCATTTTTTTTCGGTGCTAATAAAATAAATTTTAAATTTCTCTTTCTGTAAAAGATGACAAAGAGTCGCAGGGTTGTGCTCTTGCATAATTTGGTTTCATAATTCTTAAGGCATAAATTGGATTAGTTTTCTCGATGTTCTGTGTGTGTGTGTGTGTGTGTGTGTGTGTCTGAGTGAGTGAGTATTTTATGTATTTCAGGTGTTGCCATTTGGTTCAGGATGGCACGTTTTGTTGTTTAGGAAAACCCAAGGTCAGGTGGAAGGGAAACAAATTTGTAAAGAAAACGATCAAAAAAAAAAAAAAAATGTATGTTCTCTTCTTTTTTTTTCGTTAAGTTTCGTGTGAAAAGTGCCAAGCTGGGCGGTAATTACTCATACATTTATTCAAAATTCCAAATTAGATGTGTCATATTTTGACTAAAGTTGTTGAAAGCTTCACACAACAAAACAAACTTGGCATTTATGGGGCGCTGCTCATAGCCTTCTTGCCATCTTTGGCATAAGAGCGTTGCAGGGGTTGGGTGTGTGCTTGGCTGCCTTGAGGCTTGTAGCTTTGTTGTTTAGTGTTGTACGCTGTGTCAACATGCTGTGGTGTGTTGGCCCTGCTCTGCTTACATCGTTTTGAGCATTTTAGCCCAGTCAAATGTTGATGGAGAAGTCTAAGCTAACATAAATTGCTGTGATTTGGCAGCAGCCCTTAAGCTTCTAATGCCTGTTTCTGTTCCTGGAAATTTCGAATATCGTGTAGTCATGTAAATAAATTAAGCGGCTTAAATGTCTTACTTTAGTAGACTTGCTTACTTCAAACATAAGTGCCTTTGGTGTCATGTTCAGTGGTGTGTGATTGTTCACTTGTCAGTGCCTGAAAAATTCTCATTGTTTGTTTGTCTTCTACTTGATAATTAAAACGTTTAATGGACATCGCAAGATGCGCTTCCTTTATTATGTGATTTGGTAAATTTATATTTGGTTATATTTCATCAAAAGTGTGTGTGAGATTGTGTATGTGCTTGTGTGTGTGTAAATAAATAATTTATTTTTAAGGAACTTCTTGTCGCGTCCAATGAGGCGTATACGCGTCACGCTTGGTTAGCCTAGGGATTTTATTCGTATTTCTGTATGCCTGCAAAGCTTGGTTGGCTTGCTCTTTTCATTTTTTTTTTATGGCTACATAAAAGCCATATAGATTTTTTAAGGTTACACAGTGGCTGCTTAATTTTAACTGACAGCTGGTAATTGACTGAAGCAGAAAAGAAAACCAACATAAGCGAGGTCCACTTCAAAAGGTATCAACAAGCTTAGGGTTTATCAACTGATATTGTATTATTTTTAGTTGAGCTAATTTTTGATATATTTTAATTATTTTCCTCAAAAGCTAACAGCTTGTGAAACTTAGTTGGCAGTTATCTCATCATTCATCATTATTGATTTCATTATTGTTCATCAATTTCGGAACCCACCTCGCTGAAAAAAACCGGAACATGCGAAAGCTTTTAAATGACAAAAATAACTATGGTCGAATTTCCAGAACAGTAGTAAAAGTATAGCAAACTTTTTCATTTAATTTGACTGTTGAATACATATTTTCTTTTTTTTTGTTTCTGCTCGCCTCAAATTAATATTAATTGTATTTGGAATTTCAATTTTCATTCATAGTCGAAATCATTTGAGAATCAAGTAAATAACTATAATAAGAGGCAGTCAAAAAGCAAAAGTAGGTTGGCTGTGATAAATTGAATTTATTACAACCCATATGCGCCTGACATTTGAAGCCCAAGGGACTAAATTTGCTTACATTTCAGTTCTTTTTTTTTGTTGTTGTTGTTGTTTTATTTACAACTCGTTTCGGCTTATTTTTTTCCTTTTAACAATTTGATTGTTTCTAGAACTTTGATTGAATTTATGAATACGAATAAATTTTTGTGAGGCTACTTTTGGGCCTTTGTTTCGTCTCCTGACTTGTCTCATCTCATCTCGTCTCGTCTCGTCTCGTATCATCTGATCTGGTCTGGCTTATATTTTTTTAATAAACTCTTCACTTTTTTCGCATATTTTATCTATTTTGTATTCGCTTGAATATTTTACTGCAGTCATATGCAAATGAATACAGCGCTTTTGAAATGTTTTTATTTTTTATTTTTTACATGCTCTGTTGGGTGCGAAGTAGTGCGAGGAAGCGGTTCAAATTTAGGTTTATTTGGGACTGGAATGAAAGGTCCTTTGAGACTTTGCAGAATGTGTGAAATAATACAAAAGAATTTAAATTGCTGCTCGGCTCATACTTTTTTTTTATAAAATCTTGAAAATAAAAATAAATATTGTTTTGTTTATTTTCATTTTCTCCCCATAAATATTTCAATATTTAATGAGCTGGGTGAGTTGGTTGTTTGTGTTCCTCAACTGGCTCACAGCCTGTATGGAAATTTTGGTTTTATGAAAATTGCTTATCAAATACACACACACACACTAAGGCACACTCAATAGGGAAATTCTTGGCTACAAAAACGAGCCGAAATTGTTTTCACCTTGTCCAATGCGGCGTATACGTAATGCATTTGCATGGGCTTTGATCTATTTTATAAGTTTATAGTTTGCTTGCGTTTGTGTATGTGTGTGAGGCACAATTCACTTAGTGATGCTGTTGGCACGCGTCTACTAACTAGTTAGTTAGCCAGCTCCATTGAATGCGGCATCGTTACGGCTGATGCAACACCAAATCAACCATAAAATCCACAGCAGTTTCAGCCTCGGTCTAAGCCAGAACCCGAGCAGAGAGACAGAGTTTTTCGTTTTTCACTATGGTTTTTGTGCTACGATATTCATTGTTGTTGGCCTCTGGCACATTAACTGACTCATTTGCGTACAGGTCGTGTCTGCCATGAGTGTTTCTGTGTTGTGTTTGTGCCACTAAGTGCAGTCCCTCGGATCAAGTTGTTGATGTTGTTGTTGTTGTTGTGTTGGCAATGTAAGCCAACGTAAGGCGTAAGTGGTGCAGTTAAGCCCATGAGTTTCACCTCGCGGGCTGGTTTAGCACTGAGCTCCCGACGCTGAAGTACGAATAAAAACTAGAACTTTCTGCCGCTCAAGTGTTTGCATATTTGAGTGACTGTGTGCACGCTTAATTTATCTAAGTACCTGTACTGACGACACCTTGCCAAAGCCGTTAAAGAGGACCACCTTAAGCCGTTTACTTTATGCGAATCAGCGTCTCGGCTCTTGCCTACTTTCTCCGAACAATCTGTACAAATTCGAGAGAATACACAAGGTTTTTTATTGGCTTCGACTGTTTTAGAAGCTGGAAAATAAATCAATGAAAACGCTGCATAACTTCATTACAGATTGCAGAATGTTCTACGAATACTTTAACAGACGGAAACTAAGTGACATTCAAGTGGCATCTACGACAGCTAAGAACCCGGAGAGAACTCAACCGCACGTAATTCCACTGCAATGAGAAAAGAAAAAAAAACACAATTTTCCTTTCTCACCCACTTTCCTGCCCTGACCTAAAACGATTTTCCATTTTAAGTCGTTTGGGTAGAATACTGTTTTTTTTTTTGTTTTTGTGAAATTCTCTTTGTGTCGCTGCACTGCACACACTGATACGCACACCCATCAGATAGCAGCTGAAATTTTTTTTGCGTTTCCACCACACGTTGCGCGTTGAATTTTTATTTGTGGATTGCAGCCTGAACCCAGTGGAGTGTCCCTTCTATTTCTGAAAGCAAATCGGATAATTCCAAACATGTTGGCTGGCTATTTTTTTTGCTGCTTTGTTTTGTTTTGTAAATCGGTGAATTTTGAGAGTTTTGTTTTTTTTCTTTTATTTTTATCAGTAAATTCGGGTTTGCTGATCCCTTAAGCTTTGTCAGGTCAAGCTGTTGAGTCTGAAAATTTCCACACTTGACCAAATTGTTTCCATAGAAAATACTCTCTTCCAAGCAATTTGGGCATATATTTTTTGTGAAATTAAAACCATAAACGTGATAAATATAATAGACATGTTCGTTTCAGGCTTTAAGCAAATCGAATGAAAAGCTTTAAATAACTTTGAGTTTCCTGGCCTTGTGTGATATTTTTTTATTATAAAAAAAAAGGAAAATGAAAATGTTTTGAAAGAGCCAATTTTTGGCAATTTGCATGCAAGAAAATTCAATTTTCTTGACACTTTGAGCTTCTTATCATTTAATTGAACACTCACACACACACACACACGCAAGCACATCTCCTATGGAAAACTGATGACGAACTTTCAATCGAAGACTTTTAGTATATATTAATTAAAGTTTTAATGCCTTTGTCGTGACAATGCCACACTATGTTTGCCACAAGTCGACTTCCACAAAATGGCAGAGGGTGGGAATAGAAAAATTTCAAAAAACTTTGCTGTTATAGAGAAAGTTATTTAAAACATTTATGTGATGTGTGTGGTGCGTTGAATTCTATATGAAAGTATAGTTTGGCTTGGTTAGAGGCTCCTGTGGGATTCCCATGTGGTGAAACTCATATAAAAGTAACTAAACTAAGCCAAACTAAATGAATGGCCAAGTTGAATGAGTCCAAGCCACTTTCCAATTATATTTGAAATATGGCAAGCCAATTTGTATAGGAAATCTGTTTGGAAAATGACTCGGCCCTTTAGCAAAATAAGTTTCGGGCTTTAGGAATCGTTATACTCTGCCTGGGTATCTAATTGAATGTGAACGGCTTTGATTGTATTAGTCCAGACCAAATAGGAAAACAGCTCACATTATGGGTTAAATGAACGATTTTTTGTCCTAATTGACCCAATGAAGTGGCGAGTACACTGATGTTCTTTACAATTCGCTCTCCTGCCTTATGTTTCCGAGTCTTGTTATTGGCCTTTTCATTTGACTTTAGCCACAAAGCAAGAGCTGAAGTTTCGGGTTTCGTAAAGGCATTTTTACGGCCACTTGCCACTTGCTCTTGACACTTTGGCAAATAGCAAAGGTACTCTGGTCGAGTTGACTTTGGGCTCGCTCATTGCGGGTACAGTTTCGTAAACAATACACATCCCTCCGTTACCCATTTGGTGGCTTTTGTCCTTTTGCCACCGGTGCACACAATAAGCTGGGCTTTAATTACTGTCGGTAGCGTTTTGTTTCTGCTTGTTATTGTTGCTCCTCTTGCTGCGAACAAGTATGCAGCCATTAAAGTAAGTGGCACAATTTTCGCTTCGCCTCGTGTTGCTGCTGACTCTTGTCGATTCTTTTAAAGCCTTGAACCTCTTTTTTGCACATGACCATTCATAAACTTTTAACCAAAGATGGACGCTGAAAATTACAGTAAATTTCGAAATTGAATTTCTTCCATTGCAATTAGAAAGTCCACAGAAAACTGAGATGAATGAACAAAGGAACTTGAAAAACCATTCAATTGATTTAATTGATAATTTGGATTTGAAATTCTATTTTGAAAAAGATTTTAAATTAATGAATTGTTTGCTTTCCAAGAGTCCCTAGATAATCATTAAAATCATAAGAAAATATTTATATCGAAAGAAAAACGTCTATTTTATTAAATCGAAAAATAGATTGAAGTAATTTTTGTAGCTCTCGACTTGTCCCTTGCGGTTCTCACTTCGATTCCCATTTTGATTTAGAAAAGTGGGAAAAAGAAAAATGCTTTGAACTTTTGGCGGTTTGTGGGTTTGTCGCTGGCTGTAAATGGGAAAGCAAATGTTTGTTTGGTAAAGTCAAAAATCAACACACGCATCACACACACCGTTTGCTATTTTTTGTGTTTCAAAAGCTATGAAAAGTTTCATATAAAACGAAACTGTCAAAACAGCTGTCGCTGTCCGCGTTCTGTGTGGCCGTAAATTCAATTTCACAAATGCACAGTGACCCAGAATCAATGTCATCGGATAACTGATTTTTTACCATTTCAACTTGAGCAAAAGTAATTTCTTTTTATACCTTTGCATGCCACAAATAGAGAAGAAATTTGTAGCCAAGCCAACACAGCTCTGTTGATATGATGGTTGAGGTTGCACGCCAATTTCATGTTGAGGGATCTAATAAGTTTTTGAAATTTAAGTTGTCTGCGCTTTAGCAGTTTGCTTGGTACTTTTCTCTGAGTAAAATTAAAAAATGGAAAGTTTGTCGTTGCTGTTGCACTTTGTACTGGTTTTGCCACTTTCTTGCCACATACATGGTGGCGGTGACTAGCGTAACGGCACAGCACGCCAAAGCAGAGCAAAGCCAAACACCACAGCTTGACATTTTCCAATATAGTTTCGACTCAAAGAAGGTGGAAACGTAGTTAGCTGAACACGAGTCGTATGAGTAATTTTTGTGTTTAAGGCGTTCCTGTATGTTTGCGAGTGGTATTATAGAGCTTTATTGATTTTGTGCCATCCAGAGCTAAAAATCTATTTATACCTTCTCATACAACGTTATCCAATTTTCTTAGTCAAATGGGCATTAATTTAATTTTAATAAACAAACAATTTGTCCTTAAACAAATCATTACACAGATGAGAGTGAATTTGAGACTTTTTTTCGGTAAAACAAAATTGATCTAAACTTTAATTAATTTCTAATGGAAATCATTTTCTTTGGATTCATTAAGAAGGCACACTTGAGCTGATTAATCTCTTGAATATGTTTCAAAAACCTACCACATTTACTCTTATTATATTACAGGACCAAAGCTTAATCCAACTAATTCGAATTGAAATAAATAATCGACCAAAACAAATACAATGTTAACAATACAAAAATTATATAAATATTTACATAGACTTTAAAAAATACAATTAATAATTAAAAAGCCTAACTCAACAGCGGACCAACTAAACTAAACATTTGTTTCCCCGTTCTTCATAATTTTATAATATCCTCTTAATGCAACATCAATGTGAGACTTGTATTAATTAAGCTGTGCATAATTTAAACCAAAAAAAAAAAAAACTAAAACAAATTGTATATTTACAAACGAAAGAAAATATTTAAATAGTTAAATGTGTAAATGAAATAGATGATAATAATAATTAAACAATTACAATTTTAAGTGTACATATGACCACAATGGAATACGATTGGTAAAAGCTTTAATTAGATTTTAAGCAAAAGAGCATAACAAATGCAAGCATTAGATTTATAGTACTTCGTTGCCAACAAATTCAAATAATTATAAAATAAGACAAACAAAAATTTGCACAAAAGAAAAAAACAAAAAGAATATTTTATATAATACAACTGAACGTGTAACCTTAGACTGTGCTTAAACATAACAAAGTGAAAACCAATTTACTATAATAAATGAAAGCTTAGATTAATGAAAAAATAAAATAAAACAAACGCATTTAAAATACAAGAACAAATTAATAAATCAAATATTGAGGTAAAGCCAAGAATATTTATGTTATAAAAAAAGGAAATACATTAATATTGCCAACTTGGGAGAAAAGAAAAACTTATTTGCAACTGAAAACTACTGCACTCGATATTTCCATAGAATGTCTGAGTTGATGTGCCTCTTGTGTGTAAAATTTTCTTAAAACTCTTCCTATCGGCTGCACTGTATTTAGTAAATCTATTGTCCTATTTGTATAAACTGAGTGTTGTAAATCTGTGTCTCTCTTGAGCTATAACTGAAAACTATGCCCTCCTTCTCCATTATGGGCAAGAGCAGAAGCAACAGCTTAACGGTTCGGCATCAAAATGCTAACGACAACAACAATGCCAGCCTAATAAAAAGAAAAAGCAGCTGCAACTTAGCTGATTGCTTTTCTCAAGTAAGTTTTATTTGTTTTCATTTTGTTTATATATATACCTATATTTTTTTTTTTATTTGTGTACTTTTTTTTGGTCAGAGTATACTTTCATAGATGCCATGCATTCAATACAATATCATTTCTATTTGGTTTTTGATTTATATTCGCACAGTGGAGGGTAAACAATTTCACGCATTAAAGCCCAGGAGGCATCCACACTCACGCCAATTCCTCTATCAATGCGAAATCAAATTAAAATGTCAATCCTTTTGGTACACACAAACACATAAACACACAAACACACATTATACTATATAGAGAAAACCAAACCAACTACCCACATTGAAAGAGACCCTCTCACAATGCCCGTGTAAATTGAAAGAGAAGCTGTTGCTGTTGGAACCAAGAAATCTATTGTTGTCGCCTGAGCATGCCAAGTTTTTTATTGTCAGAGTCCTGAATGTGGCCCACTACCGGATGCTGGAGTGGTCGAGGATTTTTCTTGGGCTTTACCTTTCACTGTCAGTCGTTTGTTGCTCCTTGTAGCTTCGCTTCTGTATTGTGTTGTAAGAGCATATAAATGTAGCAAAAGCTCCAAATATTTCTTCTTGTTTTTTTTTCTTTCTTTCAATGTCTCATTGAAATTTCATGTATTTTTTTGCTTGTTGTCGAACTTGATTTTTTTGTTTTTTTTTTTTTGTCAAGCTTTAATTGGCTAGCAACTTGTATTTCCTTAGCTACAATTTGTTCCCAATGCTTTGTGTGTTGCCTAAATGTATTTATTAAATAAGATTATGGCATGTTTTAAATAAAATCAGAGTTGCAATTTCATACCAAGCGCGAATGATTATTGAATTGAATTAGATAAGTCTCTTTCACTCAAAAAATATTTTTCAAAAAATCCATACAATTTTCTATTTGTAATTGTTTTGTTCGCCTTCCTATTGAGCAGAGCCAAAAGGCTATCGAGCTTACAACAATAAAATAAAATAAAAACAACTAAATATAATTACAATTGGCTGATTTTGGCTCGCAGCAAGATGGTGAGACGAAAATCAAAATCCCTTCCCAGGAGTGATGCAATCAATACTGATTTTAATGAAGAAATAAAGTGTCCATTTTTGTGCCGGACAGCGTCGTAAAAATTGTCTACATTTTTATTACACATTTTGGGCAATTTTACTGGTCGCTTTATTATCATCATCATTGTTGTTCGTGCCATTGTTGTTCTGGCTGCTTTTGTTGTTGTTATTGTTACCGCTGACGTGCAGGATGCCAAAGGACAATGAAAAGATTGTTTAGGCCACTCAATAACCCCACACCAGATTCAATTTCACCCACAGAGAGAGAGTCTCGGTCCCACAACGGTACACGGCTAATGGGCACGACATCACGCACCAGCGCCTAAGCGTGTGGTGAGCCGGAAAATGTTTTGTCTTTTGTGGTTGGCCATTTTGTAAAGGGCCAGGATTCGAGCAATTCAATGAGGTTGCGCCAAGTGTTTATTTTGGCTGCCATATTTAAGGTTAAATTTTTCTATGAAATAGTTTAACGATTTTATTATGGTATAAGTGAACGTGCAGATATTGCTCAAAAGACAGATCATGTCAAAAATAGCTGGGAGGCTTTGGTATTAATAGTTCTTTTGTTTCTACGATCCAATTTTATAGGGGTTGAATTGTAATCTGAAGTAGAAGATTCTGGTGACTCCAAGGTAGTAGTTCTGGTCCTTCTGATTCTACTAGTTCTTGTGGTTGTCATCATTGAAAACAGTGTTGTATTATCTGGCGTTTCCCAAGTGCTGCTTTGTCTTCTTTTCCTAAAGCAATATTTTAAGCACTCTTCCTGGCTGAAACCATCTAGGCAATGATATCCCCGTACGCATCTGCCATGTCGAAATACATAAAAGCATTTCAATGGCTCACACATGACTCTGGCTATAAGTAGCACTCGATAATAGCATTTTTTTTGAATTTCTATTATAAAGGTAGACTAATATACGAATTAATAAAAAATATGATAAAAAAAAAAGAGATTCCAAATTAATTTTACCTTCCTGATTAGGTTCCTTTTTTGCTCTTACATATAGGTGTACGGAGAGTAAAAATAAAAAAGTTACAAATTCTTTGATCCAACAAAACGAGCTCATGTGGATTCCATGAAAATACAATATTTACCTGTCGCTTTATCTGAAATACCTTAAATTTAAGGGGAACGAAATGCATAAAAGTACAAATTAAGCATGACATTTTTTGTTTTCAATAAATATTTAAGAGCTGGCAACTTGTCTTTGAATTCTAAAGCGCTCTTTCTGTGAATTTTTTTCGATTCCAGAGAAATAAAATAAAAAAACTTGGAATTGTTTTGATTTAGGCAATATACTCAGATTTCGTGCTTTCCGGTTTTTTGGCACCAACCAATGGTTTGTCTTGACAAAGGCTTTCCTGTTTAATTTGCAAGCTGATTGCCTAGAATTTCCTGTCTGGATTACCTATTAAGTTATTAATGGACTCAAGTTGGCTTAAATTAGTTTCGAAATGATTAACTTTTGGTTTCGGTCTTCCCAAAAACTCTACAAAAATATAAAAGCCGATTTTGAGCTACGATAAAGCATTCGTCATTTCCGCCTAGCAAAGCTATCGATTCTTCGAAAGAAAAAGTTTAAAACCACTCAAATGATGTCCATATTTCAATTTCCGGGCACACATTAAACTCTCCTTTTTCCTCGGACCAGACTCGAGTGAACTGAGAACTAAGCTTTGCTATGTCCTTGGACTTTGAATTCGCCTTCTTATTGTTTTGTAAAGTTTTTTTTTCTGCAGATTAAAATTGATTGATAGTTTGGAATTGGCTTCCTTTGGCTTGCATATTGTCTGAGGGGCATGTCATTTAGATGGATTCCATTGGTTTATTGGTTTTATGTTGGTTTATATTTTATGCTGTAACTATGTAAATCAAAAATTCTTCAATTGCACTCTTAACACAACTAAGACCATTTTTTAATTACCAGAAACTACTCACTAACAATTTTCATAAATTCATAAAACGCTTTAGGATACATTTTTTATTTAAAAATTAATGCTATATTCCCGCTTTGAATGCCTTTTAAACTCAATTCAATAACAAAATAGAGCTTATAAAAATTAGCGCAATTGATAACTTAAAAAAAAACAGAACAACCAGAGTACTCTAAAACTGACAATAAAGCAGCGTCAAAAATTGTGCACCTAAAAAAAAAATAATAATAAGAATAATAATAATAATAAAAGTAAGAAGAAAGAGATAAACAAACCCAAAACCAATTTCAAATTCGTATCCAAAATTGCTACAATCAACTCGTCATAACATTGTCAACATTGTCCTATCCCGCCCAAGCAGAATGTCAATGTTCTTCTTTCGCTTACATAATCTCCAGCGCGCCGAGGAGAATAAGCGCAAAAAGCGTGTCGAACAGCAGCGCCAGCAGCAGCGCCAGAGACGTGGCGCTAAGGTCTTTAAATGTGTCAGCGATTCCACGGGTCACCTGACGCTGGCGCCTTCGCGCCTTTTCGAAAAAACCCCGATGAGCCCTTCGGATAGTTTGGATGAAATTGCGCTACAGATACCGAGGTGAGTCCATACATATGGAAATCGAAAATAATGAAATAAGTCCTCGACTCAAACGAAATATATTTCGACATTTAAAAACGAAAAAAAAAATGATTATTTAAAATAATATATAAGTTGTTGGCATAGCAGGCTGCTTCTTCTTAGTACTTTGAAATATTTGTAATGATTGAATTTCTGTTATAATAAAAATTTTGGTTTAAGTCTCAAAATTTTCAACAAAATTGCATAAACACAAAATAATACAGGGTTCGGTCACAGTGGAATTAACGCAACTGATTAGCCGCCAAAATGAAAATGTTATGCGAGCGAATTTCAGCTGTGTTTGGCGGCATACTGGTAGGTCTCTGGTATGGAAAAACATTCCCCAGCGAGGAACCAGATGCTGGGAAAGACAATAAAAAGGGCAAAGGAAAGAAATAGAGGACCTTCAAATTAGATATTTTAAATTCAGATGGTCTACGTCTAAATATTTGGTAAATGCTTACCATTAAGCTTACTCTATTCTCAAGATCGATATATACACAGATAACAGAGAATATCCCCAGTTTGCATGGTAATAGGACGAACCGAGACTCTAAAGTTTTAAATAGTGAGCCGAGCGTTGAAATTCAGTAAGCTACTTCTACTTGGATAAATCTAGTATCATAAGTTTCGGAGCTCTCTGCGCAAGGCCTTCAAAATTTAAAAATTATAAAGAACTGATAACTAAATAGCTTAAAAATGGGGACCTGTTGTAAAAGGGTGAAGCGGCCTACCTGCAGACCGCAACCATCTATCTTGCATCGTTTGAATTGCTTACAATGCAATCGAGTTATGTTCTTTACTCTTGGTGTATTTCTTGGTGTATTTTGGGTTCGGAATAAGGACAAAATAGCGCAGGAGATAAAAAATCCAAAGAAAAAGGATTCTAAAGGCAAAGACAGCAAGTGATACACTTGGAAAGAGGTATATGCATATATTTTCTTGCCTATGCACTTCAATTTTAAGAGATTTTTCACATTAGCAGTTCTCTCTGATCTGGATTTATAATTAGAATGTGTAATTAAGATTCAAATACTGTTGCGGACCGCTAATATGAACCAATCGATTTGGATTTTTATTTTGCATTTTGTTATAATATTTGAGATCATTTTGGACATATATAAAATCATCAGTAATAATTTTGTTCTTCTTAATTTTTTTGGCAAACTAGGCGGAGTTGTGTACCTAAATCATATGATCTACAATCGGAAGAGTTCAAAGATTTATGGAAGACCTTGAAATAAAAAAAAACTATAATATATTACATTTTATTTTTATTGAGACTATTGGCTTTTGATTTACTCCTGAGCAGAACAACAGTGACCTCCTAATATAAAACCTCTCTATTTCTTTTCCTGTTTATTGTCTTTGCCTTTATCCTTAGACTTCTCCTTGGGTTGCTCCTTGGGTTTTGGCTTTGGCTTTTCCTTTTTACCCTTTTGCTCCTTTGCTTTTTCCTCTTCTGCCGCCTTTTTGTTATCCTTTTGTATCTTGTCAAAGAACAGACCAATGCAGCCGCCGATTATGAAAAAAATTAATCGGTTGCAAGGGACACAATTTAATTTTTCTAATAGTGTAGGTGGAGGGCAGCATCTTCTTCTTATGGTCTCCCGTTCACCTGGACAGCGAGGTTTCTGGTCACACATATTGTTAGTCAGAGAATATGTGCCGAAAAATTTAAAATGATTATGCTGTAATTTGGAATGTGTTGAGGAGACGAAACCGAATGAACTAATCTTTTGTATTTTGACAAATAAATCCAAAGCAAAAAAGCTCAATATATCAATATTCATTTATTGACAAATCAGTGAAATCTTTTCTAAATTTAATTGCACTAAGTAGACAGTGTAAAGATAATGATGCACAAGTATTTTATTTAGAAAATATATACAATTGAAAATTTTCGCTAAAAACCATGCAGACATCCGTGGTCTTTATTGTTGGTGGAACTATTGGTTATTTGATTGGCAAAAGTACATAGTTCTTCACAAAACATATAGATCAAGTTCTTATTAAGGTAAGTGTAACTATAAGATACACTGATGAAATTGGGAGATTTTTTGATATCGTATACTCTCTGTATTTCATTCAATAGGTAAATATAAAAACATTGTCATAACGCCATAATCAAGTATCCTACAAGTTAGTTATCAATTCAAAATTGTTTTTCCAGTTTAATTCATTCGGGTTTATGGAACAAACAAACAAAATTTAAAGAAAAAAAATTGAAGCCTGATAATGCAGCGATTGATCACCTTACTTGTTGGTGCTATTATTGGCTATCTAGTCGCGAAAAACACCTAGAGTTCAGAATATTAAAGTGGATCGGATAACCAAATTAATCTATTGAAAAAAGAAGTCACAAAAGAAACAATAACATGACTCACGTTATTTCTTTTGCTTTGGGAATTCTGATTGGTATGCTGATGTGTCGAAGATGCAATCCCTAAAAACCCGTCATTGCAACAAAATTGCAATGTAAATGAAATATGAAATTAATTTTAATAAAGTAACATATATGCAACAAACAAACTAAATGTTAAACCTGTTTAATAAGAGGTACATGGGTACCTTCGGTACAACGTCTGCCCCATTGAAATTCTAATTCTAATAGTGGTGTGATTTTTCCCATAAATGCAGTTTTACTCCATTCTTCGGGTTTTCAACAATTTATGTGTTAGTTTCAACAGTAAAATTATAATTTAATTAAATTTATCCAACTTATTATACTCTTTTCGCAGAAAAAAGAGTATATTCATTTTGCTCTGATGTTTGTAACGCACAGAACCACACATCGTATACCCCCAAAAGTTATCTCCAGAATACTTAGAATCATTAAAGGAGTCGATATAGCCATGTCCGGCTGTTCGTCTGCTTCTGAAACTTTGTATATAGCTTTCTTTTTTAACTATACAGCACATTTTTCGGAACCTGCCGAATCGACCTACTATATGATATAGCTGTCATATGAACCTAAATCGGTTTAAGCAATAACTCTCACATTTTTTTTCATTTATTGAATCATTACTAACGCTTTCTGTACTTATTGAATTTTATGCAAGTATGATTCATTTTTTGGCGATCGTGATAATGTGGTATCGCGATGATAACTTATTTTTGAACTTTGAGAAGATAAGTTAGGTTACAGATAAGAATTTTAAAATTGTGTGATTTCCCCTTTAATACTTTTGGATTGTAAAGAATGTGTTCCGTTTTTATTCTACTTTAAATAAATTATTTTGATGGAATTTAGATATTTAATATCTTCCTGTTAATCCATTCCAGATATGAGGAAACCCTTGTATAAACACCTGGAAAATTGGGCTTTCCACAATCATATCCATAGGAAACTATTCCTACTTGTATAGGCTGTCCTTTTTCATTTGTAGCGAAAAGAGGTCTCCCAGAATCACCCTTGCAAGCATCACGTTTGCCTTCTGTGTATCCCGCACACACTTGAGTGTCGTCAATTCCTTCAGCTGCCTGGGGATTCCCTGCTTTTTCAAACATTCGCTTGCAGTCGGTATTGCTTAATATTTTGACTTCAGATGAAAGAAGAGTAGGAGATGATATATTTTGTTCCGTGTTTCCCCATCCCGTAATAATGCCGATTACATTCTCAAACAATTCAGGAAATTCTGGTAAGCAAACAGGCACAAGCTTTTCTATTGGCTTAAATCTGAAAATATTTAGTTTTATTAATATAAGTTTAATTATTTTACAATTTTCATAAACTTACGTAAAAATTGCTATGTCCGCTATATAGCGGATATTTATCCATTTATATTGTACTCATCGTGAATATGGAGACTTACATTCTCAAGAGTGTATTTTTGGTCATATAATGTATATACGTATTATTTTTTCTCGCTGAAAATATATGATTTGATATTTAAATGGAACCCTTCTCATTCATATGTACATACTCGAAACAATGTGCAGCAGTCAAAGCAACATTAGGTTTTAGTATGGTAAAACTACAGTAGGGCAACCCGTCGTGAATTATTTGTCCTTGCATTTGATGAAAGGCAAATGAAGCAGGCAGCCCGCCTATAATTCTCTTTTCAGGCTGGATAATAATTCCGTATTCTAAAAAGAAATTTTATAAAAAATGAAACAAATAAAGGCTATAAACAATATATTTTGATATTATTTAAATAAAAATATTATATAAAAAACTAATGAAATATAGATAAGAATCTTGGAAAGTATGGGACTTTCCCTTTAATTCTGTATTCCATATAACCTCCAAATAATTATATCAAGTTCGATAATTATTCTTAATCCAATTTGCGAATGAGGAAACTCTTGTATATATAATTATAGGACTAGCTTCATGTCCATAAGAAACAATACCTACTTGTGCGTATTGTTCTTTCTCATTTTTAACGAAAAGAATCTCCCAAAAACGCATCTGGACCATTTTTCTCGTACTCTGCACACAAATGCCTGTTGCCAATATTTTTAGCTGTCAAAGGTTTTTTGAGACTAAGTAACTTTTTCTTGCATTCGGCATTGCTTAAGATTTTGACGTCAACGAAAATCAGGCTATTGGACGATACACCTTTGTCCGTTATTCCATATCCCATTACGATGCCGTTGTTGTCCTCATGCAAATAAGTCTTCTCTGGTAAAGAGATTGCTGGAATTTCCTTTATCGGCTTGAACCTGAAAAGATTAGTGTCTCTTCAATAGAAAATATTTTTTTTATATATATTCATATGGGCTTACCTTAAAATAGCAATGTCTTCTTCGTGAAAAATAGCTTTCTCAATACCACGAGTGATATTTTGAATATTTAACTGGACTTTATTAAGTTGACGACTAAAAAAAAATATATATATATATATATATATAATATAACAAATATATAAATATATAAAATATATAACTAATAAGTTGAATAAATCTATTTATTAATTTAGATTTATTTAATCTATTTACCCTTTTAGACAATGAGCAGCTGTCAAGCCAGCATCATTACTTAACATTGTGAATCCACAAAACGATTTATTTTTATCTATTAACTGTCCCTGCATTGTGGGACCGATAAAAATTTTTGTATCAGAAGACGAAGAAGTATTGAACATTTGCATTGGAATCATTAAAAAGCTAAAAATAAGCAAATTTTGTAGTAGAATTTTCTTCTCGTCTATTCTTTTCAGTCTTAAGAATAAACTTTTTTTAGATATATATATACTCGTATACCAACACCCATTTAAAATTGCGTTGAAACTTTTAAAATTTAACCAATCAGTCGCAGGTCTACTAACGGGTAAAGCACCTGAATCCCTTATATACTTCTGTTTTTCCGTTCTTATCACTGTTTTTTTTTATCAGATTAAAAATAAATTAAAAATACTTTCTAATTTGGGGGAAAACCAAAAAAAAAAAAAAAAAAATTATTCATTTCTGATAAGCCCAAACATGATTCTAAAGTTTAAAGCTTTCAGTTAACAGCTAAAGAGCTCATAACGGTTGACAGTCTGCCGCCATGTCTCTCTTAACCCAAAGCTTTACCAAAAGCTCTCTTTAAGGACAAACATAAACAATTGCTGTATTTATAACAGTTACACTCATGAGTGCAGAATCTTAGCCGTGCCGGCATGTGCATTTGGCGCCAGACAGCTGTCGCCTAATGCCGAAAACTCACCACGACTGTGGTGGCGTAGTCGTGTACACACAATCCGAGCCTGCGCCGCTTCCTTGGAGTTGACTCGTGCGTACAGGGTCTCAGTCGTTATCTTTGTGCCGACGCGTGCGAATGCAAAACTCTATTCTGAAGTGATTGTCGGGTTATCAAGAACTCAAAGCGTATCGTATTATTATTCAACAATTTGTTATTTCGTGTTGAAGTAGCTTGGAACGGGTTGGCTAAGACAATCCTTTTTGGAGAAGCTAATAAAGTGCTTGGAAATTTTATTGAAATATTCAATATTTTTAAGAATATTTGTGATACAAAGGTATAAATTTGCAATTGCCCACCCCAATTATGGAATTTCAGAGATTGGCAATCAATTTGAGAACGGTTCTTGAAACAGCTAAGTGAAATCAATTGAACTGTTCCCAACGATAATATTTCAAAAGTTTCTCTGACACAATTAAGATGTCAGTTAGTTTCATAAAGTTCTGGGAGTTCAACTTTGCTGATTACAATTGACAATTCAGACTTCAACAGATGAGAATGTTCCTTAAGCATTCTCATATGATATATAGAGACCCACGTATTCTGGGGAAAACTGTTTAATTGAACAACCAAATAAAAGTCTTTCAAAATAAATCAATGGAAAGCCATTTCAAATTAAATTAACCGAAGCTAGATTATGAATACGATGAAATTTTGATAAAGTTGAAATCGAAGGGAATGAAAACGAAAGCCTGGACTTCTATACCAACTGTGTCCCGTAATTGAGTTATTCTTTTTAAGCTTTTTTTTCCTTTCGTTTTATTATTATTAAATGACTGCTGCGACAACAAGCTGTTAATGGTGTGCCATAAAAATGGCGGCTTTTGTGACATGAAATAATATTGAAGGTTTCTACCCACTGCTCACACTTCTCAATTTCGTTCATTTTTTTTTTTTTTGCAAGCTCACTTGCTTGCTCTTTGTCCTTTTGATTGGGAGTGTGAAGATGTGTGTGTGTGTGTCTAAGCATCGCAATGATTGTTTTAATGGCTACTTGAACGGAAATTAACTGACAAGAGCAGATAAATAAATACGAGAGCCGTGGCACTTAAATAGCGATTTTTGCTTTTCATTTGACAGCTTACAAACATGTCAAGGATATATTCACATACATATGTACTTGTCTTTATCGAGAAACAACTTAAAGACAATTCCACACACACACACACACACACAGGCATAGACAAGCACCTTATTCGATGGCACTCAGGCAGGCGTGAAATGCGTCGTCAAAATGAAGTGCGAACTTTGCGGATTTACTTTGTTTGTTTAAATATTTGCACATATTTGAACAAACGGAAAACAACCTAATTTTCCACACATCATTTTATATGCATGCAGACAGATATTTAAATATGCAAATTTGTAGAAATATTTGTTTGATTGTATAAATGAATTTATTGGCTTGGAAAATGAAAATCATTATGATTAAAAATTGAGAGCAATTTATATTTATCAAAGTGCCTGTAAATTTATGAAAATTTTCGAGTCTTGTTGATTACTCAATATATGTTTTTTTCTACATAAATACGGTTCTTAAATTAGAGCAAGGTATATTTGGATTTGCTCGAATTTATTACTTATCCGATGACTTCTCATTCTTGTTACCTGTGGCTTAACTTATGTAGAAATTCATACACTTTCTGTGTTTGGAATTAAATGCTTTATGATCAGAAATTCCCTTTTAAGCTTGTTAGTTTAGCTGGAGACCAAAAGAGTTGGTAGGCCGATCATTTTGCATACAAAAAGAGCAGAGGGTGAGCTCTACAACGAACCCACAGGATACAAAAGGAAATCGTGCTAAACACTTTGTAATGCGCTTTTGTGTTCGCCTGTTGTTTGCCAAGTACCATTAAGCTGCTCAAGTGATAAATTTGCTGCTACCTCGACTTGTGCCTACTCAAGTTTGTTTGGTTCTTTCTTTTCTGTTTTCTTAGCGTCCAGAAAATACAAATTTATACAAACGGTCGCGTGCGGCTTTCATTCTTCCACTCATATAAAAAATAAATAAATTTGTATATTTTCTTTTTGGTACGTCCAAGTTTAGAGCTTTGATTTATATACAGGACAAAGCCATGGTATTTGTTGCTCTCTTTTCTCTCTACCCCAACATGATGATAGCCAGTTTGCTGGCAGTTTCTCTTTTATTTTGTTTATTTGTCGTTTGGTTGCCGGTTGTCGATTCATGGTGTAATGTCATCATTATGGTAAATTTGCCCATTTAACGGGAATCGATTGCTTCCGCACGATTAAATATGCTAACCAAGAGCAAAACAGAAGGCGCAACAGTTGCTTGGGGCTTCTTCATTGTCTACAGTTGCTGTGCGTGTCACATGTTACGACCCGCCCTGTCGTGCTTCCCAATTTGAAGACGGCTTCGCTTTAAACTGTTGCGCTTAGTTTTGGCCAACAGCCAAGGCATGCCGCCTTTGCTAATAATAGACTACTATTTGGGCAGATGGAAAACTGATGAGCCAAATGGTTGTGGGTGGTGGTTGGTTGTTTGTGCTGGCGGCATGCCAACCATTTTCAACAGTTTTCACTTAGAGTAGAGAGTTTGATAAATATACTGGCCAAACTGTCTATCCCATCGCAAATGTATTCTCACAAGCACACAGAAGGTTTATCGAAGAATATGTGAAAGGTAACTGCCATTGACAGAAACCAACTTAGAAGACTTCAAAGGCAGTCAAGCTGTGCTTTGAGGAAATTTCAAGGAAAAGTTATCTTATCATTTAGTACAAAACAGCAGAGTCTGTTTAAGTGCCACAAGTTAAAGCTTATCCAAACTGAATATGCTCTATTTGTTGCCTTTCAAATTTGTAATATTTAATAATATATTCTCTAGAGTTTTTCCGAATATAGAAAAAAAAAATTCAACTTTCCCGAACTCTTGCGTGCTTGCGAATGTGCGAAACTTCTTTCTGGCTGCTTAGATGGGATACGTCTAATGCCCTGTTCGCGTGGGAAAGACCAATGTGTCAGTGCACTGCCAAGGAAATGGGGTTTGATAATGGGCTGAGTGGAAAGTTTTTGCCAAAGCATTTTGCTTGTGTTGCTTGCCTGCTCTGTTAATGTGACACGCAAATGGCCGAAAGGCTGTGATGAGCCTGTCGAACCGCAGATTATAGTGAAGTATGCTAATTTGATCATATGGAAAGCTCTCATGAATGTTGTGGCATTTGTTTTTTTGCCCCAGTTTGATGGCATTCAATTTGCTTATAGTTGAATGAGCAATCAATACAATTATTTGAATTCGAATGCAACATCAAAGCCATTTCCAAGCCACTGGCATAGACGGCATTCAAAATGGCCAACCTATTTAAGCTCAGCATCGAATTACGTTTGGATTTGTAGCATTTGTTTGTCATTAAAATGGCGCAGCCAAAGCAACAGCAAAAAAAGCACAAGACGGGTTACAAATTTTCTCTGGCAAAATGCTCAATGACCTTCAGTCAATTTGAGACCAAAGGTCATGCAAATTCTGCGTTTCAGTATTTAAGGGTTGTATATAAAGAGGTCTTCGAATCGTAAGCCAAGAAGCTTGCGGGTCCTCGTAAACTCCCAAATCATAAAATCATAAAGAGAGACTCACTGGGAAAAAGAAAAGCGAAAGCAGCCACAAAATCACAAACCATCTGACTACATAAAAATATTCTATATATCTTTGGCTATATGTATCCGTATCTGTGTCTGCTTGTACGTGTACAGAATGCAACGCTGAACTGCCTGCGAAAGTTGTGCAAAAGTTCACGAACTATGACGTCTTTTGTACTGGAAAATGCTTCCGCCAGTTTGGGTCGTTGGCAGCCTCGGCAGACTCGGCAGCCGGCCAACGCAGTCAAAAACCCAAGCGACCCACCAACCCTCGGACATTGCAGTCAAAAGTTCATAAGTTTACAATACACTTTGGACACATTTTCGACACATGATGGTTTGGGGCAAGCAATTGTTGCTCTTGTCCCCCGAAGTGTTGCCGAAATAGAACAAAGAAGCTGAGAGCCCGTATTGTCTGGACAGTTGCGGAGAATAAAGCGATTCGGTTAGAAAATGTATTTTTAAATTTTATGCAAAGGCAGAAAAATGCCAAATAGCAAACAAGCAATTCAAATCAAATTAAATTGGATGCTTTTGTTTCTATTCTGTCTTGTGGTAAACAACTTTGCTAGTCTGAATGTTTGACGGCTTCTATTGAGCTATTGAACGGAGTAGCACTACAGTGCCAGTTCAATGCTCTTGAGGCTTGTATCGAAATGCTTGCCAGCTTGTGTACAGCTCACTCAGTCAGTTAGCCTGTCTGGTCTTGCCAGCCAGCATTTGGCACACAATTCGCCAATCGATATATGCCTAATGAACTGGAACCATTAAACCTTGACAACAACAACAACAAGCTTATACTATTTGATATAAAATTAACTGTCGGGCAAGCAGGCATTCTAAAAATAACGTATACGTACTGCAGACCTGAAGATTGCAAACAAATAAGATTATTATAAAACCGAAAACAAAAAAATTTTAAAAATTGATAAGAAACACTTAATCATTTTAAATTTAAGGAATGTCAAAAACGGATAGACTGAAATACCTTTATCGATTGTTTTCGTCGCAAAGAGTTTTATAAAAATAATTCGTTTAGTTTACTTTCATGAAATGTGTTCTTTTCCTATTACACCTTCAAATTTGTCGGCCCTTCTCAATTCTGTTCTGCACCTGTTTTTCATATAATTCTATAGCTTTATGTAGGCAACAAGCACCTTAACAACATTTAGGTCAACTGCTCAGGGCCATAGTCATTTTTTAGACAATGCTTAAGCAACAGGAACTATCTAAAAACAACATAGAGTGCCCACACGGCGTATGCTTAACTTTAAGCTTATTTAATGGCTCATTGGCTGACACGGTGCCAACAAATAACAATAAAGGCGTATAAATAGCTCCGTTGGCTGGCAATTAAGGTAATTGCCATACAATTTGTTCACACATAAGAGTATACACACTCATATAAAAAAAAACATATATATATATGTATAAAAAAAAAAAGAAACAGCCATCAAAATTGCGAGCTCATAACAAGAATGGCCAACTATGAAAAGCAAAAAGCATTTGATCAAGAAAGCTACAGAAGTACACTTATATACACATACATGTGTGTAAATTATTAATGACTCTAGTATATAATTGTGCCTATTTGTGCGTGTTTGTGTGTGTGTGTGTGTGTGTGTGTGAACAGAGGGTGCAGAAACTTAATGCGTGTCCTTCGATAGACATAAATTCTATGCTTTATGAGATGGGGTAGCGAGTGTGTCACAGAATTTAATACAAATTCAATCAGCTAGATTTCGATAGACTTCAGGTGGTTATTTCTGTAACTTTCTGTTTCAAGCAGTGAAAAATATTTATAGAACAATTTCAGACACTTTTATTAATTTTTCATATTTTCTGTTCTATTTGTGTTCAGGGATACAGGGTTATTCCACCCTTATTTGAATGAAAGTCCAACCACTTAATTATTTACTATATATGACAAAAAAAAAAGAACTACAAGCTTGTCAAACTCTTCATAGAACTGCATTAAATATGAGCCAAGTACAAATCAAATTGAAGAAATTTGCTTATTCGTTTCCTTTGCATAAAACCAAATTGTCCAGTGCTTTGAAAGTTCAAACGTCACGACAAAGCTTCCGAGTAGAGGTTAGAGCTTAGACGCAATAAATTTTAATTGAAAGGACTTGTAACAAGGCCATCACTCTAGCAAAGTTTCAGCAGCAAGGGTCAGTGGTGAGTAAATGCCAATAAATTGCAGCTGCTGGCTAAAAAAGATTCTCTCAGCGTAGACAAATGAATAAGGACGAAAGCACCAAAAAGTCGTCTGCTTAATAAAGAATGAAATCATGTTCACTCTTCCTCGGGCAATATGGTATACAATTTAAGTCCGAATTTGTTCGAGCTTGCTGAGTTGGGTGTTCGTCTCGAAGTCACTTTTGTTCGACTAACTCAAAGTCACTTGAAGTGTCAGGGTTTTTGCTGTTGTTGCTCGCGTTTCTGTTGTGAACAACTGTCAAGCTATCTGCTCACCACACAGAAGGGACAAAATCCAGATTCTAAATGGCATAAAAAGTCAAAACAATGATAGGATAACAACCGCAAATCGCTTTACTGTTGAATACAAAATATTTGTGGAAATTCAAGCATTTCAGTAGATGACGGATGATGGTTCACAAAATGATGACTTTGGTTTTCTTCTGCTCGTTTTGTATTTATTTTTTTATTTTTTTTTTTTTTTTCGGTTAAAGTCGGTCTTGTAAGTCAAAAACATTTACATTTTCTGCCCGTTTGTGTTGAAACCAGAATTCAACAATGTTGCCGAATCATTTGTCACGCAGCAGATTTGCCATTTCTTATGGGTCATGGACACACTGTCAATCTGAATATCTTTTCAAAGTTGTCCGGACTTTTGACTTAAGTCATTACATTTACTTTAATTCTAGGAGGTGTCCTCGTTGAATGTCAGCAAATTAAAAGTAATGAATGAAATCAAATTCAATTCAATTATGTGAAGTAATATTAATCTTGTTCTTATTCTGTTCTCATCCATAAGCATTAAAAAAAAAATACATATCTTATCTATTTCAAAATTAATTAAAATTTGCAAGATTGCGAAGAAATTTATGAGAATACTGAATAATTGAAAGTTCAACTTGGTATTGAACGAGTTATGTACTCAGGGTAATAAAAAATACAAGTAATTTAGTAGAGTTTCCAAAACTCCATTTTGTACAAGATATCAAACGAAATTAGATTGAGCATTTTGCCATAAAAACATAAAGAAAGAAATCATATTTAAACATCAATATATTTTCAGCAGACAAATGACTAAAAGATAAGGCTTGGGTCAATTCATTTTTAAAATGACTCAAAGGCGAACAAAGAGCATGAATTTTCCGCACAGTCACACCAGAGCCAAAAGCAAATAGCCACAAGTGCAATTACATGTAAAAACATGAATAGCTTTGGGTGTAGTGTGTGTTTTCCAAAGGATGGTTGGCTACGTCGTCGTTTGGTCTGCTAAAACAACAAAACGAATTGCAGAAAGCTATCAATTTTGATTAAATTGAAATTCTCGCAGAAATTGTGGAAATGAAACTAAAATAGAATTCTCATGGCTAAATGATGAGGCATGAATATAGCGAAAGACCTATTGAAACTCTTTCATGTTAAATTGGCAGAGGGTGCCTAAGAAAGTAAACAAAATCAAATTTGAATCAATCTAATAGATAATTAATTTTTTAGTTTTTATTTGCCTAAATCTATTAGGTTTGCAATTATTTTATTTACAATTTAAATTGTCTGTTTTGCTGAAAACCGCAAAAATATTATTTTGTCAATTGAGAAAAAAAGAGAACACATTTTATTTGAGTTTTAAATTTAATTGGACAAAATGAAATGGTTAAATGACTTAAAATTGAATTGCCTCTCTGCCATTTATTTCCTGGTGTACTCATTGCAAATTACCTGAAAATATCAATTAAAATTTTTAATGGAAAACTATTAATTTCAAATAGTACGCATACGCCACGTGGCCAGTGCAAGGTGATCCATACAGCGTTTTAAATGGCTGCAAATGTGAGTGAGAGCTTGTGATTAAATAATTATATGTGTGAGTGAGTAGCGTTCATGTGTGGGTGCAGGTAAAAATTTCAATTAAAACAAAAGCAAATGGATCATTTATTATGCAATATGGCGGGCAATAGTCGCAACTCGTCCTACAATTGTCTATCATCATGGGACTCCTACGATCGCATACCCAGGTGAGTAAAATTAACAGAAACCAGAAAATTCTTTAGGCAGTTTATTGTCCTGCTGCCTTTCAACAATAAATATAAAAAAAAATTGAGTTACATTTACGCAGATAAATCAATTTGATATTGTGTCATAGAAAAGCGTTTAAGTAGCTAACTTGATTGCCATCAACGGGCCCCATTACAGACATTTCAGATACACACACACACACACACACACATGTTTCCACATTCAGTGTGTTTCACAGAGTTTCTGTGAAGCTAATCGAATAAAGTTGCAACTAAAAGCAAATCATAGCGAACATAAACGCACACTCAATTTCATAACAAATGAAATAGTAAAGGCAACTTGCCTCAAATTTACTTCCCCCTACTCAATATGAACGTCTGTCTAATAATATCCACTCCATTTCATTTGAGCTATTTTTAGGCTCAGTCACAGAATATTGCCTTAAAGTTTCCTGGTAGAAATTACTCATTAAATTAAATTTGTTTCGAATTGATTGAAACCAAGAAATATTTTGCTCTTTAGGCCAAGTGAGCAATTCCATGTTACATTGTGAAAACCGAAACCTATTACTAGAAATTTCTGCTAAAATTTAATTTTAGATAAATAATAGAATAATTTTTCTTTCTCTTCTATTTTTCTGGCTTGGCTGTATAGTCTGAGGAATAAAACTTTTTTTGCTTACAACTTTTCTGGCTGTCTTTGAAATTGTTTTTTTTTTTAACATTTTCTGTAGTCTTACGTCAATTAAGTGAATTTAATGGCAAGACACTTACCAGCCAACAGACACTGACTTGAACTATTTTAAGAGTTTGTCACGCCTTCCAATCGAGCCAGTTGAGTTGCGTCCAGTTTAATTCGGTCCACTTCGTTACAGTTTTTATCCACATTATGGGGAAGACTTTAATTATGTGTGCGCACTCAGGCATCCTCATTTTGAGCGCGCTTTTACTATTTTATGAGTCTCAATCAATGCACTCTGCTTTTAGCAATCAACGCTTAACTGCGAACACTTATCAAAAAAGCAAGAGACCAAGAGACAGAGAGAGAGAGAGAGAGCGAGAGAGAGAAAAAGCTGACAGGGGCTCTTGTTTTATACTCATCTCATGTTATTTCGATGCTTCCGAGTGGGCAACTGCTTGGATTGTGGGAAGGTTGCACAGACCGACCACTTGTGGTATCAGTTGATGAGTTTAATGTACATGCAAGGATAAGCAGATAAAATATTTACTACATAAAGTATACGCAGTTATGTGTATGTAGAATTTGGCCATATAAAAAGGATATCAAGAAAACGTTTTACTCGACAGACAGCTTGGCTGCTGGCTCAACTTGGCTGCTTAAGCGCAACTCTCATAAAGTTTTTAAAAGCATCAATAAACATGTACCAAGAACAAGCCATGCCAGACCGAGTCAGTCAGGCAATCAGCCAGTCAGCCAGTCAACCAGTCAGTAAATGACTCACTCATTTCCCATTTTTCGTTTGGCATTTTTCGTGATGGGTATCGTGGGTGGATTGTCGGAAAGGATTGTTGTTTGGGCCAAGAATTGCGTTACGTTTCTGCGATGCGTTAAGAATGCAGTTTTGTAACGATTTTCCAGCTATATACAATTTTTTCTTATTTAAAACTTTTCTTAAAAGCATTTTACTTTTGTGACTTATATAAGCAAATTTTTGATACTAGTTACTGCGGCTTTAAGATTCGCTGAAGAGTCAAATTTAATGTAACCGAATCTATTTAGAAATAAGGGACTAAAAGTAAAAAATCATATTTAAAAATCAATAAACGTAAACCAAACCTGGACAGGTAGCTGTCTGCCTTTCTCTCACTCTGAATAATTTTCTCTCGCTTCTAGCCAAAAATACTTGGCAGTGCTAGGAAAGCGACAAGACACACACCATGTTGGCCCCTGGCAACCTTGGCAATTTGACTGCTTTAAAGACGGCGCTCGTACACTCGGGCTCCCTCCATTTGGCCTTTTTGCTTTCTTAAAAGGTTTCAGTTTTTAAATTTAATATTGACGCCCTCTCTCTGACTTCGTCATATCTGCTGATAATCAAATAATGAAACAACAGAAACACATTAGCGCACAATTTGGCTGGAGCTCAAGCAAAGCTAGGCCCAGTCAACTCAAGTCAAAGGCAAAGCCATAAGAAAAATAAACATTATCGAGGGCTTGCAGAAAGCCATTTGCCTTTAGATCCAGCTTTCTGGTTTTTTGCGTGACAGTTCCTCAGTATTTGGTATAGGCATTTCAATGGCTCTAATTGTGTTTGTGATATGTTTGTGCTTTCTACTTCATAGACTAAGACAAACGCTTCTAATGAACAAGACACATAGAGACCAGGATCTCTCACACTTGTGCAATTGTCATCTTTTATAAATAATCCTCTGAATAAACTGCAATTTCATTTTCATACAAAAGCGCACGAATTCCGATTTTATTTGATTTTTCAATTTTTCAGACACTTTAATTTATTTATACATTCTCTTTGCCATTGGACTTATTTGCTTGTTTAATCCATCAAATAAACATGATAGAAATTGTTTTCAAATGTTTGTCTACTCTCAAAGGAAAATACTAAATTCTAATTATCAAAGTTGAAATAAATACCTCGAGGTAAACAGAAAATTAAAATTTTATAACCAGCTTGTTTTTTTAGATTTTAAAAACAAATACTTTTCTAATATTGGTGTATGAAATATAATTCATTTTAATCTATCGAAATATTTGTTCAATTTAAATTCAAAGTTTTCCTGAAAGTCACAATATTTTTTCTGACACAAGCACAAAGGCCAAATCTAAAATACTTTTGGAATCTCCTTAAAGGAATATTTATGTGGGCTTAAAAGACGTAACACATTGGAAAAGCCTTTTGACAAAGTCCAAATAATCTAAAGAAAATGTGTTATATTTTTTTTCTATTGAGATTAAAATATTTGTGGTACTCTTGTAATCTGTATCAGTTTAACAAGAAAGCAAGCTCATTGAGATAGCTGCTGTGACAGAAAGATAAAGTCAGGGCCCAACATAATGAATCCCACAGAGAGAAAAATAAACTGACTTTGATTGACAGTGTACATGGCTACATAAATGTGCTTTTTATTTTGCACTCTTTGTGTATGCTGGGAAAAGTTACATGAACTGACGAAAATTTATTGCCAGCTGAAAATTATTGTACCGCGTTCAATGGCCGCCCAGCAGAAGTGTAATGAACTTGGTTCAGATGGTTAAATTGTTTTATGAAAATTTCCATGTAGCACAAAGGATGTAAAAGTGTAACTAGAGAAAGGAAAAGTCAGTGAAAGCGCACTGAGGTCAGAGTTGATTGCATTTAAAGAGACATGGAAAGCAGATGGAACCCTCTCCTCAGAGTTAAATGATTTGGTCTGTCTGTCCCTTGTTCATTTCGCCACGCCTCAAGCTGGACTCCCTTAACTGATTGGTCACTTGTGGCTTAGTGGCTTCATTGCCGCTTCTCGCTTATTTTGTGACCCAACATTTTTTCTCTTAATGTTTTAGTGGCTGCCAATTTGCGCTACAGGCATTGGCATTTTTTCTACCACTTTTTTTTTTGTCTTGACCCCTTGGGTTTTTTTTTCTGTATATGCAGACTCTCTAATAAAAGCTAGACTCGAACGTACATTAACCTTGACATGAATATTCACGCCTCCAATGTGTTTGAGTGGCTCTCGGTTTGGGCATTGTTCTAGGGTTATTATTTCGACTGGTAGCTGAAACTAACTACTTTCTATATTTCTCCGTCTCTTGAATGTGACTTCTGTTTATTATGCTTTGTCATCGTTAAAACACAAACAAAGCAAATACATATGTTTTAGGTAGAAAAGGTGCGCCTCCAAGCCCCTGAGACGACCCCGAGGGTATCTAAATGAATGTCTATTTTAGGTAGCTTCGGTTGAAAAAGTTTTATTTCATTGTTTCCAAGTTGAGTTAGGGAAGGACCTCAGACGGACTGAATCACTGAGCAGCATGAATGACACCCAAATCAGACGCATTCATGTGCTTAATCCAAAGTGACTGAAACTGAAAGTGTCAATTCATTTTCATCAAAATTGTATGAGTACATCATTTGGAAAATTGAATATACATATATATATATATTATGTTAATTGAAATGAATAATTAGCTTAAATGCTTTAAGCTTTCGAGGTACATTTAACTAATTTAGTAATATCATTCAGGCACCTAATCAATAGTCAAGGGTTATTTCATGCGGGGGAAAATTATAAGTTTTAAGTATTTAAGTGTAAGCTCTTTAACTCTTTTCAATAAAAATAAATTTCTTTCCACTTAATAAAAAAATATTGTTTCAACTTTTATTGCTCATACGTCACGTTGGCTGCATCGACAATTTACACACTTGTATTTACACAGATTTTCATTGGAGAGTGAGCAACAGATGTGCACATAAATAAACATACAAAAAAAAAAAAAAAAAATGGCAGCACAAAAAGCTGATGTTTCTGTGTAAACAAAAAGTGAAAGCAGATACCATAGAGAAAATGGCAATTGGTATGTTGGTACTTAAATGCCAGAGACAAAGAAAGAGAGAGCAAAAGAACGCAAAACGAAGATTTCTTACGTGACGTTTGCCATTCAATGCCAATAAAGTAGCCGTGTTTGGTGGGCTGGTGTCTGATATTTTCCTGTTCCATTTTTTTTTTTTTTTTTTTTTGCACTCGCTTGTTGCGCGTTGTTGCTGTCATGCGAGTCTGTTTGACAGATGCCACGTGCACCTGCCAACCGACACCAGCAGCATGAAGAGTACCTTAACTAAACCTATCCCACGCACACGCTCATTGGAAATACAAAATTCAATTGACAATTTAATACGCATGTTGCACATTACATACTCAGGTATTTTACTGTACAACTCTGATATAGCTACGGAAAACCAAGGTTAGTGGAAATGTCAAGCCAGCCACCAGCAAATCGCCATTAACCAGTTGCATCCTCTACCACAGATTGGCAGTGGTTGGTAACGGTAACGGCTACAGCAACGGTAAGGGGCAAACTGTTAAGCAGCTCATAATGAGATAAGTGAGTGCATCAATTGGCAAAGGGTCGGAAAAATCCATGGTTGGGAGCTTCGACTGTCATGGTAATTGAATTGATATGGATGTGAGGTGATATGGATTTAAATGGTTGGGGTCTTAAATGCAGTTCATAAATATCAATTAAGCCAGCTTAGTCTGATAATATTAAAGTTTTATATTAATTAAATATTAAATTGTTACTTTTCTTTTCCCTGTCTCTCTCTCTCTCTCTCTATTTGCAGAGTTCGAGTGGAGTACTATGTTAATGAAAACACATTCAAAGAAAGACTGCAACTCTATTTCATTAAGAATCAGCGATCAAGTAAGTTAATCTAAATGGAAAATATACACCTACTGTTTGCATTACTTAATCCTTAAAATTAACTTTGTTGATTACAAAAGACCGCATCAAAATATTTAACTAAATTACAAGAGGACAAGAGAAGAAAATTTAATTGAATTCCGTTAAGGACTCAAGCAGTTGAATAAACCAAACACAAAAGCTATTTGAGGTCAGCAAGACAAATAAACAGAAAGACAGTACCGCATCGACTCGGGCAGACAGTGGGTTAGACAGGCAGTCAGTCTGAGGGTGATTGGAAACCTGCTTGTCCTCGTTTCCCCCTATTTCCAGTTCAAAACAATTGGCCATACCTTTTGACCAACTTGAAAGCGTACAAACGATAACAATATAAATGGAATTACAAAGACAGACTCGATAATCTTAACCAAATATTGATTTCGAAAACAAATAATTTTGTCAGCAAATAAGTTCCTCCAGCCGAATTGGGGGCGCTCCCACACCATTCAAGACACAAAAACATAATAAAAGCATAAATTGAGCCTCGTGACAGACTACCCAGACCATAACCAATTAATTTGTTATGCTGACCCATTTTCATAAATTAAATTGATTTATCCGTTTTTTTTTTCTTACTTTGAATTTTCAAGGCTTACGCATACGAATTGCCGATTTATTCCTTAAGTTACTGTCGTGTGTTCTCTACATTATACGTGTGATATTGGATAAAAATCCAACATTTATAACATGGTAAGTGATGGTCAACTCAAATCCTATCTGAAATATATAAAAAATGATTTTGTCAATTTGAAAATATTCATCAGCTTTGGCTGCGAAGTGGCCAATAAGACAGAGTTTATAATCTCTGCCAAGCTAACGGAGGAAGAATTTCAAGAGAATCCAATTATCAATTGGGATGCAATACTCTGGGTGAATCGACCCACGGTGCTTTGGGTCTTACAATTGCTGCTAGCCATGGTCTCGCTCACGCAATCTCTGGTCCTAACATATCTAGGTTATAAGGTAGGTCAAGTCTTATATATGTTTTTAATCTAAAATTTTTGGAAGCCTACCAAATCTAACTTTCAAAACAATTGTTTTTATTTTTCCTACAGGGCAATATATGGCAGCAAATACTCTCATTTCATTTCATTCTAGAATTAGTAACGACAATACCCTTTGCACTAACGGTAAGTTAACCAAACTTTCTTTTCAAAGATTTGTAAGTTTTCCCTATATATATTTTTTTTCTCAAAACTTTTTTTTTGCTAGATTGTTCATCCGCCATTGCGAAATTTGTTTATACCAATATTTCTAAATTGCTGGCTGGCCAAGAGATCTTTGGAAAATATGTTTGTAAGTGAAGAGAGAATCGTGACTGACAAAAACAAAATAAAATGCTTAATAAATTTTGTTCCAGAATGATTTACATCGAGCCATGCAAAAATCACAATCTGCGCTTTCCCAGCAGCTGACCATTTTGTCGGCCACATTGCTGTGCTTGGTATTTACCAGGTAAAAAGGAAATGGTCCAATAAACCTATATTAAATATTAAGAATGGCTTCTGTTTTTTTTTTTTATTTTGTCGTTCTTGCTTGCAGTGTTTGTGGCATTCAGCATTTTCAGCGTGCAGGACATCGACATTTGAATCTGTTCCAGAGCACTTATTATGTGGTTGTGACCTTCTCGACGGTGGGCTACGGTGATTTCGTTCCAGATATCTGGCCATCTCAGCTCTATATGGTCATAATGATTTGTGTGGCTTTGATTGTGCTACCCACGCAGGTGAGTTGGGTCAGGCTAATCTGTTGCCATTGAAAAAATGTACAAGTACAAATAAGTAACGAGGTCAGACAAATAGACCAACTGACTCAGTAGACGAGACAGTTGGATTGGGCAAAGGCGAGGCCCGCCCAAAACTGTTTATGACCATAAGTCGAAACACTTTTTTAAGTTGTTAAGTTGGTAACTTATGGCCGCCAAGTCTGTGTATGTCTATCAATCAATTTAGCTATTAGCGTTTGGGGTCCTTCATTCCCATTCCGCAATGAAGGCGAAATCGATAAAGATATGAGGAATTGCTGTCAGTCGGCTAGCTAGCTTTTATATTTTGCTTCATGCATTCATGCTCAACAAATCTAAACAATTGTTTTCTGTTTTTTTTTCCTACACATAAAATGGTATAAGATAAATCCAAATATAAATTACATTGGATGGCTTGAATGGCGGCCAAGGAGGAGATGGAAATATTTTATACAAGCAAACAAGAGCATCAATCAAGTGCTTTTATTATTTTCATCTTTTTGTGAACTAGCTTTTCTATGTATATTTTATACGAGTTTTTTTTTGAGAGTTTTGTTGTTAATTTTTTTTTTTTTGTTTTTGTTTTTGTTCAGTGGACCAGCTCTGGTTGTTGCATTGAAAACATAAAAACTAACTAGAAACATGTGGCACAGATGTCAGCGCTTTTACACGAGTGCTTCCAGCTCGTAACAAAACGAACAATAACAAACAAACTTGCAACAACATTGTACCAAAAAACGTTGCACAATAAAGCGGTCAAGTTCACATGTGCGTGTGTGTGTGTGTGCGAGTGTGGGCTGGGGCAAAGCACTTAAAATTTAATTGAATTATTTATGTTTGTGGGCCCTTCTTTCTTTCTTTTTTTTTTGTATATTTACTGCGTTGCATAGGATATGAAATCAAATTAAATATATATATTTGTAAGCTGGGACTTAAATCAATTTGGTATTTCCGGTGAAGAAGTATCGAAATCAAATAGTTCCCTTTTGACGCAACTGTACTGACATGAGAGTGACATTCACTCAATGCACTTAGCTCAAATGAATTTAATTGCATTTTTCGATGTTTTCATTTATATCTCTTTTTAAAAACAACACCATCCACCCAATGCGAACATGTTGCACCATAAAATGTGTCAGTTTGAGCAATTGGCTTTTACCTGGATGGAACGTCAGAAGCTGGGCGGCAGTTACTCCTCGCATCGGGCTCAGAGCGAGAAGCATGTGGTTGTGTGTTCGACTACCTTGCATGCGGATACCATAATGGACTTTCTTAACGAGTTTTATGCTCACCCCTTGCTGCAGGATTTTTATGTGGTCCTGCTCAGTCCCATGGAGCTGGATACAACGATGCGTATGATTTTACAGGTACCCATTTGGGCGCAGCGGGTAATTTACATCCAGGTGAGTTAAGCGATATTTAATGACAAGTCGAAATTGATTTCAATGCAATTCAACGAAATTTTAGGGTTCCTGCCTGAAAGATGGCGACCTGGCGCGGGCCAGGATGAATGAGGCAGAGGCCTGTTTTATTTTAGCTGCACGCAACTACGCCGATAAAACGGCTGCCGATGAGCACACGATATTACGGTCATGGGCTGTCAAGGATTTTGCACCGAATGTCCCTCAATATGTGCAGATATTCAGGTGAGATAATCTTAATCGAGCGCTGCACTCAGTCACGGCTCAACTAAATCGATTTACTCTGTTTATTTGTTAATCTGCCTGGGATGGACTGGGATGGAACCATCTGTCTTTTTGTGTGTTTATCATCAATGTGCAATCAACTGTGCGTGCATCAAACCGCATATCCGCACACTCGCACTTCCGTGCCTCCCCGTCAACGGAAATTTCAACGTTCTTCCGCTGTTTAGGCCAGAGCACAAACTGCACGTAAAGTTCGCCGAGCACGTGGTCTGCGAGGATGAGTTCAAGTACGCGCTGCTGGCCAACAATTGTACCTGCCCAGGAGCCAGCACACTGGTGACTCTGCTGCTCCACACCTCACGCGGACAGTATGTATTGGGGGTGTTGACCACTCAACCGTGAATGGCCAAAAGTTAACCATTTCCCTTCTTTTTTATGATGATGATGACGATGATGATTATATTTAATTTTCTTTTTTTTTTTTAGTTTGTTGGTTGGTTTATTCTTTTTCTTCATATCATGTAAATTGTCGTAGGAATGAGTCTATGTGTATGTAAAATATTCCGCTGTCATTTGAGGAAACTGTCACACACACCCAGAGAAACTTTTTGCGTTGTACACACACAAACCTACACACAGCTAATTTATTTCATTTGCTGTGCAAATAATGCCACAAGGACACATTTGTTTAACTTGCCTGTCGGAAGGAGGAAGGCAGCGTCAGGAAGGGAAGGGTGATAAGGGAGAGCAGCTTGCTCGATAGACGCCAGTTGAATAGCGTGTATTTTAATTAAATTTAATGTGTGACTGAACGACTCAAACGGCAAAGCTAAAGCAAATTGGCCTGTCCTCAAAGATCGTATATTTAAGATGGCGGCGAGCCAAACTAGTCAACAGTGAAAATCAGCTTAATTTTCGCAGCATAGTGAGCCCAAAACCTATACCCCAATCAAATATTCACACTTCACTTGAGTAGCTTTCAAAAGAACAAGAAAACTTAACACCACACAACATTACGTATACGCAGCATATGGTTATGTCTATCAGAGTGTCTGTTTGAAGGCCCAATTAGGTGTTACATTAACATAACGTCGACTACAATTTGTCATTTGCCAAAGGCTTTCACTCAAAATTACCTAGACCACCTTTAGAAAACCAAGAAATTAATCATACGCCACATATACCTGAGCTCATTACATAAATTTCTAATTAGAGACACTCAGCCAGACTGAATGAGTCTATTGAAAAGCCAATTCAACCCTGCTTAAATTCCATGCGGTACTGCTATAAAAATCTCAACAATTTAACTTGTTGACGCCCCCGGCTTAAATTTGATAGTTCAACCTTTTTGTGGCTTTACCTAAAACAAGGCAGACAATGAAAACTTTGTTCAGCTTAGGGTGTGCAGGAATGGGGGGAGCACAATATTTTCGTCAACCAACTGCCAGACAACTCTAATGACAATCATTTACGCAGTTATTCAAACAACATTTTTGAACTTTTCCATCTTCTGCTTTTACTTCTGCTTCTGCTTCATTTTGGATGTCTTCTACAGGGAAGGCCAACAATCTCCGGAGGAATGGCATCGGCTCTATGGTAAATGTTCCGGCAATGAAATTTATCACATTGTTCTCGGTGACAGCCGCTTCTTTGGCGAATATGAAGGAAAAAGTTTCACTTATGCCAGTTTCCATTCACATCGCAAGTAAGTATGAGGATGACAACCAAAAATGGGAAATTTTTTAGTATTTGACTAACAAATTAATTTGAATAACTCAAGCAACAAAATAAAAAACATATTCACCGACACGTAGACCGACTGACAGACGGAAGCGTTTTTGCATTTAACAAGAGTATAAAAGTTATCCATAATCCTTGTTATTTACACGCTCGCCTGGATGCGATGCGGCTATTCAGACCTAAATTTATGTAAAATTTATAAACTTATTTTGTATTTTTTATATTTTTTTCTCCTCCACGCTATTTGTTTTTTTTTTTTGTTCACGCGTAGATATGGTGTGGCTTTGGTAGGCGTACGACCGGCTGAATTGCCTGAATTTTATGAGGATACAATTCTACTGAATCCCGGACCCAGACATATTATGAAAAAGGATGACACGTGCTATTATATGAGCATTACCAAGGAGGAGAATTCAGCATTTGTCGTCAATCAAAACCAAGCGACGGACCAGACGGGTGCTGGCAATAAAGATGGTGGTACTGCCGGAGCTCCAGGTGGCAACCCTGGTGGCCACAGTTCAGGTGCCCTTGCTGCTGGTGGGTAGAAAATTATATTCATTTTTTCAACTTTACTTTACTTTACTTTACATATGCTAATAGTAAATTCAAGTATAAAGAGATTGGCGAGGGGTTGTTGGAGGGGGTTGAGGAGAGGTGGGTAATGTCTCAGTATATATGTATGTGTGTGTGTGTGTGTGCGTGTGTGTGAGCCTGTTGAGCGTGTTTTTGTACTAGTTAGTTTTCTTTGGAAAGCTGTCAAATGGAATTACATATTACCGAGCTCACACATTCTGAATGAATAAATGAATGAATGAATGATTTTTGTTTGGCTTTTAAGGTGAAAAAAAAGAAATGTATGCAAAGCTTCCTCCAGCAATAGAAATCAAAACTACCATATAACAACAACAACAACAACAGATAAATGAAATACAAAATTATATATATCCAAAATTTAGTAAATTTTATGTGCTCTTCATTTTGAGGCTGCCCATCAGTTGTATTTGTTTGTTGGTTCTTTCTTTATTTTCGGTCTAACTTTGCCCTTTTTTAATTTTGTTACACTTTTGTCGGTCAGATATATATATTTTTTTTGTCTAAGTTTTCTTTGGTTTTTTTTTCTTTTTGTTAATTTAAAATTTATTAATTTGTCTGAATGAACCAAAAATGCTTTCAATGTGTGTGCGCGTGTCCGATTCTATCTCTTTCTCTCTCGCTCTGTCTCTCTCTTTCAATCTCTTTACCTCTCTCTCTCTCTTTCTCTATATATTTCCAAGCTCTTCACTTTGCGTTCTAAGTTACTTTTAATTCATTTAAAACTAAATTCGTTTTGGATTTGCCCACTTGAGTTACTTTCTAAAGATTTTTTTTATATGATTTCTAAGATTTCTTTCAAGAGTTTCGAGCCTTGCCCTTCTTTTTCAAATACATGACGAAAGCAATGTGATTTCATATAAAACTCTTTAAAACTATTTTACATTTACATTAAAATATATTACTTTAGATTTTGAATTTTTATTTTAAAATAATTTAATTTAAAATAATTACTGATATTACCAGCTTCATACAGTTTACAATTTAAGAATTAAATAACATTTTCAAGCTAATTGAATTAACTTTGTAAGCTAAAAAAAAAAGTTGGTTCTATGAAACACATACAGTTAGCATAACATTGAAATTGAAACCATTATATAGAAGATTTAGTGAAAATCATAGCCAAATTAATCACACAAAAAAAAATCACAATATCACCCAAGAAATTTATAAAAAAAAAATCATTTAAGACCATAACAGATTCCTAGAAATTTTAATATATCAACCATATCAAACAATAATACCATTAGAAAATTAATCTAAACGCATAATGCACAGGAATAGAACATATACACACACACCCAAACCCACACACATTTATACACTCTATCAGATCCTTTGAACATTTTTGCAATATTTGTGTTCCATTTGCAAACAATATACAAAATATAATCATATGTATGTGTGTATTGTAAATGTAGCCAATACAACAATAACAACAACAACAACAACAACTACAAAAATACAACCAACTACAACAACAACAACAATAAGCACGACTTTCACATCATCAACATTATTATCAGCATCAACAACAACAACCGCTATCAACAATGCGGGAATTGCACCAGTGCCGTCTGTTTGTGTACGTGTGCCCCACAGTCCCAGTTATGACTCTGGCGCCGGCACGCCCCTAACCGAGCGGCATCACTTGCAACCGTATCCGCATATGCAAACATGTGACAGTGAATTTACAACACTATTTGTGCGTGAGTGTGACACAACAACAACCAAAAAAATAAAAATAAAATAAAATAACAATTACAAAAAAAAAAAAAAAACAATCATTAAATCAATTAAGAAAATCCAAAGCATTGAAGATACCTTTCCAAAATTCAAGCAACAAATGAAGCAAAACAAAAATATCTTTTTGCCCTTTCTACTTTTACTTCTTCTACTTCCTAAAACCAACTTTATTTTAACTTTTTTTTCATTTTATTTTGTTCAACATTTTTTAAATTTATTGTGATCAATTCTTCCGCAAATTTTTAATCAAAAAAAAAAATAATAAGCTAATTCATTTATTGCAAACACTTTTTTTCACAAGATTGTTGGTACCAGCAATTTGTTTGATAAAACTTCTATAAGGTGGCATGGCATATCTAAATCATTTCTGAAAAATTCTAAGCGAATTGAATGATTTTCAAATTCAAATTGAATTGAAAGCAAATATCCACTATTAAAATATGCTTAAATATGTGTAAATCCATGAGTGTTCTTGATGTGGTTTCTATTGCTTATTTCTTCAAATTTTTATTATGCTCTCTAAATATGGTTAACAGGGCTGTGAAAATACCAACAATCTATAGATTCGATGCCTTGTCTTTAACCCAAATCATTACCACTGCTCGAAAGCGTCCCCACTCGGCTAAGCTACCTACTCAAAATAGTAGAACAACCTAACCTTTAAACACCCGCCCACACTTGCAAATACACCCACAACATCCATTACTTTTTCAGCTTGTATTTCACCTTTATTTTTTTTTCTCTCTTTTTTTTCTTATGATGCTATTTTTGCCTTTGCTTCATTTTGCTTTTTAATCTTTGTTGCATGGTTTGCATTTGTCTTCTTCTACGTGTTCGCATGGGTTTGTTGAAAATTTCGTACTTTTGCTTCCATAATTTTACTCAATTTATTATTGTATGCATGTGTGTGTATGTGTAGCTTTTGTCCTTTTATACAATGACAAATGTCCAAGTTATTGGCCGTGTATATTAAACTGACCAGAAAAAAAAAATCCTTTCAGTTTGCTGAGACATTCAATATTGTTTGCAACAAAATTAGGCCAGAACCGAATTGAAAAAAAAGAGAGCAGAGTAAGCTTTTAGCCAGAAAATTCCAAGAAGACTGAAAAGTACTTTTGAAACTTATCGAGCACAAGTTTGCCATCAAGGTCCTTGGATTTTTAATCATGAAGATTATAACCATTAAGCTTACTCTTCCTAACGACGAACGGCATCCTGCAAATACTTTTTGTGTAGTTTTTAATTTTCTCTTTTTACTTATAGTCTACTCGAACACGATAACATTTTATCTTTTTCGTACTCGTACACTTGTTTTGTAGCGTCTGCTTCTGTCACTTTATTTGTCCAAATTGGAAATTAGATAAACAAATAAACAAATTCGAATAATGTATAGCAAGCCTATCTTTTGTTTACGTAGCGTAAATTTCGTAAGAAAATCTTTTATGATACCGTATACACATACCTACATAATGACTTGAAATGTGCTCAAGCGTTTGACTAATTCAATTCCATACATTCATATTTGTGCTGTCAATTTCAAATGGCTACCCACCTGCCACCTATGGCCTACAAAGCAGCCAGCGATAATCCAACGGCTGTGATAATATCCGATTCTAAGCAAAATTTGAAGGACACAACTGTCACCACAACGCAATTGACAGCTGGTGCGGCAGGGGCAACGGCTGCCACAACAACGACCACAATAACAACAACAACAACCCTGCCACTTAGTGGACCAGTCGGAGGAACAGGAAGTGGCGGCCCCGTTGGACTATCCAGCCCCGGTGGTGGTCTCGGTGCCGGTTTGAATGTGGGCAGTACCTGTCTGAGCATAACGCCTGCCACCCTCACCACCACAGGAAACCACTTAGATGTGCCCTACGGAAATAATCCAAATCTGCTCAGTCCGGATGTGCTCAATCAGCGAAGGGGTAATATTTTAGTTTAAATAACTAAATCATAGTTTCCTTCGCAGTGTAACTTTGTTTAAAGCTTGGAAAAGGTTCGATTTTAATCAATTTAATTCTGTCCAAAGTACAAATTGCTTCTGACTTAATGCTAATTTCACTTTATACAGGTTATTCTCTTGCATTTAGTTTTTGCTAAGATAATAATATAAATGTATTTTCATAAATTTCAAAAACTCATAAAATTAATAAGCCAGGATTAAATAAAATTAATATTGACGTTTTAAGTAACATTTTTTTTTTTTGCCAATTTGTGGCAAATTATTATTTTGTACTTATTTTAATGGCAAAAATTATTGATTGAATTTTTATACCAAATTTAATCTTCTAAGCTTAAATTTGGTTTCATTGAAATTTACAAAGTTCAGAAAAAAAATAAGTTTTTCTAATTAATCATTTGTATTCATTAGGAAGCCGTCGACCCTCGATATTGCCTGTGCCTGATATGTTTACATCCTCATCGTTTAGCATATCGGGTAATGATGATGGTGAGGAGGGTGATGAGAGCGATGACGAGATTGATGATGAGATGCCTTGGCGGTCGCCTTCAGAGAAAATTGCGTAAGTCCCACAAATTTCCATACACAAAATATCTCTGAAATCCAAATGAGAGAACCTATTCTCAAATAATCTAAAAATCAAAAGGCACTATTTTTTAGTTTATTTGTACTTAATCTATAATCCTGTCCACCCTTTAAAACAAACCTAAATGTACTTGAGTTTTATATTGTGTACACCTCAAATTTTCAACAAAAAAGAGCAAAGCTCCCTTTTGCATTACTAAGAATAAAAATACACACAAGCAAAACTCTCTAACATAAATGTCCAAACCTACTTTCTGAAAATCTAATTAGCTAAAAAAAATTTTGTAAATAGCGAAAAAAAAACGAATTAACCAAACTCTTAAAAGAAGTAGTCTATGTGTGTGCAGAAAATACTTTAAGTGTCGTAACCCTGTAGCTGTTATGCCCCGAATCCCGTAGTGCCGCCCCCTGAAACACCGACACCAACACCAATACATCAAAAAAAAAAAAAAAAAAAAAAAACAGAAACAAAAAGAAAAGAAAAATCTTTGACTTTCCAACCTTGTACAGTTGCTTGGGCGGGCATTTTCCACAATCGCGTACATATTCGCTGATCATGAGCTCCTCGGAAGACTCGTATCCTCGCAACTGCGCATATTGCAATGCCAATGCCCAACCAGCCACACCCAATCCAGTCGATCACTATTGTACCCAACTGCGCCGACGCACGATGAAGAAGAGCTACAGTTGCGACAGTGATTGTGCCCTGGCCAGCTATCGCAACCCAATGCCCACACCGAGTGTGGCAGCGCCTTTGGCTGCTCAGGGTAGCCAATTGCAGCGCTGCTGCTCCTGCTCGGCCAGCACAACCACGACCACCACAGCAGCCCAGGCAGGTGTGGCTTTCACATCAAGCAGTTCCGTTGAAACACGAAGGCCGGCGCGTCCGGTGTGGGCCTCCGACTATTCTGGGTAAGTTGTAAATTGCAGTGGGTGCGCGTTTAACTGCGTGTGAGACGGAAACAAGGCGGGCCCTATCTCACATAGATGGACAGATACAATAGCTTTGGCCAGCCAGAGATGCTCTTTTCAGAGAGGTCGCTTAAAATCTGAATCTTTGAAAAGAGTATATTAACAAAAAAAATTGTTGTCTACTTATTTGGGCATCTGGGGAAAAATATCATCGCCTAGTTCTTTGGGCCGTGTTGAAAAACATTTCTCTTGCAGAAAAGTTATCTTTCATTTTTAGTGATAGTTGCTTTGGCTTCTACAGCTTTTATTGCTTGTATATTTTTGCTTTAACTGTCAGATGGCAACTGCTAAAAAACTGTCATAAGAATGGTTTTCCTACTAGCCTCAGGATATTTTATAATGACTTGCATTCTGTTGCAAGCCATTAGCCACCTCTAACGACAAGATATGCCCCTTTCAGGAGAGCAATATATAGGATGCTCAAAAGACCCACTGACTGTTTGAAGCTTCGTACTTGAGAATTACTAATGTGGCTGTCTTTTCCCCTTGTTGTTTACCCTTTACTGTTCTCGTTGTTGTTGTTATTGTTGCTATTGTTGGTTGAATGGCTTTACTTGGTGTTTGTTCTCTGCCGCTACTGGTGACGTTGCTTCTTCTTGTTGCATTTTGTTTTGGCTCTTCTTTTGTATTGACAAAGTTTACTTTACGTTGCAGCAATTGCATTAAATACCTTTACACGAAAATACACACACACTCAAACACACCACACATTCACCGAACCACACACTGTCTTCCTCGCCGCTCACTTGCATTCATTTAAAAAGTTTCGACCGGGCTCTTGCTGCCTTTTTCAGCAACTCGTTCGATTGTTCTGTATGTTTTGCTTTCTATTTTCCCTCTTTTTTTTTCTCCGTATTTTGTGTATTTTGGTATTCGGAACACGTTACTAGGACTACGATTCTGGCATTGACATTTCACCCGACCACAAAACCAAGCTCACATTTCAATCAAGGCTGCAATTAGTGATTTGTTTCATGTTTAAAGTGTCGGCGGATTTTTTTTTTATTCCATTGAAGCAATAAGGAAACAAGTTGGAAGTCAAATTAAACCGAAAAATAATCACATGAAAATGTCAAGGAAAAATAAGAAAAAAAGAACATCTGTTAATTGCATGAACCAAAATAAATCCAATTTCCTTTCCTTCAAGCTTGAATATACAAAAAAAAAAGAAATCTTTGTGTTATGGATAGTCTTAAGGTCGTGAGTTAAAAGTGAAAGTGCTTGCGAGCTCTGTCAAGATTTTTTATTGAAACTTTAACCTAAACTATCCTCGACTCCTGGTCTGCTTGTAGTATTTAGTTGAGTTTTATTTTTTCATTTCCCCTAATTTTGTTTTCACGCTTCCCAGTTTTTATCGCACTAAAAAAGAAATCAATAAAATACCCACTGTTTGCTGTTTTGTTTTGTTTCGTTTCGTTTTTTTGTTCTCCACGCTTTAAACGCTTTCGTTGGCCTGCACTTTAAATTCCAAGTTTGGCAAGGAAAATCTTTGCTCACTTTTCAATACTTAAATTCCAGCATTGTCAAAGGTTTCCCACCAGTATCGCCCTTCATCGGTGTCAGTCCCACACTCTGTTACTTGCTCAAAGAGAAAAAGCCTTTGTGCTGTCTCCAGTTGGCACAGGTAAGTGACAGAGCACCACTTCACTACAGGGTTAACGGGTAATCCTGCTTTTAGGTATGCGAGCACTGTAGCTACCGCAACGCCAAGGAGTACCAGTGGCAGAATAAGACCATCATTCTGGCTGCCGACTATGCTTCAAATGGTATTTACAACTTTATAATACCCTTGCGGGCGCACTTTCGCTCGAAGACCTCACTGAACCCAATCATTTTGCTCCTGGAGCGCAGACCTGATGTGGCCTTTCTGGATGCTCTATCCTACTTTCCATTGGTAAGACTGAACAATATTGAGAAGTATTTAAAGGAGACTTTATACAGTAAGTTGTCTTCTTACAGGTTTATTGGATGTTGGGTTCTATAGACTGTTTAGATGATTTACTTCGTGCAGGCATCACCCTAGCGGAAAGTGTGGTGGTGGTCAACAAGGAACTATCCAATTCGGCTGAAGAGGACTCTCTGTCCGATTGTAATACCATTGTGGCCGTGCAAAACATGTTCAAGTAAGCCTTCAGATGAACTCTCCCTTTCCATATGTCACAAACTCAATATGTTCTGTCCTGTTTGCAGATTCTTTCCCAGCATCAAGAGCATCACCGAGCTGTCTCAGAGTTCCAACATGCGATTTATGCAGTTCCGAGCACACGACAAATATGCCTTGCATCTGAGTAAAATGGAAAAGGTCGGTAAATGAGCTTTTTATTTGTCCAGGCCCATGCGGCACATTAGTTAATTTGTCGCTCACTTTATTGCAGCGCGAGAAGGAGCGAGGTTCTCACATTTCGTACATGTTTCGGTTGCCCTTTGCTGCCGGCGCTGTGTTCAGTGCCTCAATGTTGGACACTCTCTTGTATCAGGCATTTGTCAAGGATTATGTCATCACCTTTGTACGGCTGCTGCTTGGCATTGATCAGGCCCCGGGCAGTGGCTTTCTCACGTCTGTAAGTTTGACAACGATTTAGAGACACTTTTGGAAATTGAAAATCCTTCATCTCTCACCTCAGATGCGCATCACCAAAGATGACATGTGGATTCGCACTTACGGCCGCTTATATCAGAAGCTCTGCTCGACCACCTGCGAAATACCGATTGGTATTTACCGTACTCAGGATACCTCAAATGCTGACACATCACATGTGAGTAATTCTCCGGTTGAAAGATGGGGACCATTCTCGGCATTCAGCAGGCATTGTGTGCGCTTGCGTCCTTCGGTGAGTCCAAGGCAAAGGCAGCCAGTTTACTTTCCACTTTCTACGCCATGTTAGGCTCGGCTCCAGAGACCTCAAAAGGGTCTTTCACCAAACACAAACACTCTCTCAGAACCACAACATTTCTACTGGAGGCCTCAAGAGGCCTGATTGATTTGTCTTGTCAAAACTCACACAAATTAACACAAATTTTCTCTGAAACTCACAGAACACCACATGAATACTCACACTCTCAGCCTGTCTTTCTTGTACAACTCGATTTCTCTCTTGTCTCTTGCTCACATTTTCTAACTTTGCAGTTAATTACTAACTTGTTTAACTATATTTACAAAAGGTTAACACTTTTCAATTAGGTACACCATGAAGTATTTCATTTTCTTCAATTTATTATTAATATTAATTTTTCTTTCTTTTTGAAGGCTTAAGTTTTCAAGTTATGTTATTTTATGAACCTTGTTTAATTTAAAGTTTCTTTTGGGTTCAAATTCAAATCACATGCTTACGCTTTTATACTAACTGCATTTGAAAAAGAGTCTCTCATGAATTTAAAAAAAAAAAAACAAAAAAAAAAAATAATTAAAATATATTTAAGAACGCTAAGCAATATTCTTATTTGATTTGCATTTGTAATACTAAAATATATTCTATATATTTCATTCTCTTTATACAACTTCTTTAAAGTAAATAAAAAAATACAAAGGGCTTCGGTTAAATTATAAATTATAAAAGCTTTCAAAGAAAAAAACGGCATATATTCTCTCTATGAACTATATTTTATATATAACATTAGATTTTTTGATATCTATGCTCTTAAAACTAGTTAAGAATTCAAATACCGGAAATTCCTATCCCACCCGAGCATAGCGTGCTGAAATTTCTTTAAAAAAAACTCGAGTTAATACAATTTTCTTCTTTGTAAATAAAAAAAAAAGTAGTTGGTAATGTTTTTTTTTTTTTACTTCATATAAAAATTTTTTATTTTAGTTTTGTATATTATTGTTTCCTCCCTAAAAAGTTATGCATTAGCTATTTTTGGATTTTCCTTCTTTCTTATGTAAACGAAGTACAATTTTTTTTATCATGAGCGCTCATGCTGAACGCTGGAATTAGTTAAGATCAGATGTGAAACAAACAACATAATAGACTTGACTATATATAATCTGAATGTGAGCAAAAACAACAAAGTCTGACAAAAGGTGGAACAGAAATTGAACTAATTGAAATGCGTTTGTATTGGACTTGACCAGGTTTTTTGAAAACGCAGCCGCACGCAGTGAGTCCTAAAAATAGCAAAAAGAAAGAAAAAAAAAACAATATAAAAAAATAATTAAAAGTACTTTTGAATGTTAAACTAAATAATAAAAATTTAAGAACAAAAAAAATATATACATTTTCATAACATTTCACTTGCTTGCCCATTTAGAATCTGAATTTGAGTTTATGTTGAACCATAATCCCTTGTTGGTTGATTGAATTGTATATGTTTGAGTGTAGTCTAGTGGAAATTAGTTAATGCAAATTGTTGGTATTTTTGTTTGAAAAGTTAATTTTCCTTTTTTGTATTTTTGATTTCGTCTCGATTGTTTTTCTTTTGTTATTTTTCGGTTTATGCGCATGAAATTTATAATTGGTTCATTGCCAAATGTCAATATTAGAACAAAGTCATAAATATTTTAGTACTCCTTTCAGCTTGAAATTGCACTATTATTTGCATGTGTTGAATATTTCATTTTTTTGCTTTTTAGAATTTTTCGAGTTTCTTAAAGCGCTTGCAAATTGCACTTTATAATTTTTTTTTCTACAAAAAAAGGAAAATGGTTTATAATTTTTTAATTCCTTTAATTTAAAGTAGAAGCTAATTTAATAATATTTTGTTTATTGATAATTCAAGTAAATAAACAGCTTTATTTTTCAAAAGTATTTGTTTTCGTTTAATTGATTTATTTATTTATTTTTGTTTAAATGATTACAGCATGTTTACACACACCATAATTGTTACATTGCTCTTTGGTCTCACAAATTCTCTTGTTTCGTTGTATCTAAAAAAAAAATAATAATAATAATAACGTATAAAATTGTTAACATTCAAAAAAATTAACATAAATGAACATCAAGAACAGGGAGAATCTATTTGAAATACATTTTTCCCAACAACAGAAAAAAAAATCTACCATTTCAATTAAAAATCAATTAAAAATGTAAATCATTTTGTATCTAACCGAAATTCACCGAAATTTGCATACACACACTACCACAACCACAACCACAAACCCAAACACGCCCCACCCAACGCCTCAACCGACGAGCAGTACGACGAGGAAGCTGGCACACCAGACTCCACCAAGGACAGCACGGAAATGTTGCGAAGCGTTACATATCGGCCGCCTCCGGGTCCGGGGGGTGCCATGGGCGGTGGTGGTGGTGGTGGCGTTGGCGGTGGCGGTGGTGGCCCCACCTGTGGTCATCGACAGCGTCAAAAGTCCGTCAACTGCTTGGGTGGTTGCTCGGAGCGTAAGGGATCATCAGTAAGTAAAAAGCAACAATTCATTTCATAAACTCATAACCCGTGACTAATACAATTTTAAATAAGCCTGGGCCTACATTTTTGTTTTTTTTTTTTTACTACACTGAGGAAAGTTGGTGGAGGCTCGTGTACTTAGGATACCAAATCATGCACTGACTTACGTAGAAATCTGCCTATCGGCTTTAAATAGCCTCTTAAATCCATAAAAAAAAATAAAAATAAAACAAAAACATTTCAAATTCCAAATCAATTTAAATTTGCTTCTAGTTGCTTGGCTTTGACCGAGTTAAAGTTGTTCCGCATCAAAGTCAGTTAATGCTTATTCAATTTACCAGACAAAGTCAATACATATTTTAGTTGTGGCGGTATTCTTACCAGGTAGGTTCAATTCACAACAAACAGCACGCGATACCGTTATGCCTTTGATTTGAAAAAAAATGCTTTTGCAGCATGCTGTTGCAGTTGCTGTTAAAGATCGTAGCATGCCCCAAGGATATGTCAAATATATGGAAACTCAATAATCGTTTTATGTATGAAACTCCATTAAGTCAGCAAGTTTCATTACAGTCCACAACACCGAGTCATCTGTTACACAAGCATATTAAAGGGATGAAAAAGAAATAACAAAATATTAATCAAAATAAAAATGAATAAAATGTTGAAAATCTTTTTCAGTACTCTATAAATCTGGCAGATGAGGCCAGAGATAATCATGCCCAGCAAATTGAGAGAGCTGAAATTGCCAATCTCGTGCGCAGTCGCATGGAATCGCTGAACCTGCCAACTATCGACTACGATGATGTCAGTGAAAAGCGCAATCACCTGTCCTATGTGATAATCAATCCGAGCTGTGATCTCAAACTGGAAGAAGGTGATCTTATGTGAGTAGAGGAAAACATGCACTATTCAGAACAAAGAAACCCATAAAAATAATAATTTTTTATAGTCAAAAATTTGGGGAATTAAAAATATTTTTTCTCTTTTTGTCATTTTGTTTATTGCAGCTATTTGGTACGACCATCACCATTTTCGGCACAAAAGACCTTTGAGCGGCATAATTCACGTCGGAAATCGAATATCTCATTCTGTTCGAATATCAATTTGGGAGCCACATGCGGCCCACAAATGCCAAACATGCCGAGCACTACCGTCGGGGCGGGTTCGCGTCGCGGCTCCGGCATAGCCGGTTTGAACCCCATGCAAATGCAGAGCGTTCAGACATTGGCCGGGTATGGATCGCAGCGCTGTACGCCGCCGATGCAGCAAATTAAATCGAATTCTCTTTCTCTACCCGACAGTCCGACGGTGGTTGGCTCTCAGCGCGGCAGGAGTAACTCATTGCGGGTTGGCTATTATTTCTCTCTCCTTCCTTCACTTTTTCAATTACACAATCTCTATATCCTTATTGGTTATACACACAAGCACACACACACACACACACACACACACACATACACTCTATCTTTTTGTTTTTGATATTAAGTTTCGTTTAGCCAAAAACTCAAACAAACACATAGACAAGTCTAAACATGTTCGTTTTTGCCTGTGTGCGCCTGGTTTAATGGGCAACTGTAACGTACTGTATTTTTCTGTTTACTTTTTAAATACCGTAATTTTTAGTTCAGCTTTTTGAGTAGGCTTCTTTGGGCAGTAGAATGAAATTACCGCATGCCGAAAATAATTTCAATTTGCTTACGAACTGCTTACTCTAAAAGTCCATTCGAATCAATTTCAGTTCGTTTTTAAAACTAATTGGCTTTATAACAGAATTGTATATACAGAAAATATATGGTTTCATTTGGATGAACTTCTATTTCGAAGCCATATATTTAAGATAAAACCATTCCAATGAACAAACACTCCTTCACCAAAGTAGAGACCGCGACACTGCAAAAGCATCAAAATTTTTTTTTGAATTGTGTTTTTGTTATACGCAAAACTACTTCATAAATCCGCGTCTCAAGAGCCGCAGCACTCAACTGTACAGCAGCAAGAGCAACTACAACAACAACAACCCGAAAAACTACATCAGCATCAACAACAAGTACAGTCAGCAACATCCGCAACTCCAACTACAACAACAGCAACTCAAGGCAGCACCCAACAACCATTCAAAAGATAGAAAAATAAGAAAGAAAACAAAATCATCCATTTTAAGCACGAAGCGGATAAATATCGCATATCGCTTAGAGAATCACATCACGTTTCTTGTTAAGTGCAACTTTTGCACTCTCACCAAAAATCAACAAGCCAGGTGCCGTTATTCACCCGACTGCATCTGCAGCGGATGATCAACCGATAACGGTGCATTTATCTGAATTGCATCTACTCAATGTTTTACTTGTATTCAATTAGAATATCATATGATATATCGTAAATGTGTTGGATTTTGTATTACTAATCTCATTTTTGATTAAGTGTTTGATTTGCATTTTGTTGGTACTTGAATATGCCCAAAGCATGTTCCAAAGTGTCTAGCCAGTACTAATCGCTGCCGTTTTGCGTGCCAAATTGCTGTACCTCTTTGCAGATTGACAACGACATATTATTGCGCCGCTCCTCTTCGCTGCGCCAAGGTCTGCCCAGTGTGGGCGTGAGTCATGGTCGGCGAAAGTCGTCGCTTGAGGAGATCGGCATCAGTCACTTTACAACGCTCATGCAGGCAACGAATCACAGCAATCCTATCAAAATATCAGTTAACGGCAGCATTGGTCTGGAGGTAGGTCCATATAATCCTATAGAAGTCCTTTGTGAACCATTATAATCTCAACCAAACTCCCACAAAAATACACACACTCGCACAAATAAACCAAAAAAAAACTAGAATCAAATTTCATTACAGGTAACGCCTCCAGAAGAGCCTACACCCATGCTGGGCGTTCCATGTGTTCTGGGCGGCGGTGGGGGCGGTGGCATTAATCCTTCCGCATTGGGTGGAACTAGCGGGCTCCTGGGCTCCCAACTGGCGATCAATACCGCCGATCTAGGTGGACCTAGCACCTCATCAGCCTCCCTACAGGCCCAGGATCCCATGCCGCAATCGGCTCAGGTTCAGTCGCCGCAGCACTTGCAGGGCACGATTGTATGATACAACCTTATGTGGGGTCGAAGACTCCGCTCCTCAATGTCGAAGAATAAGTGGATATAGAATACGGCCAGCACACACAGACGTAGAGATAAGTTTTAAAAGTATTATTTATACTCTAGAAAAATAAACCAAAAGAATCCTCTTCAAATCAAAACCTAACCAACCCACCCTGTCGTCTGTGGTGTGTGTCTTCGCTAAGATGAAAGTGCTATTAATTAATAAATAAAAAAATGTTGCCTACTTTTCGGCATTCGTAGATATTAATTTCTTCCCCTCGCGCATATTAATGGAAATCAACAATTGCAGTTGCAAAATTTTACTTGTTTCTTATTTTTCTATAATATTTTGCTAGTTTATGTATTATTGAAATATTTACAAATCCAACAAACAATTAAAAAATGCACAATAAAGAAAATTAATTGGCAAGAAATTTGTAGTTTTAGATACGAATTAAAAATTATAAGTAAATAAGAAAGGCTTCTTTGCTACCAAACTGACAGTGAAATGTGCTTATCGTTTTTCATTGCAAGCAGTTTGCAAACAAATTATTTATACATATTGTAAATTGAAATACCCTAAGAACTGCAAAATTCTGTCTGCTTTATTCAAATGAGGCAAAATGTGTTTTGGGATCAACAATGTAGTTAAACTATGAATGAATGAATGCGGCACCGCCAAACCAAAAGTAATACAAAATAAGCTAAACATAAGTTGACTGTAAATATAATTCATTTGACAGGCAAAAGCAGTAGACATTGTCATAGTTCCAAACAGAGTATTTAGAATGTAAGCACAACAGCAACAAATTCAAAATTAGATATTGAAGCTAAACCAATTGAATTCCCTTGAAATTTTTCTTTCCATTTTGGGTTTTTACTATTTTATTCATTTTAATAAGACATCATCGTGATCACTTCCTCTACGTATTCATACTTATGAAGGTGCTATAAATTATTTTTTAGTATATCCTAGGCACGCATTAAAGAATTCAATTCACCAAATCTATTACGAATTATAGTTTTTTTTTTATAGAACATAAATCATATGAAATATTGTATATATCAAAAGAAAAATTTATATATAAAAAAACAATGAAAAAAATGGAAATGGTTTTCAAAATACAAAAATTTTTGGAAAAGGGCTTTGGTATACTCTAATGCTTTACAAGAGAAATTTAGAAAATATAGAATTTAGAATATATAAATGTATATAATATATTCTGTACCTAACTGTAAAAAGGAACAAAACAAAATTCAAAGAACTGTTAAAGAAAAAGGAGAAATAACTTAAAACACTATTAGAAACTAAATTACTGAAATAAAACGCTAAACAACAGAATTTAGTATTATCAAAAAATCGAATGCTATACACTTTTGTCTACGAAAAGAGTATAAAATGCGAACAACTATTATTTAGTCGTGAAAGAAACAACTATTGTACTTGAGTAGAATGAAAGAGAACATAATTAAAACAAGATTGTACCAAATTCAATGAGCTATATTCGAATATATAGAAATAAACTAGAGTCTATTTTTAAGTCTATAATATAGAGAGAGAATTAACTGTATATACTTTTAATAATTAAACTGCATTTGGAATATATCTATTATACTATTCGAAAGAATGAAATGCTAAGAAAATTAGGCTGGGCTGTTCTGTCATTAGACAAGTTTATAGCAACTTTTAGAAACTAGTTAGTAAAGCCAAAAAAAAAAATAAATAAATAAAAATAAATAAAAGAAAAGAAGAAATAGTTTTAAGACCAGAACAGAACCCTGCAAACTTCAAGCTCTGCACCTTTTGATTTCTTTGAAAAACCAGTCACGTCCTAGAAAAAGAACAAGGAATCTTCAAATTACCTTATTTATATTTCTAGAAATTAGCTAAAGCATACGATGTACCTACACCAGACACAGACACAACCAAAACAACAACAGTTTTATAAGTGAATTTTACTCATTGAAAAAAGAAGCATTCCAGTGTCTCAGCATTCCAAGAAAAAGGAAAACATATAAAAAAGCATCTCTAGTTGAATGCACAATTAGTTAAGCTAAATTATTCATAGATACTGCTACAGTTTGGCTTCGTTTGCAACTTGAAAATGTACAAAATAAATAATTTTCAGATTGCAAATAAAGTTGCTTGCCAATTCTGGGCATAACAAATTAGAAGAACTAAAAGTAAAACCAAACTTGCATACAAAAAAAATAAAATACTGTAAGAATTAAATACAATTTGGCGTTGTAATATTTATCTATGCTATTTAAGAGCATAAACAAAATTCACAATAAATTCAAGTATAGTTGATGGAAATAAATTGGAAAATTTTAATTTAAAGTCTATCAATAAAATATTTATTTGTCTTGAAATCATTCAGGGCCTGGAAATCTGATAACTTTTTATGAAATCACTAAGCTATCGCCAAATATTACTATTGCATTCTATCGTCAGAGTTTAGAAGATCCTTCAGTTTAGGTAAATCCACATTTGCTATTGATCTAATTATTCTAAAAATATAATATAGGACTCTATATAATTTGAATTGAAATGGTCAGTATTTCTCATGGTTCGCGATGTTCCTCTTCTGATCCTCATCAGTGATTTATCCGTCAGGTTCCTCTTCCTGAAATGTTGTCTTTATTTTCATTAAAATGGTTAGTATTTCTCATTATTCGCGATGATCCTCCCCCGATCCTCATCAGTGATTTATCTGCCAGGTTCCTCTTCCTGAAATGTTATCTTAATTATCAGCACGGAAACATGCCTTCCTCAAGTCTTAACTCGCACGGAGCCTTACCAATCTTAATGGGTTTCTTTCTCCGCCGACTTTCCATAGCCCTTACATAAAGAATAGTCATTATTGGCTCCTATTTATATTGTTTATTAAGTGAGAACTTTACAAAAATGGCACAGACATTAGTTGTTTGTTTACGTTTTGGTGTCGTTTACATTTTGGACAGACTTATTAGAAGAAAGTTCTTTTTGATTCTAGTATACATTATCGAAAAATAAATAAATCTCAATTAGTTTAAAATAAAAATCTCCCATTTCAAATCAATGCAACGTTCCATTTTCTTTTGGTATTTGAAAAAAAATCTTAGATATAAATAACGTTGGGATTTGCTTGATTATTGCTGAGGCTTTCCGCCGACATTCAAAAGCGGAACGGGTAGACTGCAGGTGGTTGAGTTGGCAGTACATTTACAACTCTTGCCAGAGGGAGATTTTCGGTTTACCAGACAGAGACGGGCATCGGTGCAGCCACCATTGTTGATCTGGCAGGGACTCTCAAATTGAGGACAGTTCTGTTCCACAGCCGTCATGCCGTACATTTTGTGGCTGCCATAGAAAGCGATCTGGATGGGTTTTTGACGAGAGCCCATGCTATCGACATTCTCGATCTTTTTGCTATATAAGAAGTAGATAAAATTAATGACCTTTCTTTCAGATGACCGAAAATATCTTACGTTGTCCAATCTGTCCAGTAGAATTGATCGTGCGTATAGGTCAAGCCAAACGGATAGGACAACTCATTCGAAACAGTGCGTACCCTGCGACTGTGAGCGTCAATACATTCCACCTTCTTGGTGCCCGCATCGGCATAGCAAAGCTCACCAGTGTGCTCCAGCACGGTCAGGGAATTGGGCAGAGTAACGGCATCTTTGCCTACCAAAAGCTCACGACCAGTGCCATCCAGGTCGGAGAATTCTATTTTGGGCGCTGAACGATCCCAATCGGACCAATATATTTTTCTAACCATTAAGAAAAGAGTTATGGAATCGTTATGGAAAATGGAAAATCAAGTAATGCTCACTCTCTATAGGGATCCACGGCAATGCCACGAGGATTAACCAGATTCTTGTTGATGAGCACGGCACGTAAGCTTGGGTCATCCAGGCTAGCCACCTCAATAGTATCCTTAACCGAGTCGGTCCAGTAGAGGCGTCGAGAAACCACATCAATTGCAATGCCCTCAGGGGAAACAATGTCTATAAGGTTGGAAGAGTTCATGAATAAAGAGAATGAATTTTCAAAGCACAATCAACTTACCTTCGGTAATGAAGGGTCGCATATCGGTGCCATCATATTTGGCACTCATAATTTTCTGGGTAGAAATATCACCCCAATAGACACGTCCCTCCACGCAGTCCTTGTCCAAGCCAATGGCCATTGAGGCCACCGAAATAGGACGAGCATTACGGCCGTTTAGTGGCACTCGGACAATCACAACTCCTTGACTCACAATCAAGAAATCAGATTCGTGTTGCTGACGCTCAAAGCAACTAGAACCGTTGCCATAAAAACCTAAAAACAAAAATAATAAATTTGAAACGATTTTTTAAACAATCTCAGCATACTCTCAGTTTGTAGTTTTCAAATTTTTTTCTAAATTCAAAATTTTTTGTTTTGTCTTTTTTTGGTAAATAACATTCACGGACCAATAGTTTCGGAAATATTAAAAGAGAATTATCATGGCACCTTCAAGGCTATTGATGCATTTTGGGCGCTTATACAGTATTCGTACGCACAGCGTAACCACTCCCAAATATGGCAAATATCGTTCTAAATGGCGACAGCTCAGCCAAGTCGAGAAACGGCCCTATACCCAGAAATTCGATTCAATGCGACGCCGTATAACACCGATGCAGTCGATGCGTGAATTCTTTATGCATCCTTTGACTTGGGATCGAAACAATGGATATTTGAATATTTTATTGGCCTTGGCTATTTTTGGTTTTTGCTTCTGCAATTCTTGTTCGCCGCCTGAGCAGAAGTCAATGATCCCAGATCCAAAAGAAAACAAATGAGACACTCTTATTTACCTTGATTGCACACGCAAACTAGTCCATTGTTGGTGGAGTGACACTTGGCATTCATGTCACACAAGGTGGGATTGTTAAGGCAGTTCTGCTCCTCAATGCAAACATAACCGTCACCATTATAGCCGGCATTGCACTGGCACTCATAGTGGGCAGGATCCCTATAGGGAAAGTCAAGATTACAAACAATTCGGGGGAAATTCTGGAATCCTTATTCTACTTACTCGGTGGGCTCGCAGGTAGCGTGAATTCCACAATTGTTGCGCACATTGCAGGAAATGGGCTTGCTGACGCAGCCTTCGAGAGCATTACCCTCGTAGCCCTCAATGCAGTCACAATACTGGACTCCCTGAGTCCTGTCAAAGAGGCAGATGGCATTAGAGCCACAGAAAACGGAACCACAACGACCAGCAGGAACACAGATATCGTTCATGTCTCTCTCATTGCCCTCGTGGCACTGGCAAACTCCGCTGTCGCAATAGGCATTCTCACCGCACTCCTCATCCACTTGGCACTCCGCAGCCAGCTGGCAGCGGTAGCCATCGCCATCGTAGCCACGTTGGCATTCGCAAACAGATTTGCCCTGATGCTCGTTGTACTTGCAATTGGCATGAGGGTCGCAGATTTGAGGTTTCTAATTGAGCATAATAAGAAATATTGGGTTCATTTAGCAAAAAATTCATGTGACTTACAATGGCGCAGGAGTCCTCAATCAATTCACAGTTGTAGCCATCTCCACTGAAGCCAGGATTGCAGCTGCAGATATGACGCAATTCGTGTTCATACCAAGCACAGGTGGCATTGATATGACAATTGGAGTCCACATCACAGGGAACTGTGAGATTGGTAAAAATGGTAAGCATACAATATTTCATATATCAATTAAATACTCACTCAGATCCTCAGACTTCTCCACTTCATAGTGGGAGACATAACGACAGCTACGTGAGTCTTCAGTGAGTTCGTAACTCTCGGGACATTCACAGTCACCTAGGAAGTTACAACGTGGCTCTACCTCATGTTCATCCAGTAGGATGGGCACACAACGACCATGTTCCCATACCTCGTCATGACCACAAAGGTGGTCACAATTGTAGCCATTACCCGAAAAGCCGGTGCGGCAAGTGCAGCGTCCCTGTATGCAATCCGCATCAGGCGAGCAGCGCTGAAATTCAGAAAATCACTCAACATCGAGAAATAGATTAGGAAATTGTGTATCACTTACATAGCACTCATCCAATTGCTGGCGATGGGAATTATCCTCTTCGAGATCGGGTACTCGACCTGGTTCTGGTACTTCAGCAATGTCGCCCTCGTAGGTGGGCTGTTCTGTGATGGCCGACGGTGTGGAATATTCGATATTATCGACTGGGTTAGAACGCAGGCAACGATAACCATTGCCTTCAAAACCAGTGACACAAGTGCAGGTGAAGCCTCCTTCGATATTAGAGCAAATGGCATTCTCATCGCACACATGAGTTCCCGTAGCACACTCGTCAATATCCAGGCAGGCCTCCTCGCCCCGTTCGTCCAACTGAAGTCTATAGCCATGATGGCAGTCACAACGATAGGTCTCTTCGGTGGGCACGCAGATGGAGTTCTCTCCGCATTGGGCAGAGCCGTCATTACAGGAATTTGTTTCGATATCCACGCCGATCTTGGCAATAGCGCTACTGCGTAGAGCTTGATCTCTCTCAGAGTAGTCCAGGGCAATCTTTGAGACTCTCTGCAGGACGGTAGTGTCTGTAGGATCGGCATCTTCATCAAGTAAACAGCTCTGGTAGGTGATGGTCTGATCCACTTGGAAACCTATGATTCCTCCTTCTTCTCCACGACTCATCTGGAAGGCGTGAATCGATTGCAGCTTTCCCGGACTCACAAATCGATATTCATCCGTGTAATCATTTAAATGCAATTTAGTTTCGACAGGCACATCCGGTACCTCGCCATATAGCTCAATGGACACGGACAACTGATCCCAATAGTTGAGCCCGTGGAAGGTTTGATTGACCAGCAAGGCTTCACCAGAATCGAACTGAATTCGAGAAATGTGCTCGTATTTGCCACCGGTTAGCTGAAATCCATTGACAGCATTGTTAACGGGCTTGGCAAAAAGCCAACCAATATTGGTAAGCAGGGGCAAGATTAAGCGAAGACGACTGCCCAGCTGGGTGTTGACCGGATTGATGGCTGTGTAACTGCGGGCATCTGTGGTGACCACATAGGACTGCAGCTTGGCACTATCATCTAGAGATTGGCCATTTAACTCGCCAGTCAAGGTGCCTGTGACACGTATGGGCAAATCGTTGCCTATGCAGGAACGCCCATTGCCAAAGTAACCAGCCTGGCAGACGCAGCAATAGCCCTCGGATTTGTCGAAGCATTGAGCATGAGCATCACACTGGTGGGCATGAGCGCTGCAGAATTTGGCCAAAGCAGGCGACTCTGTGCGAGTCTCGGCGTTGTCGGGAGCTTCTACGTTTTCATTCTCAGCTAGGGGACCCACACGATACAGCCAGACACCGGGCACACCCAAATTGGTACTCTCACTTAGGAAGCGAACCTGGGAAGATACAAAGAACTCAATATTCTACTCGGCATGGAAGAGCTTCAGACTCACATTCTCGGAGGCGGAGCCATTGAGATTAAAGTAGCGACCATCTTCAGACACAAAACCTGCCTGGGCACGTATATCAGGCAAGCCCAGAGGACCAGCCTCGCCCTGCAGCCAATTGAGTCCTCCCTCGGGGTAAATAAACTGAACGAATGTCTGCTCGTCGCCCACGATCAAGGCCACTTGGAAGGTATTTACCTTGTCCGTCTTAGAATCAAAATATCCCACCTTGTTCCAGGTGGCCACGATTAAGTTCTTGATCTGGAATTCCTGTTGCTGACTGAAGGCATATTTCACGATTTGCTGCGCCTTGTACAGAGCTCCGGATTCTTGGGTCTCGAATAGAGAGATGGAACTACTCTCATCACTGCCCATGGTATCAACATTTGAGTAGAAGGCAGCAACGGCAGGATATTCCAAAGGAAAAGGCTGATTTAGATACTGACTAAACTCAACATTAAATGTTAAAATGCCATTGGTATTAATCTGGAAAATAAAAAAAAAGAAAACAAATTTTATGTTTTGGAATTTCTAATAGTGAAATATTCAGAGGATCGGGTCACAAGGAAGTACCGACATGCTTTGTATTTTTAGCTGCATATTGCTCCAAAAAATAAACACATATGGTCTGGTTTCAAATGGTCCATCAATTAGTCCAAGTATTTGAGCACTTGAGTAGACTCGGGAATGCGCATGCAGCCGGAAACAAAACAAAAACAAATCATTAACTGTTAGAGTGCTGAAGAGTCAATAGGTTTTGCCGCCTCTAATGACTTTCTTAATTGAGTTCCTTTTCGGCACTTCACAGCCACCGCAGCCGACAAAATCCAGCTGTCATGTCTGTCGGCAGAGCAATCTTCCAAGCAACTCCAAAATAGGAGTTGCCATTGCACAACTTTGGCAAGAACCACCAGAATTCCAAACTGCACACAATTCTGTTCGGCCGAAAATGCATTTCAGCTACGCTTGGTCTATTTTTACATTGTCTGCTTAAATGTTTATAGGAGAACGAATGGGAGCACAGGTGTTGTAAATCAGATCTTCAGTGACCATACATGTGGCAGAGCTAACCGCCTGAGTCATAAATCAGAATGTTTGCCTCTTGGAATTTATGCCAATTAGAGACCACAGCTTGCCACAGCCACGCTCCATGGGTGCAATGTGGAAATAATTTGCTAATGGCCTATGGATAGGAATTCCATGGTGAGATTAGCAGGTGATTTGTGTGTAGAATGGAAACCATTTGTCTGAACAAAAATAGCCAAAAATATGTGCTTGTTCAAAGAGAAATTCTTCAATCTGGCTGATTTCGGATTAAAAAAAAAACAAATTCAAATTGGCATTTTCAAAAATCAACTCGAAAAACATTTCCTAAATTTTGCCAATTGTTAGTATCTTTTTTTATAGAATCGGCATACATGAATTGTTGAATTTGTTCCTTTCTTTAAAAGTTCTTTTGAAATTTCTCTTTAATTTTTTTCAAGAGGTCAAATGCCTTTCATTAAATTCTCGAAATTTCAATTCAAATGGCAATTTTGTTTTTCGTTTTTTGTCTATTTTTGAATTTCATTTAAAAGGGTTAATTTCTGGAAACACTCAAAGGTAAAAGAGCTTTTTGAGAAATTTATAGATATTTTTATGCCGCGTGCTATTTTGCCATGTCAGACACATAAATTCATAAATTCAGTTAATTAACTAACAAAAATAGGCGACACTTCTGATCTTTTCAGCGTATTCTATTCTGTTCTAGACTGTCTTTCTGAATATGATCTAAAAGAACTCATAACTTTTTGTGTTCTGTTTCCTTTTTTCGTTTTTGGTTTTCATCTTGAAACATCTCAAAACATTCAAAACTTTGGCTCTTGGCCAGAAAAGACCAGAAGCGGCATGGCTACATCAATGGGTTGATCATGTTGTTGTCTTTATTTTATTGTATCTGCTGTGGTTGTTGTTGTTATTGTTGTTGTTGCTTAGTTGTCTCACTGGCTATTTATTATACTTGTAGCGCCTCAGATCGGCAATCGCCCCCGAAGCGAGTGTCTTTGCGTGCAAATTGATTTCACTTTCACGCCGCCTGGCCTGTAAACGTCCGATGTGGGAATAATACAACAACAACAACAACAATAACAAGAGCAACACGGCATCAGCCCAAGTAGATGTGAATGTAGATGCGGATGCGACAGATACGCCAATAGATTTGCCAGTAGAGCGCGACCGCCCAAGAGCACTTAATTACATTGTTCGCGTTGTTGTTGTTTTTGTTTTTGTTGTTTTTCTTGTTCTGTTTTTCTAGTCTATTTCGAAATCACTTGGTTTTTGACACTTTTAATGCTGTCATATTTGCTGAAAATTAATGTCAATTTCGATTTCATTTTTCACTCTTTTTTCTCTCTCTCTGTTTCCGCTAAAAATAACCGACACATTTTTGCCTGGAAAATGGGCATTCTCGGTGTATTTGAAATTACTTAGAAACAAATCAAAGTATACAAAATATTCAAATGATTGACTATTTGCAATATGATTATGGAAGTGCTATGACTATTTAAGCTGGCTGGGGGTTATCAATGAAACGATCGAGAAGGCAAATGCATAAGCAATGCAAAATTAAGCTTCAAACACGAGGGCAGTTCTAAAAATAAGACAAACAAGAAACAAGACAAGATAAGATTTGGACTTTGAAAATGAAAATTAAATCATAAGCAATTAGGTCTTCATATTTGATTTTTAAATCAAACAATAATCCAATTATAATTCAGTATATCATTTTGGGCTCTTTCAGATTTTGAGCAATTTTTGAAACCACATCTGCGAAATTTTCAAATTTAAATAGACTTAAAGTCTTATCTGTTTTATTTATTTTTTTTTTTTTCTTAAATTATTGGGTTTTTGAAAAAAGTGAAATGACATTTACTCACATATAGCTGGTCATATTTTTCGCCATAGAAGCTAATTGGCTTCTCGAGCTGCAACAGAGCCTGTTCGCTATCTCCCTTGGGCAAATATATAATTTTCCCACTGCCTTCGGTGAACTCGTAGAGCTCGTTAGCTCTCAAGCTATCTAGATAGTGTTCATATTGAGCGTTGACCAAAACGCCAGCACTCACGAGTAATACCAATGCCAGAAAATGGCTTATTTTAAGGCTAGTGAAGCCTTTCATTTTATTAGAATTTAAAGAATTCTTGGTGTGAATTTTATTGATTAATAACTGTCACGTATTTGATTATCTTTCTTATTTAAAGAGTTTCACAATTTTTGCTCAGCATTTTCACAAAAGAACCAACACGAAAAGATTTATTAAAACGGAAGGCAATTTTCTTGCGTGTTTCAGTTTGATCCAAAAATATCAAATTTATAAATAAAATTCCACTACCACTGTCAACCAGGCAAACTATATAGTTTTAGCTTGGACGCGTTTGGAATTTGGAGCGTCTTCAAGTGGCGGCGACACTATAAAAACGCCCTAGGACACTTCGAGCTATCACTGTTTCGAACCGAACGCTCTGACGACACAATCTCATCTGAACTGCTGATCGTTTGTGTGGATGCTCTTAAGTTCACCGATTGGGAGAAATCGTCAGCAGAAGCAGCCGAACTGAAAGAACCAAAGAAACCATCGACCGTTACAATTGGATTGAGTAACGAAGCGCTTCGTCTTTGCTGGAACAGGAACATATATGTTACAACAAAAACGATGACCATATGTTGCAAATGATACCGGGCCTTATGATGCAGGGCCTTGAATAGAATCCACAGAATGCAGCAGCCAAAGAGAACTGAGAGGATGAAAGAGAGAACTTTTACTTTTTGTCAATTTTAAATTTGAATGGTTCGTTTTATTTAGAATATATCATTAGGCTGCCATCAAGCATTGTCGGCGACACGTGTGTTTATAACTTGGCTATAAATACGATATGATTTATAGACAAGTTAATCGAATTAGTCTCGCTTGAGAAAAATCGGTCGAAATAATTGAAAATCTACACATCCTCAGAGTTAATTTAACTGGCACACCCTAACCTCTACTTTCCAGGTGTGCAGCCCCCGCCTTAAATTGACCCTATATAAATCAGATGATCTTGCGCAATGCATCGCTCGGTTAGATGTCTTCGCGTTCTAATTCCTCTGAAATGAACTTCAGGCGGGCACGTGCCGCTTGATTGGTTATATGCCACCACCACCGCCGTTCCTGATCAGGCCAGAAGTAGCAGTCCCAAATATGTTGCATGCCCCATATCATATTTATAACAATGTCTACCTACCGCATACACCCACACTCACACACATGCACCAGAGTCAGAAATAAACAAATGGGAATTTCTGAAACAGCGACGCGACGTCTGCCATGGAAGATTGCTTGGTCGGTTTGAACTATTTATGATGTATTTCTCGGTTAATTAGATCCAGCTGAATGTGCAACGTCATCCCTAGAGCTCTACTTCCGCATACATTTGTCGAACACTACACAACAGAACAGAACAGAACAGCAGCTATTCCCGTCACCATCAAAATCCCCATCACCATCGCCTGTCCAACTTCAAACATTAAAATTTGATTCCCTTCAACTTTCCCGGGCAAGTCTGACCTGACTTCTTATACTCTTTTCAACAAGACAAATAATACATATTTAAGTATTTGTAGAATTAATTTTATTCAGTTATTGAGATCTATATGTTTATTATATTTCAGATCTTACAAAAGTTATTTCAGACTTATCTTATAATTTAGTAAGAGACTATATACCTATAAATTAGTCATTTTCAGAAATTTTCAATTTTTTCCTGCTTGCTCTATATGGTCGAACAAAAAAAGTATTCCTTGTTCGATCTGAGAGCAATTGTGTTAATACTTTTAATTTTTACTATATTTGGAAGACGCTCCTTTGTCTTTGGTGCCGCTTGATCAGTGATGGATGCCAGTGCCTTTCTGATCATCAATCTTCCCAGGGAACAAGCAAAATAAACTACAACAATTACAACTCAAAGCTAATGATAAAGACCGAGGAACTTGGAGCATATCCCAATTCTAGGAATTAGAGCAGAACAGCACACAACCAAGGTTTACATTTTCAAAAAAAAAAAAAGGGAGAGTATAAAATATTCCCTTGGTTGAAACTTGAAATGTTGGTCTGGTCGTTTTTAATTAAATTAATTTAAGACTCCATTAAATTTTATAATCGAGTGTGGTTAAAAGTTACGGAAAATTAGACACCAAAAAAAAAAATTACAGACCCGTCGCTCTATAAAAGAGCAGTACCCTATTTCGGTAAGAGAAAAACTACCAAAAATGTGGCGAATATTGTTGGTATTGGGATTGCTGTTAACCCAAAAAAGTGGTGGTGATCTAGTCGATGAGTCGAGTGAAGAGGATTTAGATTGCGAGGTCCATATGGCTAATACAATGGTGAGTGTTTTTGCAGCCAAAGAAAAATCAAAAGCTATCATTCAGTTGAACTCTTTCAGCACGAGTATTGCTGTGTTATGCATAAGGAGTCCCATGAGCTTACAACATGTCAAATTGATTGGTATGATAAGTTCCAGTACGTTAATGAAGATGGGGAGCAGATGTATATGTTCGTAAGTTCAAATCACAAATTTATGGAAGACTGAATCCGTTTATAATGCGACCTCTTAAAGTGCACGGCGGAATGTGTATTTAATGCCAGGAAGTTTCTCCAACCTGATTTCAAGTCTTTAAAGTTGTCCACCGTACGAAAGTATCTGAAAGCTGAGTTAGAAGAAGCTGCCGAACAAGACCTGCTTTATCAAATTTATATCAAATGCGATAAACATGGTGAGTGCTTCCCTATTTATAACGAAAATATCTGGGCTAACTGTCAATACCGCACTCAAGCTATCTCCCTGCTGAACCGTACAAGTGTTTCTGAATTAGCTCAACACCTGGAAGAATATAATTGCCATCCCTATTCAGGATTGCTTATGGAATGCGTGTCCAATGAAATAAACTTAAAATGTCCAGAAGACCATCTCATCGAGACGTTCCAATGTGAGGAAACCAGGAGCAACTTGAAAAAATGCATTCATCATGTAAAATATTAAAATTCTAAATATAAAGAAATGGGCAAAGTTAATTGGTTTGGGATTGAATGATTGGCTTACAGTTTATTCAGTAGTCAACTAAATTGGTTTAAGGTCTATATTTAAGCTAAAACATTATCAACTGTGCTGCTTGACCAAATCTCCTTCCACTTTCACGGCGGGGCATTTTTTCAGTTGCTTGTCGAATCGTTTGTTGAATTTTTTAGTCTGTTTTTCACTAAGCTCATCCAGACTTAGGTGCTTAGTATACTTTTTGAGTAGTTTCTTCTTCAGTTTCTCCATAAATATACCTTCGGTTTGCTTCTCTACGATCTTGGCCAACTGGGCTGCCCAGTCAAATTCTGCGGCCTCCTCTGTTGCTGGTGGCACTTCAGAATCGCCGTTTTGCTTTTCCTGTTTCGATTTCTTTTTGGGTGGCGCATCATTTTCTTCTTCAGCTGCTTTTACATCTGTTTTGCCATTCTGGGCGACTTGCTCCCTGGCAGCCTTGGCCGCCGCTATTTGCGCCTGCTTGGCCTCTTTCATTTTGTTTAGCTCTTTTTCGAGTATTTCCCAGACTTGGGTTGCCTGATGCTTGGGCATTCGCATACAGTTGGCAACGAAGTTCTCAAACTTTGCCTTTTTCCGTGGAACATTGTCCACGGACTGTAGACGTTGGAAGGCATTTCGCACAGGCGGTGCCATTTGATAGTCTTGGCTGTCCAAAATAGAGCGTATAATATCCATCCAACTCTCCTGTTTCTTGGCATTACTGTTTTTTGACTCTTTGGGAATAAAGTCTTTTCCTGAATATTTCTCTGCCTCGCTAATACATTTTGTATGCGCCACATAATCCTCTCCATAGAAATCTTTGAGACAGTCCATGCAGGAGACGTTTTTGTTCTTGCCACGGCATCGTGTCAAGTAGTGCTTCTCCACAGACGGCTTTTTTACAGACTCGCCACAAATATTGCAGGTGAAGAAGACCATTTGTCAATATATAGTAAAAAATTAAAAAATAAACAATACTCGACTAAAACAGCGGCAAACGCACGTGGGTAAATCAGTACATTGGCAACTCTGAAACTCACATTGTGAACTTACTGCACTAGTTCAGTTCCGCAGACCGTTCATTTCGAAATGGCTGTCAGCTAGAAATGGCTAACGGGCCAACCTGTTGAACAATGTTAATTTATTCTATTCTAAGTGTTACTAATAGTTCTACTGATATGTTTGTTTGTTTATTGCCGACTTGCATGAACTGAAAACTTTTTATTGTGGTGAGCTTCGAGTACTTTTAAGATCAATTCAAAATAGTACCCAACGATTTAAATATTGCGCCAAATGTTTTACTGAAAAAGCTAGACCTAGCTATATTTTACTTCGTTCCCATGGCGAACGAACTGAATTCGCTCGGGAACTACACGCGGCTATTTCTACTTTAAGAATTACGAATGTTTTTGCATAAATTGCAACTTACGCCACTATATGGAACTCTTCAAAGACTTAAAAATACTCAACGTACAATTAGCATGACTAGCACCGTTGCTCAGGCCAGAGGAGCACAGGCTACTGCCAAATATGAACGCCAGCCAAATGTTCTGCGTAAGAAACTTGCATCTGTGGTGCCGGGCTCAGTAAATCTACAGATTTTGGGTGCTGGAGCCAATGGAGCACCGAGTGCTGTGTACCTTTTTACAGATCAGTCTCGTTATTTGTTTAACTGCGGTGAGGGAACGCAAAGGCTGGCCCATGAGCACAAAACACGCCTATCCCGGTTGGAACAAATATTCGTGACAAGAAATACTTGGACTGCAGTGGGTGGACTGCCGGGTCTAGCCCTAACAATTCAAGATGCCGGCGTGCGCAATGTGGGTCTCCACGGTCCACCACATCTCGATACAATGTTACAAAGTATGCGACGATTTGTAGTTTTGAAGAACCTCCAGATGAACACTATTGATTGCACGCTTGCCAACCACTTCGAGGACTCCATCTTGAGTGTCAAGTCTGTAAGCCTTCATAGCCTTCAAAAGACAGACCCCGTGGTCATTAGTTATATTTGCAAGCTGAAACCTCGACCTGGTGCCTTAAATCTGGAAAAGTGCGTGGAGCAAGGAGTGCCCCCAGGTCCACTGTTAGGACAACTCAAAAATGGGCAAGATATTACATTAGCCAATGGCAAAGTTGTACGCTCCTCGGATGTTACAGAGCCTGGAGAAACTGCCTTATCATTTGTTTTCATCGATGTGCCTAGCGAGGACTATCTGCCATCTCTGAAGGAGCAAGCAGAGCACTACAAGGAATTGGCAGCCACTCAACTTACCAAAGTGGCCGTGGTAATACATTTCACTCCCTCTCACTTGACTTCCCATGAGGAATATCAACATTTTGTTAACTCCAGTTTTTCGGACTGTACTCAACATATTTATTTGAATTCCCCGCAAAATACCTTCTCAGGGTATGCAGCTGCCCATCGTATTCAATACCAACTTCATCAGCTGGCGCCCCAAATTTTCCCCTTGCTAACAGAAGCTCATGAACTGCCCAGTCTCAGTCAAAATTTAAAGAAAACTAAGCTAGACGAAGCTACTGAAAGTAAAGCAGCTCAAAACAATGTCAGGCCTGAAGGAATTGGCTCTATGGCCAGTTTTCATTTGCGACCAAAAAAGGGTGAGTTAAGTTGAAAATGTTTGAATTTTCATTAAAGTTCCGGTTTCTTTTAGGCTTGGATACTACTCTGGAGGCCAGACTCACGACTGACGAATACATAAAAGAAACTCATGCTGTGCCTGGTTTTACTGAGCTGTTGGAACAGCTGAAAAGGGACTACAAAGGAGTTCAAAACTCAGAGCCTACCTACCCGCGCATTATATTTCTGGGCACTGGCTCCTGCATACCCAACAAGACACGAAATGTCAGTTCAATCTTGGTCCAGAGCGGGCCTGAGGCCTTCATGTTGTTGGATTGCGGCGAGGGCACCTTTGGTCAGATTGTGCGTCTGTATGGTCATGAGCACGCCAGACATGTCCTGAGTCATCTTCATGCTGTCTACGTCTCCCATCTGCATGCCGATCATCATATTGGTCTAATTTCCCTGTTGCTCCAGCGACAGCAGCTGAAGCCGTCAAAACCTTTGTTACTGCTCGCCCCCAGACAAATTGAAACCTGGTTGCAATTTTATAATGGACAAATCGAGCCTATCGAGAATGCCTACAATCTAATAGCCAATGGAGAACTCATGGATCAGCCTTTGAGTGGCGAGTTACTGAGCAGCTTGGGCATATCAGCCATATCCACCTGTTTGGTACGGCATTGCCCCCATGCTTTTGGCGTTAGCTTCACACTGGAGTCCCAGCCCGGATTGGATCCTGTGAAGATCACATACAGCGGCGACACCATGCCCTGCACAGATCTGGTCGAACTCGGTCGTAATTCTACCATCCTCATACACGAGGCCACTATGGAAGACGACCTTGAGGAAGAGGCACGCATTAAAACACACAGCACCATATCCCAGGCCATTGAGCAGGGTCGCGAAATGCAGGCCAAGCACATCATTCTCACACATTTTTCCCAACGCTATGCTAAATGTCCCCGACTACCCACCACGGAGTCACCGGAGACCATGAAAAACGTAGCCATTGCCTTTGATAATATGCAGGTGACCCTGGCCGATCTCGAACACTATCACCAGCTTTATCCGGCCCTTTTAGCCATGTACGCCGAATACACCGAAGAACTAGAGCTAAGGGCTGTGAAACGGGAGATGAAACAGGAAAGAAAACGCAAACTAGCTCAAACCTGATAAAAACTCTAAAATTCTTCTTGGATAAGTTTTAAATTATTGTAAAATACTTGTACAAAATCTGTTAATTTGTATTTAAAAATATCATATTCGCACGTTTCCGAAAATGAAATATCCTACAAGGATATTTCTGCCAAATTGTTTAATACCTGTCCTTGAAGTAAATTCAGGCGTTCCCGAAATTAAAATACCCTGTACCGCTAGTTCTATTTAAATCTTCCTTCTAATTATTTAGAATAATATTCGATTAAATTATGGTTATTCTAACTTTTTTAGTTTTTGAGATATTAACTATTAATTTTTCCCCCTGGCCACGGATGAATGGGGGGAATGGTCGGATCAAGAAATAAAAAATAATATTTCTATACATCAAATTTGATAGCTATAGTTTTTATAGTTTCTGAGATCCTTGCGATCATACAGACGGATATGGACAGATCGATTTCTCTAGTCCCCCTGATCATATTATGGGTAACTTTGGGTCTCCGACGTCTCCACCTGGGTTGTACATACATGCGCAGCTGTAATGGATACTAAAGGAAGTGAAGAAGAGGTGCTATGCAATATTATTAACAGTAACAATAGCTGGAACCCTCTGCAGGGCAGATAAAACAAGTTTGATTTGATCATTAAAATCGCCTTGATTTTTTGGGATTTCTTTGAACGCCTATAACTTCTAATTCGTAGGTGAGAGATGGCTGGAAAACCCTACTAGTTTTGGATTTTTGATGCTCTATTTAATGAAACCATCCATTTTGAAATTATCCTTTTGGAAATGCTATTTCTACGATACCACAGGACCTTTTAGCAGATTTGCTCATAGCTTCCACAGTTTTAGAGCTACGGAAAGAAGCTTCATCTCATATGAAAGCTAATATGACACAGATCCCAAAAAGCCTACAATATGAGCAGTGTTGCTTATAGAACCTGAATAAATAATATTTAAAATATACACCAGCGGATATTATACAATTTTAGCTCTGCCTTTAAGAGAATGAAATAGCTCGCACTGTCTTTTTGATGAAATCTAAAGTAAAATATATAATGATGGATACTAAACGAAGTGAAGAAGAGCTGCTATGCAATATTATTAACAGTAACAATAGCTGGAACCCTCTGCATAGCAGATAAAACAGGTTTGATCTGATCATAAAAATGGCTTTGATTTTTTTGGGATTTCTTTGAACGCCTGTAACTTCTAATTCGTAGGTCGGAGGTGGCTGGAAAACCCTACTAGTTTTGGATTTTTGATGCTCTATTTAATGAAACTATCCATTTTGAAATTATCCTTTTGGAAATGCTATTTGTGCGATACCACAGGACCTTTTAGCAGATTTGCTCATAGCTTCCACAGTTTTAGAGCTACGGAAAGAAGCTTCATCTCATATAAATAGTAATATGACACAGATCCCAGAAAGCCTTCAATATGAGTTAGTGTTGCATACAAATCCTGAATAAATAATACCTTACAATTTTAGCTCTAACTGTGAGAGAATGAAATAGCTCACACTATCTACTTGATAAAATCTAAAGAAAACTAAGGGGAATATTTTCAACAAAATGACAAGTTTTTGTGTTTTTTGTTTATTATTTAATTTCGTTTTTATTTGTTTCTAAATCGCTTGCAACAGTGTCTGTGTAATAAACATTTTACTTTAATTATTTATAAAGATAATTTTTTTTTTTTTAGAATACAGTTACAGATTAAATTGTTTATTAGAAGATCGACACAATAAGAGGGTAATTTTTATTTTTCATTTTTTTTTTAAATTGTTATTAGCAATACACATTTTTTTCTCATTTTTTTTTTGTTTTTAAATACATTTTTTTTAAGTTTTAGTCAATAGAATTTCAATATTTTAAGGCACTTGTGTTCAACGGTATTTCTGTAGTTTCTTTTTAACAATACAGCTGCGACTTTGCAAAATGGCTTTTGTTAATTTAAATAAGTTTTTTCGACAGATTTGAACAATCTGTTTGAGTGTGATTTTAATTTTTGGAAAGTAGCTGTGACTAGTTAAAATTAGTAAACCAAAATTTAAAATGCTTTTAAGCAAAAAAAGGACCACTTAAATTAATATTTTTTCTTTTTAACTTGTTTTTTTTTTTGGTACAGGGCTGTGTGTGTGTGTGGGAGATAAACTAATTGTTAATTATTTTTCTGGTTTTATAAATAAACATAATTTCAACATTTATATAATTAGTTTTTAAAATTAAATAAATAGTTTTACTTTCAAATAGAGAATAATTAAAAAAAAAAAGAAAAGAAAAACATAGGCAAATTAAATAGCAATTAAATTTTTTAACAACAACATAAATAATAAATCAAATAAATAATTAATTACTTTTTCTTTTGCTCTCTTTGTGCTCCCATTTACTAGCACAATCTTTGCTTTTGCCTGCCGCTTATCTTATTTTGACCGCAGCATTGACTTTTCGACAAATTTATTAGACTACTAAAAATTTCTCAGTATTTTCTCATATGCATTTGCCGCCTACACTGCTCAGACCCGTTCCACATAATTGCCAGGGAACGTGCCAAAGCAGCCAGTGCGCTGCGAAGTGCCCACAAACCAACCATCGTCGCATTTCTCCAGCACATGCACCAAATCACCCTCCAGTAATTCCAACTCATCTGAATTCTGTGGTCTGTATTTGTACAACGCCCGATATCTGCTGGCAAAGTAAAACGATTATAAGGTTAAAAAAAAAAAAAATCATTGCCTTTGCTACTTACGCCAATGGTTCGGAACTGGTGTCCACGTGGAGTATATCAGTTTTATGCAACTGTTTTGTTTCCTTCAGTATGCCATTTGGTGGCTGGGAACCATTTTGGGTTAGGGTATTGAATTCGTTATTGATATTTGTGCGCATCACGTCCAGGGCAGGACGCAAGTTTGTCGTACTGTGATTGGTGATCACTGTGGTTGTCTTGGCTGCTATATCCTCGGCTCCTATATCCGTTAGAATCTAGGGAAGAAAACGTTAAGGCATTTTTGAGAATTTATCCAAACCGAAATTCTTTAAAAAAAAATCCTTCTGACACAAAAGCTTTCGCCTTGATAATCGAGTTAAACAGTATCTCAGATAGCTAATCTTATAACACGGAACCATCTATCATAAAATAAATTCTGTTCTTGACTTGAAGACTTTGAAATGTGTACAAAACCTTGACCTTCTTAAAATGCTAAAGTTTTTATTTTTATGATATTAAATATTCTATGGTTGGCCGATTTCATTACATTAACTTGAAAGGTCTTGAAACCAAAAACTGATGGTTTTTAGACTAAGTTAAAAAGTAGTTTGATAAATGATCCGATAAACTAGATACTGAATACAACATCGTAAAAAAATTTAAGTTAAGAAAGTCTTAAACCAACTCAAGGCCAACCAATTCTTGACCTGACCACAATCTTTGGAATGCTTACCTCCACGTAGGACACTGGGAAGATGCCCTTGCGATTGGCTATTTTACCCTCAAACCAGTTGCCGTCGACACGACGTGTTAGCGTGACCAGTTCACCCTTATTGAGGGACAGCTCAATGCCGGACTGAGCCTGGAAATTATATTTGGCACGGGCCTGGCCCTCGGAAGGCCGCTTGACCGGCGTACGAGCTCCGTCTCGACTCACAATCTTTCGGAATAAAAAAAAAACTTTTAATATTTTTTAGAGGATCTCAAATTGCCCACTTACCTCTACATAGCTGACGGGCAGCAAACCAATCATGGCATTGTGCTCTCCCTCATACCAGTTGCCATCGATCTGTCGTCTTATATAGATAGTGTCGCCCTTACGGAACGAGAGCTCCCTAAAAAATGTAAAGTGAAATCTTTAAAATCCCAAAACTAGTTGACTTTACTTACTTTGAGCTCTGTCCCTGGAAATTGTAAAGAGCGCGAGCCACCGTCTTAGGGCCCACCAGGGACTTGAGTGTCACATCTGTGGGGAAATCATCGTAGCGATTCAGGGCAATCGGTGACTTCTGTGATGGTGTAAAGTTGTCCGTGTGGCGTCTCGAATTCATATCCTGTAATTCCTGTAAGTACTTGCGTCGTCGCTCTTCCTGGTAGAGTTTTTGCATATGCTCAGCTTGTCGTATGGCTAATTCCTCTTCGGATATGGATTGCTTGTACTCATGCCTTATCGGTGTCTTGAAGTGTATGTTTACGTCTGTGTCATAATAACGATTTGGAGATTCTGAGCATAAGTTTGTTTGGTTTGGTTTGGCGAAATAACAAATAATCAAAGAGAAAAGAGAGCAAAGCAAAAAAATAAAAATATAACAAAGCGTTTTGTTAGTTTTCTTCTTTTTTTGTTCAATGCTTAAGCTTTCCTTTTTTTTTAAAATGTTTTTTACTTGTTGTCTCTGGCAACCTCAAAGACGTTGACAAGTTATTTGTTTACGCTAGAAATATTAACCGATGAAGTAGAAGAAAAAATAAGCAGACAGTCTCAGCCAACGACTTTGAAAGACGAGCTAACCGCAAATGAAGGTACCACCTATGTCGCCGCCGACGCCACACAACCAACCACAAATGACTTCTGCGACTCTGCCTCTGCTTCTGCCTCTGTGATTATGAAACTCAAGCAATGGAAGGGGGAGTCTTCAACTCAGTCTGCTCTTATCTGCCTCGAAGTCTTTCAGCACTATCTCACTCGGGCACAATTGTTGGGCAAATACATGACTTTAATATTACCAACTGATGAGCAGATAACCCCTTCAGCTAACTAGTTAAACAGCCAACCCAGCCGACTCAACTACTCATTCATTCATTCATTCAGTCCAAACAAGAAGAAGAAGAAGAAGAAGCACAACAATTGAATAAGTAGGAAAAAATTTGCCATAAATGAGCGACAGTCACGCCTCTGAAGAGGGTGTTCATTTAAAATTTCAATTTGAATCTAATCTTTCCAATTGAATTAAATTTGTTATTGTATTGAAAATGAGACTCAATTGCAATTTAATGAGCTGAATGCTCAGCCTTTCTCACTCCTCGAGTGGGCTGTTAGCAAATTGCTCCAAAAGTAGCTAAATTACATGATATACCAAATGATTGGTCGACCGAGTTGACTGAGTTGGAGTAGGAGTGGGAGCTTGTTTTCTCAGTATTTTAAATAGCTTATGTCTGGGTCAAAGCAATAAAGAAATAGGAAAAGCTGGCGGTGCTTCCATTTGTTATAATGTCAAAGGAATTGCATAGATCTAAAACGGCTGATTACTTCTGAAGCTCTTCTTAACCATAGATCATGTGATAGTTAAATATTGATATAATTATTATTTGGAACTTTTAACTTTTCATTTGGATAATTATATAATATTCGATCTAAAAGAATCTCGGTACTCATAAATGTCGCGTTTTATATAGGAATTCCAGATAATTTGAATGAATATCTGAAAGATACTTTCAAGCTTACAAAAGAGCTATGTGATAAAGTTGTTATATCGAAATGAATCTGTATCTGTAGATCGTTGTTATCAAATTTGATTGAGATGGCTTTATAGATATTATATTATAGATTGTTGGAGAAATTATAGAACAGACAGACGTAGTTATAACTTATAACCTATCTGGAATCAACTTTCAAAAATGTTCTCTAGTTTATTTCAAAATGTCAATACAAATTGTATGAAAAATTTTAAAACCCTATGAATATGAGCTTGAGTCACCACGTTATAATTTTCAACGATCTTTGAATAAAATGTATATTTCTGTACTCTTTTTTATGAGTCAGAAAATTCCATTTTTAACGATTCCACTCAAATACATTAAAAAGGTGTGAAGATTTTTATGGTAAAACCCGTTAAAATTCCTATCTTATCAAGTGAAACTAAGATCTGCTTTCTGATGCTGATAAATAGAGCTTAAGCAACAATTTCTGAGAGCAGTTCAAATGATAGAATTGCGTTCTAATTCAGCTGATAGGCAAATTCAATATTGCTTTTGAAATACATTTACAAATGTATTCATAACTGAGTGCGTAATAGAGAAACATTTACATTCCAATTGTATTGAAAGGCAAATGAATTTACAATTGTTTGCCGTTCTTTTTTATTTGATGACAAATTGAAATTGAATTCAATGGAAATTTAGGCTACGAGTCAAAGCAACTGTATAAATATTTGGACAATAAATAACAAAGAATATGACTGATAACTACAACAACTTCTGCCACAACAGTGAAAAAAACAAAAACAAAATTTGTTTTGAACAATTAACAACAACTTTGTAAGATGACGAAAGTTGATAAACAAAAACAACAACATTAGCCATAAAGCTACAGCAGCAACAACAACAACAATAACAAGTATTGTACAAAAAGTTTAATTGACACTTGAGAAATTTTCACTTTCACTGATTTGTTTTTGCTGTAGTTGCTTTTGTTGTTGTAGTTGTTGTTGTAGTTGTAGTAATGTTAAAAGCGTTGCCGATTTTCATCTTTCACTAAAGATATGTACACCCAGGCAATTGGAGAGACCGAAAGACATGCGGACAGATAGACGCACAGACAAGCCAAAGCTGACAGGCAATTTTCAAAAACGCTTTTCTTCGTTTGCTGTCACTTTTCTTCACTGGGTTGGGCCACACAACTCACGCACACCAATACTATTTCCAATTAGCGTTTAAACTTTTCATTTTCATGTCACGTCACACATTAAACTACTGCAGCAACAACAACAACAACCAAGACCAGAATCAATCACAGAAATAACAACAAATAAAAAAATAATAATATCAGTCGACTGCCTATTAAGCGCAGGGAGGACGCGGAGAATCTCTTGATAAACAAAACGATCGAATCGACAATGTCCGTTGCGGTTGGCTGGCTGAGTGGCTGGACAGCCGGCTAAACGATACGTCTAAAGGCCAGACAACGTGAACAACGTGAGATAGACAGAGAGGGGGCTACTTGTGGCAAACACGAGATCGGTTAATCATCACGTACCCGAATTCAACTGCACTGAAGCACGCGTGGCGCCCAACTGAAAACTGAAAATTGAAAATCGGCCCCAACCGATGGGGAGAGCGCGCGAGAGATTAAAGAGTGCGCGTATGCCGCGAGTGCCGTTTTTCTTGGTCTGATCTTATTACTGTAAGCATTTTTGCTGTTGGTTTCGTTATGCGAGTTACAGTGGGACCAAAGCGGCGAGCTTGTAGTCTAAATTATAAAAAAGCTTTTCAGATTTTTTTGTTCTCAATTTTTCGGCAAATTTGTTTCCCTCTCTTCTTAATTTTAATATTTAAACACTTTTTTTTGTCAACTGTGACTTCACCAATTTTGCGTTTATCATGATAAGAAATGTTTATCAAAAAATAAAAAAAAAATGAGTACTTTGCTCACGCTCTTTCTTTCTCTCCCTCTCTCTCACTCGCTCTCTTCTTGTTCGTAACAAAACTGGCTCTCCCTCTGGGCAAGTTGGACTCACTAATCTGCCGAGACGTGTGATAACGGGTTTTTTGTGTTTCTGGCTTGGTTAAAAGAAAAACCGTGAGAAAGCGCCAAACAGGAAGGTCGTTGCAAAAACCAAGCAACTAAGAAATTAACCAACTTTTTGGGCGGCTGCAGGCGCTGCTGGCAAAGCACCTACCAGCGGGGGGTGCCTTGCCGCAGAGACTTTTGGCTAGTTTGTTTACTTTCTTTCTTGTTTTCATCGATGGTCTGATTCTCTGGCAATTTGAAATACTAACTGCCTTGAAATTGGGACGGCGCTGTAGGTGGCGCTTTTCTTTGCCACGTGCTGCCTGGGCGCTGCGACGACTGCTGCTGCTGCTGTTGCTGCTGCATGACCAGTGGAATTGAAGCACCTATGGCATGTTGATTGGCCAGATAGGCCTGCCTCTGAACAGGCGAAGGAGTATAGGGCAAGCCCAAAGTATTAGTGCGTAGACTAAAGCTGATTGACGCAGGTGGTGGAGCCGGAGGCACCATCGGTGCTGCCCCGGCAGTCCCAGAGGCAAAGTTGGCATAGCTGGGCAGGGCCTGGCTGTTTTCTTCTCGGTGTATCCAAAGGATTTTGCCGCAATTGGCAATGTCACAAGAGCTTTGATAAGGCCACAGTCTTTCCTCGTGGTAGAGGCCTCCAGTTGAGTAGTTATTGTTGTTGTGGTGGTGGTGGTGTTGATAGGAGTTGAAGCGACCTAGTGAAGGGTTCATATCAGCACCACTGCTCTGCGGACGTGGTTGCCCTTCCTGCCAAGCAGCTGGTGCCTCATAAACACGCTGACGTCGCCAGCTCTTTTGTTGATGTTGCTGGCCAGACCCGGTTGCGGTATTGGTCCCAGTCTCCAAGGTGTCATCTGTCAGCTCTAAATCATTGCAGCTGCGGTGCAACTTTTGATTAGCCGGCCAGCTCGTCGTCTGACGCCAATGCACGCGGTTGCCACCCCTGCCCCCGTTGCCATGGCCATAACCATTGCTCGGGTTGTTGTTGTTGTTATTGTTGTGGAGGGTGGTGCTTCTGTTGACAGCGTGGGTGTCACGTAAATGTCGTGGCAGCAGCGTTTGATGTATCATTTCAAAAAAAAACTTTTCTCTTCCACTTTAATTAAATTTTGAAATTTTTATAGAATTTTATTTTCTTCTTTCACGCTTTTCCATTTCTTGGTTATTATGATTATTTTTTGTTGTAGCGCGCGATTATGTAAGAGCTCCTTAAGCCATTCTATTTTGGCACCGGGAAAATGAAACTAAGCTAACTGACAGGTACAATGCAACCGGCAGCACTAAATTGGGTTTGTTTTGCTCGTCGCCACTTGCCTTCAATTTAGTCGCGTTCTTCAGTCTATTTTCCCTTACCTTTGTTGTGCCCTCGCTGACCATGGCAACGTGCGTCTCGACGTCAACGTCAACGTCACCAGCACCAGCACCGGCACCATCGTGGTTGCCTTGGCAGGTGGCGATTGTGCGCAGTTTGCCCAGGGGAGGGTGGATGGGAGTTGTGGCCTTTGGCTTGGCTGAAGTGGGTACGGCCGTAAGCAGGTCAGTATGACCAGAACCATCCAGTCAGCCGGCTAGGTTTTCAATTGGTGCCATTTCAATTTGCCAGGTGTATTGATTATTTGGTCTTGGCATGTGCCAAAGCGTTAAGGAAGCTAATTAATACGCGGCCAGCCAAGCCGCACCTTCAAAGAGAATTGCAGCAATTGCGGAAATTTTTCGCTTTTCTTTGGGAAAGGTCGTTGGATTTGTTTGTTTTTTTTTTGTTTTTTTTTTTTTTTTTTTTTTGTTTTTGTTTTATGACAGGGGCGTTGTTGGTGTTATTTTTAGTAACCGCAAAACCAACCAACAGTGTTTAGAACAACTGCGGAACTCACCTGAACCGTTGCTGTACTGATCATAGGAGGACAGGCCCTTGGCAGGCGGCTGCGGGGGAATTGGGGGTGCACTCGAGTCAAAGTCTGCACCGCATAAAAAGATGAGGGGGGAAGTGGTAATTTAGAAATTTCAAAACCAATCGAGAAACTTTTGAACTAGGTTAGAAAGCTTTCGAACTCAAGCCGCAACCGCAGAGAATTGGAAAATTAGTCGAGCAAAATAGGAAAATACAAAGGCACCAAAAAAGTCTAATCCTATTTGAAAAGAGTATAAGCTCGCCAGCATTTTTTAATGAGCTCTCTGAAAAGGTTCAACTAAAAAATGCTGGCGAGTGTTGCTGAAATATCTTAAGAATTTTAAAATCAAAATGTATAAGAACCTTTGAAAGTCACTGCCATAGTTTTTTTGTAGCGCTCAAAAGTACCACCACTTGGGGCACCAGTTCTTCCTCCTAAGCTGACCGGTGTCCTCTTGGTCTTTGTCATTGACTGTTCGGCGCCATCGGGCACATAGCGTGCCTTGGGCTGATGTTTTTTCGGGTCGAACTTTTGATTGGCGAAAATGTCGTCATAGAAGGGTCGCAAGGAGCTAGTCAGCTCAGCATTGTGTTGATGCCGCTGTGACTTGGGTGGTCGTGGTGGAGACGTTGAACTAGCTCGTACCTGACGATGAGGCTTGCGAGGGGCTCGAAGAGTCGGTGCTTGCTCGGTGAGACTATTCTGGTGGGGTTTGGGAAAGCGATGGGCCACCCAATCGGCTGTCAGGTGTGGTGATATGTCGTGAACATCCCGCAAGTCTGGATGCGAGGTCGATAAATAGCGTATGGCCTGAGGCTCGGGAGATTCATAGCGATTGCGTATGCGTTCCACAGTGCCACTGTTGCTGCTGTGGCTGCGCGTGGGACTCAGCACTCGGCTGGGTGGTGGCTTGCGAGTAAGCTCGCGTTTAAGGGCCGCTGTCTTGCTTATAATGTCGATGTGGGGCATCAATCGATGGCGCAGGGCACTAGGTGATATAGCTCCTCGATGTCGTCGACGACCGCGATCGGGAGAGGTACAGGTAGAACCACCCTGCAACTCGAATTTGTGTGTAAGCCACGAGACATCTGCCGAGCTCTCAGCGTCAGCTTCAAGGACAGTTTCAGTTGTTGGCACTGCTTCCGTGGCAGAGCCTAAGGCGTCTTTTGATCCCGTCTCCAAGGGTATATTGAATTCAGGATCGCTGCGCGCCTTCCTCAGCGAACTAAGCCCAAAAAAATCACGCCGTTCATTGGACTGTTGTTGTTGTTGATTGATGCTCTCAAACTTTTGCTTCATCTTCTGAACTTCGCCAGTGTAGACGCGTTGCAAATAGGACGAAGAAGCTTGCGATTGCGGAGATAAGCTACGTGAACGGTAGTAGGAGTCGTAGAACTCAATGCTGCCATCTGGTGTAGTAGCACTCGTAGCATTCTCCAGGTCGAAGCTCACAAGTGTCTGTTCCACGTGATCTTCGCCTAGGCCCACGACGTTTTCGCTCGGCTCTCTGTTCCTGTCTTCGTCGGGCGGACGCAGTGGTGGAGTGTGCAAGTGAAAATTTACCCGCGAAGTGGAATGACGCTCTCCAAATACTCCACCAATATCTGTTAGCGAGTTGCTTAGCTCTGTGTGCCGATGCTGGCAGTGTTCTCGGGCTCGTGTCTTCATGTTTTGCTCGATCAGACGCATAACCTCTGCCTCATCTGGCGAAGAATCTTCGCGAGCATGGTAAATTGTTTTGGGAGGCTCGTCAAATTGACGTTCTTCGAAGTACTGAATTTTCTGATTAATATTCTCGTTAGATTCTTTGGGTAGTTCTTCCTTGGTTGATACAGGAACTTCGGAGGGCTTTGTGGAAGCCGATTCAGCTTTGGGTCGTGGTGGCACCTCTGGTGGCTTAGTTAAGGTAAGTTCAGCATTTTTTGCTGCTATGGCTCCACGAGTCTCACGCGCCACGACAACCGGCGAGTTGCCACGGGTAGGGCGTGGAAGTGTCTGGTTATCAGACGAATCCTTTGACTTTTCTGCGGTCTGAGACTCTCGCTTGCGTAGCACAGGTCCTAGAAGATCTTCCTTTGTGATGGTTGAATTGCAACGAACCTTGAGGGTATTGCCATGACTACTGGGCTTCGAGCCGTGCTCTACAGTCATTACATACTCCTCGGATACGGCAGCTTCTTTAGACGTTGGCTTGCGATTAGTGGAATAGATTTCATTCAATTGCTGGGTGATCTTTTTAATTTGGTCCTTGGATAGCGTGCTAACTAGATCGTTGCTTAAGTGACGATCGGCTTCATCTTCTGGCTGCTGCTGGGGAGTAGAGTTGAATTTCTGCTCTAGACTGGTGGCTAAATCAGCTACTGTATTACGACGCCAGTAAGGACGGGCGTATTCCCGTTGCATGTAATTTTCGTGATCTTTGAATAGGTTGATCTGCTCGAAATTCTCGCGCAAGTCCTCAACAGACTTGTCCTTAGTAAGCAGAGCGACATCAGCCTCCTGACGCCACTTAATGTCGGCCACATCCTTGGACTGGAAATGCAAGTCTTTCTCACGCTGATCATGCTTAAGCTTGCCCACCAAATAGTGAAGTTCCTTTTCGGCTCTCTCGTGTAGTCGCACTTTCCGCCATTCATCAAAGTCCAGCAGCTCAGCATCTTTGCGCAAGGGGTGGAAGTTGGTCATGGACGTAGCTCTTTCTAACTGACCTACACGTTCCAAGGTGCTGTAGAAGCGATTGAGATCTGTGAAGCGTTCAGAATTGTTGTGGTAGCGACACGTGGGACTATGGCGCTCCAAGTGGGTTAGGGAAGTGGCACTGTGGGCCAGATCTCCACAGAGATAGAGACCTCGTTTGGAACGATCGTCGGCACTGCTTAGGCTACTGGCACGGATTATTTTGTTGGCCTGGTCCTGTTTTTGATTTGATCGCAGGCTGTCTATCCTGCGACGCGAGGGAGAGCGCACATTACGAGGAGTCTGTGGGACACGCACCTCCCGAGTGGGTGAGAATCGCCGGCCATTGACCACAGGTTCAAAATCAGGCTGTGGCGAATGAGGACGCGCTATATCCGTTACCATGATTGGCTTGGCTTGATATTCAGGTTTGCTTTGGTTCTCGTATTTCCATACCAAATCCTCAATGCAGCTAGACTCTGGATGGCTAGGATAGTCGTATACATCATCGCTGTACAGAACGGCCAAGTCGTGGCGCACTGGACTCAGGCTGCGAGGATCGTGTAGCGAGCAATATTTATATTCCGTGCTCTGGACGGGGCCAGTAGGTTTTTGCTGATGGGGGTAGTTTGTCAAGGATTGGGACTGTGCTTGCTTGGCATTATAGTCATTCCAGAAGTGAGTCTTCTCTCGCACAGATTCGCTATAGGACTCTTGCTGGGGCAGTGAAACCGAAGTGGCTTGGTAATGAGTTTTATGTGGCTTTTGTTGACTTGGCACAATGTTAGGGGCAGCAGTCTTGTGACCAGTGGAGCTCTTGGAAACTGCCCGCTTGCGAGCAATGTGACTGTCACTCTTACTATTTTGGAGCGGGGAAGCTGCGGCTGTCCTGGTGATTGTCTTGGTTTTGCTAACCTGCTTGGACTTACTCACGTAAGTCTTTGGCGGAGCAATGGGTATGATTTCTTGTCGGATCATCGAGTCAATGGAGAAAGTAGAGTTCGTACGAGTTAGACTGTCATTGGATGCAGACTTGTGGACCGTGGCCTTAATGGTCTGTGACTTTGGCAGAACTGCCTTCTTCAAAGAACGCGTGCAATCGAGTAGATTTTGAGGACGCACTTGGGGAAAGCACATAGTATGACGCGTGGTTGTGCTTACCGTGGTTTGCAAGGGTCTCGATGAGTGACGCAATCGTGGAAGCGACTTGCTGCGGGTATGGGCATTGCAAGTGGCATAAGAGCGTACAGCTTCCTTCACATCCTGTGGTGATTTCAGGGATGGATCCCGTAGTATGTTCGTGCTAGCCTCAAAGTTGGTGCGACAAGGCGGCAAGGTGTTTTCCAAACGTTTCTTCTCCTCGGCGAAAGTGCGCTCTTTGGAAATGCTGCGCCCAAAGGCCACGGGACTGCGACTGGTTTGACGTAGAGCAACCAGGCGGGCCTGTCGCCGTGTAGGACTCACTGAGCGCAAACGAGCATGATGCTGTTGTACACGGGTGAGGCAGCCATCCTTGCCTCGTGTCTCCTTAGTGGCCGTCAAAGTGGCCAGCAAGGCAGAAACTGCGCCTGTCGACTTGGAGCGGCAGATCGGCTCGCGACGCGAGGAACTGCTGGTGTGCTTCCTCAAGGTGATTGTACCATATTTGTTGGCTCCCAGAGGCACCGATTCGGGTGGTTGGAAACACTGCTCGTGGCGACTCCCTTGGTTCTTCGCCACTTTTTCCACACGCACAGTGGTTTTGGTGCAAGAGGACTTGCGATGGGGCGGTGTAGGGGGTGGCGCCTCCATAGAATTTTGCTGCTGCTTCTTGCTCAAGGGGATAAACGAGGGTAGATTCTTGGAGAAATGCGAAAACATTTTCGGCTTATCTGCTGGCAGTGGCGGCGGTGTGGGCGGCTTGGGCTTATCTTTTTTAGAGTTTTCGTTCTCCCTTTCCCCTTCGGATTCGAGTTCTTTGGTACTAACGCGTATTTTCGTTAACGTCGGTGTGATCTGTATAAATTCGAATTCTTCCACAAATTCTTTGGAAGACACGGGGAAGAGATTATAGATTAGGCTTAAATTTTTCAGGTCAAGACTTGACAAGAGTGCCCTGGTGGAGTGCTTTGGTGGTGGTGGTACTTGGTGCTTCCAAACAAACGGCTGCAGTTCTTACAGTGTCGACGAATCTTTGATTTTAAGTCTCAAGATATTTGCTGAACTTGTACAGCTTCTAGTGAGCAGTAGGTGTGAGAAAAAATAGTAGACTACAAGAAATCTTACAGGATTATGTAGAAAATATTAAAGAGCCAACACCTTGGATATTTTCAGAATTAGTTACATTACAGCCAAGAAAAGAAACGCTTAAATTGATTTTAGTTTTTCAGAAATTAGTATTGCCAAAATTCTTTGTAATATTTTTAAGTGGAGCTCACCTTTGGGTTTCTCGGGCGCTGGTTTACGGAAGCCAAGCAATGGTGGCTCACCACCTGCCTGTAGACTCTTGTAGGCCTGTCTTTGTTCGACTGGAGAGAGTGGGCTGCTTACTGGCAATTCTTTCTTACGGAAGACTAGATTTGAATCGCTAGTATAGCCAGATTCCTTGGCCAAAGCTCTGGAAGATTCCAAAAAATATTAGAAAAAAGTTTTTACTAAGAAACCATTTATTTCAGTTACCTGGACAAATTGCCTTCGGTGTAGACAGGTGATAGTTTAGATTGTTCCAAATTCTGTTATAAAAAAATGGAAAAGAAATATCAGCTTAGGTGTTCCAGAATTCTTAATTGTAAAATATTTGATTTGAAGGCTTTGATTTTTGATTAAATTAGTAATTTCAGTGCCTTTTTTTTCTGTGGACGCGGTGATGCCGTCTATTCTCAAAGTTCCAGACTTACTGTATAGATATCAAAATCCTCGACGAACTCTATTATAATACGCGGTATGCGTGTATGTTCCCTAAGCCACTTTTTAAATATTAAATAAATTTTGAAAAGTAGAGAGAAATAAGAGGATCAGGTATTTTATTTCTTATTAATAATGATTTACTTGAAAGACTTGAAAAGAAAGGGCCTCAAAACAAAAACTTAAACTAAATAATAAGGCTTGATATATACAAACTAAATATTAAAATTAGTTGTCTCAAATAGATAAAAAAAAAGAACGAAAAAATAATCAAGTTCATACCCCGTTAAAGATGTCCATCACTTCGTCCCACCACTAGAATTGTGAACAAAATAATTTGCTGTGAGTTAGAAAATTTTTACGCGAAATTTGTGTAGACATGATCAAACAGATGAAGTGCAAATTAAAAATTATATGAAAATGGAATATTAAAGTGCTAATGTTTTGAATTTTGATATGGGTTATGAAAAAGCAATCTCGAAAGTGGGCTGGCTGGGTGAATAATGCAAATAATGGACTGTCAGGATAAAGTACCTCTTTCTTCTCCTTATCGGAAACGGAGGAGTGACCAGTTGTATAATTTTCAATACGACCAGGTTGATTTTTATAAGAATTCTGCGTAGACTTAATCGGATTGGGCATAGTACCATAAACTCTGAAAAAGTAATACATTTAGTCAGATATTCTAGAGAGTAATCGAGGCTAACTTACTTATCGTCCTGATTTAGATTTCGCACATTGACTGCTGACGATACCGACTGGACACGATGAGGATTGTAGGTCCTATATCTCACAGTTGAATAGTCTGAATCGTAGTTGGGTTCTGGTTCCGATAAATAACCACTCGACTTGTACGTGGGACGAGCTTGGGTTGGCAAAACGAAGACATTTTTCAAATTAGAATTTTATCATTATGGATTTGGTTTAATTTGTTATTACGGTGAATGTAAGTGTCGTGTTAAAATCACCAAGAATGATCAGTCTAAAAGCATTAGTAAATTTTTAAATATCGAAATAAAATTAGTTTTCAGATGAGCTAAAACCAAGAGAAAATTATAATTTCCCATGCAGGATAAAAATAATAATAATACCACTACAATTACTAGAAGCTTTTAATTTAGGATATACCGGAGGCTTTGCTCTACTTTACAAATGTCCAAGCAAAAGCAAAAAAAAATAAAAGAGTTGAAAATAAAAATAATTGTTAAGTATTCTGAAGCAAGCTTAATTAAAATTATGATATTGTCTTTAGAATAGTTGAAAAGAATCACCTCTAGGACACTTGTAGCGTATCACGAAATCGTCTATTGAACGTTGCAACGCGAACACAATATGTACAGAACAATTGACAAGGCAAAATGGACGATATATTTTCAAGAGGAAGGATATGGGAGAGTATCATGTTTATGATCGTATATATAAGTGAAGGAATTTTGGGATTTGCCAAATGCAAAATTTTGAGCAGAGAAAAAGAGAGAGAGACGAAATTGATTAGGTTAGCAAGAGATCAGCATTCAAAATTTTCCTTTTTAAATTTCTCACTGAAGTAACTTAAAAATTTCGAACCATAAATATTTGAGTTTTGTTAAATTTGTAAAATACTTCAGTTTTGAGTTTGATTGCCGACAATTACCGCCATTTTTCTGCTTATGTATGGTCTGATAGAGACGCTTGTACCATTCATGTTGATGCGGTGCCTGGACCTCCTGTTGCCACAATTTTCACAAACACAAAACAATAAGCAGAAAAAAGGAGAGAGAAAGAGAGAGAAAAAATAGTTGGTTGCTTCGATTTGATAAAGGGCACGTTGGCTTTAGCTTTACCGATCTGAGTATGATGGGCATTCCATCGTTTGTCACCGGACCGATGCCGTCATACTGCCGACGACCTAACTGTGCCATTTTGCGAGGACGATCGTTTTCCGTCTCTGGTTCGCTCATATACTCGTGCTTGACTTTGTAGACTGTGGTGGAAACCGTAATTTTAGTGCTATATCTTTAACTTAGTTCGGGTATATTTTTTTTTTTTTTTTTGTTAAACATTTAGAAACTCAAGGACGCAACAATTTAAAAGAACCTTGTGTGTTTACTTTTGTGCGTGAGTATTAGGAATCTCAAACTTTTGAAACGTAGGTAAAAATTTTGATTGGCCCTTGCATACTTACTGACTTCATTGGGCCTATAGGCTGGTCGACTAGTGTCTGAGTATTGACGACGTACGAACGGTCTGTGCAGCTCCGATGTTGAAGCCGAGCGTTCAAAGGCTGCGAGAGGAAATTTCGAAGGGACGGCTTAATTTCAAACATGAAATTAAATTAGATTTTGAAAAACAAAAGAAAATGCATTGATAAAGAAAAATCTTCAAACAATTTATTTATCAAATAAAAACATTAGTCTCACATTTCCCAAAGTCAAAGAAATTTTTGTCTAAATTACAATTTTGTTTATCAGGCTTCTTCGCTTTCTCCTTTTCAATTGTCAACTTCCAATTTTCTTCTTTTATTTGCTAACTTACTTTCAATTATCAATGCATTTCTTGGTCAAACAAGGCAGAATACTTTAGAGTCGAGAACTTTTCTAAAAAAAAAATATTAAAGCTTGTCTAAAGTTTCCCCAGACATTTTCCATATTTTCTTATTATCTAAGCTAGCAAAAAGGGGAAAATGAGAGGTGACATTCTAGGGGTAAGTGGTCTAATACTTTTTATCTTGTCCGAGACACTGGCACTGGCAGCCACGGGAGCAAAGAAAGAGCTGCAATCGGTCTCTGCGTAGTCAGAGTTGAGAGTCGTGGGCGTGCTCAAGTTGGTGCAACTGTTGACGGAACGCGGTGCTGGTGGCGGAAAGTTGTTGTACGAGGACCAAGGAGGTTGCTGGGGCACCTGGGCTGGTGCCTGCTGCTGGAGTGCCGTGTAGCGACGTGGCAGTGTGGGTGATTCGAAGCGCACGGGACGAAATTCTTTGCGTCCGCTAGAGGGCGATGGCTGTGGCGTCCAGATGGGGTGTGTAGGCGGCGGTGGCGGCGTGGGAGCAGCCGAGGAGACTGAGGCTGCCCTTAGGCTGTTATCAAGATCGTTTGTCGAACCGTGTGGTGTTTGGCTTTTGGGAGTCCAAACGCCTGTTGAAATTTGAATGGTTTTTTTTTTTTTAAAGAGGCCGTCTCAGTGAGTGGGGGGACTTAAGAGGGGGCGTTGGCTCTGGTAACATGACATTTTCAGGGACTAGTTCGGTTGAGTTGAGTTTTTATTTTTCTGTCTGGTTTCGATTTTTGACATTTACACTTGTCAACAAATTTTCGCCGGACAAGACGTTTGCATTTTAACGCTGCGGTTGATTTCAGTTTCATTTGTTTCTATTCTAGTTTATTTATATTTTGCGTGTGTGTGTGTGGGTATGTGTGTGCGGTTTTTTAACAAAAATAAATGCTGCAGTCAACAAACTGACCGAAGACAAATTGACAAACAAACATAGCGACGTAGAACAGCAATAATTAATACGACCAAGGAAGCCGCATTTGGCAGACATTCAAAATTTGTCTACCAAAAACAAAAAAACCAAAAAAAATATATATATTCAAAAATTAAATAAGGAAAACTAGAAAAGAAATCAACACACACACACACACACACACACACCTACCAATTCACACTTACACAACCGATATAAACAGAACGACAAAAAGACAGAAAGACCGAACCAAACCAAATGTGACTATATAAAAGTTTGGGAATGACTCATTATACTTGGCGCATGTTTTAAAATTTACAAACACACGGACACTACGTAAACTATAAAAGATTTAAATATTCTATCTAAGAGATACAGTGGAAACTAGGCAGAAGGAAACATATTAACTTCTAGTTAATTACAAGAAGAAAATGGTTCACGAAAACATCCTTTGATGTGTTGAAAAATAATTTCGAGTCTCAAATTAAACAATATGAGAACATTTGCCGAAGACAACCAAGTCATTCATTATTAAGATTTATTTGCCACCTGTAAAAATCTATAAGGAAAATGGGCACTCAAAACATTTATCATAGTTTTCAGAAAACTAAAAGACCATAAAAATTTGTAGATTGCATAATTTTATATAAAGATTTATTATATTTTAAACAGGTCTATAAAAGTATATATTCGTTTGGATTTGGATAATCCCAGCTCCATTAAAGAAATAATCCTTTCATATCCAAAGAAAAAAATAATCAAGTATTGAGTGCTCTAATTTGGCTTCACTTAGTCATTTTCAAAATAAAAAAAAATCGTGCTTGATTATTGAAAAATTAATTCCAAAGAATTCCAGCACAATTTATTTTGTTTTCTAAATTGATTAAGAATTTTCTGCGGATTATGAAATATAAACAAAATTTTAGAAACTCAAAAAATTGTAGACTAAACTAAATTCCAGTCACTTCTTTATGTTCAATTAAATCCTGCGAATCTCGTGATCAAGGCACCCTGTAAAAATCTGCCTATATTTATTCCGTTAGACATTGACACCCATTTTAAGTATGTAAATTTGTTATTTTTTTTTTAGCTTTTTTCATTTGTCTCTGATTTTTTTCTGTGGGCTGCTAAGAAAATTTTCATTGAGTATACGCCGTGTTGGCTGCCTTTGATTTCATTCTTCTTTAATTTTTGTACGCTTTTTTGATTTTAATTTTCTTTTATTTTTGTATATTGAATTCTTTTTTTTTTATATATTTATTTTGGTGTGGGTGGCGTTGACGTCTTAATTCAATCAGCACTTTTAAATCCATTACATAAATCAAAATCGAATCAAATTCGAAAGAGCATCAATCAATCAATCAATTAATTGAATTAAAAAAAAAAAACCACCACAACTTCCAAATGACCCTGACTCATTTGTATTCTGCTCGTTTTTGTTTCGAAAAGGAAATTTACCGTAGTTCTTGGGACACTCCCTCCTGCGGGCGCACTATGAAATTTATTATCAAAATAAATTAAACGGGACACACAAGCAACACAAACAAACACACACCACAAAGGAGAAGGTGAAATATTTTGCACAGTTTCTGGTTCTGATTTTATTAGGATTCTTGCTTTTTTTTTGCGTTTACAGAAATTCTGAGTTGCTGACTCCGCGCGCGGCTCGAAGCGACTGATTTTTGCGTGACCCATCAGCGCCGAGCAGACCATCCAACCAAATAAACTATTCTTGCTACTGTTGTTGTTGTTGTTGTTGTTGTTATTGTTGCTTTCCTATTTAGCTTGGAAAGCGCAACGGAATTAAAATCACCCAAAAAGCAAGAAGACAAAAGCAACAAACAAAACTGAATAAGAGGCGCGCACAGCCAGCAAATCACACACACTCACACACACACACCCTGTTTGGTTGACAGACAATCCGACCCCCAGAGTCAGACCCAGTGACGACCTGGCCCAGCCCGGCAGCAGTTAAGCCATTGGGCGTTTTTTTTTTTTTTTTTATACATATTTTTTTTTTTTTTTATACCAAAGCAAAAGTAGCAAACAGAAACGAAGCGATTTAAATAGAAGATCAATTACCACTGCAATGGAACAGTGTATGACAAAGGGAGTGGAACCGAGAGGGGGGAAGCAGACCATTTGCTGTTGTTGTTGTTGTTGGTGGTGGGAGCAGTGCTCGATCAAGCGCATACTCCTCAGAGCCAGCCAAGTCGGCAGGGTTGAACAAATTTTAAATAAATGAAAACTTGAAAATAAAAAGAGGCGAAACCAAAAAGCAAAACAAAAGCAAACAAGAGAACAAAAACAAAAGAATATAAAACGTCAGAGTTTTGGAACGCCAATTATGCGTGCGATGCGAAATGGAACGGATGTGTGTGAGTACACACACAATCATTTTGAAAAGCCAAGTTAAAGTCAATCAAAATGATTTCATTTGGTTTTTACTCCTTTTGTATTTTATTTTTTGTTTTGCTTTTGATTCATTCATTTTTTTATTTTCAAGTTGCCAGCAAAAAAATAAAAGAAGTAAATACAATTGTTCAGTTATTTAGTTATTTTTAGTTTGTTCACTCTGGCACTTCCGGTTTGCCAAAGAGAGACAAAGAGAGAGAGAAAGAGAGAGAAAAAGAAAGAGACTTTAACTCACTTTAGAATAAATCAAACGGAAAAATTTTTGCGCCATTAAAAAAAAATAATACAAAAACACAAAACATTTAGGGAAAAAGCTCATAAAAACTGGCTGGGCTGTGTAGGGGAGACTAATCGGGTTAAAAAAAAAAGTTGGGTGTGCTAAGCAAAAAAAAAACACACACAAAACCCCAACTAATCTAAGGAGCGCCCGCGCTGGTTCGTGAAGAAACGTAGTTGAGCTTAGAAAATGTTTTGGAATTGGGTTGATGGCACGACATTTATTTCAAATTTATTGATTTGCAAAATACAAAATCGAACGGCTATTTTGGAAAGCAACACAAACACATTGGGGGAAAAAACAACGAACCAAAACGACAACAAAGCTCATCAAAATAAAATAAAATAAACTACCTGCAATGAGCGCACATTTAATTTTAGCATATTTTTCTTTCTTTCTAATTTTCAATAGCGGAAAACTAAGACTGCAGTAACAACAACAACAATTAGAACAGGCCACTTTGGCCTTGCACAAACAAGCTCTTCTCACTCTCTCCCTGTCTCGACAACCTGTAGGTAAGTCCAAAGACAGCAAACAAATGGAGAGAGAGAAATGGAGAATTATATACTTTCTGGTCGACCCATTGAACCGTGGGGACAGAGGCTAGAAGGTGTGTTGCCGCTTTATTTGCCAACAAATTAAGCAGTATTTTCATTTTCAAATTGATTTATACGCCAAGTTCCAGGGCCATCAAATGGGCATATTTATGGAGTCCCTCTATCTGTTTTTGAAGCTCTACGCGTCTGGAGAATTTGATTTTGTCTGAACTTAATATATTTTCCAGAGATGAGGCAAAAGCAAGCCCATTCATCTTAATATTTAAAAATGACCATAAAATTCGAAATGACAAGATCACAATGAAAAATATGAAAGAATATAAGAACGACGATCACGTTATCTTCTATAAAGCTAACAGCTCTTTTCGTTTCTAAAAAATAGGAAATGATCAAAATGAATACTAAATTTCATTAAAGTCCGATCAGTAAATACCTCAAATTCATATCAAATAGATTCATATTGGTTATAGTGATATCACAGGCATTTATCACTAGGAACCGATTTGGATCTGTATGACAGCTATATGATATAATAGCTCAGTCCAGGTGAAACTTGGCACACATTTGTGCTGTCAAATACATATTAAATTTAGTTTGGACTAGTACTAAAAGCTATTAGGACTTTTATCACAGCCATGATAAAAACTTTGATCGATAAAGTTCATTAATTCATTTAAATTGGGTTGTGGGGACCAGTCTGGATGGTTCTTACAGATTTGCTGGATTAGCAAATAATTAGGCAGACCAATAAATTTTGAGAGGCTTTAGAAAATATTCTCCAAGAGAATTGCTATAAGCTTAAGTGGAAAATAATTGTTTTGATTTATTAAAGCATAAAAATGAAAAACGTTTAAGTGTTTTGGGCATTTCAATTATCGAATTATATATCATTATCAGAGAGTATTATTTATAATTTCATAATTATCCTAATATACTCAAAAAGAAATTTAAAATCGATTTCCATATATCAACAATCTAATTTCCCCAACGGCCCATGGAAAATGTTCAAGTTCAACTGAATTTATAATCACCATAAATTACTTAAGTCACTAAAAGTCGCCATATCTATAATATTTGGCCGTTCTTCGTGGGTTGGCCCAAAAGACAAAATAGCAAAAAAGTAAGAAAGAAAAATACGCAGCCAAATTATAAAAATAAATACGAACAAATTAATGCTTTAAATAAATATAAACGCCTATAGCGAGATATGTCCGAAAAAAAAACACACACACACACACGTAAAATGCGAAAAGTAAAAAAGAGGAAAATTATATTCATAAATATAGTAGATAATGTTGTTAAGATCCAAACATTAAAGCAGACATAAAAAGAAAGGAACAAGAATCGCGCGAATGGTGGGCAAAAATGTTGACGTTGATTTCGATTTTGACGTGGAATCAAACTGAAACAGATCGAGTGTATTATGACGCCAATCAGGCATTTCGAATTTTGAGAATTTTGATAGATTAGCCAATGTCCAAGAATAAAAAGGTATGCCTGGAAACAAAGCAAGCAAATGGCCAACACATCTGAAAAGGCGAGGGCGTCATCTGCTAGAGTATTTTCTTACCATCTGCTCGAAATTTTTTTGGTTGGTTTATTTTCCATTTTTATTGGATTTTGTAAAAGCCCGAATGTGGGCGTTTGCTGACTAACAAGGCGAGCATGTACAGAAGCTAGATGAGCCAACGAACCATATTGCAAATATTGTAATAAATATTATTATCCCCTCCAACCTCCAACGACCTCGTCCTCAGCAAAACTCTGTACGTCATTTTATAAAATTAGAAGAGGCGAGCAAATTAAATAAATAAAGGCGTAGACGTAAACATTTTCCAGCTTTACCTTCCTCTAAGCAGGAAAAAATCTATGTAAAATTTTCAAGTTCAGCAAAAAAAAAAAAAAAAAAAATTGAAAGAAAGGAAAGGCGGACTATATATTTTCAAAGAACTAAACTATAAATAAGTGCCAATAAATTTTAAACAAATAACAAAACGATTCCGAAATCTCTGCTTCTTTGTGAATTTTCATAAACTTGATTAGAAATCTGAAGCAAAAAAAAAAACCTCATAAATAAGCAGAACAAGAACAAGAAAGAACAAGATTCTTTATAATTATAAATACAAAATATTTTGTAGACCATTATAAAAATTTGTATTGTTTTAATGAATTGAATTCTGTCTATTTTTATTTCATTGGAATAAGTCTTTCCTCTTTGCCAAATTACTCCCATGAAAATGTCATGTGGGCCATTTAAATTGATATGGATATATACTCCATATATATGGTCAAAATAATCTCTGACGAGTTTTTACCTGAGCCTGCTGGTGCTCGTGCCTTGAATTTCGGTGCGAACATGGTCGTTGAGTTTTGTGTGTGTTCTGCGTTGGCAGAGGAAGAGAATGAAAGAATTTTAAGAATTATTTATCCAGACACTTTACTTTCAAGTTGTTTTAGTTTTGGAAAACAAAAAGATTCACTTGTTTTTTTTTTTTTTTGTTTCACACACAATTGAAAAACCATTGAAAAATAAGGCAAATGCTCGACTAACCCTGCCCCATATTTCAGAATTTGTGTAATTTTGTATTTTTCTTTTGGTTTTGTATGTATTTTCTTGTCGGTCGATCCCAAGTGGAAGTTTTCTATTTTCACGCCGACTGCCACTGCCTTGACGGAGTGCCTCTCTGCATGCGTCTTCGCGTTGCGCACACGACTTAAACACGACAACGACTACCACGACTACGGGAAAATATTTCAAAAAATTTTCTACAACATACAAAAAATTTTCCGCACGAAAACTTTTTCTTCTCTGTCGAAAAGTACTCAAAATTTTCAGGCGCTCATCGAAGACAAAGACAACAAATTTGTTAAAAACATTTGAGGTTGTAGTTTCTTTTTTTTTATGTTCAGCTTGGCACGTTAATATAAACAAAAGATCCGAATGCTTTCGTAAACAGAAGGAAAAGCGTAAAAATTGAAAAGTGAAAAATCTCCGAAATTGTTCACACTTTGAGCCAGTTGTTTATTGAGCATGTTGAGTGGGTGTGAGTGTACGAGTCAATGTATCTCGAATGGCAGAGAGCATTCTCCGAGCAGAATGAGCAATTGAGCAGTCAACTGAAAATCTTTCAATTGGCCTCAAAAATGAAAAGAAATCAAGAGGAATGCTTATAAAGTGGGCCATAAATTTTACTAGCCAAGATACATTTTTCTCAAGTGTGGCCAAGATAAACCGACACTCTCACAGCAACAAACGCATTCTCCTTATGGCTCATGGCGTATACACAATTTTTTCGTATTTGAATAAATTTTCATAGCCTACTTTCAGGCGAGGATGAAAAACACAGGTGCTTTTAAATTGTTGCATCGTCGAAATAGAAAATTATATTTAAATAAATGAGATAATCAGGTAAACAAAAATAAAAAAATAAACAAGCGCAACTGTTTTATTTTTTTCAGTTTTTTTTTGTCTTGTTTCGTTCAATTGGCCAATTAGCATGCTGAACAGCTGCGCTCGCACCCTAAAATCGAGGGTCGTTAGTTAGAGGGCAAATGACATGAAATTAGCACAGACAAACACACTCAGCACATGAAAAAAATACATATGAAAAATCACAGTTGAATGAGGTGGGGGAAAACATATTTTTTTGGGGGGATTTGGAGCACCTTTTCTGTTTGCAAGAGGTGCACTCACCACCCACCATCGGCAAAGAGGAAGCCCTTGGCCAGCTGCAGTTCATTGTCAATCTCCTTGAGCAGATCACTCTCGGACCAGCTGCGTCGTTGTCGCTGCTTTTGCAATTGCTGAGCGGAGAGCAGAAAGCGTGTCTGTTTGCGGGCTTGGCTGTGTGGCCGCAGCTTCACAGTTGGCGGCAGATGAGCGGTCTGCACCGACCGCGGCGTCCCTGGCATCGACTGCGACTTCTGCTGGCTGTGTTTGGCGTGGCTTGATTTGCGTGGCTCGGCACTCTTCTGGCTAATTATTAGTTCTATCAAAGGCAATCGCAATAACACTTGAAGTTAGTCTTTTCGGCTCCAGCTGAACATGCATTTTAAACTAAAATCTTGACCCATATGACCTCTGCCTCAATTGTCTCAAAGTAAAGCAATTTTATTTGCCTGCAAGGCACAATAAACAGACAAATTGATTGTCTGCCTCTGGCAAGACGAAACTGAAAGATTAACGGGAGGAGTAACAGCAGAGACTGTCTGCCCCAGAGAGAGGCAGAAAAGATCAACCGAGTGCTTTTTGTTTCATGGAATTAATTAAAATTTCCGCTTATTTTTTTATTTTTTGCACTAGTGTTCTCCTTTACTCTCAACTGGTTGCAATTTATCAATATGCCAGAAACTGTCTGGAAAAAACTATAAAAGATAAGCCGCTTTCTAAATTGACAAGGAAATTGAAAGAAAATTTTGGCTTCATATATCTTTCAGAGTCGGTTAATAGAAACCCCTTAGGCAGTATGTACTGATCTTTGGAATCTAGGGAATCATTCTTCATTTTTTCTTTAACTCTTAGATTATTTCACTTAATGAAATTAAAGAAAGTTTTTCAAAAAAGTTTTTGAAGTCCTCGGGTCTAGATAGACCCTAAACCCAATTGTTCATTCCTTCCATAAGCTTAAATTCTCTTAAGAATTGTTATAAAATGAAATATACGAAACAATTGAATGGCCTTGAAAACAGTGTGTTTTCTATATACGAATACATATATGAAAAATCTGGGACATACACAATGTTAGTTAAAAAAACGCTGACTAATCATAAGCTAATTATAAATATTCTGTAAAAAAAATATAGAATAAATACTTTCGGAAATATTTATTTTTTTATTTTTTTTTTTGTTTTGTTCATGCAAACGAAAAAAGAATTACTAAATAAACTATTTGTTTTGTCTTTTGTTAATCAATTTTATTTATTGAACATTTTTATTTTAACAACAATTCTTGCACAAGGCAAACTCAAAAATGTAATTATAAAATTTTTGTATAATTAATTTTTAGTTATTAATCATAAACATTTTCAAACAATTAAGACAACATATTTTTTTTCTCTCAATTTTTTTTTTTTAATAATTTTGTTTGTTTTTTTTTTAATTTTATTATTATTTTGACAGTGTTTTGGGGCAGCATGCCAAAAATATGACTAAAGAGAAGAAAGTGAAGCATTTTCGGTTTGGTTCCATTAGCAAAGGTTCTCTAAACTAGGGGAAGCTAGGTAAATGTTTTAATAATTTTCTTTTTTTTATAATTATTTATTCTTTTTTAAAAATTACGCCAATATTTGTCAAATTCTTCAAAGATTTTGGAGCGAAAAGGTGAATTGGCAAAGAACTCGTCAAAACCACTTGGAAATTTGTTCAAAAATGGGGATGACGGCGTTGTGGGACCCTTCATATTTTCTATATTGAATTTTATATTATCATTGTTGTTGTTGTTGTTGTTTGAGGACATACTGATGTGACCATACTGCTGCTGTTCATGCAGTCGTGTAGTTTGAGTTGTAGTGCCTGTGGACGTTGTGGATGCTGTTGTATGGGACTCATTGTCGGTGGATTCAGTTTCAGTTTCGAGTTCATTTTCGGTTTCTGTTTTTGATTTTGTTTTCCAAATGAATGGGATAGATAAGAATAATTTTCAAATTTTACACACAAAGAGAACAAGAAAGAGGAAGAGAAAAATATACAATATCTTGAGTATTTAACAAAATGATAAACACAACAACAAATTCAATCTTTGTACACACAAATTGTATGGAAATGTAAGGAGATTTTTCTAGTGGGGGAATCAATCAATGAAGAGTGCGTGTGCTTGGGAGTATATATGTGTGTGTGTGTGTGTGTGTGAGTGTAGGAAACCCTTCACCATTTAGAGTGGGAATAGAATGGAAGATGTCTTTGGTATTAACTAAAACGATTCCAGGCTGTCAAAATGGAGAGGCCCACTAATAGGGCGGTACCCAAAATATTACCAGCACCCGATGAGGTCGATTCTGACGCATCTGATTTGTTGTTATCGATGCCCTTTTCGTTGTTGTTGGTATCGTTAGTCTTGGGAGTTATGGGCTGAAAGTAGGAACCTTTGGAAGCAGAACCACTACCAGTTTCATTTACAGTTTCAGGCGAGGAGCGGGAGCAGGAACTAGTTACAGAAGCTGTTGCATATGACGGTACATTATTATTAATATTTTGTATATTTAAAGTATTCGAGCGATTACGATAACGATAACGATTAATGGCCTGATTATTCGGCCTAGGAATATCGGTATAGCAGACGGTCGGTAACTCACCCTGTTGCACAGAGGGCGGCAGACGGGACACCTTGTAGGTCTTGACAATCGATGATTTCTTGGTGGCCGTACTGAGGCCATTTTCAGTGGCCTCTTCCCGGTGCTCCTCCTCGCGTTGAATCTCTCGTTGTCCGCCTTCCAGTGGCTCGGTTTCGTGACTGGAGAATTTGGCGAATTCCCTCAGATGTCGCGGTAGCTGGCGCAAATTGGCCTCCGACTTGCCCTCGATGACACGTGCTGGCGGACTCTCAGCCTCCGACTCGCTAGCCTGAGCCTGCACAAACGGCTGCGACTCAGCCCCACTCTCCCAATCGCTGTCCGCCGGCATGGAGAGTTTGGTGCGGCGTTCTTTGACGCGATTGAGAAACTCATCGCTGATGTTGGCCCCTCCACCAGCACTGGCGCCGGCCCCGGTAGAGTGCTCTGCATCTTCGTGAATCTTGGAGATTTTGATGATCTTGTGCAGACGTCTTTCCTCACGCTCAGCCACTTTGTTGAGCCATTCCTCGGCCATTTGCTGGCGGAAGACTTCGTCTTCAGTGAGAGTAGGTAGCTTAGGCCCTGGGCGATAGCTATCACGACGTTGCGGAGGCGGTATTTGTGGTGCCCTATTCATCTCGTCCATAAGACGGCGGCGCTCGTTTTGAAGCCGTTCGAATTCCATTTTGAGTTCTTCCTCCTTGGAACTCAAATACTTCAACTGCTGCTCATGCAATTCCCGTGGCAAAGATGCTCGTCTCTGACTTCTTTCGTACTCCGGTGGGGCCACCGTAGGACGTGGCGGTGGTGTTGGCTGAGGCTGTGGAGCCGGCGACACTCCGCGCCGGGAGGTGGTACTTATGTAAGTGGGGTTGGGATTCCTCTCGATCATTGAATAACAGCTGGCATAGTGTGGCCTCTGCTGCTGCGGAGCCTGACTCAGCATGGGAGCATGCGTGCGTCTTCCGGTATAGGCATTATGAGCATCGAAGCTATGCAGACTTGATGAGGATAGATCGTTGGTGGACATAGAGAGCCGTGGAGCCCGTATTCCCTGATACCTGGGATTCTGGCGTTGATAGCAGATCTCCACCTCCCGAGCAAAAGGACGTGCTATGTTCTCCGAATAGCCCAGATCGCTGGCATAACGCGACCAGTCATCCTGAGGTGGATAGTAATAGTGACCAGTGCTGGTATGTGGCCTGGGGGCACGCGACTCGTTCAAATTGCACATGGACTCGGCGCGTCTATAGCGGGGAGGTTCCTCACTCGGTGGCGACTGCAGGCCATAGTCTCGTTCTAGTTGTATAGGTATATCATGTGTTATGGGTCCGGCCTCCAGAGTACGTGGCACTGACATACGATCCTGCCGAGATCGGGCTGACCTCTCGATCTCACGCTCCAGCTCTTGCATGTGAGCATGACGTTCCTGCTTTAGCTGCTCAAAGTGCTGCTTGCTGCTTGTTGAGAGACGACTGAGATCGTAGAGCGAAGTTGATTTGTCTCTTTGTTCTCGCTGGGCCTTGCTGCTCTCCAGCTCGGCATGCAGCTGCTGGGATAAGGCATCAAAGTCCTTGAAGAGCTTATCATGATCGAAGTGATTACCTTGACTGCTGGGCTGCTTATCACCAGAGGTCGGTTCTTCTGGCTTGCCTAATGCCTCGACGGCTGCCTTGGCACGCTGCCGAAATTCCTCATAAGTGTTGCCGATGTCTTGCTTAAATGTTTTCGATGATGACGCTGACTGGTGAACACTGTCGCTCTCCAAGTGGCTATTTTTAAAAACACTGCTAGTACTCTCCTTAGTAGCAGTGGTGGCAGCGGACGACTCATCAATGAAAGTCTTCGATGCTGGCGCTGGCGCAGCTGCCTTATTTAAATTTAATTCTGACATAATTTTCTGTCCGTTTTCCATGGGTGGTGGTGGCACTGGCGGTGGTACACGGTCCACCTCATCTCTTGAAACAGTTATATGGTGTACCACGGGTTCCTTGGTTTCACTCTTACCGGGTACTTTGGTGCCTCCGTTTTGCTCTGTAGGCTTGTCACCTTCTTCCTTCTTTTCATGACTGGAATTGCTGATGTCGTAGACAACTTGACCATTCTCCATTCGTTTCTTGTTTTCATAGGTATGTGTTTCTATGTTGGAATACCTTTTGGGCTGTGCATTCGAGCCCCAGAAGCATTGAGTAGGCTCAATGTTAGAAAAACGTTTGTGTTCGCCATCAAAGATGTCACCCTGCTTGGCCATGCTGGGGAACATGCGGGCCAGTTCACTCTCCACACTTTGCATGGAGGCTACGGGCTTGCCACCATTTCGGGCTGGAAATCTACCCTCACTGGACATGTGGCTGTGACTCTGACTCTGCTGACTGTGACTGGTTGACGACGAGGTTGAATAAGTGGAGGATTGTCTGGTCTGGACAGTAGGCTCCGTGACGTTGGACAGACGCTGTGGTAGTGCTGGCGGCTCGCGTTTTGCAAAGTCTCCTGAGATATTGGCTGCGTTGCTGGCATCAGCTGTTTGCCTTGAGCTATTTTCAAGAGATGATGCAGTCGACGTCGACGTCGGCATCGGCATCGCTGGCATTGGTGATGTTGTCATGCTGTTCGCAGTATTATTCTCTGGTCGTTGTAGCAAATCGTATAAGCGATTTGAGTGCTGTTCTGGCTGATCCGAGTGCTCAGTGAAAGGTGTGACATTCACATTTTTGAGGCTTACGTCATCGTTGTTTAAACCCAGGCCCCCTTGACTCTTGCCGGCTGCCTTGGCCGCAGTTTCGGAGCTTTTTAGTGGCACCGGTGGAGGCGGTACCGGGGGTGGCGTGGGTGTAAGACTTTTACGTAATTGCTTCATGAAAGCCGCCGTCTGCAGAATCTGGTCCTCCTGTTCCAGTTTCTCACTGTTGATAGCACGTACTTGGTCGGCGGGGAGTTCGTGATAGCCGCGTCGTTCGACGAACTTCTGATGGGCGTCCAGTAGCTGATCAGGTGGTTGGGCTTGCTTCTGCTGCTCGGTGATGAGGGCTCGCTGACCTGGCGAGAGGCAGACCAGAACCTTGGGGTCGGCATCGGTGGGCATGCCCAGCCAAGCCTCTGAGCTAGGCGGGGCCGGCACCGGTGGCGGTGGGGGACTAGACACTTTGGGCTGCTTAATGGCAACCGTAGGGGCAGGCGCAGGAGCGGGTTGGGCCAGCGAAAGTTGCAGCTCGCCTATGTGGGGCAAGTCGGGCAGGGGGTAGGGCATCTCTTGTTGTTGTGCTGCCTTGACCTCACCTATGTTCTGGGCCACGTGGGCCAGCTCCTCAAGCACATCTTCGCCATAGGGCATAGAAGCAAGGGTCTCGGTGCATAGTAGACGCAGCTTCTTGATGGGTTCCAGAGAAGAGTCAGAATCTGAAAAGGCAGGTGGAGTCAACCGCGGATGTGACTGTTCAGTGGGCTTCGAGCGTGGTGGTGGGGGTGGTGCTAGTATTGGAGGCTGTGGCTGTGATTGTGGCTCGGGAGACAAAGCATTGGGGGTGTTTGTAAAGGAGGGTGGCGGTGAGGCGACATGTATGGCGGTACACTGGCTGTACTGCGTACTGTCTGAGGCATGAGAGTCAGCCGATTCCTGCCGCTTCAGCAGCAAAGAGTTCAATGAGTGAAGCGGTAAACTGGACGAGCTAAGGTGGCTGGGACTAAGAGGGTTGCTGGTGTTCTGTGTAGGTGTTGGTGTGTAAATGAATTGGTTTTCTGCTGCTGTGGAGGGCGGGGGCGGTACAGGTGGCGGTGATGGCGACGCTTTCCGCATACCATTTGCATTCTCCCCCGCACGTAATGTCTCAACCAATTCGCGCACTTTATCCATGGCCGAATTTTCGTATATTTTTTTTGTAGTTGTAGTCTGTGTTTCCGTTTCCGTTCGATGTACGTATTTTTCACGCGAGACCGTTACCGTTGCCGGTTCACCGCCAGGCGTAAAACTATCGAGTGGCTGGCCAATTTCAGCATTCAAACTTTTGCCACTTTGGCTCTCTCTCTGCTCGGTTGCGGTTGCTGTCGCTGCCGCTGTTGGCGTAGGCGTGCCAGTGGGCGTGGGCGTTGTTTGTGTTGAATGCGCTGTGGCATAGAGCGAAGACAGCGAGCCAGTGGCACCCGAAGCTGGTTGGTTAACAGGTGTGCTCTCACGACTCTCTGTCTCTACTTCCGTCTCGGCCTCGGTCTCTGTTTCGGTGGATGAAGCAGCCGCCTCGGTAGTGGATGAGCAGGAGAGTTGATCATCTGGTCGGGCTATCAACGCTCGAACATCAGTGTCCAAGTCAACCAGAGTGCGCTCGGCCAAAGCGGCTGCCTCTTCAAGCTCCTCTTCCATCAGGTCTGAAATGCTGCTCGAGGCCGAGCTGCTTAGATAGACCAGCTCAGCATCTTCAGACTGAGGCGACAGCAGACTTTCTAGCCGAGAGCAGGCCTCCTCGGCATTGGGCTGCTCTACCAGCTTAGTTTCCAGCTTCAAGGCCACTGGTTCCTCACGCGTGGTGCCACGCTTGTGGCGCCGGCTGAAGTCCAATTGGCTCTTGGGGAAGGTCTCAAAGGCCTTAGCCAGACGCACCATGGCCTCGTGGGCACGCTCTTCATTGGTGGTGGCCGCCGAGGAGGAACGACTCAAAGCATTCTCACTGCCGGCATCGCTGTTCTCCTCCAGTATACTGTCCAGATAACGAGGACTGAGCAACTGCGGCAGAAAATGCGATTCCAGGGCATTTCGTTTCTGGGCACGCTTCAGACGCAGTTCCTCCTGCTGGGCCCGACTGGCTGTAGCCTGAGGTTCCGGGGTGGTTGGTGTCGTGGCTGTTTCCGGCTCAGATTCCACTTCACAGACCAGGGGCGAATGGACTTCATTGAATTCCCCGGAACTATAATCACTGTTCAGCTCTTGGATTTGCAAGTCTCGCGAGAACCTCTCAAATTCCCTAGTGGCCACCTGCTTGGGTGACTCCACCAGATAGCGAGTTGGGGGCGAGAGAGTACCTGTACTGCTACCACTGTGACTGATTGTGCTGATCTCTTCAATGAGGGGCTTGCCCTTACGGGCTTGTGCTTCGGCATCGGTTTCCAGACGAACTTGATGGATGATCACGCGACTGCTGTGCTGGAGGGGCACGGGAGCTGGGGCAGAGGCTGGGGGCTTCTCTTCGGCATTTTCTTCTCCTTCTCTAATTATGCGATGCACTATGACCTTGGCCTGTCTGGAACTGTCTAAAATAGGGGTGGATACTTTTGTTTCTGCCCCTTTTGTTCCGGTGGATTCTTCCTTTGCCGGCTTTGAGTTCTTGGCACCCATTGGAAGCTCTTGAGAATTTGGCTTTGCAGACGAGAAAATCTCTTCAGTATTGCGTTGATTTTCTTCCAAATGAGTTGCTGTTTCTGTTTTATTTCTTGACAAAATGATTCCCTTCCCTTCAGCTTCTTTTTCTCTAATTTGATTGCCTGCCGTTAAAGTAGCCTCAAATTGACCAGCTTCACTCTTGCTTGGCTCTTCAGTGTGGGCCACATTTCTTGCCGGTTCACTTGAAACTTTGCCAGAATTTTCATTATGAGTGCTTGTGCTTTTCTTGGCCTCGATTTGTTTTACTTTCGCCTCCTCAGTTTCCGGTGCAGATCTTATTTCGTTTATTGCTGAATGTTCTTTTCGCAAATCGAATTTAGCCGATTCAGCTGCTTTCTCAATTTTCTTTTCAACTATTTTTTCCGCTTCTTCTAGCACTTCTCTTACAGTTTTTACAGCTTCCTCTGTTAGACTTCTTTCAAGAGTTTCTTCTATTTTCACTGCTTCTTTCACTACTCCCTTTTCAGTTATATTTTCTATAGTTTTCTCAGTATCTTTTTCAGCCTTGTCTTTGGCTATTTCTTCACTTTCTTCTATTAATTTCTGCACAGTTTCTACGGCTGCCTCTGTCAAGCTTTTATTTAAGATTTCAGCTTCTTTCTGTAATTCCAATTCAGCTGGTTTTGCAATTTTTTCTGCATTCCTTAAAACATCTTTCTGAGATAGTTCTTTTCCTTCTTTTACCACTTCTTTCAAGGTTTCCACAGCTGCCTCTATTACACTTTTCTCCAAGGCTTCAGCTTCTTCCGTAGCTTTTTTCACAGCTTCTTTCACTGCTTCCAATTCAGCTATTTTTTCAGCTTTTCCGACTGCATTCTCAGCATTATTGATGGCTTTCTTTTCAACTACTCCAGTTGCATTGTGAGCTTCCTTCACACTTTTCTTATCGGCTTCATTTTGAGACATTTTCAGCTACTTTTCTTTCCAAAGTTTCAGGGTGTTCTGCTTCTTCCGTTGGATTTTCTATCTCCTCTACCTTTTCAGCTTCCTTCACCTGAGTTTCTGACTCTTTTTGTTTAGCTTGTTGATTTTGATTTTTATTACGTTTATTACGATTACGATTTTTATTCCGATTGCGATTATTTGGCATCGTTTTTCAGTCCCACTTTCAAAATGCTTTCCAATCAAACCTAAAAACTCGAAAGAATTTTGAACCTTTTTTTTTTGTATACTGAAAATGTCTATTTGTTTGTGTTTGTGTGTGTGTGTGTGTGTTTTTCCCCTATTACGTATGCTGGTCGCGTGTTTTTCTTTTTTGTTTTTCAGAAAATATTTCTCAAGAAAAACATATGAAAATATTTCGGTGTTTGTTTTGTGTGTGTCGTTAATTTTTTGGTTTCGTCTTCGTTTTGTTTTTGTTGGTTTTTGGTTTTTGGTTTTCTAATTTCTGTGTCACTCGTCGCTTAGCTGCCAGAAACACAACTGAACCGCATGTCAACTCGATCAGCGATCACCGCACCGACCGGCGTCTTATTTTCTCATCATTGCGCGTTCTCGGCGTTCTCATCTTCACGAATTTTCCGGCTCATCCAACCAAGTAGGTTGACACGATCGTTTGGCTCTGCGATTTGCCGAATATTTTTCATATTTAATAGCGGTCCAAACATTTCAATTTCCAAAAACAAAACACTTAAAACTGGTTAATTCAATTTTTGCTCTCATTTCGAATTCGATACGGTTTCGGTTTTTTTTTTTTTTTGCGTCGCCAACAGATCGAGAACTATTTCAAAGCACACAAAAATTATGATCAGCGCGTGCCCGTTGCCCGTACCCGTTCAATTCGTGTGCCAAAGCGCTCTGCTGTCCGCAGCGGAATGGGAGTGGATCTCAGGTCTCCGTCTGCCAGCAGCTGGGAGCAAGCCGAGGCACTCGCACTCGATAGTTTGCCAACAACACAAAATATATCTAAAACTACAACTACAACAAATCGGGAATAATAATGAAGAAAGCCCAAGCTAAATGTTTACACTCGGAGAGAGAAAAGAGGTACACACAGAGAGAGAGAGTGAGAGATGGGCGATAGAAGGTGGATGAGGTAGAAAAGGAAGATAGCAGCCGGCGCCGTGTGGGAGTCTTGGGGTGGTGGGAAAACAAAAAGAAAATAGACAAACAAATCAAACAATACCAAAGGCAAAAATTCAGGGCATACCAAATTATTCAAAATTTGATTAAAACATTTTTCATGACAATTAAATTTAGCCAAACGAGAAGAGCGAAATTTTCGAAAGAAAATTTTCTACGTTCCAGAAAATCTTAATAATTTTTTGGAAATGCTTCGGTTTTGGGTTCAATTTCCAAAAAAACAATTTCAAAATCTGAGAATATTTTGGAATTGAAATATTCCGAAGCTGTCCATCAAAGCAGTCAGCAGTCTCAAATTTGACAGAATATTTGTTGAGTAAAGAAAAAAAAAACGAAATAATGGAAATTGTCATTTTCCAAAATATTCTGAAAAACATTCTTCCCAAAGTTTGGGTTTTAAATTTTTGGAAACTTTTTCAGCTTCAACCAACTCGTCTAAAAAATGGTAGAACGAGTATTTTCGATATTCAAATCTGATTTAATTTGAAAGCAAATTTTGATATTTAAAATTTATGAAATCGGCTTACTTTCTTCAATAAAAAGTCAAAAATAATTATGAGATTTTTTTTTCGAAAGAATAAAGTTAATTTTTAAGAGCTTCAATAATTTATTATTTGTCCTAAGAGTTGCATATGCCTCTTTAAACAAGGTGTAGGGTATTCAGTAATAACACGGAAATAGTTTCAGGCGCTGCCCCTTTGCTTCTCCCCGTCCACCGGTCCATCTGTCCATCTGTCTGTCTGCAGTGTGAGTGCTGCCTTAGTTTTGAGCTTCTTTTGCATATGTTTTTGTTCTTGTTGTTGTATCTGTGAGTTGTGTGTGTGTGTGTTTGTATAGCACACAACTTATGGCATTTTCAAGATATTTTTCGTGCGTAATTTCTTTTGATTTTGTTTTTTTTTTCTTCGTCTTTTTGTTTTGGCTGTGGCTTGACTGCTTCTTGTTTTTGTTTTGTTTGTCTTCTTGTTGTTTTTGTTGTTGTTTTCTTTTAATTTTTGTATAAATGTTTGTGTGTTTGTCTACTCTTGAATAATTTGTATGAGTTCAAAATTGAAGCCATTTTCGCTGCGGCTGCCCCGTAGCTGAGCAAGTCTGCTTATGCGTGTGCGTATATGTATGTGTGTGTATGAATATACATACATATTTCAACAACAACAACAACAACAACAACAAAAACAAAAAGCAAGAACAATTCTAAATCTGCACTCGTCTACTGGGCCATGCGGTTAGTAGTTGTCGATTTTATTTTTAAAGGTACTTAATGGTTTTCAATTCTCCTTTTATTTTCTTTTTTTAATTCAGTCTTTCGTTTTGTTTTTTTGTTCACTCTCTCCCTTTATTTTTGTCTGTTTATGTCTTGTGTGAGTTGTGCGCCTTCGGCATCTTCATTTGGCTTGAATTTAAATAGAATCTTTGAGTATGGCGCTGTGATTGTTGTTGTTTGTGGGTCTTTGGTTTACGTTTTTGTTTTTTTTTTCGAGTTCAATTGAAATTCTCAGCATTAATGTGGAATGACTTGGCAGGTGCCAGACGACAACTTTAAATAAAACACATTTCTGCTTATGCAATGGCCAATCGCCTTATTTAATCAGTTAATTGATTCGTGCCAAAGGAGAATTTCATAATAATCCAAACTAAAAATGTGACAGCTCGCAAAAAGCTTGGATTATTACAGCAAAGTGTGTACAAATTTTTTTTTTTTTTGCGCCCAATTAAAAACGCATATAAAAACTTAACGATTCGCTTGCCGTGACACGATCGTATTCGGTAGATGAGGAGGTGATTTCGATTAGCTTGGCTTATACTTTGAATTTTACGACTGCCATTAAATGCTGATAAAAATAAATTTTGCCCCAGGGAAAATGAAAAAGCACAAAAATGCCAGACAAACTTTCTGTCCTAAAGTGGGGGCAATGACTCAGCCAGTTGAATGTCATAAATCATTAAATAATTAACAATAATAAAATCAGCTGAATAGAAAACAAAATAAACATTTTCAAATTAGTCGAATTTCTTGACAAATTAAAAATTTTCAAGACTTCTTTGGACTCTCAGTAAAAGAGTAAAATTTTTTAAAATCATTTTGAAATAATTCAATACATGTGTTTTTTTTCTTTTATTTTATTAAGATGTTTATTCCACATTTTTTAAAATTTGGCCAAAGTATTAAAGCCCTAAAAAAGTTGTTAAGAAAATTCGAAAAAATTGAAAATTGTTTTTTGTAATTTTTTCGCAGCCATAAAAGCATTTGAAAAATTTGGAAAATTTCAAAAAAAAAACTTTTTAAACGGTTTGTGAAAGATAAATAAACAATTTGTGAGATAAAAAAAAATTTGGGCCAGCAAATTATCAATTCATCTTTTTTTGTTTTTTTTTTTTTTTTTTTTTTTGTTTAAACACAAATTTCCATTGATTTTGTTTTTGGTTTAGGTTCTGGCTGCTCATTGCTTTTAATTTTGATTTGTTGTAGCTGGTGTTATTGTATTTGTTGTTGTTATTGTTGTTGTTGTGCTTTGTGGTAACTAATTAGCATAGACTTTTGACGCTGCCTTTGTCTGGTCTTGTCTATTTCGTTTTTCATTTTAGATTTGCTGTCATTGCTCTCTGTTTTGTTGTAATTGTTGTTGTTGTTGTTGTTTACTTATTTGTCCATACAGTTGTACAGTTGTTTTTGTTGTCAGCCCATAAATTTAGTTATTCTCAGTTGTCTTCCTATGCGTATACGTAATTTAATTGGGCAACCTGAAGTCTCCGGTTCACAAGCATTTCTCAAACAATTCAAACACAAAGATACCAAAAAAAAAACTACTTTATTTAATTAATTTATGATGCGTCCAAAATTCAGTTTGCTTCAAGCAACTCAGACCACCCACCAGTTCTGCCTCTGACGTCAGAGCTTTGCTTTTTGCCGATTTGATCGATTGTATGCCTCGCTGAACTCTAGCAAAGGTCAACCCGAAAGCCGAATCAAAACCAAAACATCGCATTTAATTTACAATTAATTTTTGTTTTTTCTTTTTTCTTTTTATAATCCCAAAGCGGCTTCAAAGCGATTTTGCCGCGTCTTCTACTGAATTTGCCGAATGCATAGGCCAACTGCGGCCCCAAGGCACAAATAGAAAATGCCAAAGGCCTAGCCAGACAGCCAACGATGGGCTGCCCAGTGGGCCGCCTCTGTTGGCAAAGTCAAAAGAAGAAAGAGTACACAAAGGCTTTCCACTGTTTTCTCATGCTCTTTTTTGGTAGTGAGACCAAGGGGACTTGCGGTTTCCCTAAAGGGCTTGACTTTCGCTTACTTTAATCGGCCTATGTCATAAGAATTTGGGAGGTCTGACAGTGGCATAATAATAATCTTTCCCTTAACTAAGAGGGATTCCATTAAATATGAATATATAAATTCAAAGAAAGAGTTTCATTTATAATGAAAACACCATGTAAGCTTACAAATGTTGATTTATTAAGTAAGAAAAACAAGATTTTATCAGTGAGAGACATAGATATATGAAAGAACTCCAGCCATTGTCAATGATTTCAACCTCGATTATCTAGAATCAGAATACGGTACAGGAATATATATATCAGAGATGAAACTATTTTATAAAGTATAAAATGGTCTTTAAAAGGATCCATATGAAACTTATTCTCAGGTTGATCTTAGAATATACCCAACCCTGGTAGCCAAGTTCTCAAGTCCTACAGCCCTAGCTGAGTAACTAAATAAAAGGATCCATATGAAACTTATTCTCAGGTTGATCTTAGAATATACCCAACCCTGGTGGCCAAGTTCTCAAGTCCTACAGCCCTAGCTGAGCAACTAAATAAACTAGCCTTTCAAGGAACATAAAATTGTCTCAACCTTTCTCAAACTTCAAAAATGTTCTTCTGGGAAACCCCAATAAAAGAGGGCAATGAAATTTAAGTTTCCCACATTTCTCTCTTGACTTTTTCTACGAATTCACACAAGGGTCTCTATTTATTGCTCCCATCGAAGGCATTCTGCTCACTCTGCTATATCGAATCAAATCGAAAATATTTGGAAATGTACAAATGTTCATTGATATCTCCATTTTTTCGGTTCCCCTGAAATCTTATCTATTTACTTTGCTAATTGCAAAAAAAAAAAATTATTTTATATTATAATCAATAATTTGTATGTCTTGATGAAGAAATAATTCTAAAAACTAAATAATGATCTCAGCGTTCAGGTTTATAGATTGCTTTTGTTGTAGTTGTTGTTGTTGTTGTAGTTTTGATTTGTTTGAGGCATTGAGGCAAATGTGTTGATTGGTGGTGGGCAAGTTTTTCGAAGGTGCGCACAGTAAATCACAGAAAAGTTTCAAATTGCACTTAAGTGCCAAAGTTTGTTTATATTTGCCATGAAAGTGCTAAAGTCTCTCTCTCTCTCTCTCACACTCGTACACAGTCAAGGCGAAAACAAACTTATTAACTTTGGCCTATTACGTCAGCACTGATTGGAACGGAAGGCTGAAACCAAAAGAAGCGCTTTGCTTAAAGTTTTCGTTTTACTAACACACACACAAACACTGAGAAATTTTGAAAGAGTTTGGCAAAACGATCAATTCGGAAATCGTGTTGACTTTCTTTCATTTGAAATCAAAATCGAGTAGCGCACACAAAAACCCGCTCACGATCGCTGACGCCGCCAACAAGTTTCGAAGTTCTAAGCCAACTGGAAGCTTCGCACTTCAAAGCTCATAGAAGTGTATGCCTTGTTGAGTGCTTTGTCACCTGCGGTTTCTTTTGTCAGACGGGCGAGCCACCACCACCACCGGTCGACTGCCACCAGATAACTTTTGCCAATGTGTTTGTTGTTGCTTTTGCTTTTTACTTTTTGCGCTGTTTACAAAAAGCTAATTATTGTCATGCTCTCTCCATCAATCTCTCTCTTTCTGTCTTTCTCTCTCTCTTTATTCTATTCTCGCTCATCTTTTTGTTGTGTTCTGTGCCGGTTATTTCCTATTGTATTTTCTGTTAGGGGGAAGCTTGTCACGAACCCGGATTGCAATTACTTTTCAGCTCTGTTCTGATTTGCTGAGCACTTGGTAAAAACAAATACAGCGATTTGGCGTTTTGCCAAACCAAATTAAAGCTTTCGTTTTCAATGGAACAAAACTGGAAAGCCCTGAGCAGAAAATTGAAGCTGACGCCGAATGCTCTACTCTCAGAGTGATAAGGTAGTCAAACTGGACCTTGGAAATGCTCTCTTCTTGAAATGACTAGCCAAATTCTATCCATTCTTTGATCCTAAATTCCCAGTGACTTTGAAAACTTAAGAACCATTTGAGGAGCTCTCAGAGAGCTATCTTTCTCAGTTTCATTCTAAACAGAAATAAATCCTTTCATCAACTTGAAATAAACATCCAAATTTATCTGGGAACTCGGGAATATATATTTTATCTTTCTGCCTCGACGAATTCTCTTTTTGACAATTGAGAAAATTTTTATTTCATGCATAAATAATTTGACCCTGACTTGGGTGAAAATTTATATTTGGCCAATCTCTTTGATGTGATGAAATCATGTTTATAAAAATAAGCATTTAAATACAAATATATTATTTACTTATCAGATATAAAAACAATATACAAAGTTATTTATATAAGTGGGAATTCTGTGGACATGAATCAAACAATTTAAGTCACCCACTCAGAAAGTCAACAAAAGGCAAATCAATTCGAATATTGTTTCAATTTTTGCAAGCAAACAAATCCATAACAACGTGATCAGTTCTGTTAAAAGTTCGGTAAATATCAGAGTTGAAAATTATAGCAAAATAATGCTAATTGCATTGAGATCATTTAAACGAATTCGCTGGGAAGTAAAAGTAAAACGCAAATGAGCTGATTCTGAATCATATGTTTCTTTCTATGTTATTCAATTTTTTTGGCAGTGGTTCACAAAATAAATGGAAAATAAACAAATTGATTGCTTGAGATCGGGGCTGATCGACCAGGGAATACCTTTCAGTTTTAATAAAAAAAGAAATTCGAGAAAAAATTCAATAGCTATCGAGAGATTTTTTTTCGGGTATTTTAAAGTTTAAAAAATTATCGATAGATCAAGTTAATCGATTTATTTATTTTAGGTTACCGATAATTTTTATTCAAATACCTAGAATATATATAGTGAGGCTTGGTATAGCTCGGGCTAAGAATAAATTAGATAAAACATTGTAGTATCTATCGATTATCGATATCTCAGTCTTAGAACTGATTTATTTTTTAATAAAGATGTTTAATGCTGAAACTATTTATTAGATATTTTATTGTGCTTCCAAGCTAAAAATTAAAGTTGAAAATACTAATATGATTATCGCTATCGATAACTGATATCAAGATTTTGACAACCATTTAAGAAATCCATAAACTATAAAACCCCATAAATTAATAGATTTCTTAAACTATCGATTAAATGTCGATTTTTTATACCTTTCAATGGGCCTGCTAAAATCTCGCTTTAAAAAAGACTAAGATAATTTTGACAAAAAGCACTTTAATCGATAAATTATTTAGCAATCGATAGTCATAAAACCCATTAATTATTTTATTTTATGGGCCAGTAATTCGATAGCACAAGTCAGTGTCACCCAGTCATAAAAAGCAACATGATCTTTTATTTCGTCTTAAATTTTCTCAAAGAGTATCGAAAAGAGTAGCCCCCAAAAAAACTAATCAAAGCAGCTGTCAGCTGAGTGGCGGCATGCCCGAAAATAAATTATAAACATATTAACATAATCAGACAATAGGTGTCACTCGGAACATTTAATCGAGGCCCGAGTGGGCGCGCTGTCAACCAAATCATTTGAAATCACGGCAAGTCGAGTGCCCTTCGTTGGGCGCTTATTTGACTAGGGAAATCCACTTAACTGAGACCAGAATTGAGTGACACATTTCCCAAAATTACACATGCAATTTAATCAGGCATTCAGACTTCATGCCCAATCACAAAGCAATCATGTCAACCCAAGCTTAGCCCCGAAAATTTCTGAAAATAAAAGCTTGAAAAATCAAGTGAACTCAGCCCTGAAAGCCAATGACCGCAGGCCCTGATTTTTTTTTTTTTTTTTTTTTTAGCAGTCAAGAGAAATTATTGACCAACACGGCAGCTCTCCAAAACTTGAGTAATTCTTGGGAAAAGTCTCAGCTGCTGAAGCTTTTAAATAGCCGAAAAATTATTGATTGTTCTTATCTGTGACAAATTTTTGTTGTTCTTTTCTTCTTTAGTTTTTTGAATTGAAATCAAAAGATAAGATTTGAAATTTGAAGTGATAATAAAGCTCTCAGATTCAAGTTCAAGATGACAGAATTTAAGCTTTTTCCTTTGCCAAAAAAAAACAAGTTAAATTAGAATCGGAATTTATTTATTTTTTTTTTTTGAGCTTTTAATTAAATTTGAAAAATTCCATTTTGAAATGATTTCAATTTTGCTTAGCTTTCAAATGACATTTTTTTTTTGTCTTTTACTTGTCTTATCAACCATTGCTTTTTTATTGTTGTTGTGTCTTTGTGCAAATTCGTTGTTGTTGTTGTTGCCAGCGTAAACAAAAGTGGAATTATAAATAATGACACAAATTCGCATTTGTATTTGTAGGAAAAAAAAAAATCACATTTTTGTGCGCTGGACTTTCTTTTTGTTTGAATTGTCAGAAGCTTAACAAATTATAAAAAAAATATATATAAAAAGTAATTAAATTATGGAAAGACAAAAGTAAATTATTCCAAACGCGTTTTATGAGCTCAGACGAATTTTTTCCGTCAAAAAAAAATTTTATTTAATAAAAAAAGGGTTTGTACAGACTGTCCCATTTATTTATAGTTTAATAATTAAAAATTTTCATTTATTTATTTAGGTTTTTTTTTAATAATTAAATCAAAGTCGTGACAGAGATAAGCGTATAAAAAAAAGAGCGGCAAACTTCATTTGCATGCACCCTACACATCCGGCAATTAACTGGCTAATTGAACTATGACAAATGCCGACCGCAAAAACTGGTTGCACTGTATAATTTTCAAAAATATTTAAAACACACACACACACACACACACACATGCGCACACTCATTTGGTTGATACAAAATTTGAATTTCGATGCTCATTTAAGTCGACCAAGTTTGGTCAAGTGGTCATAAATTCCCACATTATCAATATCAAATAACACAGATGAATTGTTACTAGCCAATTTGTTTATAACAAATACAAATAGATTTAAATTTTTAATGAACCGAAGGCCGTTCAATTTCTGTTCGACTCTCTGCAGAGAGTATAACACTTTCGAACAGTTGCAGCAAAAGGTAAACACAGCTTAACACACTGACACCAAACGCGACCACCTAGGCAAAGGAAAGAAGTAAAGAACGCGCAAAAAAAAAACAAAAAAAAAATCAAACGAAACTCAACTCAACTCTGAACTTTGCTTAAGTAAATTAAAGCAAATGGGTAATTTGATAAGGGTAATTAACACTAAAGGCCATAAAAATTAATAACTCACGTTATATCGTTGAATTTGTTGCTCTTGTCGTTGTTTTTGTTGTTGTTGTTGTAGCTCACCCACTAGCACTTATTTTTCTTGGTAAAATTTAATTATGTCATGCGATATTTGATCAATTTATCGCTCACTTGCACTTTTAATTCAATATTTTCGATTTATTAAATACGCGATAATTGCTCTAGTTGCTGCTGCTACTGCTAAGACCGATCAACGACGACAACGTTTGGGCTAATCGCTCAACTTGACTTGGCAAAACTTCTATAGAAACTAAATAGCTTTGGCATACGGTATCGTATAACACAAAACAACGGCGCATTGGTGACAGCAGCGCTGCTGGCGCGAATACGAAAAGCCGAACAAAAACACTAGTAAAGAACAACAAAAACAACAAGGCAAAGGCAAAAGCAAAGCAAAGCCTAGCGGCGCGTCGCGTCGCGTTGGTGGGAGTCAAAAGCAGCGACGCGGCGCTCTTGTTGATTAGTTTGACGTTGACTTGTTGCTAGCGGCGTCGACTGCGCTCAGATTCTGCGACAGCGACTGCGGCTGAGGCTGTTGTTGACTTTGCCGGCTTTGGCATTGGTCTTTGGTTGTTCTGTTCTGTTCTGTTCGCTTCGCCATGCTCAGGCATGGCAGAGCAGACACGACCACAGATCGGATATTTAACAATTTGTATGCATAAATTCACAAACACAGACATCGTAACTGAGCGACACACTCACGCACACACACACATGGGCAGATTCAGGCTTATGGGCAGAACCCTCTTTCACGTTCTTTTCGAACGTTTCGAACATGTTGATAGTTGCGGGTGGAGCTCTCACAAGCATTTACCCAGAATCAGGGTAGAGGGGGAATACCAACAGCAGAGCACAACAAAAGAACGCAATCATTCCAATATGCATGGCAGAGCAAACACACAAACACACATTTAAATGTCCATGGACTCGCACAGATATGCGGCTGCGCATCTGGTTTAGGGCACAAACACAGACATATCAACTCGCACTCCACTCACATGTGCTTTGCTTTGGCTTGGGGACTCTGACCGTCACAATGATGACGGCATAGAGCGGGTGATAGCATTGCAGTCACGTGGGTGGCTTGACTAGTTTTGAGCAACAGAAACAAAGTCTGCAGCTGATAGCCTTTGAACTAAGCCTTGAAGCTTGTCCTGGTATGTTCTGAATTTATTTCTGAATAATTAATATTTTAAGGTAGAATATTAATAAAAAAAAAATCTGAATAATTTATGGAAATAAAATTTTTCACTTATCTAAAAATCTATAACTGCTCAAAGAACCCTCGCAATAAGTGCCCATTCAAAATTTGCCTGTTGCCGGCTTTCGGTTTGTATAGATATTCACACAAAACTTCTACCAACAAGACCACCCCCACCCCCGCTTAGATTCATGGTCTCGTCAAGCTCCAACAGACAAGGGCGTGCTGTGACCAGGAAAGGGGTTTTTCTCTCTTCGTTTTAAGTCATAATAATGCTCTAGCGCAGTGACGCGTCACGAGGGTCAAACCAAAGCACAAACCAATATTACCAGCAAACACAATAACAACAACAACAACAATAATAGGGACTGTTATTATTATTATTATTATTGCCAGTTGGCGAGTGCTTTACTACAGTTTTCCACATTCACATTCATGGCAATATCGCCGCCTTTGTTATAATTTTTATGGTTTGTTTTCGTTTATGCGCTGAAATGTTCCATGCACATTGGCTTGGCTTGGCTTGGCTTGGCTTGGCTTATGCCGAGTGCGACGGCTTATGACATTATTGACAATCTGTGTAAGTGTCTCTATGTGCATGTGAAGTGGAGGATATGGTCTGTCTGTTTGGTCAGTATTTTTCCTCTTGAAATATGAGACAGGATGGTGATGGCTCTGAATTAGTTGGCTCTGCCAGGCTCTTTGGCAATGTACAATTTTTTATTAATTGTTCGACTTTTTCAGATCATGGATAAATTCTATAAAATTTGTTCTCACGGCTTTTGAAAGTTCTTTTTATTTATCAATACAAATCCATAAGCTTTTAAGCACAATTGTAAATACTCTGTTCACCACCCTCGCGGTTAACACAAACAAGAACGCACATGTCATGCGATCATTCAAAGAGAGTAAAAAAAGAAAGAGAGAGAGAAATTTAGCACTTACCTTCCCCATTGCTGTGGTGAGTTTCTTGCTCTTCACCTGTGGATTTTTTACTCGCATATGGAGCCCCGCAGTGTTGGCAAACTTCCGTTACTTTTGTAGTTGCAATTTCCGTGCTGCTGGAAAAGCGAATGCAAATTTCATTAATTGCTTCACACCCTGCTTCCTGCCTGAGGTGTGGTCGCACTTTACCTGCTCAAAGCCAGTATTAGGGGCCCGTGAGACCGCTGCTGCTTGAGTACTTTAAGCAGCTGGGCATCACTCAGGGTTACGTCCTGCAGACGCAGAGAGTTCTACAGAAATGAAATGGAATAAAAAAACACACTCATTTCCATTTCAGACAAATTACTTAATTGTAAAAATTTATTAGCACTTCTGGGTCTCTCGCAAATCATTATAAACACACAAAAACACAAGCACACACTTAACAATTACGAATCTAATTATTTCTGAAGGGTAATGAAAGATGGAGTGAATGGATGCATACACTCTTGGCCACACGTTGGGTTCTCTTCTGGCCACGCAGCGAACAGAATTTCAGCATATTTCCCACAGCAAATCAAACGGAATACTAAAATGAAAATGGTTCGGCGGGGCTCCCTCGATTTGGTGGGCGTTGACCTGATAAGCCTGATACATTCGAATTGGCTACGTCAGCTCGCAGATGCCCTGGCGTTCGGTGAAGACTTCAAGGCAGGTCGCATCTACTCGATCGAAGAGCAGCGAGCCAAAGCGTCGAGCCGTGTAGTCCACAATGAGCACCATCTTGCAGTTGATGCACTTGTCGCGGTAGTGGAAGAGCAGGCCGACTGTGTGGTGGACAATGTGGTCTACGAAGCCGGGTGCTATGCGGTAGATCTGGTGGTTGCCCATTTCCACAATGGCCCGGGCGTTGACTAGGACCTTGCTGCGCGTGTAGGCGGGCATGACCTCCAGGGTGCGGCGGACCTTCGACTGGGTGTAGAGGAGGCGGTTACGGGCATGGGCTGGGGCGTTGAAGGTGTCGTTGCTATCGCGTCGATAGAAAAAGACATTGCGAAAGACAAAGCCCGAGGTGCGGCCTTCATCGCATTGGCGCAGATAGTCGGCCAGGGAGTTGTGCTTGAGCGGCATCAGGACTTCGTCGAGATCCACCACGGCGGCGTAGCGATGGTTGTCGACCACTTGGGCGCGGTAGACGCAGTCGTTGAATTGGGCTACTATGCCGGCATAGTGCAGGTCAACCAGGTGCCTTTGGATGTTCCAATCGAAGACGTCCGCCAGTCCCAGGCGTTGATAGTGGGCCAGGACTCGGCGTATCTCTTCGCTGGCTTCCAGGTAGTAGAAATAGAAATGGGTGGCTCCCTGCAGTCTATACATTTCAACAAACTCCACCAGCCTCAGGACATTCGAGTAGTTGTCCTGCAAAGGCGATACGCACACAGAAATGCTGGGACGGGACCTGGTAAACATGGTCGTCATGTTGCGAGGATAACTGCAACAAAATTTTGGTCAGAGGGATTGTCTTTAGAAATACAAGAAGACTCACCTGATTTGTATGAAGGTGGGACTCAGATGACTCAGTCTATTGGTGGCATAGCTCAAGGCCACAGCCTGGGGCAGGTGTACAGGCTTGCCCGCCGGAGGTCTGCCCACGTGAAGCGGACACATAATACTCCAGGCGGCAAAGGTATTATTGTGCACCTCGTGCATGGCCCCGGCTTCCTCGGCCACGATCTCTCGGGTGCTAAAGTCGGCATATCTCACAATGCAGCTGATCGTGGAGTCCCTCAAGCGCTCGGGCAGCACAGCAAAGATCCGAAGAGAACCCACCGTTATTTGCTGCTCATCAAAGACAACATGACCTTGGCGAAATTCATAAGAAAATTTTTAGATAAGTTGAAGGATCCAATATGCATTAAGGATACTCACTGATTATGTCAGTTCGCACATCGAAGTAGGCTGCATAAATCTGATGTCTGTAGGTGGCATTTCCCATGGTCTTCCAGGTATTGCTATAGTTCCAATGTGGATTCGGCCGTTCATAGTGGAGTTGCTTTTGGGCTATTTTGAGATCATCACGCATACGTTCATTCTGGCAATGAGAAATATATGCAGCTCACATTAAATTAACTTGATCGATTTATAGAAGAAAGAAAATTTCTAAAAAATCGAATGGGTTTTCGAAAAATCACTTTTCCTGGGGAATCTCAGAACTTACGAGGCTTGTGCGCATTGAAATATAAACCAAAATAAACATCGTGCAGGCCACCAAGCCGGAGAGCGAAAAGTAAACATATTGAAAGCGATTCTCCGGGGCCGACAGCATTTTCGATTCTTTAACAATTTAATTAAATTATTCTCTTTTCTCTATTTTTTTTATAGTTTTTCTTTTTTTTTTTTTTTTTTTTTTTTTTGTATTTTGTTGTTCTGTTGGGGTGCTTAATTTTTCATATGTATAATTTGTTTTCTTTGCTTTTGTTTTGCCCCGTTCAACGACACCAACATCACTCGACCTTGAGTGGCTCACGCAGCTGGAGAAAAGTGTCTCTGTCGACTGTTTGTCTTCTGTCTTGTGTGCCGTGTGCCGTGTGCCGTGGCGCCACCTCCAGGTGTCCGAGGAAGTGAATTACACGAATTGTGCGCAACGGGCCAGCAACGCGTAGAGCACTTGGCTGCGACTAAGTGACATGCTGTTTGCAGGAATCGTCGTGCCAACCAACTAACGGTGTTTATTTATTTCCACTCTGGACAGTCTGTCATTGGCGCCAACCAAGGCAGACCAAAGCTGAGCAGAGCGGGCAGAGCAGCTACGTTGACGTCAACGTCGGCTTCACCCACACTGCTTGGCTCCTGTTGCTTTGGCTGGTTGCGCTGCTCGCGCTGTTGCTGATTTGTTTAGCTTTGATGGGCGGCCATCGATTAACGATAACATGCGTTGTCAACAGCCGGCATTCTTGTCGCCGGGGTGCTGGGCGGTGCGGGTGGACGGTCAAGGGTGACTAGAAGCGTTGAGCTGCTTTTAGTGTCATCATCAACGATTGACTGCCTTCGGCTTTTGTGGTCAGTTATTGAGTCAGCCGGCCCGTCCAGCCTGTCGTTCACATGCCAAAGCCTAACGAGGACACTGAGCAAGTTACAGTTACCATGGAATTCTTAATACTGGCGTCTATAACACGTAAATTATAATAAAGCCAAGACAGACATACACACACACACACACACAGACACACACACAGAGAGAGAGAGAGAGAGAAGCTACAAGGACTTTGGCGTCGCCTGGTTTAGCCGCGTCGCGTATGCAACAAGTTAATCAACGTGCTTTTCAAATAAAACTGCGGAGAACGAACGGCCACGGCACTCGACGAAGGCATCGCAGTCGACGCTGGCTTGGCCTCTGCGCCAACGTCGGCGACACTCTATCAAAATGAAAGTGCTTAGATGAGTTTATGAATTGTTGGCTTGGGTGTTTTATTTTTTTTTTATTTTTTTTTTTTTTCTTCCACATTTGAGTCCTCTTGTGTGTGTATGTGTGTGTGTGTGTGGGAGGGGGAGGGGTGCTTTGTTTGTGTAATTTACTTCGAGGCTCTTTTGAATTATTTCAATTTTAAGTTATTTTCGAAATGAAAAATAAGAGCTTCTCATACACAAACACACACACACACACACGCACCTATATTTTCTGTTTGAAAACATTTCGAACACATGTTTGTATTTCTTTTATATGAGCGAAATATATAGAATTAAAAATATAATCAAATTCTCTGCTCATCAAGAAGAAAAAAACCGACGCTGACCAGTTTTATTTACCAAAAAAAAAAAAAAAATTATTTATATGTATAAAAATATGTTAACTTTTGATACACTGTGGAACAAAATTAATTTAGATTTCGTTGACCAATTTAATGGGTGTGTGTGTAAAAACGTGACAAAGCCCGTTGAGTCTATTTTAGTTTGATTGACAACCTTCGACTTAGTGATATCCCTACGAATCAGCTATGCAGCCAGCCTGTTGTTCACACGACAAAAGTTTAACTAGGACACTGAACCATTCTTCATATTTAAATAATAATCCCAGACAGCCAGAGGGTGAGAAAGAGTGAAACTCACACTTTTGATTTATGTCTGGCAGTAATTCGGCTTCTTTTAATTCTGCAACGTGGTAGGAGACAAAAGAAGGCAACGAGTAACGGTATTAACGGCTAGCTGAATTGGTGACTGTACCCATTACCACTTATTGAAGTTGTTAAAAATATTTAAGGTTTTTTCCTTTGTCTTCATTAAGTATTATTATTATTATCTATTTGATAATTCACTCACATACCGCTCAGTAGGTTTTAGACCACTGTGCAGTGCTGGACGCGTGTTTTTCACAGTACATAAAAAAAAAGCACCAACTCATTTTCGTATGATTTTTTTTTCTGAATCCAAAGTTCTTTTATATAAAACAAAAAAATAAAATCAAAACTCACGCGCCCCCAACTTGGTTTCAATTCATTAAGACTAATTTTCCATTCCATTTGGAACAACGATAAATGTGCTCATTTCACTTTTACTTTTTAAGAAAATTCAAATGAATTTCAACTCACACGAAAAAATATATATTCAATGACTAGAAAGATGTAAACCAAAAAGATCAGGACTAGAAAAAATTGCTTCAATCTGATGCGACAACAGCAAAAAAGACCTCGAGTCATGACTTGAACATGTTCGTGACAATGCTTTCCACATACTAATAAATCCAATTATTTCTTTGTTACTTCGATATTGAATATATTCAACCTGTTAAAAAAGTGATAAGAACTGTAATCTAATCATTTAGATTAACAGTCTTGAATAATTTATATAAAAAAAAGAAAACCTTTTTGATATACTCGAAGAACTGATAAAAATATTAATAAACTACCGAAAGTTTTGATAAGATTTTGTAAAACAATGACCTATAAATTGGTAAACAAATCTGTGAACAAGAATCTATATTTCTTGATCTATGCGCTTCAAGTAATTTAAAGAAACTAATTTTTTTTATCGGTTGTCCAGAAAGATTTCGACTTAATTCTCTAAAGTTTCTGGAACTAGAATTTAGTTTCCATAAGAGCCTACGTATTTGTATTCTTCCAGAATTCGGTAGGACCTTCCCTTGCCAGAGTTTTAAGTGGGACAGCTGCACTTCACTTTCACCCCGAGTCATTCCCGTGACCCGCATTTTCCCAAACATTTTGCAGTAGCTTAAACAATTAAAATTTGATGGCAACTAAACCCACTTAACTGATATTAAATGCCACCAGCAGAATTTCTGACTCCTGTCTACCAGTAGCCGAAAGGCTGACGCAGGCGCACAGCAACCCCAAAAAAAAGAGCATATTTCGAAAAGTGGTTTATCTCCTAGCTTTACCCATACCAGCCAGCTTCGGTGGTGGTCTTGCTCAAGATCCCTGGGTTTGTGTGAAAACTTTTCACTATTGAAATGTTGCCAAAGCGTGAGAAAACAGAGCACCCAGAAAGCTAGCGAAATCTTAGCTGATTAGTATGCACTCAACTGGTAGTTGCTCGACCAAAGTTCCCATACCGAAAGACATAAAACAGAACCCACCACTCTGCGGAATGACATACTATACCAGCATAAAAGTATGAGTATTTCCATTTCAATAAATTTCTTGAACCCTCAATTGTTATGACCCAAAGACACGCACGAAATAGGAACAACAAAGCGACGGCTACGCCTGCGTTCTGGTTCCAGAATAAAAATATATCTTCATGCGAAAGTATTTTCAATTGTCGAGCGATACCCGGGTTGATTTATATGCCGTTTTTGGTGGTGGTTTTTTAATTCTGGTTCGCCTATAAAAACTCGAAACGATCACAGCCCCGAGCACAGTTGAATTCCGAGTTTAGCCCAAGTGAAGTGAATTTCAAAAAAGAGAACCAAGTGAGAGGCTCTTGGGCCCTGGCAAATATACAAGCCAGCTGCTTTCAATCCTCAAAATAACAAGTGATTAACAGTTGAAAAGAAACTTGTAAGTTATCTGAACACTTTTTAATTGTTTTAAAAAGGAAATTAATAAATTATTTATCTGCTGCGTCTACAGATTTTCACGACTTTGAATTTAAATGTCAACTCAAAAGATTAAAGAAAATTTCAATCGGACAATTTTTCGACTATTTCAACTTTCAACACAACCAACCTTGGATGCTAATTCTGAGTCGAAAGATTTCATCTTCCAATAACACTTTTAGAAATCTCAACTCGAATCAAATGGTTAATCCAATTTTGAGACGAAAGATCAACTATTCTGCGGAACTTTCTAAGAATCTCTAATTGAATAGAAAAACTATATACTCGAGGCGAATGGGGACCCGAAAGATAACATTTTCCACTCGAAATAAATGGAAACCCAATTTTCCGCCGAAAGGTCAGAGCTTCGAGAAAACGTATAAGAATACTCGAAGAAAATTGGAGCCATGTTGAATAGAAAGATTCTATCACAATTACAAAGGACCTTGAGAAAACCTCTATAAGAAGAATCAACCACAAAACATCGATTTCAACAAAGAAAATTAGTTTGGCTTTCTGGGGAGAGAAATGTCATCTTGTCAACGATCTGAAAGAAGAACTCTACTTTAGTTTATTTTGTGCCTTTTAGTTTCATTTCGAAATTACAATTTTTAGTTTATTGTTATTTTTTTTTAAAGCTATAAATTTGTTGGTCTAACAATATCCTTGTTGAAAGTTTCCACCAAAATTGATTTTATTAGGAAAACCAAAAAAAAAAAAAAATCAAAACTAAAAAAAAAAAAAAATTTAAAAATTAAGTTTAAAAAATTCAAAAAAAAAAGTAAAATCACGCGAAATTTTTAACGATGTATATTGCCAATAGCAGGCTCGTTTTTGTTAGAAAAAAATATTGTTATTAAGTTTGTATTTTTACAAATTGTTATCATTTTTGTTTCGCCTTTTTTCCTAATCTTTTTGATTTGTTTAATTTTATTTTGTGTCAAACTTTTATTTCCACTTTCAAATTGGTAAGTTTATTTTTTTTTTTATTTATTTACTTTATTAATTTTATTATTATTATTCTTTTTTTACTTACTTACTTTTTTTATTTGTCTTTTAATTTTTCATTTTGTTGTATTTTTTATTTGTATTATCTAAGCTTTTCAATTTTTCCTTTTTTTTCAATTTTATAATATTTGTTATATTTGATATATATTTTATTTGTTTATTTCTTTTTCTCCATATTTTTTTTTTATATTTTTATTTTAATATTTGTATTATCTAAACTTTAAAATTTTTCATTTTGACCTTTTTCAATTTTATAATATTTCTTATATGATATATATGATATATGTTTTTTGTTTATTTCTTTTTCTCCTTATTATTCGTATTATTTGTAATCTTATAATTTTTCTTTACTTACTTAATTTTATTATATTTTTTTTTTAGAATTACTATTTATTTTTTTTTATTCCTTTAATTTTTTCTTTGAAAATTTTATTTTTAATTTTATCATAATTTCTTAATTAATATTTTTATTATATATTTTTTTTAAATTTGTTTAAATGTTATTATTTAGTTATTTATTTATTTATATTTGTTGTCTTTTATATATTTTTTTTTATCGTTTTTTTACTGACGAATTCTTTTTTACTTTAATTATTTTAAATATTTTATTTCTTTATAATTTCTTACAGAATTTCAGTTTCCAAAAAGCTTCATGGTAAGTTTTATGTTTTAATTTTTATAAATTTATAATTTCAGTTTACAATTTTAATTTTTTCATGACATTTTGAATTTTTATACTTTTTTGTTTCCATATTTTTATTTTAATAAAATCATTACATTTATTTTAAATTATATATTTTTTTCTTTTCTTTTTTTGTTTGTATTGTTGAACATTTTAATTATTATTTACGTTTTACTGTTTGATTTGTGTTCTCAATTTTAGTATGTTCATTTTAACAATTTTATTTATTATTATTATTTTTTATATACACTTTTTTGCTGGCTTTGTTTATTCATTTTATTTACCCCAATTTTGTTTTTCCTCTATTCATTTTCTGATTTCCTGAAAAAACAAATCATTTAGATAAGAATATAATCTGAACAATTTGTCTATCCAATAAATAAATCCATTACGTATTATCTGAAAATATCTTCGTAACTGTAATAAAACTGTACTTCCAACAAACTCGAGTCGTATACTTTAATTGGGGGGAAATGAAAAGGCTTTTTATGTTGAAGATCTTTTGAATTATTTTTCATTTTATTGAGCAAATTCGAAGCTGATTTCGAATTCTATTCAGAGTGCCACACACTTAAGACATTTCATTGTATTACGTTTTGGTTTATCTGTTAACTTAGAAAGTAAACATAAATAGAATTACAAGGATTACATTGGCATTCCCAATCTAAGGTGAGGCCAAGGCTCAGGCTCTGGTCCAGCTTAATGTTCTGGGTTTATTGCCTAGAATTTTCCAACGTCTTGGGATTGGCTTCGTTCTCAGCCGAAGCTGTCTGGGCGGCAGCCTCAGGCATTGAAGAGCCACCGTCATTAGGATTACTACCGCCACCACCACCACCACCACTGCTGCCGTTACCGTTAGCGGCTTCGTTTGGGCCCTCGGCAATGGCATTGCTGTCCCGTTCAAAGAGATAACTGCCGGCTAAGGGACGGGGTCGGCCACCGTAGGTAGAGCTATAAGGGGCGAGAAAAGGGCGAGCCTTTTTTTAATGATTTTATCGATTCCACGAGCCAATTTAAGTGCCTTTAAATGTTTGGAAAAGCAGATTTCAAAGTGTGTAAGTGTGTGTGTGTGTGTGGGAGTGTGTATTTTTTTTTTTGTGCTTTGAGTTGGGCAGACGCAACACACACTGCAACTTACCTTTGAGGATCACGCTCTCTATCTCGACCAGAGCTCATGCCACTGCTCCCACTATTGCCACTGCCACTGCTGCCCCCGTTACTGCCACCCCGCGAATTCTGTTTATCCTGCTCATTCAAATAGGTCCAGCCACCCTGGCCATTTGGCTTGGACTTGCCGTCCGCATTCTGGCCCATGACAACTGTATGACCACCGCCCCTGGAGTTGTCATTGCCTATGGCAGCTGAGGAGACCTTGGTCCCCGGTCCCGAATACGGGCAATTGGCAATGAGATGGCCGCAGGGCGAGTCAGATGACTGACCACGCTCGCGATCATAATAAGGAGCTGTACTATGCGAACCATATCGGTTGCTATTCTCATCGTCGGTGGCAAAGTAATAGCCACGCCCCGAGTTATCAAAGCCAGACTGCCCTCTAAGCATTGGCGAGGGTGTGCACAGGAGGAGGGGTGGGTGAGATTGGTGTTGTTGTTGTTGTTGTTGTAACATTAAAGAAGCGTAGAAGAAGACAAACAGTAAGAAACAGGGAGAGCGAGAGAGAAAGATAGATAGAGAGAGAGAGAGAGGAGATCGTGGTTGGTGTTCAGTGCATCAAATTTCCAAGGATTTCGTATCGAGTATCCAGAGTTCAGAGTTGTTGTTGTTGTTGTTGTAGTGGCATTGTGTTGTTGTTTTATATTACAAGTTGTTGTTGTTGATGTTGGTATAGTTGTGTTGTTGTTGTTTTTGTTGTATGTAAGTAAAGAGTTAAGAGCATTAAAAATTGTGAGTAAAAAAAAATGCACATAAAAAAACGAAATCTTTTTTTTTACAATAGAAGGAAACATGGTTTCGATACCTGTAGGTCTCATCCCATGGACGATAGTTGCGAAAATCATACCTGGAGTAATAACGATCATAGGGATCTCGATCATAACGATCATAGCTGGAGCGATAACGGTCATAATAACGATCTGCAAAGAGAAAGACAATCCTTAGACTTTCTCAAGAAATCAAGAAGCTTTTCGCACTCACCTCGATCGCTATAGCGATCACTGTAATAGCGATCTCGATCTCTATTATCATAGCCATAGCCTCGGTCATAGCTACTGCTACCACGGCGATAGTCATCATAGCCACGTCCTTCATACCGATCATAGGTTCGCGGACGATCGTACCGATCATAATACCTGTCATAGTCGCGACTGCCTGTACCACGATCATCATACCGGTCGTAGCTTGAATAATACCAGCTGCCACGACTGTCATCGCCCGATCGACTGCCATAACCGCCATATCGATCACTTCCACTGCTGCCATAGTAACGATCCTCATAGCACCGCACACAACGGGATTGCCTACTCTTGCCACGCAGCACATTCTCCATTATGCTCACCCCACTTCTGGCCTGCGCCCGATCGACGGGCTGGGGATATGTGGCAAGTCCTGTGGCTGCATTGGCCTGGCCCTGATGTTGCCACACAAAGGCCAAGCACAATAGCTGAAATCGAACAAGAGTTTAATGATTGCTTTTAATTGCCTTGCTGATGGCTGTGGTCTTGGATTTATCTGTCTATCGCAATGGCATTTGTTCAATCCAAATTGCCGTCAATACATATTTCACAGTCCGTTGCCTAACTGGGCCAGATATGCACACCCACCCACCCACTCACAGACACAGCCTCCAATCTAGCCAGCTTCAATCATAATTGAGGAAAGTACAAAAAATTCGAAATTAGCCAAAGCATTCTGTGGATACTCTGAGCACTCGAGCTATTTTTCTCTCCCCAACTCTTTTCCAGCCCATCATCATTAAAAATGGCGTATTGGCCAAGCTTTGACCCAAGCCAAATAGCGTGAAATATGATCAGGCAAATTGTCGCCAGCCCTGACACAGCATAATTCTCTCTTTGTCTCTGCACCTTTCGATTATGTAATTATGTAATAATAAAGCCATAAAAAAATGGGGTTCAAATCGAGACAATAACAAAAATGGCCAACACCTCCAATTGAATCAAGAGCAACCAGCTTTTGCTTTTGGGCCTTGCAATTTAGTTTCGGACTCGAATATTTTTATGTTGGTCATAATTATTTTTATGATTAACTCGAAACACAAAACAAATTCATTCTACTATGAATATGAATCAAAAGAAATAGCATTGACATCATTTTGGTATCCCTCTCAGGCAGGTGTCGCTTTGGTTTTTCATTCATGCCAGTTGCGGTTTCAAATCATAAAGCTCTCTATGAAACCCACTAGCCACATTTAAAAAACAAACAAAACAAAACAAAACAAAAACCCCATGAGAGTGTCATATGAAAATTGAGTTCGAGTTAAAAGAGTTAATCATGAAAATTTTTGTGGGCTCGCCACGCTTTGTTAGCCAAGCATCAGGAAGAACTTCCGGTCCACCCAGGCCATACCGGGCCGAACTCATCTCACTTTGGTGGTTTGCTGTCGCTTTCGGTATCAAAAACTGTGCTCGCCTTATTCGAATTATAATTTGGTCAAACGAATTTCAGCAATCTTTCATTACACAATCGCACACACTTTTTTTTTATATATTTTTTGATTGCCCAAATAATCTAAATTAGTTTTGAGTGTGTCTAATTTGAGTTCGTTGGCTTCTGTTATGAGATAAAAAAAAATTATATATTCACCTAAATTGATTTGAAATAGGTCATATTTTGGGCTATATGAACGATAAGAATTTATGTTGTTTTAATTGCTCTTCAGAAATTTCATAGTTTTGCGGACTCAAATCAAGCGACAAGGTTTCATGAATATAACCCTGACTCAGTCTATAATCAAGTGATTGTCATATTAATTTGATAGATCCATAATTACTAGCATAAAGAAATAAGTAGCTGAAAAGCATGTTTCTTCCTATTTAATTTAAGGCAATTATGGGCACATGAAATGTTTATAAAATAATTAAAGATTTTTTGGAAAAATATAGGATAATTATATAGCAACAAATAACTCAAAATATTTTGATATTACTTAGAATATCTAGATTCACTTTCAAATTCTGCAATTGCTCAGAGTATCCAAAATAAAGTTCCGAAATTCTGGATCCTCACAATTTCACTTTTCAAAATCTAAGGCTTTACTCACCAAATGCAATTTAAACATTTCGAAAATGCAGGCTTTCAACTTTTACAACACTGCCAAAATTCTCCAGTTCTAATGGTACTTTGAGTACCTCTTCAAAATTTCACAAAACACCGTTTTCCAAAATCCTTTTAGCTTTTATTTTGAGCGTAACGCTTGCCACAGAATACAAATCACGAATGTTGAAGCCGAGAAGCCAGCTCAGTTATTTATTCGAGTTCCAAGTTGGCGCTCGCGGTTTTTTAGAATCCCAAAAAAAGAAAAAAAAATTAAAAAAAAAAAACAAAGCTCAAAACTCACATAGCGCAGAGAGAAGCACTGAACCGCGAGATTTGTGGCTGGCTAGGCCATCTCACTTCTCCACGAATTTGGAGTGCTATAGTTGAGTTCAGCATTTTGGCTTTGGTATTTTTTTTTTTTGGGTATTCATAATTTGGTATGCGTGGCCGGGCTTGGGGGGGATGTTGGCATTTTGTTAGAGGCGTCGATTTGTCACTTCACCTGCTTCAACACTTTCGGTGTGGGTGTGTATGGGGATTGTCCGAAAATTCTTTTAGATGATTTTTCATGGTCAGTTTCGCGGAATTTGACAGGAGGATGTGCTGGCAGCAGCCAAGTGGCTCTTTGCGAAAAGCTGTCATTATCAAAGTGGTTTCAGTTGGATTAGAGTCTGAGATCTACGAAATCCATGGCGTAATATTTGGGAATTGTTAATATAAATAAATTGTATTTAGAACACTCCTTGAGAATTATTTTTGGGATATGATGGCTTCGCTAATTAATAAATGACTTCATTAGAAGTAAGAGAAGACGGAATTGAATATACCCTTTTGCTCATAAATGATCATCTCCATTATAATAATGGGGATCAAATCGGTAATAAAAGCTAATAATCTTAAAAGATAAAATAATAAATAAAATAAGGAATTTATGATAGGAACTTTTATTCCAGGGCAGATTAACTATGAAGAACCTGAACATATTCAAAGTTTTCCAATAATATAAAATAATAAATATTAGGAAAGCCTGAAAAATAAGGAATTTTTGATAGGAACTTTTATTCTAGGGCAGATTAAGCTATGAATATGAATATGTTCAGGTTCTTCAAAGTTTTCCAATAATATAAAATAAAAAATATTAGGAAAGCCTGAAAAATAAAGAATTTTAGATAGGAACTTTTATTCTAGGGCAGATGAACTATGAAGAACCTGAACATATTCAAAGTTTTCCAATAATATAAAATAATATTAGTAAAGGCTAAAAAACAGGAATTTAAGATAGGAACTTTTATTCAGGGGCAGATATAACTATGAAGAACCTGAACATATTCAAAGGAACATACATATATCAAATTGGGGTATCCAAAATGTGAGGCCTCTATCTTTTGCCTCGGCTATTTGTTAGCTAACTTTGTATTAACCATTTTGACATTTTAATACAACAAAGACAATCTTAATTTAACTGAGAACAAGTTCTATTAAATCAGATTCTTTCTTAACAAACCTTATGAAAACTCAAAAGACTTTTCTTAGAAAAAAGTATTAAAAGTTTATCTTGGAATCTCTGGCGTATTCTAAGACACGAAATTAGCATTTCTAATTGCTCTGCAAAAAAAAAAAAAAAAAAAAAAATATTAAAAAAAGAGTCATTTGAGTCAACACCTCAACGACTGATGCATTGTTACTCACCACCGAGCCCAGACCGTGACCATGAAAAGGCTTTAAAATTATATCAGACAGTCCGGTAGACAGAGCTATATCTCGACTGTTAGATGGGCCAACTGACTAGACTAAAATCTCGCTGAACTTTACGGTAGAGCGATAAAAGCCATCGTATGGAGTTGGGTTTGGGCTCCTGTGTTTGTTTTAGTTTTTAGGGCGTTGGTATCATCTTTTGGTGGGTCTTTCTGCTCAGTGAACCTAGATTAAAATTGAGGTCATTGGCATTTCGGTGGCTTACCATTTAATGTAAAATAATTTGCTTAGAAAACGGAGACAAGTTTAATTAAACAATTTAATGCTTTTGTTTTTCCTTCTTCTGTTATTACAATAGTTTGTTTATTTTTTGCTTTTTTGTTTTTTTATAAGTCAAGTTTGATATTATTACATTATAATTATTATATCATCATATAAACTACAATACTCTATTTAAGATTGCATCTAATTTGCTTCATGGAAGAACTATGTTTGTGTAGGTTTTTGTTTTCATAATTTTCTAGCTTCAAGTACACAAAGGTTGAGTGGCAACAAATTTCAACAATTACGCTAAAAGAAAATTAGAAAGAAATATTCTTGGGAATCTGGAATTCCCGATTCAACGATTGGCTAAAGTTATTGTCACTTTGTAGAGTAGCAAAAGCGGCAAGAGCAGCAAAACTCAAAGCACAAGGCCAATGAACAAAGCTAGAAAATATCACGAGAGCTCAGAGATGCCACCGGCAGAAGCTGCAGCGGCAGCGGCGACTTCAGCAATTTCATCCCGAAAGGCCAGAAAGCCCAGCTGGGCATGAGAGGCTTCATTCAGTGCCCGCGAACGTATGCAGGCCCGATATTGGTCGGCACTGAGCATACGTACACCTTCCGGCTGACCAGGCCGAGAACTCGAACAAATCTGCAAAAAAAAAAGGAGTTGATGCCTTGACAAAAGTTCCAGAGGGTAATTCCCAACTTACCTTGGTGTGCCAGCGATGGAAGATACCAGGATCTGTGGCTCGTATAATTTTAATTTTAGAGCGGACATACTTGCGATAAAGCATGACGTCTTCACCGCCCCAGCCCACGATTTCTTCGTCAAACCCTCGGATTTGCAGGAAATCTGAACGATATTGACAGGTCATGCCATAGCCAAAGTCACGCCAAAAGCCCGTGTCACGGGATATAACCAACTGCTCCTCTTCACTGGGCACTGGCCTTGCCCTGTAAAGTGTACACCACATGGGGATTGTACAGGCTAAACACCACTGGATAATAAACCTGCCAAAAAAAAAAGAGTTTTTTTTCAGAAAGATCAAAAGACAAAGATCCTCGGACCCACCTTCTTCCCTGGGGCTGCATTCCATCTACAACGATCGAGAAATTTGGGTGTAAACACTATATCCACATCACACATGAAAAGCAAGACATCTGCTGAAGCGGACACTGGTTTTATATGCTCGGCTCCCACCCGTAGGGCCTTAGCTGCAAATCAAAGACACCAGAATAGGAGCTACAACAGATTCCAAACATTACTTTGAGCTGGGCTTACCTCTGCTAAAAGTCTCATTCAAGGCCACCAGCTGAACGCGATTAACCTTTGCCTGGGCCTGGGCTAAGGCCTTGGCTATGATTTCTTGGGCCTGGGGAAGCCCACTCTCGCCAAAGTACACCACGGTGAGCTGGACGTGTCCATCGGTGACCAAGGCCACTGAAACAAACATTTGCATGAAGCTTTGGAAGGTGGACAAGCGTCCCGCTAGCGGTAATATCACATGAATTGTTGGGCTGGCACTGTTCACTGGAGCTGTGGTGATCTCGGCCAGCTGGACAGTCTGCAGTGGGGCAAAAGGCCTCATAACCAGGGCCTTGCGCACCACATTTGTTGAATGCTTCACGCCCTGAAAATACAATTCGAATTGGGTGCCTGTGGTGGGCTCTGTGCGATAAATGCCCTCTATAAAGTCATCCAGAGTGTATTTGGTTACATCAGAACCAATCGTGGCCGACTTGGAGCGCAATCGAGCCGTGTGATTTCGGTTCAGGCTCTCCAAGGCCTTGTTAACAGCCTCCAACAAATCCCGACGACGATAGCCAATTGGCTTCTCCACGACCCGTTTGCCTAGGCCCAAGTCAATGGGATAGACGCGGGTAAAGGTGAAGTGATTGTAGGGTATGAGCTCGTATTCATTGTTAAGTGGAAGTCCATGGAGAATTTCAGCTGCTCCCACCTGTTTCCGTATGTAGCTGCTGCAGTCGTAGTGATGCGTGGGTAAACTGGAAGTACTGCTGCCGCTACTCCCCTCCTGAGGGTGGTGATTGGCCGTGGGGATGGTGGTGTTGTGGCTGCCATTGGGTTTGCGTGTGGTGGCCTCCAATGTCAGAGCAGTTGGAGCTGTCCAGCCACTGCGATTGGCCTGGAGCAACACAATCTGGGCCCGTAATGTGAGCACCTCATGTTTTAGACGTTCGATTTCGGCATCCCGTTCGGCCAGTAAATAAATGTAGCCACTGGTCTCACTTGGGTGAGTGGCCCCTGCTCCAGTATGCTTATCATACGTTTGGGCAGTCAGCTCATCAAAGCCACATTTTGTTAAAATGACTATAGAAACTACGGTGATTAGGGCAAACAGTATCAAAAGCCGAACAAGCAGCTTGGAGGCTAGCGAGCTATGCATTTTCCAGGCATTTCATTCTGCCTTTCACCAACGAGCAAACCAACTGTTAAGTGAAAGATAAACAAATTAGCTAGCACAATGATTTCAAAAACAAATTAAACTTAAATATCATGGTAGTTAGGGTTATACATATGTGCTGAGGTTCATTCAAGTAGTTAATGTTTAAAAAGATATGTCGAAATAAAATAGTAATAGTTTTCCCCTAAAACCTGCTGACAACTAAACAATTTGCCACTAAAACCTGCTGACAACTAAACAATTTATTCTACCCAAATTAAATTGAAGATTCTGTACAGTTTTTTCTCGCAGCTTTTGCCTGCATAGGACTAATTTATTTCACAATTTTCAGAGGAGTAAAGAAATTTATTCTAGGGATATTCACGCTATTTACTTTCATTTTACCCCAGGTAGTCACAACGAATTTTAAACAGATTTTTTGCAAAATTCCAATTTCGAAACTGGCTAAATGAAAAATTCCCATAGATGGCGTTTCAAACAATTTCAGCAAGTTGGCAGGTCTGCCGGCTTGCCAGACTACAAACGGTACTAGTTCACTCAGCACTTATTCGTTCACCCTGGAACTAGTGAAATACTTTTCACAAGCACTCAAAAAATTTCATTTATTTTAATCGGCACACATTTTCAATCCTATTCAATTGACACTATTTTCGCACAAAGGAAATCGAAAAGTGCAGATAACGCAAAGGTAAGTTCTTTAGAATATATTTCTTAAATACGACGACAATGTAAACATTTGGCTGGCAATCTGTTGCCGCTGCGCCGCCCCGCCCACTGCACGCAACAAGTTTTCGTTTCGTTTTTCTCTGGTTATAACTTTTTGCGGTGGCACTTTCGACTCCGCTGCCGTCATGTTTTTTCGTAGCACTACCAAATTACCAAGCCAAATGATTCATACACTCATCGCGACTAGATAAGATGTAAACTTGGAGTTTATACATCAATTTTATTTATGCGTGCATGTGTTTGTGAGTCGTAGAAGTATTTAATAGGTGCAGGGCAATATTTAGTACTAAAATTAAAAGAAATTATAATAATAATAATAAACAAACAAAGTGAAATGAATAAATGTTTATTGTTCTCTTTCTGTTTCAGTGTGCCTTGCCCAGAGAGAACGTGAACAACGCAAAAGAATTTCAACAAAATAAATAACAATGGAGAACAACGAAGCTCCCGCACCATCCGGCTCCAATGAGTAAGTAGCGATCAACAAGGCGAACCCCAATTGGAGGGAATATGCATATTATATATGTTTCTTGTTATACTCTACAAACATATACACGCACACACATATACAGTACAAAATTAATTGAGGAAAATTATAAATTAATCTACAATCTAAAGAACCCAATTTGTGTGTGTGTGCATGTGTTTGATAGTGTATAAATAATATGCGGTGGAGTATGTTTTGCCATTATATAAATAATATTGTACAGTTTTCCTATTCTTCCACCACCGCCCAACGCTGCCACACCTTCCTCGTCCTCCTATTCCCATCCCAGCAATAATAACCAACAGAACAATGCAGCCCAGAAGCGCCTCCAGCAAACCCAGGCCAAGGTCGACGAAGTGGTGGGCATAATGCGTGTCAATGTGGAAAAGGTCCTGGAGCGAGATCAGAAGCTATCGGAACTCGGTGAACGTGCCGATCAATTGGAGCAGGGTGCCCAACAGTTCGAAACGAGTGCCACCAAATTGAAACGCAAGCAGTGGTGGGCCAACATGAAAATGATGATCATCATGGGTGTGATTGCAGTCATTCTACTCATAATCATCATTGGTGAGTCCAAACAAATCAGTTGAACTTCTTTCAAACTCTTCTAATTACTTTTTTGGTGACTGTTTTTTGCTGACTTTTGAATACTTTTTATCGGTTGCGGTTCTGCTTTGGGTTAAGCGTTTTATTTTTTTTTTTTTATCGCGGGCTATTAATCCACAACATGACGTGTCAAGGTGGCAACAACCACTAACAAGCTCGACCAAAATCAACTTAAATCAGACTTTATGTCAATTTTTTGTTTTCTCTCTCTTTCAATCTATTTGCAGTGTCGCTTATCAATTGATATTGCAATTCCGTTTACCCCAAGCAACAAGTCGCTCGCTACACAATTCTCAGCTTATACAAATCGAATTGAGGTGTATTAGATAAATTAATAAGAATAATCGCTAGCCTAGGTTCCAACAGGTAAAAGAGAAAATAGCAATTGCCCCAAGTGTTAATTAAATGAATCGCCCAAGATTTCAAACCTTTCGTAGACGAGTCTTAGAAAACTAGGTAGCAACTGTACTTTGCGCTAATCTCTTATTCCTTTTATTTTTTTTATGAATACACTAAATATTTTTTTCTCTGTTTTCTTTTATAACTTTCAGTATCATTTTTGCCATCTGGTAGCAGCACTCCCAGCAGCAACAATCCCTAAATCAGCTGAAACTATTTAACATTGGAGAGATAAAAAAGTATAAAATCAACGTTGCCTTCTGAATTGATGTAAAGAAAAAATGTGTCTAAACCAATTATCAATTATGATTAAAGCCTTAATATTAATTATATAATTATTAACAAAGAATGCAAAACACTTAAAAGAAATGTTACCGAAATTCTAATATTTTTATACATATAAAAAAATGAGGTATGTGTGTGATTTAAATTACATGTAACAACTACAACGACAGAGTTTTCCATATACACACACACACACATATACGCACGCACACACTGAATGTAAACAGCGCAAATTTGAAATAATGAAAAAGGTTAACCTCTATTTTTGTGTTTTAGCCAAGCTAATTGTAAGATTTTTGTGATGTTGTTGTCTACTGGATTTTTGATACATTTATAAATACGGTTTACACACTCACATATACACACACGCAAACAAATATATAAATATATATTTAAAATATTGTATTTAGCATTACAAATGGCATTGTAATAAAAATTAAAAAAAAAATGCATCACATTTATTTACATTTTAATTGGCATATTTCGATGTTTTGAATTCACAAAATGAATGAAAATTATTATTGATTTTCACACTGCACACACGAGTACGGAAGCGGACATGGACATGACAAGCAGCAGAGTGGTGGTGCCGGGGTATTGGAAAGTGTACTCAAAACTAAGCCCGTCCGTATTGTGCTTGTGGGCCGTAGCAAGCGTGCGAATCAACTGTTCTTCATTGTTTTCTTTCATTTCACATTGTGACGTAATCAGGGTAAACAGAGTACATAGGTCCGAGTAAGCCAGAAGGGTTCTTGAGAGCTCAAAAAAAAATATATATATATGCTTATGGCCAGCTGATTTGTGTGGTTCGGAGGCGCCTGCGCATTTTTCGGCTTGGGGGAAAAAATTGAATTGAAAGCCCTGGCAACTCTACTTTTTGGGCCAGATAGTCTGTTTTACCAAATCCATGCCGGCTGCCGTTGTCCAAACATATCCCATATACAGGGCGTAGTAATTTAAATAGTACAGTTGGCCAATTAAAATGTAATCACTCGGAGATTCCACATGATAAAAGTTTGGCTTGCGCAGGGAGGCCGCAAAGGCAATGGTAAACTGTCAAATTTCGATTCAAATGAGTTGGGAATTTTTGTTCGAAATTTTTTTAAGAACTCACGATATTCGAGATGGTGGAGTATATGAAGAGTGTGGGGAACTCTATAGTTGTGCGCTTCATTTCCGCAGCAACGATAATGCCGAAGCTGGTCAGCACAAAAAGACGTTCACTCCAGCGTATGATATTGTGTCGGGAGAGCTGCAATGGTTAATAAGATGATATTTTTCGGGGATACCTGAGAAAGAGATACTCACGAAGAGTCCATACTTGTGGTTTACAGCACAATTGCCATATATGAAACCGAGCAACATGATTACAAAGGTAAAGACAAAGGAAAAGGCTATACTCTCATATGGGGCTGTCTTGGTGGGTTTCATGATAGAGATGGTGTTGACTTGGTACTGCAAATTAAATATTACAATAAATATATATTTCATTTATAATTCACTTACTAACCGTCCAGAAACCGACTAATATCCGTGTAAGATTTGATTGCTTTTCGAGAATATGGTAAAAGAAGACATACAACTGAATTGTTATAAAGCTAACGAAAAAATTCAGCAAGCTGAGATAGTAATGGGCGGCTAGGAATGCCTTTAAGGGTTCTCTAAAAATATAAATTCCTTGAATTGATCTATAACTTAAGTAAATATTAATTGGGTACGCACATCTGCATAGATATAATCACTTGGCCTATACCACAGAGCAGCATTAGTATTGTGACAAAATACGTCTTGCGTACGATACCATTTTCCTGATTATCCGATTCATCTGACATTGTTGAAGCTTGATCTTGCCGGCTTTCCGTATCTTAAAAATATATTTTTAAAGCATTTTTACTTGGCCTACTAGTGAAACTTTCAAAATAAGGAGACTAAAGATATATCCAAAGAAAGTCCAATAATTAAAACAGTTTTGATCTAACACATTTGATATTTGCTAGGACCTTGCTAGCCTTGTCAAAATAATTCAAGTGACAAGAAGGTTGAGCTGATTTTTTATTATTTTCACAAACCTATCTTTACCACTATACAAAATAAACAACATAACTACCTATAGATGTTTGTCACATTCCACACAATTTTCAAAAATATCAATTTATATATTTTTTATTTTATTGAAGGAATTTCTCTTTTTTTCAAATTCTTTTTGTACTCGAATTTGGTGGGGAATTTGATTCAAAAATTCTTCGTGTATGCATCCTAAGGCCCAGAGATTTCCAATACACCCTTCATGGATAAGGAAAGTAGATTAGAACATTATCGGAAGTCCCGTCGAAAGTTTGCCTGCATCGTCTATACTCTGACTTTGCTATGGGTTCTACTGGCTCTTGTGCAATGGTTAGTTGTTGTCTTAGTGTAAGTAATTGCCCAAATATTTTCAGAAAAGACTTACCAAATTCTTTGAGAACTTTATTAAATAGAAAAGATGCGAGGGAAGTATTTTATGATTATTATGGGATCAGCATTATATTTTTTGTGCTTGCCATGCTTTTGATCGCCGTATTTATATTCGTTGAGCAAGTTCGGTTCGTAATCTGCCTCAATTGGGTCATGACTATACTAATTGTGAGTAGGATTTTCATTCCATTTTCATAAAGCTAGCTTGGATATCTCTTTGCTAGGTCGAGTTTATCATAATCGGGGTATTTGCTTTAGCTGCTCGGACCCGTTGGGCGGACCTGCTTATGTTCTTTATAATCTGCTTGCTTCTGGTTGTGCTCTTCATTTTTTTGGGATCGATAATACCGGTAAATGAAGTTTCGAGTAAAAGAATTTTTATAATTTATTCCCTTAAAATGTTTAGCACGATTTTACTCTGGATGTGGTTATTTTGTTTGTTTTGGCATTCATATTCCTCATTGTGACTGTCTTCTTCATCATGCTGCATATTGTGATTCCAGAAAAGTATTCCTTCCTGGTCTATCAATTCTTTATTAGCGTAATCATATTGCTCGTAAGTACTTCATGTATTTCAGATTTAACTTCAATTAACTAACATATTTTCTGATAGTTTGTGATGTACCATGCCCAGACCATCAATGGTGGCCGATTTGCTGAAATGCGTGTGGATGATTTTCTGCTGGCCACCCTGATTTTATTCCATGACTTCATTATACTTTTTCTGCTCACATTTTTTATGCAGACCGAGTATAGAGTTGCATCGAAAGCCGCTGGCGATAAGTCTGATAATAATAGGAATTCTACCAGAAAAATCTACGATACTCTAGTTCGAGGAAACTACGATGGTCTCGCAGACAACGACGATAAATTTCTAGCAGATTAAATTATAATTGGTATAACATCGCCCGAAAATTTATTATTTTATTACCCCAAAACAATAGTCATTCCAGGAAACCCTTTTACAAAGAGTAAAACAGTCGTATTACAAAGTCTAAATAATAAGATAAAATATAAAAATAAATTTACCAAAATCTAACTTATTGAAGAGCATTGAATAGTTCGATGAACTGTTTAGACCGTTAAACTGGAAATATCATGAAATAAAGTTTTCCGAACACAGAAAATATAAATCCAATTTAGTTTTAACTTTAACTCGGAAACTTTTATTGCCTTGAAGTAAATATAATTTATTGGTATAATAGATATAGACATTCAGATTTAAAGAGCTCGTAATTCCCTTTCGAATAGATCACACTCAACAACTAATTTAATTTTATATATATTTGATCTGTACATAGGATAATTCATTTGCATAGATGTTCTATATGTATATATAAATTGGAATTCTGATTAATATTTAACAATTGTCAATTTTGATAAGGTTAAAAGTTAAGATCTAACAAATTGGTTCATTATTGATTGCACAGCAGTGTGAGGTTCCAAATATTTACGTATGTTTTGTTTGTTTTTTTTTTTTTTTTTTACAGGAAAGTAAATATATATATTATTAGTAGTGTGTATATATTCTAGTTTAGGGAGAAAAGCTATCCATCAGAGTGATTCGAGGGATGAGGCAGCCGAGCAGATTGTGGCATCCGATTCACTGGAGATGCTGGCCGACTGGGAGGGTAAGCGGGAGTCGAACGAGCCAAGCAAAGGTGACGCTAGATCCTGATCAGAGATTTGTCCGCCACTGACACTGTGGGAGAGCGTGGCTAGGGCACTGGGATAACTAAGGCTGCTGCCGTCCGTGGAGGAGTTTGCCGAGGGGGGTGGTGTGCTCTGTTGATGTTCCAGAAGTCGAGTCTGTTGCTTGGCCTCGAAGTTTCTCAACACAGCCGCCCAGTCTACGCTGAGCGGCAGTGGCAGACCTAAGTCATCTAGGCCGGGCATGGGCCAAGGGGCTTCGGTGGGCGTGGTGATGGGTGTGGGCATGTGGAAAATGCTATTGGTAAAGGAACAATTATCGATGAGACTGCTGACGGGATCCAGGAAACGTTTGCCATGGTAGATGTCCGAGCCACAGGAGGTCACCACTGGGGTAAAGAGGCTGTCCACAGAGACGGTCACCTCACGACTGAAGCTCTTGGGCGGAGAATAGAGCGTGATGGGGCGGAAATGGTTGGCAGGTGTGGAGGAGGGAGTTTGGCTAGATCTTGAGCTGGAGCCCTGATGATTCAGCCGCTGATTGCAGAGCAACTGGAGTTCAGTTTCTAGATGGAAGTTTTAACAGTTAACGATCTTCAGAGAGCAGAGCAGGTTTGAATTAAGAATAGGGGTAGTGCAGGGGAATGGTTGATGGGTGGCTGGTTAACGAGCTTGGCTAGCAATACAACTAATTTTGGCGACTACACTACCTTTGCTTCATACCTTCCGCTGCCTCTTCGTTATCCTCTTTGATGCAGGCATTGGCTCCGGTCTGGCTGTCCTGGTTGCGGCCGCGTAAGGAGGTGCGACCATAGGAATCCACCTTAGAGTCTGTGGTGCTCGAGTCGAGGGTGGTCTGAACCACCACATCCATATGAGAGTCCAGAGAAAATTGCTTGCCCGACATGAGAATACCGCGAACTCGTCGCCTCATCGAAGGCGACTCCTGATGCTAAGCCCAGTGTTACATAATTTTAAATTTAAGCCATTTTCTAACATTAATTTGACTTACCGCTATGCGTATGCCGGCATAGGTCTTGGCCAGGAACTCATCCGCATCGAAAATGGCCGCAAAGGAACCGTTTACCACCTTTGGGGAGAGCGGAGAATTCGAGAGTAGCAAACTCGAGCCGAAAGCTTCACTCTTCTCTTTGGTATCTGAGAGGGTGGCATATGACATTTATTTTTTTAATGAAATATAATAAGAGATAGAAACCAGTTTCAGGTCGGAACAAATTGCATTTCAAATAGGCCAAAATAAAAACAAAACCAAAACAGAACACAACAAAACAAAGCAAATCATAACAGAACAAAACAAAACAGAACAGATGAAAGAGCCAGAAGCCAGTGTTGGAAAACGTTTAAAATTAAAAGCATCTAATTAGTATCCAATGGCCTTCCGTTTACCCTTCAAGTAGACGCGATTCGAGATGGTTATGTTCATCTCCTCTAGCACCATAGTAGCCACCTGCCGTATCTCCATCCAGTCCTTTACTATATCATCCAAGGTGGTGTGCGTTGAAGTAACCGTGAACCGTATGACATACTGACCCTTCAACGAGGAGGGTATGCAGTGAAGATTGCCCCGATGATTGAGCCGCTTCAGCAGACGTTCGGTGATCTCGTTGTCGCCACGTATGCGAAACACCACCAGGCCCAGATGTCGTTTGGCTGGCAGCTCAAACCGATGATCAGCCAGGACGAGGGCCTCGAATTTCTGGGCCAGACGGACACCCTCACGTATATGCCTCTGCAGACCCTTGATCCCAAATGAACGCAAGACAAACCAGACTTTCAGGGCCCGAAAACGTCGACTCAGCGGAATCTGCCAGTGCATAAAGTCCACGGCCACCCCGGAGTTCTCGTGCTGCAAGTAGAGCGGCTCCACATTAAAGGTGCGATGCACGGCGGTGCTGTCTTTCACCCAGAGGGCGGTGGCATCGAAGTGCACCATCAGCCATTTGGACGGATTGAAAGCTATGGAATCGGAACGCTCAATGCCCCTCAGCCAGGTGCGAAATTCCGGGCAAATGAAAGCACTGCCCGCATAGGCAGCATCCACATGCAGCCAGAGATTATGCTCACGGCAGACCAAACCAATCTATTTAAAGAAAGTGAAATTGAATGGGCCAAAGCCGATTTATGTTTGAGTCAATTTTTTTTTTTGTTGAGTCACCCACCTCTTCTAGATTGTCAAAGGAACAGGAGCCGGTGGTGCCCAAAGTGGCGCAGACCTGAAAGGAGTAAATCATTTAAAACGAGAGCCACCAAAAGATGCTGCCTATTAATTAGATCCTCTGGGAATTTGCAGATATTTTGTTCAGCTGCTCCTCGAAGCAGACAAATCCACTCTCGCATAATTGCCTCGGCCAACCGCAGAGACCAATTAGTTTTGACAGACGACAACAGCGGCAACAACAACGACAAGAACTCACCCAGAATGGTACCAGGCCCTGCTTAATGTCGTCTTCAATGGCCTCGCGCAACAGTTTGCCACGCATAGATAGCTGCTCGTCGGCCTCGATGTAACGCATACGCACAAGTCCTGTCGACGAGAAATCAAAATGGGAGAGAAAAACAGTTGAAGCAAAGCGCTTAAGCGGATTACAAACTGGGTCACGCACCAATCAAAGCTGCCTTTTCCACGCTGGAGTGGGCCTGGTCCGAGCAATAGGCCACCAGGCGAGCATTTATTTCGGCATCCTGATAGCCGGGATGCCGTTCATGGAAACGCTGAATGGCCCGTGTGCGACCAGCCAAAAGGCAAACCAGAGTGGCCTCACTTGCCGTTGTCTGCAGGACTCCGCCACCTTTACTATTGTTGCTCAAATGGAGGAAGTCATCCGGCAGTCCAATCATCTTCCCCAGCCAATTCATCACAATGATTTCCAGTTCAGTGCAGGCCGGAGAACTGGCCCAGGTGAAGCCCAGGCAGTTGATGGCATCGGCCAGCATATCGCCCAGCAGGGAAGGCATTGAGTTCAGGGCCGGAAAGTAGGCATGCATATGAGGGCTCTGCCAATGGGTGATCCCAGGCATAATCACACGTTCTACATCGCCGAAAATCTTGGGCCAGGGCTCCCCCTCCACCGGAGCCGATTCGGGCAAGAGTTGACGCATATAGCCGGGACTCACATCGGGGAAAACACGACGGTCTCGTATATTCTCCAAATAATCAGCTATATAGTCTACCATTTCTTTGCCTGCCACAAAAATAATAAAAAAAATTAAACAGTAAAAACTTCCTAACATGAACGAAAGGAAAACGAAAGGTTTAAGAAATTTCTAGAAGACTAAAATTAATCAAAGATAAAATGATATAAGAACTCACAGACAAGAGTAAAGCTTCAAAACTGAACTATTGAAAAAGAATAATTTTTCCTAGGAAACAGATTATAGAGAAAGTAGAAGAGCCTAGAAACTCTTTCAAATATATTCTTAATATTATGTAGAATATAGAAATTCTTTCTTTGACAAGTCCGAAACATTTTTCACTTATGGAGAATCGGTTATTACTTTACGCTCTTCGTTCATTCCTTGGTTCGATTCCTTGTATATAAAGCATGTAAGTTATATAGAAATTTTGTTTACTGACATTTACAAAGCTTTTTAGTTTTCAACTGTCTCAAATTGGTTGGCGAGCAAATCGAATTAAATGGCCAACATGTGTGGGCCGAGAGACATAAAAATTCATTTAGCTCTGATAAACTGATGCAGACTTTTGCTGACTGCTGGGCATTTTATGGATCCTGGCTTAGCCTGGTCTGCGTTTGGTCTTAGTTGCCCGGAGTTGGGGGGGTACTTACCACGTTGGCGATATTCCTTGAAATCCATTTCGTTGGCTGTGCAGTTAGTTGGTTTTACTCGTTCGTTTCCGTCTGACTTGGGTGACCTAAGGCCCTTTAGCTGGCGTGAATCGTTTAGTTTTAAGCCTTTTGATTTGATTAGTGGGTTTAGCCTCCGTCCTTCACATCTGCTGTGGAGCGTGCAGAGCCATTGCCAGGGAAAAGAATTTTTGGTTTGTTGGGAAAACTTTTATTTTTTTTTTTTTTTTTTTGATATTTGCGTAACGTAGCTCTTCTCTTCGAAAATGCAAAAATTCCGAATGGGACCGTCGACCGTTCTGTTTACGGAATAGCTGTAAAAAATAAGCACACACACGAAAAAAAAAACAGAATACTAAAAAAACTGAAAAAAATATATATATCAAAAAGCTAGTAGTACTAACAAGTTCCGAAGACGTTTGTGGGGCTTCGGTGTAATTGGAAATGAAAAGCGCATGGAAGCGCCGTGGACTCTGGGAAACAGTGACGGCTGTAAAAATATATATTCACGCCCAAAACTATTCCATATTAGATGGTGGTGGGCGGGGGGTCCGGTTGTTGTTGATGGGTGGGGGCGGGGCAGCTTTTATGACGGCCGCGTATTTAGCTTTGTATTAACCTCATTGAGCCACAGGTCGTTCGAGAAAACCGATTTGGTTTTGTTGGTCGAAAAAAAAGGGTTCTCTCGATTGGTGACACTTTTTTGTTTTGTTCCAATTACGCAACTAAGTAAATATTTTTATAGTTGCGATATTATTCAGCTGTCCAAGAATGAGACTTTTTCAGTGAGGGTTTTCGTAGTGGTGCTCTTATATTTATAGCCCTGTAGCCCTGAACTGAGCTAATGACTTAATTAAATATGGTCAGAGAGTAAGTGTTTCAAATTGAATGCAATTTGTACCTCAAGGCCCCGTCGTGCCCGTGGTGCCTGTTAACAGATTATCAGGCAATTTCCAGCATGTCATTAATTGCAAATTTTATAACATGGAAATGATTTTTCGAACACTGATCAAACCGACAGATAACCAACAATATTTCATAACATTTACAAACTCTCCGGTTTCTTTCTAATTGTTTATGTTGCTTCAAATTTTCCAATATCTAAAATCTATTGCCCTAAAACTCACAAGCCAAACTGACCAGACAATTGAATCGAAATAATAAAAAAAAACGTTATATGCATAGGAATCAGAATTTTAACGCTCGTTTGGCATGCATCGGAAAACTAGAAAAAAAAGAGTTGGAAACAATTATAAAATTGTTTAAAAAGACAATCAAGACAGATGTATGTATATATGTAGGTATATATTTTTTTTTATTATATTCTAGATACACTGGATGTGGTTAATTATATTTTAAATGGCTTAAATGGTCAATTGTTTTCATTAAGAGTATAAAAAGTAAATAGTTCAAAGCACCTGTATCTGATTGGCCTACAGTAAAGACTCGGCAATGCGAACCTGAAGAACTCTGAATTTTATCCCAATTTAAGCTGACTCATTTCTTGTTTCACAATTTTTTTTCTTGGGCATAAAGCAATCATAGGCTATTTCTTGACAGATCAAAAATTGATTAATAACTAACTCAAGTTTCCATTCTAATAGTTTTCACTGTATTTAAAAATCTTGAAAAATATCAAATCTTTTTATTTCAAAATTACTTGGAAATCTGCGCTGAGGAGCCGAAAAATATTCCTTCTTGTCTGTGATAAATTTAGGCACACAACTGAATAGAATAATTCTATTTGTCACATAATTAATTCATTGATTTCTTAAAGCAAAAATTTCCACACAACCAGACAAACTCAATTCACCGAATTCAAATTTAAACTGATTCCATTGCCTGCAGGATGGTTCTATTTATACCCAAAATAAAGCAGGGAGACAAACAATAAATACACAGAAAATAAATAAATTGAAATATCCCTGGCTTGCCATTGCCTCATTGTTGCGGAAACCAATTACATAAACACCCAACTGAAATGCCATAAAACAGCAGGACTCGATATAGGAATACCAACAAAATGTCTAGCAAGGCACCCAGACTAAGCAACAGGCTGGTGCCTGCCAGGCATATGAAGAAGACGTAAAGGACAATCGACCAATCGGAGTAGGGCAGTGCGTGCGCATTGACCAATCAGAGAAGGGTCTACGCATACACAGGCAACGAATCCTTTGGCTCGGCTGACAGGCCTAGAGGGAATTTAATTCGTGGCCGGGCCCTGACAGCTGTCCAGCCAATGTCCAGAAAAATCAAACCAAGAGTTAAGGAATCTCATTTATAGGATTTGGAGAGTGACGTCACCGAGACTTTGACGTCATTAGGAGCTAAGTAAATGGTTTACTCTGCTCATTCTAGAGTCTCCCTGGATCCAGTTACTTCATTGTCGAATTATCAATTGTTAGAAAAATAAAGATTATATTTTTTTTTTAATTCAATATTACATATTTTTGACCACTCAAACAAAAGCTCTGATCCCAAAGTTCCTCAATTTGTAACATTTATTTTAAGAATTCTTAAATCATTTTTTGAGTTCAGGTTTGATGAAGCAATGCCTTGAAAATATCCCAAGTTTCTTGAGTTGCATATTTTATATATTTCAAACCGAATAGATTTGTCCCTAAAATATCCTCAATCCATTTAATTTCTAGGCATGAATTTAGTCTGAGCTTCTTCAGTTTAGAAGTGTTCTAGGCCGAAGGACTCTTTATTTAATGTGTAATCAGAATCTCCAGGGTAAATATTGCTTTCTGAAAAATTGTAAATAAGAAAGTACAGTACCCTTTCATGTTCGAGCTTTTCAGAAATCTTTAAAAGTGCAGTCTCTACGGAAATGTTTTAATTTTTCAACTTTCCAAATTGAGTTTTTCGGTAGCAGCGAAAACATTTCACGTACATCAACCAATCTGTCAAAGAAATCTACATTAAGTCGGAAAAAAACAAGACGATAGTAAGAGATAATAAAATACAGGCTTAAGTAAATTACGTGGCCCAAGAGATTCCAAAATTCTGAAAGACAATGGAATCAAAGGTAAAATGAAAAAAAAAACACTTCTAGACAAAATGCCGACAAAATGCGTTGCTGTCAATTGACGTTTATGGCTTGACGTTTTTTGGCCCAAAGTGCTGGGCCATGTACTCCATACTCCAGCACACCCCCTCGACCGTTACACACCCGTTACAAGGCAATAGCGTTCGACGGCGGGTCTGCTGCTGCTGCTGTCGCCAGTGCTGCTGCTGCCGCTGCCATTGCCGCCGCCACTGGTGGAGGTCAATGAGCTTTGCTCGTTTCGGCGGTCTCTGAAATTTCGACAGAATACCGCTACATTGAATGGCTTTTGCACGGTTGCATGTGTCCAACTGTTGCTTCTGTATATTTGTATGAGTATGTGTGTGTGTGTGTGTGTGTGTGTATGCGTATTACTAAATATTGAGCAAAATCAAGAATTTCGGTTTCTTTTTGTTGCTTGGCCAGAAAACTTGCCAAAAACAGTTACAAGCTTTTTTTGGCTTCTGTTCTGTTCTGTTCAGTTTTCTTTTTTTTATTCAATCTACCTTAACTATCTATTAACGTTATTTTTTTTGTCTTGAATACCAATCCATTTTACTGCTGTTAACCATATTGCATTTTTATTTGATTGGCATTCGCAGTGTGCGTGTGTGTGCGTGTGTGTGAGCCACGTAAAAATTGTTGCTAAAAATAAAAATTTTGTTTAACTTATTTTTACAACATTTTTTACAGCTCACAAAAAAAATATCAGAGTCATTCGTACGCCCGCGCAAGCTCTCTTCTTTTCGCCTGCTTCTTCTTCTTCTTCATCTTTTTCTTGCAGTCACTCACACTCTCTTAATTTCTTTGATGATCATGACACATTTTCTCTTTTGCGCTCAGCTGCTTTCTTTTAAGTCAAACGACTCTCTTCAGCTTCTAAAGCACACTCTCTTCCGTTGGGGCTCGTTCTTTCACACACACACACACACACATGCTTAGCATTTTTTCGTGTTTTTGTGTTTTGATTCCATTCTTCTTGGCCGCTCAGCGTTAAGAACGTTCGTTGACCTTTTTGCTTCATACATTTCATTTTGTGCCGTGTTGTTGGGGCTTGTTCTGTTTCTGCTTCTTCTTCTTCTTCTTACTCTGCTCGCTGCTCTGGCTGACTGACTGGGCTGGCCTGGCCTGGCCTGGCGCTGTCGCTGCTGCTTATTCTGCTTCTTCTTCTTCCCGATTAGCGGTACTTCTCAACCTGTTTTTTCCCCCTGCTGTTGCTGCTGACTTGTGATAACTTTTGCTCACACAAACAAAATAAAAATAAAAAAATAAAATAAATAAAAAAAAAAATCAAAACGTTTGCAATTGTGTAAGAATGTGTGAGTCTGGTAGAAGTCTTCCTGTTTATTTAACGATTAAAGGTGCGTTTTTTATACACTTTTTTTCTCTCGTTGTAAGAAATATGCAATGCCAAATAAGAGCCCAATGAAGCTTTTGAATATTTTCAATTTTTACAAAATGAATAAATCACCAATAAGTTGACTTTGCACGATGACTTTGCTTATTCCATTCTCAACCGCCAGATGGCAGTACTGGCCACTTGAAAAGAGTCTACCTTAGTCTTGGCAAATATCGCTTACCTTTTTAGTCGCAGATATTTTTGAGCGATGATCACGCATTTAATTAGCAAGAATTTTTTTTTGCTCAGCCTTTTTGGCAGAGATTTCTCAGAGAGGGGGAGGCTCTTTTTCGGTTTGCTCAATTCCTTTCTCCTTACTGCGCAGTCGCAGCCGCAGCTGCTCTGGCCAAAAGTGGTCACTGCGCAGGTTTGGCCACCTTCTGCGCAGGTTTTCGGTCGGCTGCTGGGGCCCGGGGCCAGGCAGATGACTCCGAACCAACCAAACTCCAACCAAACTCCAACCAAACTCCAGCTCAGTTGACGACAAGAAAACAGCAACTGCAATTGCAACAACCGGCAACAACAGGCTAACACGGACCCGCATCTTTAGTGTGCAAACGCTTCTCCCCACGTCCAGTGGTGTGTGTTGATGGTGTGTCTTCTCAGTGAGCCAGTTGCTTTTTTTAGTGGGCGCTGTCGTTGTGCTTTTACTCGGCTAATTTACCGTTTGAAAATACTTTGCCCCCTCTCTCGCCCACCGCCTCCGGCACTCATCATCCAAGTCCTACATATCCCAACCGTTCGATTTCTTGGCCAAACCAACCCAAGCCAAGAGCCAATGTGTGCGTGTGTGTGTGTGTGTGTGCCTGCGCGCGTGTCTCTGTGTGTCTCTGGCCAAGTGCAGCCTAGGCCTACCGAACTGATCTAATTAAGTACAAGAACTCGACAGACATGGCACAAAAAACAACATGCAACTACGAGGAGCACTGATAGGCCGAGTTCGGTCTAGTGGAAATTTGCATTTGACATGTGTTTCGGTTGCGTACTGATTACCAAGTGATTTCGAACTCCGTTTTGTTCCAGTTGAAATTGTCATCGTTCTTTTGGTATTCATATGGGCTGCAAGAACGCATGTAACATGCCAAGCACTATACGAGGTGAGTTCCAAGAGTTCCATTCAACTGATAAAAACCTTCAAATATTTCCTCAAAAATTCTCTCAAATTTCCAATGAAATCTTAGAGATATTTTCTAATCAAATTTCAGGGTTCTTAAATCAAATTATAAACTTTCCAAAAATTTGATACTCTTTTCAAAGTTAGCCTAACATTGGAAATCCTAGAGATGATTTCTGAATGCTTGATCAATGAAAAGTTCTGGCTGCATTTTTGGAGGCGGATTTACAGATCTTAACTTATGTCTATAAATACAAAATATTAGATTTCAGATAGGATAAAAAGGTATCAAAAGGTCACAAAGGTAACAAATGACAAGTTTATAAATTATCTGAAAATTATTATATATAATATAGAAAACTGATCATAGAGGCACCGATACATATGTAGCTTCATATTTTTCAAATCATTAATTGCGTCTGACTAGATTCAGGAAAGAATAATGTTTGGTATCTTGGATAGTTTTTTAAAGACTTACAAGACTCTGAGTTTCTTCTATTTAATTTATCTCAAATCTATATAATATAAGAGATTAATCCTAGTGGTTTCGATGAATATGCAGCTTTATATTTGGGGGAAATCATAAATGGAGTCTGACCAGATTCAGGAAAGAATAATGTTTGGTCTTTTGGATTTTTCTTAAAAAGTTCGAGCTCCCTCTGGAAAATAAAGTTTTCAAAGCTATCAAATACCAATTTCACTCATTTATTTGAAAAGATTGTTATTTCATTTATCTCTAATCTATATAATAGAGAAGACTGATTCTAGTGGTTCCGATGCAAATGCAGCTTTATATTTTGGAAATCATGAAAGGGGTCTCATGGTCTAATGGTTCTCGCTGATTCTTTGGACCCTAAAAAGACTCTGCGTTGTCTCCTAAATTTTATTATATCAAGTAAAATAAAGATGGACCAATATTTCTCTCCACCTCTGAATAAATTGATCTCACCTCTAAAAATTCAATTCAACGAAAATTTACTTCGTCCAACTCAATTGAAATTTTTCCAAAACCTAAAGTTTTCAATTCTCAAATATTTTCAAGGCTTTTCTTGAGCAATTCTGGTCTTTTCCTCCATTCAAATAATTCATGTGATATTTCATTTGACTCTTCATACGGTAATTGCGATTTCAGCCTTGGCAAATAATCACAGTATTTACTGCAAATAATCATGATATGTAATTAATAAAAGAATAATTCTCAAAAAATTTACTTTATTGAAAATTCATTGAATACCCTTTGATATAGAAAGGCATATAAATCAAATAATAAGAATAGGGAATTCAGATCAGAAATGCGGGTGTGGCAATTCGATAGTTCTTTAACCCAATTAGGAGAGAAATTCTTGACACTTTATTTGTTTGATTGCTCTTTTATGTAGATTTATGTTAAAGCAATAAAGAATTTAATAATTCTTTGAATGGAACCCCAAATATTTCCTAGGGGAATTTCAAGATCTTTGGGAAAATCTTTGACTATAAAATAAAGCTCAGATCAGAAATGAATAATAAAGACTTGAGGAATTCCAAATTAATTTTCAAGATCTTTGGCAATATTATGAAGCCAAGATCAGGCACAGAAATCAAGTCAAGGAAGTAAACTTTCAAGAACTCTCGAAACCAGAATAGAACCACACCTTTTCCCCAGTATTCTTCCATTAGAATTTCTCTTTAGTTTTCCCTCGAATTATTTTGGTTTTAATTAATTTTATGATTTCTCAAGAATTGCATTCGAGTGTGTACAAAAGTTGGTATTTTGGGTTTTCTTTTTTTTTGTGGTTTATTTGTCGTGGGTTTCTTTTTGGTTTTCGTGTACACATTTGTAATTCTATTTCCGATTCTACAAGTTGTTAGACAACAAAAGCAACAAGACGGCCAAAGCTTTTGCAACATCCACTTAAGGCTATAAAAAAGAGTTATAGTCAGAAGGAAACAAAAAAAAAAGATGGATAGATGGAAAACAAACAAACACAACAACAACAACAACAAAGTCAGCTTTATATGATAGATAAATGCCGCTGCGCATGCGCCACCTCAGGCAGCGGAGACGGTGGAGACGACTGCGACGCCGGCGATGACTTCAACAAAGACAACGATCGATGGACGGAAAAGACATTGGGACGGTTGGACAGACGACCGACAAGTTGGTCAGTTGCCTCATCGCCAGCACTCCGACGACTCCGGCGACGAGCGTTGCAATAAACCAGTCGCAGCTAATCTTGCAACACAGTTGCGCAACCAAGAATCCAAAGCAACGGTACTAACGTGATTCTTGCTGCTACCTTCTACCTCTTCTTTTCTTCTTCTTCTTTTTCTTGTACTGGTTGAGCTTTTCTGTGTGCTCTCGACCCGTTGCGGTGACTGCAAGAAGCGACCAAAAAAAAAAACAGAAAGAAAAAAGAGGCACAACTTCGTTTGGAGGCAGTTGCGTGTAACAGGTTTTTCCTCTTGAATAACTGGGACTTTCGTACGGGACTTTTGCCAAGATAGTGTGCGTGTGTGTGTGTGTGAAAACAGGTTAGAATAGGCAAACAGTGCAACAGCAACAATAACAACAACAACAACCAAATTGGTAGAACGGTGAGGCACACATTTTCACGTTAGAACGGCGCTTCAAGCCAATCGAGTTGAGAATCCAGTTGCTTGGCCTAGCCAAGAATAGCGTGATGAAAAACTAAGCACACACACACACATACACACACACACGAACGCATACATACAAAGAAATTGAAGGCTGACTTGGCAAGAATAAACAGCAGAGAACCAGTTAGGTCTCTTTGATGATGACTCTTGCGTAAGATTGGCGCGATCAGAAAAAGAAACGAACACAAAAAATAAATTTTAACATGATTTAAGCAACGGAAAATATGAAATATTAATGCTATACCCCGCATACACACCCCCTCTCTCTCTCTCTCTCTCTTCTCTCTCTCTCATTCGGACGGATCAGCCTAATGATGCATTAGTTTTTTCTTCTTCTTTTTTTTCGGTGACGACAAAAGTGGCAAAGGGTCAGAGTAATTTTTTTTGGTCTTCTTGGCTACTGTTTTCCCTAACGGCTTCTCAGAGGTTCTACTAGTTCTTTAGGCTGTTATAGTTTGAGGCGATTTGGCCATAACTGTTCCAGGTTATTGGGCACATTCATTGGCCAATTGGCGTTACCATTTTTCCAGCCACTGCGGCCGCGGCTTTGTTGGCTCCTCTTTTAAGTCATAATTAAAGCCAACACTGTTCATTGAACCAATTTTATGCTTGTGATTTTCCAAAACTTCATTCATTCATTCGGTTAGAAAAATCCGTTGCTGGAATTTATTCATATATCTGCTGATGCCTCAGATACAAATAATTATAGATTTTTATCTCCAGCAGACTGAACAAATAACTCAGACTTTTCACAAAGAATTAAAGCTCTCTTTGGAAAAGTATTAAGTTTAAAAGATTCTAAAAAAAAATATAAAAAACTAAATGCTGAAAAATCCAAAAATATTTAAACAAAAAAAAACAATATTTCTTAGGAAAAATTAAAGATTACTTTGAGTCCATCTTTAATATTTCCAAGCAAGGGCTTAAGATTAGTTTGAGTCATATTTAATATTTCTAGGCAAGAACTTAAGATTAGTTTGAGACCTTCTTTAATATTTCTAAGCAAAAAAAAAACAAAGATGAGTTATTTTATTTTAAATTTGGATTTTGGTTTTGAATAGATCAAACTTTCTTTCTGGTATTTCTAATTTTGGAAAATTTTATTTTTATTAAGAAGAATATTTCCAATATATTCCTTTTCCTAGCTTAAATTTGTATTTGCCGCCAAGGCAGGAAAAATCCCTTCGAGAATTTCCCAGAGGCCAGGGAAAACGCCACTGGTTTTAAGGGTAGGAAAACTGCGCAACAATGCGGCTTCCAATGGCTTTCCTGTCTATGCACTTGGCATTATGCCTACTAACCCTATTTTGCCGCGCACAAGTCCTATTTTTCCTGGCATGTGATACACACACATACACACTCACTGGCCGACTGCTCTGTTGACATGCACATGCGATTTGAGGCCGGGCAGGGTGGGTGGCTGGGTCGGTGGTAAATTCAAGAGTAGAACAACATCAAAAAAAAAAAAGTCCTTTTTTTCCAGTCGCAGTGAAAAGCAGCTGGGCCGAGCCATACAAGCACACACCCGCCCCCCCCAAATTGTTCTTGTTCCATGCCGCCTGCCCAACCCCCCCGGTCCCCCTGTGAAAAGGCAAGGCATCGCATCGAATCGAATGTGCGAGTGTCTGTGTGAAAGTCGAAACAGAAAGTTTTGCGCTGCCGCCGCTGCTGCACACGAAATGTGTTTCTAGCACTCGAATTGGGGACACATTCCTGCAAAGGACGCATTTGGGGAATACGGCGAAAAGGATACGCGCGCATTGCACTGCACACAGAAAAAAAAATAGCTAAAAAAAAGTGCAGAAAAAAGTTCAACTGAAAAATTAACCAAACCAAATTAAAGTGACTCGACAATTTTAAAGTTGCAAATTACAAAAAAAAAAAAACAAAACAAAAGCTGAGGGAAAGAAAAGAAAATTTTGGAAATTGTTTAAGTGCAAGGAAAATGGAATAATTAAATAAACAAAAAAAGCAAATTTAATTTGCTCAAGACAAGTGAAATAAGTTGGATAAAATAGTGAAAAAAATATAAAAGAAAATTCAGAAAATAAAAGAAAATTCTTTTTGAGTAAAATTTAATTTGAAATAATTGAATAAAATAAAATAGACAAAAACACAAACAGGACAATTTGAAAACGAAAAGGAAAGCGCTGCAGGAAGCATTCCCTCTGACTTTGTTTTCCCCACACAACTCAGCATGTGTGTGTGTGTGAGTGTTTGTGTGTATTGATTTACATGTGAAGGTGTTTATGTGTGTGTGTTTTTTTGTACAGGGAAAATCGATTCTGGCAGTGGCAGCGAGTTGAGCTTCGTGTCCGTGTCCGCATTTTGAAAGTACCCCCATGCCCCGTACCCCGCCTGCGCTGGTCGCCCTTGCTGTTGTTGTCAATACAGCTGGTCTGTAGTTGGCAGCGTTGATTTACTGTACGCGCGTGTGTGTCCGTGTGTGTGTGTGTGCAATTGCAATCGGCTCGCTGGTCTATTGAAAATGTGGGAAATTCTCGACACACTTCCAACTATTTTGACGTCGCTTAGCAGTTTCCGCCGACAGGTTCCAATGGCTCGGCCCGAATTTTGCAGCCATCCAGCGATAACAACAATTACAACAACAACAACAACAACAATAAGAACAACATGTATAGCCAGCCCAGCGACGTCATGCTGCAAATTTTGATTGCATATGCAGCAGAGGAACAGAGACTCCAGGATGCGACAAACACGAGCACGAGCAGCACACAAACGAAACCGATTGCATACACGAAGATGTGGAAAACACACATAGAGCCAACAGCAGCCTGCCAACAGGCCAGAGCAGAGTGCACAGTGCACACAAAATATCCCAGATTGGCGGCAGTGACGGGCGGACGACTCTGAATGCAGCCAAAAAGGATAAAAAAAAAAATAATAATAATAATAACAAAACAAGCAAAAAGACTGGAAACATATTGTTGAAAAAATAAAAAAAATAAATAAAAAATTAACTCAAAATTGTGAAAACATTCAGTGAAAATCTAACCAAAAAGTGAACTGTGAATGCACAAAAAGGATACACCAATTCGACTGACAACAGACTTGAAAAAAGAAAAACTTCTTTAACCACCAGCAAGCCCGGACCCCCCTCAACGCGTAACAGTATACGTAGTTTTCCTTTACACCCCCCCCGCCCCCCTACACACACACACACACAAAGCCACAAGCGTTCGCTGAATTGCACGCACATCAAGTATACGACGCATATTCCAGCTGCTAAAAAAAAAAATAATAAACAAGCAAAGCTGCAACAAAGAAGAAGAAGAAAAAAACCCAACATCAGGTGCGCCACACACACACACGCACACCAATACAAATAAAATTACAGAAACTTGATAAAAAGCAATTCGATTATGTGTAATTATTCGTAAACAATTCGATTTTAAGTGCACTTTTGTAAGGCTGATTTATCCATTTATTTAATGTTGTGCTTCTACACTATACAAAATTTATTAAACAAAAAAAAAAAAAAAACAACCTTATAAATCAAAAGATAACTAAAAGGGTTTATTGAAAGTGTATTGAAAAAAGTTTGATTTTTTCTGTTCAAAAAAAAAAAGATTGGAAAGTGTACAATAATTTTGTGAATTCAGAAATGAGTTTATTCATTTTTTAGACAAATTGAAACAAGAGTTAATCAAATATATTAGTAATTTAATTAAAGTAGATGAAAATTTATTTCAATCTAAATAAAAACAAAAATAATTTAATTGAATCAAACAAAAAAAAAATAAAGAAAAGTCGAGGCATTTAAGTCAAAAACAAAAAAAAGAAAAATAACACCAAAAGAAATAAACGCACAAAATTGAAATAGAAACCACAAGAGGAAAACAAAACTTTATTCAAAAAATTAAAGACTGTTTCGGAAAATTTTAAAACAAAAAAAAAAGCTGGACAAAACATACCAAAAAAATACCATAAATTGCTGGCAAAATTAACCAATGGAAAACCACGAAAAAAATCATTGAAAACTGGAAAAAAATATGACAAAATATTTGAGCAAATGCTAGGACAACTGTGAATTAAAATTAAATAAAATAAAAAATAATTAAACCAAGCTTAACTGTGCTAAAACTGTGTAAAAAGTAATAATAATACTTAACAAAATCATAAAAAAATATAAAAGAGAAAATAAACAGAAAAAAGTTTCCACAGAAATTACAAGAAACTAAAGCGAAAACTTTGAACTAAAATTAAAAATTAATAAAGTGAAGTGAAGTCGAGAAACTAAAAATAAATGAAAACAATTAAATTAAGCCCATAATTAAATAAATAAAATCCCAAGCCAAAGTGACATAATGTTTTTCCTCAAATAAGTGAAGCCTTGTTGACCAAGTTGAAAAAAAAGAGTATCAAGTGAATTTTTGGAAAACTTTGCTGGGAAAGAAATTTAAGCGTAACGGTTGAAATTTAAACGCCACAACGGATAGGCCAAGAGAGCTCCTGCTGGTACAGCAGGCGGTGCCCGTTGGCAGACCAACAGCAGCATCAGCATCAGCAGCAGCAGCAACAACAACAGCAACAATAGCAACTCTATCAGCAGCATCCTCGGCAGTAGCAGCAACAGTTGTTGGCTGCACAGCAGCAGCAGCGGCAGCAGCACCAACAACAACAACAACTGCCACCGCAAATAGCACGTACATTGATGCAGATGCGGCCACCGCAGCTGCCGTGGCAAACCTGCGCAGTAAGGTGCCATCGATATCTATAATACCGCTGCCGCCGTCAACGACAATTCTGGCGAAGGCAACAACGACGCCCACCACGGCCAGACCAGCTTCGCCTCTGCCATTGCCGCCACTTCAGCTGGCCCATGTGCGTAGCGTGAGCACCTCGAATAAGGCCACCTCGCCACCGCTGGCCTTCCTCACGGATGCTGTGGGCAATGGCAATGCCACGGTGACTCTTTTGCGCGGCCCGGCTAATTCGGGGAACCCGGCCAATAGCACCACCGCCAGCCTGGCCTATATACGGCCTCAGCAGCAGCATCAATACCAGCAGACGGACAAGTGCACGGTGCTCAAGCTGGATGTGCTGCGGGGTCCTCGTGTGGGAGGTGGGGACCTGGCCACGGCCACCTTGCCGCCGGTGACCACTATAAGGAGTCTGACAGCGGCCGGTGAGGTCACAGATGCGGCTGGTGTGGGCACAGCCACCACGACGTATCTGCAGATTGAGCAGCAACTCAGCGAGCTCGAGGCCGTGGATGATGAGAACATAGCCACCATTCTGGGCTCCGCTCCACCGGCCCAGATCCTGGCCAATCAGCCGATCATTGTGAAAATAGAGCCCACCCAATCGTTTCACATTGTGGATGAAAACGACACACGCGTGTTGAGTCTGCCCCTGACAGATGGCGACAAGCTGGGGGCCAGCTGGATAGATCTCAAGGACATAGCCGGTCTCCAGACGGGCCATGGCACCACCCTGCTCGACGTGTGCTTTGAGCCGTCCGGCGAGGAAACCGCCACGATTATAGCAACGACGGCAGCGGAAGATTCACCGCAGCCGGAGCCCTTAAAAGAGGATCTAATGGAGCCAGCACCCAAGCGCCTGGCCCTGACCAGCACACATCAGTCCAATCTTCAGACCGCCAAGTTCATGTCCGAGCCACCGGCCTTGGCCCGGTCCAGCAGCTTCAGCAGTCTCAACAGCTTCAACAGCAGTCTGAGCAACATTTCCAAGAACCTGAGCGGTGTGATTCCTGAAGGCTCTGGCAATTCGAATAGCTCCAGTAAATCTTCCAGCACCATAACCACAGCCATGGTGGTGAGGAGTCTAGAGCGCGAGCGGGAGCGGGAGCGAGAGAAGGAAAAGGAGAAGGAACGGGATAGGGAGAGAACCAATACACCACTGCCTGTGCCTGCCCTGCTGCCCACTCTGAAGACAGCCTCAGGCAGTTCCACTTCCTCAACTTCGCCAACAGCCTCAGCCATTCCCTCCGTGCTGACACGGGAATCTTCCACATCCTCGGCCACTTCTGGTGGCAGCAGCACAAGCAGCAATCTCAACAGTGGCTCAAGTAATGCCACAGGAACCGGTGCAGCAACTGGTTCCGTTGGCACCAACAACAACGGAGCCATGACAGGTGAGTTAGCAATCAATGTTTTCCCCAAACGTTAGAAATGTTATTTTAAATAATTTTTAAAATTAAGCTTCCCTTGGTTCTGGGAATATCATAAGGCGGGCAGTAAGGGATCAAGGGTAACTTTGGAATACACCTTCCAGAGTTTATTAATTTGAAAATTTAATGAAAAAATTCAAGGAGCTCTCAAGAATTTATTATAATTTTTATTATATTTAAGATTTGTTTTAAGTTATTTTTATTTTTGATTTTATTTAAGCCTTGAGTAATATTGGAAACCGTAAGAAAAAATTTAATAAAGCAAATGGGTCTACTGGGAGATATAATGAAATCTGATCACTTCTTCAGATCCCAAATTAAATAATGAAAATATTCTCATATCAGAATTTTTAATAATGATAGAGCTGATCATTTTCTATATTTCTAAAAATAAAATCAGGAAATTTGAAATATATTTTAGAGTTTCGAATATTGCAATTCGCTTTAAGTTTGATTGACTTGGTGAAGATCTTATCTTGGATTACTTGCCACATATTTATAGATTTCACTCGGACTTTATCTTATCTTCCGATTAATCTTGAAGGCATCTTGCTGCAGTTTCCTAAAGAAAAACAAGTTTAACCTTTGCTAAGACCATGAAAAAAAGAAAACCAAGTCTTTAGAACATGTCACCTACTTTGACTACTTCCACAACAAAGGAGAAATGAAAGAATTTTCCAGTGATTTTTTTTCAGACTCTTCAAAGACTAAGAAGAGGCTTAAGGCCAGGCCAGCAGGTATTAGGCACCTGTCTGAATGCTACTGGCATGTAAAGCGCGTAAGAACTTGGCCAAAACCAAAAAAATAAGTAGAAAAAAAAGCACACACCCCATGTGGAGGAATTTCAATTTACAGGCGTCGATTTATTGGCTATTCACCTTTCCGACCGTTTCGCTTGCTAACTCATTCTGCACGCCACAAAGTCGAAGTCATCGTCACCAACACCTTCGCCATCACCAACGCTATCGCCATCAATATGGTCGTTGTCAACGTCTAGAGGCGATCAGTTGAGGCAGTTGGACAGGCTAGGTGAGGTGGGGCTTCAAGCGGTTTCTGTGTCCCACTTTCCATAGACAACAACAACAACAGCAACGGCAACTTCAGTGCGACGCGTCGTAGCTGCAGTAAAAACATGGCAAAAAAAAAAAAAAAAAAAAAAACAAACAACAACAAAACATGTTTTGACATACTAAATAAGCCGCTCGAGGTGTTCTTTATCATTGCGGGTTCTGTTGGTATTTTTTTTTTCTTTTTTTTTTAGTATTTTTTTTTTGCGATTCACTCTGTCCCAGCATATTCGTTTTGACTCACTCCCCGAGCGGGCTCTGGGGTTCCAGAGGTCTGGACGGGCTCTGGCACTTGTTCGTTTGGTTTTTCTTTTTCATGTTTTTCTTTTTAGATTCTATTCGTGTGCCTTTAGCTCTGAGTCTTTTGCTGTTTATATTTTTACCGTATCACGAACCTTAGCGGTAAAAACCTCAACTACAAACTATACAGTTAACTGAAAATAGAACCAAGAAATAAAGAAAGAAAGAATCAGAGAAAGAGACAGAAAAAATGATAGAGAGAGAGAGAGAGAGAGAGAAATTTCAGAGGCCCAGACTGTTTGACAGCCGACTTAGAATAGACTTGTTGTTGTTGTTGGTAGTTGGTAGTTGGGCTTGATTACAATAGGAATTAAGCTCAGCCGAGTAGCGGTCCCGGGTGTAGCGAGAGCCAGGGAGCTGTCTCGCCTCTTGTAATGAGCTGTTTGTTGGCTAATGCCGTCGGCTCGGGGAGGAGGAGGAGGACTTTTAATATGGCTTAGCTTGAAATTGAATTGACTGTGCGGGTCTGAAGAATCAGAAGAGTCATAGTTTATCAAGTGGTAGACTGAAAAAAAAAAGCAACCGGGCTGAAACAAAAGAGCCCAGCTGAGTTAGTCTGGGCTGGGCCATTTGGGCGTGTGTATTGAAAAGGGCTTTGCCTGTTGATATATGCCGCTTTGGGGCTGTAATTAGTTGAACATTTATCATTTAACTCAGTTCTTCTCTCTCTCTCTCTCCCTCTCATACTCTCCTTCTCGCTTTGGCCTTAAGAATTCAGTCGGTAGAAAAAAGCATAAAACTTTATGATTACGCAACTGTAGAGTTTTAATGACTTGGGTTGAAAAGTTCTCGGTGTGTCTGTGTGTGTGTGTGTGTGTGTGTGTGTGTCCGATCCCTCCGCAGTCCAATGAACTTTAGGATCCCAATGAATCAGACATGATTTCGCAAGCCCTGGAAATATCTTGAGATATAAATAATTAACAATTTTTATGGGAAGATTGTGAAAAAAGTCTTATGAAATTTACACCTCATTTTTTTCCATAATTAGGAATTATATAAAATTGGTTCTAAGCTATGTCTTAAGCTACTTTAAATGAATCATCTTTCTTTTCGAGTTCGACGAAATTTGCTTATCGATAGATATTGTATATATATATATATATATATATATATATATATATATATATATATATATATATCATGTATATATCATTTATACCTTTTCAAACGATATGAATGGCCATAACTGATAAATTGTACTGATTAAATCTATATAGAGCTTTTGGTAAAAGCTTAGATTGAAGCTGAAATGCAAACGATTCCTAGGTACGATAAACTAAAGCCTTGCTTATCGATAATCGATATTAAAAATTGACCTTTCAAGTTCTGAGATGAGTAAGCCAAGGTTTGATATAAACAATCTATTTTTGATCGATATGTAAGGGCTTTGTTTACATATTCATTATGCAAAAGTTAATCGATAAATTTATTCAGCTGATAAATTACCGATTCACTTTACATCGATGTGAGAAATAAATCATTTATAAATTAGTTTCTTATCAAAATCGCTTCATTTAAAATTGTGTAACTTTTTTAAATCGTGCTCGATTTTTTTGAGGGGATTTTTTAATCTTGAAGACCTTAGAGACTCGGAACCCCCACTGACACCTTGGGTGAACTCGAAATCATTTCACCCTGAAATTGCAATTTTTTGACATCTTTAGCGATTTGCAAATTTTTGGAGGTTATTCAGCTTGCAGTTCCCACAAAATCGATAGCCCAAATTATGATCCATTAATATTCATTTGCTTTGATATTCATTTTTTACTTTTTTTATTTAGATGTTTGCAAAAATCGAAAAATCATCTAATAAATAAAAGCTTCAACTCACATAATAATCGCATGTAAAATAGCAAAGTATTTTTTTTTTTTGGGCTATAATAAAGTTGGTTAGTTGGTTTGGCTGGTCTGGTGGTGCCTGTGGTTTAGTCTTGCCAAGCCAAGACATGTGCAAAAACCTTAGCTTTTTTTGTTTTTGTTTTTTGTGTCGCTAACGAATGGCGACCCTGAACATGGTCAATGGACTTGGCGGTGGGGTTGGCTCAACTGGCAGATCGTTTTGTTGGCAAACATTTCATGATTACGAGAGAGATCGAATCCACCAACACTTTTGGGTTTTACATAGACCCATAAAGGCACATATCAAATATCTATCTATATACTTAAAATACCCATGTATATATATATATTTATTTATCTTCTTTAAGGTCTTGATCGGTTTCCAAAAAGTTTCATTATGTGTGTGGTTTCGGTTAAACAATCTTTTGCATTTCATGCATGAATCTTCGACACAAAACCAAATCGAAGCCAGTCGGTGCTGGTGGGGTGGGGGGAGGTCTGCGGCAGGCGGGCTGAAGAGGCTGGCAGAGCCCTAGACTTACCTGTAATCTGGAGGTCTGTCTGTCTGTTTCGGGTCTGCATATCTATTAAGTAGCTCTGCATGGGTTTCTTTTTGCCAATCAAGCATACAAACATTTCATTATAATATTTTTGCGCTTTTTCTTTTTCTCTTTTTTTTTATTTTTTGTTTTTGCTCAACTCTATCGACTTTGTTGTTGCTTATGTGCAGTTTCGTAATACTCAATTTTTGTTGTTGTTGTTTTGTGTGTGTGTTTTTTTTATTACTTGTTCATCAGCTTGTTTCGTTTATGCGAAAAAATATGCTATCGCATCAAGTCGATTTGGCCAAAGATGTGTGTATTGCTCTTTCGACTGGCCAACAACAAATTTGATTGTCTTGTGAGTTGTTGCAACAACAACAACAAAAACATAAATTAGTTAATATTAATTTATAACTTTTAACTGACTGTCGAGTGGTGGTTCAAAGTGCGACCCAACCGGACTAAGCAGAGTTTCTATTTTGTAGCTTCTCTTTTTTTATTTTTATTAATTTTTTTTTGCTTGTTTTATTTTCTATGAAATGTTGTAAACTGAATTATTGATTGCCAAATTTGATAGTTTTATTTTTTATTTTTTTCGGTTCAGTGCTTAAAATATATTTTAGCATTTTGTCTCTTTAAACTAATTTCACTAATTTATAATTGCCCAGCAAACCTTTGGCTAAAGTTTACCTTGAATTTTTCGGGGGGATTTTTAGTTTCTTTGCTCTTTCCTCTTATATTTATTATTTGCTTCTGTTTTTTTTTATTTTTTTCTATTGGTCTCAGTGTCGAAATGGCCAACAAATTATAACAAATCATTTAAATAAATATATGTAAAAATAGTCTCAAGTCCTTGACTAAAATTTTTAGCCATTGCATTTTGCACATTTTTTTTTTTTTTATATATTTTTTGGAACATTCATTTGATTAAATCTTTAAATTAATATTATATATTTTTATAATTTAATTTGGGCTAAAGTTTTGCATATTTATTCAGGGCTGTCTGGACCAGGAACGAAGACCTTGAGACCTGAGTTACCTTTCCATTTGGAAATAAATATTGAAAAGGTTTGATTGGTCTGAATATGCCGATTGGGTTTATCATCCGACCGATCTGACATATGCTAAAAAGCTTTGAGGTCCTTAGCTTAAGAGCTTCCAAAGCTCTAGTTTCCCAAGCGCTGGAAACTATTTTACTTAGCTTTTTTAACAAGTTCCTCGAAATGGCTTATTCTAATCGAAATGAATTAAGTCATTCCATAAATTATGAAAGGAAATGGAAGTACTTAATTTCTGAATAGGGATTCTAGGGGGACGCCGAGCACTTAGATACAATTTACTTCACACACACACACACACACACAATGTGAAGTAATTTTCCTAAATACACGAAGACAGTGGCATAACCGGTGGGGTCTAACAGGACGTTGGGGAAAACAGCTGGAAATGTTGGCTAAGCAAAAAGTAAAGGCAAATAGACAGACAAAATCAGACAAGACAGTTGGGAAGTTAGAATAAAAGAGCAGAGGAGAGAGCAGGGAGCATAAAAGGCAATTAGAGTAAAGCAAATAAGTCAACTGCAGTGCACACATTTTGGCCTACAAAACAATTGACCTGCTAATTGAAAATGTAAAATGGCAGACCGAAAACAAAAACTCGAAAAGGAAATGCAGACAAAAACAGAAACGAAAAACGAGCCTTTTTGAATTTCTATTTCTATTTTTTTTTTCGGTTTTCTTTTTCATGAAATAGCTTTTCCGACTGCCAGCGCAGAAGCTTCCTTCATAAAAACAAAGAGAGCCACTCTTCTTGTCAACCCAAAAGAGAGTGAGTGAGAGAGGGAAGCGAACAGCTGATTTGGCTGCCTCTTTCCCAGCCTACTTTGGTTTTGTAAAAAGCGCGCGTTGCTCGCTCTTTCATATTGAAAACTTTTCAAGCCATAAGAAAAAGCACACAATCCCAAGCACACACACACACGGCTGGCTCATGTGAAAGAGCGAGAGCGTTGACAAAGAGAGAGATTGAATGCTTTGGCGCGCGCTTCGGTTGCCATAGCGAATGAAAAGCACAAAAGGGAATGCTGCAAAAAATGAAGAAGTCATCGGCACAGAGACACATATTCCCACTCAGCGCACAAAACGTACATATCAACGTCAACGACTACGGCAGCGGCAACGGCAGCGGCAGCGTCGACGCTGGCAGCGCCGCTCTGTTGTGTGGGGAGCCAAAGGGGAGACTCTCTCGCTCTCTTCGCTTGGGCCAGTGCACTCTCTTTACGGTTTGGCTGGGTGTCTGTGTGTGTGTGCCTTGTGGCACAATGAGCCGCATTGCGGCGCGCCACGCTGCCGGCGCCAGCTGAGCTGCCCGCGTCGCTGCCACCGGCCGGGGCGGCCGAAACAACGACGACAACGAACTCGATAACATTTTGGGGCAGTCTTCAGCTACACTTCGTATTGAGCGTATCGCGGCGGCGGTTACGATGCGTTGCGCGTTGTATCTTTATTATTAATTATTTGTTGTTGTTGTTATTTCTGTGTATATTATTTGTGTATGTGTATGCGTTATTTTCTGTCAGCCCACAAAAGCCAACACAGCCAGAAGCCAAATCAAACGCCCGTCAGCCCTCCCCCCGCCCAACAAAACGTCCGAGTGTGTTTGTGTGTGTGCATGGCAGTATGTGTGTGTGCGTGTGTGTGTTAGAAAGTGTGTCTGTGTGTGTGAATGCGTCTACGTCTATGTCTAGGCCTGTTGTCCCGATCTGACGGTTGTCGCCTGGTCGCTCGTCGCTCGGTCGCTTGGTCGGTCTGTCGGTCGGTTGTTGGGTCGGTTGCCCCCAGAGTGTGCCCCAAAAATTTAGACCGTTTAAAGTACGCGCGGCGACAAGTGCAATAACAATAAACACAATCAAAAATTTTCATATTTCAAGAAAAAAAAAATTTAAAAAAAAAAAAACTAAAATTAAAAAATTTACAAAAAAAAAATCTTAAATCAAATTCAATTTATCAAAGTAATCAAAAGTGTGGTTATCTTTACCCACACAACTACACACACACACACACCGGATTACACATTTGAAACGAAAAAAATAACCAAACCAAAAAGAAATGATCTATAAATTTTGATGCATTTCCCAAAAACGGAAATGGAAGTGACGTAATTTTCAATGCACTCGCAAACTCAATAAAAATAAAAAAAATTCATTTTTCAAAATTTTAAAATTTGTTCCCGTCTTTAACGCAATCCCAGCAATTTCTTTTTATAGATTGTGTAATAATTTTTTGTGCGTGTTTTCGACTCTTTAAAGAAATCAAAAAATAAAATACTCACACACTTTGAAATCTATGCAATTTGAGTGCGTGCGTGAGTGCGTGCGTGCGTGCGTGAGTGAGCACAAGTGCAATAAATACAGAATAAATGAATAAAGGATAACCTGAAACAAATAAAGCCTAGACGGATACTATTACCAAATAAAATGGGATTAACAAATTTCATTTCACATTCAGCATAAGCCACTTGGATTAGTTGCCGCTTAAAGCCCCCCCAAAAATTGGATTATGATAAAATGGAGAAATAAGAGTTAAAAAGTGATTTACCATTCTCTAAAGGTTCGGGAAATAATAAAAGGGATATTTTTCCTCTACACCTTAAAGCCCTTTAAAATATTTTTCTATTGTATGGAAAATATTTCCTACAAAACTTAAGGGCCTGAGAAGAGTTATATCAGATATAGTTCCTACAAACCTTAAGGCCCTGAGAAGAGATATATCAGAAATAGTTCCTACAAACCTCAAAGCCCTGAGAAGAGATTTTGTAATATAGGGAAAATAATTCCTTTAAGCCTTAAAGCTTTGAGCAGGACATTTTCGAAAGGAATCGAAAATAATTATTCAAAAACTTTCAAGCCCTGAGAAGAGTGAGAATATATGTGAAATAATTTCACCAAACCTTAAAGCCCTGAGGAGAGATTTTCGAGCTTCGAAAATATTTGACTATCTGAGTCAAGATTTGAACCTAAGAGAATCCCAGTGGACCTAGGAAAAATAAAAAAAAATTAAGAATCATAATTTTTTCATAGAAGTAATTTTCCATCTTCGAAACTGTTGGACTAACTAATTCAAGTTCTGAACTAGGCAAGAAATGGGAGAGTCAGATAAAATTAAGAATTTCAGAATCAATTTTGAACGATTTATTCAGCTAGTAAGATTTCTTCCGAATAATTGACGTGGCAATATTTTTGAGTGACCCTTTTTTCCTTTTTTGCCATCCTGTGGTATTTGAAATATTGATTCATTATATACTTCTCTCTCTCTCTCTGGATTCTTAAAAACTATTAAAAAATTATATACAATTTTATGTCTACTCCTAATGACTTTCATGTAAGATTTTCCCAAGTTCAACAATAATTCTTGAGATAAAATTTCTATATATATTTTCCTATACCTTCCTAGTTCTGTCTTTAAGTTTTAAAGTAATTTCTCTAAATTTATTTCCAGTCCAGCTTAAAGGATTATAATTTCAATATTTCCAAGATTCTTTCAACTTTCTTGATTTTTTACGATTTATTCAAAGGGTTTCCATCAGATTTCTTAAAGCTTCTATAAAAAAAATATTTAAGCTTAACATGAGCTTCTTTCAAGATTTCTTTCTGTCCATAGATTCCTGAGAATTCTTGAATAGAAATATTACATAATTTCAGATTCTTTGAATTCATTTCCTTTCGGGGTCTGTCAAGCCGTGAGTCTCTTCTTAGGATTCTGAATTCTTTCCCATGTCAGGTTTGACTTAATTTTAGTAAAAAAAAAATGTTGGCATGCTTTTCGTTTCGAAATGAAATGATTATTTAATTGAAATGAGTATGAATAATTCTTTGAAGATTATTTTTTTTGAAGACTTTTTGAAGATTGCCATTATGGGCACTTGCTATTCATTTGGCTAAAAGCCAAGCAATTTGTCAGATTATGGCCTAATCTGTCTCAGCCTGTCCTCCGCTTACTTCCTTCACTTCGTCTTCTTCTTGGTATTTTTGAGTAGAACTTCGAATGCATTTTTCCAGTTGGGGGCTGCTGCTTCACTCAGTTTTTGTTGTAACTGCCGTGGGAGTAGTTATTGTTGTTGCTGTTATTGTTGTTGTTTTCAGTGCTGCCCCAAAGCCCCAACTGACAGTTAAAAGTTCACAATAATCTTTCATAATGCGCTCTCAACCAGTTGGCTTTGTTTTCCATGTGATGCCCATTGTGGTTGCCCGAGTTGGCTTGGGTTGGGTTGGCCTATGATTATCAGCGATAGCAATTGTTGTTGTTATTGTTGTTATTGTTTTTACTATTATGTCAAAGCAGCAGGCAAAGCAAGACGAAAAGGAAGAAATAGAAAACTATTCTGTTCAGACATTTGTAGGCTTGCATTAAAATCATCATTGCCGTCACCACCCCCAAAAAGGCTCCTAGAGAAAGAGATAGATAGAATCTCCCTCTCTCTCTCTGTCTCTCTTTCTCTCTCTCTCTCTTTGTCTCTTCCGTTACTAAGTAAGTCCGACGTTGGCTTCGTCGTTTCGTCGCTTGATCTGTCTCTCTGTTCTTAACTAGGCGCACGTTTTTGTTTTGTTCTTATTCTTCTTCTTCTTCTTTCACCTCGTCTTCGACTTCTTCGACTTGGTCTAGGTTCGTTGTATGTTTCCAGTGTGTTTGCATTACCGTTAGTAGAACAACACTGCTAAGTACACTCGCCATGTGCTTTGGCCCGCACCCCCACCCACCCGTTAGCCAGGAACAACGGTAAACGGAAAAAGCCTAGAGCAGCAAACACACAAGCCCATAGAACAGAGCCCAGCGCCAGCCTAGTCGGCCCAGCGCAGCAGCAGCTGCGACAGCGGCAGCGGCAGAGGCTGAGCAGCATAGGTCATTGGTCTTTTTCGGCGTCAACGTACGACAACGGCAAATGTAACTTTGTCGTCAGCTTTGCCTTTGTTGTTGTTGTTGTAACTGTAACTGTGCTACTCTGGGTTATCCGCCCTCTCGCCTATTTTTGTTTTTGTTTTTTTTTTTGGCTTGACCGACCGGCTCGTTAGTTTAGTACCGTTAGTAAGTTCGTTGGCGTTCGTTTAGCCTGACGCCTCATTGACGTCGGCGTCAGCGTCAACGACTACGACAACGGCAACGCCAACGACGACGTCGACAACCCCGACGCTAGCTGTGAGAGAATTTTTCATTTCAGTTGGGTTATTCATTTTCATTTTCTTTTCAGCTTATTTTACTTTTACCCGCACCACTCCCTTCTCACACACTCATAGACTCACCCCACCCTCACAGCTAACCCGCCCCTTGACTAGTCCAGTACCTCTCCTATAATTTGTTGTTGTTGTTGTTATTTTTTTTTTCAGCAGTTCCGTTATGTTCAGTATGTGCGTGTGTGTGTGTGTGTGTGTGTGTGTGGGGTCGTCGGCGCATTTCGTGTTTTATTTTTCTGTGTATGTAAATTTCTTTACTAAACCAAAATGCTCTCTGTCGCTAGTTTGTTGTAACAATTCTTGCTGCTGCTGTTGTTGTTGTTGTTGGCACAATTTCTCGCTAGCCATTCTGCTGCTATTGTTGTTGTTGTTGTTGTTGTTGTTATTTTTGTCGTCACCAAAGCGACAACATAGCAATGGAATTTCATTCTGTTTTGTTTTGTATTCTTGTTGATATTTTCCTATCGACGTTGTTGTTGCTATTGTTGTTGTTGTTGTTTTTGCTATTGTTGTTGGTGACGTATTTTATATGTCTGCTTTGGTACGTTTCGTTGGCTTCCGCATGGCTAAAAGCCACCCCCGCTCCAACTCCCCCCGCAAAGCATACTAACAACCCCCACGGCATTTCTAATTTGTTTCTTCTTCTTTTTCATTTTTTTTTCCTATTCTGCCACCCTCCACGTCACCCACGCCTGGGTTGAGCTTCGTTGTCGCCGTTGTTGTAGTTGTTCTTCTTCATTTTCTCTTATTCTTCTTCTAGTTGCCGTTAGTTTTACATGTGCTCGTTGCTGTTGTTGCTGTCGTTGTTGTTGTTGTTGTTGTAAGTGTTTGGCTTGAGGGTTCCTGGAGAGGGTGAAAAAAAAAATGTCTTTATGTTTTCTTCTTCTTCTTTTTTTTAATATTCATTGGTTGCCGGCATGCGTTGTGCTTTGTAACGACCCGCAGCAACAACAACTACAACAACAACGATAAAAACCTGCATTTGAATAAATTTATAAGCTCTAAGAATGACTTTTGTATACTCTTTTTGAATGGAGAGCATATATTATTTTGGAAACCTCTTACGACTTTTTTTTTGGTTTGATTTTGAAAAGTTGTAAAATTTGTAAGACCTTTCTCGAAGCTATGCCAAACTCTTTCCTATGAATTTTTTTTTAAGAATTTATTAGTCCAGACATATAGAAACTCTCTGATAAGGTAATCATATTTCTTGTAAAAATTCTAAGGAACCTCAAATCTTTTGGGGTCTTCTAAAATTGATGGATTATTCTATTATTTCTTCAGGATATAAAATATCTTGGATAAGTCTAGAACTATTTTCAGTCTCACAATTCCTGTGATTTTTTAATAGACTTTTCATTTCTGATTAGATTCAACTCTCTTTCTTTCATCTTCAAATTTTAAGAACTTTGATATGTTGGATATATTCTTTCGATCTTTTTTCATTTTGCCTGATAGACTCGAAATACTTTGTTCATAGGAAAAGTGTGGGCCAAACAAAATGTTTGAGCTTTGTTGGGTCATAGAACTTTTTTCAGTATTTCTCATATGCAGCCTGCCCACTTGCCACTATCGCACACACCCACACAGCCACAGGCCACACTCTGACACACTCACACACACACACACAGACATACACAGGCTTAGACATTTGCCGACTAGAAGTTTTGCTTCGTTTTCGAGATTTATGCGGTGTCGTGGCGTTTGGTGAACTGCATTTCCATGTTCTCTGGTTAGAGTGAGATAGATAGAGAGAGAGAGAGAGAGAGAGAGTCGTGGACTATCGGTGACGCTGTTGTTGTAGTAGTTCTTCGTGTTGTTGTAGCTTTCTTTTCAAAGTTTGTGTGGGGAGACTGCCGACCCGCTGCGCTCTTCTGCCCTACACCGACTCCCAGCAGAGGCACAGGCACGGGCACGGGCACCCTTAAATCCCATTTCTTTATCGATTTTTCATGTTCATGTTACAGTCGCATGGGCATACTTTATATGGCAATTGGTTGGGGGCTTTCACCCCTCCTTTGGGGTAAGCAACCGGCACAGTTTCATTTGGCGTGTTGCCGTTTTTTTTATTTTCTTTTTCCTTTCTTCCTGTTGTTGCTTTGTCAAATCTTTCCCCCACTCCCCCTCTCCCTCTCTCTCTCCGTCTCAGTTACTCAGGACTTTTTTAATTTTTTTGGGGCGCGAAGAAAATTAAAGGTAAAATTTTATTTATTGGAAAATCACTTAAAACCTCATTAAACTCCAGAGCAGAGCGACAAGTCCAGGCGGCTTAGGCTAAAGCCTATCAGCACATTAAAGTGCACAGCTCGAGCCCCCACACCCACACATCCCTCGCCATCACTCACCCAGAAATGTATACATGAAGTCCTCTAGACCCCTCTCCCCTCTCTTTCTTCCACAACTCTCGCAAATTAACAGCCAAAGGACCAATGACCAATATGCTGAATGCCAGGCATTGTCCATGGCTGACCACGCGTAGCAGGAGCATTTTTATAAGCGGACAAACGATTTTATACATTAAAGTATTTAAATTGATATAAACAAAAAAAAAAAAACAAAAAAACAAAAAAACAATTGTGCAATAAAAAAAAAAAAACAAATTATTATTATTATAAAAAAAATAAAATATATACAACAAAAATAAAAAAACAAAAACAATTTTTCTAAATGTTCATAAAACTTTGCGCCAAATGTCTTCCGGAATTAATTGTCGTGAAATTTTCGTATTTTTGGAAATTTTGATTTGGAATCAAAAAAATCAGAGAAATCGACAAAACAATGCAAATGACAAAAACAACAGCCTGAGCAAAACTAACAACGGCGGCAACAACAACAACAACAACAACAGCAGCAGCAGTGACAGCGGTAGCAGCGCCAGTGGCAGCGGCAACACCAACACCAACAACAACAACAGCGTCAAACAATACAATAAAAATCACAGCAACCGAAATAGCAGCAGCAGCAGCAACAACAACAACAACAACAACACAAGCAGCAAAGTCGTCGCCACAGTGAAAGTGATAAAAAATCAACAACAACAACAGCAGCAGCAGCAACAACAACAACAAGCGAAAACTTTTAATAAAAAATTCAATAATTTAAAGGCGCACACATTTACGCCCAAAAATCTGCATATTTTGCAAAAGGGTTAAAAAAATAAAATAAAATAAGAAATTTTTGCTACAAATCAAAAAAAAAAACTAAAAAAAATTAATTTTAAGATTTTTTACGTGAAATAAATAAAATAAAAAAAGATTGCTTTAAAATTTTCAAATAGCAAAAATTTATATAAAAAAAATAAAAAAATCATTATATACAAAAAAAATATATATACATACGCGAACAAGTGTCTTATTAAATAGTAAAAAATAAATAATAATAAAAAATATATAAATAAATACACAATTTAGCAGATCCAACAAAAACAACAACAAAACAAATTTAGTACCTACAGGCCTGATAACGTTAAAGATCGGTTATAAAAAAAAAAATATATATATATATATAAATTGGCATGTTAAAATAAAATTATAAAAAAAAAGAAAATAAAATTTATATAAAAAAAAAAATTAGTTAAAGGCGCTTGGAAGAATTCGGAACGCCTATCCCTCACTGTGATATTAGTAATTCACATTTACCAAACATTTATAATTTTTATCAAAAAAAAAAAACCAAGAAGAAGAAGAAAAAGCAGAGAGCAGAAGAAAGCCAAAAGTGTCTGCTTATTTTGGCTTCAAAAATAAATAAATAAAAACATTTAACTGTATACAAAAAATAAAAAAACTTATATACAAACATTTAAATAAAAAAAATATATAAAAAAAAACTTTACATATTTACAAAAAAAAAAATATAAACAAAAAGAAAATATTAAGCAAATCAATTTACCTTGTTAAAATTTCAACAAATTGAAATAAAAAAAAAAATAATTATATAAAACAGAAACCCTTAACCAAATTGTGCATTCAACTGCAAAAACAAAAAGTTTCATAAAAAAAAAAAAAAAAAAAAAACATTAACCCTTTAAATATACTGGAAAACGCTTGCGCCCTTGCCACATGGGCCCCAAAGAGCCGTGCGTGTGTCTGTGCAACTCAACGTCATTATCATCATCATTGACGGCGAGCTCATCATTATTAACTGAATCAGCGGAATCAATTGTGTCTTATGTACGTCAAGTTGCCCGGCAGCTTACCACGTATTAGTGTTTCATTTACAATAAAGTCGCAATAATATAATTATGTATACGCAACGTATGTTTGACATGTGGAGCAGCGTCACTTCGAAATTGGAAGCACACGCAAGTAACTTGGGTCAAAGCAACGTTCAATCCCCAACTGGACAAAATAATTCAAGCGGTTCAATAAAAGGTAAAACCAAAAATTCCAAAAATAAATAAATAAAAAAAACAAAATATATATAATTTTTTACTGAGACAGCGAGAGAGAGAAAGAGAGAAAAGTAACTAGAAAAGCAAAATTAAAAGACTGCATAATACTTTATAAAATAATAAGAAAGTAAGGTAATCGCACTCGGACTCGGTTACTCAGTCACTCAGTCAATCAGTCAGTTGGTTGCCTGGGAAATAAACCAAAAAAAAAATAATATATATATATATATATAAACCAAAAAACCCGGGCAATTCGAAGGTTTTATACACTTTTTGAAAATGAGAAATAAAGAAATTTTATCAGAGAGAACTTCTCTCTAAAAAGTCTTTGAGACTTTTGAGATTTTGAAAATATTAATTCCGAATTCCTTAACTTGAATTTGTGAAAAGTCTTGAGCTATAGCTTTCTAGCTTTAGCTTTCGACTAATTCCAAAATTCAAGAGAAAATTCCTTTACTTAAATTTTTCAAAAGTCTTGAGCTATATTGAGGGAATTCAATTGGTTTTTAAGTGCTAAGACACCTTAAAAATACGATTGAAATCCTTAGAAATTAAGCTTAAAATCATGAGAAGCCTATAAATGGAACTTGGTTTAGAAATCCATAAATTCCTTGCTTAAAAATTAAACTCACTTAATGCTCTTTAAAATAAGATCTTGATTGAATTATAAATAGATGAAAAATCCTACCAAGCCTTTAGTCCTTGAGCTCATAAAGGTTTGAGTTATTTAAAGAAGAGCTTGGGAATTTTTGAAGGAGAAAATCTTTAAAAGATATCATCAAACTTAATTGAAAGATCTTCTTTATTAAATCTGTGAAAATCATAGACTTGATTGCACCAATTCTGAGCTGGAAAAGTCTGGAGCTGTATTTGGAGGCCTTACTGGATTTCTATTTTCTGAAAAATCCAGAGCCATATTAGGAATCCTTTCTAGGTTCCTATAAAGCTTGACACCTGAAGTCCTTAAGTCTATAATTTCCTCTAGTTCTGAGTTGGAAAAGTCTAGAGCTATATTAGGAGGCGTTACTGGATTTCTATAAAACTTTGACACATGAAGTCTCCAAGTCTGTAATTTCCTTAAGAAAAATCAGCTTTGAAAGATAAAATAAAATTATGAAATGATGAATATCTCCAAAAATCAAATATGATCTTCCATCCATCCATCCATCCTCATCCTCATCCATTAAAGATTAAAAATAAAAGATCTAACGCTTCTCTGACAAGAAGAAGGTTTTATTGAATTTGATACCAAAAATATATTAATTTTTCAAAAACTGAAAAAAGGTATACCAAATCAGTTCAAAATCTACGAGAAGTGTAGTGAAGTCGGGGCCTGAGTCGCTGAGTCGTTGATTGTGTTGAGCTGACTTTGCCTTTGCCTTTGCCATTGCCTTTTGGCTGGCAGTGAAAGTCACTTAAGCTTCAGTTTCAGTTTCTCAACTGCCAAAAGCCACACAAGCAAATCAAGCTACCACCACAGCCACAAAATTATTTTAGGGAAACCCATGAAATTCGTAAATGAAGAAAGACACAAAATAAAAAATACAAAAAAAAATATTACGAAACATTATTTCATACAAATACAAATAAAGTGGACATAATCATATATAAAAATATGCACTTTGTATTCAAAATGAAATAATTTATTAGATCCGTGTGTGTGAGCGTGTGTGTGTGAGTGTGGAGTGTGTGTGTTTTGACAATTAAAATAATTCGATATGGCAATCAGTGTTGTGCGTATTTTGATTTCTTTCAAAAGTAACAAAAATTTTAATATCGATACTATCGATACTATCGATACTATAGTATTGTGGATCGAAGAATAGGGGGAAACATCAAAGTCATTCAATGACTTCTCAATTTAAGAGGAAGACTAGCTCTTTATATGGTATTTATCACCAGCACTGCCAACTTGATCTGGATAAAGTGGATCATATAAATTGAGCTTTTCGAAAAATTTCAGGCTTACGGAAATGAGCCCTGCCAACTTATTCCTTCAGCAGGTCTCAAATTATAGAAAAATGCTGAAAAGAAAATTTTTAGATTGGACATTTTAACCCCCGAAGCTTCTCAAATTTTAGGACTTGGCTGAAACATTTTTCGATGTTTCTAAAATAGACTAAATATTTCCGGCCCTAACAGTATCTTCAAGTCTCTCATGTTGATCCTCTGGGCCTGACCACTTGTTGAGAAGAGACCTAGGAAAGTTCATCCATTCCAGCCAAGCCAACTGAATCGTGTAGCCTGAATTAGACTTTACTAATTACCATATTCAAAGACCTGCCTAATGGTCACTCAGTAAAAAATACTCAATTTGCAAGACTTGGCACCTTTGGCCCTGCCAACCTGTCATAAATTAAAGACAATGACGCACATATTCGCTTAATTGACTTTTACAATTCTTTGTTTCTTTTTTTTTTTGTCAAATTTTGCAACTTTTATAACACACTCACACACACACGCACACACACAGACAAGGCTGTGTTGGTAAAATAGAGAAACTTGTAAATTAAAATTCGCGCGGCAGCAATAAAAACCGATATTGTAATGCCAAAAAAAAAAAATGTTTGTATATATTCGAAAGACCAGCAGCCACACACAAATGAAAGTGAATATGATTGTGTGTTAGTGTGTGTGTGTGCGTGTGTGCGTAACCAAGAGATTTAAATTTAAATGATAAAAAAAATTTTGTTTTTTTTTTGCTTCGTCATTTTTAGTAAAAACAATTTTGCAAACTGCAATACACAAATTTTTTTGTTGGCGTTGGCAAAATTGAATTATTTTTGGGAAAAAAGTGAAAATGAGCAAAGGAGGGAGAAATTGGAAATTCTTGGCAGTTTTTCCTTAACTTCTTTCGAATTGATACGAATTAAGCGAGTCTAATGAAATGGTCTATAATTTCTCGGGGCTCAGCCCAAAGTGGAAATAAATTGAATGAATTCTGTCAGCCAACGAGTTCATTTCCCTTGACTCGGCCCCGGCCTAGCCCGACCCAGCCCGGCCCGGCCTCTTATCAGCCTCACACGCACAAAATTTAATGCGTCCGGAACTTGAGTGGGTGGCTGAGGAAGAACTCTGGCCAAAATTCGGTGCGGTCTTTGACCTCGGCTCTGTTCGGGCAAACCGGACAGGGCAATGCCTTTTGCGATTGTAAAAGTAAATAAATAATGAGCATTCGTCATGCGGTCAGAGCCGTCAGTCGCCGTGGCATCTAAACACTGTTTGAGGACCTTTACTTCATTTGCTATGCAGCCCATAAATCTTAATCACATCTACTAAAAATCGCAGCTAAGCCTAAGGTGGGGGACGCCCAGTGGAAAGAGCTATCGCCGATAAGCTGGATCTGGTTTTAATTGAAATTAAATCGAGTCTATCTGAGAGGCTTTTCTGTTTCATTCCAGCCCATCAAGTTTGAATATTCCACTGTTTCCATATTGATCTATGGTCTTGGGTTCCTTGGTATTCCTCTGTTCCATTCAAAGAGGCTTTTCTGTTTCATTCCAGCCTATCAAGTTTGAATATTCCACTGTTTCCAAGTTGATCTATGGTCTTGGGTCCTTGGTATTTCTCTGTTCCATTCGAAGACTTGAGAATTCTTCTTCAAACAGTTCCACAACAGATCTATCCATTTCTATGTCTATTTTATCTGTGAGGCTTTTCTGTTTCATTCCAGCCTAACAGGTTTGAATATTCCACTGTTTCCAAATTGATATATGGTCTTGGGTTCCTTGGTATTCCTCTGTTCCATTCAAAGACTCGAGAATTCTATTGTTTCAACCAACAGTTCTATCCATTACTATATCTTTTCTTTTCAATTAAAAAAATTTATAGATCCAAAGGTTTGCTTTCAAGGGGGTCTCCTAGAGAGTCTAGAGTATTCCACTCCACTTGTTCCATTGATTCAACGAGCACCTCTTGCGGTTTCATTAGGAACTTCATTCGCATATTCTAGCGAATTCCTATTTAGGATAGCGAATCTAGTGTAGTCCATTCCACTTGTTCCATTGATTCCATCACCTCTGCTTTTTCATTAGGTTCTTCTTCCAAAATTCTAGGAATCTATTTAATTATTTGCTTCCTTTCGGTTTCATTTAACTTGTTTCATTCCACTGTTCCCAAGCACTGCTTCCTTTTACTATTCCTTTCCACTTTTCCTTTCAACCATTTCCTTCGGCCATTTGGCGACTTTTGCTCCGGAAAAAGTCGAAGAAAAAAATTGGAACTAGAAACACCCTCGCCTTTTGGAATTATTGCGTGTGTCGGTCATAAAAAAAAAGAAAATGTATAAACAAAATGCTTGCCATTTATTTTCACTTTGTAGGCCGAACAAAAAAAGGCAAAAGCAATTAAAACAAAACAAACGAATGGCAACGGAAACATTTGTCCATTGTCCAAATTGCAGCCCTTAGATATACAGTAAGCCCCTGGCCAAGTTGCTTCCGTAAAAAAAAAAAAAAAAATCAAAATGTTCAAAAAAAGTTTCTTTATTAAAATTTTCACTTCATCTGGCAAATTTGCTAAAAAAGAAAGACAACAAAAATACGCGACAATAAAATGTGAAACAGATAGCAAACTGAAAGAAATGCGACGTAAACAGAAAGCAGAAAGCAGCCAAAAAAAAAACCAAAAAGACTCAACGAAAGCACCAAGAAGAGGAAGAAGAAGAAGAAGAGGGAACGGCAGAGGCAGCCCTTCTGCCCAGTGCAGCGATCGGCCAAAAAAGAAAGAAATAAAAAATCTAAAAGAAATTTTACACAAAAAGAAAGACCGAAAAAAAAAATTCAGAGTCGTTGCCGACGGACACGAGTGAAATGCTTTTAACTTTTGCTGATTGTGTAGTCTAGGCACACACTCACACACTCACACACACACACACACACACACACACGCATACACGTATGCATAAACACCTCTACGCAGCTTGCAGGCCCCCGCGCCCGCCGATCAACAAACTAAACAAGCTAAAAGCAAATCGAGTGCGATAGTTGCGTGAGTGTGCCTGCGTGTGTGCGTGTGTGTGTGTGTGTGAGGCGACGAAACTATTAAACTCAGTGAACGACGTGCAAGTATCTGCCCCAGCCAAAAAGCCCCAACACACAAGCGAACGAATCGAACGGCGACGAAGCGTCAAAAGCCAGCAAAGCACAATCAGCGAGCGTCGCTGCCGACAACGCAACGTTGGCGTCGTCAACGTCAACATAGTAAAAGTCTAAAATCGACAAAAAATTTAATTTCGGCGGTCATTCACCCGAACTACGCCACACACACACACACAAACGCTCAGCGCTTGCTCAGCCCATCAGCTGAGGGGAAGAGCCACAAAATGCGTGTATAGATTAGTCAGTGTTGTACTTATGTGTCTGTGTGTGTGTGTGAATCTAGCGGGTTTTTATGCGGGAGCGTTGCCGACGTCACACACAAAACAACTGTTAGGCAGAGAAGCACCAAAAGTAGAAAAATAAGAAGAAGCTAAAGAAAGGAGAAAGAGTGTGGGAGATATTACAACATAAAAATAAGAAGAAGAAGAAGAAAATTCTTTCGCTTTCATAGTCACAGAGAAAAGAAAAAATAAGCAACCACAAAAGAGCAGTCAGAGCAGAAGACTTTCTTTGTGTATTTCAAAAAAAAAAAAAAAAAGCGACAAAGAGTGAGAGAGAAAGAGAGAGAAAAAAAATAATAATAAAATTATTACATACGCATAAAAAGCTATGCAGCGTTGCTTTGACTCTTTGGCCGTGTGTCGCCGTCGGCAACGCTGCCGGCTTTGGCTTTGGCGTCGGCTTCTAAGACTGATTAGAGTGCGTGCCAAAGAGAGAGAGAGAGAGAGAGAGAGAGAGAAGAGAATGAAATAAAGAGAGTGCACTCCCCTTTCTAATCACTTCACTCAGTCATTCTGTTAGCTTTTGTGTTGACAATTATTGCGTGAATTTCACTGTTATGTTATTCTTGTTGTTGTTGTTGTTGTTGTTGCTATTTTTATTTTATTTTTTTTTGTGTTGTCTTCTTCGTTTTGCCTTGTTTAGTTTTAATTGTCTTTGGTCTTTGACTTGTAGGCCGTTAGCCGGCTAATTTGATTTTGATTCACACGCTATTCGCATGTTAAATAACTGTAAATACACACACACTCACACACACACACACATGGAGACGTGAAGGAATTATAACTGCCCAGCCCACACTTGATACCGTTAGAACCGAAATACTCACTCACTCTCGTTGAGAACCTATTTTTTTCTTTGTCTTCTTCTTTCCTTTTTGGCGGGTGGTTGAACTTTCGTCTTCCTCTTCTTCTTCTATTTTGAGCTTCTAGTCAGTTTTTTCGGGCATTCCTCGTTTGTCTTCTTATTCAGTTTTGATAGTTCACAGATGTTTGTAATTGTTCAAAAAAAAAAAAAAAGAAAAATTATTAATTTATTTACACACACACACACACATGTCGCCCTCGTCCTACACACATGTTCAAATAATCAAAGCCTGTATGTGTGTGTGTGTGTGAGTGTGTAAGTCATAAATAAAAAATCCATTTCATTTCTCTTCTTCTTCTTCGTTGTTTTTTTTTTTGGCAAGGAATTTCCCACTGTGTGTGTAAATATTTTGGAACAGTTTGTCTGGCATAAAAAAAAAAAAAATAATAAAAACTTAAATGGAGCAAATTTCGAAACTATTTGCTTTTCTTTTAGCATTTTGTTTTTTTTTTTATCATTGTTTTAATTGTTTTTTGTTTTTATTCATTTGAGTTCATTAGCATTTGTCCCAATAACTCGAAGCAAATGTGAAATTCGGTTTATTCGATTTTTAATTCACACGCAACTTTACATTTCCCGTAAAGAACCTGCCGACAATCAAGTGTGAGAAAGAAGAAGAAGAAGAAATAAGATAGAATTTCCCAGCCCAAAGAGAAGAATAAATTTGGAAAATAGAAACCCGAAATAATTTCGAGGAAGAAGCTCTTTCTAAGCCCAATAGAACCCATCCCCCTTTATAAGGTATGAAAGAGCATGGAGTATGGAACCTGAAAACTTCCAACTAAAAAATAGAAACCCGAAGGAAGAAGAGGAAGAATCCTGGAAGTTAAAAAGCTCTTTCTAAGCCCAATAGAACCCATTCCCCTTTATAAGGTATGAAAGAGCATTTTTCTTTAAAAAAAAAATCCAATTGGAAAATAATCTTTGGACTCTTTCCCGATTATCTCAAAGACAAATGAGCTTATTTATTGAATGACAGAGTTACTCGCTTTTCAACTTGCCAAACAAATAAACTATTATTCTTTGCTAGTTTCCACTCTATATATATATAATAGATGTGTATATATATATTTATTTTTTTTTTTTTATAAAAATGAGATAAGCTAACCACAAATGTGTGTCATAAGGCCACAACTTCAATGCTACCAGACAAGAAAGAAAAATAATGCAAAGCCCTGATCGGGCCACTATCACTTCATTTTTGAAAAGGGAAATTCAAAATTTCGAAAAATCTAATTAGAAAGAAAGGGATGGAGAAAGAGAGAGAGAAAACATTTAAAAAAATTTTATAATCTAACTTCAGTTGATTCTGGCAAAGCTCGAGAGATGGAGTGGACTGATCAAAAGTCAACTTAGCAAGACTGAGATAGAAAGAGATCAAGAGAGGGAGAGAGAGAGAGAGATGGAGCAAAACAAATACGCAATGCCTCAGTGCCCCTGGGACAAAATGACAAAGCCTCTTAACTTCTAATGATATTGTTGTCGCTATTTTTGTTGCTCTTGCCATTGTGTTGTTTTTGTTGTTATGACCATTATAATTATTGTTGTTGTTGTTGTTGTCACTGCGTATCTAATCTATGCAACTCTCGCATAGTTTCGTATTTGAATGTGCGTGAGCTTCTCGCCCCAAAACGATACACACACACACCAACAACAACAAAAACAAAACAAAAAGATTGCATGTTAGCTGTGTCTATGTGTGTGTGTGTGTGAGTGTGTGCATTTGCCCCACAATGCATCGCTGGCAGCTGGTGGCCCCACAACAGGCACACAACCACAGAAATACCAAGCACATAAAACAGAATGAAAAAAAAAAAACCAAACCAAACCGAACTGCACCGAACCAAACACACGGCGCGCCAAATGAATAGACGAATGTTTCTTTGTATGTGTGAGTGTGTGTGTGTGTGTTTGAGCACGAAAACGGCAAAAGCAAAAACAACAAGAAGAATGAAATAGGCAACGCCATCAGCCTAACCCCACACACAGAGACAGCAGACCAGTGCAGTGTACAGTGTCGCCCCCTAGCGGCTATTGCCGCTCTCTCTACTTCAGTTTGCTATTTGCTGTTGCTGTTGCTTCTTCTTCTTCTTCCTACCGCCATACATCTACGCTGTCGACAAGTTAGAGGCGAGTGCGCCAACAAATGCGAAAAACTGGGACAAAGTTGAACAGACGAGCCAAGGACGGATATTAGTGCGCACAGTTGCATGATGAAGCGCCGTACTCGTTGTTGTTGTTGTTGCTGTTATTGTTATTGTTATTGTTGTTGTTGTGGCGGCATAGACCGAAGTCAACAGCAATGAAAACAACAAAAACAACAACAATTACAATTTGAAGCGGCAGCAGCAGCAACAGCAACAACTAAACTAACAACAACAACAACAAAAACAATAACAGCAATAACAACAAAACAACAACAACTGCAGTTGACTGCAATACAAAGTGGAAAAAACAAAATGAATAGTTTTTATTGTTGTTGTTGCTTTTGTTGTTAGTTAAAGACGACTGCATATAAATTATATATACATATCGTCTATATATGTATTTATGTACATAAATAAATACACACAAAATTATATACTAGAATAGTCGGTACAGTAGTCACTCGAACAAAGCCCCAGAGATGAGAGCGAAAAAATTCTTGAGAAAATTCTTTTTTTTATTATAAAAATTAAATCGTTTTAAGAAATTTAAAATGAAGATCAAAAAATAAATTTGGAAAAATTTATTAAATTCAAAAAAAAATAAAAAAAAAAAAAAAAAAAAAAAAAAAAAAAAAAAAAAAAACAAAAAAAAAAAAAATTAAAAAAATATTATTAAATTTCAAACTAAAAAAATAATAATAAATAAATAAAAAATTCCTGATTTTAATAGAAAATACAACTCTTTTCTTTCTTCTCAAACCAAAAAATAAATTTTGAAAATTTTCTTAAATTTCAAATTAAAAAAAAAATAATAAAAATAAATAAATAAAAAATTCCTGATTTTAATAGAAAATACAACTCCTTTCTTTCTTCTCAAACCTTAAAAATTGAAATAATTCTTCATAACTGAAGAATAAAGAGAAGAAAATATTTTGAGGGAGAAAAAGGAAATAATTCTGAGCTCAAAATACTTCAAATTATACATTTTCCTTAAATTCTAAACAATAGATGGCGCTTTTGTTAGTGAGTCAAGAACTTATTTCAATCTTCCAGGTCTTCACTGTTTTTTGTCAAATTAAATTCTAGATAATTTTTTTTTTTATTTATTTATTTTTTTGCTCATGTATTCATTCCAATTTATATGTTTATGTATTTTTGGGTGTGTGCATGTGTTGTTCGTCGCAAACGAAAATTACAAGCTGCGAGTGGAAATACTTCTGACTGATCGAGACAACTGACTTTGACTTGTCTGTTTGTGTGTGTGTGTGTGTGTGTGTCGGAAAAGGAGAAACTCTTATTATTATTATTATTTTTTTGTATTTTCTTTTAATATAGACAGATGCAACTTGTTGTTGTTGTTGTTGGCTTGTTTTTTCTATTTATTTTTTTTTCTATCTTCTAGAATCTCGAAATTGCGTATACGCCACTGCGACCCAACCACTTTTCGTGCTGTATTCTTTTTAGCTGTTTGCAAGTTTCTAATTTTTTTTTTTGTGAGTCTATGCCAAGCCAAAAAGTATCAATTAACGTGTTGGAAAACCAGTTTTTCCACTTAAGTCAGACCAGGCCAAAAAAAAAAGTTTCCACCAAACGGCAATGAATGGATTTTCTTTAAGATTGCTTTTTTTCTGAGCACATTTAATTCTAAAATTACACACACACACACACACAAAGACAAGTTTGACTTTGCATTTGTATGTGTTTTCGTGGCAAAGTTCGCCATTTTTGTGTCTGTGGCTCAACTTGAAAAAAAAAGGCACAGAAAAAATCTTGTTTTGGGCAATTTGCAATTTTCTGTTTGCTGCAGTTTTGGGTGTTCTTTCATTGTTGTTGTTGTTGGTGGTGTTGTCTTGATTTTGGTGTTTCACTATCAGCTAAGTTGCAGTTTTTTTTTCACTTAAATACCATAAATAATTGGCTATTTAAGTTGCTTTTGTTGTTCGTTTGCTGCTTCGAAAAATTGTGCAAACATAAAAGAGTCAACTTACACACACACACATACATACTCGTCTGTATGTGTGTGTGTGTGTGGTTGTATTTGCTGTGGCTTTTGAGGTTTTCAAGGTATTTTTATGCACCGAGCTTTTTTCGTTTATGTTGTGTCGCCATCGCCATCGCCATTGCCTTTGCCTTTGCCTTTGCCATCGCCATCTTCGCTGCATTTGAAGCGTGCATAAATAATTCAAAAGGCCTACATTTTACTTGTTTTATTGTAGTTGTTTTTATGGGAAATAGAAGTACGTGTCTGTGCATAGTTTACCATTGTTATGTTAATTATTAGAACTCTGCATTCCCATTAGAAATCATAGAAAAATGCCAGCATATCGTGTGTAAATCGTGGAATTCACATTCTTCAAACAAAATAATGAGAACTTACAGGTCTTTTCAATAGGCTAGCGTTTGTCAGAAGTTCTAGAAAATAATTCAAAAATTTCAAAAAAAAAATTTACTTCATAAATCTGTCAAAAAAAAAAAAAACTAAAATTAGTCAAAGAAATCTTTAAAAAAAATCTTTTAAATTTTTATCAGAAATTCTAAATAAATAGAGCCGATTTAATTAATAATTATCAACGACAGGAAACGTATACTAATTCTTAGGTTCAAAAAACTATTTCGCACAATTTCAGAAAAAAAAAAATTAAAAAAAAAAATTCATAAATCTGTCAAAAAATAACTCTGCAGAAATAGTCGAAATTAATGCCTAAAATTAGTCAAAAAAATCTTATAAATTTTTATTAGAAATTCTAAATAAATAGAACCGATTTAATTAATAATTATCAAAGACAGGAAACGTATACTAATTTTTAGGTTCAAAAAACTATTTTTCACAATTTCAAAAAAAAAAAAAAAAAATTAAATAAATAATTCATCTGAATCATTTGGCTTGGGATTTTAGCAGCACTTCAGCCATTTCAGCCAAAATGCTCAATAACTCAAAACTAATTTCACTTAGTTTTCAACACTTGAAACGTATACGTGATTTTTTCGTCAATAGGCGTAATATTTTTAAATAAAAAAAAATTAAGTCTACTCACACACACACACACCAAACACACACACATATGTACTCACTTTCTGAGATGAACGGTAATTTGTTTTATTTTTTTTTTCGTTGAGAATTTATAAAGCTTGTAAGAGATTTGAGTGGCTTCCTAACTGTTCAGAAAAAGTGGAGGAAAGCAGGCGAAACGATTTACCGTTTATATCAGAAATTACATCATTTGTGAAATGTTTTGCTTAATTTGTTAATCAAAGCAAACCTGGCAACAGCAAAGGCAACGGCAACAATAACAAAAGAAAAGAAAAAGTTCTTATGGGTCAGTAAACTCTCGACGAAAAATTTTTATTTTATTTGGTTTTTGTTTCTGTTTTTTTTTTTTTTTTTTTTTTTTTTACAAAATTTCTCACTTTGTTGGTCTGCGTGTGTGTGTGTGTGTGAATTCTTTTTGTTGGCCATAAAACAACAACAATAAAAGCCCAAAAGGAACGCGGCAATGGCACGTACTTCACATACACAGACACACTCTCACACACACACACACACACACATACACATATGAAATGTGCGAAATGTAAACATTACAAAAATGCCAAAGTGCTGCCAAAAATGACGCTGACGATGACGCTGACGCCAGCTTTGCCGGTGACGCTGACGTTGGCGCTGACTTCACAAGTCACAAGTCCGTTAGCTTAAAATTTTCTCTTCTTCTTCCTTTTCTCGGTTGTGCTTAACTTCTGTCGAGGTTAGGCCGAGTGTCTCCTGTCACTGGCATATTTGCGCGTAAATTCAAATTAAATTGCAATATTTCCAACTTCTATTGAGATTAAGAATGCCAAAACAACACCAACAACAAAAATAAGAAGAGAGCAAGAATAAGAAGAAGAAGAAGAAGCACGGCTAAAACGAATGAATGAAATTGTTGGTCAAAGCATTTACAAATTCTAACGGCGTCGCTCATACACGGCATGCAAATTGTAAGCAAAAAGAAGAAGAAGAAGAAAAAACGAGGGGGAATGAAAAAAAGAAAGCGCCTCAACTCAGTTAGGAATTACGTAGACAGCATGTTCACAAGCTGTGCCTGATCTAACGGAATTTTTGCACACAAGCACACACACATACTGGGGGGAATAAGAGAAATAGCGTCTAACCGGCTAAAGGAAAAGACATCCGCCCCCCGTCTCTCATGGACAACCTAAAACTAACCCGCCCGCCGCGCTGCCCTTTTCACTGACAGCCAGCCAGCCAGCCATCCAGCCATCCAGCCATCCAGTCAGTCAGTCATTCAGTTGCTCTGCCGGCAGCATCAGTGCTGCCAGCAAAACAAGTTTCAGTTCAGAACCAAAACACACAACACAGAGCAACCAAGCAAAGAGCGAAAGAGAGAGAGAGAGAGAGCCAGCACTCTCTTAGCTTAGAATAAACAGTTAGGTGTTCAAGAGTGACCAGCGCTGCCGACGTAGGCGCTGCTGCTAGTGCTGCTTCTGCCTCTTCTCACATTCGCATTCGCGCGCACTCACACAGTCGGTGTGCTGTTGCTGCTTTGGTTGACGTTGTTGTTATTGTTGTTGCTGTTGTTGTCGTTGTCGGTTTGGTGCATTGACCCCACAGCAAGCTGACCCACTTACGAAGTTGCTTTTTTGCTTTGGCGAATATAAACGACGGCGCGAATTCGTATGCGAAGTTTGTGTAATTTTTTTTCTTTTTCTTTCTTTCTTTATAACCGAGTGAGCTGGTGAAGCTCGTGCTGCCACTTCGTGACTGACTGACTAACTAACTCTCTTGAATGTCTGACTGACTGACAACAGAGTCACACATAGACTTGTGCAATACCCAAGCTGGCAGAGCTCGAAATAGAAGCCAGTCCAAGTCAGTTGATTCAGTCAGTTTGTGAGCCTCTGAATCAGGCTCGAATCGGCTCGGCTCGGCTCAGCTCGACTGGCCTCTCTGTTAGCCGGCAAAGACTTTGGCTTGTCTTGTCTTGTCTTGTCTTGGATCTGGTTGAATCCTCCAGCGGTACGAGGCTCTCCGGTATTATGCATTCTTTTTTGTTTTCCTTATTTTTATTTGATCATTTCATTTGGCTGCTCTCACTCAGGTTTGTTCATTTCATTTGCCTTGTTGCACTTTTTGTAGTTTTTTTTTTTATGCGTCCGAAAAAAAATACACAGCAAATCACTTGAGTGTCAGTGCGAATGGAAATAAATGAGCGTGTGTGTGTGTGTGTGTGTGCGAAAATGTGTGTGTGTGTGTGTTTGATTTTTTTCGCACATATCGTTGCATATTAATTGCGGTTATTTTTGTTGCTGTTATTTTTTTTGCATATTTACACTGCAGTCTCTCTCTCTCTCTCTCTCTATCTCTCTTGGTCTGTGTCTGTCTCGCTTGTTTGGTGGGGCTTATTTTTGTTGATTTTTCCGCCTGCAATTGCAATAAAGAAGAACATATTAATTTTGACTGGCTGGCTCGGGCAGCAAAATAAAAAAAAAATACTAAAAAAATACCAAAAAAAAAATATATAAAAAGGCAGGCAAATTTTTTCTTTTATTTTTTTATGAAATTCCAATTTCTTGTTTGGCTTTTTGACTGCACCGTTCATTTTAGCACCTCATTCAGCTGGCCTCGTCATCTTCTTCTTCTTCTTTTTTCTGCTTCTGCTGTTGACCCCCCCTCACGCACTTCTCTTAGTCAGAATTTATCGCATATAAATTGCCACTTATGAAAACTTGTTGGCCATTGCAATTGCCAATTTCATATCAACTTTTTTGATACAAGATTTTTTTTTTCTGCTTTTTCTTTTTTGTTGTTGTTATTTTTTGTTCAGTTGTCAATTTGTTGTTGTTGTTATTTTTTTTCGCCTCTGCCAAGACTGTTGAGTTAATTAATTTCTGTAGTGGATTTTTGTGCACGAAACATTTACATGATTGATTTATGAATACGAAACTATTTGGTGTTGCTGTAATCTCCCCCAAAAAAGATAAGCAAGTTTTTTTTTTAAGACCCTCGAGAGTAAGCTTAAATTTGATATATAAAGAAAAATTCCTTATTTCCTTAATTTATTGTTTCTTCTTAGAATTAAAAAAAAAAAATATTGAAAAATCATAATTTTTGAGATTATATAAAATTCCAAAAGTAATTTTTAGATAAATGTGAAGCAATTTTATTCAAATTATTTAAAGCCTTTAATTTCCCAGGAGCTTAAGCTTGGGGATCTGAAGATTCCAGGACTCGAGTTCTTTAAAAATGAAGGTTAATCTCAAGGAAAGTGCACTCGCCTGGGGACCTTGAGATTTGAATTGTGAGAAAGTCTATGGGAAGTTCTATCTTTGCAGGAATTTCGATTAGCTCAGGGATCTCAAAGTCCTTAAATGGGGAAGATGAGCAGACCAACCAGTTATAAGTTTTAAGGTCTCAGTCTGAAGGAAGGTGTACTGGCTTAAGGATCTTGAGAAAGTCACTGGAAAGTTTTATTTCTTCCAGGAATTTCAGGTAGCTAAGGGATCTCAAAGTCCTTCAGTGGGGAAGATGAACAGACCATCAAGTCATAAGATTTAAGATCATATGTCTATGGGTCTCAGTCTTAAAGAAGGTGTAGAGGCTTAAGGATCTTGAGAAAGTCACTGGAAAGTTCTTTCTCTTCCAGGAATTATGGGTAGCTAAGGGATCTCAAAGTTCTTGAATGGAAATATAAACAGACTAAAGAAACTCAAAATGTAATGTCATCAGTTTTAAAAAATTTCATTTCCCGTTTTTAAACTCGTGACAAAGATTGAATTCCCAAGAAATTGGAGTCTCAAAGTCTTGCAGGAACTTGCCAGATATTCTAAAGGGATTCTGAGAATTAAAGAATCCACTTTTTTTAAAGCTGAAATGACTAGAATATTATTGAGATAAATTTATAAATATTTCGAGCTGATTCTGTTTTTGGTATTTTTCTTCTTCTTCTTGCGAATGCATTTTTAAAGAGCTTTAAATATTACATACATTTTGACAACAACAACAACAAAAAGCAATAAGCCAGCCGTTGAAGATGAATAATGTAAGGCAACAACCAAAACGACAACAAAAACAACAACAACAACAGATTGAAAAGCAATGTAATCGCCGTTGGCTGCTCTGCCGGTGGTGACGTCGTGCTGCTGTTGCTGCCACCGCCCAATCCTCCAGCAGGGTAATCAGTCTGCCTCGACCTCCCCCCCCTTTCTGGTCCAGCCAGTCTGTGACGACACACATTCGGAAAAGCGGTTTTTCTTGCCAAACTGCACTGAGCGTAACCACACTTGAAATACTCTTTCAAAATGCAAAATGCATTTGCCTAAGCAAGAGCAAAGAAAGACAGAGTAAGACAGAGAAAGAGAGAGAGAGAGCGAGAGCGAGAGCATGTGTTCCGAATTTAAGAGAGTCCAGAATGAAGAGAGTTTTTTTTTTTTCTTTCTTTCTTTTGTTTTGCTTGTGTGTTAGTGTGTGTGTGTATGTTTTTGTATTTCAAAGAGCAGAACTTTCTTTTCAAAATGTTTTTGTTTGTCTTCTTATTACTCATTTCACACACACACACACACACTCACTCTGGGGCCTGTGATACTGCCGTGTTGGTTGAGTTCATTGACACTTGAAAAACATTTCAGTCACTCACTCACTCACTCACTCAGTCAGTCAGTCAGGCACACATACACTCACTTACAGTCTTGCTTCTTATTCACTCAGCCGCTGCGGTGCTGCCTTGCCGCTCGTCAACTGTCACACATTTCTCCAAAGCGACGTCGACGGCTTGGCACATTTTTCATATTGAATTGAAATCAGCCAGTGTGTGCGCTTTGATTACGCGCGGACGCTGACGTGGATGCCGACGCCGACGTAGCCGACGTAGCAGCCGGCAGAGCACAGTTGCCGGCTCTCTGCCGCCGCTGGCTAACTCTGCCTGTCTGAGTTGATGTCTGCCTCGGTGTTTGTCTGCTTTCGGTTGAGCGCGCGCACATCGTTCATCCTCGTGGGTAAATACGCAAAACACTGGATTACACAATAGCCCCCATTGGCAGCGACGCAACAGTGGCAGCTGTGGCTGTGGCAGTGGCAGCAGCAGAGCAGCAGCAGTTGACGTATCAAAGCAGTGAAATGCAGTGAGACGCATTCAGTCTAAGTGAATGACTATGACTGTCAGCCCAGTCCCACCAGACAGACAGACAGACAGACAGACAGACAGGCAGTCATTCACTCATTTAGTCAATACAGTTGAGAGGATTCGGCAGCTTCTCTCTACCAATTTACTTTGTCTTTTTAGTTGGGCGTTTTGCCTGGTCTCAATGCCCCAGTGCGGATTTGCGGCAGACTGCATAGAACCAGTTCTGCTTATTTCTTTTTTTTTTACAAGTTTCACTCTATTTGAATTAAGTGTGTCTGTGTCTGTGTGTGTGTGAGAGTGTGTGTGAGTGTGTGTCGATCAGCTTGCCCTCTTAAAGCAAATTACATCATCATTGTCGGCATCGACGTTGACGTTATCCAAAGGATGGCTTGGTTACTGCCACCACAGATACCACCAGCACCAGCACCACCACCACCACCACCACCACCACCACCACCGTTCAAGTAGGGAATCCCAACAGCTGTCTTTCTCGATTCCAGCAACTGTCTGTCTCGGTTGATTGTCTTCGTGTCCCAAGTTTCAGAAATCACTTGAGCCGCCCTCTCATTGTCTAGGCAGACAAGTACTCTGATAGACACACTCACCCACACACTCACACACACACTTGCATGGTCTTGCTAATATTGCGCAATATTTATTCTTTTCATTGCCTGCTTTGTGAGTCTGAAACCGATTGCACAAAAAGTGGCCCATTTTCTGTTGACTAAAAGGAATATTTTATTTTTAAAGAAAATTCCCAAGCTGCCTGAAAAGATTTTTAAATTCGGTTTCCTCGAGTGAAAAAATGATCCATTGATTTCGCTTTTCTTTGAAAAGGGTTCAGAATTTTGTGAAAATTTTCTTATTCCTTTCTTTTTTAAAGTTCTGAAATATCTTTAGAATTTATTTAGAAGCTATCCATACTAGTCTTAACTGGTTGGAAGAGCTCAGCTTAGATTTAGATTTATTTATTTTTGGGAGAACCCGAAGAGCTGTTTCAACTCAACAGATTTTTCTGGAAAAACTTTTTGGGTACTTAACAATTGTGTGATTGATTCCCTATTAATCTGAAGAGGTAAGGATTCCCGAAATTCTTCAATTTGAAGAGTTAAGGATTCCCGAAGACTTAAGGATTCCTGAAATTCTTCAGACCAAAACAAAATCTTTGTATATATTTTTTTTTACCTTTTCTTTCTCTTTTATTTTCAGCTCAAATTGAAATAATTCCATGCAAAGTCTGTGGCGATAAATCATCAGGCGTGCACTACGGCGTAATCACCTGCGAGGGCTGTAAGGGATTTTTTCGTCGTTCGCAGAGCTCCGTGGTGAATTATCAGTGTCCGCGAAATAAGCAATGCGTGGTGGATCGGGTCAATCGGAATCGCTGTCAATACTGTAGACTGCAAAAGTGCCTAAAATTGGGAATGAGTCGTGATGGTATTTAGAAATAAAACCCACACAAAATATCACAATCATTTCATTTTGTATTCCACTTCATCATTATTATAATTTTTATTATTATATTTTTTTAAGTATTTTCTTATAATGAAATGAAAAACTTTATGTGATCTTCTTCTGTAGCTGTAAAATTCGGCAGAATGTCCAAAAAGCAGCGTGAGAAAGTTGAGGAGGAGGTGCGTGTCCAGAGGGCCATAATGCGGGCCCAAAGCGATGCGGCACCGGACAGTTCGGTCTTTGATACACAGACGCCCTCGAGTAGTGATCAACTGCATCACAACAACTACAATAGGTGCAGTATTGAAGGATATACGAGATGACAATCTCTGTTTGCCAAAAAAAAAATAAAGAGGCTTTTTTTAATTAATTTTTGAATATTTTGCTTTGCTTTTAATTTTTGTCTTTCATTCCAATCTCTTTGGCTTTCATTTTTGTTTGTGCTTCTCTCTCCCTCTCTCTCTCTTCCTTCGTCTAGCTATGGCGGCTATACGAACAACGAGGTCGACTACAACAGTCCCTACGGATACTCGGCGTCTGTGACGCCGCAGCAAACCATGCAATACGATATATCGGCCGATTATGTGGACAGCACCACATATGAGCCACGCAGTACAATGATGGATCCCGAATTTATTAGTCATGGTAAGTCCTTCCTTACAGGGCTCCTAGATGGGGTCCTTTTTGAGAGCTCTGTTTATTTGACACAAAATAGCATCGAAGTTCTTAGGAATAATAAATCTCCAGTTCTATTAGGATAGATTCTTTCCTTATCAAGGCTATCCAATATTTAAGTTTCTCAGCAAATAAAAATATTTGAACTTAGATCAAACTTAAATGTATATTTAAAATAGACGGAGTTAATACAGAAAGAATGTCTTGGGTAAACTAATAAGTTTAAATACTTATCCCGATTGTTTGTTTCTCAATTTATATAAGAAAGTATACCTTGATCCATTAAATAAAATATTATGGGATCTTAAATAAAAGATCGATCTTATCTAAATTTTTAACTTATTAAGCTGCTGTGTATCAGTTTCTAGGATCCTGAACTTTTAAGACCCCCCAAAAAAAACTATTGTTTATTAAATAAATTTTAAATTTTAGGTGATGCTTTCAGAACTCAAATTTATCCAAATAGATTGACCTAAGAGCAAGTTAATAGAGTCTTCAGAGACACACCAAACCTAGCAAGAAAAGGATCAGAGTGGGTGGAGAAATCGACTGAAGATTTAGGAAGTTAGAATCCATAGATTTTGATAGTCAGACTTTCAAGATTTTTAATTAGATACACCACTAGATGGCGCTCTGTTATCTATATTCTAGGCAACTCATAATTTTCATAGATTGACCTAAGAGCAGGTTAATAGAGTCTTCAGAGACTCACCAAACCTAGCAAGAAAAGGATCGGAGTGGATGGAGAAATCGACTGAAGAGTTAGGAAGTTAGAACCAATAGATTTCAATAAACAGACTTTTAAGATTTCTACTTAGATACACCACTAGATGGCGCTAATAAGATTGAAATTCATTATAACCTCTTTACTCTCTCTCTGTGATCTGTCTTAGCTGATGGCGATATAAATGATGTGCTGATCAAAACGCTGGCGGAGGCACATGCCAATACAAATACCAAACTGGAAGTTGTGCATGACATGTTTCGGAAGCCACAGGTAAGAGTATTTTAAATTTCTGCCTGAAAGTATGCTGATGAAAAAAATTTGTATCTATAGGATCTGTCGCGCATTATTTACTATAAGAATCTGGGCCAAGAGGAGCTTTGGTTAGACTGCGCCGAGAAGCTTACACAAATGATACAGAATATTATCGAATTTGCTAAGCTGATACCGGGCTTTATGCGTTTGAGTCAGGACGATCAGGTAAGTTATAAAGTGATAAAGATTTGGTGTTTAGTAAGAAGTATTAAAATTTGGTGAATCTTTCAGATACTCTTGCTGAAAACGGGCTCGTTTGAGCTGGCAATTGTGCGCATGTCCAGATTGCTCGATCTCTCACAGAATGCTGTACTATATGGCGATGTGATGCTGCCGCAGGAGGCATTCTACACATCGGATTCGGATGAGATGCGATTGGTATCGCGCATTTTCCAAACGGCTAAATCGATAGCTGAACTGAAACTGACTGAAACCGAACTGGCGCTGTATCAGAGTTTAGTATTGCTCTGGCCAGGTAAGTCAATCCATTTCGGAAATTTTTAAAACTATGATCCTCACTAATTTGACCCTAATTCTCTCGGTTTAGAACGAAATGGCGTGCGTGGTAATACGGAAATACAGAGGCTTTTCAATCTGAGCATGAATGCAATACGGCAAGAGCTTGAAACGAATCATGCGCCGCTCAAGGGTGATGTCACCGTGCTGGACACACTTCTGAATAATATACCCAATTTCCGGTAAGTTTTATTCAATTCCATTTGGGAAATTATTATTTAATCTTTTCAATTTCAATTTACAGCGACATTTCGATTATGCACATGGAAGCGTTGAGTAAATTTAAGCAGCAGCATCCGAATGTTGTTTTCCCGGCACTTTACAAGGAGCTCTTCTCAATAGATTCGCCGCAGGATCTGACATAACAAGAGCAGCAGTTTATGGAGACCACCGTGGCCGATGTGGCCGCTGGCTGTCCCCTAGAGATCCTGGCCGCAGCCTCACCCACAAATACCCCTCAGCAGCCGCCGTCGCAGCAGCAGCTGAGCGATGCCCTGTTGGATTAGAGGAGGCCGGAAAAATAGAAACAACAACAACAACAACACAACAACAAGAGGATGAAAAACAATAAACACATATAAGCAACTTTATCATGATTTAAGCTAGCATACAACCAAGGATGTGATCCTGGTCCAGGAATCACTTAAAATATACAAACAAACAAAAAACAAACAGATAAAAAGAAAGCAAAACATGAAAAGAAAGAAAACAAAAAAAAGAACGAAAAAAATATATATGAGATACTTTTTTCAAGGCAAAAACTCAGTTAAACTTTCGCCAGGGAAAAGAGCGACAAACAGAGTTTGAAAAAATAATTACAATTTATTTGTTAAGATTTTTTATATATAAAAAAATAATCTAATTAAAACCAGAATTCATAAACTCAACTCAACTCACAGACAGCCCAAAAAGAAGAACTCACACACTTATAGTTATTTTTGTTTCTCACAAAAAAATCTAGAGACTTTTTGTTCTTTTAGGAAGCAACATTCTCAAGTTTTTGGACTTTTCCCGGCATTTGCTTGTAAATAAATGACCAAGTACTTAAAAATTAAATACGAAAAACTTTTATCTAAGCAATGCTATTTATTTCTTTTGGTTGCTATTTAAAAAAATAAAAATAATTAAAATAATAATAATAATTCCAAACTGCCCGCACTGAACTCAATTAACTGAGAGCTTTGTCTATTTGTTTTTTTTTTAATTTTTTTATTTTTTTTATTTTTTGTTTTCTTTATTAGGTTGTCATTTGCCTTTGTTGTAAACTAAAAAAAAAAAAAAACATGTGTATTATAACAATCTAAAATATATAATATACAATATTTTTTACATATACATACATCTACATAAACATTTATATATATATATAAAATAATCTCTTTATATAAAGAAAAAAAAGAAAGAGAAAAATGCGATGAAAAAAAAAGAAAAACGCAAAATATGTTTTTATGTAAACAAATCGAATATCTCGGAAAATGTGTTCTTATAATTATTTTTAATTCATATAAATATATACATAAATATATTTTTACTATTATGTTTATAACATTCACACAAACACACACCAATACACACACACACATGTAGACACTTTAAAAACACAGCACATAAAAGTATGCAATAATTATTTTTTGGCAAGTAAGAAAGCAGAGGAAAAATTTATGATTTTAGTAGCAATCCGGTTCCAAGGTTTATTAAAAAAACAAAAAACAAAAAACGATTAAATTTAAATCTATTATTAATAATAATAAAAAACAAAACAAAAAACAAAAACGTTAACAGACTTTAGAATTTTAGGCGTACACACAAGAAGGAAGCAAACTTTTTTATACAAAAAGAAAAACAAAAAAAAAATTATGTGGATTTTTTTATGCTTTACAAAAAAAAAAAAAAAAAATTAAAGAACTACCCAACAGACTGACGGACCGCCCGACAGCTCAGCAGCCCAAAAAAAAATTTGAGATACTTTTTTCTTTTGAAAAGCACAACACGGAAACAACAACAACAACAACAACAAAGAAAGACACAAATGGCAACTATTTTTTGGTTGAAAAAAAAAATTAACCGACTGACCCACACACACACACACACACACACACACATACACATACGCATAAAAACCACAACATTTTACATAACCTAGAAATTAAAATTAAACAAAAAAAAAAAAAAAACACATTGGATAGTAGGTGATAATTGGTGTGTCTTAAATGCTCCCCCCAAGCTCCCCCTAAAAATAAATTTTTTACTAAATTAGCAAAACGTTTTTTGGTAGAAGTGAAAAACAAAAAAAAGTTATATACATTTAAAAAGAGTATATAAAATAAATTAAAATAAATCGCAGGCATATTAATTAATTAAACTAATTTTACAAAAAAAAAAAAACAAAAACAAAACTATAAGTAATGAAACCAACACACTCACACGAACACACACACACACACACATAAATAATTATGCATTAATATAAAATGAATTCAAATCAAAATAAAATTACAAATTTGCAATTCCAAATGAAATGAAGTGAAATCAATTTTTGTATCAATCTCTCGCCCTCGTCCCATTTCAGCACAATCTTTAAAAGGTGAATAGAAAATCTTCAACAATTTTCAGTTGACACACACACACACATACACACATAGATAAACGATTAAACATTTAATTAATAAAAAAAAACAAAAACTCTAGAATTAATATTAATTTTAAAAATAATAAAATAATCCAGGCAGGCCCAATAAAATAATTTGTTATACCTTAAATCACACACATAAATGAGAAGAAGAAGAAAAAAAATGCATTAAAAAATAAAATAAAATCAACAAGAACCACAAGAAAGTAAATTAAAATATATACAATACAGTTGAGTTGAACCTTTAAATAAAATAACAACAACAAAGTATCTATATATATACAAGAAAAAAATTATATATATATATATATATATATAAAAATATATATTATTGTTAAATTTGTATGCTAAGTTTTTAGTGAAATGGTTAAATCTTTAATTATGAAAGGGAGAGTAAAAAAGGAAAAAACAGAAAACAAAAAATTATAATAATAAAATTAATCTAAATTTAAATTTAGCTTTTAGAACGGCATAATTCATAATTATGTTGAAATATTTACATCATAAAAAAAAAAACAAAAAACAAAAAAACTCTAAATAATAATAATGAATCCGTAAAGAAATAAAAGAAATATAAAAACCGAAAAAAAAAATGGAAATATCTTTATGGAGAAGTGGAAAAAACAAAAAACTTAAAAATTAATCTGCATAATTAGGTACGAGTAGCTGTAGTCAATCTCAGTCAGTCAGTCAGTCTGTTGCACACACCCACAATCACACACACACATGTAACTGGCCAACTCAAGCATCAACTCACTGCTAATGACAGTTACAAATGATCAACTGCAAAGCCCTTTTCTAACGTACAAAAAAAGCAATATTACCCCAAAAATATTTACTGAAAAAATCCAACCCGGAAAAACACAACCAAATAGAAGAAGAAGAGAAATATCTTACAAGTGTTGGCTTGAAGCTTTCAGAAAGTCTAGCCCTTAGTTGTTCCTAATATCTACACACACACACACATACTGTCACACTCTTTCTAAGCAAATAGGATTCTCTGAAAGACAAAAGTCCAATGCAATTTTGCTATTTTTTTCCAGCATTTAAATAAAACACAGTATATCAATCAAAATCATAAAAAAATAAGAAGAAAATGTTTATAAACAAAACAAAAAAAAAAACACAAACAAATCCACAGCACAGTAAATTTAGATATACCTGGTCGATTCGTTTGTATTCTCATTTCGGGTTGGCTTCTTGAAATTTTCCTTTGTCTTTAATGCCAATTTAAATGCCTCTAAACTTCAACAAAATTCATAATGGCAAATAAATTTTAAAACCGAAATCCTAAAGCTAAACAAAACAAAGTATGGAAATTATTATTTATTTAATTTTTTTTATAAACACAAACAAAAAAAAAATCAAGCAGACACGCGTGAGGCAAATTGCATACTTAAAAAAGAAATCCCATTTAATATGTACACAAAAACAAAAAAAAATGGTAAAAACCTTTAAGTAAAGATTAAAGATATAAAAAATAAAAAAATAAAAAAAAATATATATACAAAAAGAGATCGTTTTTTATATACATACTTATTTAGTTTTACTAGATGAATTCATTTTTATATATTTGTAAATTGTTTTTTAGGTAAATCGAATTATATATATATTATATATTACTATATACATGCATACACATATATATATATATATAGTTATATATATATATATAAAACAAAAAAGAAACACAACAAACAAAAACAAAACATATTATGTCATACTGCATTATGATCATTATTATTATGATTATTATTATTATTACGATTATTATGATTATAAAAAAGAAAAAAGAAAACGGAATGAAAAAGTAACAAGAAAAGGAAAGAAATAAAACAAAATGGCAGACAAGCGAAAACTTCATAACAAAAAAAAAAAGAAATTAACTTACATTTAACAGTTAAAAAAAATAAACACAAAAACAAAAACCAATGCATAAAAAAATCGCTAAAAAATGAACAAAACAAAAAATGAAACTAAAGAGAAAATGGAAAAACAAAAAACCGCAAAATAATTCAATTCATTCTTAACAATAAAGTGTAATCTGAATTATAAAAACGAAACGAAAACATCGTTTTTATTTTATTTTTTGATATCTGGGAAAATATTTTGGCTTAGCTGGAATTGATCAGGGCTTCTGGAACTTCGAAGAGATCACTTGATTTATGTGGGGTTTCTGGGATCAAGTGAATACTGATCAGTCGAGGATAATCTGTTTCGATTAATCAAATATTTATATAATCGTGTCAGCCTCTTGACTCAAACATAAACTATTAGCTTACAGAATCGAGAGATCTCAACATTATCTTCGAGGTGGCAAAGCTTTTTTTCTAGAGTAAATCATATGAAGGGTATTCGTCAATAAGCACCACATATATTCCTAAAGCTTACAGAATCGAGAGATCTCAACATTATCTTCGAAGTGCCAAAGCGTTTTTTTCTAGAGTAAATTATATGAAGGGGATTGGTCAATAAGCACCACATATATTCATAAAGCCGATTTGGGTTGATAGAAAATCTGTAAAATATTTTAGCCAAATCAACTGAAATTTTGATAACTTGTTTATATGCTTACAAGATTCATAAATATCAAATTTTATTGAGATCAGTCAATAACTGTGGAAGTTATATATAGAACCGTTTAAGGATCGTATGATAGATGTATGATATAGTCATTCATCGATTTTTTGTATATCTCCTCAGAATTATTAATAAGTCTGATTGATTGAAACTAATTAAATATGGAAAGTCTTCGGAAACTACAGAGAAATATTTGTTTTCAAATAAAGGCTTGAATCCTACTCCGATCTGAGATAATGCCAAATAAAAGGAGAGTTTGTCAGAGGAATAATTCAAATTTTTCTCCAAGCCTAAAAGAGATATTCATGGAATCTAAGATTATTCGAGATAATCAAAAGAACAAAGAAAAAACATTTAAGTTAAATCTTCTCATTTTTTAGACATAAAATGTGCCACTCCCAATTCAATATATTTATTTGAAAATACCAAAATCTTTGCTCAAAAGGACTTCAGAATTTCTTTCAATTAAAGTTCCAATTATTTTAGTTTGTAAGTTGCGGAGACTTCAAATTACTTGGGCTTTTCTGAAACAACTTCAATTTAATTAGTCAACTCAAGGCTCAGAGGACAAGAATTCCATATCGGCCAATCACAATGAAATTGTCTAGACACAAAAACACAAGGGATTTGACAAATCAACTATGTCAAATTAAGTCTTTGTTTAAATAAATCTGAAAATCAGAGAGTCTACCCTTTTTTAATCCCAATTAAACTGAAGATTTTCACACAAACCTTGCTTGTCTTTTCTCTTTATCAAGTTAAACGATAATTGCCTGTAATTTGCAATGTAATACAAATAGAATCACAATCACAATCACAATCACAACCACAACCACAAGACAAGACAACAGAGAAAGAAAAGCAAAGTATTCAGAACTAATTTTGCTGTTCTGTCAATAGTTGGAAATTAATTGTTTCCCCTGTTCCTATTCCTGTTTCAGTTTCTGGCCAACTTTGGCTTTCAGACTTTTCTGCTGGGTTAGTTTTATTGAGTTTGGGCAAACTGCTTGAACGTGAAGCTACGAACTTTAAAGGTAAACAAGACAATTGTTTTGCTGGCTGCTTCATTGAAAATGACCTTGTCAGCTCTGAACATTTGGCCATAAGCTAGATATCTGAGCCACAAACTTAGTCCTGCCAAAAGTTTTGTTAACATGCTTTGTCGTTTATGGTAGCTCCGAAGACCCCGGCAGGTGGGTTACTGTGGAGTCTTGCTGTTTCGGTTGAGTGTTTGCCATTTTCTTGAATTCCATAATACATAACATATCCAGAGCCTTGCTGACTCTAATTTATGGTCATCAGACTAATGTGGGGGGCCTGGTCAAGGCATCTGAAAAGTTTGCTGAACTGGCCAAAATGTTTTTGCCCAACACAAAACCAGTCAGGCGAAGCCTTTGGAAGCGGCCTTGTCAACATCGACCAATTTAACATATGGCGCCTCCGTGTGAAGTCACCGTAGTTGGCCCAGACGCCATCGCTGTTGCATGCCATGTGTGGGCACTCAAGTTGCTAGCACCACTGCAGTGGTCTTGGCTGTGGTTACAAATATACTTACCATCGCATTAAAGTCACGGATGCCTGGAAGGCAGCAGTGGCGGTTTGTTGTCCAACTTTCCGCATAGCTGTTGGCTGGCAAATTTTGCTTGTTACGCGGCGGTGTTTCATGGTCATGAATTATGACCATCCAGGATATGCATTGGCATTGGTGATGGTCTCTGGGTCGGCTCGGAGCCATATGCATAATGGATTGCTTGAAAATATTTGCAATGCATGCAATTTTCAGTTTGCAACTTTAAAGTGTTTCCGTCAATTTAACCCCATTCCGCTTCAATTGCCCCAAGTTGCCTTCAACTGGCTTGGAATTTCTGAAAGCGTAAACAAAATATGCCAGATCAGGCATCAAATTTTGTATTCATCACAAATGAAGAACCGAGAAAGTTGTAAGTAAATTCTAAGAATTCTTAGATTTATCTTTGTGTAAGTAAAATATGAAAATTTATCTGACACTTCTTCTTAGAAATTGTATAAAATAAATCAAAGTTTTTGTTTTATATAAATGAAACTACTTTTATTTGCATCCTTTTCGAAAAACCTTTTAAATTTGTATATTTCAAATTTCAAACAAGTTTAAATAGATTTAAATAACCTAGAAAGATTGTAAATTTATTCGAAAACCAAAACTGTCATCTAAAAATAATCAAATAAAATCAAAAGGCAAAGGTTTTTGTGCTTTTGATTGCATTGTAAATTTTCTCAAAAATAAACTGGTCTTTTTTTTTAACAATTAATTATTTTAGCTCTTTGCGAAACTAGAGTCAATTAAAAATTGTTCACTAAGACTGTTAATCTGTCGAGTCAACAAGGAAATTCGCATAAAACTTTCCAATCCTCGATGATATAAAATGGGTTAAATAGCTTTGCGAATTTCGCACTATTTTGGCTGGCTGGTTAACTTGTTGGGAATGGACAAAAAAAAAATGCTGTTGCCAAACAATGAAACTTGGGAAATTGTGTCACACACACACACACACTGACGTGGCCAATCAGGACGGAAAGGTAGGGGTGAAGCGGAGAATGAACAAGTCATAAATGGCTTGCGGAGAGGTGGGGAAGGTTGGAGGAGATTGTCGCATCCAATCGACCGACATTGCTAAGTGAAAATTTATTGTAAAAGGAAATGACCGCATGGCTGATGTAGCGGTTTCCGGATTACAGTTGGATAATCCTTTTTAACCAATAAAAGTGAAAGGCCAAATTGGCCAACCAATCATCCAGTTATCCATTTCACTCTGCACTAACACACACACACACACATACACATCTGCACCGTGGCACCCAAGTCAAAGCCCCACTCTAGTCATCCTGGAGGTCTACAATAGAGCAACAGTTCGTTTCAGTTAGACAATTGGCCTTTTGGCCATCAATATTGGCCATTAGTTTCATTGGCTTCCTACTTGCTCTAACCTTGTGCTAGTTTTTTGCCTTTCTTTTCTTTCTTTCTGTTTTTTTTTTTTTGTTTTATTTGGATTTCCATTTCTTTTGACAGCAATTCCCAAATATTTACTTACAACGGAATTGATTGAAAAGCTTTTCGGGGTGGTTCAAGTTGGCCCCCTGGTTCGCTGGCCCGCGAGCCCTTTCAATATATATTTTTTTCGGAATATTTATTTTTATTATTGTTATGTGAGCAAATATTTGACTTCCGTTTTGATTTTGACTCGGAATCGAATTTGGCTTTCGACTTGAACTTGGTTTTTAGTCTTGTTATCATTGTCACTGTCATCATTCAATTGATTTGCCTGCTAATGACCTCCTTCGCTTTCTCACCCTCCCCCGTCCTCCTGCGGAAAAATCACTCTGTGATGTTTTTCGATTTTTCTTTAATTTTTTTTTGTGTGTGATTATTATTATGTGTTTATTGCAACTCTTTGGCGCCATGAAAGCTCACCTTTCAAATTAATAATACACAAAGTTTTTCTTACTCTTTCGCTCTGCTTTGACACACAGTAAATTGACAGTCATTATTATTATTTTTATTATTGTTTTGTTGTAATTGCAATGAGTAAACCGGTCAAAACTAATACACCGGAGACCACGGAAAAACAGATGAAAATCTAGAGCAGAGGCAGCCGGGAAAGAAAGACAAACAAATGTGTGAGAAAAACCGGTCAAATTTGTTTGTTTAGGCATTTGCTTTGACTTTATTTGGCCACGTTTGTACGATTATATCATCAATTTTAATTGCCTCTATACATAGCATAGAGCGTGTAGATATTTCAACAATTTTTTTCATATGCTTTTTCTTAGCAGCGAAACAAGAAATCCAAAATTTTTTGGATGAATCTGAAGTTAGCTGGGCGAAGCCGGAGAAAAATTATCAATTAGGATTTAACTTAACTGTTCAATGAAATATAATCCTACTCTCTGAGGATCTCCCAACTTCAGCCTGGCCTTGCCAGAATTCTGGGAAATCTGAGGATCTCACAACTTTAGCCTGGCCTTGCCAGAATTCTGGGAAATCTGAAAAGTCTAACAAATTATTTTAGTTTAACTTTCTGGCCAATCAAAAGCTTATCTTGCTGGTGGTGAAACCAAATTATTTCTAGAAAAAAGTCATATGCCATTCGGCTAACAAAATTTAAACCCCTCAAAGCATTTTCTCTTTGTTTAACAAATGAATTTTGTGTAGAAAAGTTTTCCGCAACGCAAAAGTGTGAGCAGAAACCAATTCAAAATCAAACCAATTGTAATTCCAATTAAATACAAAAACTATTCCAATTTCCACACATATTCGTATACGCCTAGTTTCCACCAATATTTTCCTGGATTACTAAGCGATCTAATTAAAAAAATAACTAAAAATTGTGTAATTTATAAAAGAAACCAGTGAAACAGAAATAGAGAAAATAACAAGAGCGCCACTAAATAAAGTGTCAATTTCGCTGGTTTTAGTGTTAATGTAATTTTGATTTGGCTTAGTTTGGTTATGCAATCCAAACGTGAGGATGCTCCAGAGACTGATGGAATGGCCCGGTCTGGCCTAGTCCAAGTGAGTAGCCTGCGTGCAATGTTGGATGTGTGATGTGGCAGTGACCACAACCAGTTTCACCGCCATTTGCAATTTGTGTTTGAAATGGAGAGCTTCCTGTATTACGGCCAGAGTCATTACCGTATATCACACACGGTCTATCTGTGTGAGCCACACAAAGTCAATAACAGTAACAATGCCTCAACAAAGTCAGCCATAGTTCAGCCTAGCCAAATCTTCTTTCATTACAGACAAAAATTGACTACTGCCTGTGGCCAGAATAGCTGCACACAAATGAATTGGAATGGCGGGAGGCATTTTGGTCTGTGGTTGCGGTTGTTGCACATTTCAAATGCAACCCCCGAATCAGCCAACAACATATTTCATTGGGACAGATAGGACCTGAGGCCAGACGAGAGCCACGACAACTCAATTTGCTATGATGCCCCGCCAACTTGGTTTGGCTACCAAAAATAAAATAAAAATAGTTTGTTTTTTTCACATTTCGTTTTAGTTACGCTTTGCGGGTATTTTGGGCAAGGTAACCAGGAAGAGCAGTTGCAAGTGGCTTTTTTGTGGCTGCCACACACACAGATTACCTGCCGACAGACTCGCATAATCCTGGCAGTCTGTTAACTGTGGTTATGACCACACACACACGCACACACACACCACCACCACCTCCACCTGCCACCTGACCCCCTTTCAAATTATTAAACTTGACATCAACTGGTTATCGCCGTCTCTCTCTCTGACTCTTTCTCTGTCTCGCGGTACACCAAGAAAGCCAACCGACATAATCGCCACGTTTAAGTGAGGCATAAGCGGCATAAGCTTCAATTACGCTTTTGACTTGGCCATTTTCAGTCAGTTCATGTTTGGTTGGTTTCCACAAAGCGTCACAACAAGCCCGCTCTCTTTCTCATTCACTCTTTCTCTTTTAGTTTTTGCGTAGACGGTGGCATCTTGTCTACACGATTTTCACTATCATTCGTGAAGTGTTCAGGTTCAGCTACTCTGAAAATAGAAATAAGTTTCCGGCTATATTGAAAAATCGCAATAATCATTTAATTCTCTGCTAAACTGAAACAAACTGAGTGAAAAGGTAGAGAAGACTGAAATAATTCTGTTAAAAATAGCAACGACTCTTGTTGCTTCCACTTTCCTTTGCATCTCGATTATAATCGATTGAAATAAATTTACCAGCGATATCAGAGTCACGGTGATTTAATGAAATTTTGCTTTTAATGCATTTCCATGCCATTTCCCTGACCAATTTACTCTAAGTAAATCTTGTTGTGGCACTTTGGCCACTAACAAGTTCATTTAAAGCCAACTCTCCCCTTTCCCCCTGGACTTACCCGAGGGGCTTTCTGTGTGTGCCACACAAGCTTGCAGCTGTTAAGTTAAGCTGGTTCGATGATCGTTTCGAGTTTTTGTTGATGTTGTTAATGTTGATTATTATTTTTGTTTTTATTCATTTCAGCCAAGTTGCAGCAACTTTATTGCTGCAGTGTCATTATGTTGTTGCTATTGTTGTTGTCGAGGCTTTAGCAATTCTCTCTCTCTCACTTTTTGTCTGTCTCTCTGTCTATCACTGCATGACTTGCTCTCCGTTTGAAATGTTCATTTCCAAGTTGCCAGTGGCACGTTTCACAGAAAATTGTTTTATTTTTTTCTCCATGTTGCTGGTTTTGTTTTTTTGTTTTATATTTAAACGGATGTAAGCGCTAAGTCCAAACTCAATTTCATTTTTACATTTGCGAAAAACGGTGGCTCCAACGAAAAGGCGCTTAACTTGTCCAGCAATCAAAAAAAAAAGAAACAAGCAACAAAAGACAAAACAGAAAAACCCGTGTCCAACCTAAACAAGCCCAACAAAAGCAACAACAACATTTCAACAATAAAAATTAAAAACTAATTAACGCAATTCTACCAAAGTGTTAAAATCAGCGTGAAAATGCATTTGCCCAAGGGAGTAAGTGAAGTTTTTTCTTTTCATTGTTCTTCAATTTGGAATTACATAAAAATTGAAATTAAAAATTCAACAAGCTTTTGACAAAGTGTTAAAAAAAAACTTAATTGAAAAATAAATAACCCTTTTTGGCTTGTGGCAAATTAAAAATCAACTTGCATTTCGAAATGACGAAAACCAAAACAAATTCAATTCAATTCAAATCGTGCATGAAAATTTCCACTCACTTGTGCAGTCAATCGAAAACAATGACAAAAAAAAAAGAATAACTAATTATAAATTTATTGGTTTTTGCATTTCGAGTTTATTTTATGAAGCAAAGCAACCCTTTCACTTTATTTTGTGAAATCTCCTAAGGACTTTTAAGCCTCTTTATGGCCCCAACCGAGGGCGCAGAAAATTCAATTAAAGTGGTCTCATGTGTCAGTGGAAAAACTTTATTGATTTGTTTCAACTCTCCAAGAATTCAACTCAACTCAACCCTCTCTCTCCCTCTAAAGTCTGAGGTTGACTTTTTAATATCCAAATAAATAAATATTGTGGAATTTAAAGTCGGCACAAAAATAACCTCACCATTAATCATTTGTCTGTGCTTTGGTCTCAGGTCCTGCTCTGAACTTATGTGGTTGAACTTTTGGACAGTAGACAAATGTTTAATGATCCAGCAATTGATGAGAAATTGCTTTTTCTATACAAAAGACTAAAGTGTTTTCATTCAGACAAAAGTTGTCTTGTAATCCTCTTAGAGATATATTTATATATATCTTCTATTCCAATTTACTTTATGCTGGTCTACTGGTCAGCTGCTCAGTTTTTGCTTGGCTTGATTTGAGAATTTCTAAATTTTAAAATATATATTTTTGGGCCCTGGGCGTGTGTGGGTGCTTATAGATAAATTACTGTCTCTACTGACATTTGAGATCTGGGAAATTTCAGTGTGTTTTATGATTTGCTCAGAGCAAATCGTAAGCTAAATATAGACACAAAATCAAGCATACACCTTCGGTTAATTTAATTGTGTGTTTATGATTGTTTATCAACCTGCCATATTCTCCAAATTATAACGATTTCCCTTCTATTCTATATTTATTTATTTATTTTTATTTTTTTTTTTTTTTGTCTCTAATTTACAGGCACTGAGTATTCTGTTTATCACTTGCATGATGCTGGCACTGACAAGCGGTTATCCATCAAACGAGAAGCTCAAGTAAGTGAAACGTTGGCCACGCCTTTACGACATTTTCGGAATCAAAGTAAAAACGGAAACATGAAAAACAAAGGGTGTCTCAAAAGGAGAGTTCCAAAGAGATAAGAAATTAATAGATTTATTTAATCTGCTTTCCTTTTGTGACACCCTGTAAAGGTCTCGAGTTTGGGCATTGTATGGGCTCTTGTTTCATGTTGATTTCATTCACAGAATCCGAATACACGTGCCTGTGAAACATCACACACATGTGCACACCAAGACGGTCATAAAGAAAGTGCCACTGCCCATACCCGTGCCGGTCAAGGAACACCATGAGAACAAAAAGCATCATCGCAGCCATCATCATCATTACCAACATCAGCATCAGCATGAGCACGACCATGATGATATAGACGATGACTTTGAGGGTTACGATTACCCGAAGAAGGCCAAAAGACGCACGCGGCATCCTTTTGTATGAATGCGTGTGGGTGGGGGCCGCGATGGCCCGGCGCCTTGATGTGAGCTGCGACGCTCTCAGCGGGACAGAGAAAAGGGATTGAATGACGCCGGCTATGTCAATGGCAAAATGGGTATGACAATGGGTATTGCGATGATGATGGAATGGAGACAAACGCGATGAAATCAAATCAAATGAAACTCACTAACACGGAAACACACACACACTCGAGCAAATAAACAAACAATTTTCGCAGATTAAGCGAAAAGTATAAACCAAAATAATGTTAAGCTGCAATGATAAAACGGATATTATCGCTCTCTCTCTCTCTCTCGCTCACACTTTTTCTCTTTTTAACACTCTCGCTCTCTCTTTCTCTCTCTCTCTCTCTGTTTATTTGAGTTAAGTATAAGTTCATGTATAAATAAAACACACACACATACACACACACACGCACGCACAGGGACACACAGCTTTTGTAAGACTGCGTGGGTGCTTGCTGGTCTAAGAGTGTGTGTGTGCTTGTGTGCGTGTGTGTGTGTTTGGGTATAAAAGTGAGTGTAATTTGTCACTACTTTAATGTGTAAGTGAAACTTTTTTGTGCAATAAAAATAAACAAATATATTAAATTTAAGCACAATTTAAATGTTGCGCCGGCGCAACTAAGCAACGAAACTTCATTCCTGCCCCCCACCCACCCATCGACCATTCCACAAATCTTTCTTTTATACTTCTAAACAAAACAAAAAATGAAGTCCCAAAAAAAAAAAAACAAAGACCAAAAAAAAAAAAGAACAAACAGAGGCTGTGTTTTTCGCCTGCTTCTTGACTTGTTTTATTTCTGTTTCAGCTTGTGCTCTACTCTTTTCAAAGAAGAGGAAATATACTCAATTCCCACAAAAGATATATATAGATTGGTCAGTAGAACTTGAGATATAAATTGGCCTTATTCCTGAGAGATATTTCTTACAACACCAAAGTCATAGGGATCAGAGCTGGAAGAGCCATATCTAATCTAAGGTATTGATATTTTCGGGTCTCTAGAAGAGTCTATTCAAATTGTACGGCAGCCATAAGGATCAGGGGTCTAGAGCTTTGAAATTTCTCAGCTTTCCTCTTTATCTAAGGTAGTGTTATCTTTAAGTCTCTAAAGAAACCTCTTCAGATTGGATTAAAATAATATAACAGCAGATAGAGAGATATTGCTTATATAATAAAGACGGTTTTGACGATTAGGACTTAGTGATTTTTCTGAGGCACATCTATTTCCCTTTACCTATGAAAATTATATTTTCGAATCCCTGAAGAGTCTCCTCAGATATACCATAGCAATCAGAGACCCCGAAGGTGGTTTAATTAAATACTCTTACACTCTTTAGTCTATCTCGATTCTGTTTCCAAGTTGATCCAAAAAAAAATATATATATATATGTTATGCTGAAGTTTCCATCAAACTGATTAGTGATATTGCGACTTTATTCCGGAAATATATTGTAAGACAGACATGACTAAGCACTTTGCAAAGAGCATGTGATATTTGCCAGTCTGAAGATGACATTTTAGGAGAACTTCTGTTGTTTTTTTAGCTGTTGCTGCTTTGTTGTCTCTATTGGTGTTGTTGTTTTATTTTTTCTTCATATCAAAAAGTTATTCCAACCGCTGCGGGCAGGGACACAAACATACACAAAAGACCCAACCACATTTTTATCTCTCGGCCTGAACCTCTGCTCAGCCCTTACGCTTTTCCACTGTGCTTTGTCTGTTTATAAACAACATTTGGCACACTTTTGGGACGCCTGAGTAAACCGATGTTGAAATTGGAGTCTGAGGCTATGGGAGTTTGTGTGAAGCAAAAAAACACACATACACTCAAAGGGGGAAAAAGTCACACAAAGGCAAAGAGCTCACCAAATTAACCCTATTTGGCCCCAGATGACAAGATTATCATCTTGTATTATAGGATTTGTATTAAGCATGACGAAGTGATATATATTTTCCTTAGATTTGACGCTCCTGGGTTACACAGTGACAGTAATTGGAAATGGCCAAATAAGTGATTAAACTTGAGACTTCTTTTCACAACAATCGATATCAGTTGGCTTTAATCTGGGGAAATATTTGCAACAATTGATTAATTAGAATAACAATAAACTTAAATTAGAATAGTTCTGGATCTAGATCTAGATTTTCTGATAAAAGAGCTCTAATGTCTTAAGGGAGTCGATAAAATATTCAATAAATTTAGTTTCCAAATACACAAGTGAAACCTTCGAATTAAAATTCTAAATTCAAAAGTGCCTGCCCAATTGCCTACAACCATTATTTATGTACTAATTTCATATTTAATCCAAAAATATTCTTGGAAAAATGTCAGACAATATTTAATTTTCCCAGAAATTCTGCTCAATCTCTTCTTAGAAAATTTCTGTATCCCTTTAAATGCAAATTCTTTCGAGTCGTCTGCGGTACAAAAAGACGTTTGCAATTTCTTTAATACCCCCAAACAGATTTTTAATATCCGAGCCTCCCAAATGGGTTAAGACTTCTTCTTACAAAGTAGAACGCTTTTTCTTCTTTTCTTTTTGTGTGTTGTCAGGATGATGCTGAGTTTTTCTTGTCAGCCAGACAAAATCAATGCGCATACCCCAGCCCAGAATGGGACTTGTTGATTATGGGAGACTGGGTGTGCGGGTTGAACTGGAGTTTGGGTTCGTTTGGGAATTCTTCTTGTGAGTTGGCAAGAAAATTGAAAATTTTGCAAGCATAACTGAAATTTACAAAGACAGTAGACAAATGAGACAGTGCTGGCCAGAATGGAGAAGGGAACGAGAGCCGAAGCGACAGACTAAATTAAAATTAACGTGCCCCCCAACCTGTCCAGAAAGTGAGAGTAGATAGATACTAAGAGCCTTAGGGCATGAATAAAATAACCAGACTCCAGTCTACAAGTATTTTTATATTTAGCCCAAAAAAAAAAAAGATATATATTCTTAGCCTCGGAGAGCCGCAAATAATTAAGTGTATTGTAACATGGAAACATGTTTTGAGGGTTTCGGCTTAGATGGTTTGTTGATTCGGTTGATTTCAGGAATTCCGATTAGTGGCCACATACAAGCATCTAGTGAACATGCCACAAGAGAGGGGTTTCCATTTGTATTTCAACCGCAACGGTGAGTAGAGCAGCACATGAAATATAAATTGTGCTCATCTGCACTCAGATGAGACTTGGGGCAGCCCTGTCAGCACGTGCTACTGCTGCGTCGCCGTCGCTGTTGGTAAACAAAAATTCTTGAAAAATGTAAACAACTTGGCATGCACGTTGCCTGATAAACAGCCCAAGGCATAAGACAGGCCGACTGGCCGGTGGACTCTTAAAATACTAGGGCTGCACAGAAAGTGTAATAAGAACAAGACAAGCTGAAGTACAACTGGCAAAAGTACTTTGCAAAGAGAGAGAGAGAGAGAGAGAGACGAAGTGAAAGGAAAAGAAGTTTTACGGGTCACAAATGCTGTTGATGTCTCATTTGAGAGCCGCCCAAGTAGGCACTTAAGAGTCGGCCACTCCAGCGTGAGCACACCGAAAGACCACTCACATGAGTGTGCGAGGCGCCACTCAATTGTCTATAAGATTGCCTCAAAGTGGCTAGGGGATCTCCAAAAACCAATCATATCTCTTTAGCCTTGTCTCTCGACTTTTTGGAGCTGCTTATGCAAGGTGGCGTATTAATTATTATCCGAGCAAGTATATAAAAGTTATTAAAACATTGATGAGCCTGGGGCCTTGCTTAGTTTGGGATTTGCCTAAATTATCGCAAACGCAATGGCAAAGTCCGGAGAGAGAACTGAAAAAATTACCATAGTCTACTTATTGGCGCAGAAAAAGTGACTCGTATCTGGTGGAGGCAAGAGTAGGCAAAACGTGCCACACGATCGAGGTGGCTAGGCCTGTACACATATTTACTTGCCACAGCACCAATGCCAACACCAACAACAACACCAACACCAATGCCATTGCCACTTCTAATGTTTAATGTGGCGCGTTTATTTGATTAGGCCGTCAAAGTGAGCTACGTGCCTGGGTTAATGTGTGACTAAAAAGGGGAATCAAGGCTTGTTTAGGTGTTTTTCTCTTTTTTTTTGTTTCTAGACATTGAGGTGTCTGCAAGTGTGACTGTGTCTATGGGTGTGTGTTGTTGGGTGGGTGCCTAACTGCCAACATGGCTGTTGGGCAAATAAATCGCACGCATGTGGTACACACAGAAATATGCAACGTTGGCATAACAATAAGCAAACCGAAGGTCAGTTTACTTAATAGAAATTTGTAAATAGCCTTGTCCACTTATCGTTGTCATAGATAGCCACTGCCCAAACAGGTCCCACTGGTCTCGATGAATTTTTTAAGGGAGTGGCAGAAAATTTCCAATCTATCCGAAATGACTTGGCTTTGCTTTCGTTTTTTTAAGCGCAAAATTATTGCCTGCTTAAGTTTTATTTAAGCCTATAGGATTTAATGTAGTGCAGGCTCACTGTAATTTATTTCGGTTAATAAAATTACCGTGGCCTTAGGAGGTGCGTCGTAAACTAACGTGCAGTCTCGAGTGCTCTTCAAAATAAATACAATTCTGTTGGCTGGTGAAGCGTTTGTTTGTCTACATGTTTCACATTTGAAATATAAACACAACAGTTGAGCCTTCCTAGGGTCACTTATTCTCAGAGATTTGCTGACTCTGATGCATAAAATTAAACAAACAAAAAAACAAAACAAACCAACACAGACTTGTGTACACCCCCCCAACAAAGGATCCTGAATGAGAGGGCCACTGGTCAGTGGCATCTCCTTTTAGTATATGCACATATGTTTCTATAGCAAGTCTGGGTCGTTTTTGATAGCAGCCGCAGGCTCTCTCTCTCTCTCGGCAGAAGAAAAGCAAAAAAAAAAAATAAATAATAATAAAGAAAACAAGAAATATTTTTTAACAGCATAAATATTTTTACGACCCATGACCCAAAGCAAAGCAAAGCCATTCCAGCCGAAGTCACTCCTGCCTTTCAAATAGCTTAAAGAGAAAAATATATTTACTCGAATACAAAATGCATAGAATCAATAACAGCTTTTAGCTGTTTTTGGCCCGATTTCATTTCACTTTTACTTTTACGACTCTGCCTTTGGCCAATCCCCAAACTAATCCCCAACCCACACACACACACTACTTTATGACCCCAGCAGTTTTATTTTATTTTCTCAACTTGCCAAGGATCATTCTTTAAATACAGTAAAATCATAATGCACACCATTTTAATTTCGATTTAATAAGAGAATTTGCTCTTCATTAACTGAATTGACCGCGTGTGAGCAATCAAAGAAAACAGTTAATTAAACCAGCCCACAGGGATTTGCTGCAGGCCTCCGACATGTGTGCCGGCCCAGTCAACAGACAATTTCACCAGTTAATGACAGGCCAGTCAGACCGGCTAAGTCCAAAGGACTTGCGACATGTGCGAAAAACTTTTTGGCTCCAAATTGATTATTTGATAAGCGAAAAGCCGAAATATCTATTCAATTTGTATTTATACGTATGAATTTTGTTATTGACTCTCGCTAATTAATCACATACTGCCATTCATGTCGGATTTGGTATTAATGTTATTAGGGAAATTACAAAATTATGTTACTCGACGCGAGGCGTGAAAGGAAACATATTGAAACAAAGACCTCGATTAAAGTTAACTGAATTAGGCGAATTGATATGCAGCTCAGATCGAGCTATGAAAATAACTTTACCTATCATTGGCAAACAAGTCAAAAATACTTTGCGAAATAAATAAAAATTAAGTCAAAAAAAAATCACAAATAATTCTAGTTTGAAATTTCCGGGTATTTCTTATGAAGAAAGACTGAAAAATTGAATACAATTTATAAGTCGACTCAGATAAATTCCAGTTTAAATTTTCCCAAAACTACAAAGCCACTTGTCGCTGACTAAGATTTACCTCATCTCTGAGACGCCAAAATATTTTTAATTAAAAAAAATTATCGTACAAAAAAATCAAGTTTTGAAATTTTGTCTTTAGTTCAATTTATTTTCATCTTTTTTTTTTTGAAAAATGAAAGCCTTGATTCACTTATTGAAATTCACTTCAAAATTCAATTTACGAAAAAAAAACTTTACTTTTGAAAACTTTTCAAAAGTGACCCAAAAAAAGTTTAATGAAATTCTCTAGTCCACCTCAATGGCAAGCCAAGCCACTGCCGAAATGAAGTCCCAGACAAATTGCGATAAATTCATTGATTATTTTATGTTAATTTTCCAAGATTTCCCAACCAAATCTGCCTAGCTATTACAACTAATTAGTCTAAGTAGAGAGAAGCAAAGTTCTTGTCGTATTTTTCTTGTTGTTGTTGTTGTTGCTGTGCCATAAAAACTAAAGTGTGTGCTGAGAACTGTTGCTCAGAGTAACCAAAAAGTACTGACGATGATGACGATGGCAGTTAATGAACTTATGAGCCTAGGAGCCCCAATCCACCCACACACACACATACACAGAGTAAGCAGTGACCTACCAACCTAGTGAGTGGGCCAACACACCCAAACACACAAGCAGCCAGAAAAGCAATCAAACGTGTCTGACACGGTGGCGTATACGTGTTGAAATGGCAACAGTTTGCGCCGTCGCCGGTCTTTTGCCAATTCTCACTCAGCCAGTGAGCAAGGGAAATGAGTGAAAACACTGAGTGTATGCGAAAAAACTGTTGCAATCAAACTCAAACATGCTCCATTCGAACCACGAATCCATGACGTAGTCACGCCGAAGTCTCGAGTTTTTTGCTTGCTTTCGCTATCACTTCGGCAGACTCCCACTGTTGTTGTAGAAAATCCAACCCTACCCAGAGCTCCACACTGGCCAGCCACTCAGTGCTGAGTGTGTTTGGCGGCATCGGCAACGGCATCTTTTGTAGCCAATTGCCAAGAAACGTAGCACGCGGCACCGCGTGTGGCTCGACCCGACACGACTCGAAAACACAACCAACACATTTTCACTCGCTTGGCACGACGGCGTTTGGGGGTTGAGGGGGTATGTAGGGGTGGTGTATGAGTGTGTTAGCTAGTTGCTCCAATGCTTGACTTGTCGTTTTGGCTCTGCTCCCGCTCGATGGTTCTGCATTTCAGAGGCGCGCGTATTCTCAGCAAAATCGCCAGTTGTGAATAAGAAACCGGCGCTGTTTGTTTGTATTGAATGTGGCGCGGCAAAATCAAATATATATTTCTAAATGCGAATATGCGAGAATTGCAAACAAGCAAATTAACAAGAATAAAATAAAATAAAATTGGCGTAAAAAAAAAATAATAAAATTCTCAACTTCGTAGCGCGTGTTTTCAAAAAAAAAAGTCAAAAGCAAAAAAAAAAATTATTTTATTTTTTTTGCAAATACGCAAAAATTCTACCAACAAAAAAAAAAAAAGGTTATTGCGCGATTTACCAACAAAAGTCAATGAATGCAATTGCATTAAAAATACAATAAAATAATAATAAATAATGCATTTTCGGGTGTAATAAAGTGAATGAGTGAGTGCAAAAAGAAATTCAATAAAAAATTATTCCAAATGAAAGAAAAGGAAAAAGTCAATGAAATCTTTTTCTTGCCTCTTTCCCAAATTTACAGGCTAATTAAAATTGGCTAGTAATAAAAATATATAAATCCAGCGCAAAAGACGCTTAACAAAACGATCGACCAAAAGAATAAATATTTAATAATCATTAAAATACAAACAAAATAATAAGCAATAAAATATAACAACAACTACAACCGTGACCAATAAAGGCAGCGACAATAAACAAGTTTTGCTGATATTGAAAAGCAGCAGCAACAACAACAACAACAACAGCGAAAACAGTAGCTCAGCAAAAAGGTGCGTTCATTTGGAAAACATTTTTGCTTTTATTTTCTGAATTTTTTTTGGTATTTTTTCAATACTTTTATCAAATGAAATGTGCATTCGAAAAATACGAATTGTACAATTTTCGATTATTTTGACTGGAAAATTATGGGAAAACAAAGAATTTACATTTCGAGACGGAAGTTTATTTACGAGTTCATCGAAAAAAAACCCTAACCAAAATAATGAAAATATCAAATATGAATACAATTTAGTGTTGTTTTTGCTTTTCCCAAACGTTTTCCCATAACCAAAATGTAAGCACAAATTGACTGGGTCTGTGTGTGTTTGTTTTGTTTGTTTAAATATGCCCACAGATTAAATACAGCCGAGCCCTGTTTGTATGTTAGATACAAATAAATCTATCTATAAGTTTAATTTGAATATCGAACTGTTGGCGGGTCGTTAAACAAATTCGCACAATATTCTGGCACTGATTGTGTGTGTGAAATAAAAAACATATGTTTATCGAAAAGAACAAAAAAAAAACGTTTAAAGTGAAAACGATTTCTATCTTTTTCGGGATGAGTGAAACGAAAGAATGAAAGAAAGGACGGCATTGGCAATGGCAACAGTCAAACGCTTAGTCAAAGAGATCAAAACGAAAAAAAAAAACAGAAAAGAAGAAATGAAACCCACAACAAAAACAAACAAAGCAATGGTCAAAATATCCATGAAAAAGACTCGGAAAATATTCTCAAACCACACAGAGCATAATCAAATTCAGAGGGAACCAGAGAGAGAGAGAGAGACAGTCAGAGTGTTGGGGAATTAAAAAGAGGAGCGCAGTAAAGAGTTTGGAATAGTGAGACATGGTCTTTTGGGGTCTTAACATTTGCCAACAATCAAACAAAATTGAGAGATAGACAAAATTTATAGATCAACCGAAACGAAACGGTTTCACCCCAAAGCAGACAAACACAGATAACCGAAAGAGCTAATGCAAAAAATTCTCTAGCATCGTGTGACAAAATTCCAAAAAAAAAAATCGAACAAGAATCTTTTCGATTTGCCCAAAACGAATATCCAATGCTCTTTAATTGACTTGGAGGGAAAGAAAAAATATTTTAAATAAATAAAATAGTAAATCTTCCTTGAGGATGACGAATTTTATAGACCATAACTTATATGGAGAATATGGAGAATAATTTCTGGCTTATTTGAACCTTTTAAAAGTTTTGGACTTTTTCAAAATACCATTTAGATTTATGCGTGCCCGAGAAACTTTCAAGCCGCTTACACCCTTTTTGCCTTTATTTTATTATTTTTTTTATTTCACTTTCTCGGGTTGAGTGGAATTATCCCACATATATAACATTTTGTGTCATTTCTTTTTTTGATGGTATGTGGTGTTTTGTGTGGCATAGCAACAAACTTCTCTGCAACTATAAAACTTAAGCGATGCGAAGAGGCAACATTAGAAATGTATTTTCATGCTAAGTACGTGAGGCTGTCGAACTGTCAGTCCAGTCAGTCCAGTGTCCGGGGTGTCCAACATGAAGTAGCACCATCAGCACTTGTGGCCAATGGGGCCACAGAGCATTGACACAAAAATCGCCAACGTATCTTATTTTGAATTCGTGTTTGTAGAGGAGGCAGAGAGCCAATGGGCCAACTCCTTGTTATTTCCAGCAAACCAATTTCCTGAGAGTCTCGCACACAAAAACTATTCTGCCTGACAAAAACAGCAATTACCGCAATAGCAACAACAACAACAACAACAGCAACAACCATAATAATAACAACAACAAGAATATATAAGCAAATATAGAAAAAGCTTTGAAAATTTAAACCACATGCTTCCCCTGCCTGCAATTTGACTCACTCATTCATTCAGATAAAAAGGGCACACCGAACCCAAGATAAGGCGTCAAAGTTGGTCTCGGTACGTGCCTGAAATTGTGTAGCTTATTTTCTAACTGAGAAGTTTGCTTTCCAAGGTGGGCCCACTCTTTTTTGGTAATGGCAATATGAAGGACTTTTGGAGTGGGCCGAGAGTTTCGAACCATTTCTCTAGCTGCTGCTCCTGCTGCTGATTGGCTCAGCCCGGAGGCATCACACGTTGAATACAATTTGTAAATCAATTTAACAAGCAACCAATACAAAAAAACACAGAATAGACAGATAAGCATCCCAGCAGGGCTTCTCCCACTCCCACCCCAAAACACAGACAAAAAGCCACAGAAATTTCTCTTCGATTTGGATGCGCAACTGTACCAGCGTGGCTCAGCCAGCATATCACTGCAGTTGTCTATAAATATATATATATATTTTTTTAGATCAAAATAAAATGCACTTTCAATTTATAGGTTAGATTGTGTACCTCTTTAATTAAGTTGACCGAGTGCAAGCTGTTTCTAAACCCAATAAGCTTGGCTCAAGTAAGCCCTGAATTGGCTATGTCTAATTCTAATTGCGTTATATGTGTGTGTGGTCAGGGTTCAAGTTTTGGTATTCAGGGTGGGGGTAGATTCGATGTACTTGACAAATGTCAGTGGCAGACTGACGCATTGCCGCAAAATGAAATGGCGCGAAATCTGAACTGACACTTGACATGACCTGGCACTTGAGTCTTCAATTGAATTTTGAGCAAAGCTGCAAAGCTGCAAATCTGTTGTCATTGGCAATATCAATGCCAAGTTTCAAACCAAGTTTCAATGGTAAATTTATTACATTCATAGTATGTATTTGGCTGCACTTCAACTTCGATGGTTCTATGCTGCTCGCCGCCACTTGCCAGTTGGTGGTGGGGTTAAGTTGAGTGTAACGAGCTGAGAAAATGTCTTGAGGGATTTATGGAGATTTATTGCAGAAAGAAATTTAAAAATTTAAGTCGAATCAAGAATTTCAAAAGAATATTTTAGCGTGCAGAGTAAAGGAAACATCTGTCGGCGGCACGCTGAACACGTTCGGATAAGTTTTACTTTGAAATTTATGTACCACAAATTTATCAAAAGGTTTCTGAAAGGGTAACAAGCAGATTACCTGATCTAAGAACAAAGGATTCAAGGTCTTTGCGAAAGGTGAATTAAATGAAGATTTTCGATATTTTTGGTTCATGTGATTAATTATTTAATTCTTTTCGACTTATCGATAACTTCGCAAATTAATTTGTATTTATCATTCGAAGGTTTGAAACTATATATAAAAATATACAACTACTAATTAACCCATTTTGAAACTCTCTCATTGATAAATATTCGTCAGCTTATAATTTAGGTACTATATAATTCGTATCGATAAATATTTGAATGAAATCTATTAATCGTTTTTGTCTACCCTTAAATAAATCGATTAATCCACATAGAAAATTAAAAGATCGATAAATAGATATATATATCATTAAGCCAAAAATTCTATATGCAGATATCGTTATCTATATCTGACTAATTCATTTGAATATCACTCCAGTAATAAGTATGGAATTATTTAAATATATATATATATATATATATATATATATATATATATATATATATATATATATATATATATATATATATATAATTATATATAGACCAAGTTCACTGGGAATTTCGGTAATCTGAGAAAAATCAATTCTCATTAAATTTCGGATTTTTTTTTATTTATTTTTTTTTAAATTTTTTCTCTCCCTTAGATGAGTTTCAATTTCTGGTTACATTTTGAGCTTCAGACAAAAATGTTCAATTAAAATTTAAGCTTCCTTTTTTTCTATCTTCTTGTTCTGTAAGCCAAGTATAACAATTAAATTTCTTATTGTCCTCTTTTGTTTGTTTCCCCTGCAGCTTCTTTCATTCTCATTCTTATTTTGTTTTTAATCTTCTAGTTGGAAATATAGAACAATTTCCGCAACGAGGCATTTCCTAAAAATACATTTTTATTTATTTTCTTTTTTTTTTTTTGGTGTAGCTCAAAGCTTCAAAAAGATAAACAAACAATGTAAGACACAATAACAAGTCAAACAGACAAAATCATGCAGAGACTTCATTTAGTGTTTTGAAAATAAAACAAAAAAAAACAGGAAGATGTTATGGATCAATTAAGTAAATTACATTATCAATCAATATGGGAAGAGGGGAATAAAATTCTACCAAAGATCTTGGCGAATTTTCGAATTTCATTCAAAAAGCTGATAAATTGAAATACATAAATTTGACATTAATATACCATCGACATAAAAAATAAAACCGAACAAAACTCAGATACACACAAACACACACACCCACACACACATAGATAGAGAGAGAGAAACCGCCGCACATAAATTGAGTGTGAAATTTTACGCGTCATTTAACAAAACATTCGAGAAAGTAGAAGAAGAAGAACAAATTGAGAGCTCAGACGGCAGAGGTGAAAAGTTCCAGCCACCTCAAGGGATATTTTTTTGCCAACCTTTAAAATGAAATATGCTAGAATATTACAACAGCATAAATATGATAAGGATAGAAAAGTTCTAAAAACAGAGACTAAAGAATATCAAAGTAGGGCAAGGAGAGAGCAGCTCACTTAACTTGCTGTCAATTACCCAGAGAATTATGAATAGCACAAAACTTACCCACGCACACGACTCTTGGACTAAATGAACGCGGCCTGCCCAGATAAGTTAACGTTGAGAGTTTAACAACTGTCATTGTTGGGGGCCGGGGCCTAGGGAGAAGGGGCACACGCCAAACTGAGCAAATAGAAATATTCCTAAACATGTGAAAATAGTGAAAGAAAGTTAATATAGAAGTATATTTAGTTTTTTTCTTTCTTTTTTTGTCAAAATCCTCTTAATGATGAGCTTAAGGCTCAGACTAAATTTTAGTTAAATGAAGAAAGTACTCAAGAGAGAGAGAGAGAGAGAGAAAGGGGGAAGGGGAATGGAGAATAGTCGTGTATTTGTTACATTGCGAATGTAAAAATCACTGAAGGTGGTAGTGGAAGTGGTAAAGGAAAAAGTGAAAGGAGATGAAGAAGACGACGACGAAGAAGCAGAAGGAGTGAAAAAGTAAATTGCTGCCTGCTTCACACTCGTTGCCTTTAATTGTCTGAAGAGGTTGTGGGTGGGCGATGCCTGGCAAAGTGTGCAAGTCAGCCAAGCATACAAAATGGCGGCAGTGGGGCACACAACACACAAACACTCACACACACACACACACACACACACATACACACAGCAAAAATGAAAGTACAATATTAAACGTTACAACTTGAAATTTGCAAAATTGTGCGATACTCGCAACAATGAAGAAGGAATCCAGGCAAGAAGTGGATGTGTCTGTTTGTGTGTGTGCATTTTGTACACATATGGCACAATGTGTAAATAAGCACGTTAGACTTTAAAAATCGCTAGCACCCTCCAACCCCCCTGGCCAGCACCGAGGGGCATTCTAACACTTTGCGCCCCAATTGCTGACGTCTTCGACTTTGCTGTCGTTGACGTCGTCTTCGGGATTTATAGGTGGCGCTGTCTCTTTCTCTTTTTTTCTTTTTTGTACAAGTTTTGCCAGCTTTTCCTAAATGAATAGTAGAATAGAAAAGAAAAGCACACTCACACATTGACACCCACACACACACACACACACACAGAGAGAAACTTTATGTTTGTTTACATTTTCTTTTTGGTCTTGCAATTTGCATGTGAGTTTTATACGAGTTTTTACATTTTGTTTGGGTGTGCGTGTGCATGTTTTTTTGCCTTCTATATTTCTCTTTTCTATATATTTTGTTATTGTTACCTTAGCTCAAACAAATTTTTATGACATTCTTCTTTTTTTCCATGATATAAGGCTAAGAAACTTGGCACTGACTGCATAAGAATGAGGCGACAAAAAAATATAAAAAAAACATCAACAACATTAAAATTAAGCAAGTCTAGCAAAAAGTTTCATTCCGGACATAACCACGGTCACAAAAAAAAAACCGAACAAGAAAAGCTAAGGCCGAAATTGAAAGCCCAGGAAAGGAAAATAAAAGCCGTCACCAACAGAATGGAACAACGCGCTTTATAACTTTCAACCACGTTAAATGGGGCCAACTTTATTGTGAATTCCTTTGCGCGCGGGGGTCACATGACGTCACTCAGCTTTCCCTGCCACACGAATAAAATTGGCATACCAAAAACATACCAGGCTAGCGGTAACTTTAACACTTACTCTACTCTACACCGCTCGATGCTCGTTGCCCTTGTGTCTAAGCCAACAACTAACTGACCTTCCAGGCCTGTCCAATTCGCCACAGTTATTAGTTTAGCTCAAGTTTTCACTCTCCGAAATCCCCATTCGCCAGACCCCACCCAGCTTGGCCCCTTCTCAATGTGGCTGATTCAATGTCGGTTCCAGTGTCTTTACCAACTTCAAAGTTATTTTGAGGCACGACTTTATTTTATGGCCTGGCCAAGCATGTCCTGGGCAGGTCCTGCCAAACCCTTTTTCTTTCTCTCTCTCCGGCTTAGTGCGTGTCTTGGGTGTGTCGATCTCAGTTTTATTTAACCCTTTAAATAGCTGGACTGGTCTGCCATAATTTCGATGCTCTTTTAATCAGTTGAAGGATATTTTATAGCAAGGCAAACAACGATTAAGCCAAATCATTTTAAGCTCAAAATAAATGAAAATCAATATTCAATCAGTTGCTCTCTGCTCCCACACATATTGACAAATTTCATTAGAAATTTCTCTTGTCCAGGCCAAGACTATAAGTATTTCCTGTGACTGTACTTTTGAAAAAAGTCCCCTTTCAATATTTTGTCCTCAAATTCAATTTGAATATTTCAAAGAATTTCAGAGGTTGGCCATGGGTTAAGCTTTACGAAAAAACAGTGAAATTTTTTCACCAATAACTTTTTCTTTCGCCCTCCTGATGAAAATTGAAAAATATGCGCCATTTTATTTTTAATTTAAGAGTAAAATTTTGTGATGGCAACTTTTTCCATCATACCAAGCGCCCCCCCTTCCCCCACCACCCCTTCCAATGGCTTTTACTTATTGTTTCTCTTTGTTGTTGTTGTTGTTGTTGTTGGCGTGCTTGTACAAATTTTGCACATTTACCAAAACACGCACAGAAATTTATGTTGTATTTAATCAGATCGACGCCGGCAAACATTTTTCGCCGACTGCTGATAAGCATCGTCTGCCTTTTGCCTTTCAATTTCAAACTAAATGCCATTGTATTTTTATGTCCTTTATTCTCAACTCTATAGCGATTTGGCCCAACTCAGCTTAAATTTACGGTATATAATTTGTTTGTGTTTAATTGATTAAAATATGCGTGTTGCTTAGGACTGAAAATCAAAAGTCTAATTCGCAATTAATAGCCACTCATTTTTCATAAGCTGGCGATAAACAAAATACGAAATTAAACCAAAAAAAAAAAAACTAAATAAATTGTTATTTATCAGATTCATATCAAATGAGCCAGTTCAAGTTCAATGCGACTTTACTGACCAGCCGACATATTCAGTTAGGGGTATTTTGTATATGTTTATGCAAATAAGTTGGCCTAGGACTTTATCTGGAATGGGGTCAGTGCTCCTGTACAAATCGCGCCATGCAACATGATGGCTTGTTTCGTTTTTATTAGCGAGTAACATGAAATGTAGATGAGCTTGTTGCTCCAGTTTTGAGCTGTTGATTTTATGAGCATAACAAAAAAGAGAAAATAATAACTAGCAAAACTCGAAAGGAACAAATGAAACAGAGCAGCATTAAAAGGAAAGCCAACGACAGGACTAGAAAATATTTTTGGTGGGAGCTGAGGGCTCTGGGCTGGGGCATATTTGACAAATGACTCAATGGCAAGTGACAGTTGCCAACGAATTTGTTTCACTGCCTTTCAAATTCTGTCTGAGAATTTATTATTTTAGTCAAGCCAAGAGGCATCTTAAATAGTTAAGGATGATTGCCAGGATCATGGGAGTGAAGGCGCTAAAGTTATTTACCATGTCTGGCTCAAAATGGATGATGAAATGTTGACTCTTTAATAAAATTACAAATGATAATTCAACACGAATAAAAAATGCTTTTTTCAAATAGAAATATGATGATTTCTATTTAGAATTAACCTAATATATGTCAAATTAAATGCTTTAAATGTTCAAGACCTGGAAAATGATTTCAATAGACTTTACTTCTTTTATTTTTTTTTTGTATATTTAAATAAAATTATTTTTTTTCGGTCTTTTATAAATTAATATTCCATTACTTTGTGAATTCCCTTTAGTACTCGACACACACCCACTGCAGAGTAGTATTCAGTAATTTATGGGAACTCGTAAAAAAAAAACAACAACAACATACGTCACACACACACACACACACACACACAGAAGCATACTCTGAATAATAACAGCAACTGCACATTACCTGATGAAATTGAAAAAGTTCATAGCCGAAAAAAAGAGGGGAAACTCATAGAAAAGCGGTCGGCGAAAAATACCGACTGCACTTAAGTGCAAAATTGTAATTAAATTTTCGCTAAAACACAAACTCCCCCAGGTGATTCAGGTAGCCATTTGGAGAATTCACATCATGTTCAAACATGCTCGACAGGCATAACAACAAAAATTCCACCCTTTTATGTTTCATTCAAAAAGCAAAACAATGAAAACGAAAACAAAAAAAATTCCAATCACACAGAAAATTCTGGAAACTTTAAGGATTTTAAGCTCGCTTCTAATAAATGTAACATTGAAAAATGCACCTGACGTTCGTTTTTTTTTTTTGCAATCAAAAAAAGTAAAAATATTTATTCAAAATGTTTCAGACCCAGCCCCTCGTCCTTTACAGCCCACAGCTCTGACCTTCAGCTGAGGCAAAGGCAGAGCTCCCAAAAATATATTTTTTTTTTTCTGAAGTAAAAAAGCATTTGCATAAAACTTTCACAGCGAAAGGCTTCAACGTCCGACGACCCAGCAAGCAACTCTCATTTTATATATTTTCCATTTCACTTTTCGATTTTTCAACTCTTAATTTTTTCGCTTCATTTTCTTCTCTTCTTTTTTTCTCTTGTGCAATTTTTATAAAGATCATAAAAAAATCACACACACACACACACACAAAAATTCAGGAAAATGTAGATGGTAAAATAAAGTCAATGGGAGTGTTATGGGCTTGTAAGTGGCAGGGAACTCAATTTGCATAGATGGCTAGAGCCACAGTTGTCCCTGGAGTTAGTTCCTTTATTTCCGGTTGGCCTCGAACGAATATTCCATGCTCCACTCGCTCAGCTAAATGTTATACCTATCGGATTCCAATGAAAATAGTAAATGAACTTTTTCTTTTCTAAAATAAAAGTAAATTTCGAATATGTCTTGAAAAGACTATAATTTCTTATTACCCACATGGTTTTAGTCTCTTATTTGTTTTTATTGTGACAGAGATTTATGGAGGTCGAACCTTTTCTTAAAGTTCTTAAGAGGGTTTAATAAAAAGTGAATTTTTTTGAATCTTTTCATAAGAATGGGAGTCTGGAACAGTTATTAAAATGTTATCGATAAATAGAAACTTCAAGCAGAAGAACTAGTTTGAAAGTTATTTCAAGTTATCGATAAATTAGAACTTCCCAAAAGGAACTAGAATATCATATAGAACAATCAGTAAATTAGAGCTTCTACAGAGTAACTAAATAAAGAACAATCATAATGGAAATGAATGAAATCGCTTCTAAATATAAACGTATTATTCTTTAATATTTTCTCTATATTATCTTCTTGGGCTTATAAATTCAAAAAAGATAATTTAAAATAATATTTGGTTCCTTTTCCATTTGACTATTAAAAAACTATGAAAGCTGTAAGTCTACTTCACTCCTATCAAAGTATTTTCATTTTGTATTACTTATTCATTTCTATATTTATTTAGTGGGATACTGAATATTTCAGTAGAAAAAGCTTTCTTTAAATTTCTTAGAAAAAGTGTATGAAATTTGCAGTTTTTCTGCCTTGTGTTCTTTGCCTTTTGGTGTTGGTGTATTCGGTTTTTATGTTCTTTACCTTTGTACGTGCCAGGTTGACTGGTTAGCTAGGACTTCTGGCTTAGGTTCAAACGAGCATTTTGGACCTATAGCAAAAAAACAAGAAGAAGAAAATCCAAAAAAAAAACCTGTTCATAAATTGCATGTTGGCTTTTGTGCCCTGTGCCTCAGCGTCTGCGAATTTGTACCAGTGCGAGTGTGAGTGTGAGTGAGTTGGGCTTTGTGCATGAGCATGTACTCCATTTTGTTTTTTAATAGACCCTCTTCGCATTTAAACTGTTATGCTTGGCCTGGCACACAAAAGCCTTTTATCGTTTAAGCCAAATCAGTGTCGAGCTGTGGCACATATTTTTTGGCTGATTTCACACTCTTCACCACCTCTCCAGCGCCATCACATCCACCTAGTTGCAAGCTGCACTCATTGTGTGTGTGTGTGTCTCTGCCTGGGTGACACACTGGGAATCGATAGCTCGAGTGCCATGAACCAAGCCAGAGGCTGTAAAACACCTACAATACAGCAACATCGTAAAGCTAACTTAAATTTACGTTTAACCAACCCAACCTTTCGATGTCACTCCCAAAGATCGTATGCCCCTTAGTTAGTTAGTCTTACTCCTGGCATATGCGGCAAGTTTCGAGCACATGGTCCAATTGGTCGCTTTGGTCTCACTGGTCGCTGGTACAAATGGAAGCTAATCCTTTTGGCACAACTGCTGCCTGACACTTTCGACCACTCCTGGCTGTTTGCGTTGAAGCGTTGAAGCGTTCCATGCAAAGCCAATTAGCACAACTGCATTTCAGTGATTTGTTTCTCACAAAAACTTTTAAGCGTTCCTTTCCGAAATTTTTGAAAATTTATATGACCAATTAGCCATGGATCTATAAATCATAAAGATTTTGCACCCCGGCAAGCATATGGATTATTAATTGTTTGTGGGCGGTTTTTCTAAACCTAATTAGAATGTTCATAATGTTCAATTAGCAACAAAACAGATAAATATATTCATAAACTGGCTTTGGTATTTTTATAAGCATTCGTGAATTGAGTGGGCGGGCCTTTTGATTATGAGCAAAGTGTTAACTGATTTATATTTATATATATATACATATATATCATACCTTTATGGAGGCCATTCATATATGATTAACACAAAATAGAAAAGTGTAAATAAATTTTAAAGTGGAGCTAAGCGTACCACCCCAAACTAATGGTAATAAAAAATTTATGAGACTAATTTAAGACAACTTTGTATGAGTATTTTTTGCTCGAAAAATCAATCGAATATATTTTCAAGTTTCAATTTAAGTGGGCAAAAACAAGAAGGTAATTTTCAAAGCGCTTCAAATTTTGATTCCATTGAAGCAGAAATTTCTATTAAATAAAGGTAGTCAAATTAATTCATTATTTACTTAGTCCAGTTGTTCATAATTTTCTGCTTCGCTTGGAAATTTAAACCTTATTAAATTGTAAACAAATAATAATTAGCAATTGTCAACGATTTTGTTTAACCGGGCTCAAAAATAAAAGGTTTGGAAACAAATTAAAAATTACCCACAAATGAACAAAAAAAAAAATTGTATAATTATGCGGATGCCTTAATTAGTGGCTATGAAAATTACCAATCATCAAATATGAATATTACATAATCAAATGCCAAAGACAAATAAAAATAATTATGACATTTTAAAATATTATCTAATCCACTTATTCATACACTCATTTGGCCCGCATCAAATGATTTTACTGAATTGTGCTTCATTTAGCAGAATCCGAATAAAAATACTAGCTAAAATATAAAACAACAAGGAGAAAAAAAAGTTTGTTCTGTAGAACAGACCAACCACAGATAATTCGAGAGTATGATGGACGGAAAAGGGAAGAGGGCTAGAGACATTTCGCAATTTCATTAGTTTTTGTAGCAATTAAAATAAATTTGCACAGGAAATTAAAAAGTTCACTTTTTTGTTATTTGCCAATGACGATGCAAAAATGACGTTGACTATGGGGCTGGCGCTGGGCGCCGGCATTCCAAAACTCTATGCGGCGACCCACATGACGTATACGCAATGTGCAATGTTATTGGTGTTAGGTTACAAACAGCACACTTTACCCCAAGCTGTGGCTTTTTTATTTGCTGCAAGGGTGAGACAAACCAAAAAACAACAACAACAATAACAAAAAGAACCACACACACACACGCACACACTCTTTGGCTTTATTATTATTCAAGTGTTTGTTATGCATTTTTGTTTGTGTAGCCTCAAACCAAACCAAACCAACCAACTGGTTGTTAGTTATTATTGCGGTCCTTCTTGTTCGTCATGGGGCCGGTGTCGTTATTGTTGCGGCCATGTCAAGTGTCAAAGCCAGGAACAGTGAGACCAGTGGCAGCCACCATTTCCATCAGCCGTAGCCAGTCAACAATCATCAGCATTGTTGTCGACAGCACCGCTCACCTTTTGGCTCTTCCAAAGCCGTTTGTTCCACTTGTTCACGTAACGATAATGGTAACAACAGTATCAACAGCACCAACAACAATGCAAAAGGAAACATTTTTTTATAACATTTGCACCATTTGTTGGCACCAAAGCCACTCGGACTTCGACTGCCTCTACCAAAAACAGCAGAAGAGCCGCTTGTATTTCAACAATATGCATACCAAAATAGTTCAAAGGAAATTCTTTTCGGTATTTACAAGTATATTCTTTTTTTTCTCTCTCTCTCTGATAGCAGGCCCGTAGGCACCAGGTCAGGCACTTGGTTTGCTTTCATTAATTTACATATTTAGTAAGTCACTGAGAATTGCGCGAACAACACACACAATTCAGAAAACCCCATAACGACCCTTTCGGTGCAGTTTCTGTTACACCAAAAAAAAATAATTTTCTACATTGTTATTTTTGGAATTAAAAAAAAAAAAAAAAAAAACAATAAATATATAAATGTATATACACTTTACCGCATTGGCGCAGACTTATTAAAATTCATTGTCGGAAATTGCAAAATGCACCTGATTCTTTTTGCTGGAATATTTTTAGAATAGAAAATCTATAAATTAAGTCATTATGGGAAAGAGGGGAAAAATCTGTAGCCACCGAGTAGCGAAAGTTAAATCTTTGCAGTGCTTATGCAAATTATATCAACCAGTTTGCATATGCCTGGTATAAAGGTATGGTATGGTATATGGCTATAAATCCATAGATTATGGTAATATTCAAATATTCCGTTAAGTGAAATTGCGTTTTGTTGACTTCTAATCAAAATGCAATGCACCAAAAGCCTAGGCCTCAAAATTTGCATAAGGCAATCAATGTATTTCCTGGGCAACGTTGAGGGAGGGAACAGGGCTCAGGGCTCAGGACTCTGAAATGATAATAGAAGCAGTGGGGTCTTCATTAAATTGGTAAAGTTTTGGGTTTCAGTGAAACTTGAAGCCAAGCAATTTGCTAAAATTGGGCAACTCTTCAGAGCTACTCTAATTAAATGGAAATGCCAGAAACAAGATTGTTTTCTGAACTACTTCAAAGTTGGAATTCAAATCCTTTCAGCTAATTTCCCTGGAAATATTTGCCTACTTCTCTTCTATTTATTTAATTTTTTCCATTAGCCGTAGGCACATAAAATGCATTTAGAAAGTTTTTATTATTTATGAAAAGCGGCTTTAAATAATATCCAAGTTATTTAATTGAATTAAATTCCAATAGATTATTTTTGCCAAGCCCTCGAGGCTTTCAAATTATTATTTAAATTGGTTCAATTTGGCCCCGAAAAATATCTGTTTCATTTATATAAAAATCTTTGATTAATGCATTTAAAAGATTAACAAAAATTTCAAATCCACTTTCTCATTGATATCTGCATTTTATTGGACCAAATTGCTAACATTGTGATTTACTTTTGACTTATTTATTTATTGAGAAATGTTGCACAAATCATGTCTGCTTGGATTTCTTTCTGTAGCCAAACAATAAATATACACTCGAGACTATTCTCAATTTTCATAGGAAAAAAAAAACACTTTTAAATTGGTATCTTTTTTTTCATTTAGTCGATTGATAGCTTTGTGAATATGGTGAATATGGAAAGATGTGAAAAAGAGAAAAATAAACAGATGCTTTTCTGATACGGCTTTTCTACTTGGCTGATACGAAACGATAGTTGCAGCTGTCTCCCAGGAGCATTTTCCAAAAGTCAACAAGAAAAAAAAGTTCCAGACTAGAGTGTGGTATCTGTGTGTGTGTGCGTGTGTGTGTGTGTTTGTGTGGAGGACGAATAAGAAAAACAAACTTATTTAATCGGCTTACGGCAAGTCTCTGGGAAGCTGAGCCAAGCCAAATGATTACAACAAGCCTCACATGACAACAAATCCAAGACTATTTTAAAATTTAATAGCGCCGCAAAAAGTTTCATCTCCACAAAACTTTTCATATTCTCCGAATGATTGGTTAAGTTAAACAACAAGAAAAGAATAAGAAAACTTGAGGTAATCCCTCAATCCTTCTCTCTCTCTCTCTCTCTCTCTCTCTCTGTCTCTCTCTCTCTTTTGATCTGTCTTATGTCGTATCTAGTTTTGTCAAATGAATATATGTTTATATAATCGAATTACACAAATGAATTGCTGCTGTAAAATCCTCTCATCTGCACGAACAAGCATGCAATTGGTATGAAATTCCGAGATACATTGACTCGAATCCCAAACACATTCCCCTGAACTTCTACACATTTGTGAATATGTTCATCTGTCTTATAGACAATCAAGCTAACAAACAAACAAACAAATAGACAAACAAATAGAGAAACCAATAAACCAACCAATAGAAGGAAGCCGTGAGTGTTAGTCAAGTTTCAGACCAGTCAAGTGTGATATCAGTTAATTTTGAAATCTGTCAAAAAGCATTCAACAAATTAAACCCAATTGGCACATGGGCTTGCCCAGGGCCAGGAACATAAAGTCGGGCGTGGTAATGAGAGCAAAGCGACGGACATGCCGGCCAGGACATACCTACATACACATAAACATGGCACATGGCGCAGGATTACATTTCACAATTCATTTGAGTCGCAGCCACACAGTCAGGCCCACGCTCAAACGAGAAAACCAGAGCAGAGTAAAAAGCATCATAAAATCGCCACTGATGAGCAAGCAAGCCTCCCAGGAAAAGTCAAAGAATGCCAAGCGAGGGTTGCTCAAAACTTAAGCTAAAATAAGATTAATCAAGAGAAGAGAGTTCACAGAACTCGTCTCGATCAGATACTCTTAATTGTTTTCCTTAAAATTAGAATTCGGTTTGACCCGAAATATTTCATATATTTTTGAATATTTCTGAAATATTTTATTCCATCCAGATCCTAAATAAGTTCCACGTCGCTCTCCGATTTACTAGTGAATCTTTTACTTAGAAATCCCTCAAATTCGTAATACTCAATTGGTCTTAAAGGTTCCTTAGTTTTTACCAAAAATAGTTCATATATTTTAGAATATTCCTGATATATATTAATCCATGCAGATCCCAAAGAATTATACAAAGTTTTTTTTTTAATTATACAAATTCTAAAACTCACTCTACTTTTAAAAGTGAATCTTTGTCTAAGGAATCCAACAGAGTTTCTGATATTTTAGGACCTCAAATTCTTAATAGATTTATGTAATTTGAAGAGCCACCCTCGACTAAATTGTTGTAAAATATGAGAAGAAAACTACTGCAGCGTTGTTAAATTTTCAAGTGCAGTGCACGTTGTAGCTGATGTCGACGTCTTTATAAGTTTTGTAGGTAGGCTCAGGCCTTAGCGAAAATTGGACATGAAAATGAAGGGCATAAAAAGTGGCAGTAATGTTGCAACACAAGTGCCACAGCTGCCGCACAAACCGCACAAGTACAAAAGCAATGGGAACTCTAAGTGCGCTCTTGGCCGGCCGCTGGTGTGCCGATGTCCACCAGTGCCCATTGGAGAGTCGTCCGGTAGTGGCCAACAATGGCCAATGCTCTGCTGTTTGTGGTGTGTGTGTGTGTGTGGGTATGGTCAAAGCGAAAAATGTGGCACACTTTTGGGCGTTGGGCAGGCAAACAACTTGAAGCTTGAGTAGCCGGCACAGCGAAGGGGCCGAGAGAGTTTTTTGTATTTGTTTTTTTTTTTTTTTTTTTTATTATTTTTTCGTTTCGTTGTTACTTTGAAATAAAAAAGAAATGCCATTTAATGTGTTTTTTATTATTTACATCCGGCAGAGAAGGGCAACAACGCAGACAGTTGGAAACGTCTGAAACCACCCAAAAATTACCGCCTTCTCATCAACTTTTTATTTTGTTCTTTCTCTTTCTATTTCTGTTCTTATTTTATTGTTCATTCTTTTTCTTTTTTGACACAGTTCCGGTTTGCGACGCTTTCATTTCTATGCAAATTTCAAATGCCTTAAGAAAATGGTTTATTGTACTTAGTGGAATTATTTACGCCAACTAACTTTTCATAGGCGCGGTGGCAAAGATGTTTCAAAAGACATTTAAATGCCTGAATTTTTATGGATGAAAATTTTTTGTTGGTTTTTTTGTTTTTGTTCAGCGAATTTGTATACTTTAATTTGATGAGTGTTTGTAAGGTCAGTATCCCGTTGCGAAATGAATTGGTTTGGCTTTGATGAGCCATCTTTGATGAGAGAGAGAGACCAACGCCTCAAATTGGCCAGGTCATAAATATTTACATTGGCTAACTCATTAATGGTAATCAATTGTAATGACAATCGACTGGCCATGCAAATTCAGCAAATATTTAATTTGCACAAATCGCGTAAAAACCAGAAGAAAAACAAAAACAACAACACTACTACAACAAAACAAATAGCCCCTCTAATGGCAAAATTGCGAAAATAGACAAAACGACACCACAGACCTCAATATAGCGTAAATAAATCAATAATATCGATTCACTCATTTTCTCTCTTTTTACACCGATATGGATGGATTTTGTAATAATTGTTGCACTTTCCTATGCAAAAAGCAAATCATAACCTCAAAGTTTTCTAGCCTCCCCAAAAACGAAACGACTAACACCGCTTGTCCACCAAGTGTGGGGAATGACAGAGCCAGGAGAAAATAAACACGGCTATGACAATAAGCCAATTGAAGGGGCTTGTCGCCAACGGGGGCGTTGCAATATGCAATTTTCAAATACCCATCAATGCCTCAAACGTGTCAAGCAAAAGACTCAAGATTGGCTTAAGCGAAATGAAATCATTTTTCATGTTGTCTCGATGGTAAAAATTCATATAACAAAGTTGAATTAGATGATTTCATCATCTGAAAATTTATTAATACCAAAATATTTATGACAGAATCGAAAAAAGGGCTTGACAAAAAATTCTTTATTTCAACGGAAAAATAAACTTAATCTGAAATTCAACTTATCCTTTCTGTAAATATTCATATATTCTTGAATTTCCCTTAAAATCTATATACAATTTCTCAAGTCCTTCAAATTTTGCGATAGGCAAAATCCACCCAAGCAATTATAGCTCACAATCCATTTTTGATGACTTTCAAATGAAAATCCTGCGTAAATACTTTTTATTTATTTATTATACCCCCTTACTTGGTACAAGGGTATATTAAGTTTGTGCAAATGTATGCAACATAGAGAAGGAGACGTCGGAGACCCCCCAAAGTTACTAAAGAATTTGATATAGCCATGTCCGTCCGTCTGTCCATCCGTCCGTGTGAACGCCTAGATCTTAGAGACTATAAGAGCTGGGATAACCAAACTTGAGATTCGGACTCCTTATGTCTGTACGCTAGTTAAGTTTGATTTTTTTTCTCCCCGCCGCCCCGCCCCCCTTCCACCCCATCACTTTTTTAAAGTCGTCTAATTTCTAAAGCTTAAGGATTTAAGTATTATTTGCTTCTGAAAAGTTGTTAAAAATCTTTCGATTGATATCAAACATGACTAAAATCGGACTATATTTACACGAGATATAAAAAAAAATTTTTGGGGTTCAAGATTTTAATTCCCCTTGCCTAACTGGCAAACTGCCGATTGAGCAGTCCGATAGATGGCGTGCTTGCATTATTGTGAACAATGCGTTGTTGGATTCAAAGGAATATTAAGACCACAAGTTTTATGTGAATGTAGACGACCAGGGTTACCACCCGGCCAGGGCTGCCACCTTTTCTTTTACAGGGTATCCCAAACTCGGCCGCGCCCGAGTATAACGTTCGGCTTCATTTTTTTTTTTGTTATGAAAGACATGTGTTATGACCGACACGAATTTGAATGAAAAAAAAAAAAAAATATGAATGCCATTTATAATAATAGATCATATACTTGAGTGGCTACAATTGCCAATTAACTTAAAACAAGTTCGGGACAGATGTTTGAAGAGGCCGCCGTTCACAGGCCCAGGTAGAGTCAAAGTCAATGAAAATAAACATTTCAATCATTGAAATTCATTTATGATTTATGATAGTTTGTCTGAAGCGATGGCAATAAAGGGAAATGATGAAACTTTGAGTTTAATTAAGACAAAGAAAATACCGACAGGTAGACAAATAACGTACAGTCTGATTTGAGCTATTTCCTGGTTATTTTCCTTTGAAGATGAGCGATCAACATTTTTATTTAACTCAATCAGGGATATAGTTAAGATCAATTTGTTCAGATAAACTTTAGAATTCCTAATTTCTTTTTATATTAGTTTGCGGAAAAGAACATGAAATAAAGCACTTAAAAACTTTTTTTAATGACTTGAGTAGATTTTTTATTTTCTAGAAATGAATTAAAGATCCGTGTGTGTAGATAAATTTTTGCAAAATGTCAAATGGCTTTTTTTTAGCTTTCTGCTATCTGCAAGAGTGTGGCTTTGTGTTGCCTTAGTGGGCCACATGGCGTATGAGCAACTTTGAATAATTAACTCAGCTCACCGAGCACTGACTTTCTGCCGGAGTACGGAGTACGCTGGTGCGTTTTTCCGTGTCATTATGAAGAAAATTGGTTGGGTAAAGGCCCCGCCTTTTTGCTGGCATAGCAATCTACCAGCGCACAGGTAATAAAGTAAAAGTATTTTTGCTCCAAGAACATTTGATATGCATAAATTACAATGCAACCGCAACGAAGACGGCCCAGACTATAACGATGACATCCAGGGCACCAGAGCGCCAAAGCATCGTTATGCTGGCATCGTTAACCGAAGCCCCAAAACTTAATGACTCGCTCGAATATCGGGGGAGGTGTGACATTTTATAAAATAGTTGACTTTGCTGCACTTTCGCCCAGCTCAGCATAAATTGTTTATTGTGTTTTATTCCTTTTTGGAATATTTTCAATAAATTGTCAAAGTGGTGGCTGAAGCATTTCAATTATTTTTAACTGCAATTTTTAATCAATTTTTTTTTTAAATAACAAGAAAAATGGACTGCTCTTTCGACAACTTAGAACACTGAAAACTTTCTCTAGAATCTGGCCAAAGTATTTGGCAGTAAAGTTCTTTTATAAGTTTTCAACTTTGGTGACTTTGAAAACAATGAGCAACTCAAAAAGGTGCTCATATTTTTGAAACTTTTCATTTTTTATTTTTTTTTTTTTGAGGATATTAAATATGAGGGAGAGTTGGAGTGGGGAATTTTGTAAAAAGCTTCATTAAAATAATTTAATGAATTTTGAAGCTCGAACGGTTTCATGCAAACGGCAGGAAATTATTTCTGTCGGCCGCTTCGACTGACTGACTGACTGACTGAATATATTTTTATTATAATTTAAGGTGTTTCATACAATTTCTGTCATAATTCATTCGTCAACGCCACATGTCAGGCGTTTACTTTTTTTATAAATTATTACATACTTTTTATATTTCCATTCATACGCCCTGTTGTCTTCGGCGCTGACAGCGCACAACTTGACTTAACCGTAATTATAATTATAGTTACCGCTGGTTTATATATTTTTGGTTATGTCAGTTTGTGTTAAATGCGGATTATAATGCCCTGCATGCTGGCTCATGTCACTTCATATGTGTGAGTGTGTGTGTATGTGTGTCGTCAACACAGACAACAACAATAGAAACAGCATGAAATGTCGATTAATGTGGGCTTCGACGAAGATTACATACGCTATTCACACATTTCTCAAATGAAATTAACAAAAAAAATGTTTTGTTTATTTTAACTTGTTCGAACAAATGCAATCAGATTGGAAATTTCAAAAGTTTCAATTAATTAAGACAGATGCTGATTGGCTTGTTATATAATAAATTTATTTATTTAAGTAGAAAGCATCAATAAAATTGTTGGAAAAATATTTAAATTTTTTTCCATAAATTTATTTAATTTATTGCCACTCTAGGAGTTAGAATTATTCAAAAGACATAGGTTAATTTATTACTCGAATTATGGAAAACATAAATTAAAATTCAGAAATTAATTGATTTATTTAATAAGCTTCTACTTATATACAAATAATATAATTTAATTTGGAAAGAATCTCATTATTTTGTTCATTTTAATTAAAGCAAATAGGATAGCTTTGAAAACAACTAATTCCCTTGATTATAAGTGGCTTTTTTTTCTAAGAAAAATTCGAACCAAAAAGAGTACAAAAATTTGATTTTATATTAAAGTCCTAAGGGAGAAGACCAGAGCAATAGGAGTACCTCTGTAAAGTTTCATCATTATGAAGCGAATGCCTCCCCACTGGGCAAAATGTTTTCGCCTGTCTTGGCCTTCGCCACAGCCAACGTTATTATCATTAGCTGACATTGGCAATTAAGCGGCCATTTGCGTGTCTGTGTCATTCAGAGCCACCGAAGCCACCTCCACTCGGAGTCACTCTTTAAAGTTCAAAAGCAACTAATCTGTGGACTTTTGCGTAGCCTGTAACTTTACTCCTCCACTCGGTTGGTATTCAGAAAACTGGGCTTATTGTTTGAATTATGTATTTTACTTTTTGAAAACAGCTGTTCAAACAAATTTAACTGAATTCGCTATTGTCGAGGACCGGAGCGAAACTTGGACTGGACGTTTGATTGATGAAAAGCATCACAACAACGACGAAGAAAAGCCGCAAAAATAAATACAATAACAAGAGGCAGAACAAGCAAGTAAATGTCGAGAAAAATAAAATAACAAAGGCACACACACACACACACACACACACACAGACACAGCTCAGGGGATAGCAACAACTTAAGTAAACAAATTGTCATTTGGTGTACATGATGGCTCACCGAAATGCAAATAATGTTAAAACTTCTTGAGCAAAAGCAATTTGACTGTAATATCAATGTGCGCTTAGCGGCTCAAAGCCGCAAACAAATACCGAAATATAAATTTTAATATAGCCCAGAAAAGGCCAGGCCAAGCCCCTTGAAATGCGTATTCAATATGCTTGCCAGACAAAATTTAAATTTAAAGAGTTTTCGAAATTAAGTTGCACCAAAACATAATTAAAATGTCTTAGACTAACATATCAATTCGCTGAGCTGAGCTGAGCTGAGCTGAGGCATCAGTTTACCCTAGGAGAGTAGATGAAAAATTCAAAATCAACAAACAATCAAAATTAAATTTTTCACTTCATGCATTTTCTTGTTTTCCACTCGTCCTATTTGTTCTGGATTTGCTGACTGAATTGTTTTGTGAGATTTTTGTTTGCTCATAAGCCAAGCAATTTGCATGCCAGACTTATTGGATCAGACTTTCTGTCAGCACGATTTACGGCATCCTTCCAGACTTCGTATTTATTTAATTGCCTTGGAGAAAAAAATTATATCCTTACCAATTTCAACTCTCCCTATTTCATTTAACCTTAAAGTCTGTAAAGATTTTATATTTATATATTTGGTTAAGAGTCTGTTATTCCTAAACTATATTTATCCCGCTCAAATGATCAAAGCTATTTTCGGTTTTTAGCTAATTTTAAATTTAAATTTTCCAATCTTGAAGTTGATGAAGGCGGACAATCTATTTCGAGCCACCTTTCTCATCAAATTGCAATCAAGTTCTCGCCTTCCCCCGTCCCCAGCGAATTTAATTTAAAGAATGAAGCTGGATTTTCCCCATCCTCTTTCTAAGTATTGCCATGGGTTTTAGTTTGATTAAGTCTCCCTCCCAGAACCAACATACACTCGAAATTATGCGGATTTATGGGAATTGATATATTCAAGAGCAGAGAAAAGAGACTGAAGTTTAAAGAGGCATTTGAGCTTAAGAACCTTGGCAACCACAGGCCTCAGCCATCAAAAGAACCAAGTCTTAGATGACAAGTATGGGCAAAAACAAAGGGGAGCCTTACCTATGTAGGCCAGGGCAACCGTTCGATATACATATACACTCTCGCACAAATGACAAATGATTTCATTTTGTTGTGCATTTTCCATTCTCTGTTGGTGGGCCAATGGAAGATGGTAATGTAAATATGGGACAGTTAGGTGCATTGGACTAAATGAAAGACAAATAAACAGACCAGGCCAGTCCAGCTAGCTAATAAAATATGCAGAAAGAGAATTAAATGCAAATATGTGACTTTTCGTAACGAAAAAGTCACGTTCGTATCAAAGCATTCTCTACGATCTAAGCTGAGGCTTTTCGTGACTTCAAGTCAAGAAAGTCTTGTCTGGCATCACTGGTCAACCCTAAGAACTAGCAACCTTCACTTTTTGTACTCCTCAACTAAATTGTCTCTTCCTAGATACTGCCATAATTTGCTTGGCCTAACTAACAGAATGTTTTTCAACCACATTCTATTAACATACATTTTAAACACAGACCAGACCACTAATTGAATTTAATTAATAGAAAAGTATGCAGAAAGATTCGCCTGGCCTTAAAGAGCATATTAAATGTTCTGGCCAAGTCGTCAGTGTCTACCAAAAGTATCTAGAGCAATTTACTTGGTTATGCCTGTTTAAAAGGCTGCTTGAGTTCTCACAAAGAGAATAATTATTAGGAGAGTGCACAAAGTTTTCAACTGTCAACTAATTTGTGATAATATTTTAAGGCCATAAAGCTTATCGTTGTTCAGCTGTGAGAATTGCGTTCAGAATTGGCTAAATGTGGATTTATGAATCATAATTCCAAAGTTGTTCGTGTGCATTTCAAAGATAAATTTAATTGATTGGCAGGGATTACGTAAGTGGCTACGAAACAATTCCAACAATTTCATTGAGTCGGGCGAAAAATTTTGAATTATACAAATTATTTCAACATCGTTTCGATTTGATTCGAAAAGTTGTCAGTCTAATTAACAAGCAATTTAAATTAGAATAAAACATAATAAGAAGAAATAATTTAAAAGTTTAATTGTTTTCTAGGAAAATAATTATTCTAAGCTCGGAACGAAATATTTTCTTTTCACAGAATCCCAAAGAAAGACTAAAATTTTTCGCTACCAAAAATATTAATTTAATTGGACAAGTGGCCAGAACAATTCCCAGACAGCTACTTAGTTTCGGGCGGTTAAGACGAAAAGTGTTGAGCTCAAATATTTATTTGATACCAAAGCCAGTGGCAACTAGCAAGGAATCAAATAGTTGAAGCATGCAAATCTACCAATGAATGAAATAATAAATGAAAATAAAATATAAAATGTTTATCTGCTCTGCGAAATCCACCCTGGGCATTCCCGGTGAAAACAAAATGACCAATGAAAAACTGTCAACACTATCGGCGAGGGCAGCCAGTCAAGTCAACTAGCAAATGTCATTTATTTAAATTGTCAGATTTTCACATTTCAAAATAAATAACACTTGGGACAGAATCGTACTTATTCGATCTTAAAATTTTATTCATTTGCCTTTTCTTTTGTTGAAGTCTTTTCTTTTTTATAAGCCAACAATTTTTATTAGCCTGAATTTATGACGAAATTTATTTTATATTTTGTCAGTTTGTAAATTTGTATTTTTCACTCTCTTGTTTTTTAATACATGCCATAACAATGTGATTATTTTTATGTTTGTGTTTATTTTTTTTTTTTTTTTTGTTTCTGCGCTATTTGTCTGTGATTTGTTTTTAGTCCAAGGGGGCGTATTAGGTTAAACTCTTAAGTCCGTGTGGTGGTGGTGAGAGTCACCAGACAGACGATTGTGTCCATATATCACTCAATTCGCTTTGGGCTGGCTTATTTTCCTCTCTATTCTATACACTCTTTTTGGAAAACCTAACATCTACAATTTAGGAGAATTTTAGCCTGATAAGTCTTTCACTTTTTACCTCAAGTCTTATCTAGGTGGAAGGTCTTGGGAGGGCTTGGCTGTAAACGCCGAAGGGCCTTATAAATCCTTCTCTTTCTATAGCAAGTTTTGTTTCGAAAAAAATATTTTTAAATATATTTTTGAGAACCCAAGCAAAATTAAGTAGATTTATCCCTTAGACCTTTCAATTCGACGAAGACTTTTCTGTCTCAATTATCTATGGGCTTGGCTAAAAATTCTCTTTCCATCTCAATTCATTACTAGATAAAATAATCTTTAAATATATTGTGAGAACCCAATCAAAATCAAGTGGATTTATCCCAATTCGACAAAGCCTTTTCTACCTCAAATCCTATATAGATGGAAGGGTCTATAGGGTTGGCTATAAATGCCCAAATTCCTTATAAATCATTCTCTTTCCATCTCAATTCATTACTAGATAAAAAAATCTTTAAATATATTGTGAGAACCCAATCGAAATCAAGTGGATTTATCCCAATTCGACAAAGCCTTTTCTACCTCAAATCCTATATAGATGGAAGGATCTATAGGGTTGACTATAAATGCTTAAGTCTTTATCTTTCTCGCCCAATTCTTATCTATCAATATGTTTTTTAAAACCCGTTAAAAACAAGATATATATTTTATACCTTCAATTTCGACGAGGCATTAACAACCTAACAAGAGTATACCATTTTCGATATGCCAAAATTAGTTCTTTCTTTCTTTCGCGGTTTTTTTTTTTTGTTCTGGTGTTGGTGCCATTGTACGGTCGATGCTCTCAGTCTCAGTCGCACTCACTCTCGCTCTCATTTAAAATGCAGCTAAAAGCAGAGCATGATAATCATAAAAAAAAGTACATTACTCATACGCAAGGTTAACCACTTGTTTTCTCATAGACAAAGCGGTCACAGCTGAGCAAAGCTTTTCTCCAAATTTATATTAAAAAAAAAAAAGAAAAACAAATACCAGCCAAAATTATTGCCTTTTGGCTCTGGGCAACTTCTCATCTGTAGAAGACGCACATTGTCTGCTCGCAAAAGAAGAGCAACAACAACAACAACAAAACCAAATTAAATAATTCAAAAAGCAATAGGACCAAGAAAAAAATATTAAGACTAAAAAAAACAAAAACACTTTGTCTAGACTTTTTTTTTGCGTTCTCATTTCTAATGTCCAAAATTTTCTTTTGCCAGTGAATCAAGAATGTTGAAATTCTTTGTGTTCATTTAATTTGGTTTTGTTATTGTTTCGATTGGTTTTTGTTATGTTTTTGCATTGTTTACATTGAGGCCGTTTTAGTTCCGTTTAAATCGTTAAAATTGCCAACCAAAAGTCGAAAAATTTATTTACAAAATTTATACGAAAATCTAACTTTACGATCTTGACGCAATCTTCTTCTTCTTTCTCATTTCTTTTTAAACCAAAATTATATTTAACATGTAAATGTTTAATGTGCCATTTTTACTTTGATAGACGTGCACACCGGGAAAGCCATAAAATTTTCCAGCTCATTAAATAAACCTCAATTTGCAGGCGAATCATAATTACATATAGAGAAACACAGATATCAGGTCATAAAAATTTCTAAATTTCTAAAAAAAAATATTCATCCAAACACCATCGATCTTCTATCGAACAAAAACCCAATAAAATCCAATCTCGGTAATAAATTAAAAAAAAAAAAAATTCTTCCTCATTTTTTTATTATGTCAAATCAAAAAAATAAAAATTGTACATTTTAATGATGTATGGGAAAAGTGTATGACATGTTTATTGGAAATATTAATAAATCAAAGGAAATGCAGAAAATGTTATGACATTTAACGTCAATGGAAAATGTATTGACGAATGGCTTATTTGTTCATTTGTTTGGCAAGTCAGATTAAAAGGAAAACTATGAAAATGAAAATGAAAAGGTGGAAAACCTCAGGAAAATTGCTTTTAAGCTATTCGACACTAGACAATAGGAATATCATTTTTGTGGGCGGTCGAGGCAGCTGTCAAGAAACAATCCAATTGCACACTCGCCTCATATGTGGGCGTATTCAAGACCCGACATTAGTCTCGGTGGGGGCTTAATGTTTGCTGCGATAATTATAGATATTTATTTTAAACAAAAATACTACAATTATAAATATAAAAGTGAGCATCGTCTAATGTGAGCAATGAGCGTCGTGTGGGGGCCTAATTGATGGTTTCCAATATGCTTAAGCCATTAAGTGCTTAAATAATAAAAAACACAATCAAAGGAATGAAAGTGATTTATTTTAAATTAAACGAAAAAAAGTGATTTGATTTTACCTTAACAATTTCATATGTAAAGAGATATTTTTTGTGCAAATAAAATCAAAAGTCAGAGACAGGTTTATTTTTGGTTTGGAAATTGAATAATAAAATCGCAAAAGTCAGACAGACAGCATTGAACTCTTTTCCACTCCGAGCAAATAGTATAAACAAATGCCATGTGCCATACACTGCCAATCTAATAATAAAAATATATTATGAGAAATATGCGTTTTACAATATTTTCAAAATTGAGTTTTGGCTGAGCGCATTTTGCCATTACCAGCAAATGTAAAAGTGTCAAACGGAATGTTTTGGCTCAAATCAAATTTGCGATACGGTTCAAAATCATCATCGTCATCATCATCATCATCATCGTCATTGTCAGAAGCAATGACAACAACAACAACAGCAACAGTAACGCGTCCGCCACTCAGTGGGTTGTCCATATGTTTTTCTTGGCTTTGTTTGTTGCTGTTTTATTAGCATTTTGTTGTTTCTGGTTTTCAATTGTTGTCGAAAGCATCAGAGTGCACATGGCCAGAAAGCCCAAAGCTCACCGTGAGGCTACAAGGTGAATGCTTATGAGCACTCACTCACTCACACAAGCAGCTAGAAAAGCTCAGTGGGATTGCATTGCCAACACAAAAAACAGCTGAGCGCAAAGCTCTGCAAATGCTGCGCAGTTTGAAACGAAAAGCACAAAGGCAAACAAACATATGGTGGAGCAAGCGAGGCAGAGAGTGTGGATTTATGCGTGCGTGAGGGACGTGTTTTGAAGTGGAATTGACTAACAGTCCCCCCACTCAATACCAACAACAACAAAAAACAAAACACAGCTGTGTGTAGTAAATAAGTGCTGACGAGAGAGGGAAAATGAAAAAACTCTCTTTGCTAACTGGCCCGTCTCTCTCTATCTCTCGCTCTCTCTCTCTCTCTCGCTTTCTGGTTGACGCTCATTCACTTATTGCGCACCTTTCAAGTTGTCAGAGCAAAGTGAACCCCAATAAACTGAGACCTCAATTCATATCTAATCTAGTTGCTTGGGCTTTCAACTTCTAAGAACGTTTGAATTTTTAATGCGCACTTTCTAAAGTCTTTTTATTCACAACCCCTTTTCACTTTCATTTTCGAAAGCATTCATATTGCAGGGGGTTGCTCTTAGTGCATATTCACTGTGCCATGACCGTTGACTTTATAACTGGTTTTGCTCTACGACACAGTAGCCAGCCACAGTAGCGCATTCGGTTGCCTTCAATGGGACCCCAATTCACTGAAAATTTTAGGGCCCGAAAAAAATATTTATTTTATTTTGAAATGTTATGCTAGGTCCGTTGCCAAGTACACGAGATGACAGGCAAGGTCATTGTAAATGTGTATTTTTGTAAAACACATAAATTTATACAGAACGCACAGAATATTATAGGTTGTCTTTTGAAGTATTTGAAATTCTTTTGGTGTACCCGAAACCTGAAAACGAAAGCCGCTACACTGCACGCTGTATATACATTTGTGATGATTTGGTTTTAGCTCAGAATTTCGTAATGGACTACATTTATTTTTATATTTATTTTTCGCTCGCAAGGTCGTCTTCGGAAGCTGAACAATTTTAGTTTACATGGGACGGAGATAAGGCGCACCAAGTAGAAAAATTTTGACTCTGCAAATTAAGTCAAATGAAATGCTATGAAAAATTCAGTAAGAAACTTTTACTCAACTAGACTACATCAAAAAATTTCAGATAAGTTCTTATCGACTAGCATTAGAGTAGAAACAAAGACACAATAATACTCATGCCAATCAAAAGATAAGAACTTATCAGAAGCCCAAGTGTAAAAAAACTCTAAATTCAAAATTTTCCCAAAAACATCTTCGAAAATTTTACGAAACTTACACCCCCAAATGCACTGAATCCGCTCCTGTGCGCGCATGACTGTCTGACGAGACTGCGCGACCTACACACAAAAAGCACAAGCACAAGCACACGCACACACTGACAGCCACAGCACCACCAGCCAGCCACCAGCCAGCAACGTACAGGCCAGAATCGAAATACATACGTTGCAAGTTCTCAGTGGTTAGTTGAGCGTTTGAGCGGACGAATCGTGCCCAGAGACCACCAGGCAATAAAGACAGCAGAACAACGAAACGAAAAAAAACATACAGAAAAACTACCGCCTCGCAGTGGAACAACTTAGGCAGCAATAACAACAACAATAACAACTAAAGCTGATGCAGTAGACCAACAACAAGTATAAGTGGCAGTGGCAGCTTTGCAGACACAATTTCTGGCCTGGCAAATGGGCTCTGGACTCTTCTGTGGTCTAACAACTAACGAACTTTTGAAAACGTCATTGACTGAATTTCAAATTGAATGTTGCTAACATACACACACACTGGCAAACGCGCATATGATTTCTTTGTTCGCTTGAACGGCGTCGTCGCAACGGATTGACTAAAAAAAAAATCATTTTACCCGAAACCGAAGCTCAAAGGGGGACAAAACAAATAGCAGCAGCGACCACTAAAAATTAATAACGAAAAGTTAAAATAGTGCGCAATTACAACAAATACAAAAGTCCCCCAAGAGTGGAACGTGTGCGCAGCACAAGGCAATTTGTTAAATTCGACTCGACTGAATGTATGAATAACAAAAACAAAAACCAAAAAAAAAAAAAAAAAAAACTGCGCAAAATATAAAGTAAAAAAAAATAATAATCGAGCTTGATAAATGAAAAAAATAAATAAATACACAAATTGCATCATAGCTGCAATTTTAGTGTGGCCATAGAGCTCTTTGAATAGTCAGCCAACAAAATTTGTACAATCAAATTGAAACAAGAAAAAAAAAACAAGCACACACGAACAAAAGGAAATAGAAAATCAATAAGCACAGTTGCTTGGGATTAGCAGTGAAGGAAATTTCAACGAGAGCGCGAGTGCAACGCAACAGCAACAACAACAAGAACAACGAACAAAAAGCTCCAGCATAGAAAAAGCAGTAACAGCAGCAGAGCAGAGCAGCGGCAGTGGCAGAGCAAAGGCAGAGCCAGTAGACAAGCAAAGAGAAGAAGAAGAAGAAGAACAAGCTGTGCCATTACAAAAGGGCAGGCAAAGACCGTGGCAGGTTGTAAAACACAGAGAGCAAAACAAAACACAAAAGAAAACAAAAGTAAGCCAGACAAAAGAGGCAGAGACTACGAAACAACAAAAACAGAAAAATTTTGCTCTGTAAACTCGAAAAAATCAAGAAAATTTACATAATTTTTGCGTGCGCGAGTGCTTGGAAAGATGCCCTCATTGTTGGAGGCGCTGGAGCGCAAGTATTTTGGCGAATGCGAATTCGAGAATGCCAATGAGCCGGAGCTTCATAAACGCGACGATTTGCCAAATGATTTCACAGTGACCAAATGCGGCGGTCGTATGGAATTCTCCATATTCATACCACGTCTATCGCCACTGACCAGTGTGCCAGAGCTTTTGGTGCTGAACGATTGTGACATTGATTCGGCTGGAGATTTCGAAAGCATACGTGAGAAATGTCAACGTGTAAGGGAACTAGATCTAGCCCAGAACAAGCTGAGGGATTGGCAAGAGGTCTTCAATATCTTAAAACACATGCCTCGCATAGAGTTCCTCAACTTGAGCAAGAATCAGCTGATGAGCCCACTCAGCACTCTCCAAACAGCGCCGAAAGTCAATCTCAAGAACCTGGTCCTCAATGGCACCTATCTGGACTGGATGTGCATTGATGTGCTGCTACAGAATCTGCCCATTCTGGAGGAGCTGCATTTAAGCTTAAATAATTATCGATCCGTAATGATCGATGCTGCCCACGATCGAGATGACCAACTCCAAGAAGCTGCCGAAGAACGGCTACAAACAGAAGAAACCAACTGTTGCGAGGCCAACAATAGCTGCTGCGAGTGTCTCAACGAAATGGATGTGGTTGGCAGTGATACGGATGAGAGTCGCAGCAGCAGCTGTAGTCACTGCCAGGCCACGCGCAAATTTACCAAGGCCCATCCCTCTTTGAAGACCCTGCATTTTACCGGCAACCCCGTGGAGCATTGGCAGGAAATCTGTCGCCTGGGACGTCTCTTCCCCAGCCTAGAATCCCTGGTGCTGGCCGACTGCCCCATCAAGTCTCTGCAAAGCGCCGAGCCCAGTCCCACTGCCAGTGAAACCGAGTCACACAAATACTTCCCCAGCCTTAAGCTACTCAATCTCAGCTCGGCCCATCTCAACAGCTGGGCAGACATTGACGAGCTGGCCAAGTACAGTCAACTCCAGAATCTACGCGTTAAGCACTGGCCCCTCTGGGACAGTCTCGAGTGTACGGAACACGAACGCCGCCAACTTCTAATTGCCCGTCTGCCCAATGTGGCCATGCTCAACGGCGGCGGCCTCATCACCAACGACGAGCGCATCGATGCCGAACGCGCCTTTATCCGTCACTACATGCACAAGCCCGAAAGCGAACGTCCTGCCCGTTACGCCGAACTCCTGGCCATCCATGGCCAGCTGGATCCATTGGTTAATGTTAATCTCAAGCCAGAGAAACGCATCAAGGTCGTCTTCACCTACAACGATGTGAGCGAGAGTCGCTTTGTGGACATCTACCTGACCGTCAACGATCTAAAGGCCAAGCTGGAGAAGCTTGTCAATCTACCGCCAAATAAAATGCGTCTCTTCTATCTGGACCAGGACTACAAAGAGTTAGGCCCGGAAGAAATGCGCTTCCCCAACAAACAGCTTTATAGCTATAATATTCAATCTGGCGATGAGATCATCATAGATGCTAAAAAATAAACTTCAAATCTATGGAAAGAGTGAATGAATGGATTGGCTGGCGATTATGGTGCCGACAACTTGTGATTTTGTATTATACAAATACGGATATAATATAAAAATTTCTATTATTTACTGTATATACTATACACCTTAGAAATTGTCAAGCATTAAGCATTACACAAAATAAATGGAAATATAATAATCTAAATAAATAAATGATATATTATATATATATTTTAAATACCGACTAACTTAAGCAAAAACAGAAAAACAGACTAAAATGCATTATTATCATAATAAATTAACAAAAATTTTCTGAATAATTTTGGAAATTAGTTTGTTCTTTCTTCCAGGCGTGGGTCTGAGGGGGGGGGAATTACACAAAAATATTGGGCAATTATTTTGCAAGTTTTTCATGTCTAGTATTTTCACTTTCAAGATTAGATAAGATCGACACAACAGAAGCAATGAAAAATCTGACTCATTCAATAAAAAAAAATGTATGTCGAGTCAATCAGTTCGTGACTACATAGAGGCTATAATTATAGATACTGGGGATTGTAACATAAAAGTCGGGCTCTTTCAGGAAAATAAAAATATGCAAATTGATGAATTTCTTGCCATTTCGTTTGAACGATCTGACAAGCAAACATTAATTGTCGGTGAACAACAAGGCACTCCTAATAAAGATAGTCAATAAGACTTTCACAAATCAAGATACAACCAGGCTTTCCGTATGAATAAGTGTACAGTAGATTTTGTAAAGGAAAACCGAACCGTTCCCTCTCCTTGAGTGGCTTTTTGGAATTAAGATCACACAGAACCATTCCCTCTCCTTAAGTGAAGATTTTTGGATTTTGAGGTCTCTTACATCACCTAAGTCAGTTTAAGTCTAGAAAGTTTTTCAATAGATTAAATAATTATTATAAATTTATGTAAGTTCTGATGACTATATCATTTAGTTCACAAATCACCGATCTGTTCAAAATATATATTAAAGTCAGCCGGAACAAGTTCGCCTTTTTACCCCTAGTAAAGCTTGATCTTTTTCGTAATCTGCCCACGCGTTTCGATTCAATTAATTAAAAATCTCACAACCTAATTTAATAATTATATTTCACACTAAATTTGAATTTTAATTAACATTATAATCCTGCCAAATGAAATATCAATAAAATAACCAACATTATTCAAAATTTTATGACTTAGTTTTTTTGAATTTATATTCGAATTTAAGAAATAAAAAATTTCACAATCAAATCAAATAATTCTGTATAAATCAATATAAAAAGCCCCAAATTTTTATAAACTCATTTATTATTTAATGAAAATATTTCCATGGTCATGGTATTTTTCCAAAAAAAAAAAAAAAAAAACACACCCCAAAGAACAACAACTGAGCTAGCCCATGTTTACCCAAGACAATGTCTGCTCCCAAATAAATCTTAAACAATTCGATAATGACGTAGACAAAGTCAGAGACACGTAAAGATCGTGAGACAACTAAGGAGCTGGCACAGTGGAATGACGCCTACACAGAGTCACGGAGGGTAAATAAGTGCGAAAAAATAATAAGTGAAATTTGGCTTAATAGATAATCCGTAGCTAAATCAATACGCAAAATATTATGATGAAAAGGTGCAACAAAACCATAAAGAACGAAAGCTGAGAAACACCGAATAACTTATACACTTTTTAGGATCGGAAGAAGCTTCATGGTGAATGGCAAAAAGTCTACTTTGAAAGGGAGATTGTCAGCTTGCAAAAATATTGAACAAGTTATTCTAATTGTATTTTTTTGTAAAGATCTCAAAACAAGTCAGGTCAGGCAATTATTATTTTTGAATTAGAGTAGAGAAGACATGCAAATAAAATGAAATAAAATAAAAGTCGACATTTGGGGGCCATTAAAATGCAAGGTGTGTAGATAAAATGTTTATGTAGACAATTAATAAAATTTACACATAGGGCTTTAAAAGTCTCGCTAGAAGGTTTTAAACGGGTTGTTTCGCACACCGATCGATCGAGTTGCGATTTGTGTGCCAAGAGCGTTAGACGTTTAACGGGTTCGTTTTAGAGTTGAAAGAACTTGTCAGACTAATGGGATTTGATCAATTATGGATCCTGAAAATGATGTTTACGCCTTTTACGATTTGAGGGCCTTCAAACGGTTTGATTATTTTTTTCATAATTAATTAAATATTTTATAGTATTTTCATTAATTTTTTTTTTGTTTTTTTTTTAGGAAATGTAGAACCGATAAACTGAAATCGGAACGTATTCTGCAACCGCGAATGTCACTCCTAGGGAAACCGCTCAATTACAATCGCGGCACTCGCCGCGATATGCGCTATCGGCGGCTGCAAAGTCGCCTCTACAATTTCTTGGAGCGACCACGCGGCCTGCATGCAATATTCTACCATGTGATGGTGTAAGTTACTCCAACTTAATCCACTCCATTTCCATTTCGACAATTCTCTACGGTTAATTACAGATTTCTTATGGTCTTTACATGCCTCGCTCTGAGCGTGTTCTCGACCATTAAGGAGTACGAAGAAGATGCTGCTTATATTCTGCTTAGAATGGAAATTTTAGTAGTCATCTGGTTTGGACTAGAGTTTGCGGCACGACTATGGTCCTCCGGTTGTCGCTCACGCTACCAGGGCTGCCTGGGGCGTTTAAAATTTGTAAAACGACCATTTTGTATTATAGGTAAGCTGCAAAACCAAGAAACTTGATCAATTTTTTGTACACCTAATTCTTTACAGATATAGTAACAATTTTAGCCTCAATTGTAGTATTAGGCATGGGCTCTTCGGGTCAGGTATTTGCCACCAGCGCTTTGCGCGGGCTGCGTTTCTTTCAGATATTACGTATGGTGCGTATGGATCGGCGGGGAGGCACTTGGAAACTGCTTGGCAGTGTGGTGTACGCACACAGACAGGTGCGTAAAGGATTTGATTGGTTTTGAAGAGAAGAGGACTTTTGCATTTTTTTTTTCTTTCGTTTATTTAGGAACTCATTACAACCATGTATATAGGATTTTTAGGTCTAATATTCGCATCATTCCTTGTTTATTTGTGGGAGAAGGATGTCAACGAGAAGTTTAGCAATTTCGCCCAGGCCCTCTGGTGGGGTGTGGTAAGTCTTCAACTCTAAACCGAATACCAAAGTCGTTACGAGGCTTTTGACATTTCAATTACTCACCGCTAACACCGCCCACAGATTACCCTGTGCACTGTTGGCTACGGGGACATGGTGCCCATCACTTGGCAGGGCAAATTGATTGCATCATGCTGTGCCCTATTGGGCATATCCTTTTTCGCCTTGCCTGCGGTAAGTTGAACGGCCTCGCTTCACGCTGTCAATTCGAATTGACTTCCTGTTGCAGCGCATCAAAGTGTCGCAGTTTTAGCAGTTTTAACAGTTTTCCAATAACCTCTTGAATTTACCGTATCGTTCTTCCGTCCCTCAGGGTATTCTGGGCAGTGGCTTTGCCTTGAAAGTGCAACAACAACAACGTCAGAAGCACATGATAAGACGTCGCCAGCCAGCGGCCACACTGATTCAAGCGGTCTGGCGCTGCTATGCCTCCGACGAGCATTCAGTATCGATTGCCACATGGAAAATTCATCAAGTGGCACTGCCAAGTCCTCCAGCTTCGTAAGTACTCAATGAAAATAATCGAACTACTCGAATCATTCATTCAAAATGTGATAGAGATAATAACCAATGTGTCTAGAGTGTTGAACAAATTTTCACATATAAAAAAAATAACTGACCAATTCAAATGATTATGAAAACAGAAAAAAAAAACACAAAAACACTTGAAAAAAAAGAATGTACAAAACAAAAAGCATCTCTAGTTTACTCGTATGAGACGTATGTAAATATATCAGAAGTGCAGAGTGAGTAAGTCTGCCACACAAATTACACACTCACACATACACACACTACTTCACACATTGAAAATGAAAAACCAAAATTGTATATTTCTTAAAAAAAATTCAACTAAAAGAGAAATTAATATTTCATATATCCTATCCTCCTGCCCGACTAGACTAGAAAAATTGTGCGCTCTTGATTTGAAAACAAAAACAAAAAAAAAAAAAACTTATAATTTCCATTTCTTTCATATATAAATACATATAATTTTTAAACTTTTCAGTTCAGAAAACTGGGAGCGATTATTAAAAAACATAACTGAATATAGGTAAAAGTTAAAAAAAAAAACAAAAAATTCTATTTCAAAAGCAAAAAGATTTCAAAAGCCATTCTGCAAATGCCAATCATCCATTTAAAAAAAAAAAAAACAACAAAGTTTTTAAACAGAATTAATTTCATTTGATTTTAAGTTTTTATGGTTGGGGTAAACATTTTAAATTTTTTTTGTTTTCTATTTTTTTTTTTTATTTCATACCCCAAGCACAATTACACTCACACAACTTAGACAAAATGTTTAATTAATTCGCAGCTTAAATCATTCAAAGAAAAAAAAAAACGCACTCTATATATAAACTATTTTTTTTGCTAATCATTATTGAGATAACATTGAAAATCAAAATGCAAAGCCCAAAAAGAAATAGTACAAAATTTATTGCTAAATTTCTCTCTTTCATAAGAAAAAAAAAAAATTAAGAAAAATTTCTCATTTCACAAAAAAAAAAAATTAATCAATCTGATACAATTTGATTTTCCTTGTGCTGCGCGCCGTTATGAAAAAAAAAATAATTTTCCAAAAAACAAAAAAACAAAAACGAAATACCAAAAATTTTTGTAATAAAAAAAAAAAAATAATAATAATAATATTAACATGTGAGTTGAAAGTTAAAGTTTAAAAGCCTTTACTCATTTCCTACTCTTCTTCTTCTACTTCTGCTACTCTAATACTTCCAAAAAGAATACCTTTCCCTGCCTTTTGTAAAAAGTAAATACTTCTCTAGTTTTTTTTTTTTTTTTTTTGATCAACTAATTAAATGGCAAAAATAAAAGCTTCTTGGCACCAACCACAAACACACCCTTTTATTCTCAATTATCTTGATATTGTACATAAAGTTAACCCTCTAACACTATTGTAAATACCCCCTGCCCCATCACCACTTATAATATCGAGTGACTCTTCAACTCTCTCTGGCTGTAGCTTTGATTGACGCTAACGCTGACGCTGACGCTGCGGCGGAGGCTGAGGCTGAGGCTAATGGTTCCATTTTCATCATGGTCTCTAGACATATACTTATATACGTATTTGGTTATTGGTATGCTTATCCGGCACTAGCTCAAAGTAAATTGTTTATTCTCAGGACGCCCACACGCAAAAATGCCAGCTCTTAAAATGGTACACTAAAGATACAATCACGAAACACATATACACACATACATACATACGTACATCCAACAATAAGGCTTAACCCTGTCAAAGTGCGAAGACTTTAATTGAGCTCAAACAAAATGTATAAAATATCATGTTTCCCCTCAAAAGAAATAACAAATTTAGATTCTTAGATTCTCGCATATATTCCCTCCGATTTAGATTGTTATGGTAGTCCAATTTGACATAACATTATCCTAATTTGAGCCATCATATGAGATTCTTCAAATACTGAGTTTGAATTAAATCGGTCATTATATATTGAAGATATTCCTCTAGCGGGTCTAGGTTCTTATGACATTGATATTATATATATAGTGGTCCGATCCTATTCAAAATTGGCAAGTATATACGATATATCAAATCAAATCTATCCAATATACCAAATCTGAAAAGGAATCCCAAATCTGACAACAGTCTGATCCTAGCTGGTTCCGAGAAATGCTAAAAAGTTGACTAAGTGTCAAATTTTATCACAAAACTAAAAGACAGACTTGACTTTAATTGTCTAGTGATGCTGACCTAGAAACAAAGATCAGTATCAAAATCTATATACTCGTTTTTCTTCGCAAATCGTATAAAAATCTATCTCCCAGGTAAATGTCAAAATGTTCACCTTTGAGATGGACTTGGCTAACAAATGATTCAAAGCTCACTTTTATAGATCCTTCAGAAAAATTATTTCAAAAAATCAAATAGCCCTACAGGGTTAAGTCGCATATGAATCTAATTCCATATCATACTCAAATACACTTTTGTGCACTCCAAGTAAAGTAAAAACTGCGAGCTGCCTCTACTTACTTTATTCTATGTACTTCTAACTATCTATATATTTTTATGAACTGCTCTATTTGGTCCAGAGAAAACTTACCTACTACTTACTTTTGGTTTTTGAATTTATTGTTCTTTTCTTTTTCTACAAATCAAACAAATAAAATGGGAAAAGTTTCTGATTTTGCGTATATTTTTTTTTTTTCTTTCTCCGTTTGCTTGTGTATTTTGATTCCCCTAGGCGAGCATCTTCCAGTTTTAAGCACAATACATCCTTTGTGGCACGTCTGCCGACAATACGAAGACATAAAAGTCAGACCATACAGACGCCGGGTGATGGTACGGTGGCCAAGCCACCGGGCTCATCACGTGCATCCGCACGCTACACACGCACCATACGTGATATTAATGCATCGGTTGAGAATTTGGGTAAGTTTCCAACACACACACACACAAAATAACTGAATTACTTTATATATATACATATTTATGGACCTGCCAAATGATATTTCCCCTCCAGATTCCTTGACAAAAAAAAAAAAAACATAAAAATATCAAACTAATCCGCTCAGCATATACTTACTTACATACTCACTTACGTTGATTACAATAATAATGATGAAAATGCTGTTGATTATCAACAAGTTCAGCAACTGTTATAAACTTTCGACTTCTTCTTGTTCTTCTTCTGTTTGCACCAAATACTCACTATTCCACCATCTTCCTCCTACCTTTCATATATGTATAAATATTCGCAATTTTGTATGAAAAGTACACAAGACCCGAAGACATTACATAGACACTTACCTACACATGTGTTTAGGCGAAAGACCCATTTGAGTGTACAGTTGTGCACAAAGCACCATGTTGACTGTGTTCCATCTCGTCTGTTTCGATGCATGTTTCCTTCCTTTGTCAAATCTTTTCATTTTTTTTTCTTTTCCTATTTCTTGTCTTGCTTAGATTTTTATCTCTCAGTCAAAAGAACCTTTTCAACTTTGCTATACGCTCTGCATTCTGTTAGACAACAAAAAAATATATACATATATTAATTTTTATCTTTGTTTATCAGGAAATATTCGTGCATTTGCAATTTCATCTTCACAATCATAAAAATATCAAAAGCTCCGCACCTTTCATACGATTTCTATATACAATTTTTATAGGATTTTATTTAGGTTAAAATTAATGGCACTGCCAAAACATGTAATGAATTTTAGTTCCCCCCCAATTATTCAGAAACTAGTTTCCTTTTGATGTTGTCTTATTCCTGAGAATCTGCAATTTAATTAATTCTGTGATCAATTTGGTCAGAGCCCGCCCTCTGCATGCTTCTTGCTCGGAATGATGATGATTTTATTTTTATTCTTCTTTTTGATTAATCAAATGTGAATATGAATAAAAAGTCATAAATTTCAATATATCAAATAATTTAGAAATTCCAATGGGGACTACAAGTTACCTCAGACCGTTTTACTTTCTATTTTCATATATTTTTTGAAAGGGGTCAAGTAAATGCAGATCAGACAAAATCTAGGAATTTTGAAATCTCTCAAATCTCAAAGCTTTTCTCATTAATCTAACAAACAACCTTTTATTTTATTTTTTTATTAACAACTTTATTTTTAACACGTAGTTTGTCTTAGTCTCTTCTAAATGTTTTGGAACCCACGAGTTATTTTAAGGCCTCGAAATTTTTCGCAAACAAATTTAAAAAAATTGTTGAATGAATGAATTGAATGTTAAACGTAAATGAAATAGTAAAAAAAAACCTTTTTGTTTTCTTGGTGTGTTTCTGTAATTCTTTGTTATCCAAAAAAAAAAAAATCCCCTTAATAAGATTGTTTATATATATTGTACGACCCATAGACTACCGTGACTTGATTAATACAAAATTGATAAATTGATTGGCACCAACATTCAAATGAAATTGACAAAGAAAAACTTTAACATCTGGTTTGCAATTTTCAGAGGTAGTACAAAATGGCAAATCCATGAATCCGAGTTTTAGCGAAGATTCAGTTGCTGAAACAACTTGTTTAAAAAATATAAAAAATTCAGACGGTAAGTCTACAAGGTCCTACCCAACATTTATTAATGCATAACAAAAAATATCTAAAAAAAAAAAAAAACAAAAACAAAATCTAAATTTAAAAAAAAAAACTAAATAATAATAATAACTTTTAAAGAACTGAATTAATATCTACCTTATTATTGAGTGTTGTGTAAATGTTGTGGTTGCATAATTAAAAAATTGGTTCAATTAATCTTGTTGTTGTTGATTTGAATTTAATTTTGACGGTTGTTTAATCATGCGTGTTGGTTAAGGTTCCACAGGCTTAGGAGGGCTTTTCTAGGGATATTCTTGGGATATTCACTAGATTGTGTTGGCCAAATTAAATCAATCTCAATCAATCTTAAATACTTAGCCACGACGAAGAAAGGCTTCAACAAAAATCTCAGCTCCAGCGCCGGTTCGTTGGCTCAGTTTCCGCCGGAAATCAGAACTGAACCGCCCACACCAGAGAAACACCAAAGCCCACAGAAGGCTCTCAGTCAAGTGGGCCACTCAAAAATGCTCACCATACCGGTGGTACTCTGTGGTTTTTTACAAGGTGATTTCTTCGGTTCGACCTTTTCACTGCGCCAGCAGCGTGTGGCTCCCACGGACCAAACGCAGCCACAAGACCTGGAAATGGGCCAGGCCCACCTGCAGGATATCAAAATTGAATCGGAATTCCATATCAGACCAGATGGAAGTACCCAGAGCCAGCCACAATTGGGCAATCAGGCTAGCGGCAGTGGTGGGCGCTCAGGTCGTTTCTTTGCCACAGCCTCGCATTTCCTGGAAACTGGACACTTGCAAACCCGCCCGGGTGGTCGCCTCTTTTCCACAAGTGCGTCCAAAAAAAATCTTTAAGAATGGCAAAGGTCAAAAAGCTGTAGAAAAAATAACATAACATTTTTTGCCAGAGCTTGCCTAGCGTATGCGAGTGAATGAAATGAACAAGAGAGAAAGAGAAAGAAAAAGTCTGGGCGAATGCAATGATGGCGAATTTCGTAGCTGGGCGCTAATTAAATTAGATTCACTGCATCCACTAGACTCGTCGGTGTTGGTTGTTGTAGTTTTTCAGTTTTTCTTTTCTTTTTTTTTTTGTAGTATCCATGGCATGCCTTGTGTCGGTGTGAGTTTGTGACTGTTGGAAAAATGTTTTGGGGTAGAGCGTGACAATTACCGTAATTGACCCCTACGTAAACCAACCGAGAGAGCGCTAGAAAAATCTAAATTTATCGGAGGTTTTATTTCCTTAGATTTTTTTTTTTATTTTCATTTCAATTCAGACTTTTGTTTGTCTTGTATCAACTAGAAATTCAAATTAAAACTAATTGCCTGGAGCTTGCTGAAATAGACCAAAAAAAAAAAAAAAATTTACTAAAATTATAAAAGGCCCACACTTTTCACCTAATGCTCCACATGCCAAACATAAGAAAAAAAATATTATTATTAAAAAAAAAAATATTTATTTTATAAAAAATAACATGCTTCATTGATTGCTTACTCAAAATGCTTTCTATGCTTAACAAAACTAGTTAATATCTATGTAAATAATCTTGTATATATCCAAGACATATACAAACAAATCAAACATGTAGCAAGAATGACTAAATCGTACCAAAGCAAACTCTCTAAATAACTAGACTAAACTCAACTAACCAAAACTAACATTTACCCTTAACTCTCTCAGCAAAAATAGTTTTTGTGTAATTGTAACCGTGTGATTTGTTTTTGTACTAAATACTCGTATATATTCGGTTGAATTAATTATTGTCGATATTGCAATAAGCAATATGAAAAATATATCTTTATATATCTGCTTATCAAGCAAAACCGAAATACTAACGCACAAGTCAATCTCTTGTAATTCACAAATTGCCACTCACGTCGAAAACATGAAAATCCCAGACGAAGATGAAGAGCCCCGCTGCACACAATTGACAAATCGACACAAGACAGCAATACGATTTATACGTAAGGTGAGTAGAGACCCACAGGCTCCACAGAATCACACAGAATGTTCCAATCTGAGTAGGCAACCAGCCACAAACTAAAGTAGATTAGTCTCAACTCCAATTCAAGAAATTTATAGAATTTATCTGGAAATATTCAAAGACGTCCCAGAACCCTCGAATTCCGATAATTTCTTTAGAATTCCCCAGTCTATTCCAGAGAATTTTTTGGAGTTTATGTTTACAGTTTTTAGCTGGAATAAATCAATGAATTCCCAGAGCCAAATTTCTTATACAATTTCTTTATTTGTCCACTTTATACCAGAGAATTTCTAGATATTATTTTAATTGATTTTAATTAATACTTCAGATAACCCTCAGAACCCGCAATACTTCGTTATTGAAAGAAATATTGCTCCAGTATATTCCAAAGAATTTCTAGATTTTATCAGAGAATTCCTAGAACCCTGAAAATAGGCACTACGTTCGCCAAGACCCAGGCAGTCCCATAATTCTCATCAGAGAATTCCTAGAACCCTGAAAATAGGCACTACGTTCCCCAAGACCCAGGCAGTCCCATAATTCTCTCAAAAATAGCTTAAAAAGTCTCTCCAGTTTTTGGACCAGCTTGAAATATTAAATTTTAAAAAGTCTGAGCCAAAAATGTTGGCAACTTTTGAATTATTGGAACACCCTGTTTAAAATGTAATCTGTTCGTTTGAGTAAATATATTTTCTCGTTTCACTTGGTAGCTCAAATATTTTGTGGCGCGCCGCAAATTTAAGGAGGCACTCAAACCCTACGACGTCAAGGACGTCATGGAACAGTATGCGGCCGGTCATGTGGATTTGTTGGGGCGTGTGAAAATGTTACACTTGCGGTGTGTATCCCCCATCCATATAAATGGAATTTTTTCTTCTTTTTTTTTATTATTTTGTGTGCTTGCTGGATTTGTTTGACTTTTTGCTTTCTGCCTACAGTCTGGATCAAATCCTGGGCAAGCAGGGCTCTAAAGCCAAAGATGTCTATGCATCGAAAATTAGTTTAGCCTCTCGTGTGGTTAAAGTGGAACGGCAGGTAAATATGTACAATATTCCAGATTATTTCCAGTACAATTGAAATTGAAATGGGGAAAATGCTTGAATTTTAGGTGGCCGATATCGAGGAGAAACTTGATGTATTAATCAAAGCCTATATGGAGGATCGTGATAGATTTTTAGCGCTTCCGCTACCAGCAAAACCAAAAATACATTCCATTAGTCCTAATCACAGTCACAATCATCACCAGCACAATCAGGCTATGATTGATGTTTGGAAACGTACGGCCACCCTCAGTGTGCATCCCGAGCAGGTGACAGTCACGGCAGCCACATCCACAGACATGAACGATGTGGCCCTAACATCCACGCAAACGACCACAACGACTACCGATGCCATTGCCACACAAACAAATATGCCACACACACAGCATACTGCGACCAATACCAAGGTAATCAAATTGCCTAACCACAAACCGGCCCCCCTCCCCCACCAATCTACTCAACTTTTTCAATTTTGCAATTGCAGTCTTCCGTGCTTAACTCATATCAGCTCGTGTCTGAAAAGCAGCAGCACAATGATGTATTTATGACTGAATTAGAGAATAGAACGAAAAAACGCGTCACCTTGAGGTAAGATAGAATTTCCAAAACAAACAAACATAACCTCACTTTGCTCTCACAGCCTCCACAGATCCACATCGGAACCATATAGCAAGCATGAGCAACGCATTAATGTCCCAGAGGCTTTGGAAGCACAATCCTTGGATTCCAATGCCAAGCCCACGCCGCCAGATAGTTCAAGTAATTCGATTAAATTAAATCAATTTTTCTCCTTAATTTGGAATATTGTATAATTTTTGTAGTTATACTCATCGATGAGTACGAAGACTTTGAGGAGGAGGATCTGAATTGTGAGGGTGAAATGGAACATTTTCCATCTTGGGAAATCGATAGCGATATTGGCGCTGATGTCGATGCCGATGCAGACGGTGACTGTGATGAGTCCACTGAGGACACGGCCCTCTTACATTGTGCCACGCGCACAGCCATTGTTATAACACCAATTAGTCCAGTAAGCATTATTAAATATATATATTTGATATATCTAAAATATAATAACAATTTTTTTTTTAATTTCAGGTAAGCTCAGCACACAATCTTCAAAGTTTAAATGACCAAACTACAACGCTTAATAAATCAAATTTGCTTCCACCAGATTCTGGTTAGATAATTGCAATTTAATTAGCTTAAATTTTTATTACTATTAAAAATGATGATTATTATTATTATTATGATTATATTGAATATTATATGAGAAAATGAAAAATACGTCATTTTAGGACATGATTTTTTGTGTTCAAATCACAAGTAGTTACTACTTAAATAAACAATAAAACCAATTTAGCAAAAATTAAATTCAACAAAAAAAATATATTAATTCTTAATGGCATCTTGGATTTCCATTGGCTCGCTATTATCACTTTCATCGTCTATTGTTATCTCCATAATCGAATTTTCACTCTTTACACTAACTCCCTTGGAAGTGCTCGGCTCCTCCTCCTCCTCCTCCTCACTGCCTTCCACCTCATCAATCGTAACCGTGCCATTGTGGACTTTCTTGAAATGCACATTCAGCTCTCGTATGGTTGTGAAACTCTTGCTGCAGCCAAATTCAAAGAAATCCCGGCACATGTATTGCTCGCAGTGATGCCGACGATAGTGATTCATCAGGCCTTGTTTGCGACCAAATCGTTTCTTACAGAATCGACAATCAAAGGGCAGTTCCTTCAAGTGTTGCCCTTTTATGTGGACCTGCAGTGAGGTCTTCTTCCTGGTGACAAAGTTGCAAATATTGCAACTAAACGACTGACTATGCAACTGCAGAGAACGGGGAAGACAAATATTACAAGGATTTTAACTTTTGAGCCCACATCACTCACCTTTTCGTGGGCAGCCATTTCGCTTTTATGATAGAATCCTTTAGGGCAAAAACCACAGGTATAGCGTTTTATTTTTGAGTGAACCACATGAACATGAGTGTCGTAGTTGCGACGATTCTTAACCACCTTAAAGCATTCGGGACACTCGATGGGCACATGCCAATAATCCGTATGCTTGGCCAGGGCCTTCTCATCCTTGTAGGAAGCCTTGCATACAGGGCAAGTCACATTATCTTAAAATAAAGTCAAAGTCAAATTATGTTCTCAATAGAGATGTGGCAATTCTCACTGTTATTATGGCTGCGTGCCACATGCACAGACAAGGACATTTTCGTTGGCTTCTCCACATGACAAAATTGGCAGATAAATTTTGTTTTTTCTGCCGCATCCGCGGAATCAGGCTCCTCCTCGACGCGACCATGTGTACGTCTTTTGTGGGTATAAAGAGAATTCCAATTTGAATAGGCCTCTTCGCAAATCTAGAAAATAAGCAATACAGTTTGGACTTGCTTAAATCAAAAATATTATATTAACTCACCCCAAAGTCGCACATAAACAACACGCAAAGCCCCAAATTACTGTGCGACGTGTCAGACAGACTCTGCTGTTGTTGTCTTATATGATGACGATACAATTTGATGTGATCAAAGTTCTTATTGCAAGGCTGACACCAAAACAAGCCATCCCGGTGTACGCCTGACTCACGGTGGGCACGCAAGAAGGTTTTGGTCTTGAAATATTTCGTGCAGTATTCACAGACGTAGGCCTCACGCATGGTCTCCGTATTGAGTTCGGCTCCCGAGCAATTGGACCCCTCCCTTTCCACATGGGCCAACAGATTTTCTTTGTTATCGCTGAGCAAGCCACAATGGCCGCATACATCCACCTCGAGCTCAATAATCAAATGATTTTTCAAATGTCGATTTAGGGCGGCCTCAGACACGAACTCATTGTGACAAATCTTACAGGACCACATTTTGGCATGCATCAAGCGCTAAAAAGGAAGATTAGCAGGGATAATTTTTGGCAAAAAAAAACAAAAGAATTAGCTACTTACAATGTGACCATTGAGACGACCGCGAGTATCAAAACAAGAGGAGCACATGCTGCAATGGAATGTGCCGACATTGGCATGAGAGCTTCTGTGTTCTTCAAAGACATTTAGGTCACGAAAGACGCGATCGCAAAGATCACAAAACAAGGTGCCTTCTGGCTCGTGGGCATAATGCAAATGATGAAACAATTCATCCAAATTTTCATCCATATAGTTGCAAATGAAGCAAACACGCGGACGATGCTTCTCCAAGTGAAATTGTGTGTGGAAATTGAATCTGTCAAGTAAAAGAAAAAATGGGGTTTTTATGTAAAAGTCAAATTTGGTATATTTTGAGATTTCTTACCTTTTCCAAGAGGGAAATGAAATAGAGCACATTTCGCAGGACAGAACCACACCACGCCGCTTCTTGAACATGTGAGCGCATGAATGCTTGTTGTAGCTCGTTATGGAAGAGAAGGTGGTATTGCATTCTGGACAGACACTATAGATGGGTATATTATCGATGGGGCCGTGCTGAATGCCCAAGTGCATGGCCAAGTATTTTTTGCAGTTTAATGGCACCTTGCAATCTGCAAAGGGACAGTCAAAGCTGTTGTCTGGCTTTTTGTGCTTCTGGGTCACATGCGCCAGTAGGGCTTCAAAGGTGCGGCATTTTAGAGAGCAGTGGCCACAGACAGTGGACCATTGAAAGGACAGACTTTCGAAGCAGGTCTTAATGGCAGTCTCAAGGTATGCGTTCAGATCGTCTATGTCGTCTGCCTGCTTGATGGGCACCAGATTGAAGGGATGTACATTTTCAGCATCTTCTTCCTCTTGGGCATGGTCATCCAGCGATGGACTCTGCGAGGCACTGTCCAAAATCAGTTTGACCGGCTTGGATTTTGTATTCCTTCCAGCAGACTTTGATCTAACTGAAGTGAGAGGAAATTAATAAAGTCGATAAAGAAAGAGAAATTCACAAACTCACATTGTATACTGGGCAGAATTTCCTCCCCGTCTTCCCCTTCGTGTATTTTATATTTTTCAAATTTAGGCGCCTTGGCTTTGGTAACAGGCAGTTTTTCGGGTGGTTCCTCTTCATCGCAGTTATTTAGAAGATCCCTCATCAATTTGCCTATCTCTATCTGGCTGTGAACAGTTGTTACAGCTTGGGCCCTACGAGACGAATCCCTGGTTACTCTCTTAGGACCGAGTGATTTGGTGTCGTCTGGTGGAGCTACCTTTGTTGACGAACGTTTTAATATATTTGGTTTGGGTTTGCCCAGTTTTTGCTGAGCTGGCAACTTAGAACCAGTGTCTTGGGATTTCATCAGACTAGAGGAAACTGGTAATTTCAAATTTTTACTCGCAGGACCTTCCTTTTTAGCCGGATCATCTTTGGAAATTGGCTTAGAGCGCTTTGGTGCTATGCGTTTGGCTGGAATCTCATTTTTGGCGTTTCTTGCTTTTATATTCGACTGAGCCCGCTCATTGAGTTCATTTTTTAAACGCTTCTCGCGCTCTTTTTCCATTTCGGCAATATCAAACAATTTTATGAGGCTATGGACGCATGGCTCGCACAACAGTTGCTGCTGGTTGGCGTTGGGTTTCAATTGCAAATCGTAAAACTTTGCACATAGATCAGGCAGACCTATTTCTAGGCCCAGCTCATCAAATATTTCTTGGTATTTACATTTTTTGTTGTACGCGCTGCAATACAAGCAGCTTGGGCCCGCATCTTTATTTTCCGACATTTTAACTTTTTACTTTGTGCCTTACAGCTGAGCGATACGAGAATTGCGGTAATCGCTTCGAAGTATTCGAAGGCCAGGCGCAATACTATTTATTGTTGTTTTTACTTTATTTTGACAATTTTTATAACTTTTGTGAGAAGGAATAATTTATTTTTATAACAAAGTAATATTTTGCAGGCTTCTTGCTAATTTATCGATAAGTTTTCGATAACACTCTGCCGTTCCTTCCGTTTCGACATGCAGCCCTGGTGGTGACCTGTAAAATGCTGACAGCTATAGAGAAAAGTTGGCGCTAAATTCAAATCTTAGGGTACTGCCATTACGTCGCCTTAATTTTGTTGTTTTTAGTTATTGACTTTTTTGAGCAAGGCAAAATAGCTATAAGAGCAATTAACAATCTGTGTTTAAGAATAATTAAATATTATTTAGAATTGTATAATTAAATCAGTGTAAACTTAACTCACCGAAGTAAAAAGAGCCAAATTATAGGAATAAGTTTTTATAACTGTCCTAATATGAACTGGCACGGCGAAATAACTCAACGACATCAGCAAAAACCTTCGGTTTCGTCTGTTCCATGTTATCCAGTTACTCTTGTAGAGCTGATGAGAAAGTTTCAAGCCGGTCTCTGTAATATTGTTGGCATAAAAGCACAACATGAAAATCTGAGAGAGCATACAAAATTGATAAATTGTGAATTTCACCAACTCAAACACATCACCAGAAATCTAAAAAAAAAAGAATGTTTTGAATCAAGCGAATATCTTCATGTTCTCAAAACTAACTATTGACATGGCATACAAGTTAGCCATTAGCACAGTGACCGATCCAAGTATTTGTGATGAAATGGGCTTGCTAACATATTGTTCAACGTTCTTCACCACATCTAAAATACTCATATGATACTCGATGCACCTCTTTAATTCCTGGAACACAGCCACATCGGAGTCCTCGTCTACACCAATACTCTTTAATCGTATGGCCAAAATTTCAAACTGCCCATTGATAAATATGAATAAGCTGGTACACAACGAATCATAGGCTATGTTCGTTAAGCAGCACAACGAGGTCGCTATATATTGATATATAAACATTATGTAATACCACTTTTTCTCCCTCACATCCAAAGGACTATAAGCATGTAAGGGCAACTCTGAATCCTGGCTCAAAGCGTTGAATACAAACATACTGTTACAAGCAGCTAAGGAGATGATGGCATAAAAATTCCGTATTTTTCGACCTCGCTCAACGGTCTTTAAGAAAATCCACCGTTCATGCGGATTCGTGGGTCTAAAGTCATTGCTACCAAGGCTTTCAAATAGCTCCAAAATTTTTGAACTGTTCAACCAGACCCACAGGATCTTGACGATACTCGACGAAATAGTTCCAAATGTCACGAAGACATTAAGCAGCTCATCTAAGTTGGCTATATAAATGACAGTTTGAATGATCATGCAAGCAATGAAACCGACCATCACAAATCCCCAAATAAAACCGAAATTCAGGTTATATAGGATTTGCATTGTGCGATTCGGATGAGGCCATATAGAAAATATCTTTAAGATCTCAAGCGGCAGTTGATAGAAGCTCTTCACCGCACTCTCGAAAGTCTCTAACATTTCCAATTCAATTCAAGCACAGATGATTTTAAAGTAACTAATTTGAAAGGTCTCTAGATATCCCTCTTTTATATGATTTTGAAAACGGGCTACCTGGTTTGGCGATTATCAAGTAATCAATTAAAAACACATTAAGACACATTATGATAATTTGTTGGGTATGCCTAGGCAATAAATATAGTTAAATATTTATGGGTGTGACAAGGACTCAAGGACTCTCATACACTAGGCAAAACAATTGAGTTTAAAAGAGCACGAATTATTCCAGATTATTCCAATTATTAATCAGAACCCAGATGCTTTTTCATCTAAGCTAACATCTTGGGCCACCTCGATTTCCGCTTTACCCAGATATGTTTACAAAAATATATATTCCCAGTGCAATATATATAATTTTATTTTTTATCGTGCTCAGCAACATTCTAGAATTCTGTTAATTTTTATGTGTTTTCTTAAACATTCCTTGAAGTTCTTTTAACTATTGGCATTCTTGAGTAGAGCGAAATAACTATAGGACGAGTTTACAATCTGTAAGTAAATAAGTTATTATTTATATATTTAGTATAGAATAATACTTTTTGAATACTTGGATACTCACCGAGGTGAAAGCAATTAGGTTGAAACTATATGTGGGATTTACTGTGCTTATGCAGAGGGGCTTATTGAATTGCTGCATCATTAGGAGACAGATTTTACGATTTCGCCTATCCCAAGTGTTCCACTCGGACTCGTAGAGAGCATAGGATAGGCGAGAACTGCTTACTGTTACCTCATTGGCGGCATAACAAATCAAGAAGATTTGATTCAGCATACACATTTGATAGCACACGGTCATAATCATAGTTGCAGTGTCATTGGATTTCAAAGATAAATAATAAAAGTTTACTATCAAAACCAGAACCGAGCAGAAGATCTGCACGGAGCCTGGGAACCTTATAAAACCTTCTACGTAAGACTTCAAATGCTTAATCCGCATATAGTACAAGATGCAATGTATCAATTTGGTATGGATTTCCAGATTTTGGTTGGGCGTTTTGACTGCTTCAAGACTCCTCAAGCGTGAAGCCAACATGCCCAATTGAGCCTCCAGGAACAAGAGCAAGGACACTACAATGGAATCATAGCATATATTGACAAAGCAGCTCAAAGCAAGACAACCGCACTGAAAAACACACATCCCTATAAAGCAACTGTACTTGGACACATCGCAGGGTGCATAGGTGGCCAGCGGCGGCTTGCTACTGTCAATGAGGAGCGGCATCAATAAGACATTCAAAAGCGCAGCAAAAGATAAATAGGCGTAGACGTCACGTACTATACGTGCCCGTCGGGTATTCACGGCAAAGATATCTTTTTCACTCTTATTCAGAGGCATAAAGCTCAATTCATGCATCAGATGAATCAGCGAAGCGTGCTGAGAATGATTCCTTGCCACATCCGCAAATTTCATGAAGCTGGCCGCCTCAGTGGCAAACATAAAGAATACCTCCAGTATGACATTCAAATTATCCAGATTGCCCAGAAAGCGTATAACAAACGTCACCAAAAATATTAAAATCATAACAAAGACGCCCCAGAATCTCAGACGGTACAGTCGAGTTCGATTTAAAAAGCCGGACTGATCTGTTTGCTTCCAGCAGGCCAGAAACCTAAAGTACTTCACTTGATATTTATAGAAGCTTTCCACCACCACTTTATAATCTGCCGGATTCATAGCGATAAGATTTTCAGGAACGCACTGTACTACCAAAACAATGGAAATGGCTTATATAGTGAGGGAAGGACCTTAATTGGGTTCTTTTAATGAGGCTTATTATGCAAAATGTTTCCTACAGTGCTCAAAAATTCTGGGAAAAACTCAAGAATTGCGAAGCTTTCAATAGGAAGTATAAGCCGGTTTTTTTTCAGTGTACCTAATTTTGCAAAATTGCGTAATAAGTCCCACGCAATGAAAATACTTAAATATTTATCCATGTGAAAATCTGAAATATTTCATATTGACCTAAAGGTGGCCACCTCACAGCAAAATATGAAGCCATCATATTTTTGGTTCGATAGACTCAAACTCTTGGGGCAGCCGATTTCAAAACAGAATGTGGGAATTTTGGGTCTTTGGTCCTCGTAAATATTGTTATAGGAAACAAATACATGAAGCAGCTGTAAGTTGGCATTTCTCACTTCCTTGAAAATCCATTGGGGTATTGGGACTTTCTTATCTGCCAAATAGGCCTCACGCGGAACATCATTTTCTCCCAGCAACTTAAGGATATCTATAGTGCCGGTTTTCACATGGAAATATGAGCCCACAGGTATTTGACTACGAACCCAACGTTCGACTTTTTCCCAGTTACCGCCATTGATGGCCCTGAACTGAGGCACCACATTCAGATAACGAAAGGTGCTGGCCATTTGATCGGCATAAAAAAAATCAGCTGAAGCCACCAAGTGCCCACGATCAATGACCTGGGCACGAGGATCTTGCACATAGCACTGCTTGGTACCAAAAATGCATTGAAACGATGCCAAGACATTTTTCTTCATATAAGAAGCCTCTTCGGCTGCAGTAATAAGATTGTCTGTCTTGAATTCGATTATAACGGGGCGCTTGGGAACTAAAGAACGAAATGGTAGAATCATTTCAAGGCAAACTTAGTTCACACTCACAGAAGGACTTGTAGTAAATATCAGATTCAGAATATATGGCAAGCACTTTCTTCGTATTAAAGCAAGTTCGATAGAGTTCCAAAAACTGATTTTCTATAGTATAGCCCACCTTATAGAGGTCGCCTGGACAGGAGGCATCATAAGTTCGTTTCAGACTCGGTTGCATGGGACTTGTACAGCTTAGGGGAAAAGTCTCGGAAAACTTGCCATTTTCCTGGCAGACCACCTGAATCACATCCGCCTCAGAGCAGTACAAAGACAGAACAACTCCAGTTGGCACTGCCTCCAGGCGCAGCAGTTGTAAGGCACCTCTGGGGTCGCGAAAAGTGAAAATACGATTGGTACCCTCGACCATATAGTTTTTAATGTGGCACTCGCCCGAAACCTGTGGCCAGGTCAAGGCTGTTCCGAGTAACAAAATTAGCCACAAGGTCTGCATTTTGCCCTAGATCTAGAAATTTTCACAAAACCATAATTTATACAAAGAGGCCGAAATAAGTTGACAATATCCACTTGGATCTATTGATTATTTTTCAGATTTGCCTTTGATTCAGAGTTGATATCAAAAATAGAGGTTCCTGGACCATCTAAAATAATGAAGTTATGCACAATTTTTTGACAGTCCACCTTGGATAACATTTTATTGAATTTCTTACAAACATGTGAAACATTCAATACATGTAGATGTGATATGGTTGTTAGGTTAACTAGGACACCTTGCGATGTTCAGGTGTCTGTGGTACTGTACTTTTTGCTATATATAAAAATATATTTTGATTTGAAGTGGTATGCAAATTTTATGCTCTAAGCTAAACAATTATAATCATTTGTATTTATATAAGACGAAGTAATTTCAACTTAAAAACTAAATAATACATACTAGAATCAAATCAAAAAAAAATAAAAATTTGTTAAAATATAAACAAAAAAAAGTAAACAACGAAAGAAAAAAGAAAATGCAAAATTTGTTTATAGAAATAACAGGCTAATTAAAAATGTTGGAATAAATTTTATAATATTTTGCACTAAATGTTTTTTGTTTTTGTTTTTAACTGCTGTTAATATTTCATTAAAACTAAGTTTTTTTTTTAAGTTTTTTTTTTTTTTTTTTTTTTTTTTTTGTTAATCATGTTAGTGATACTTGATTAAAATTGCTGTGCGAAATCTCATACAAATTGAAACGTATTTTGACATAGATATATCGGTGTATTGGATTAAAATGCTATAAAATATTTTTGGGCTGGCTTAGTTGTTATCCTGCTTATTGACCAACTTCAAAATAACTTTGCCCATTTGCAAGTCGATGGCATAGAGGCTGCCGTCCTTGATTTCATTATTGAGTACCTCATCGGTGACAGTGACATGAACGCCCGAGGGTCCAGCAATATAGACACAACTCTTGTTGACATCGTTGAAGATATTCGAGCCGCTGCCAGAGTATTTCGAATGCATGGTCCAGCTATTGTAGAGGGCGGCAGCACCCACGCTACCACTGCCGTTTTCCACCACGCCATTCGGGCCACACTTGGCCATGAATTCATAGAAGCCGGGCAACTTGAACAGTTTCTGCTGCAGCTCCTTGGCCGTATTGCTTAGCAAATAGATGGCATTATAGTTGCAGCCATCCAAGCTGGCGTACAGGGTGAGTCGTGGGGCAATTGTTCTGTGAATGCAATAAAATTATTTCAGCTCTGAATAATCAAATAAAAGCCTATACTCACTTGGCACGCAAAATATTAAACATGCGTATGCCATCGGCCAGGCCGCAAATCTGTATAAGATCCTCCTTGGACATGCTAAAAATATATGAGAGAAAATTGTTTCGAAAATATTTTGAGCTCTTGCAAATTTTGTTTATTTCTTTACTCACCGCATAATATCGGCCCCGGAGAAATGGGCAAAGGTGGTGAGATAGGCAGTCAAACGATGTTGGGTCAGCCACTGAGTCACCTGCACCGGTGTGGACTCTGGCATAATGTTTTGATTCTGTTTATAAAAAGAAAATATTTTGAATTTTTTTGACTATTGGAATTTTTTGTACCTATATTTGGCACTTACAAACTCTTCAATATCGGCAGCCACATGTTGTGGCGATACCATGGCTGTGGTATCCATTAGTTTCAATGTTGGCGAATTTGTCGAGGTCACAGAATTGATGGCTATCGGACTGTTGCTGGCTGCTGGCGAGACGCTGGCAAAGGTTTGCATTCCATCGTATTTTGGTATGTGGACGGGCGAATTTGGCCAGAGTCTCATACTGCCAAAGGAAAAAGGAATAAATACAAATTATATTTCAAGTATTATTTAAAAAGAGAAAAGATTTTTATTTTACAAATATTTTGCCGATTTAAATTGTGATCCTTTGGAGACGAGCGCATGTTTGCAAATGCAAAGGAAAACTGCTTTGATAGTGGGGAAAAGAATAATGAAAACAAAAGGCAACAGCTAAATAAATAAAGAAGAAATGAAAACAGAGAAGAAGAAGAAGAGCGACAAAAAAAAAACTTGTCAGCCAGCCAAGAGCAGAATTTCTTCTTCTTCTCTGACGCAACAGCCCCCCAGAGCAAGTTGAGCGAACTGAGACACACCTTGTTGGCTACTGCTCTCTCTTTCTCTCTCTCTCTCTAGCTCGGACTCTCTGGGGACCAGACGCAAAACATTGGCATTGGCACTCAAAGGCGACGCCAACAACAACAACAACAACAACAGGGGTATATATATCCGGTTTTATACATATATTCATTTATATATTTTTTTTTTTTTTTTGCAAATTCATGGACAGTTTTAAAACTTATTCGATCAGAATTTGAATTTCCCTTTTCCATGGAAAATCACAAAACTTAGAAGATCGAGCAGACTGTGGCAAGTGTATCCGGCAAACCGGTTGAAACCCGTGGAACTATAAATAAAACTTGTCTCTTTTTTTCTCATCCAATGAAGCCCTATAAAAAATGTCTGGTACGTAAGTCTCTATAGTCTATACAAAAATTATTATTTGCGTCAGCAAAAAAAAAAAAAAAACACAAACACTCTTTTCGAAAATATTCTCTTTTATTTTTTGGAGGTCCTCGGGGAGAAGCAATTCGTTGTTGCCCAGTTAAGAGAGCAAAATTGAATGACTTTCAAACTGGGTCAATTTAAATAAAGAACTGGAAAATTTCCAATTGTCGAAAATTTTATTGATTTTCCCCCAAAACAAAGCTTACCAATTGGCGAATTGTGCGTTTAGCGAATTTATTTTTGGAAACTTTTTCATTAAATCAAATCAAGTCCACTATTGCCGAGCGAAGCTCTGAAAGTCTTTCCGAAATCTAAGACCAGAACTCTGGATAAAAAAAGCGCAAATCATTCATCGATCAATTCAAATGCGCAATAAAATTTACATCAAAAAAAAAAAAAAAAAAAAAAATTAAAACCTGTTTTATGTAAATAAAGAAAATACTTATAATAAAAAAAAAAGTCTATAAAGATAATGTAACAAATAATATAATCAAGTGTTTACTTACTATTCGGGACTATAGCAACCCGTTGGGGTGATCAAGTCCAATGATATATCATTCATAATGGTGCACTCGTAGCTGGGCTGGAATTTATCTTGTTCAGATTGTGGACGCTTTTGAATCTTTTCGCGATCTTGCTTGTGCTTGCGATCAGCGCCTTTAAGTTTGAAAACCTGTAAGCCAACAAAAAAAAATAAAAAATAAGCAAGTTAATATTACCTCTACACCTGTGTCTCTGTCTGTGTTTAACTGTGTAAAATGCAAATAAGCGAGGTCTGCTTGAATTAAGTCAAGGCCTATGAATACACTCTTGGAAAAACACTTCTCGACCTTTGAACTTTAAGTTCACCTAAAGACCGATTTAATCAATCCTATGGAACCTTTTAAATCGAAGAGAATAATTTGGAACCAGAATTCGAGCGATGAGTGATGACCAGGTAAATGGTCACAAATTGTGCCTGGAACCCGTCCAAGCACCACTACACAGAACTATAAATATTTCACAGGTTCAGGACCTTGCCCAAGCTGGTCCAAGAAACTGAAAATATTTCCTTGGTTCGCAAATTCGCAGCCACAATTCTAAGCCCATTTGAGCCATAAAACTGGTCAAGCTGTTCAAAGGATTTTTTAATTAAGGAACCAATTTGGAACTAGAGTCGTAATCATGAGTTTTTCAAGGAACCAGGAACGTTTCACTGACTCAAGAAAATTTGAAGCCGGAGACTTAAGCCTTGAACCTATTTAAGCTGCTCCAAGAAACTAGAAATTTTGTGGAATGAATTTGCAGAGACGATATTTCTCAAGGCAAGAATTCCGAATCCGAGCTTGAGCTATCAAACTGTTTAAGCTGATCAAAGGAATAATAAAAGGAACTAATTTGGAACCACACTTGGAACCGTGAGCCTTCTGAAGCAGCTTCAAGTAACGAGAAGTATTTCACAGGCTCCAAGAAAGTTGTCAGCCTGCTCTATTCTCTACTTGAATTGCTCAAGCCACCCTCGATAATATTTGCGGATCATACCTTAATCTGACAAGCAGCTGCATGGATGGCCTGTTTGCCATTGAGTGCGCCCAAAGTTGTTGAGGCACTCAAATTCGACGAGCCATTTGCATTGGTTTGTCTTTCCACGGCGGCTAGAGCGCCGGGTGATGCAGCTCCGTTGGTGTTGTTGCTGTTGTTGTTGTTGTTGTTGATGGTGTTGTTGTTGTTGGCGTTATTGCCGTTGTTAGTGTTATTAGAATTTTCTAAATATGTTTCAATTTGTAGTCGAAATGGTACACCCTTCTCTCCACCGTGCTTCTTTGGTGTAAATTCGGTTGAAATGCAATTGACCTTGATATAGACACCGACCTCCTTCAATGGATCCCAAAATATTTCAACAGTATTCAGCGAATTCGAATTCAATGGCTGCGATACATGACACAATCCATATGATAATGGTACATCCACTTCAATGATCCGTTCGCCAGGACGGGAGGTTTGCCATTGTTGCATTTGCTCCCGTTCCATAAACTGCAGACGCCGCTCATGGAAACAGATCTTAATCACACTCTAAAATAATTAAAGCCACAACAAAAGCAAAAAAAAAAAAATTAAAATCACACAAAAAAGAAAAATAAATAAATAAATAAATTGTTGAAAAAATTTCCATACTAAACAAAAATTTTATAGAGAGTCCAAGACTCACGCGGACGCACTTCCTCTCTCTTTCTCTCTCTCTCTCTCGCTTTTCTGATGATTTGACCAGTTTGAAATTGTAAGAATTTTCAAGTTGTTTTGCGTGCAAATTAAGTTTAATTGGGGCATATTAAAATCAATTAATAAAACTTTAACATTTCAATACAAGGCAATGACAATGCCGACAATGCCGCCAAGCAACTGCGGGACTGTCGTCTCCGGGGGGAACTCAACTGGTCTCAATAGGCTCAGACAAACACGACCCCAAACAAACAACAACAATGACAAATAATTCTCTCAATTTAAGCAAATTTGTGGCCACTGTTTGGTTCTGTTCTTTTTTTTTTTCCTACATTTTTTTGCAAATGAATTTGAACTCGGACAGAATGGAATACTTTCAATGATATCATTCTAGTTTTGAGTATATATAGTATAGTTCTGGGAAGTATTAGATCAGCTTACCTTTAAGACCTTATCGCGATAAAAAGATAAGTCGCCAATTTTCTTCAATTTGATCTCATAGCTTTGTCCCTGATTCAGATAGGTTAAAGTCTCCTCATTATTCTTGGTGGCAATCGAGGTGGCAGCCGCCAAAATATATTGAAATCTAAAGGCCACAGAAAATACATTAAAAAAAAAAAAATAACTATTATATAGAATAGTTAAACCCACTTATGATCCTCCAAGTGTACAGGGCCAGTGGCATTTGCCCCACTGTTGGGATTTTGCTCAATCTTGGCCGCATCCACCACATTCAATTGCTGCAGGCCGGAACGAGCTGTACGAGCAGAGCCAATTGGAAAATTACAAAATAAAATATATATATTTTTTTTTTGTTCTACTTACAGGCCTGATGAGTAAAGGTCTCAGTATTGCCGTCGCCGGCTGAAGAATTTCCATTCAGTTCAATTTCCTGATCGGCGGGCGAACCTTTCGGAGAGCCACAGCCGCAGACTAGACCAGTGTTCAACTCATGCTTCTTGTTATTGCTGTTGTTGTTGTTGGGATTACCAACTGGGCCAGTTGTGTTCTCCTTGAGAGCCTGTTGCCTTGGAGAATGATTGGAATCGCCATTCAGTGGCGACTTGTCAAGCTTGTCGCTTTCCAATAAAATTTTCGGATTTTGCTTGAGTTGCTCGGTTTGAGGCTCCTGCTTGAGTGCCGTTAGGCTCGGCGAAAATGTCAGAAAACTCTCACTAAGAAAATATATGTCAAATATTTATAAAGAGGAAAATTAAAAATTTCGCCCAAGCTTACTTGTTCAAATAGGAGTTGCTATTGAACTCGGCATTAAGATCAAATCCTATATCGTCGCTCCAGCTACTGCGGCCTGAAAAATCAGTAGGAAATAAATTTATGAAATGCCAAAAGTTTTCTCAGTATTCTCAAAGAGTTATAAAATATTTCTTAAGCCCAAAAATTACCTTGAGCATTTAACTTAAAGAACTTGACAATGCTCCCATTAAAAAATACTTATAGTTTATTTGAGTTTAATCTTTGAAAACACTTTCGTTTTTATCAGATTTTTTTTTTAGACCAGCCGATTCCTGCCAATGACGTCAATCAATTGGTCATAAATTGAGCAGAGCTAATTTTTTTCGAATTTCATTCGATTAATTGAGTGATTATTTTCTCTCTAGACAGTCCAAAAAAAAAAAAACGTCACCAACACTTGCCTATACCATTTCAGCCAAAACAACAAAAATACCAACAAAAAAAAAAGAAAAAAGAGATCTACCAAATATATATATACGTATATGTATATGTATATATGTGTCAACATTTTTTATTGGCATTAAAAAAACGAAATTGTCATTATTTTGGATTTAAGCAAAATGCGCTGATTATTTCAATTCTTATCTGCTCACATATTTTTGTCGTGTTGATTTTCACATTTGTCGTGATAAGTGCAACCCAAAGTGGGGGCCGTTGGCGGCGTGCGATAAGGATGGCAATATCAGGGCCAAAGCGAAATGGAGAGCAGCTGCTGGCACATCTTTTCAAATTACCGTAGTTTTATTTTATAACAATATAATAAATTAATAAAAAAATAAAAAAAAACACCACGCACATGGACAGAGTGAGAGGCGGCCTATCAGCCTATGAAATTCTGAATTCAAATTCTGAGCTTGAATATGAAATGAGATTGTCATGATTTTTTTTTTATTTTATAATAATTAGGCCAATGGTAAATTAAGTTTGCGTGATTTTCCAACGAATTTCGACTCATTTGTTGAACAAAAAAAAAAAAAAAACAACAAATTATTAATGATAACTATTCACTTGGTTACGTTGGTAATTACCAAAGAAGATTAAAATATATAAATTAGTATGAAATTTTCATTTAAAATTTTTAATTATTTATTAGAAATAATTAGCTGAAAGTCGTGAATTTAATTATAACTTGAGAAATTATATGCCTACAACGAATTATATAAATTTGAAAGGATCTATAATTATCAAAAAAATAGGAAAAAAAACCTAAAGATTATCTATACTTAGATATAATGAAATGAAATAATTATATCATTATTCGAAAACCCTTTAATCTCTGAAGATCTGATAGATAGATCGATAGTTTTGGAACGGTTCTGAGTGAAGCTGGGTATTGATATCTCTGAATCCATCTGATTGGCTCTGAGTCTAATTGAGTAAACAAAAACCTTCGAAACATTCAATCAATCTGATCGACTCTGAGTCAAAATAAGACTTTGAAATACCAATTCGATCTAATCGATTCCTATATATCTATAACTAAAAACTTTCGAAATATTAAATCAATCTGATCGGCTCTGAATCAAAATGTGTTTATAAGTCTTCGAAATACTCTATCGATTCTGAATTAAGCTGACTGTACACATATTTCTGACTATGAGCTTTCAAAGTAGAGAATTTACTTGAAAGAGTAATGATGATATAGGAATCGAGTCTGTGCATAATCATTAATCATTTCGATTAATGGTTAAAAAAATAATCAGTTATCGTATTTTATATGATTTATAAGTGAAAAATCTCAAAATGTCGATTTCCTAGTCCAATCTCAAATCTTTCTAGAAAAGTTGCTAAAACGGTTAGAAAAAAACAGTAATCGGGTTTTATATATTCATATATCCTTACATATTTTAAGTGAAAAATCTCAAAATGTCGATTTCCTAGTCCAAACTCAAATCTTTCTAGAAAAGTTGCTAAAATTAGGCTAATCAAGGCTTTAAAAATTTTTTCTTTAAATTATCAGAAATTCCTCATTCAAATTGGGTTAATTAAATCAATAGATCAGACATTCAAAAGGTCAACACTATCTTTCCTCTAAACTTCAAAATTAGTTTTCTTGCGCTTGCGTGTGTCTTGCCAATTCGTGACTATAGAGTTTTCACCGATTTTGTTTCAGTTTAGATGTATACGTCTAGATAGAGCATCATTTGTTCTCCAAGACACGTGTTCCAAATGATTGTACAAAAAAATAAACAATTAAAGTTCAGATACCGCTACGGATAGCCACCTTTAGTCTTTACAAAATGTTGATGAAATAAATTATAAACAATTCCAGACGGAGGATTATAAAATACATTTTTCTGTTCCCACAATAACCCAGCATTGTTTGTTGCTGTTAAACTGAATTATTAATTAACACAATTTCCCAAATGCAAGTGCTAACCAAATTAATTCAATAAACAAATATATAAATATATATAACATGTATAAATATATATATATGTATATAGTATTTAAGGCTTTTTATGTCCAATAAAAGAAAAAATATTATTTTTAGCGTCATTAGCAATTGAGAATTTAAAATTTTTATTTGCAAAGGATCCATAAAACATCATATAACAAAATCAAGTTAATTGATTAAAAATCAAACCATTGACAAATTCTATTAAAGCTTTCAATCCGATGAATTGAAAAAGAAAAAAATGTTTGAAAAATTGACAAACTTATTCTAAACAGACAGAAACTTAAATGCTTCCTCACGATAATCATACTCAGTCACTATTAATATCGAAATATAAAAATTAGCCACTTCTTTCTTTGTTTTATTAACCAATTCACACTCTACCGAACCCAGAGTGATAACAACAAAAACAACAACAACATTTATTTATATATATTGTATATATATTTTATTATAGCCTCCGAAAGCCAAAGAGACAGGCATGGGGAATTTACTTAATTATTTTTGTACTTTGGTTGGCTTTTATAAACTATAATATTTCGTTATTCATTCTTCTGACTTTGACTCAAAACTGGTTCCACATTATTTGCTAATTTTCAGACGGTGAAGGGTACTAGAATCTTTATAAATGAAGCAAAACGTGGTACGATTTTTTTTTTGGAAACTCCGAAGACTACAAGCTCTTTTCGAATATCTTTGTAAATGAAGCAAAACGTGGTACGATTTTATTTTGGAAACGTCGAAGACTACAAGCTCTTTTCGAATATCTTTGTTCTCCAGTCCGATAGTAGTTCAATCCTGGTGAAATTTAGCAGATATTCGTGTCTCTATATAAGTCTTTCGAGCTATCAAATTGGATTGAGATGCCTCAGATATCTCTTAAACCGACTCGGACTTGTATGAAAGCTATAATTGCTTTTTATTTGTGGATCTTTCAGTCCGTTTAATTGAGGGCGTAATTTATTGCTAAATGACGAAGTTCACCGATTCTGTGTCACATCGAAAAGAGTATAAGAGATCCACATTACAGGTCCACCAACTCTATTCAAGCGTGATTTTATTTCTCCAAGAGAGTTTTAAGTTACAGCTGGGATATGAAAGAGGCCAGAAAGTCAGAGACCAAAATAAAAGTTCCACAGAATCATTAACTTGCTGTTTAAAGCCCAAAATGATATAAAATTGTGTCAGTGAAATTGTAAAAATATAAACTGGATTTCAAAAAATGAGCTTCATATTTTTACTTTTGAAAAAAAAAAAAAAAAACAAAAAAAAATCCAACTTAATTTAAAATGCTAATGTGAATGAGCAATATTCAAATTCAATGATCGATAATCTTAAACAAAAACAAAACAAAATAGAAAAATATCCCCGAAATTTGAATAAATAGATTTTTTTTTTTTTTGTTTTTCTTACCGGAAAGTTTTTCACGTTTGTGTTTTTCTTTCTCCTGATGGGCTACCTTATTTGGTAGCTCGTTCGAGGTTGCTGTTGGTGAGTTTTCACTTTGACCAATGTCCAACGAATCCCAATCCATTCGTCTTTTGCGTGAACCACTGTTTGAGTAAATAGTTTGTACGTCGATTATTTGGGGTCCAGGTGAATCCTTTGAAGTGGCGTCTAAAATAAAATAATCGAAAACGAAATTCACATTCATTCATAAGTATTTCAAAAGAGAACTGGTAAAACTGTTGATCCCAGAATAGAAGGATCTTAAGATCTTTCATCTAGGAGAAATTATATAAAAGATTTCGAGATGTGAACAAAAATAAATCTTGAAAGCTTTTTATGAATTATATGCGAATTTCTAGATCAAAGTTTCAATAGATATAAGGTCTGATCTGATTCTTTAGGCTAGTTCAGATTCTTCCCTATACATAAAATTTTACTAAGAATGAAGCAAATCTTTCAAATAAAATAGAGAATTTCCAAGTTGATCTCTCAGTTCTATCTATTTCAGATCGACTTTAGCTTCTCCAAATTATCTCTCAGTCTCTCACACATTCTCTCTCCCACTGTCTGTCTTATCATTTCTATGAAATTAAGCTTACCTGTCCAAGATTCCTCAGAGTTTGGTGGCGAGTCAACAAAATTAATCACTTGCTCATAGTCTGCTCCAATATGCTGATGATGATAACCACTAATAAAATGTCTATTCTGTAAATAAAAAGACAAAAAAAATTCAATATAAAATTAAAAAGAAAAAAAAGAAGAAACTTCTCCAATGAAATCACCGTTCTCCATGAATTTCCCTATGAATCTTGAAAACAGAATCGCTTATTTCAATTCAATTAACAAAATGTCTACCAGCTCAAAAATGAAGCTGTGCCATTCGCCTTATCACTTGAGTCACCTAAAATATGACATGGGGTCCTAAACCTTGCTGATAATACATCTCTGTCTACCCAGAGAAACAAACAAATCTGAAGAGCAAAATCTGAGACTTTCCTCGAAAACTTTCGAAATTAACCCAAATCGATTTAATTAAAAAAAAAAAACTCCCTAGCACCATTTCAATTATTCTGTAACAATAATTGTGTAAAGTTTATTTAAGTTATCTAAGAAGCAGAAAAAAAATGATTAAATATCAACAAGTTATGGCCTTTCGTTTGCTTTCGTTCCACTCTACAATTAATCACAAAATATAGTAAGCATAACATTCAATACAATATAATATTGTCGGACCCATTTTTGTTTACGCTTTTAAAATACGATTGTGTTATGTGTTGTGGGTTCTCTGAGTGTAGTAGGATTTGGTTTCAGTATTTACGTTCTAAGTGATAAGACCAGAGTAAAGTAAACAAAACACGAGTGCACAGACAGAGAAATTTTCAGAATTGCCGAGATGATCGTCTGTCGAAAAAGAAGAAGGCTTGACTTTCGATTCAATAATGCAAAATGCATTTTTTACATTTTTCAAATTTATTGGAATCTTTTTTATACCCTGGTAGATTACAAGGTACCAGGGTATATTAAGTTTGTCAAATGTATGAGACGTCGGATCAGGGTGGCTAAGGAAATCGATCTAGTCATGTCCGTCTGTATGAACACTCTCGTTCTCAGAGTTGGTAAGGCCTAAAAAGTTCCGGGTTATTCCTAATAATTATTTGTTCTATAGGTTAGATCAAGTTTATTAAATTTTTTCGATAACCGATTTAGGTTCGGAATAAAGAGGATAAAATCACAACTACCTCAAAAAAGTAAAAAGTTTATAGGTCACAACTATTTTGCTTACTTTATTGCTTCGAAAATGGACATGTATAAGTTATTGTGTGTTCCTATCCCAATCGCAACCAAATTAAGCACAAGATAGTTTTAAGTATATCACCAAATTTGATTGAAATCGGATGACTATATCATATAGCTCCCATACTTCTTTTTCACCAAAAAATCATTTAAAATGGTTTATTCACACATTTTAGAGTTATTTACACTGAACGTGGTAATTGGAGGGATAATTTATATGGGATAGCCACCCAGGAAAAATCGGTAGAAAATACCGATTTAGGCCCCTAAAGGTACAGGTTATCTCAAATTCGGCAGCGCCCGAGTTTAACGTTGCGAATTTTTTTTTATATAAGATTTAGTAAGATGATTTATTTTTCCATTCCATTGCTTTGATAATTAAAGCTTGAAATATGACTTTCCATCGAACTATTGATTAAAGATAACAGATTCCATTAAAGGTGATATAAGGGTTAGATAAGATTCAAAACCGTTCTCTGGGCTAGAATTACTTCGAGCCTTTTATTGCTTATTAGTTTTTTTGTTTTTGTTTTTTCAAATGTCAATGGAAAATTTCCATCAATTAAATTGGAAAAACATTTGAGTCAATATTGTTGCTAGCAAAATGTGTTCTTGGAAATACCAGGAGCGCACAACTCTTAGAAAATTCTTGGTTTAAAGTTTTATGATCGGAAAGTAAATGAAAACTATGGCAGAGCAGTAGAGCCCCAACTTAAGTCAATAAGCCTAGTGGTCAAGATCAAGAATATAATATTTGGTAAAAGTCTATAAAGATCTTACAATCGAGTCAAAAATAAATGCAATAGAATGACTTCTTGGGACATACTGAAACCCAGAACTTTTCAGATCCAGAATCAGTAAATATGAAAAACCAAACTCAAATCAATCAGTCTGATGATAAAGATCAAGAAAATATAAATTGAAGAGGTCTATAGGCCAGCTTGATAATGTCATATTAAAGATAACAGATATGGAATTATCTCTTGGGAAATACTGGAGCCGAAACTTTTCCATCTTACTAGGGAAAGCAAAAATAAATTAAATAATCTAGGTAAACTTTTTTGGAAACCCCAAACCCAAATCAAAGATCTAGAATATAGAATTCGAAAAGGTCTATGAGCCAGACAATTCTTGATAATATCAAAATGACTCGGCTTAAAAATTTCTGCATTCTTTAAAGAAAAAAAAAAACAAGTTTTACTAAAATGAATAAGAAATATGCTGAGAATTTCAAAAAAGGTGATTTCAGGTATGTGATTTTCTTACCAAATCAAGATTTCCCGAATTGTTGCAGCTATTATTACCGTTATTACTATTGTCATTTTGATATTCATTTCGATTTAAATTGGTATTAAATTCCATTTGGTCGAACTCGTTGATGATGCTCAAGTCGAATTTCGTTAGAGTGCGAGTTGATTGTTGTTGCTGAAGTTGTTGTTGTTGTAATTGAACTTGTTGCTGCTGCTGCTGTTGTTCTTGTTGTTGTTGTTGTAATTGATATGGATCGAATATGCTTTGTAAATCCAAGTGACCGGAATTTTGCGAAAGAAACGAAAGAGCCATTCGAACAAACGAAAATTGTTTTTGTTTTATTTTTCTTAGATTTTTGGATATATCAGTTTTTGGATTAGTTTTGTAAATATGTATAGTTCTATATTTGATTAACCGAATTTAACACCACGAAAGAAACACGGTGAGCTAACAGGGTGCCACCAGAGAGGTTTCGCTTGCTATTTTGTCAAGTATCCGACACGTGGTCGACGATCTCGGGGGAAACAAGCAGTTGGAGTTTTTTGAAAACTCCTCAATATATTTAGAATATATTTTTGTATATTGCACAAATTGACATTATCCGAAGGTAGGGGATTATTTATAGATTATAATTTATTTTCATTAGTTTAAGTCAACATTTTTATATAGTTTTAGAATTAATGATTTATGACAACGAAGAAATGACACTTAAAATGTCTTTTATATTTGCACAGCACTTGAATTATGTTTCTATATATATTTATATATATATATATAACACTTTGTATAGTTTTACTAACAACCAAATAATATCTATAGTTTTTTTTTGAAGTTTTTTTTTATTATTTTTTTTTTTTTTAGATAATTTGACAGCGAATGTTTGCGAAAAAATTCGGTATAATGTTAAAGGGGAATCGGATTTCTTTAAGTCAATTAAAATAGAACGAAGAAGGAATTATAGAGTTTCTTGATTCCAGTGGTCTCACGCTGACGATGGCTTCGAAGTAGGGTATTTTCAATTTTTAACAGCATTTTGTTCCTCAGATACATAAAGCTTGATTGATATTCATTTGACATGCGTTGCAGGCGTATTTCAGAGATCTCCATTTATCGCAAAGTTTCTGAACCCGTTTATAGTTGAAATTTAATGGTATGAGGTTTTTGGGATTTTGAAAGATTTGAGAGCCTTTTTAGTTTTAACTCTTTTTATTTCTTTCTATTTTGTTTAGCTTTTTTCTTGATTTTAGAATTTGCTGGTTTGCTTAAATTTTTTTTTTTTTTATTTTAGACACTGTCAGATTGCGTTTGACATTCTCACGGAATTTTTTAATTAAAATTTAACGCAATTTACGTAATTTGAATTTATATATTTCAAGAGTATTTTTGAGTTGGATTTAGGTTTCCTTTTTTGTTGTTGTTATAGTTATGGCTTTAGCTTTATCGAGTGTCAGATTGTTGACATTCTAATTGTGTTCAATTGTGGCTAGACAATTACTTAGTTTGACACTGTCAGAAGGCTGGCATTATAAGAGTATAACGGTATAACAGTTTTCAAGGTTTTCGATTTTGATGCGAAAATTGCGTAGATCAGTTTCGGTTCTTTGTTGAGAGCTTTTTCTTCGCCGTAATTATTTGCCTAGAATTTGCACTTTTGATTTTATTTTTAAACACTTTGAAAATATGTTTTATATATATAAATTTTTATTTTTTTGCTTTGTTCACAATCCGCGTAGTCGACCACTCCAGACGCCTTTTGAATTAAATCTGTGGCAAATTTATTTATTTATTTTTTTTTCTGCGTTTTTAGCACTCACTTGTGTAAAATGGCGTTGCGATCCCGATCGGTTCGTTCGGCTGTTTAGTGGCGAAGTTAATCGCTATTTCATATATTAATATTTGTCCGTGTTTGTGTGTGTGTGTGTGGCCTGCAGATGTGTTATATTGGTTGTGCGTCTGTGAGTTTTTATTATTTTCCCTTGTATTGGTATTTGTGCAGCTGATAATTTCTTTATTTTTTTTTCTTCTTAGGCTTTCTTGAAACGTTTTTATATTTTTATTGAGTGTGTGAGGGTGTAGTTTTTTTGTAATGTATTTGTGTGCGTGGACACAGTTGCACGGCTTTTTGGTTAAAAACGAGTTTCTTAAAGATTGTGTTTTTTTTCTCCAAAAAAATGTTAAGCTCTTTGAAAGCTTTAGGAGCGCGCTAATTGTACAAATGAATTGATTTCATTAGCCAAGTTAACAACAAATGCCGTTTAAACTTTATATTGATTTTATTTATTTAGTTATTTTTATAGGTTTATTGTTTTTCTCAAATTTATATAAATTTATTCTAAAAAAAATTTGATTGTGTTTGCCAATTCTTAGGATTTTGTCGAGACCGAGAAGGCCAATTCAGATTTATGCGTTTCGTTTTTTGATTCTCTTTTCAACACTTTGATTTTTTTCTTTTTGATAGAGAATAATTATATTTTTTTAGTAGTTTATGTATTTAGTTTATGTTGTTGTTGTTGTGTTTTTGAAATATTTAACTCTGTGGTTTTCGCTAAAGGAGCACTTTTAATCCGACGAAGCGAGGCTTCGAAAAGCCCAAAGAGACGAGCATTGCGGCAGAACCTTTGGTCGACGAGCGGTAATGGCAACCAACACGGACACGAGGTTAAAATATCAATGAGTTGAGAGTATTTTCGCCGTTAGCGGGAAACTACAGAAACAGTTTTAAAAATTAAGCAAAACGAGCGAACATCAACGGACGACGAGTAAACGACGACAGCGACTGCGACAACGATTATGGCTTTTGATTTGAGTCCAACCGCCAACTAACAATGCCGGAGGAAGAAGGGCAAGAGCGGCATTTAAAAAGATCGCAGACGAGATGGAGGTGTGGGAAGCTGGGAAGCGTTTTTGATCAATTTGATGATTGTTGTGTGGATGAAGCGGAGACGACGGCAGCGGTGTCTGTCTCAGAGTCCCTCCGTCGCTGGTTATCTAATTGACTGGGACAACAATAAGTGTGAATGCAAAGCCAAAGCTCCGAGCTCTCCGGAACGCTTACAATTGTATTTGTAGTGGTATCAATTGAAAATGACTGGACTGCTGCTTTCTTCTTGATACAATTGCTGCGGCTGTTGCTTTTTGTTTTTTTATTTTATTCTCTGATTTTTGTTTTTGTTCTTTTCCCTGTCACAGTCGGTCTCAGCTGTTTCAACGTATTCTTATCGCGCCAAGTCTAACTGTGCTTGTATTCGCTGCTGCTGTTGTTGTTGTTTTATTTTTTATTGCTTTGATTAATACTCCAGCCTTTATGAGCTTCTCTCTCTCTTCTGCGTGCGATGCTGATGACAGTCTATTTGTCTCTTTCTTTCAAATAGCTATGCGCGTTTGGCTCGTTTCTGCGTTTCACTGTGAATGCCGCCGCACAACAATAACAAAACACAAATTAATTATTCAGTTAGCGACATTACAAAAATGTATCTCGATTGCAAATGATTTGCTTTAGCTACGCCTTTTTGGCCACTTTTTTTCACTTTGTAATTAAGTTAAAATTCACTCATCCGCTACTTTTTCCTCGCTGGTATTGGCGATTTTTTTTCTTTTTTTTTTGGCTCACGCGATGACGTACGGCGCACACTTATACGACAATTTCGGCACGCATAAAATATGCTTTGGGTAAAACAAGAATATTCATATATATATATATATGTATATACTTGTGCGTATATATTTATTTAATTAATTTCGCAGACTCGCGTCAATTCGACGGGCCTTAATTAAACTTTTCCGTTAGTGATAACCAAATATGCGGTCAAATTGTGTTTTAATTATTAAGTAGCTTGTTGATTAGCGAAAGACTTTTCGATTCGAATCGGGCATATGCTTAGTTACCGTACCGAATGTTGGAAACCAAATGATTTTGAGAGAGCGACGTCAGATACTAATATACAATCTACAAGCTACACAAGCCTACAAAAGAAAAAAACTTTAAGCATGCCGCACACACACACACACACACCGCACACACGCGCACTAAAACATTGCTGTTACTCAAAATGTTTTTACAACTTCAAAATTTCCATAAACTCTGGCAAGCTTAAGACCTACAGATACTTTTGAAACTCCAGGAATTCTAGCAACTTTAATAAATCCAACAACTTAGTTTTAAGAGAGCCAAGTAAAGAGCTCGGCAACGCTAAGAGCAACCAACTAAAGAGAGCACTACACCTGTTGTGGGTGTGCATGTGTGTGTGTGTGTTGGACTTGTTTGACGTGTGAGAAGTGAATGCGTTGGCGTGGGAGAATTTGGTCAAAGAATAACACGGACAATACCACTAATACCACTACACTACGGGCAGTGCATGTGTGTTTGTATGATTATGATATTTCCATACGAACGGTAATATTTTCAGCCTGGATACAGTGGGCCGATTTAAAAAGTTCCATTTTTGAAATGATTAAAATTTAAGACGGAATTAGTCAATTGATTTCTAAGAAACGTTGAAAAAATTTCCGAAAAACTAATTAATTAAGTTGTTTTTATTTATTTAGAAATTGTCAATTTTTGTGTTAATTAAAATGACAATCGCAAACAAAAAAGGCTTTCCATCAATAAAGAAAAAAATAAAATAAACAATTTCTTTATGAGACACTCACATTTAGTTCAATTGAAAAATATGAGAACGAATTAAATATTTCTCAATTGCTTTTTAATTGCCATCAATGGCTGGGTATTTTTTTAAGTGAAATTAATTTATTTTTTGCATTGAAAGTCAAAGACGCAATTTGTAGAAGCTTACGTTTTTTATGGACTTTTATTATTATTTTTTTTAAGTTTAATGAATATTTTGCGGCAATTTCCTAAATGTCTTGATCCGAACTGTTACCAGGCAAACACGTTACGCGCCCCTTTTCTGTATTGTAGAATTCTTTAAATTTTCAATGAACAATTTTAGTTAACAAAAACGTCTTCGGCTGGGCAGTTGTTAATTATATAAATTATTAACACGTTTTGATATGTTAAGCCATTGATCATTCTTGCAAGATGCAGTGAATGAAAATTGTCAGGTGTGAAATTGAAAAATTAACAGATAATAAATTTAAGAGACCCGTTTTACATTTATAGACCTGAAAATGTTATTAGTGCAATTAACAACATTTCCGAGATGGAGGTAACATGTTTCAAGTCTTTTGTCATTTATTGATTTATTAAAATCTGCGTATTTGGCGCCTACATTTTTGTGCTCTTGTCCAACACTGTTTGTGCATACATCAATATCACGATATCGATAGGTTTGGTAGATGCTATCAAAGTTCTTTGTATTTAGCCACTAAGATTATTTGTGATTGTTAAAATTAATTTTCATTAGTATTTCTTATTAATTTGTTTTTTGGTTTCAAAAATTTTGGTTTAGTATGAAGATTCGAATTTGTATGAATGCAGCGCTATCTAGACAAGGAAAAATTCAGTGTGACCTTATAAGAGGTGACGTACTACCAGTGTGGCCAAATGAAAAAAAAAAATGGAAAAGAAGAAGAGCCCGTAAAGTCGCTGTTTACAAATTAATTTTTATAATGGAATTATCGCCAATAAATCAAGTCGAGGATAGAAAATCCATACTAACAGCAGACGGCCTTGTCCAAACCTCAAATTCACCTTTCGAGCCCACAGCAGTGCACAACCAAGAGACGCAGACTTCCAACGGCATTGGCGGCGGACAGTTGACATCGGCAGAAATCGACATCGAGATTTTACCCATTATTTACGACATAGTCCGCTGGTGAGTTCCCTAAAATATATGTATGTGTTTGTTTTGTTGGCACAAAAAGCATTTTTGCTCTTTCAAAAATGATAAAACGAAGTGACAACAAAATTTAAACGCAGTGTCATTCTGCGCCGCAATTAATTATTTTTTTTTCTGTTATTTTTGCAAATTTTTTCCCAAATTATATAACTTTGATAAATTCAAATGTGGACAGCGTGGAGAAAGACCCTTTGGACAATCTTGTGAAGCAACGTGAATCCCAGGATTGTATACACAAGGTAGGCTTTTTTAAACTCACTGAGCAATTATATAGACTAACTATGTCTTCTCTGTCACTGTCCTCCCCTCAGATCTTTGAATTGCAAAAACGCTTGGAGTCGGCACGTGAACAAATTAGACAACTACCCGGCATCGACTACAACAAAGAAGAGCAACAACAGCGCCTGGAACTGCTACGAAATCAATTGAAATTGAAACAGGAGCTGATCCGCAAGTACAGAGGCATAGAATTTTAGCAGCCAAGTCCAAAATGGTTCTAAGAATGCTGCTGCGGTATTTTGCCAACAATGAGCAGCTCATCCAGCGTATGGCCGATAGTTATCCCATGCGAAGGGCGGCCCAATTGGTTGTCTCACTCATGTATCGTACGAAAGGCATTGCCAGGGAGCAGGGATTGCATGAAATGACTCCAGAGCGTTTCAAGTGGGTGATTCTTTACTAAACTCTTGAAGCAAAATCTTATTAATTTCGAAATTCTTTGCAGATCTTTTTTCAATCTATTCAAAAACAATGTCAAACAGGAAATCGAAGGCGTTAAAAAGGAACTAAAAAATAAGAAAAACAACTAAAAACGGACTTGATTTATTTTCTCAAAATTTTTAGTTTAAATATTTATAAAACTTAATTTAAAAAAAAATAATAAAAAAAATAGTAAAATAATTTTCTCAAAACTAAAATGGCAAATTTGTCAAACAAATTAAATTTTTAGTTAAATCAAAAAAAGAAACGAAAATAAACACAAAAACTTCACTCTAAAAGAAAAGCTAGAATATTAAAAATTAATTTCAATTTTGTCTTATTGTTTTTTATGTGGCAAAATATTATTTTTATATATAAAACATTTCATTCCTCTCCTTGTCGACAATCATTTAACCAGTTTAGTAAAATATTTACGAGTTCTTCAAAACCCCCCAAAAAAGACTTTAGAATACAAAAAATTTTGGTGTTGATTAAAAAAAAAAAAAAATTATGCCTGATTTGATCCTGCATTTGCTGTGCCGTTGACGGGGGCCTGGCTGGATGAGGATTGCCCAGAGGGAGCATTATCGGTTGGGGCAGAGGCGTTAGCTGTGGGAGTCGGGAACTGCTTGGGGCGATTGTTTCGCTTGCGCTTGCCGCCTCGCCGGCTGCCCTCTCGTTTCTCGCCGTTTTGGTGCGGCTCCTCAGACTCGCCTGAACGTGTATGGCTCGGGCCGGCTCCCTGGGCATTGCCGTTGGTAGTTCGATGTTGTTGCTGTTGCTGCTGTTGTTGTTGCTGTTGATTGCTCTCACGGGATTGCATTTTGGCCGGCTTGGGGCGGTAGGGGGAGGCAGCAGCCTGGGGCATGGGCCGCAGGACATTGCCCACGGCCTTGGTGCGACCCTCGCGGAAGACCAGACGCTGGCCAGCTCTTATGTACTCCGGCTTCTTGATAAATCTAAACTTGACATGGGCCTTATCGCCGGTGCGCAGGCAGTCCCGGGACATGTGTATGATGGAGGCCGTTTGGCGTATGCTACCGCAATGGACCATGGCCTGGTAGCGGGCTGAGATCGTTGTGGGATGATGGAGCACGAGGATTTCACCCTCGAATTCCCAACAGGCCTGAGGATTTAGTTCTGGCGAAACCATCACCATGCCCTTGCGCAGAAACGGTCTCTTGATCTTCTTCAGAGCAAAACTGGCAGTCTGACCACAGCGCACACGATCCACGCTCATGCGCTTTCGATGGATGCTCTTCACAGTGATGGGTATGAACTTGCCTACACGATCGGGACCCAGCATCAGTACGTCGTTGAGCTTGATAGTGCCCTGAAGGCAGTTGCCAGAGACAACTGTGCCCACGCCAGGTACCAGATAGACATCATCGATTTGAAACTCGGCAGGCAAGTGCTCGGAGCCGGCCATGCGTGTGCTGAGCAAATTGAGGAACGTTTTCAGCAAATCCAGATTATCGCCGGCTACATTCGATACCTGGAAGATGGGACAGAGGCGCTCTGAGACGAAATTCGTGGCACTGAGTACTACATCGTCTGGACTGCGCACCACCACAGGCACCTTGCGGCAACCCTGAGACTTGAGCAATTTGAAGAGCACCTTCATATTCTCCTGGAGAACGTTCGGTGGACACATGTCGATTTTGGTGACTACCACAAAGACAGGCACAGAGAGAGCCAAGGCCAGACCCAAATGTTCCTTAGTCATGCCAACAATACCGGCATTGGCACCAATCTACAAAAAAAAGGAAAGTCAGACAGATAATCGGCTAGCTGTGTTGGGTTATCTACTCACCATCAGCATGCCAAAGTCCGGAGCATGTCCGGTCATGCCAAAGACTGTGGTCTTCAGGTAACGTTCGTGACCGGCCAGATCAATGAAAGCGATCACCTTGGCCGATTTCTCACAGATTTTCACCCAATCCAGGTGACCATGATCGGGTTTATTTACAACATTGCCGACGCCATCGAATCCCAAAATGTCATTGCCCACCGAGCTAGTGCGTCCGCTCTCCATTTCGTGCTTGTGCCTAAACAGTCGCTGGCGTGCATGGCCGCGGCCATCGTCCAGCTCGCCATGGGTGAGTACACCCAAAAGGGTGGACTTTCCAGCATCCACATTACCCACCACAGCCACACTGAAAGACACTGAGAAGTTTGAAACATTTTCCCACCTACTTAGGATAGATCAACTCACCGTATTTCCATAAAATCCGTGATATCGATATGCTTGCGTATCAGAAACTGGGCCGTGTGTCCTTTCTCACTCGGCTTAACCCGCAGTTGGACCACATCGGCTCCTATGCTCTGAGCCAATTTCCTTAGGGTGCCTATTGAGGCTTCCAGTTGTTCTGCATTCAAGCCATTGTCACTGCCATCTGAAAGAGGAATGGGATTGGTTAGGTTTAGGGGATAAGGAATCCTTTGCATTTCACTCACCCTCGCCCACTCCGATCTCATAAATGGTCTCGCCACAGGTATCGTTTATGCGTGTGGTTATACGCTTTCTTAGTAATTCCCATTGCTCGGGCGTGGGGGCCACTAGGACATCCTTGCCACGTATGCTGGAATAGTCAACGATCTGGGTGTTCTCCGTTTGCTTGGATATGCCATCCGTTGTGTAAATATTGCTTCGGGTATTTTTCAAGGCCACGCCTGGACCATTGGCATGATTGTTGTGATTCACGGCCACTCCATTGCTGGCTGCTGTCACACCTCCCCTACCGGCATTCTGCATCTTATCGAAAATTCTTCTGCTATTCTTGTGTAGTTTGTTGTGCTAAATCTCTGCCTGGACCAGCTTTGGAATCATTTCCTTTGTGTCTTGGAGTCACGTGCCTGTCAATGTTTGGTCAAGTCTCACGTTCTAAAATCTGCAAACAGAGAAAAAGATGATGAAATACTCAACTAAGTTGATGCATTATTTCTCCTACACTAGCCCACGCCGTGTTTCCTTAGTGCAGTTGGAATATGGATGCGTCTTGTTTGCATTACGAAATTAAACTAAAACTTGATTTGGTCTGCTTCGGGCTTTTTATGCGCCAGGAGCAGAGACTTGCTGATGAAATAATTCAGCAAAGCTGATGAAATATTTGAAATGGAAGGGCTTCTTCTATCCCTGGAGAGAGGAGTATTTCGGGGTGAATGGACTTAATCGAAGAGAGAGTGAATAAAAAATGATTGAAGTATTTATTTCATTAGGCGGCGAAATGCACGAATAAGAATCTGCAGACAGCGCGTCGCTGCCGATCGATCAGCTGTTTGCTGACGTTGATTCGGTTTGCGAAATTTTATTGGAGAAGAAACGGGAATTGACTTTGTTTTAGATAAATGCGATTTGTTATTGTTATTTCTTTATGTAACATTTGCTTTTACTTTTTCTTTTTGGGCTTTTTTGTTGACGTACACAAACGGGTTCATTGTTGTTGTTGTTGTTTTTTTTTTTGGTGCCGTTTTGAATTTGTTATTCTGGTTTTCCTTTTTATAACAAATTCGTAGAATTTATTTTTAGCGCCAAACAAAAACGTATAAACAAAAACAAACTCTTCTTTTTTAATATGCTTTCAATTTCTATTCTGTTTTCGTTTATTTTGTCACTATTCTTTGTTATTCAAAAATAACAAAACGGAAAAAAAACAACAAAAATTCGTTTTAGCTAGACGCTAGCAATTAAATAACAAATTATGATTTTTTTTTGCTTGCAAAAACATTCAATTTATGCAGAGCTTCTTGATGAAAAAAATATGAGAAAAAAAATTCGCAATTAAAAGAGAAAGGGATGCGTATGGGACTGATTATTTGCCGACTTCAGTAGCCTTTTTAAATTACTTACTTTTCATTAGGAGTATTTGTTTAGATGGTTATTTCAAGGAAATTCATTGAATTTGATTTTATTGTCTTTACAAATATTGCACGAAACGTAAATATTTTGTAAATACTGTGTAAATTTTTGTTCCCTGTCCGCCACGTAAAAACTAGTCAGATGTTAGCCGGTATTGCCAACTCCCAACTATTAAGTGTGTTGTATTTTTTTGTTGAATTTGTAGACAAGCAGTCTGGCGTGAGAGTTTTTTTTTTGTCTTCTAGGCCTCTAAGAGCAGTTAAAATAAATATTGACAAATTTGTAGGGAAGTTTTTAATTTATTTAAGAAGAGACGACAGCCCTGATAATTTTTCTGGCTGATCGATAAGTATGTCTATCGAAATCGCCCGGGCATTCAAAACTACAGTTTAGGAGTATTGTTTAAACATTACAGTTTGACTTTTTCTTATCAGCAAATGACCTTTCATTTAGTATGAGCGTATTATTTTTATGTATACCAACTTTTATGTAATGTTAAATCACCATACAATTTTTTGCGGTTAAAACTTGACCACCAAACGCGTTTTTTAAAGAATGTTCAAGAAATATTTAATTCACACGCTTTGGCATACCAAGTGACTCATTTAAATCAAAATAAAGCTTACCATTACCATAGTCTGCTTACGTTGTTATAATTTTAATTTTAGAAATGCCTATAACTTCTTTTGACGAAGTTGTTGAAGACGAAAACATTTTTTTATTTATACACAAAGAACTTAATTTTGCACAACGTGCTTTGGACAGAAATTCAATGCCAACAAGTTTTTTTTCGCTACTACCGCGTGATTCTGCCGGCACTCTTTATGAACCCCTTCATGATGTTGCTACCCCACACACACACACACACATGCACGAGCAGAGAAATAAAAGCGCTTTGTATGTGTTATGCAAGCACTGGAAACAAATATATGTGTATATATTTTTTTAATACATTTAAATTTGTATTTTTATTTATTTTTTTACAGTTTAATGTACGATAGTCTAAAAAAATAGTTTAAAAATTATAAAAAAATGTTTTCAACAATTTTGGTACATTCCTTGATCATCCAAAATGTATTTGTTTTTTATCTGGTTTTGAAAGAAGAGAAACCCAAGGTGGACTTTGTTTATGCTGTTAGCAGTTTAGCGACAAGGGGGGGCAGCGGCCAATAAGAGTTTCTTCTTGGGAGATATTTCATATTTGGGGAGTTTCTTTTTTTGTTTTCTTCTTCGATTAATAGCGAGAGCAATATTGTTTTTCCGTTTACTCTATTTAAGGTAAAAATTATGCTTATGCTAAAAATATATATTTTCGACACTTCTACCTCTCTTTCCCTCTCTCTCTAATATGGTTATGTTTGCTGCGTCTCTCCTTCAACTCCTCCCGCATGCACACAACTGGCAATGACTTGTTCCTGGAGTGTCTAAAGTCGCCCGTGCGTTAATCACTTTCGTTTTGTTAATTTTTATATAACTGTAAATTTGTATGTCTATAGTATTTTTGTATGGATAGGTGTGTGTGTGTGTTCGTTCGTTTGTCTGTGGGTGGCAAAACAAGAGTGCGGCGGCATTTAAAACGGTTAAGTGTGTTCTGTGGTGTGTTTTTGTTTCGGTAGTGGAAATACGCTTTTGGTTTAAGGAATTCAAAAGAAATTATTGGCTTTTGCCTGCTGCTTGCTTCACACCGACATATGGTTCAAGTTTGAAGTTCCCTTATGAATATTTAATATATTTTAATTAATATTTTAAATGTTTGTTTTCCATTGTTTATGTTGTTGTTTAATGTTTTGTTTTTTAGCTCACTTGGATGCCTTTATTTTGTATCGTATTTAGTTTAGCATGACCCCCATTTTGAGAAGCGAACCTGAAGCCGCACATATTCGCGCATAATCCGAAAAGCAGGCAAAACTTATTTATAAAACAAATGCATTTTGCTGTTGCCAACCAACCTGTTATGTTGGTGGATTATGTACGGACTTAGCTACTTCAGATCACTTCTGTCGTGTGTTTGGATGTGTTTAATGCGTGTGTTTGTGTGTGTGTATGTGTAGATTTGACTGTTTTCATGGTATAACCGCCGCCCCATCTTAAGCAGATGCTGCAACTTCACCAGTTTTCTTGGGTTCAGCAGTACTGTCGGCCGCAGTCGGTGTGGCTGCTGGCTTGTTGGCACCACCAATAGCCACTTCTTCGAAGTTTTGGACCAGATCGGGTACATCATCATCCGCATCCGCACCGGAACCACCAACAGTAGCACCGCTTTTGCTGGCTATTTCGGTAGCAATTTTCTTTAATTGATTCATGTCCTGGGGCCCCAGTTGGTGCAGAATACCGGGCAACATTTCCGAGATAGTCTTGTTCTCGCCATGGCCAGTAATGGCAAACGTGTTGGTCGGCAGAGAAGCCTGTGCCTTGGGGTTGTTGAAATGTATGACAGTGCCGTCGTTCTTGATAATATTCACTTCCTCAATACCGGGAATGGTGTTGACGGATAGTTTTTTCAATGACGACTGCAATTTCTTGTCATCAGTAGCGGGGGTAGAGTGCACAATCTTCTTCTTACGGCGAGGAGTGCCCTTGCCGCCAATGCGCACCTGCGCCTGCAATTTCTTCAGTTTCTCTGCGTTCATCTGGAAAACGTAAACACACGAATTAAATCGGAATTTTCAAGGTATAATAAAACTAGTTAAATGTGTGTGTATAACCAAATAATTGTATTTACTTTGAATTTACTGTAAATTAGCACAGAGCTAAGGCGAAAAAACACGTGCGCCCAGTAGTAGTGAGATGTCAAAAAGAAATCGCCATGATAAAAATGGCGAGTAGTACTACAAAGCAACCTTGTTGTGCTGCCTATCGAATCAAAATAAAAATATTTAACTTACTACAAATGACCACCTAAATGTTCCTTTTGAAGGCTCAAGTCAATAAAAATAATTTGGAAGTAATTATACAGTTGGTTTTACACTTTAAAACTTGTATTTTACCAATTCGATAAGTGTCTTAAGTTAATCGTTCTGGAAGCGATTGATAAATATCAGTGCTGTAAAATATAACTTATAATATTGCCCCTAGGGGGCGCTGCGGAATCTTAGTGTGATTATTTTTAGCAAGCTTAAATATTTTAAGTTTTGCAAAATTATGTTTGTATGTCATTCTTTTAAAAAGTTTTGCGTTTTAATTTTCTGAACCATTGTAGAATTTTTGCGCTTTCAATTGTGTAAAATGTGTATAAGATTTTTTACAACTGTTGTTTTTGAAGAGGTGATAGACCGCGCGTAAGTTCATATGTTTCGGGATTTTTTAGTACGAGCTTTCTGCTTCAACAATATTTAGTACATTTTTTTTGAGTCAGTCTGGCAGTATTGCGGGCACTTCTCAAAGAGATAAGATTAGGTTTATCGGGTGCATTAATTTATATATATAGCTTATTAAACAAAGATACGACGAATATTGCTCCGAGCAATAGAATTTAAATCCTTAGCAAGTGTACAAAGAAAATTCAATTCTCTGCGCCAGACAACTGGGTGCGGCTATCCTGCAACAGGTGTATTTCCCCATTAAATATTTATAGTTTGCATTTAATATTCAAAACAAGAAGCAAGCGTGAGTATGGTGTTGGAGATAATTTTTCTTTTGTTTACATATACATTTATAACATTTGTAATTCCCCCCGCAGTGGACGATTTCGAATATTTTAGCGAATCCAAAATGGATTTCTGGGGTATTTTCGTTATTTTCCTTTTTATTTTCCTGATAATGAGTTGTTGCGGCTATTGTTGTACCAGCAAAAGACGTGGTGCAGTTCTCTCAAGTAAGTACTAAGATTATTTATGAATCACTTCCAGACAACAAAAAAAAAAAAAAAAAAAGCCCAACTGATAGCAGCATTACTTGACTGACGTCATTTCGGCAAATCCCAGTCCATGCAAATAAGCATCTTATGAGTTTCACTTCGTTGGTGCTTTTGTTTATTATAAAACCGGCTAAGAATATAGTCCTCATATTGCAGCAATGGAAATCTTATTCAAAACCATTGTTGTTTGGCAAAAGTTTGTGTATTTGAATTCTAGAATCTCAGATTTCATTTTCAAGTTCTTCTGACTTGATTTGTTTACTCACTTCGGTAACACAAATATTTGTATTTCATTATTATTAGTTTTTATAAGTTTTGCTATCAACATTTTAGAGTTCAGAAAAATGATTCCACATGTTTGTAAAAAGCACCCAGACTGAAGTGACTACTTCAGAATGACACGTGCTTCTGACAAATGAGCCCCCTATGAGACCCTCACCGAAATGACGAGTTCTTATCTATACGTCTTAATTATTTATAAATAAATTCGATATCTATAAATCAATTATTCTTTATCATAAGATAAAAAAAAGCAGTAGTCTAATATTTCCATATAAAATGTGAAGAAACTTTGTTTCGGCCCTTAGTCATCTTTTACAATTGTTGAAATTAATAAAGACAACGGTCTTTCGGGCTCGATTATGTATGATTCTTACGTATACATCTGGTGTCCCATAACCGTGGTATTTGTGATTGCTATGGTGTTCTTATCCCTTTGGTTACGTCGTGTACGCCTTCGAAGACGAGAAATTGTCGTACAAGCAAATAGTAAGCCAACTGTGAACCTTCTTCAATTAAATTAAATTTACTTTTGCTATTTAAAAATAACTCGCAGCGATTAAATTTGAGTTAATGTGATATATCTCAAGAGCCTCTCAAGTGGGTAAATAATCGATTTTATTTAGAATCCTCGACTTATTGATAAATAACATTTGCATTGATTATTATCGGCGCCTCGATTATTTTGCCAAGAAAAAAAAACCTCAAGGTATTTTTAATTTTTATGAAATTGACGTCAAAAGTCAGCCCCATAAAGCGTGTTCCAATTTGAATCTTTGAAATAGAATCCAATTGCGTAGGTAGGCATAATCCATAATCCATCCAATTAAGATTGTGCGGGACTGTACTCCGAAACTCGAGCTGTAATTCTATGATTTTACGAGCCCTATCAAAAAGTACCCTTTAGAACTTAACCAATATATTTTTTTGGGGAAATCGAAACCCCTTTTGAATCTTTGAAATGGAATCCAATCCATAATCCATCCAATAAAGACTGTGCGGGACTGTACGAACCGGCTTTCCTTAAGTTATTCCCGGCAAATTCTATATGTGTCCCATTTCTTTCATTCTGTCATTCAAAAAGTATCTTTGTTTTTTTTTTGGTAAATCAAAACTTTTCCATCGTTTTGAATGTTTTGATTTTGATTTTTTTGCGGAGCTTCCTATTTGACCCACTCTTTGCACTGGCCTTTATGGCCTGATAAGCGTAATTTAATATGTTTATCTGCACATTACTGACGTCAGTAGACAAACCCAGCACGGTTAATGGTTACGAATGAATACAGGTGAAAATTTAATCGGACTATCAGTTTGCGATATTCTTAAGCGGTTGTATTTCAATCTCATTACTTTAATTATTCAATCTCAATTATACAAACACGTTTAAGGTTCGATTAACTTCAGCCCAAACGAATACAAACTGATTACACGAATTGCGTCAATTCCACTCATAAATTTGTTGGGCGTTGCTACCTATCCTCACAGTTAAGCTAATGAAAATTGGCCCAAGTTAAACATCTTCTGCTTTCATTATTTATATAAATTTTATAGACTTCATTTATCAATTTTATAGACTTTCCATTTATTTCGATTTGGGGAATATCAACTTGTTCCGCCTAATTGCTAATCTTATCTGCTTAAGATTTGTTTTGGTTTTGTTTTTTCTTTCCCTCGCTCTTTTTGCTTGAAATATTTTAAAAACATAAAAGAGGTAAACATTTGGCTTATTAACAGTTTAGGCTTGAAACAAAACACAACAAGTGGTGAAATCCTTAAAATAAAATAATTAAAATAATTTCATTCAAATGAAGAACTCTTGGTGAAAATTGGAATATTTCCGTTAAGAATTTTTAAAATCGAAATATCTATCAAAATGCCACACGTTCCCAACGATCATGACTTGGAAACATCCACCATAATTTTAAGCAGTTTATTTATTATTATTTTGTTTATACTAATTGTGATAATCGTACGCCATAATATCAAAAAACGAAAGGAACGGCACTGTGGTGTGATTGAAAAATGTTAGTATTAAAATTTATTTTAATTTTAATTTAAATCATAGACAATCAGAATTTATTCCTTGACTATATAATGGATGAGTTTTTTCCCAGGATCTTTTAAATTTAATTTGTCAATATTTCCGTTATTTTGGAATTTGTAAAATCCTCGGTTATGTGGAATTTCTCTACATCTCAAATAAATCTGGAATTAGTCAAGTATTTGGAGTACTTATATATGGATACCCATCTATCCCAAGTTTCATCTTGATCGTACTATTATATCTTTTATGTTTGCTCAATCAGAATTTATTCCTTTTGGATATAACTTGACTATATAATGGATGAGTTTTTTCCCAGGATCTATTAAATTTAATTTGTCAATATTTCCGTTATTTTGGAATTTGTAAAATCCTCGGTTATGTGGAATTTCTCTACATCTCAAATAAATCTGGAATAAGTTAAGTATTTGGAGTACTTATATATGGATACCCATCTATCCCAAGTTTCATCTTGATCGTACTATTATATCATTTAGGTTTGATGCCATACAGAGACTCAAATCGGCTGTGGTATATCTCTGACGAATTTTAGTTGTTGAAGTACTTCAACATAGACACTCAAGTCTACCAGGTTTCATCTAGGGTGCATGCGATCCCAAATCAGTTGTAGGGGTCTCTATCATACATCATACTATATTGATTAAGCCACTATATCACTGTGAATGCGTAGTTTAAGGCTTCATTGATTAAAAAAAAGGAATTGTTTTCATTGCCTCGTAGATCTTTTAGTGAGATGTGAATCGGAAATTTGTCAAGTACGTCACTGACATTTTGTAAACTCTTAGCTGGGCTGTGTGTGCGTAGATAATGTCTTAGTCACTCATTCTTTAATCAACTTAAAATTGTTATGAGCAATTTTTATTATTCCTAAAAGCAAACTATATATATTTTTTTTAAACCTAATAACTAAAGTAACTCAAATTGAGTAATTCTTATGTCTTGGTACTGAGTTCCCCAAAGCTAATTACTGTTTTGTGGGATCCTGGTACCGCTGACTATTTCATTGGCAAAATTTTGTAGTAATTCTATAAATTTCCTATAATCATGAGCTCTTTGATTTAGTTGTTCTTTTAAGCCTAGGAAGTGTTAGCCACTATGGACCTGATACCGTTGGCAATTTTGCTTTCTTTGCTTTTGGTATTTTTCCTACTTATCGCCTTAATCCATTGCAAGTTTTGGAAAAAGAGTAAGTTTTCTATTTGATTCTCCGAATTGAATTGTGTGTTGGGCCAATAAATTATCTATTGATTTTTGTTTGGCTTAATTTATGAGGTAAATTTGACAAAGAAAGAGACGATTAATTCATTGTTGGTTTTTCGGGAGTGTAGTTCAGTTCAATTTCCAAAATTCTTTTCAAAGGTTTGAAATGGATAATTCGGAGGAAAATGCTGCACACTTTTGGAAAAATGTGGAACGAACTTGGAAAATAGACTTTTCAATTGTTGCCTTCGATCTGCTTGAACTCTTTTTTCTTTGTCTGGGAGTATATCTATATATTTGGTTTTCATTTAAATAGTCTTTGTATTAATTCCATGAAATATAACGATCGCAATCAAATTGTTTTGCTTGTCATTTTTTCTGGTATTTTGTGAGTCATGCGAAAGTAAAAATATATATTGATATATGATTTCAAAAGCAAACAAAAAGAGTATATTCAGAGAGTCCCAATAATTTTAGGAGATCTCAGAACCATAGAAATCGGGTGACTTTATCAGAACGAAGTTCGAGTTGATCTAATTTGTACTTGGCCTGAGGCCAAACACCTTGCAGAGTCCCTATAGTTTCGAGACTTCAGAATCCTTTGAATGGGTTGACTATATCAAGGTCAAAGCCTGAAAGATAAGCTTACAAATAACTATATACACCTAACTATATCCGATAAAGTATATAGGAAAAGTCAAAAGAAAACAAAAAAAGTATATTCAGAGAGTTCCTATAATTGTAGGAGACCTCAGAACCGTATAAATTGGGTGACTTTATTATATAGAAGCCACATCAGAACGAATTTCGAGTTGATCAAATTTGTACCTTGCAGAGTCCCTATAGTTTCGAGACTTCAGAATCCTTTGAATGGGTTGACTATATCAAGGTCAAAGCCTGAAAGATAAGCTTACAAAAAATAAATAACTATATCCACCTAACTATATCCGATAAAGTATATAGGAGAAGTCTTTACGGTACTTTTTTTTTTTTGTAGATTAACATTTGATTAGGATTGTTCTTTGTTATCAGTTATGCAGTCTTTTTGTGAGAATTGGAGAAAGGCTGATTCTTTTTTTGGGGGCATATTTTAGTCTACGATTTGTATAGAACGTGCTTGGGTGTGATGTAGTCAAAATGTCTGCTGCTATTGGATTAGCATTTGCTGTTATTGGTCTAACTATTTCATTATTTATATGTTGCCGTGCTGCGATCAAAAGCAAATCTCAAAGACGGAATAACGCCAACCGTTAGTACATTTAATTCGATTCAATTTAATACAGACACAGATCTTTAAAGTGAGTCATTATATTATCTTATCAGGTAGATGAAATACTTTTTTGTTATGACAATTTTTATACCAAATCAGTTGTTTTTGGGAGTGCGTCGTGTTAATTAATATTTGAAATGGGCGCGGGTCTGGCAATTGGAATATCTACGTTTTTCTTTTGCCTGATGATAATATTAATTATTTTATCCGTTTGGTATAGGAAAAGACAACGTGCCAATCAAATAATTCATTATGGCGCAAATCGTTAGTATATCCAATCATTTTTTGAGTATGATGAATTAGGGAATTAATTGCGAATAATTCATAATAATTAACGAATTAAAGTGATTGGTTTCCTTAGCCTTTGCCGGGATCTATAAGTTTTAGTAAGGTTTTTGATCTCTTCGGTATAAAACCATGTATAACTTTTCGGATCCAAGTGAAATCCAGAGTACCCATCAAATACCCGAGCGTACTTGGTTTCTTACCTTTCATATAATCAAAATAATTATGAAGACGCTATTCTGTAGTTCAGTGAGCTTTTCTATTCTCGTCATGGCTTATTTCAAGCGACGTCAGCGTCGTATTGCTGCTCTGGGTGAAAAGTGTAAGTTTTGACAACTCTGGCAGTTCTCTTTCGATTGGACTTATCTTTGTGAGAATAAAATTTTAGATTGTTTTGTATGGAATAATATTTGTTTTTAGTTGTCAAATGTTTGTCAAACTGATCAGTGCAAATTGAGATCGGCCATGGGAAATCCCGAGCTATACGCTATGCTTTCCTTTACATTGGTCATATTCGTATTGGCATCGGTTGGTGTGTTCATCACACGTGGTCGAAGTAAACGAAAAAGATTTCCTAAAGGTAAAATTTGGAAAATTGATTTTTTGAACTTGAACCAAAAAGTCTTATCTACTGCTTCTCGGTGCTATACATTTTCTTATCGCACTTATCAGCAATATAATGGCCATTGTGGTTTATACAAAACCGATGGTGGAATTATTTGCTCAGTTTTTCTTGAGGCCTCAACGGATATGGAACCCTTTTTCATCGGACTTATTATAGCTTTTTCAATATTTATTTTGACCACAATTGTGGTGTGTGTGCGACGCAGACAGAAAGCTCGTCAAAATGTGGGATATGTGGTTGGTGATGGTAGGCAGGCAGGAAATATCAAGTGCAGAAGATTACAGTTCTTATCAGATTTAATGAATAATCATATACAAGATAAAAATGGTTTGACTTATTTATTTGTTATCTTTACAGCACCCGTAGTGGTTACCTCCGCCACGCATACAGCTCCGGGATATAATGTCACGGCTTTGCCGGGATATCCGCAAAATAATGGAGTCTATGTAGCACCATATGGACAAGTACCTCCCACGTAAGTTTTAATTCGATTCGATATGACAGGGAATATTCTAAGAATTTGATTCGTTTTGCAGAAATGTGACAGTACAGATGCCCATGCCCATGCCACACGCACAGCCACCTCCACCTGGGTAAGTTTTGATCAAGTCAAGTCTAAAATAAAATACTGATGTATTTTTTCTATGTAGGATGCAAGCTCACATGGCGCCCTATCCAACCATGGGACAACCTGGCATGGGAGCGGCCAATATGAATCCCCCGCCCTATGATATGGCCGTGACCAGTGGTGCACATTATGAAAAGCAAGCTCCCTACAATCCAAACTATCCAGCCCAATAAAAAAATGATACACTTTCGACTCACTAAACTAAACTGAATCATTAAACTGATTATGCTTTTGATTTTATTTTTGATAAGCTTTTTGCCGGCTTAAACTTAAAAATCTGCAAAAAACTTATGCACACATGATATATATATAGTCATTATACATAATATTATTTTTCATAATATTTTAAAAAGTTTCCTTATTGTGATGTAATTCGTACATGTGCCTTCGATGTGTGAAAACTTCTGACTAAGAGCAGAATCATCATTATAAAAGTGTAAATATTTTCCCATGATGGTTAGAATCAAACAAAACGCAGCAAAATTTAAAACAAATGAAAAGAAAAAATATTATAATTTATGCCAAAATCTTTATAATTAAAACTAAATAAATGTAAGGCGGCAAGGCAAGACTTTGCCGCTGGAAATCAACGAAATTATTAATCCATTTTTTAATTGTTACTATCGAAAACTTTTCAAATTATAAGTCTTGTTCTTTTGCGTAAACAAATAGCTTCTTCTTAAGCTTCACTCACAACTGTGTTGAGTTTTGATATTTGAAAAAGCCGATCTGAAAACCTTTTTGAATTGAAAGAGCTCGAACTAAATGATTTCACGGCTTGTCAAGTAAAACGAAAATTTTTTATATTTATGAAAAAGAGGTTTAGTGCAAATTTATCACAATGCTCGTTAGATTCAAAATACTTTTATTAGGAATTTTTCTAATGTCTCCAGACACAACGTGGGCCATTGATTACTGCAAGCCGGATTTGTGCCCTGTAGATGTGCCTCACATAGCCTGTAAAAATTATGGTGTGAGTCACAAGCTACACATAAGGTTTTTAAGAACTTTTAAAGAACAATATATTTAGGATATGGACGACAGTTGTGGTTCTGAAGCCCAGATGAAAAAATTTACCAATCAAATGCGTGCCCATCTCTTGATCACTTTGAATAGTTTTCGCAATGATGTGGCCTTAGGTAGAATAAAACCTTTTCATCCCGCCAGTAAAATGATGACTTTACGTTGGCACTCTGAGCTGGCTGGCTTGGCCAGAATGGCCCTGCGACGCTGTGAAAATCTTGAGGAATTCTGCTGCAACACGGAAGAGTTTCAATTTGCCTCTTATATATATGGCAGCACCAATTGGGTGCAGCATGAGAAGTCACCACAGGCAGTGCTAGAGTTTCTTCTGCAATTCTTTATGAATGATCATAAGAACTGTACAATAGGTCATATAAATGGAGAGCTACCGCCCAAAGATGCGTGAGTAACTCGAATGAGATCAGAAGGGTTTATAATTTGTTATGCAATTGCCAGGAATTGTCGTGGTTATTTCACCCAGTTGGTTCAGGATCGAGCAGCCCATATAGGCTGTGCCCTGTTGAAGCGCCAAGAGAGCACTAACAAAAGACTTCTCTATCACTATGGCCTGCTCTGCGTCTTCTCTCGTGGTAAGGTTCTCAATGAAGTCGTCTATCGGGAAAGTAAGAGCCCAGCTTCGGGTTGCCTTGCAGGATACCATTCCATATATGAAGGACTCTGCGATGTCGATGAGCATGTGAATCCCAATTAAGATAATAATTAGTTTAATTAATTTAAATATGCTAAGCGACTTAAAGTAGTATTAAAAAATAATACAAAAATCTGAATAAAAAATTTTTGGCTTTAGCTTTTTACAGAAATAATTCTAGTCTTTTTAAATGCGAAATATTTCAGAAATTGCTATAAAATTTGCAATTTTACAGTTTCATTGTTATAAAATATATAAAACAAAAGATTCATTCAATCAGTCTTAAATTTCAAATAGCTAGGGAAACAATTATAATGAATTTTTCTGTTTATGGATTAGTTGTTCTGCTTTTAGGTTGGAATCAATTTACTCCTTCTCTCGGAATTCGGATTAAAGATGGAATGGTGCTATGCCATGAGCCGGGCTTTGAACGTAACCTACCACCGCCTCAAGGATATGTAAAACCAACTTAAGCCAAGGCGTTATTGATTTCATAATTTGTCACATTATATGTCAATTTGTATCTATTAAAAATAGACATTAATTATTGCAGTTATCAAGCTTACTAAGAATATCAGAATAAATTGGGCAGGGATTTTCTGGAAACCCGAAATTATTTTTAAATTTGTTTTGGAATTTGGAAAAAATTTCCAGGTTGTTCTTTCATTTTTAGGCACACTTTTGAAGTGTTAAAAATCTTTGAATTAACCATAAAATTTGTAATTTTATACTTTCGTTTAAGTGCGAAATGGGAAATTTATTGCATTAGTCTTCAATTCAATATAGCTGAGGGAAGACAACAGATAAAACAATATATAGAATGCATACCTCGATTTATGGTATAGCATTTTTACTTTTGTGTGGGATTCATTCTTCTGTTGGTAGCCGACATAAACATAGAGTAGTCATTCGAAGAACAATACCATCACCTGAAGAGTTGAAAAGAAATGCTACCCTACTCCCTGAAGATTTGGCAAAGAAGAAAAATCCAGCTTTTAAGGGAATGGTACCATCTAGACGGAATGAAAACATAACAAGTAAATTATGTCATCAAGAACTATGTGCCGAAAACACTATACACCTGGGCTGCATGAAAAAAAATGTAAGCCAAAAATATAGCCACGTGGCTGTACTTTAATTTATAACTATTTTGTTCACAGACCCGGACCGGTAAACGCATGCAACTTGTGAAGATCGATGGTGAATTACGTGGGTCAATTCTTCAGCATCTTAATGTGCTAAGAAGTTATATAGCTGGTGGGTTTAGTAACCTCTCGATTGCTGCCCGTATGCCTACAATTCAATGGGACAACGATTTAGCTGAGTTAGCTAGGATGCAATGCGCATATGATTTAAACACAGGCGCCCAATATTGTGCAAATTTGCCACAGTACAAATATGTGACTACTGTTGAGATATTTGGAGAGGCTCCTACCAAATTCATTGCGGGGGAATTTGTGGAAAAATTGATGCATGTATGGATACTCGATGTTTTTGGATGTCGCTCGGATGAAAAGTTGGGCATAGTTCCGTATATCGAAGGGTAAGATAAAGAAAGCTAACTGGCCTTTATTTTTTTTTTATTTTATTTATTGAAATACAAGTTAAATTCCAAGGTCTTGCATGGGACATTATATACCACTTATCGAAGAAAATGGTGATCGCATGGGCTGTGCTGGTCGTATGTTAAAAAAAGAGAAAGAAGGAGAAGCGATATTTGGTTTGATTTGCAATCTATCTCGTGCCAATGTTAACAATATGCCACCATATGAAAAAGGCACGGTGCCAGGAGAGAAATGCACGGCGAAAAGTCAGATTTATAAAAACCTTTGTCATGAAACTGAAATGGTGGATGCCAATTACATTAAGGATGAAGCTGTCGAGTCGGCAGAGGAAGATTAAAAATATCGCGATATATTATTCTATGAAAGATCTCTTATTTTACAGATATTTTTGTTGGCTTAAAGCTCTACAAAAATGGGATTTGTTTCCTAATCCATAAGGTCCATGATTCAAATATTAACCATTTTATTTATAATAAAATTCTACGATTCTTCCCTAAAAACCAATTTTCATGGGCTTCAAAATGATTCGGTTCGAATGGAATTAAGCTGTAGCAAATTAAATACTTTTAGTTCCGCTATCTTTCTTTTGGCTTGTAAATAAAGTACAACATTTGTCGGAACGGGATGGGTTGGACTAACTCCAACTCCAAATCAGTTGGATATACCACTATATCATTTTGCTGTGACCTTAATCAGTTATTGCGGAACCTTTGTTTACCACATGATATAATTGTAATAATATTTACAATTTTCAAGTTATTAATAGAGCATCAATAAAGTCAACGAATCGAAGGGCTTACAATATATTTTAGGATAAATTCTTGAATGACCCTAGCGGTAGACAGACCCAGAATGAGACAAATCAATGAGCACAGCGAATAAAACTTACTGATAACAATGCAGTCATGGTCGCCCCTTGAAATCAATTTGGGTATAATGCCACGGTCCCCAACTCTATAAGTAGACTGTGTGCATGGGCTAGAGCTGGTCAAATTGAGTGCGTTATCCGATACGGGCCGACATGTTGCGTACAATATTGCAGCTGGTTGTACTGCAGTTGTATATCTGGCAGCCAATCCTTGGTTTTGATTACTGTGATCCTTCTTTGTGTCCCGGTCCGGAGAAGCATATTGCTTGCAACAATTTTGGTGTAAGAAACCAAGATGGTCGATTATCAGAGGATTCAATTATTTTGAAAATATTCACAGGAACTGTCGGACAGTTGCAGTCCAGATGCACACATTGTGCGGATTAATCAGGAGCGCCGGGAAATGATTCTCAATGAGTTGAATGAGTACCGTGATCGTATAGCTCGAGGAGATTTGCTTGGCTTTAGCCCAGCCACCCGAATGGCTACCCTGCAGTGGGATCAAGAGCTCGCCAGCTTTGCCGAACTGAATGTGAAGCGCTGCGCCCTGGTCAATGATTATTGCCGCAATAGCGATCGCTTCCGTAATGTGGCCCAGGTGGTGGCCGAGGGTGGCTGGCAGGGTGCTCCCAATCAAAAAATAACTGAGCCCCTTGACGGCTCCGGCAAAGTCGTAGAATACCATACCGAAGACGAGGTAATCAAGGCCACCCTAGAGCAAATGTTTGCCGAATATAAGGAGTGCAGCATGCGTGATATCATTGCCTACAGTCCGCCCAGAAACAGGTAGGGTGATCTCTGATCTAATCTGATTTACTCTCAAGATTCTCCCATATCCAAATCAGCAAGTGCATCGCCTATTTCACGCAACTGGTGCGAGACAGCACCACACACGTGGGCTGCGGCATTCTCCGCCAGACCCGCAACACCTCCAATGCCGAGGGGCAATGGCTGCTCAGCACGCACCAGTACATGACCTGTAACTTTGTGCGTGGCACCGAATTGAACACTCCGGTCTATCAGAGTGGCGATAGTCCTGCCACGGATTGTCTATCAGGTCGCAATCCAACTTTCATCAATTTGTGCTCCGTCAATGAAGTATACGATGTGCTGGGTGCTGACTTTTACTAATTATTTTACGTTTTAATAAATATTTAATTAATAATGTGACACAGGATATGAAAATAATCATTCACGAAAACTTAAGCAACGAATTCCAATTGCTCTAGCAGTAAATTGAAATGCATTTTATTATTTCCACACCTGTTCTCTTGTTCTTGTTGACACTTTTTGGCAGCAACAAAAGCAGTGGCAGTGGCAGTGGCAGTGGTAGTGGCATTGGCAACACCTGCGTGGCTGCCACTCAAAGTCAGCAGCCTCTGTGTCATTCAACGAAAACTTTCTAGGTATTTTCTCTCTTATCCTGGAAGAGCTGCACCCCTTTTACCCAAGCCAACAACCCGTTGACAACTTTGGCAAACAATTTTATCGTGCACTTGCCATACACGCACAAAAGTTTTCTTTTTTTTCCAACACTTTTTTTTTATCGAGAGTATTTTTCTGCTGATAATTCTTTATTTTTTTTTTCGGAGAACGAATTATTTTTATTGTGAAAAATGTTCGTTGTGCGAATCGTATTTTCAAACTGAGCGTAAAATTTCAACAACCGCAAATGACGCGCAGCAAACTGAACTATTGGATATATTTTCATTTAAATACACACAAACATATTTTTGTTTTTTTAAATTTTTATTTCATTTCATTGCTCTCGACTACGTTTTAAGCTGTTTAAGTGAATTTAATAAATGTTTGCGCCAGAGTAGATTTCATTTTTTAATAACAATACTTTTAGTTAAATTTAATCGTTTCGATCATTAAATATGCATAAAGATTCAAGGTGCTTTTCATTAAATTAATTCAATTGGCTGTTATGCAGCTTTAGCCATAAACTCTTTTGAGTACTGTGAATAGTGAGTATGTGGTATTCAGCAGATTCTGAAATAATTGCAATGTTATTGGACGTATGTTGCCCAGCTTAATCTGAAAAGAATTGAAACAAAAGTATTTCAACTGATTTCTTTGATAAATTGAAACCTTCTTGAAAAGGTCAAACGGCTTAGTTGGTACTTACCGTGGCTGGTCTCTGGGCCCGTACAATAATCAAAAGAATACTCTTTTGTGTTTCAATATCGAATCTAAACCAATCCGTTTCATAGGCAGCCGTGGCAACTGCCAAGTTCTAAAAAAAAAATGAGTCAAGAAAATAAAATCAAACCAAGAAAAAGGCAATTTAAAACAATGTCTGTTAGCCCAGTTGACTGGAATAAATAAGCTTGCCTGTTCTCGTAATTCGTTGGCATACCAGTACAGAGCAAGGATCTGAGCCAAAATCATGTTGATATACGCACAAACTATTGCCATTTGTGCAGTTGAGTCTACCTAGAATGTGAAATGTGAAATGCATACGAATGGAATTAGTACTAATGAAACTAAACCAGATTGGTATCTTGAGTAAACAAAGATGGGTAAAGAAATAGAGATAGATGGAGAAAGATAGACTTACTATAATAAGCATGAAAAGCAAGGCGCATAGCAGAGCTCCAAAGGCCAAGAATTCGCCCAGGAATATGTAAGTAGTCAATGAGTTGATGGAGTCAATGTAACTGAAGAATCAGTTTAATTAATACAAAACCAAATTCTGCAGGCCAAGCCACCGTCTGACTGACTAACCGACTGACTGACTGACTGACTAACCGACGGATCCAATCATTCATTCATGCATTTAATCAGTCACTCAGTCACTTTTCGCCTTGGACTTACTCAATAATCCGTTGTTGATAACGTATGCACTCCTTAATCTCAGCTTTGAGTCGCTGCCCAATAGGAAAATCCCTGCTCAAACCGCGCAATCGATGCTGCAGAGCCTGGCACATCACAATGCCAAACATAATAAAACCCACAATCAAACTCGTATATGGTATGTACATACAGCAGCCCATCGGTGTAATGATCATTTGAAAGATGTACCCAATCTCATAGTTGGGGGAGGCGTATTCATTGAGGCCAGGTATTTTGCTGCCAAAGGGTAAAGCTGCAATTACATAGACAAAAGAAATTGTACCATGGGGACTGAGATTTGCTTGTTGCATAAGATTCACCACGTTCGTCCAAGCTCAGTGGATACAGTCCAAATCCCAAGCAAGTAAGTAAGCCAAAGAAAAGATTACCCTTCGCCATGAATTGACCATGTTGATTTACTTTATACAAAACCATATTTATATAGGGATCATTTCGTTCCTAAGAATAAAAAAGGGGTATTTTTGTTTTTCTATTTTCCCAATCCTTTTACTTACAAGCAATTCGTAATAGGCATATTTCAGAGTATCTATTAAAGCCACATATTTATGGTGATGACGAATCAGTAAAATGGCTCTCAATAGAGTATTTATCCACAAGACTAGCATATAGGAATTGCGTATAATACCAGTTATGCCCTCGTCGGTGAAAAGCATATAAAACAATTGAGTAATCACATGAACTACGGTCATGGAAAGACAAAATATGCGCTTCTTATTGTTCTCATAAAGCAAGGCCCAGAAACGCAAAATTCGAATATTTGTATAAATTAAAGGAATATCTTCAAACATGATGGTAATAAGCACAAAATTAAGAATGAACTGATGTGGCCAGGGTATCAAGGATTGCCTTTTATATTAAGGACTGGAAATTGGCAAGTTCAACATTTGTATTGGCTCCCAGATTATTTTATATAATTTTCAATCAAATTGCATTCAATGATTTGACAATTTTTTTTCGAATGACACTGAATTTTTTTTTTATTTATTGATTTTGCTTCTTTTCTCTGCATTTTTGTTAAATTTCACACAATTCTGGAGGTAGAGAAAAGTAAATTACCTAAAAAACAAAATCTGTGAATAATTTTGGTGTTTTGTCACCGGACAAAATATTGTGAAATTGTCATTAAGTCTTTTTCGATCAATACATTTTTATCATATCTAAGCTCATTTAAAATATTTCTAAACACTTTAATCAGATCGAAAATACGGATGGTATCAAACAAATTTTTATTAAATTAATATATATGTACATTTGAAAGGGCAAAGAGATAGAGAGATACGGAGAATGAGTGCGAATGAGTGCTTTTGCATTATCAGAATTTGTTGTTTGGAAATAGATAAGTATTTCACAATACAATTTATTTTGCTCTCAAACAAGCTACATATAAATTTGTTATTTTTGCTTGTGGTTATCTCTGGCAGCTTAAATCTACACAATATTATTCTCAATTATGTATTCATGAGGTGCGTTGAGTGAGAGAGCGGCATAGCTATAAACTAGGAGATACAGAATTTCATGTTTAGTTATACATTAGCTGTCATATGGCATAGGTTGGGCCGCGCGAACTTTGCACTTTTTCAGAATGTTTTGGCTTGGTCTGGTACTTGTTATTTGCGTTTTACTTTACAAATGGTCGGTGACCACCTATCGGGTTCTCAGGGATCGGGGTGTGCCACACGATCCACCATTGCCGCTTATTGGTAATGTTTCGCTAAAGACTGTTCTTGGCTCAAAATCGTTCATTGAGTCCATAAATGATGCCCACTCAAAGTTCAAGGGCAGTAAAGTATACGGTTTCTATAGTATGCGAGATCCAATTTTTATACTACGTGATACGGAGTTAATAAAAAAAGTGGGCATCAAAGATTTTGATCATTTCCAAAATCACCGTACTGTAGTCTCTGCGTCGAATGAGGATGTGCTCTCCAAAAGTCTCATTGCTCTCAAAGATCGCAAATGGAAAGAAATGAGAAATACGCTCACTCCAAGCTTCACTGGAAAAAAAATGAGAGGCATGTATGAGTTGATCAATGTCTGCAGTGAGGAGGGTGTAAAGTATATCGGAGAAGAAGTGAACAGAATTGGAACCGAGGGTCTTGAGTTGGAAATGAAAGATTTTTTCACACGCTTTGCCAATGATGTGATTGCATCGACCGCCTTTGGGATAAAGGTCAATTCATTTGTTGATAAATCAAATGAATTCTTTACGGTTGGCCAGTCAATTACTAATTTCTCTGGTAAGGCAACTTTTAAAGCCATACTTTACGGATTGATACCAAAAGTTATGAAGGTAATATGGACTTAAATGTTTTTTTGTATTTTCGATATTTAATTTGGTTTTATTCTCAGGCTCTTCGTGTAAAATTCTTTGATACCGAGCAAATCAATTATTTCAGTAGCTTGGTCTTTGGGGCCATAAACCAACGTAAGGAAAATAATATTATCCGACCAGATATGATACATCTCTTAATGGAGGCGAAACGGAATTTCGAGGAGGAAAAAAGCACTAAAGACACTTCAATTGACGGCGAGCAACATGCCCAATTCAATGACGACGATTTACTGGCTCAGTGCTTGTTATTCTTTTTTGCTGGATTTGAAACTGTCTCTACTGCCCTCTGTTTTGCCACTTATGAGCTATGTATGAATCCTGAAGTTCAAGAGGAATTATTCAACGAAATACTGAGCGTAGAAAATGATTTGCAAGGAAAACCTCTCGACTTCGATACTCTGACTAAAATGAAATATATGGAAATGTTTATATCTGAATCACTGCGGAAATGGCCTCCAGCATTTGCAACTGATCGTTTATGCAATCAGGATATTGACTTGACGGATGAGAATGGCGATCACATAATAACTCTCAAGAAAGATGATTTGATTTTTGTGCCAATTATGGCATTGCACTATGATCCTGATAATTTTGCTGAACCAGAAAAGTTTAAGCCAGAACGATTTTCAGAAGAGAACAAAAATGATATAAAACCTTTTACTTACTTGCCTTTTGGTGTGGGTCCACGAAGTTGCATAGGTAAGTAAGATCGAGAAATTCTTGTAAAGGTCACATTAAAGTATTTGTATATTTACAGGTAATAGGATGGCTCTTATGGAGGTCAAGTCTATAATATATCATTTGGTTTTGAATTTTAAATTGGTGCCGGCCGAGAAAACCGCTAAGAATATGATGAAAAGTCTTGAGGGCTTTCGTATGAAGCCCAAAGAAGGTTTCTGGCTAAAATTTGTTAAAAGAGTGCATTAATAATTAAATAAAATAAATTAAAAGTATTCATGTCACATTATATTATATGAAAGTAATTTGTGTTGTTAAGTTCATAATATTTTTATATCAAGTTCTCTCCTTTTAAGATAAAAAGTATGTATACATATAAATAAATATTAGACTCTCTCTCACTCAATTGAGTAAAAGCGTTTGAGTAAAAGATTTTATGGGAATCTCACTCAAATTCTATTTCTCTCACTATTCACTCTCTTTTTATCTAGAAGAGAAACTCTCCAAGAATGAGTCATTAGATCAATAACTCCCTAAATTTGTTCAGAGGTATTTTAATATTTTTTTTTGTTTTCCTTATTGTTTTGGTTTTGCTTGTTTGTTTTACATTTATGAGTTATTTAAAAAGGCCACATAAACTACTTTAACACAAAAAACGGAAATCCTAAAGATGTGTAAGATTGCTGCTTTGGGTAATGTAAAAACAAAATCCGTAATGCGCTTTATCGTTATGCATACTTTATACCTTATAGAGGGAAGTCTCGCTAGTTAAGTATGTTCAATACATTCCAAGCTGTAATTTAAATATTAAAATATTTAAATAAAATAAATATTAAATATTATTAGACACAAATAGAATTGTGGTAATAAAGAAGAAAATTCTTAATCTACTTGGATTAAATATAGTCGAAATGCCGCATCAAAATTACACAAGCAAATTTTTAAGAGCAACTAAATCCTGTATTATGTTGGAGTAAACAGACAATTGAAAGCCCGAACGCCAAGCTTGAGAATAAATGAAGTATATGGATTATATCACTCGGCTCAGTCGGTAAATTATATAAATTCATTGGTAATAGAAGTTTAAGCTGTTGCCTGCCAAAAAAAAAAATCCTCAAAGGATATAATGAAAAGCCGGGGTTTTAGTATGGAGCTGAAATTTAAATTGTGGCTGAAATTTTTTGCAAGAGGGCATACTTAATAATAAAAAATAATAATAATAAATCATTTAAAAGTATTCAGTATATTAAATGAAAATTATTAGTGACTACAAATTCTTAATATTTTTATAGCAAGTATGTACTCTCTTTTTTTTTAGAGAAAAAAAAAATGTTATTTTCTCTCTCACTCAATTGAGTAAAAGCTTTTCAAGAAGAGAGTATCTCAAAGTTCTTCTGGAAAGAATGAGTCAAGTTGTTTAGAGATTTTAGAGTAAGCTGTGGGTTTTCATATTCTTATATTTATAACTTGCTTACAATCACTCCGAAAGAGTCACAGATATTATCTTAATTTTTCGCAGTTGTCATAAACCGGGTTGAGAGTAAGAGAGAAACCGAAGTCAAGACTTATGGACGAAAGAATATCAAGTTCAGTTATAACCGGCAGTCCAATAATATAGGCCGTGAGAAATTTTTCAAAATGGTTTGGCTAGAATTTGGACTTATCATTATAGGTGTGTTGTTTTATAAATGGTCCATAGCCACCTATCGGACCTTCAGTGATCGGGGTGTACCACACAATACACCGTTGCCGCTTTTGGGTAATACATCACTTAAAGCTGTTTTTGGCTTAATATCGTATCTCCAGGATATGATCGATGTTCACTTAAAATTCAAGGGATCTCAAATTTACGGTTTCTATAATAAGCGGGATCCAGTTTTTATCCTACGGGACGCGGAAATAATCAAAAAAGTGTGCATTAAAGAGTTTGATCATTTCCAAAACCACCAAACTGTACTTAATGATGCCAATGAGAAGTTATTCTCTAAAAGTGTATTCGCTCTAAAAAATCGCAAATGGAAAGAAATGAGAAACACGTTGACTCCAAGTTTTACCGGAAGTAAAATGCGAGCCATGTATGAATTGATTAATGATTGCAGTGTGGAAGGTGTTACGTATATTGGAGAAGCACTGAAATGCACTGAATCTGAGAGTCTAGAGTTAGAAATGAAAGACTTTTTCACACGCTTTGCTAATGATGTTATTGCCTCGGCTGCCTTTGGGATAAAAGTCAATTCTTTTGTTGATAAAACTAACGAATTCTTTTTGATTGCACATTCAATTACTAATTTCTCAAGAAAGGCGATTGTTAAAGCCATATTATTCGAATTGATACCAAGGATTATGAAGGTAATATGATTCGAAGAAATTTATATTTATTGAATTTTATATAGTTTCTTATACTCTTAGACTCTCGGTTTTAAATTGTTCGAGGCAGATCAAATAAATTATTTCAGTAGTTTGGTCATTGATGCCATGAAGCATCGCAAAGAAAATAACATAGTTCGGCCAGATATGATACACAACTTAATGGAGGCGAGAGAGCATTTCGAAGAAGAACAACGCACTAAAGACACTTTAATTGACGGTAAGCAGGATCTCAGACTTAGTGATGATGATTTGGTGGCACAATGTTTATTTTTCTTTTTTTCTGGTCTTGAAACTATCTCAACTGCCCTCTGTTTTGCGACTTATGAGTTATGTGTGAATTCCGATGTTCAAGAAAAATTGTTCAATGAAATCTTGACCGTGGAAAATAATTTACAAGGAAAAGTTCTTGATTACGATACTTTGAATAACATGAGATATATGGGAATGTTTGTATCTGAATCAATGCGAAAATGGCCTCCAGCAGTTTTAACAGATCGTTTGTGCAACCGAGATATTGATTTGAGAAATGAGAATGGCCATCACATAGTAACCCTCAAAAAAGATGATTTAGTTTTTCTGCCAATTATGGCACTCCATCGTGATCCTGACAATTTTCCTGAACCAGAAAAATTTAATCCAGAACGATTTTCAGAGGAAAACAAAAACGATATAAAACCTTTTACTTACTTGCCTTTTGGTGTGGGTCCAAGAAATTGCATAAGTGAGCAAGATCGAGAAATTTTTGAAAGATTCACACATTAATGTATTTATATATTCACAGGTAGTAGAATGGGTCTAATGGAAATGAAGTCTGTAATATATCATTTAGTATTGAGATTTAAATTGGTGCCGGCCGAGAAAACCGCTAAGAATATGATGAAAAGTCTTGGGGGATTCCGAATGCAGCCTAAAGAAGGCTTCTGGCTGAAATTTGTAGCCAGAGAAAGAAGGCAAAGCCAATAACATTTCAAATCAAATCATGTTAGTTGAAAATGTATTCAAAATATATTTAATTGGCGTTAATTGTATATTCTCTCAATTTTTCCTATAACAAATAATAATAGTAATTCTCTCTTCCACTCATATGAGCAAAAGCTTTTGAGTGCATTATTTTGAGAGACTGCTAGTAAATTTAGTCTTATTTCATTGTTTGACTACATCAGTTAAATTATATTGTTTACGTTATGGTCTGGCTATTTTTAGCATTTTTAATTATTTGTTTAATTGTATATAAATGGTCTATTGCGACTTTTGATATATTTAATGAACGTGGAGTACCGTATGCTCCACCCAAGCCTCTTCTGGGCAATATACCGCTCAAGGGATTTTACGGAAAGCTACCTATTCTACAGCAAATGATCAAGCAACATATGAAATTTCAGGGTTCCAAGATATACGGAGTCTATGCCTTAAGAGATCCTCTTATCTTTCTACGCGATCCTGAGTTAATCAAAATTGTGGCCATCAAAGGCTCCAGTTGTTTTATTAACCACAAGACGATGCTGAATAATTTACATGAGTCGATACTCTCGAAAAGCTTGCTCATGCTAAGGGACCATAGATGGAGAGAGGTGAGGCATATTTTGACACCAATGTTTACTGGCAGTAAGATTCGCGGCATGTTTGAGTTGATGAGCGAGTGTAGTGTGGAAGCTGTGAAATACATTGAGAGAAATATTGAGTATCAAAAGGTAAGAGGAATTTCAGGAGTTGATCTTGAAATGAGCAATTTTTTTACGCGTTACGCCAACGATGTGATAGCTACAGTCGCTTTTGGCTTGCAAATTAATTCATTCGTCCAAGAAGATAATGAATTTTTTAAAATTGGACAAGCTTTGACGCAATTGGGACCCACAAATATGATAAAGGCAGTTCTCTTTAGCCTTTGGCCCAACCTAATGAAGGTAGGATTTTAATTATTTAAATTATTTTTCATTTTTATAAACTTTTCCTTCTTACAGTGGCTAGGTTTAACAATTTTACATCAGAAACATATAGATTTTTTTCGGACTCTAGTATTTGAATCAATAAACTACCGAAAGGCCCATAATATTGTACGATATGATATGATCCACATGCTTATGCAGGCCCAGGAGAAATCTCAACGACAGGAAGAGGAGTACTTTGAATTTACCGACGAAGATCTTCTGGCTCAATGTTTGTTCTTCTTTTTTGCTGGTTTTGAAACTGTTTCCACCAGCTTGAGTTTTGCCAGCTATGAACTGACTCAGAACTTAGAGGTACAGGAAAGATTATATAATGAAATTCAAGGGGTGCAAACAAAACTGGAGGGAAGAGGCATAGACTACGACACACTAATGGGAATGCGTTATTTGGACTTGGTAGTTTCGGAAACTCTACGAAAATGGCCGCCTGGTATAGCCACAGATCGGGAATGTGACCAGGATATTGACATGCTGGATGAAAATAATGAGTTCGTCACACATTTGTCACAAAGGCGATACAATACAAATACCTATATTCGCCTTACATCATGATCCTGAGAATTTTCCTGAGCCAGAAATATTTCGTCCTGAACGATTTGCTGACATGCAGAATATAAAACCCTTTACATATCTACCCTTTGGTCTAGGACCACGAAGCTGTATAGGAAACAGGCTAGCTATATTAGAAATTAAACTAATTTTGTACCAATTGGTCTTAAACTATAAATTAATACGTGCCCCAAAAACTGTGAAGAATATGTTGGAAAGTATTGTTGGATATCGCTTACAGCCCAAGGAATTGTTCTGGGTTAGATTTCTAGATCGTTAAAACTATTCATTAAAATCAAAATTAAAAAACCAAAAAAAGCTTTTCGAACAAAACTATTTTGACAGTTTCTGAGCATATAATATTACGCAGCTAATTAATCAACCAGTCAGCTGGTTTAATTAAAACTTATAAAAAGAAAAATAAAATTGCTAGAGATATTTTTCATTAATCAAATAAGTTTTGGTGTTTTTCTTTTCTAAAGGTTACATATAAATTTTTGAAATTTTTAAAGCAAAATAAGACCGCATAAAAATATTTAAGTGCTTGATTAAAACTCAGCAGGAGGAATGCAATTAATTTATAAATCATTTCTTGCATTTAATGAAAATCTGAATGTTCTAAAAGTTTAACCAATAAATATGATTTTCTTTTTTTTTGAGATTTCAATTTCATATGACCACATAAAAATCAAGCAGAACTTGAAATATTGAAATATTACCACAACATTTGCAACTGACTAGCCAAAGTTTAATTTTGTAAAAGATTTTTAGGATTTTTTCTTTTGTTTTTTATTTTTTGACAGAAAAGTTTTTGACATTTTCTTATTTATGTGCTCTTTACATATTTAGGCAAAAGTTTTGCTTACTCGGCTGGATTCGCTTTCGATTTTATATATTGGCTCTGCTTATTTTGTAGGACCTAACTAAGCAGTTAATACGTTATTGATTTATGTAAGGAAATGTATTTCGTTATTGTCCCCATCGCTGGTCTTGTCAGTTGTCCAGCTGTTGCCAAAATAGCAGTAAGATAATAAATAATATGCTAAATACAAATAATAATAAAAAAAAAGAAAACAAAACAAAAGAAAGACGAAAACTTTTACTAATGTTATTTGTTGTTGTGATTGTCTCCTAAAATCTTTTTCAAACCCTAAGCTCCAGTGAAGCGTTGGCCCTCCTAAGTCAATGAAGTTCATGAATTTTCTCTTTTGATTTATAAGCCAGCAGGCGATTAAGCTTTGATCTAGCAGACAGTCTAACTTTTTGAGTAACTTTTGTCGAGACGGCCAACTTAAAATTTAAATAACAAAAGGAATGAGAAGAAGTGAGAGGAGAAAAATGCTAGTATTTTGTTTTTTTTTCTTTTTTTTCTGTTGGCTTCAGAAGGCTATAAAGTTTGTGACCAACTTAGGCAAGGCAACAAAAGGCGCGAAAAACTTGAAATTTTTGCATTTACTGCTATTTTTCCAGACGCAAAGGGCTAAGTTGATAATTATTTTTGCTTGGCCATTGCCTCAACCAGGGTAGCCAACAACAAAAGCCAAAGTTTTCTTTTTGTTACTTGAGTTAAAAAAAAAAGACAAAAAAAAATGTAATATACTTTATATGACTGCCTGGAAGCGACATTTTCTTTTTCATTTTTCTTTGCCTTTTAAAAACTATTAAAGGACCCAGATACTTCAGCTATTTACCACCACATCATTTGTTAGTTGGCCACAACTGCATTCTCTTTCCAAAGTTCTCAACAATTTACTCTTTCATATATGAGATAGAAAGACAGAGAGAAAAAGAACCCCTTTGGCTTAAGTGCGGTCTTAAAATACTTGGCAAATCGTGCGGAACATGTAACTGAGACTAGGTCCTGTGGTCATTGAGGTTGCCTTGGCCTACCAAAGCCTTTAGATACAAGCGGCTTGACCACAAGTTGACCCATTTGCATAATTATTCATTGCACAGCATTATGAGCACAAATAAGATGCTACTAAAATTTACATCCACACAAACTTATGCGTACTACATAAACACTATATGCCAACAAGATACACATACAGACATAAAATTACGCATCAAGTATCAAGTCCGAGCACTGAGTGCCTGAAAATATAGACAAGTCGCAAGCAAGCGAGGCTCCTTCATAAAGTTGTGTTGTTTTGGCTTATCATATTCTTCTCGAAGAAAGAAGAGTGTATTCATTTTGCACTGATGTTTTTATAAAACAGAACCGCCAATCGTAGACAGTCTGTACAGCTAGACGTATCAATAGGGATATGTTCGATTTTTTCTATGCAAATCAGTCTCTCAGTTTTGAAGCTATTGCTATGAAACCTGGTAGACAGCCATCTTAAATATAATGGCTGAATAATATTCGGAGTCAGCCACCCCGATCTCTTATGATCTCTTCGGAATATTCTTATAGAGTTACACACATGTGTTGAATTTCATTAGGATCGGACCACTATATCCGACGAGCTAAGACCATTCTTTTGTCCAACATTCATTGACTGATCTCAACCAAATTGTTCATATTTTAAGTTATAGAATAAGTTCAGTACTAATCGAGCCACCTTCGATATCATACATTAGGGTGTATTTTGCTATTTTCTATGCTCTGGTAGAGTTGTGCTTTTTTTCTCCCTTTCCATTTTATTTATTGTTTAGCATTTTTTTATGGCTCTATTGTAGCTGCTATTGTTTTATCTTTTGCAGTTGCTCTAACGTGTTTTATGGCATGTTCGTAAGTACGTGCGTTTTTTATATGTTCCATCTTTATTTTCCCTTTTTACTTATATTTGCTCTTTTTTTATGTAATTTACTGCAATACATGTATTATGTTTTATGTTGTAACTCTTAAAGAAAGCCTATTTTCTGGTTCTTGAATTAAATTTCAATAATGAGAAAGCCATGGAATAAGCCAATTTGAAATTTGTCTGAATTTGGAATTCATTTTATTTTTATCAGTAAAAAAAAAAAAAATGATGTAAAGAAATTGAGAAAATTAAGCTACACAATATTCTCAATGGAAAAGTTATATTTGTGTGGGTAATAAAATGCTCCGATATGCTTCAAAGTAAAATTCAAACATTTTATGAAACACAAAAAGGAAAATCTCCAAAATGAAAAAGCCCACGAAAAGCAGTGAAAGCAAAAGCCAAAGTCAAAGGTTCCCTTGTAAAAGTTTTTGGCTATGGAGTCAGGAAGAGATTAATATCCCAGAAAACTTGGTTCGAAATTCATTTGTATCGGCCGCAATAAACTGAATCGGCTTTGGCTTTAAGCATTTTATCCAGTTGTGCGTAATAGAGTCACAGATTAAATTTACACTGAAAATTGAATCATCAAGCAGTGAGCAGATTGCGAGAGCTTTTTAAGCTTAACAAAAGATACAACTACTTCCATAAAAGTCTCACATGTGGTGACAACTTTAGCAGCCCAATCACAAACTGAAACCCAACATTTTCAATTAAATAAAGTTACACATATATGAAATCACATTACATTTATGAACTCTTTTAATATAAAGTGTGGAAATGTGAATATGTGAGTGTGACATTTTTAACCCCAAATTCTTTGTAATTTACTCGCTACAGCGACGCTGCCACATCCAATCCAATATCAAGCAACCGCAGGCAGCAGAAACTTTTACCGCAAATGCAACTGCAACTGGCAATGTTGGCATAGCTTGAAAAGCATATAAAAAAATAACAGAAACTTGATATATTTTTTCTTTTCAAATATTTCATAAGCATATTTATTTATCTATTTGTGGTTTAAGTACACGAAAAGTTGTGCATTTCGATTGTCGAGTGAAAATCAAATAAAATGAAATTTATTTTATATTTTTGCTTAAGATGCGAGAGAAATTATTTTAAAATTTAATCTTAAACATTGTAGGGAATATTAATTTGGCAGCTTTAGGTAATCCACTCCACACAGATTTCGTACCTTTGACAGTTTTAAGCCTCTAACTATTGTTATTAATGCCCGAAGGCTTAGCAATAATAGGGAATGTCTTAGTCTGGAAAAAGGTTATCTCCTATCTATCTGAAATCTTTAAAGCTTTAAGTACTCAATTATGTAAGTAGGTTTGTTTTATCTTGATTTTAATCGATTTTAATCTTTCCTCTTTAGTTTCGGAGACTATGCATTTAACATATTTCAACTAATTATCAACAATTATTGCACAAATTAAATGTGTATGCTGAGTGGATAATAGAAAATGTTGAAAAGGATTTTCACTGCTGGGCCAGTTGTGAAAGGCAATTTCAGGCTTTTGCGGTTCGCCAAATTTTAGGTTGAATTAAATCTCTTTATCTCAACGTGGGTATGTGCTAGAGGAGCCTTGGTTCTACTTAGTGAGATTGGCACTAAGCACACTTCATGAAATTGAAATGAGCTGAAAATTAAATTGATATGCAAATAATTTATATTCCTGTTTGCGTTCTTGGCATTTGAAACTCTGGCAACTAGCTTTCTCTTAAAGCAAAAGAAAAAGAGTAAGACCTGCTTGGGAAATGCTCTTGTGAGAGAGATTTTGCCAGATTTTGTTATATTTTAGTTGGAAAATTTTAAGCAATTTAATGTATACAAAGCAGGTTATGCGGCATGAAAATATTTCTCGTCTATATGGCATTGTCAAAAGATTAGCGTGTTTTTATCAGGGAAAATAAAATCATAGAAAATATGTGGGAGTTTATTAAAATCAAAATTGATTAAGTAAAACGACCGCAAATATTTGCTGGCATGGCAAATTTTATTTTTGCAGATTTAACAACTTCAAATAAAAATAAATTTGTGAATATTACAGCCGGGCTAACAAGGCAGAAGGGGGAAAATTGGCATGGCTACCAATATGATAACAACTTTAAGAGCTTAGTAAGTCCTTGTCTCTGCTCTTCTTTTTTTTTATTTCTCTGATTTTTTTATGGGTCTTGGATTTTTTTCTTTGGCTTTTATTTTTATTGTGTAATATAAAAATTAAGAGTTCGCGGCATTGACTTTTTTTTTATCTTGAAGGGATGGGCGGGTATGTCTTTTTATGGCCACAATTTTACTTAAAAAATCAAAATCGTAAAAAATAATGTTAATTTCAATATACTCTCATTAAATGCATATATGAGACTCTTACAAGGCATATGTGCGTAGTGAAAAATTTTGAAATATTTTTAGCAGCAAAAAAAAAAAAAGAGAAAAGTAAAATGTGCATTTTTTTTTCGTTTGTTTGCTATTTTCACAGCTGTATTTTTTGTTTGTTTTTATTCATTTCGCACAGATGTGGGATTAAATGGATATGATGTTAAATTTAAATAAAACGTGCTTTATATTTGAACACATCGTAGAGCAGCTGTTGCCTCTTGCCAGTATGCCATTCCACCAGAACGATGAAGGCTTTAAAGTCTCTCGAACGGAATATCCCGACAGGTTTCACAGTCACGCACTTATATATATTTTCGCACACTCACCGACAGCACACACATGTGACGGGAAAATTGTGCTATGAAAACGAGCGGGAAATGTGACAGGATGTCATTTTGGTACGCATCCGAAACATAAACACCGACGCCGCTGTCGTCATCCTCAGTGTTAGCGTCGCACGCCTTTTGTATCTTTGAAAATTATGCTGCTAAAAGGCGGTAAATGTGTGTCTTTATAGGTTTCTCTCTCTCTATGTGTGTATGTGTGTGTGCCACTGCGTGAGCAGGGAAAGCATGTGTGTGTGTGTGTGTGTGTGCTTGTAAGTTGAAGTGGGTGTTTGGCCAAGCTTTTAAAAGACAAAGGCAACTAGAAAATTTGCATAAGTGTTTATGACCGAGTGAATCTGTGTGGGTGTCTGCGTGTCTGCGAAGCTTACTGACAATTTCCTGAATAGTTAGTTCAAATTATATTCATAATAGAAGATAAATGTTGGGAAATTGAACTTGTTGAATTCGCTTGACAACTAATGAAGCATGTCAAGCGTAAATACTGGTTAACAATATAAATTAATTATAATTTCCACTTACTAAAAAATCAAAAAAAAAAAAAAAAAAAGAAATGTATTAATTAAAAAGAATTGAAAAAATATTAATAATTATTGAGTTTCTATTGTATTGTAATTGACGTGTGAGCATATTGGAGTCTGTATTTGTTTTTCGTTAATTCAAATAAACAATGCATATTTTTTTTGGATCATGAAAAAACAAAAAAATTATTTTTATTTGACTTACAACTAAAAAACAATTTATCTACATATTAAATGGAATTTATAAAAAATTCAAAATTTTATACTCTCTGAGTAAATACATATTCCAGCTTAAAGACATTGGTTCTGGGTGACTAATTAGTTCCTCTCTTATTTATGAAAATTTATTTTATCAATATTATATATAATATTAAATTTATAATAAACATATTTAAGTATATCATTAAATGATAATTGCTAAGTAACTGATAAATGGAATCAATTCTAATTTTTATTAAATAATAATTATAACGCCAATGCAATAATCACAAAATTAAATTGAATTGTTTGAATATGCAAATATGAATATCAAAGTCTACCGAAAGGCACGAAATTGCAAAATTTATTATATTTTGTGGTTTACGAATTATTTAAATTCACAATTTCGTATTATCTCTCTAAATTTTAGTTTGTTTCATGGCTAACATAACACAATTTGATCCTTGGGCATTTACAGAAAATATTTGTATTTTTGTAATTTTATGGTTTGAACGCAATAATTATTTATATAACTGAAAAATTATTACATACAATTTATTTATTTGAAAAAGCTTTAGGGCAGCATTTTTAGGGTTAATATTTAAGTTTTATTCGCATACATTTGTCTTCTTTTTGGAGTTTCCTTTGATTTTCACTTTTGGCTGGTAAAAAGTTAAAGTCACTCGTTGTCTGAGATGGCCCACAGATATTCACTTCTGAGTTGCTGTCTGCCATTTATGGTATTGATTTTAAAAGTCATGCATATGACAACATGAAGTTCGAGACAGCTTAGAGTGTAGCTTAAAGTCTGGTAGCTCTCCAATAACTGTCACAAAAAATACCTTCTTTTTCTATCCCATGTCTGCTGCCATGAACAAAGCAAAGGTAAAAGTTTTGCCAATATGGCTGCCAGCTAAAAATGGCCAAAACAGACCGAAATAACCAAAGTCTAGAACACATTTTGTATGGTAAATAAATTTAATAAGCGCATTGGATCCTCGAGTTATGGCCAAGTTTCCAAGTGTTGTTCAATTTGATTACGGGTAGCAGAGCGACTGGAGTCGAGAAAACTTACCACCAGAGGGCCTAAAATTGAAACAAAATTTATAAGTGAATTTATAAGTGTGGTGCATGTTTTACGGTAATTAACTAGCATTGGTTAGACTCTTGGGCCAGAAGTGACTCACAGGCTCGGCCATGAGTGTGTGTGTAGGCATAGACTTATTTATGGTCTGCTATTATTTTTGTTTTGTTTTTTTTTTTTTTTATAAATGGTCAGCCTAAATTGCAGACCTATTAACAATGTGCAGTCAAATTTAATTTCACTTGCAGACTGGCAATAGCAAAAGCAACAAATTTATGTGACAGTATTTGAAATTTATTTGCTGCAACATTTACATGCCGCATGCCACAGGCCTCCTAACCAGCCAGACCAACATGGCCGTGCCGGCTAAATGGCATCGACCGAAACATTTGCGCTGGCGATTACGATTTGTGTCTCTTGCACAAAAATAAAGTTCCAATGACCCATTTCTGCTGGGAGCCCCAGACCCAGACCCAGAGCACAAAGCCAAGCAGTAGTGCACACATAGACAATAGTGCAGTCAATATACATATAAACCTATGGTCTCGCTTACAAAACTGTCTCTCTGGCATGCAAAGTTTGGCCAGCCAAAAAAACAAAAACAAAGAAAAATAACAGGAATGAGCATGCCAATGGTAACAAAATGGAGACGATTAGTGCGCCATTTTATTGTCCAGATATATACGACTCTGATTAACCCTGCTGGCCTGGAACATTTTTATTAAAAATTTGTGTTTTTAGTTTAGCTTGAAATAAAAATAAAAGTGCATTCTGAAAAAAAAAGGATTTGCTTTTTAAAATCGTTTCATAGGACTTTCCGATTGAATAAAAAGGAATGCTCCGCTTAAAAAATATTTTTAGATTTTTAATTTAAATCTGTTCCGAAAAAATGCTTGGCATTTCAAGGTTTGCATTTTATTAGGGTTAAGATTTCCATGGCTTACTTTACCGACTCACAAACACACACACACACATACACATACACTTTTGTTCACCCATATGCGACTGTTTGTTATTTACTGTTATTTGCTTAACTTGGTTCCTGCTTATTTTTCGGCTTATTTGTTGCCATTGTTGGCTGTCATTGTTATTGCTCTCCCAACTGGTGCTGTTGTTGTTGTTATTGTCTTTGTTATTCTTTGTTCCATGCCCCGGTTGTGGCAATTTTAATTCAAGTCCTCTTCACTCTGTTCGTCTCTCACTCTCTCAATGTAGTCTTTAGAGTAGATTGTGGTCTGAAACTGCTTTCTCGCATTTGTTGGTGATGCGTTGTCCGATTTTTGCTGTTGCCAGTTTATGCTGCATTTGGTTTCTAGTTCTAAAAAGCTCTGCCTCAAAATGAAATATTAAAGTACGCATAAGCCACATGCCCCACAGACAAGCCAGAAGTCAATAGCCAGCCAAAGGCAAGCCAGCAGTAATTGTAGTAATTGCAAATACTTTCACGAATGCCTTAAAAGGTCTTGGTTATCCAAGGGTTTTTGCCTGCTCTGTGCCGCAATTTAATTGATTTTTGCATTCTAGTGTGCTGGGTTTTTCTTCTACATTTTGTTGTCTCTATTCTGCCATCTACATTTCTATTTAAATTCACACACTCAGTGGCAGTGGCAAGAACTGCAGCAGTCAGTGGCTCAGAGTGTTTTTACTCAAGTGGAAATGTAAATTGTTTGAAATTAAGTCCAAATGTCAGAAAGAAAATGAAAAACATACCATTGCCGGATTGTGTGGTAAATAAATTTAAACAAACCAATAATTTTTTTCATAGACTTAAGGAAGTGAATTAAAATTGTGTAGTTTTATTTTATATATAATAAATATGCTCTTGGAATTTAATGTTCCATACATGCTTGAGTGCATGAATAGTAAGAACAAAAGTTTATCCTTCAATCAACAGGAATTTCTCAAAATTAAATCAAACCCAAAACTATTTAATCACTCTCACACGAATCGGGAAAGTTACCTTTTTGGTTTTGAGCCCTTCAAAGTACTTGTGTTCAAGTGTTTGTGAAATTTTTTTATTTTTATTTTATTTTTTTTATGTATTTTTAGATTTTGGGAGAAATGCAAGGCATGCACAATTATTTGGAGAGCAATTTGAAACAATATGAGAAACAATTGAAGGCTTGTTGGAATAACTTTGTTTCGCCACAAAATTTTCAAAATTTCTCACATTTATTTCGCAGCTTACTGAATCCTACTTTGAGCCTGGTAGCTCTCACTTTTTGTGTAATCAAGAGAGCAATCAGAGAAGACTGAAAGCGTCAGCAATTACTTAACTAGCCAGTTGATGGCCACATATTTATTCAAGTTTCAACTTTAAATTTAATTAACACAAATAAAAATAGTTTGAATACAAGTGAGAGCAACAAAAGCAGACAAAGCAAACAACAAGTGCCTGGTCAAAGAGTTAAGCATTACAATAAAAACAGTTGAAATTTGGTATGCAAATTAAAATAGTTTTAGCTTCTCAGCTTGGCTTGGCTTAACAAACATTAATTAGATTTAAAGTATGAGGCCAATCATTGGTTCGTATAAATTTAGAGACTGTGAAAAAGTTAGTCTCAATTAATGATGTAAAATTTGTAGAATTGATGTTATTCTGAGACTGAAATAAATAAAATAAATTTATCTTTTAAAGCTCTGCTGTTTGTGAATAATATTTATGTTGAGCTCTTGTAAATTTTCAGACAGCTGACGAGTGAAGCGTATACATTTTGTTTAATTGAAGTATGAAAATCTTCACAGCTGAATGAACAAATCTAACGACGCTGAGCATCGTTTGCTTCGGGTTTCGCCCAGACTTGGTTTTATTTTTAACAAAGAAAATTCTTGAGCTTGAGTTTCGATTTGATAGTTTGGACTTGATTTTCCACACTACAATGAACACGAATATGCACTGTAATTGGAAATTGAAAATACGTCACACAATAAAGAAAATTATGAAAAAGTTACTGAACCATTGGAAAATTTACTAAGCAGCTAAGAAGAATTTCACTCTTAGCAAACGAGTGGACTCTCTTTAACTCCAAGTGATTATTTTTTATTTATAGTATATTTTCTGTTTCGTTTAAAAATGCATTCATGACAGTGCCAGAAATTATATGCTCAAGTATATGCTCGACTCGATTTGATTGTAGTTGGCTTCTGATAGCCGATAGCTACGGTTTCACTATGTTTTATATGGCTATGTGGCACAGTATTTGTCATTGCTGCACGATTTTTGCTGCTGTTTCTTGCAGAGTGGCAATGGATTTCCTATTATTGTAGCTGCTACTTGAGTTACTCGTTTTTGTATCGGTCCTCGGCATTGCATCAAACAGAAAAACCAATTTGCAGCTATCAAAACGAAGAAACTTACTGGCTGCCATCATTGGCAGCAAAAGGAGCTGAGAAAAAAAGGAGGGGAAAAAAAGGTTGAAAAAATAACGATTTGATCGATTTGTTGGTATTTGCCAAGCATTTGAAGTTTGTCAGTCGTGAATGCTTAGTGCTTGGCTCTTGGGTTCTAGTAATAATTGCTACTGTTGACTGAACTTCAGTTGAGTTAATAATGCCAGCCATTCAAAGAGTAAATAAAAAAAAAAACTCACTAATGGCAAGCAAACAAGCGAATGCAATTTAGCGCGGCTTACGCTGCGTATGAGTAATATTAAACCAATTTTACTAAGCGGAAATCTTTAAAGTGCACACATCAAATACAGTTAGCCAGAGAATAGTTTTAATGAATTCAGCTTATACATAAGATCATTGTGATATTTAATTAGGCTAAGTCGGAATGATAAGCAATGAAATTGTTTCGATTGGAATTTTTGGACAGTTCGAAATGTATGAACAATTCGATTCACAAAAATGTATTTTATATTAAATATAAATTTAATTTATTAAAGCTTGGGAAGCTCACTAAAAATCAGATGAAAATTTTTTACATATTTGAAAAATATGTTTTAAATCAGAATTCGTTAGAAATGCCGGATATGCTGATAATAAAGCCTTTGCCTTGCTCATATTTTATGCAGTCGGCATAATTTCGGTCAAATTTGTTTTATTTTTCGCCCTGATTCTTCTTTCTTCTGGCTCAGAGCAAACAAAACGTGACTGTCGGGCATATGCGGAAGTTGAGGGCCAACAAATTGTTACAGAGCTCAGATTTTGAGATTTTCTGCAAATATAAAAGCAGATTGTAATTTATTAAGGATAGTGCGGCATAAAGTTTAAAGATAAATGTGCCTGTGGGGAAACGATATGGTCTGATTAACGTGACAGCCAATTACTGAGTGGGTCTGCTTAAAAGGATGTGAGATATTGTTAAGTGTGTGTGTGTGTGTGTGTGAATAGTATGCAAATCTGCATACGCACAAATGCTCAAATGGAAAGGTGGCTCAGATTGGTGTCGCTGACTTGCCAATGCTAATGAAGGCAATGGCGCTGTCAGCAAAGAAACCGCCACACAATCACGAAAGCAAATAAACAGGTAAACAAACAAACAAACAAACCAACAGGGCAGTAAATACAAGAAGAACAGTCCTGATAAGCCAGACAGAAGACAAACTGACAGGAAGGAAGGACCACAAAATGGAGCAGACATTTTGGAGTTTTTCTTTTTTTTTTCTATTTGGCTGATTTCATTCTGGTGGCAGTTGTTTATTTGCCATTGCGCTTATCGCTGTTTAGCTTAATTAAAATGCAGAAAAGAGAGAAGCCAATTTCGCTGGCTGTCAGATTCATAATGTTGCCTGCAACAAAAACTGAAACCAAAATCGCTTGTTTTTATTAAGCCTACTAATTCGGAATAAATTTGAATCACTCATGGAATTAACAAAATTTTAAATGCAAAAATATTATGTAAACTGAATTTGCCCATACAGCATACTTTTCTGGGCTAACCTAAATTTGATATAATAAATTGAAAAGGGTAAGCAAATAAAGAATAAAGGAGTCCGAGAGAGGTAGAGAGACAAAGACCTGTCGCTTTGGCTTTTTAAAAAATGTTGAGGCCAGAGTTTCAGAAATTCTATTGTTAATTTCTTTGGGTAAATAGAGCAAAATATACGCCAATGTGCCCAGTCACTCGTGTTAGACTGGTAGCCATTCATAAGCCACAGGCACAGCCATTCGTTTTACTAGATTACATTGCACAAAAGAAAGTCCTTAGGGCTGTCAAGAATTCTGCAAATACAGAAGGATTACTACAACTAAAAGTGAAATATAATATTAAATATTTAAGAATATATTAAATTTAATAAATTGAAAAGCATAATAATGGTGTGACTAATTCAGTTGGTAAGGCTTTTCACCCATATATGTTTATTTGAAAAATAAAAGATTTCATTATAAATTCAAGGGGAAAAAAGTGTCTATCCTCGAACAATCTCAGTATATTTTTCATTCGTTTTCGTGTGGCTTTGCAACATTTTTGTCAGCTAGAATAGAGAATAGCTGAGCGTCAGAAAATTGTCCATAGCCGAGGCGGTAGCAGAAAATCGCAAAGTATCATTAATAAAAATAAAGCCGTTTGAAAGAGACTGAGATACTGGGAAAGCCAGAAATAGAGAGACAGACAGAGATGTCCGCAGAGCTTGAGTCTTAGCAGGGCACACGTAAAGAGCAGAAGCCGCAATGGTCGTGGTGGCAGCAACAACATAACGGCTCTAATTGAATTTCTTATGGTCCATTAACTGTCATGCCAGAAATCCTCAACTAGAACGGGCAGGGCAAGGCAGGCCAGGCCAGGCCAGCCATTGTCAAGGTATACCTACTATACAAAAGAGACGAAAGACGATAGACGAAAAACTGAACTGAATGACTAAGCTGCAAAAACGTAAACGTGACAGTTTTTAACAATATTTAAGATGTCAGCATGATATATCGTTTAATTTATGTATTGTATATGCCGCTCGACCAACCGACCAACCAACCTACCGACCACAGCTTCTTCAGTTATGTGTCCGCTTGACTCCGTTTTTGTGTGGGGGCGGTTTTGTATATTTTAAAAAGGAAATTTAATAATAAACATTTTCTCCACATTTCAAAATTCATTTGGGGGCATTTTAAATGATGAACACAAAGTGAATTTTTGTGTTGCTCCCTCTCATCGAAGTAATTACATTAAAATAAATATATAAATGCTTAACTTGATTTTTCCCACAGCAGTGAGTTGAGCTTTTTGGTTGATGCCTTTTAATTTGTATGGAAATTGATCAACTTGAGCTTTATTTAAAGTCCCAAGGAAATACTTGCATCAATAATAAACAAAATTGTGAACAATACAAATATTGTTTTCTGTTTGATTTATAAATATTGTAGCACTTATATTGAATGATCTGATATTAGCTGAATGAATGTTCAACTATCCTCATGAAGGGGATAATAGTAATGCAAACATTAATCAAATCCAAAGCTCTTTAGCTTCAATTATTATCAACAGTGCACAATCTTCGAAGCAAAAAGAATGGTACAACAAATGGTAATAGACAGGGAGATAGTAAATAAGGAATGAGATAGATTGAGAGGATTGCTTTGCTCGATAAATACCTGCCGGCGTTTCAAATAAATAGTTTGCAAATACCGTTATAGCTTGTCATTTGCAAATGCTTTTATTCAGTTTTTCATGCATTTTTTATTATTTTTTTTTTTGTGATGTGCTGAACATTTAGTAAATTACCATTTGCCGTTTCTATGGTATTCAGAAATTCAGCTTCAAGCGAAAATCCACACTACAGTCTTTTTGCTTCCAGTTCACGAAGCTTTGGGGGTGTTGTTTTGTCGCCCTCGTTCTATCCATTCAAACTGTTCTCTTTGTTTATTTTGTGTATTTTATTATTTTCATTTATGCAAATATAATTGCTGCAATTTCATTTAAGCAGTCTTTAATGGCTTGTTTTTGCTTTTATTCGAAATTGAGACCGGCAGGACTGTTGACAAAAGGAGTCAAATACTTTTCGTTTAATTACAGCTTATCCAGAAGAATAAAAATTAGCTGTAAGGGTACAGCTAAAAAATAGATATATAACAAGAGGAATCGCTTAGACATTCTCCATTTTCAAATTGTTGGACTTAGAGAGCAGAATTTCATTTGACATTTGAAATAGTTTAAATTGCATAAACCTAATAAAAGAATTTCTTTGCCTTTGGCTTTTTCAGTTTGGATTGATTTTCTATCTGGAACACATACAACAAGTGCGGACTGGTGAACAAGTATGGAAATGATGTTCACGGTTGGGGCTTATATGCTCTTGGCTATCATAGTTGGTAATCCAGTCGATAATGACCCATTTGATCCAATTACTTGGCCAATCAAGTTGGCCTTAAGCATTATCCATTTCCATTGCTCGAATGGCTTGTAAGCCATATCATGCAATTGTGTGCAGTCGACCAACAGTGCGTATGCGTAATATAATTTTTTAGTAGTTGCAATATCCGTAGCTTACTTGATAATATAAAAATGATTATTTGGCTTTTGTTATGCCGTTTCACTTTTTATGCTTGGCAAATGCTTTAGTTTGGTTAGATAAAACCTCGGGGGTCATCAAATCCTAAAGTGACCATGTAAAAGGAGCTTCTTGAATCCGTATAGTTCAGTTCGCTACTAAAAACGGCTCATTGAAAATTTATGCCACTAGTTGCGCCTAATTGTATGCTAGACACGTACAGATTTTTATTTTCTGTCCACACCGTTTCTGTGCTACGTTCATTTACTCGTCTCGCTAACAACGCCTCTTGGGCAATGTCAATGGCTATGGAACTGTGAAGGCAGGGCGGCCGAGTTGGAGGGGAGTGGAGTTTATGTGGCCCAATCCTGGCATTTGGCACCCCGGGGTGCAGTTAATAATAATTGCTTACTTGGCATTGAACATGAACCTTCATCAATTCAGGATTATTAGTAGGCAAAGGGCGATTGCCAAGGCGTTGATGGCAGAGTTTTGCCTCCTACCAGCGAGGCCAGCTATAAGATTGTTAAAACTGTCACGTTGTTGGCAGCTCCGGCGCTGTTGACCTCTTTGATATTGCTGGTACTGTTGTTGTTTTTAGTGAAATAAATATTTAAGCTAAGGTCAGGTGTCTAAAGGTGTCACCTAAAGTCATTACATCAGTCGGCTGATTAACCCTAGGAAAGTCATTCCAAGCAGTTTTCTAGAACTTTTTTCTCTACTGCCTAAAGTTTAGCATTTGGCAGACATGGTGTTAAGCACATACACAGCTAACTCTTGAATTGGCCGGGCATTTAGACGTTTTCAATAAAACTGTTCTAAACTTTCTTGCTAGGTTTGAAAATTGTGAGCAAACTACGTGAGACAGCGGATAAAATCCCTTTAACAGAGCCCTTTTTTGGGCGCCATATAAGGCGGCAATCACCCACACATAAATGCAGCATTTCCGAGTAGACAGACTCGTATTTAAAAGTACACACAAGTTCAATGAATAAAATGTTTATTCACGTGCTCTGACAAGCTAATTAGCCTGAGTGCTTGTCTAAAGAGCAATCGTTGGTTATTTTGCTTTAGTTTTGTAAATCTTTTATTTGAATTTGGCCATACATGTTTTATTAGAAGCGCTTTCCAAGACACTTGAAAGAGAATAAAGAATATTTTCTGATAGATTTGCCATTAAGGGCCTCAAAAACTTTATTAATTTGAATCACTAACAACAGCCAAAAAGAACTTAATCAAAGTTCAGCAGTTCGTCAATTTCAACTTTTTCTGGTTTATCGACAAAGAAAAAAATCGACAAAAATCTTATAAAAAGCATAAAAAATAATAATAATTTATGCACTGAAATCGTTTGTAGAGCGTAAATTGAGTGTCTGGTGAACGTGATGTGGAGAATATTTCCAGCCTGCATTGGGTGTTTTTTTAATATGAGAAATTCCTCGCTCAAAAGAAAAATTTAAAATATTCTCTAACATACTTTTATTGAGCTCTCTGAGCCAGCACCTACACCAAGCTCTTACCAATTCCCATTTTGCCAACACATTTGCATGTGAGTTGTCTGCTACTGTTCATGTCATGTTTACTTATATTTATTATTTCTTTTTACTCTTTGTATTCCTTGTTGCGAGTCCGCTTTTTCTTCTTTTTTTGTTTTTTTTTTTTTTTGCAAGCGATTCTCTAGAGCGCTGTCTACATATTTTTATGTACAAACAAATAAATGTGGTAAGATATGTATTACTTTTCTCTAGTTAAAAGAAACGAAAACCTAAAAAAAAAAAGAAAAAAAAAAGCCACAAGCTCTAAAAATAAGTCAGAAAACTAGAGCTTTTAAGACATTGATTGACAGCCCTGAGATTGTGGGAATTCAGACCAAATTTTATGATATTTTTTTCCCAAACCAAAAGCAAAAAAAAAAAAAAAAAAAAAACAACAAAAACCTACTGAAATAAAGAGAAACTAAATTTGGCTTTCGAAATTACAAGCCTAAATAATTCAATATATTTTCTAATCACAATTTTTGCATAGCGACAAATAAATTATGCTAATTTTTGGAAATAATCGAACGGTGGAATTGCTTGTTTTTCAACCTTTATTTTTTATTTTAATTTCCAACTAGATGAATTTTCATTGAAACAAATTTAAATTTTGAATTCGTTTTTAATTAAATAAAATAGATTTTCTTTCTTAATTTAAAACAAGTTAAATTAAATTCCTCCATAGTCTTTGCATACAAACATTAACGTTCTGCACTTAATAAACATAATAATAATAACTAGAACATTCCAATTATATCAAAATTATGTATATTTTTTTTTGTGTCTTGAAATATCAAATTTTATGTCTGACAGAATGGAAACAGCTGTGGGTTTATTGTTTGAATAGACAATGCTCTCTCATACTCTCTAGTAAATATGTTTTGCTGCTATGAACAGATTGTTTGCTTTATGCAAATTCCTCTTCGATGACATTCTGACTTTTGTGTCTATTATAAAATAAACGTTTTTGTGTAAATTACCAGACAATTTGTTTGTACATTAAGCTTGCTAGCTGCTTGGGGCTGAAGATATCCCATATGATGTTGTATGAAAATTCCATGCATATTAAAAGAATTCTAAAAAAAAATAAAAAATATTCCATGCATATATGAAAATGCGGTAGGCTCTAGAATAACAAAGGAGAAGTTGAAGAAAAAACAAATAGGTAGACAATTTTAATTACATGAGCATTTTTGGTTCTTTTTTGGTGTCCAGACAGAAAGGTAATTTATTTATTTATTTTTTTTATATTGTTTTGGATTTTCAGTTGACTGGCTTTGGCAAAATTGCTGGGAGTATTTAGGTATTATGCACTTATTGCACAGGTTTTGTTAGTATCTTGTCAGTAGTGTTTTTGCCATATTGTTTGTGGTTAGGTAAAAGTTTATTTTGTGTGAATTGTGCAAATTTTGATTGGATTTGCAAATCTGACATTTTGGGCAGCCAGCTAGGATTTCCATGTGGGCTGGCCTCTCAATGTCTGTGGGTGTATTTATATTTCAACCAGAGCTGGCATTCTGAAACCAAGACTCATAATCAAATGTCAGACTTGGCAACAATACAATTTGTCACAAGACAATTTATAGACTACCGCAGTTGACCCATTGGCCAAGGCAATTATTGGACATATTATTTGTGAAATTCGAAGCAAACGGAAAATGTGCTGCATTGGCTCAAAGTCTCGACAAATTTTGGTTTTGTTGGTTCTTGTGTATTTCATGGAAAAATATTCGACTTTGAATAAATCATTTGATTAATTTTTCTATAGATTTGTGGTGCGTCGAATTTAATCATTTCGTATTTGTCATAATTTTCTATTCGTTCTCTTTAAAAGTGACTTCATGGTCGGTTCTCTTAAATGCCAAAGAACTTGATAGAAATAGTTGAAAAATTAATAGTCCCATTTACCTCTTCAGTGCAGAACATTAAGAGCATTATCGTCTGGTATTATTTCCTTTAGGTAGGATTATAATAATTTCCATTAACACTTTTACTGCCTAACCCATTTTGAAGTTAAGCAACAGTCGCCATTAAAAGGAGTTTTATAAAAAGAAAAATAAATAAATAAATAATAAAAAAACAATTGCAATTGCCATCAAATGTGCTCAAAGTTCCAAACTTGGTCAAGCATTTTCCAGCATTGTTTCACCACTTCTCTAGCAAGTTTCCTCCCCATTTTATATGGCACTGGCACCCATCATCTATTAGCTTGTGAGCTAAAAACCCTGCAGCCAGCCAGCCTTATTAGTTATTCAAGTTTTTCAACATTCAGGCCCGATGCTCAAAACTTTTCATTAACTTGGCTGGAAGTCAGGCTGGCGTTTCTGATTGTGCTGCCTGGCAGTTGTTGCCTTTGTTGAGCTGCAGGTTAAAAGTGCTAATTGTTGAAATGAAAATAGAACATTTAATAAGTTTTCATTGCCACTAAGCCGGATACCCATTGCAATTGCCTTTTACTGAATAGCCATTTCCAGGTAAGTTGCCATTTTTGAAACTTCTCAAGTCTTATAAATTGAGATGGAAACAATTTTGTTTTTATTTTTTTTATTTTTAAAATTAAAAGTTCTCAGCGCTGCTATTGATTTTCTCGAAATCATTTAAATGATATTTATTTTCTACTGACTTTCTGTGAAACAAATTTACATAATGGGATTTATTGTATCCCATTTCGCGCCGTTGTTGTGCGATGAAATTAATTTGTATACTTTGAACATTTGCGAAAATATTTGTATGTGAGTACAAAATTATTCTACCAATTAATAATTTTTCCCAAACAATATTTAAAGTCAACCGTGTTCTGAATAATTTCACCATTTGTGTCTGCGCTTAAGTGTGTGGTGTGTGTATGCGTGTGTGCGCGTGTGTTTGTGAATGTATGTGCTTGAGTTTAAAAGGTTTATAATTTATAGCGACAATTAATTATGTAGCAACACGTTTGCAATTTCATTAAATGTACGTATAATAATGTCAACAACAACAACAACAAAACAGTCGATTATTCTGGCTCTGTAGACTTCTGGTTTCCCTAACTAAATACATAGGCCTCCATTCGTGGGCAGAGAGTCTTTTCATCCAAATATGAATCAAAATTTTATAAATCGGAATACTACTGAAAGTTCAAGTTACCTCATTTAAAAATACAAATTTTTTTATTTATTTATTCTGGCTTCAAATAAGAGAAAAACCCGATATGCTCATAGGAAATTGTTTGTAAGAAAAAAAAAAATAAATAATAATAAAAATAAGAGTCATGTTCAAAGTGCATAATTAATGCCATAAAATGTACAACGTTTCGAATAGAAAATGCTATGCAAACAAGTGTAACTCGAAAATAAAAACAACATTAAAAATGGTATATTAAGTTCAGGTGAGTGATAAATACTGAGTGATTTACCTGTACACTGGCAAATGTGGCATGTGTACGTGATGGAAAAAGAGAAAAAGGCTTATAAATTTAATTCTGTTGCTATATTAATTGCCATGTTATACTTTTCAAGTGGCACGGTGTATTAATCATCAAGGCATATTTTAAATTAAAAAATTACCATTACAAATTTTTATATAGTACAAACAAATAATAAATGTATTTCAATTGAAGCAACAGATGTTGCGTAAAATTGTTGTTGTTTTTTTTTTTCGTTGCTGCAGGCAATCAGTAAAAATAATAATCAATAATATATAAAATAAATATTTAATAATTTTTTGGATCCAGAGGGCAGATTTTGGTTTACAATGAGTAAGAAGCCACAATGAAAACAAATAAAGATTTGGTAAAAATGGGAAATGACTGTTGTCCTTGTTTATATCGATAAACAACAAATCAGGTAAATAAATAAAATCGCTGCCATTGTGTAGTCAATTTACCTGCCCCACAGATTCAATGTCTACGGAAATTCAAGTTCAGAATTCAAGTTCTAAAAATAAACCCTGAATTCAAGGAAATCTGAGACAATAACGAGGCTGCTGTGAAGCATTATTAAAAGGTTTTGTTTTTTTTTGGTATTATATATACAAACAAAATTTATGGTGAAAAAGACCTTGGTTGTGGGTGTTCTTGACCTCGATTTATTTTTATTGATATGACAATTTGCTTTCATTAGCCACAAAATGGAAAAACAGCAACAGCAACAACAACAGCAACTCCAGTAAGAGTCAAATCTTACAAGACATTGTCATTTTCTTAAATTAGTAGAGACCACCCCGGAGTACACCTCGGTTATATTAATGGAGATTTACAGCAGACAATAAAGCGACGACAATGGGCCCAGGACATCAAAAAGAAATTGCTCCCAGGATGCTGAAAGCGCTTTTAGTTCTTGTTGTTGTTATCTTGTCTGGTGTTATAGCTCTTGATTGTCTTAGGGGTTTTTCGTTATCTTTCCTTTTTTCCTTTTTTTTTTGCTGTGTATTTTTTTCAAATAAGTCTTTTCTCTAGAATATTATTTTTATCTTAAGAAAAATCTTGTCTCTTCTTTTTTTTCGGATACTAAATAATAGGATTAGTCTTTCACTTGATGTTCCTCCTTTTGCAGATTATTTGCGGATTATTGATAAGTTTATTTTTTGAAAAAAAAGACTTTCTTTAAAATTCAATTATTCAGATAAAACAAGACTATAGTCTTAAAGCCAAGCTAATTAAGATCCGTCAGTGAAATATACTATACAGATTGGACCAACTTCTGCCATTATAGTTGAGCTATCTCCAGCTTCCTTGGGAGTGAAGCTCGACTTATTTGCTTTTCGCTTGCGTGCTTGCATGTTTTTTAATTAAATAAAGTCTTTGTTTTTGTTGTGCTTTTCAAAGTACCGGGCCAAGTTGCATTTTTACAGCACATGCATTTCTGAAACCAAAAACTTTTGGCCAAGGAAAATTAAGCCAAGAAACTTCAAGTTGTGCATTTCAATCTGTCCGACTGGCTTGGCCTGGTGGATGCCTTGGGTGAGTTGACTTGGCCACCATCTTCCAATGACATACAAGTTGTCGACACCTTGCTTACTACAAATTATGTGACCAACTTAATGGATGTCTGGTTGCTTGACTAAATTTTAAAAGGCCTTTGAGTCTGAGCACGAAGAAGGCGGATAGGTGGACAGGTAAGTTGATGGAGTTTATTTTTTGTAAAGAATAGTTTTAGGAAAACTTTTTGAATGCCTTTAATATTTTAGATTCTAACCTTAAATTGAATTGTAGATTTTGAAAATTCTGAGAAAATATATTGTTCATTTGCTGTGGCAAGGGTATAATGAAAAATGTGAAATAAACAGCAAAACTAATAACAAAATACAAACAATTTGTGGCTAAAATTCTCTGTATACATTGCACATTCAAATGTAAAGTCTGACGGTTATGTGGGTTTATGTTTATTTATGGCAGAGATTTTTGGTCCAACATTCGTTGTGTTAAGTCCTGTGAAGGCAGAAAAGTCCGCAGGTGTTTGGGCACGAAGTTGGGCTTGAAAAGATAGGTAAATAAAATCACGTTGGGTAAATATTATTTCATTTGCTTCAGTGTTTTCCAAACCCATCACAAACCCATGCTATTCAATGAATTTATGTCTGCACAACGAGACAGTTGCACGCACACGAAAATTTACATTTAACACTCCCACGAACTGTTGAGTTCGTTCCATTGGGGATATTTTTCCTTTGCCCTGGCCATTGTTGTGTTCCGTTTTTAGAAAGTAAATTTAAATTATACATTTTGTTTCGTTTATTTTTTTATTATTTTCTCAATTCCTGCGTATTTTGTTTACTCTTGGCCGGCTGTGTAGCTTACTTATTGACAAACAATTGTGGGTGAATTCAAACAATGAGAGATAAAAAATAAACGGAAATGGACTAGACGTTGCCAGGCTAGACAGCGCTTTTTGTTAAAAGGAAATAAAAAGCAAAGTTCAGGTAAAAAGCTGAAAGCGGAAGTTAGTAGCTGCCTGAAATACAATGTTTCTGTTATGGGAAACATTACTATTTCATGGTTGGAATTATCCCGATACAGTGAAGTTGGCAACTTTAATTTTTAATGGCCACAAAAAAATTTTAAATTGTTCAAGTCTTAAACATGCCTGATTTGATTTGTCTCTAGAAAATTTCTATAGAAAATGAATATTTGTTTTTAATTTTGTATACCAAATCCTTTTTCTGACCTATCCAAAATTCAATTTGATAATGTTAATGATTTTTTAAATAATTTCAGTTTATTGTTGACAAGTTTTGAGAATTCTGTGTGGCTGTCGAATTACAATCAATTTGACCGAGAAGCGTGCCAAATCGCAAGTCAAAACTCATAAAGCAAATAGAAAGTGCATACAAAATCAGGGCCAGGAATTTTCGATCTCTGGCATATAGAATATTTCTTTTTTTATTCCACAAACATATTCATAGTTTTGGGCACGTTTTTCCATTGATAATGCGTGCAACATAAATGTGGAGAGCAATTGGAGCAGCAGCAACAACAGCAACAACAGCAACTGCAGCAATTTTGTGTCGCATTGTCAAATTTACTCAAGTTCGTGCTGTTCACTAGGACTCTGTATTCGTTTTGAGTATTTCGTGTACGGATGAGCTTGTGCACGAGTGTCTGGTTGGAACAATGACATTTTGCTGTCCAGCCAAAAGCCAAATTTTGGGTATGCCAACTGGAGTTGCTGTCGAGAAGCTGTCGAACAATCATTGAAGACTCTGGATTCTATACTTCCTTTTTCTAGTATTCAATTGTCAATATCAATTTTCAATTCACGTGACTCTGAATGTAAATATGAATGAACCAACAGAGAAGCCTTCTGAGAAAGCTAAAAAGTTCAAATGCACAAACAATACAATTTCGAAGGAAAGCGAAGAGATTCATCTATTCGAAGTAATAAATCTCCTGTCTTTTATAAATGCCAATATAATATATTATTTTGTTTGTACAGCCAGAGAGTTAAGGTGTATCTGAGGAAAATTCCGTTTAATGCAATACACAAAACACGCATTACACATACGCACTGTGTGCTGGTGCGGTAAGTCCCCAAGGCATGACACTGACACGCATTTGTTTTTATTCCCTTTCATCTTTTGGCTACCCTTTTTCGTTTCAATCCTCTCTACTCTCAATTTATCTGTTCTTCTTTTTTTTTTTTTTTTTGTATCCATTCTCTTTTGGGGCTAACCGAGACATTCACTTAAATGGCTTAGTCGTAAAGTAGACTCATACAAAACTAATGCCATGTAAAATGCTTTGAAATAGTAACTACAACAGCTCCAACAACATAACATAAAAAAAAAAAACAAAATCTTTAGCTACTCCAGCAATAGAAACACTTTAATCTGCTACATTCGCTTTCGTTTTTTTTTATTTTTTTTTTTTTTTGCGAGAGTCAAAGTCAAGCATTGAAAAGTGAAAGAAAATGACGGCACTTCTCATCCCCTTAGACATACACTAACATCCAATGCAGTGTGAGTAAGTAAAATCCTTAGTGCTTTTCTTTTATGTATTTTGATTGGCCAGCATGGAGGCAAGCGCGTGAATTACGCTGCTAGAGTGGAATGTTTTTGGAACGAAGTGAAAAAGTGTGAAATTGTAACTGCAAAATTCTTGAAAGCTAAGATTTCAAGTTCCTACAATTAAGTCGGACAGCTTTGGTTTTTGTGTTTCCCTCTGTTTTCACATCTCTCCAACTTGAGCTTTATTGTTTATATACTTCTTAATTGAGTGGTAGATAAGTTAAGTGTATCTTCTTAGAATTAGGTTTCTGATACTTTGTAATCTTTTTCCCAACTAAAAGTACATATTTCTCATAAGACTTAACAAATGCTAAAAATTAAAAAATGTGAACAAAAAATGAAGTAAAATTTATATGTTCGCATAAGACTTTTTTTTTTTATAAAGTTTTAGTAATTTTCTATTTTAAGGCATTCGAGATTAGATCTTGTCTGACTGTTCATTTCAGTTTAGTTTAAGTCAGCTGCAAATTTGCCAACAAATTTGCCGTCAGGTATACAGTTAATATTTTATGGGCACGCAAGTTTTATGTGCACTGCTCAGCCGCTGTTAAGCTGTGGAGACTCAAAGACTGTAAGAATCTGCTAGTTGGCCACCCCATTGTGGTTCCTTCATAAATCAGACTGACACAGACAAGTGCACGAAGAGCAACGACAATGGCAACAAAAATAACAAAACCTTCGGCATGGCCATGGCCAGCGGCAGCCAGCGGCAGTTGCCGACGGTGAGAAACAAGGCAACAAATTGTTGGTCTGTGGCCAGTTGATAAATATGCCAAACAAGCTAAGAGAACATAAACCAAAAATTCTACTCTATGGCTTTGGCTTCCTTCTCCCCTCTCTCGTCCTCTGGTTGCCGTTGCAACTGCAACTGCTGTTGATGCAATTCTTGCTGTTTTGTATTCATATTTATGCAGTGTTATGTCAAGATATCACTTGACTTAATTATAGTTGACTTGCAATAACATCAGTCATCAATTTTGGTCAGCTTAAATTTGTCAGGTGGCAATCAACTTTAATGCATTCGAAACTCCAAACTGAAATTCTCGGGCAACTATTCCAAGCAAGCATTCCTTATTTTGAAATATTGTTGGTATTTTATGGAGGTAAGCTAGCTTGCAGTGCACAAAAATACAACTCTTTGGTTTGATTTTGTATTTAGACTTTATTTTGGTTCTTCTTAACCCTAAAAGAGGAACATGAAAATATATATTTTCTTATTGTTTTCTGCATACCGAATTCTCTCAAATTTAAAAAGTAGATTGAAAAATTTATCTTGTTTCGATAGAAAATGTTTTTTTTTTGGTAACAAAGAAGGAAATACTTAAAATGAAAATCCAAAAATATTTCAATAACTATTCGTCTTTTTGTTGAATATGAAAAGAAGCTTTCCACAATTTCAGTTAATTGAAAGACCACTAGAAGCCAATTGGTTTAGTAATCAAATATTCAACCACTCAATCAATAGGGGGTTAAAGTGAACTCTCCTGGTTTTAGGATTTCAAGTGACTAACAAACCAGCAGTAAGAAGGCCAACAGGCAAGGATGAAGTGCTGAGTAGTGCGAATGGGAGAATCCCGGTGACACAGAGAGAAGGAAGAGATTATGGGTGGTCAGTGGGAATTACAACACGGACCACTAAGAGCAGCAAGCCAGCAGAGTGATTCAACCGAGAACATAAATTCGGTGAGTTGGCTCGCTGGCAGAAACGTGACAGTTGGCCGAATGCAGAGCTTCAAAGTGGCGAAAAGCAGCCGCACTGAGTGCCAACGGAAGCGCTGCCAGAAACTTTGAATTAGACTAAAAATTCTAACGGTTTCAGTTTGGTTTACAACTTCGGTGGTTGGTTGTAACAACCAGTACATAAATACTAAAAACTATCATGATTCTGTATAATTTTTTTTTGCTTATTTTTTTTCCAAACATTTTGCATATTTCTTAGGAGAGTTTTGTTGCTTCTTTAATGGTGGTGGAATTTTTTATATTTCCCTTTTTTTTTATTATTTGTCGAGTCAGCTGGTGAGCAACTAAATGGATTTCGGCTTGAATACACTTCACTTGGCGCGTTAAGAGTTCGTTTGCACTCTCGATTCGAGTGCTAATTGCCGGAAATAAAAATGAAAATCACATCCCGTGCTTCAGCTGGCGGAAACGACCGCAACCGGCAGCCATCGTACCGCACTTTGTTGCGATGAATGAATTTTCAATGCGTCCGCTTTGCAGGCTCTTAACAAAAATTATTCGCAATTTTTTTTATAAATTTCCATTTTTACATTTTATTGTGCAGTTTTCTGCTACGTTTACTTTGTGCATTTTGTTCTGCATAATAATAATAATAAATGCCGACTGAACGTGGTCACAGTTTTTTCTGTTTCTTCCCATTCTTTTATAATTTTTAATGCGAAAATATATTTGACTTGGTGTGTTTGTAGAAAGTGTGCAAGTCTGTGATTGTTTGCGGTACAGTTAAATCGTTCATTTTTTATTTGTTGATGGCTCTGCCACTGAGAAGCTTATGGCGCAATAAAATGTGCCCGGTTGACAACTGGGCAAACAATGCCAATGCCAGTCAGCCAGACTTTCAGCTTTTCATTTAATTAAGCGTGCGGAAAGCATTTCATGTAACCCATACCAGAAAATTAAATATATATATATAAATATATGTAAATGTATATGTATAGTGTCTGCTTATATGGGAGTGCTCTTGTGTGCGTCTGTGTATTGTTCCAGTTAAAACAATAAGGCAATCGTCGCAGTCATTTGGCTGTGCATGAATTTTCCAATTTAATTATAGAGCACGCATAAATGAATGCCAAAACAAAAATAAAAGGTTTTATGGTCTTGCTCTTTTCGGTTAGACAGACTATATTAAGTTGGCTCTGAAGCTTAAGTAGATCGAAGACCTAAGAGGAACCTCAAAGATTGATTAAAGACTCGACTTATCAGGATGAAATTGGAGCTACAATTATTTCCGAGAAGGAACCGCAACAGACCGAATCTTGTGATGTTTGGAATGAGTGAAACTATTGATTTCTAACAAATCCCTGTTATTTCATGTTTAACTAGAAATTCATGTTCATTTATGAAAGCTGATCCTATGCTGCAGCCAAGAGAGTATATGTTCTGCGGTGAATGAAAGATAACCTTTGCTATTGTTTTCATTTTGTTGTTCTGATTTTGATGAATACAAACATACATTTTAAATTCTTGATTTTGTTGTTGCTGTTAATACTTGCAACCCTTTTAGCAAATTCCAACCCAATGTAAATGCCTCTTCTATGCGCTAATATTTTGACTTTCGCCGGAGTGAATTTTGGGCTTTTGTTTACTTATTGCTTAATTGCATGAATATTTTTACATGGACGCGATTTCTTGTTTATTGTTTGTTGGTTTTGATTTGCACAAAATTTTTGGTAAGCCTTCACGTATAAATTGATGGAGAATTTAAAATCCATTTAAATGAAATATTTACACTTCATTAGGCGTTTCAGCTTAACAAGAGTAAGAACAATGTAATTATGTTGTTTGTTAAGATATTTTAAATAACTGAAGCAACAGAATCTTTGCGATTTTTATAGTAAAATTCAAAATTCAATTTAATTTAATTTTTTAGAATATTTTTAAGTGCAAAAATTGAGTTTAGTTGATATTTCAATTGAAGAGATTTGACTTCCACTTATGTTCATTGCACTTGCATTCTTTACTGTACTGAAGTGCCCTGAAATCAAGTCGAGCACAAATATCCAACAATGCCTTGTCAGCTGCCGCTCACCAGTTGCCAGTTACTGGCAGGCTGTGCGCTTGACTGCTACTATTGCATCTGGAGCCACAGAGCCTTTGGTGAGGCAAGGTTCAGCCTGGTAAAGTGTCAGTGGGATTGCCCTTTTGGTTGAGTCTGTTCGGGGCAAAGGACACAAGGAGACGCACAAATAGCATTTTCCGCATTAAAACGCAACCGCAGACAGCTTGAGTTACATAAGTACTTCAACTTGAGGTCCTTGGACCACAAACACATACAGATAAAAGAGCAGTTGTGGAGAGAAGTAGAGTTTATAGAAGCAAATTGCTTTTGATTTGCCTGGTTTATTTTTCTATGCAGTCGAATTTGTCTTTCCCATTTAAATTAATGTCATTAAACTGTTAAATTCATTGTGAACACGCTCACGTATCATTTCAGATGGAAATAAAATTTTAAGAGTCCTTTCCTCACAAAGATATTTTTTAGGTTTTTGAATGTTTGTGTATGCGTTTCCATGGTTGTATAATTAGCAAGACACAAGCTTTTATTTTGGAAATACCCTTGTGTGTTGTATGAATTCACGGCCTGAAAATATGAAATGACTAAACGTTTTCTTTTTAAAATGTTCTCACGTACTTAAGCTAATTTATTTGTGTTAAAGATCATTAGCGCGTTGAGAATAAATAATTTTATTGTATATAATATTAAAGGGACTCTGATAAGGCATTTATGCTAATTTGTATATAATTTATTTTATACAGAGCTTAAGCTTTCTAATGTTTGAAAATGCCAGTCATTCACTCGATCTTAACAAATTAAAAAAAGTGAAAGACAATTTAAAAAAAAAATAAGTTTTATAGCATACTTTTTTGGGCAATAAATATTTGTCCTTCTTTTAAAGCTCTGTTAAAATTTTATGCAATTTATGTTTAATTTCGACGAGGGTTATAAAAATAATCAACACATATTTAGAAAATTTTCTTTTCTTTTTAGCCATCAACGTAATTTACAGCTGTCGTCTAAGGACGTGGCTCTCCTACATTCATAATATATGCTTGGCCTTACTAACCCAAAAAAAAAATTTAGATATATATGTGCGTTGCTGTGTGTATGTATTCAAAGGTATAAATAAATACATAGAATAGATAGCCATCTTTTGCATAAGACACAGACAAACTCAACACAGCTTGTCTGAGTCTGGAACGAAAAAAAAGATGGCACAAGCGTAGAAAAGCAAGGGAAGAAAAATCATGTGTGGCTGCGTATGTGTTTGTGTCTTTCATTGCCAGAGTCTTTTGTCTACGATTTTGCTGTCAGCGTGTCTGTCCCTATTGGCCATTGTAATATACCGTTATATTATATTCTAGCGTCTTTTTGAAAGATATTTAGGTGGAGAAAAGAAGTGTCTCGTCTTTCTTTGAAAATTTTATGCTGCAAAATCACTTCATAAGTCCCAACACATACTCAGGCACTCAGAAAAGACTCACTAATACAAATATTTCATGTAATTTATATATAAGCATTTAGAAGCAATAGAAATCCGAAGGGCGTGAAATATTAAATAGAAATAGTTATATAAGTATTTGGAGATTGTAAAAGAACACTGTGACGCCGTTGCAATTTACATTTAAACGCTGACTTAAGCTTAAGACATAAGTTCTCTTTTTAAATCTCTTACTTAGCAGCGAACAATTTCATTCTCTTAAGTATTACTTGTTCACATACTCAGATAAATCATACACATGCAAGCAGACACAACAACTTATTGTGATTGTCTGTGAACTTACACTATGTGTCGCTTGGCGAAATTATAATACGTATGCCACTCTTTTCTGAGCTTTTTCTTAAGAGCTCTGAATATAAATTTCAATTTGTCTCTGTCTGCTGTACTTTAATATTAAAATGCTGACGTTTACTCCAGTTTCTTCGTTGCTTGTGAGTATCAAAGCTTTGCCTTCAACTTTATCACCAATTAGTGGCAACTTTAACCGTTGTACTCATCCCAAAGATTTGCGGCCTGTTGCCGCTTTCCGTAGTCGTAGTCATGGCCTCGAGCGATAGAGTAACTTTTGTTGGCTGATCAAATTTAATTGCCTAGGCTTGCTTTTGTGCTTGTTGTCGGCTTAGCTACATTTTTGTGCTCATTATTCTGCTAATTTAACAACAGCGACTTAATTGTATTTGGTTTGCTTTCCCTTACGCGTCTCAAAGCTCTCAAGAACCCAGCTACCAAAATCGGCCAGCCATTCAGACAACTAATTAAGCTTCGATTAGCTTAGCCTCAAATAGGAAAGGAAACTTTCCAAAACAAAAAAAAAAGTTAGCTCAAATCAGCTCAATTGGAGCATTGTTAATAGAACAATCCTGTCTACCTATTTTCCATTGTAGAAAATTGATAAATTCATCCACACAGTTATATATATTGTTGACAGCTTTGCCTAGAGCGAAATAACTGAAATTTGAATCGTTTTGTAAATAATACAAAATGGGAATCCTTTTAGGTTCTTTGCTGCGAGGCCCAAAGTTTTGCTGCGCGTTTCCATACTTTTCACATCCACTCAACTTTTCGGCACAAAATATTATAGGAAACCTTAAGTGTGCTTACCAAAAAGGATTGCAATATTTCTTGAACAATGGAACTAAGTATCATTTGCCTACACCAAAACTACTAGGGTTGCCCAATTGCATATATGAAGTATACGAAATTATTTCGTTTTTTTTTAATATGCAAAAGAAAATGATGATAAACCTTTTCGCAAAACGAAAACTTTTTCTGCGCTTTTCTATATTCACTCTTTGGTTCAATAAGAAAAACTTATCGAATATTTCGAAAGCATAAAAAAAGTTTTTCTGAGAGGCTTTTCTTTTAAGCAGCTTTTTGCAAGGCGCCTCTTTTTTTTTTGAACTGATGTAATTAAATATCGAGTAGAGATTTAAAAACAAAAGATTTTTTAATGGGCACTTGTAATTTTCTTTATATTTTAATAAAAAAATAAAAAAGATGTCTATTCAAATTTAATAATGTTTTGGGTTTTTATTCTACTTTAAATGAATCAGTTTTTATTTACGAGGGAATTACTATTATACTATTATATCCTGATACAAGTCTTAATTGTTTTGTTTATTTGTATTTCTCAACCCTAATAAACAATAATATTTCAAATAGAGCAATTGTGCTAAAAGGATTCTTTGAAAAGAGCTAGCAATCTTCGTTATTGCAAAGATATCTTCTCTTAGTGACTTTTTGAACGCTGCAGGCATGCATACTGTTTTCAATCAATCAATTAATGTCTAGATTCGTGGTTTCAACTGCTGAACATAATAGTAATGCGAGTAACTGAAACCAAATAAATGCCAACAATAAAATTAAAAAAAAAAAGGAAAAACCAAAATATGTTGAACGGAAATCGCAGTAACCACAATGACCGCAAAACAATGTGCCATGTGTACTCGTACTCTTTTGAGTGTGGTGGTGTGTATATGTGGTTTTTTTGGTTTGAATCTTTAATGCATATAGACGGATGTGCATTGTATCTGTGCGTGTTTGGTCGTGTGTATATGCTGGAAAGTATCTCGGTTAGCCTTCAAGTGTGAAAAAAATTAAACCATTTGTAGTCCGTTTTGTTTTCAGGCAGCTTGCAATTTTGCGTTGCTATGCAAGCAATCCGCAATTGGCTTGAGTGGAGTCCTCACCAAACTAAAGAAGTGGATGCCCAAAGAGCTAGAGAAAACCACTTGAACTGAACAAGTTTGGAATGCTTTGCATAAAGAATGAGTTTTGCCTGATTGACTTGTAATTTGTCTGCACTGGAGCATAAGCACATACTCACTGGTACACCCTGGCGTATGAGTTATGAGTTGAGCTGTGATTGAGTATATGAATGTGCTTGCGAAACGATGTACATTAGTTTATATAATTTCAGAATAATTTGCATAAAAAGTAAATCTGTCTGTATGCACAAAAGTTAAAATCTTTTTTATAAGCCACAAGTTTATTCATCAAATTGAGCTTAAAGTACACAGAAACTCACAGGAATATAAACCATCTCTCTCTCTCTCACACTTTCTCTCGTTCTTTCATTTATACCCGTGTACACCAACAAAAGCAAAGCATTGCAAATATCGAAACGGAAACACGTGCACAGGCGACAATCATTACGACGATGAACATAACATAAACAAGCAACAGCCTGACTGCCAGACGGAAGTGCAAACAGACACAAATGTAGGCAAATACGCGCGCACACACACACAGACACACCAGCACATACAGATAGACACCCACACATATAGAGAAGTGTTTGAGCAGGGATATTTACATGCCACAGCACGTGTTGCTTTGTTTCTCTCGCAATTTAAAATGTTTAAAAAAAATATTACAATGACATGACGACATTTTCTTACACTTTTTATTTTTTCAGTTTGCCATATTTGTCTGGAATTTATAACAAATTTGCAATATCTAATGAATGAGGTGTACATTTTTTTTTTTTTTTTTTTTGAAAAATGAATTTTCCAGGAATTGATAAATTACGCTTTATCGTTTCTCTCTTCTTTTTTTTTTGATGAACTTTTTCAAAGGCATACAAATTTTTTGTTTCATTCCATAGACCAACTTTCGTTGTTTTCAATCTGACAACGGAAATTATGTCAAACGTTGTGTTTGTCTTTTTTTGACGCATGTCAACGCCGTTGTTATTTTCCCTTATTGTCAGTTATTTCTCCATATATGTAGTCTGCATGGCTTTGCTATATGTATGAATAATAAAATGAATGGAACAATTTGAAAAGTTAAAAAGATTGAGGATAGAGTGAATTTCAGACTTGACCGAAATACAACCCAAATCAAAGGATGAAATTCTTTCTGTCAAAGATCTAAGTAAGTGTAAAAGGACTTGGGATACTTTTATGCCCATCAAGATGCTAAAGTAGCTCGTTTTCTATTTTTTCCCCCCTTCGTAGCTCCATAAATAAAACGAAGAGTTTTTTAAGTGGTTATTCGTCAGCGTTTTTCAAGTCCTTAAATTCTGAGAATTTTTTTTATTTTGCAAAAACAAATTTACAACCAAGAAGGTCATAGAAAGGATAGCCGTAAAAGCCAATGACTCTCAGACACGTTGCCAAGTGTGCAGCGTAAAGTTGGCCAAAACTTTTATGTTGTAAGCAAACAGCAGCAACACTAAGAACAGTAAGCCCAATTAGGTCAATTCCCAGCCAAATTGTTCGATAAAAAAATACCAACAAGTAAAGGCAAAATAGAGAAAAAACAAAAAATAACCGCTGAACCAATTAAGCGAACATATGTACTTACTTATTTGCCCAAAGATACTATTCTTGTAGAGAAATCAGTTTGACAAGCAAAGTTTTCTGCAAATAGAGCTGATGGAGTGCATTTTCAAATAAATGTCCATCCAGAATAAATCCATTATCAAAAGACTTGCTAAAACAACATAAGCAATCTTTCAGTCTGCTTAAGCTTATAATGAATTATAATTTTACATGAAAATCTGCTTTGTTTGAGAACTTGAGAAACATTGCTAGCCATTATACTAATGACAATAAATGGACTTGCTTAAAATCACTAGCAAACAATGCACTTCAGCACATTCAGAGAGAGAGAGAGAGAGAGAGGAATGCAATCTCATTAAAGGGCCAATTTGCATGAGTGTTCAAAGTGTTCTTACTTTCGAAATTATTTGGCATAGGAATTATGGAAAAATACATTATCTTATCTGTACCATTAATTTGCAGATAAGAGATTGCCCAACTTGATTTCATTTTTGAAATAAGTTCAGACATTAAGTTGTATTGCTTTTCATTCCCTGTGGTAACTGCTGTGGTAACTTAAAGATTTCAACTGTCATCCACTTTAGATGATGTCGGAGTCTCTTATTCTCAGCTTAGCTTAAAGTCTCGAGAAAGATTCAATGGGCCGAAACATTTCATGCCAGACGCACTGTTAGACGCAGTAAATTTTGTGGCAATAAATCACAAAGTAAATTTAGAAGTTAATTTATTTTGCACCTGCTGTTACCAAAAAAAGAATAACAAAATCCCTAACACACACACACTCATACACACAGAAGCAAAAGTTTATTTTGATTTCACATATTTTTCATACACACAAATCTAGCTTTGATTTTATTGGGTTTCTGTTTATTCCAAGGTATTTATTGTTATTTCGGTATTTTTGCCAAATCTTTTCATATTTACATAAGAATATAACTTGAAATTGGCTTAGTTAACAATTTGGAATAATTCCCCATATCATAATGGAGAACCTTAAAATCCAAATTATTTAATTTGAATAAATTCATAAAGTTTGTTTTATTTTTATTTTTTATATAATTAAAACAGTTTTTAGAAATTTTAATTGCTACAAAAGTAATTAATCGGCTTTGGTCAGCTAAGGAAAAGTACAGTTTCGTGCATTAAAATATTCATGGTCACCCTGAAAAGCATTTACGAAAGCAGAATTAATTTGATTAAGTGTGGCAAAACTTTTTCTAAAATATGTGGCAAACTGAAACTATTAAAGCATCATGTAAATATGCAAACAAATTAAAAAATCAAAATAAAAAAAAAAAAAAAAAAATAAAAAAAAAAAAAAAAATATAATTTTAAAAAAAAAAAAAAAAAATATTAAAAAAAAAAATATTTTATAAAAAAAAAAAAAAAAAAAAAAAAAAAAAAAATAAAAAAATAAAAAACAAAAAAAATTTAAAGCCACCCTAATTAAACTTCCATCCAAAAACCAAATTTTCACAATTCTTTTTTTAATAAAAATTATAAAAAAAATTATTTAAATTTTTCTTTAAAATTTTTTTCCCTAAATGATATATATATATACTATATATATCTATATATATTGTGCGTATATAAAAGTTTATAAAATTCGCAGGTTGGACACAATAGAGACTTCATTAGTATGCAGGTTGTCCTAGTTTATGCATGTAAAGTTGTTTTTTTTTTGGCCATACGCGAACTTTGAAGTTTTTTTTTAGCTTTTGAATATTGTTTGCGAACTGTACATAAAACAGAAAAATGTGAATCAATCTTGGAAATTTGTAGTGTAATCAAGCAGCAAACTTTGTGATATATGAAATGTTGATACATATAATTAATTTATGGCGCCTGACGTGCTGATTAATTGATTTTTGTTTAAACTTTAAATACACAAGAGGTTATATTTTCCTACCCATTCAATAATGTCATGAATTCCATGACTCTGAATTGCAATTCATTAATTTTTCAACAGGCAAAATGCAACGGCATAAAACATATCGCTCCAATAATTCTGAAAAGCTGGCTAGGCCGACCGTACACCTCCTCTAACTCAAGTTGTTCTACATGCTATTCAGTCAGTTTTGATATCGGGTGACAGAGAAAGAGTGAGAGAATAAGGTACACGAATGGCTGAATGTGAATTTGTGTATGAGTATTAGTACATTGATTCGAACAAGCCTTGGGAATTGTGCAGAGATGTGTAAAAGCTATAACCTGAGTGGGAAAATCTTTCATTTTAATTAAGACTAATTGAAAAACTAACAACTTAATTGATAAATTATTTGCTTACATAATATAAGCGTTCTAATTTTAACGAAACCATAACAGCTCAAGAACTCAAAATTGCTTGAGGAGTTTTTGAATTGAGAATGTAAGAGTCACGTTCTATGGTTAATCGTGTCAACACTGTTTCACCAGCGCATCTGAAAAGTAAAAGATAAATTAAAAAGAATTTTTTGTGAATAATTGGTAAAATTACCGCATTAATATCATTTTCACCAAATTCGTTGAAAGTCCATAAAACTATTACAGCCACGTACAAAAGCAAAACAATAACCAAACACAAAAAGAATATCACCATACAGCGAATGTCGATTCTATGACGTTCTAAGCTCAAACTGCGACGTTGAAACATATTTTCAAAATCGCTGGTGGTAATCTGAAACTCTTTGATTTGTTTGATAATTCGTTGATAACATCTTTGTCTGCGATTGTTGGGTGTGGCATTGGTTATGCACTGGTTCAGGGGTTTCGTTAACAGAATATATTGAATTGTCCAAGAGATGAAATTGAACCGGGTCTTCTGAGTTCTTTGGTCCATTGCGGCCAACACTCTTGAATAATCTTTGTTTTAATATTTTTTTTTTGTTGTATGAATATTTACAAAATGATTGAAAGCTCTAGTTACTTGGATGTTTGTTTTGAAGTGAAATCCAAAATTAATCACAGCGCACATCATATTGAGAACATTGACCAAAGTCCGCCTTGAGACCATAAAATAGTGCAACAACGATTCCAACAAAGAATAAAATCACTGAAAACCAATAGACGAAGCGCCAACAATAGGCTGGCCGACTTAATTTTGAAGATTTCGAGCCCATTCTGAGAATGGAAATCGACAAAGTCCTGTTAGGACAACCAACTCTGATTTGATTAATTAACAGAGATCCTCATTAGTTCTTTCAAAGAATACTTACAACTTGCTTTGCAGACTATATAATTGATAGGCCCTTGTTGGATAAGTTGTAAATTGTTGTAGTTATTATTTTCAAGTGCTAAATAAGCTTTTGTTTGTTTGCATCATGAGAATCGAGAAGGGCCTACTTAGTAATGCAAGGTGTCTGGAAACTTTTTTTGTGAATGTAAGGAGAAATCTTAAAATTTGATTTGATTTATTCACGTTGAAAAGTTTCATGAAAACGATCGCTTTGAACCAAATGAACAACTTTTTGTGTAAGAGAGCACAAACTTGGATAATTATTTAAGTTAATTGGCCTTTGACCGCAAAGAGTCAAGCCAGCACAAAAGGCCAAATGAAATGTCAGAGAAGAGAGCCAATTTGAGATTGTATGTGTGTTGGGTATCTTGAATGAAATATTTGCACAAAAGCCACAAATGTCTCGCAAATTTGTTAAAATTACTTACAAACAAAAGTTATACAATTTCGACATCTTTCTTTCAGAAAAACACAGGCTCTTACAAATTACCCCGGCTCCCCCCACCCTCACTGTCAATATATATTTATAAATAAACTTTTGTTGGCCAGTTGCTAAAAAAAAAGAAGAGAAGGGATGAGCAAGACTGGAAACAATTTGTAATGCCTTGTTGCCGCCTCGTGAATAGACGCCTTGGCAGAGACCATTTTGTGGTTTGTGCTAGCCAAAATTCGTGTCTGTTTATTTATTTACCACTTAATTGCTTCGGTCTCGGGCCCACACAATACATATGCTAATAAGAGCCCTCAAAGGGTTGAAACTCTTAAGTGTGGTCTAGGCTTGTCTGATAAGTGGCCCGGATTATCTGATGTTTTAGCCTTTCTGCTTGACTCTTAAAGAGGCTTTTTTGATTTAATCAAAAAATATTGATATTTCAAGAGGCTTGAGCTTTAATTTTAATGATTTTGTCAGAACTTAATATTTCACACATAATAATTAAACTGCAGCCAACGGCGGAGAGTGCAATTCAGAGCAAAATGGATATTGAACTTTTCAACGACTTTCCTATCATTTGCACTGTGCAGCTTGTTCCTTTTTGCTTCTCTGTTTATGTATGGTATGTGTGTGCGTGTGTGTGTGGAGCTCCCCTTATGCCTTAATATGGCTTGTATGGATGGCTGACTGTATGGGTGGCTGAGTTACTCAAAGCCTGTCATGACTTTGGCTGGGTTTGCCTTGCTGGTTGGGTGAATGGCTGTTAGCCTGTCTGTTTGATGTTAATGAAAGTTTCCGCCGTGCAAATAAAGGCAAAAGCATGGAAATCAGTAAAACAAATTGCAAGCTGCTTTTTATCTCGGGCTCTCTACAATCGACAACCGGAAGGATGACTGCGGAGTCACTCCGAGTTTGAGCCATCGCATCGATTGGCATTGCCTCGGCTGTATCGCCTTGCCAATATCTCGCTACTTGTTCTTTCTCTCTTTTGCAACCAGTTTCTCTCTCTCTCTCTCTCTCTCTCTCTCTCTCTGTCTCTGTTTTGTACTGTTGACTGGCTCATTATGGGCTGGATTTGCCTCTTTGGTGTTGTGGAATTTTCTATGGCATCTATGGCAGACATCGGAGCAGTTGCTTTTCATTTTCCGTTTCTTTATAAATTTCGATTCATTTTCAATTTGGCGTTGCCACAAAGCGTTGTACTCCTAGCTTGCAATCACTGCTCATTTTACCATAAATTGATAATTTTCCAACGGATATTTAATTTCCTTCCACTAATAAACGATGGCACAAACTACTTTTTACCAGCAAACAGCTGTCCAGCTCAGAGCCAAGCCTCCGTTTGACTCCGTTTGATACACAAAATGAAGCCGCCGGCATCAACGGCAATGTTAGAGGCACTAAAATATCTAAGCCGTTTTTAAGTCGCCAACAGAAGGCTGGATGGAAGAGATAAAACAAGAAGCAGGCAAAAAATTCTTTCAAGTTAAACAGTGAAATATTAAAAATTCAAAGTCGTTATAGAATACGAAAACTTATACAGTAAGTCTACCCAGACCGAGGCAATATGCATAGACAAAAATGGCTAGAGATTTAGATTGTTAGGACGGTAAGACAACAGTCAACAATATGAACTGTCCCCAAGACTCAGGCTCACTGTTTATTTTCACTATACTTTTCCTCTTTTTCTTTTCTCTTTGTTCCCACTCTCCGCCGTATTATTTTGCCCTGTCGTGGCTCATCAAGTGAATCGCCCTGAGAAACTTCTGCGTCTGAGGCAAGTTGTCAACTAACTTTGCAACAATAATCGCCTTCAACTGTCGCTTCTTACTGAATGAAAAGTGAAATTCCAGCCCAGTAGCCTCAAGTAGATAGAAACTAGAAAACAATTAGAGAAACATTTTTTGCCTTTTGCATTCAAATGAACAGTGAGTTTTAGTATGAAAACACTTGTGCCGGAGTAAATCCGAAAACCCAAAAGCCAAAAAGCACAAACGTCAAGTCCAAAGCAAACCAACTGTACACCAAAAGAGATGAACAGAGTTGGCAAAACTGAAATTAAGATAGGAATATATGTATAGGTAAATAGCTAGAAGTGAGGCTCAACTTTTAAGGTAAACAAAAGAGCCTACTTTGATCTATGAAAAATAGCTCCTCACATTTTGCAGGTATTTTCCTGCCAAAGGCTTTTTAGAAAAATTTGAAAGAAGCTTTTATAAAATTTCATATTATTTCTGAGAGTTACCTCGCATATGACTTCACCTATTTCACATTGGTTTATTAAAATGTTTAAGTTTTAACTTATTAAGCCTGTAATGAGTTAATTAATAGGCTCATATGGATCCATGATGCTATAAATATAGTAAGCTGGCTTATTTTGGATTAGGAACAATTCACAAAGCGTTCAAAGAAACCACAAAGAAAGCCACAGGAAAATATTAAATGACATGTTCATAATTTATTATAAAAGTCAATTAAATATTTTGTTTAATTCATAATGTAAATTAAAAAAAAAAAATCCCAACGTTATCTTCGGGGTGCCGAAGATTACAGACTCTTTTCGAAGTTGTTTCTGCCGTAAATCACATGAACGGGGTTGGTCAGTTAATAGGGCCGATTTCGATTTGTATGACAGCTATATGATATAGTAGTCCGATTTTAATAAAATTGAGTACAAACGCGTATATTTATGTAGAAAACGTGTTGGCCGAGTTTTGAAAAGATCAGTCAATAAATGTGCGAGTTATTCCCTAAACCGATTTAGGTTCGTATGGCAGCTATATGATATAGTAGTCCGATCCTTACAAAATTTGGTATTTATATTAATTGCTATAAAAAACATATGCGTGCTTAATTTGAACAGGATCGGATAATAAATGTGGGAGCTATTGCCTAAACCGATTTAGGTTCGTATGACAGCTATAAGATATAGTCATCCGATCCGGGCAAAATTTGGTACAGTTATCTATCGTTATATAAAACACACGCATGCCAAATTTGAAAAGAATCGTATGACAGCTATATGATATAGTGGTCCGATCCGACCGATTCAAACTAGTGTACTACCTAGGTAAAAAAGAAGGCTATATACCAAGTTTCAGCAAAATAGCTTTTAAACTGACGGAGTAAATCTGATATGTACAGACGGACAGACGGACAGACGGACAGACGGACAGACGGACATGGCTATATCGACTCCTCTAGTGATTCTAAGTATTCTAGATGTAACTTTTGTGGGTCTACGATGTTTGGTTCTGTGCGTTACAAACATCAGAGCAAAGTGAATAGACTCCTTTTTCTTCGAAAAGAGTCTAAAAAAAATATGATTTTAAATTCTTGAAAATTAATTCCAAATTGAATAGGACTGGTATATATGCTGTTGAAATAATAATTTTAATTGGCTTAATTGCTCCAACAAGGCGGTGCCATTTTGAATGGCTCAAGTTTTGTCTGTTTCCATTTTGAAATGAGACACAATTCCGCTGTCAGTGACAAAAATTTGCTCTCTTTTTTGGTCTGAGCTGCTTTTGTCCTTGCATATAAATTTTTTGACTGGGTTCGTATATGCTTGCTGGTAGTCTTATATATATGAGCCCGCGTTCCTGGCTGTGTTAGTGTGGCATATGTAAATTTTTTGCTAATTAAAATTAACATATTCCCTCTCCTCCCATTAAAGTCACAGCAGGAGGTGGATTAATGCCGACGAGGGTGGTGAACAAGGATGGGCACGAGGGTGGTGAGGCTGGCTTAGAGGTACCTCATTACCAGTCGTAAAGACACCGCCGAGGGATGGAGCCACGTTGAGCCGATTAAAGGAGAGAAAGCAGTTGGCAACTGTCTTCCATTATCTTTCTGTGAGGGCACAAAGGGTCGTAAAAATTTATAGTTTCATTTCTTTCTGTTTTTTGTGTTCTGTGTGTGTGTGTGTGTGTGTGTGTGTGTCATTTATATGGTTTTTGTTTTTGTGTCATTTGTGATGTTTGTAGAGTGTGTTATGAGTTAAATAAAAGCATAAAAAATAAGCTCAAGGAGTTGTGTTTTATTATTTTAATTTCATAATTAAATCATTCATTACCGAACTCTGGCAAATAAGAACACTTATGAAAAGCCTCAAAGCTGCAGTCTTAATTGAAATAATTTTGGATCTCAGAAATCCATTAAATATATTGTGGGCTTTGTGAACAAAAAACTGTATTTTTTATTATCAAAATAATAATAGTTTAAAGAAAAAGTATTCTGCTATTTACGCGAAAAAGCCCTATGAAAATATGTATAACATGTGATATTGAATAAAAAGTTCAGGGCTTTCGTGATTATTATTGAATTTTATAAAATTCAAGAATTTCATAAGTTTTATAAATGATGAAAGCTGCAGCATTGCTCCCTTATGTGCCACAAAGGGAAAAAATCAACGTAGAAATCAATCAGAAAGTGAAAATATAAAATATGTATTTCATAAAAATGAGTTCAGATTTTAAGGCTTTGCTTTGGTATGAATTTTAATAAAGTTATTACAATTTTTATATTTAAATTAAAAAAATGGGTGATTTTTTTTCCTTTAGACGGTAAGGAAATAATAACAACAAATTAAGGCAAATAAATTTAATAAATAAATTCCTTGACTTGATCGACTTTAAAAGTCATTTCTATTTCCCTGAAAGACTTGCTGAAGTGGAAGTGGGTATGGGGGGTGTATAGGAAGCCGTGTAGACCATTGTTAATTGGCGGAAGTAAGAACGTAAATGGCACTCTCGACTTTGGTACAATAAACCACGCGACCATGAATGATTTCCATTTTAAATGTGCGGCCGGTTTTTTTTTTCGTTTTCTATTTAAGTGCTCGGACCCAGAACACACAGAGAATATTTCTGTCTTTTATTCATTTGTGTATTTTATACAACTTGCGTTTTCTTTTTGACTGTTTTCCTTTTTTCTTCTCTTGCTTTATTCTTTATACGTTTTTTGTTTGGCTCGGACAGGGACCCCGGAAATATTTGTAGGTGAGCAAAGGTGGCTGGGCACACCAACAAACCAACAAACCAAACCAAACCAAACCAAAAAGAAGAAAGAATAACCTTTTATATAAGTAATTTGGTTTTTATTTTTACGGCTTTTTGCGTTGGGACTCGGCACTAAATTTGACTTTTTCGCAAGATGTTCTTGAGTTAAATGGTGCAGAAACATTGTTGACCGACCTAAGTAAAGTCAAAGTGAATTTAAATGCCACTTTTGAATAGCTGCCACACGCAACTACAATCACTTTCCAAAACGAAGGCTCAAGTGTTTGAATAAAAAGCAAAGCTAAATTAAAATGTGATAGGCCCTTGAGAGTCCTGAACAATTCATTAGAATCCAGTTAAAGGTCCAGATTGGTGCTGTCCACTTCAATTGTGTTTATCTATTTTCAATTTTACAACAGTTTTTTTTAGGAATTCAACAATTTATTTTTAGAATCATAAAAGCAAATGCAAATTTTATTTCCAGGAAATTTCGAGACATGAACCCAGTTGTCAGAATTTTGAATATGTATAAGTAACTAATATTTACTTTAAATTTGGCATTTGGCAGGACTCCATATCAAGCCAGGGGTTGTCATATTTATTTATTTATTTCACTTTTTTTGATTATTTCGTTTTGTATTTTCTTTTTTTCAGCTTTCCATTGGCGTTGACTTGCATTAGCCTGAACTTTTTGAGTGCCAAAGTGTCAACAAAATAAATGCATAAAAAAGGATCACAGCACAGTTACCTTTGACATCGACACTTTCCTCTCCATCTCTCTCTCTCTATTTCGTATCTCATTCCATTTGGAATTTTCTAGTCACCTATAAAAGCCAAGTCAGATGTCAACGTTGAAAATATTGAAAATACTTTTTCCCTGCGCACTTTTGCATTATTAAGATTTTCCTTTTTTTGCTGTAGGAAATATTCAGTGCTTTGGTATTTTCGCTTGATAAATTGCAGCTGAGAATTTGGCATATTTTGGTTGAGAAGAAAATGCTTAAACTTGGTGTGAAAATTTGTTTCGCTTGCTTGGTTGATGTCAAAAATCCAATGGAATCTGCATTAGCATTTTAAATTGAAATTCATGCATGACTTCTATAATCCAAGTGAATCTTTTATTCTTGCATACTGAATATCTCGTCTTGGTAAAAGGAATTTTGTCAACCTTTCGACTAAAGATTAAAGTATTCAAATTTGAGCAGCTCTTGAAAGAAAACACTATCTGAAAATAACTCATTCTTAAATTAATTATAAAATATTCATTTATTGCTTCAATCAAATTAGGTTGGAGCTTTTCGCAAAATTTGCAGTATTTAGTACGCCTTTGACGTGGACATAAATCAGCGATTTTAGTTTTCTTTTGTTGCTTTTTGTGTCACACAAAATATTTATCAATCACTAACAGTTTGATGGACTGACCATATATGCTGCTGACCCCGATTTGCACTTTCACATCTAAACGAATTTTTTAAAAAAAAAATTCAGGCCTTTTTGAGAGAGTTTTGAAAGATTGAATTTAGTCTAAATAGGTCGAATATTTTTAGCTAAATACTCATTTATTTTGAAAGGCTTTTGGAAAAAAATTCATGTTTATATGAAATGATAAATGCATTTATTACGATCTTATATATTTTGTACTTTTTAGGTTCTGATTTAAATTCTTTCAACTACAACTCCGAAGAAGGGAACCTAGATAAACTTATTGTTAAAAATTTTAAATCAATTCTGCCAACTTCCATTTGCCATTACAAATAATCCTTTTGTGCTTTGTGTCATCAAAAAATGAGTATGTGTCCAGATTGAAATGGTGAAATTTTCGCATTTTTTAGAAGAAACATTTTCATTGAAAAGAATATAATATATTTACCACATCAAAGGTAACCGTATACCTTTAGCATTTTTTTCAAATTTTTTTGAAATATGCCATTGTTCTGATAAATGTACAAAAACACTTATGTCAAACAAAAAAAAAAAAAAAAAAAATGGTAGTTATTCCATTTCCGATTTGCAAGAAAAAAAAAAAAATTGTTGTGCCATTTTCACATCAATTTATTTATTGTAAAATATGCTGTTTATGTCCAGCCTTATTTGTTTATTCCCTTTTACATTTTCTGTTATTTTATTTCAATTTTTTTTGTTCTTTTTAGTCGCTTAAATTTAAATGTACATAAAATTAATGTATACATGTATTCATATTTTTTTTATATATATTTTTTTTCTGTCCCCTTTACCCTCTAAATATTTACTTAGGTGTACTTTTGACTGCAATTTCAGCTGCAGTTGGGTTTATGTCTTTAAATTCTAATATTTTCTTATGTTATTTTTCCATTTTATTTTTGGTTGGTATATGCAAAACTGCAGAAAATAGTTGGTTTTTTACATGCTATTCTATTTTTCGTCGAGTTCGTATTTCCATTTTGTGTTATCAACCAATTTTCTTTTTTCTTTTTTTTTTTTTGAAATGAACTCGTTTATTTATATATATAGTATATGTTTTTTTGTATATGTTTTCTTTCTTATATCTTTGGCATTTGACTCAGTTGGTTTATGACAAACAAAATTTGTTCTCTTTCATGTCGCTCAGTGAAAATGCTGAGATATGTTTATAAGGGGAGGAGTTGTCAGAGCTGCTTGAAATATTTAAATTAAAAAACTTATTGTACATTTCAAAAAAAAAGTGATATAGATTTTAAGTCTTCAAGAAATTTTATAAAAATTATATTCAGGCGCTCCTTATTCAATCATTTACAGACACACTCAGCCAGTGCTGAATATGCAAGTTCGAATTTATCATTTCCCTAGAGTATAATATTTTATGACTTTTTTTTTTTACTCAGCTATATGATATGGACGCTTATTTTTAAATGCACACAAACACACATACAAATAGACTGGACTAAATAGCGTAGAATACTTAAAAAGATTTCAGTTTTTTTTTTTTTTTTTTCAATATTTTTTTCGTATTTTATTTCTATTTACTTTTTAAGTGCATTGACCATATCGTATGTATGAATGTATAATTATGTAATTATATATTTATTATTTGTCTGAGATGCCAAAATTAGACTGGCCTTTCCTTAGCACTATTCTAGAAATTCTGTTATTAAAGATACTTTTACACGCACAAGCACTCCTTTTGTCTCTTTCTCTTGATATGCCCAGCTGGGGTTTTTTGATAATTTTTCTTTTTTCGTATAAATAGGAGGAAAATTAATTATGAACATTTTCAAAACTTAATTCTCTATGAGATCTCCTGAAAGTTGAACAAACATTTTATACATGAAATTCTTGTATGAAACATAACTTTGAATCTGACTTGGGGGGGAACAACAGTGGCAAAAATTTCTGTATTTCAGGAATTTGTTTAATTAAAATTTTTTAATTTTGAATTCCTGCAGTAACATTTGGGGCAATTATTCTTGAAGACATTTCCTTATTTGAATTGTATATCATATAAATACGACTGCGTACGCCTAACTTATGTTAAACATTTAGTAGAAGCTTTTTTATACTACTCGAACTTTTTCAGAGTTAATTTTATTTTTTTCTTTTTTTTTGTTTATTTTTTGTTTTTACCTTTGCGTAGCATTTGACGAGGCCAATAAGCTCCAGTTTGAATTTTTGAATACAACTTAAACAAGCTAATTTTTGTTTCTCTATATACAGACACACATACATACATATACATTCAGAAGCACACATGCTAATTAAAATGTTTCTTCTAAAAGAGTCACAAGATTTTATACAAAAAATGAAAACAAATTAAAATTATTTTAGAACGCACCAAACGCGTTTGTCACAAAGCCCACATAGACACACGCGCACACTCACACACTCACACATGTTAATGTAAAATTAATACGCCATTTCCATTTTGCCAATTCACTCACACACTAACACCGCACTCCAAACTATAGTAGGCATGGCTCTGGTGGTTCTAGCTCTGGCAGCCAAAAAATAATGAATTTTTTTAGTTTTCGCTTACGCCTGCGCAGCGGCTGGCTGGGATAGCTGTGGTTGTCTTGAGGTTGTGGCCTCTGTCGCTGCGGCTGCCGACTGCGTGGCCTGTCCAGAAGGTATTGTCAACGACGCCGCGCATTCGGTACTCGGCCGCCGCTTGACCAGCATTTGGCTTGATTTGACGGCAATCCATTCATTGCGGCCAGCATCGAACCAAGTCAGGCCAAGATTATAGCGCCCATTGAGATTGGCGTGTTGACAATGAGAGAACCACCAGCCACCCTCATAGTTAGCAGCACAATGCGTCTGTGAGATGTCGCGATCATCGTCGATGGCCGAAAATTGCATGCCCTGTTGATAGTTGAGAGCGTCGGAGGCGTTGCCCGAGTAGTCGCCGATATGCAGGCGGTAGCCGTCGCCCCGGGATGATATGTAGAAATACGCATAATTGGCCACCCAAATGTTATCGTAGATGTCCTGCATGTGTATCCTCAGCTGGGTGCAGTTGCTGAGGGTGAGATGATGGAGCTGCTCGTTGCCTATCCAGAATTCGCCGCCGGGTGTGCCGAAGCCTTGGGCGTAGTCTGCCCAGGAGCGATTAAAATCGGCACTGCCATCGAAGCGCCGCTGAATGGTGGTCCAACCATCGGAGCTGCAGTGGGTCATCAAAGGATGATGTTGGCCGGCGGGAGCAATCAAATGGAGACCTTCAGTGTTTGTGCCCACATCGCTGCAATCATGTGGCAATTTGTTGATAATGGCCTCGTACTGGGTCTCAACGTTTTCCAATTCGGCCACCAAGGTCTCAGCTAAAATGGTATCGGGAGTTGCCTGCTGCTGCGGTGCATACGAATGTGGACGTTTGTGCGGCTTGTTCGAGTGACTAAGCTGTGAGGGCAGAAGGGGAAAATTTAAAATTTTAAAAGACACTTTGATTAGACTCCTTGGGCTCTGGCCTGTTCACTGACACTTACCTTGTTTTTGAGCTCCGTGCTGACCAGGGATTGCAGGCGATCAAAGTCTGTTTGCAGCTGTTGCACATTGGCTACTAATTTCTTGACACCCTCGCGCTCGTCTTGCAACGTGCTCACACTCATGGCCATGGCCTGAAGGGAACGTGCCGCATTTTTGCCATCCTCTCGCATCAGACTCTGTTCGGAAATGATTTGGGCATTGGCAAACTCGAGTTTCGATATCTCATGGCGAAGGTCCGGTATGCTTTTGTCCACTTTGGTCTGCAGACCCTCAACATCCTCCAACAGCTCCAGCATGGAAGTGTGTAATTTGTCCAGAGAGGCAATTTGGCGACTCAGATTGAAATTGGCATTGGCAATACGATGCTGTTCCAGTTCAATGCTCCGCACACGTTCATCAATGCGATGGTACTTCAATTCATTCACCTGACGCCTGAGATTGCGCTGAGCCAGCTGGAGTTCGTGTATCTGCTGGTGCTGGAAGCGACAATGGCGCCGTTTATGATCAGCCAGAGTTTCGTCACTCATCTGGAAGTAGAACAGAGACAAGAAAATTTCGATAAGTCGGACAAGTTGAAATAAAAAGTATGCAACACACTTTTAGATACATTTGCATCTCACTACACTTAAGACCCTTTGGGCTGCTTGTGCCACCCACTCTGTCCTGCTTTGTTTATTTCTCTCAGCTTTATGTTAACGCTAGATGCATGTGCTGGGATTATATGCCTGGGAATTGAATACTAAATCCATTTATTATAAATGCATTTCATAAACCACGACAACGACAGCGACAACGACAACGACAACGGCGACGAGAACAATAGCAGCAATACCCACTCCAAAGCCCGAACAACTTTGCCAGGGGTATAACAATAATGTCAGCGTTAGAGACAGCATCAGTTTTAGCTTGAAAATCCACAAGGGTATGAGGAGATTGAAGGTGGAAATGAATGGGGCAGGCTAAGCAGAACAGCCAGCCAAGAGTTAAAGAGGAATATTCGCAGATACACAGAAAGTCCGCTTGGGTGACTTGAGAGTATTAAAAAAGTTAATAGTATTAAGAAGATAAAATTTCTTGAATTTTTTTTTTGAAATCTAAGAAAAAGATTTTTTAAACTTAAATTTGAAATAAGCTTTTGCTCTCCAAATTTGAAGATAGAATTCCTCTTATTTTCGGAGCACCCCACGTGGTTCTCTCATATATTAAGATATGCACAAACCAGGGAGCTGTCTAAATGGTGTGTGGGTGATTTTCTCTTCTACGCTTCTGCTTTTGCTACACACTCCTGTGTATCTATTATACTGATACTTCATAATGTATACGCATGTATGTACGGTAAAAGCTGCATAAATTTATATAATGCAACCGAGTGACAAGCACGTCGAGTCAAGCCAAACCAAGCCAAGCCAAGCCAAGCCAAGCCAAACCAAGGTAATGCCATTTGGGTCAGAGTTATGAATGTAATGAATACACTGGATATTTGTTTACTATTCATTAAAAATGTGGCTTCTTCAATTTGATTGAGGCATAAAATTACCTCGTCTCCTACGTCTCCCTAATTGAAATGGAAAACAGAAATATGAGATTTAGTTGGCTAATGAGTTCAAGGAGTCCAGAAGCTCTGCCAATGCCATAGAATTGGCTAGTTGGTGAACCTTAATTACAGGCGTCTTGAATGAAACCAGCACGAACAGTATAAAAGAAAACCCAAGATAATTTGACATTGGATATGAGAATGTTGAGTTTGATTGAGGGTCAAGAATGTTAATGGCCCGGACTTTTCAAAGTATTCATTTCAATTAAAATTACAACCAAAAAATATCACCCTGACTGGGCAACTCTTTGGCATTTACTTACTTTTCGGATATTTACTTTTCCTATTCCTCAAAAAGAAAAAATATATAAATAAATACACAAAAAACAAGACGGGAGCAATGGCAATGGCAGTTGCACGGAGCACGGAGCACGGCGTTGTTTTATTTGAAAAGTCACGAACTTGGCTAATACGGCACGTTCCGCTTAACCACGATAAATGTGTATACACTGCCAAAAGGCACAAAATTGGATGGATGATTTTTTGGGGTAGGTTGCTCAGTACATTATGGGGGGGGGGGGGTGGGCTTGAGTAATGACTGGCGGTATTTTGAAAGTACCTGCTATGGCTTCTGGGTAAAATGAAAACAATGTGTCAAGGCCATCAAAAATCGTTGTACCCAACTTGATATAAAATTTCATAGCGCGTCAACAAAATAATTAAATTTGATTTATGCAGTGTAAAGCTCAAATTACTTACAGCTAAAACAAAGAAAAACACGAACACAGGAACAACTTTAAAAGCCTGTGGATTGACGGACGCTAATCGAAATTGAAATTAGCAAGTAAATATTTGATATGCCTGAATTTGAGTGAATGATTCTGGCTCCACTCTAAACAGTTGTATGTGCGGCTGTGAGTGGAGTCATAATTAAGCAGCACTAATCAGGTAAACATATAAACACATACACACACACACACATACAAGCTACCTGAGATATCCAGTGAAGCGCTAATTAATTTTTAGCCACACAGCGTTTACATACGTCGGAAAATGGAGTGAGTTCCCAAACCTTTTTACCACATAACCTCAACGGCCCATCTCGGAATAAAAGCAGAAATTTCTACATGCTGCACTTAAGTGAAAGCTAACAAGGATTTGCTATTAACACTTCAACCAAAGGGATGCCAGAAAAGAGAAAACTCAAGCACACAGGGAAAGAGATAGTCAGTGAAAGGGATGGTATGAGAAAATGCACTAGAAAAAAATTGACTGGAACGCTTACCAAAATTGGACTGGCTGCCAGAGTTGCTGTTTTCCGAATAAAGTGTCGTAAAAATTTAATGTGACTTTTGGGAGCAACTGAAAGTGGTATGAGCCTCGGTGTGTGTGTGTGTGTGTGTGTGTGTGTGGCAGAAAATGCTATTAACTTAATGCTTATTTGGCTTACTGATCTTGGTGCGTTTGGCAATAAAATGCCAGCTCCATGCATAATTTCAAACTAATAAACATATTCTGTATATATTCGACAGAGTTTTAATAAAAGAAACACTTCAATTTTCATATGAAAGAAATAATGGAATTTAAGCAATTGAAACTCTTCTATTCAAATTCACAAAAGAAAAGCGCCCCAAGGCTCTCAAAATGGCGCCTACACATAAATTGAAAAACATATCAACGACACCCCCGCAAACCCACTTGTCTTGGCCATAACAAAAGGCAATGTTTGTTGTTATACAAAAATATAAATATACATAGAATACCTTTATGATTATTATCCATGTGTATAAATATATGTATTTTGTTTGCCAAAATCAAAAACAACATTTATCGAGGCTAAAAAATAGAAATAATACGAAAGAAAGGAAACTTTATACAACAAGAAGAAAGTGTATGAACTTGAGTTTGTTGAAAAGAAAATAAATAATTGATTAAATCATCTATTTAAATCAAATTGTTTTTCTTTTGTATTTGTATAATGTTCAAATCCACTAAATTTCTTCAACGAATCTTTTTATGTCTTAAAGCTGCTCAAACAATTAAATTAATAACCTCAAATATGCATAATCAATTTGCCTAACTATTTTGCAATCCACTTGTAATTTTCTTTTTTATTTTTGGAGTAAAGGATATTTGAATAAATAAAATATGGAGTAGTGTATTATATATCAGAAGGGGCTCAGAAAATAAATACATTTGCCATGTGTATTATATTTGAGCTCTGCAAAGATGAGTGGGGATTTTTTTCTTAGTTTATCTGGAAAGTGTCATCGATTTCCTTCCGTATCAGAAATCGGGTTTACATATGTACAAAGCCATGAAACAAATTGTGCTGCCACAAACAGAAAACCAAAAGAAAGAAAGGTATCATATAGAAATAAGAATGGTAAAGGAAATAAAACAAATATCAATATAAATATGAAAGAAACAAAATTGCAAAAAAGAAAAGAACAAGTAAATGCCTCCTCTTGGATTGCCTTGAACATTTATTTCGCTGTCTCTGTCTGATATCTCCAGGCTTCCCTTTTTCTTCTACATGCTCAGTTCCTTTGAATTGTCTGATGTCTGGGTGTGCTTGATACCGGATCTCTTGTCATATTGCGAATCGGCTACATTTGTTTGCTTTACTAATTTAATGGCAACTTTTGTATTGCAGTTTTCTATCAATATGCCATGGTATATATTTTCGCCCATATACATATATGAATGCATGAATGTTTGTATTTGTTTGTATTTGTTTTCCATTGATAGTGACTGTCTGAGGCTTGCTTTCTAATTCAGCTGCTTGTTGCCAGGGTTTCTGTTTTGTCTGCCGGTAACGCATCAATAACCAATGATAAACATTTGTGCTCTGCTTTATTTTTCAATTCATTTCAACTGTTGCAAGTGACAGGCTGTGCGTGTTCGTGTTTGTCTATGGTCGAGAGTTTGGTCATATTTTATCCATTAGTATGAGTATTTGTTTAGTATTTTCCCTATCATAAATTGGTATATATTCCAATTAGGCTTTTTGCTTACTTGTCTGTCACAGATGTGTACCAAGGAAGTTAGTGTCTTTGCCAAAAAGAACTCTACTCTAAATAAATAAAAGACCAAAGCAAATTCTGACAAGCTTTTTGGGGCTTATATCTTTCTATGATTTATTCAATTCATTATACCAAAACTAGTGAAATGCAATTTTTCTTGATTACTTCCTTTCTGGCATATACGAAATTCAATAAAAACAACAAGTTGTTCAAACAGATTAATTTTTTTAATCAAGCCGATTTGATTAGTGTCCATTAAAGATTCATAAGCTTTTGGTTTTATTGAATTCATTTTCTTAACTAATTGAACAAATATTATTTGCCAGTTCTTTCTGATTTTCTTTTATTATGGATTCAGTTTTATGTCTTTCTTTTTTATAAATGCTAAGAAGAAAAATATGAAAATATTAAATAAATGGAAAATTTGATTGAATTAAAAAATCCACACGCAAGCTTTTACAATTTCCCTTTTTTTTATTTTGTGAGTTCAAAAGACCAACAATATAAGCAATAAAAGGAATACGAGAAAAGGAAGAGAGGAAAAGAGAAAAAAGAATAAAATGGGGCCACCTGTGCAATTTTCTTTTGGTTCTGCTCTTATGCACTCTGCTCGCTGGCTTTGTTCTAATTTAACCTAATTTCTTCTTTGGTGCGCTTTTGTAATAAAATTTTTAAAAATTGCGAAACACACGCATACAAACCAATATTCTTATATATATATACATATATACATATATTGTATATATATACATATTTTTTTATATAACGAATTGTATATGTGTGCACGCGAATTTAGCCAGACATGAAACAACAGGTTCGATTATCCCATATTAAGCTCACTTTGTATACTCTTTTCTTTAAGAAAAATTAAAAAGTATATTTTTTCTATAATTTTTGAAAAGCCTTAGAAAGACTTACGACCCACATAAATATTTTCATTTATATTTTTATAGAGTATTCCAGAGCCGTTTAGGTTCCTGTTTGGTTATAGTTGGTTGTTGTTTTTGTTGTGGCGTCTGCTGTTGGTTCAGTTTGTAAAGTTTGCTGCCAGCATGCTTGACAGTGGCTCTTTTCAATGTGATGTTGTTTTTTTAGGTTTTGTTTTTGTTTTTGGCCTGCTTGTCTGCGGATGGGAGCGGTGGGAAGCGGAGAGTAGCGAAAATAATGAAAAGGATCAAATTGTGCTGAAGCACCACGCGTATCTTAAATACATACACAAACACACAGTTGCTTATACTTTCGCACACTCTTAACTGATTATCAAGGCACTCACGAGCATCTGTTGTTGGTAGTCCGCCTCCACCAGGGTAGCGAAAAGACAAGACAGAGGCAGAGCCAAAGACGAGGCAACAGAAGGTTACCTCAACGATTTCGCTGGATCCCCCGAAAATGTGTTTCTCCCTTTTGTTTTGCAGAGCCCTTTTGGCCTTGCTCTTGTGTGTTTGTTAGTAATGTCGCTGGTACCGTTTTTGTTGCCTCGACTGGTTTGATAGCACAAGAAGAGTGAGAGAGAGAGAGCGAGGAGTGGGATGGGGCAAAGGCATGGCAACGCAGCTGGCCAATGCAGTGAATGCGATTAAAAGGTGATTTCCTGCTTTTTGTTTGCAATTTTTCAGCAATTTCATTTTATATGCATGTAGATTGTGTTTGTGTGTGTATTTGGGCCTCGAACGCTTTTAATGCCGGCAAGTAACGTGGCTATAAATGTTACATAAGCGAACACAAACACACACACACACACACATACATATCGAGGGATAAATTTGCAGCGCCTCTTTGAGTGTTTCTGTGCTCTCAAGTGAAAGCAGCTTAAACGGTTGTACGTTTTTATTGGTTTCTCGGTTGCTCCTGTTGTTGTTGTTGCTGTTGCTGCTTTTGGATCTCCTAAGCAATTTGGACCAAATAATTGCTTTGTGCTTCAATATTTTAGTGCACAGTAAGTTGAGCCAAATGAGCAAAGAAGAAGAAGACGAAGAAGGCTTTAGAAAAAATTCAACTTCAAAGCTGTTCAAAATTGTCCACTTGATTGTCGGGTAGAGAAAAAAGGACTCTTAAATCAAATAAAGATAAAAATAGCAGACATTGCCTTTTTTCTCTAAACCAGCCACAGGCTTCTGAGTCTAAGTGAAAAAGATACACAAAAGCCTGAAACGAAAAGCATTTACCAGACACAAAAGGAACAGGTGGCAAGCCCGCAGTGGTGGCAGTGACCAGACAAAAAAAATAAACCAGTTTTAAGTCTCGCTGACATATTTTCGACAAGAACAACAACAATAACAGTAGCAACACCAGCAAAGAGAGTGGCCCAGGGAGAAGACTGCTTGAAACAGAATGCTTTGCATCTGGCCGAACATTGGGCACACCGCATAATCCTTTTAATGAAGCTCACACATACACACACACACACACACACATACTAGAAAGAAGCTGCTCCAATTTGTTTTTTGTATTTAATTTATTTATGTTCGTCTGCAAGCTGAATAAAATATAAGAGCAAAAAAAAAAAAAATACTAAAACTCTTTGTGTCACGTTACCTGTTGTTATCTCATGAGCCACACAGAACAAAGAGAGAACCTTTGAGTTAAAAAAAAAGACAGCCCAGATACATGGAAGGTGGGGCAGCAAATGGGATCAGCAAAATAAGCGACAGCTGCTTTGGAGTTTTTTTTTCCTTGTTGAGACCCAATGATTTTCTTTGTTTTTTTTTTTTGTTGTACATACGAACAAAAAAAATATAGACTTTTATTTAAAAAGAACTTTGAATTAATTGAAAGTTTCAATTAAAAATACTTGACTCATTATAATTATTTTGAATCCTTTTTGTTTTGAGGAATCTTTGGAAATATCTCTTAATTTTTTTGTTCATTATCAACTGTGGATTCAAAAATTTTGTGTTCCAGGAATTTTGAAGATATGTCTAAAGAAACTTTAAGAAACCTCAGAAGTATTTGAGTCCCCTGGTCGTTTGGCTTTGTTATGGCAGCTTATGTTGATGTAGCTATAAAATGCGTATCATATAATTTTGTGGCTGGAGACTCCAAGATTTGTCAGATCTAACCGGACTATAAGATTTAACGAAACTACTTCATTTTGTTGCGTAGCGTAATTAGGGGTTTCCCATTTATATTCTACTTTTTTTTGATATTTTAATTAATATTCCCTTATAGCTTTTATGGTTGACTCTTAGTATTTATTATATTGCATTAATGCTGAGGCTTTTGTCAGGCGGATACCGTAAAACCAAAATAAAGCAACCCGCCCAGTTTGGCCCTGCCCTGCCTTGGCCAGGCCACTGGGTAAGTGGCTGTGCGCAGTTTGTGGCAAGCATCCGTGGGGCAGGCAAGTTAGCATTAAATATTAAATACGAGTACGTCATGCGGTGCGTATGAGTAATTTAAGCAGCATATAAGGCACATTAAAAGCCCAGCAGATGGGTCGAGACAAAACAGACCAAACACTCACATACACGCAGACGCACACATCAAAACCATCACCACATTTTCACGTGCCCTGGCAAGGATTCAATTCTTTGACTCACCAACTGACTGGCTGACTGAGTGACTAGCTCGTTAGCACACCGTGACACAGATGCCACGGCCAAGAAAAGCCTTCAAAAACCAACAATGGCCTCTTCTTCGGATTCTGAGAAGATGGTGAAGCAATTGGCGTTACACTGCAAGCCTCCACTTCCTTTCGCTGTGCGTATAAAATAAGGCATAAAATACCGAGATAATATGCTCGGTTACCCCAATGCCGGCACGTGTTGTGGTCGAGTCCCGATTCAGGCCTTTTTATGATCTTTACCCAAACTCCCACAGCTTTTAAGCACACCATGTTTTTTTAAAGCCATAAAACGACCAGCATAAAGTGAAATTCACGCAAAAATTTTCCTTCCTTTGGCTTATTTGACCTGCTCTGCGTCCGATCATTAGCATAAAGTTTGCTTACTTTTTGTTTTACTTCCCTGTTTGTCTTCAACAACGAAAGCTGTTTACTGCGATGATGATGAGTCCATTTCAATGTAAGGGTAATTGTTGAGAGCTCAAAAAAAAAAATAAATAAAACTCCACAAGCACTTTTAAAATCATAGGAATACCTTCGCCCTGATATGCACCACCTCAGCTCCTAGTGAAGCATTCAAACTACTCTATTCTCTAGGTTACCTTATTGATCTTTAAAGAGCTTTCTAAGCACATTGAAATAACAGTCATTTGTTCAAAGCAATTTTTGTTTTTACTAACCTCGCTCTCCCTGCTGCCACTACTACTGCTGCTTTCCTCAATACTGGCCGACTGTTGGGAGCTGGCTGCTCCTTTGTGCAGCAGGAGTCGTTTGTAATCTTCCTCTTGCTGAAGCAGCTCTTCTCTCAGCTCCTGTACGTAGACCTCTGTCTGTTGCTGGCGTTCACGCTGTGCTGCCAGTTCCAATTTGATTTGCTGGTAGTCATTGCGTATGGTTGCTAGGTCCTCGTAGTCTGGACCGCGCCTTTGGGCTTCCTTAGCCACATTTTCTGAGGTGCGCTGCACTTCCACTAGCTGTTTGCGTATCTCCGAAATAGACTGTTGTAGCCACTCGACCGTAAGTCGTTCCTTGTTGTTGTTTGCGGTGGTAGAGCCCGCAGCGTCGTTTTTGGCCTCACGTAGTGCTCTCACCTCTCGCCTGCAATTTAATAATAAACCATTTTAGTTTCTTTTTTTTCGTTTTGCTTTTGTTTCCCTTGTGTTATTGGTTGTAATTAGTGGTGGCTTTGTGTGTTCCACGAATGCACCCTTGCCAAGCTGGCCAAGCTCTTCATATTTACTGCGCCACACGGCGTATGCGTAATATTTTAATTGACTCTGAAATTATAAACGTGCAGCACTGAAACTACGATGCCTGCTTGCGAATCTAACTTAAATTGACGTTTTTAGGTTAGTCGAGAATTCAGTTAGCCCAGAGCAAAAAGTTTCCGGCTTTATTTTCAGTGGTTGGAAAATTACTCGACTTTTGTTGCTCACTTGATTTTCATAAACATTTTCAATTAAATTGTTTCTGTCACCACTTTTCATAACTTTTATTTTCTGACAGTTGGCAAAAAACAATATATTTCTATATACAGGACCAAAGTCTAAAAAATAAACAAAACCAAAAACAAAAACACCAGCTCTGAAATTCTGAAATCGCTTACCACCCTCATGTTTTTTGTTTAATTTGCAAAGGATGAGTTCTAAATCACAGGCCACTGTGTCAGTTATGGGGCTTCCGTTTTGAAATCAACGCTGCCGCCAAAATGAAAAATAACGTGAGTAACTTTTGGACACCAACAAATAACAAACAAGAAGAGTAAAAACAAAAAACCAACAAATCAACCACAGCGACAAAAAAAAGTAAAAGAAAGAAAATATAAACAAAAACTCACAGCCACACAGAGTTCTGTCTAAAAATGAAAAGTGGAGTGAAAATTTGGCTCCAAATGTAGGAAAAATATAAATTGGTTGCTACTGTTGGCCTGGGCAATGAAAATGGAAATGGAAATGTTCCAGCAGCCGTCAACTTGAATTGTAACAGCAGCACGCATTTTTGTGGCATTTTCAGACAATTAAAGTGCTTACTTTCGTTTTTCGTTTTTGTTTTTTTTTTTCTGTCTCTACCCTTAACTTTTTCTTTTAGATACAGCATTGTGTACTCCATGAATCTCTGTGGCAGACCGAAAACTTTTTTGACAAGGTTTCCTGGGCGATGTTTCACCTCGACTTCTAGTACTTTTCACTGTCAAAAAGAGCAAAACTCTACCCACACACCGAAACCTATAGAGAAGTTTTCATAACAAAGTTTTCTTGTAATTTTTTTTTTTGATACAAGTGGGCATTTGTTTTTCTACGCGGCTGGCTGCTCATCCAAACATACACAAACTCAAACCACCCTGCCTATACGTAATATTTCAATTTGTTTTATGGTGCGGGCTTTAATACAGAAAAATTGTCTGTATGTATGTATGTATGTGTGTGATTTAGGTTTGTCCACATGTTATACGCATTTGTATGTGTATTTTTGTTAATTTTATGCCTTGAAAACTTTGACACGACCTTTGCTCAGGACAAATGAAAAGTTTTTTACGACTTGCTTTTTTTTTTTTTGTCCCTTTCTGGTGTCCCTTCTGCTTTCACCAGCCAAAATTTGTTTGGATTTTGTATTTAGTTTTGGTATAATTTTAATATTTAATTATGTAATTCCGGCTGTAATTTGACTCTTGTGGCTTGTGAATGAGAGACTTGGAAAGTGCCTGTTTAAGGCACAAAATTCCCAAGTGCCTTCTAATGTACAAGTTAATTTCATTTTCATATCATTGATCCTGGGAAGCTCTAAGCTGCCACAAATTTAACATCAAAGAAATAATTTCGAATTCGGAAACGAAATTTTGTTCAAATATTCAGATTCCATAGAAAAATCTTTTAATAGTTTTTTCTTGGAAAAATGCCTAGGTGGTCCTAATATAAGCTCTTAGTCTTTGCTCATATTTTAGGATCCGTGTAATAAGTAAAAATTACATGAATAATCTTTGGGCTTTGGGACCCCATTCTTTTTCCTGTTAACTGCGATTTAGTTGTCCATAAAACTTTTTTGAACTGAGAGTTGGAAACGTCTTCAATTCCTTAACAAGTAAGTCAAAGGTTTTTGGTTAATTCAAAAGCACAACTAGGATTTCAGTTTTTTATTAAAAGTTTTCTTTACCAAAAATTTTGAATAGCAACGACACAAATCTGTTTCGAATATAAACCAAAAAAAAAAAAAAAAATGTGGTGTCATGTCAGTTGAAATTGAAATTCCTGTCGGTGACATTAAGTGAATTGAAGTTGTCAAAGCCATAGAAAATGAATTGTTGATTTATCATTTTCGCTCTCTGCTCACACGACCTGCCCCTATAAATGTCAATGCATATATAAGGTATTTTAATTTCAAAATTGAGGCTGCAGTGATAAAACTCAGACACGCAAAGAAAATAAAAACAAATCAGTTGGGCCAAATCAATGTCTGCTTTAATGATGTTAGAACGTTACATTTTTTAATGTGCTTACCCAGTCTCAATCAGATTATGTCACAACACGACCAAATAAACCACAGTTGGCATTGCGTTTGACTCGCTCTCTTTGTAGGTTCAGCCAAACAAAAACATCTCATATCATAATACATTAGATTTTGTTGTACCTTTATATGGTTTGTTGTAATGCGAAGGAACGTGTTGAATTATTTAGTAAGTCACCGAGACAGCCTGCTGACATGAGCAGGCAGAAAAGTTGGCAAAAGTCAAGAAGACAGTGAGTTACTGTATCAGAAATCAGCGAATTACTCACTGGCTCAGTCGGGTTGGCTGCTAAACAATAGGTAAACAAGGCCAAAGGAATATGTTGAAGTCCCCCCAACTCTTCAGCTATTTGTTCAGTAAATTAAGAGTACGCAATTTTTTTCCCCCGAAACTTTCTCCTTTCACTCTACACACACTTGACAAACAGCTCGGTCCGAACGAATCGCCTGTGTGCTTGGCCTAGCTCGATGAGACAATCATTATTAGTCAGCAGGCAAAACAACAAACAAATCACCACACAAAACGGCAGAGGACAGACACTTAGAGATGAACTTAAAATCAGCAGACACTGATGGACAGATGATTAACAAGTCAATGTCAATCACGGCAAATAGACTAAGGATATGCTATTTGCTTTTGAAGGAGGTAAGGATTTGTTCCATTTTTTATTTACCATAGCTCAGTTTTTTTTTTTTTAGGAAAATAATCGTATTACTAAATTCTGAGAAACTAAAAGCCTAATCAAAAGGCTTCAAAGACTTAGCTTGAGATGTTCCAAGAAAAATCAATGTTTGTTTTTGGTCCTTCAAAGATCTTCCAAAATTAATTAAACAAGAGCATTAAAAGAGATTTCGTGACAATCGCCAAATCACGCGCTCATCTCTTAAGAGCACAGAGAGACATACACACATACATACACTTGAGCTTCTTTAACTTGGGCTAGGCTCTGCTTAGCCTCGCTTGACTTTTCCTCATGACGTGCCTACACAAATCTACGTGTTTCCGCTAAAATAAACACGGAAACAAAAAAAAAAAAAAAAAAAAAAAAAGGAGAAAAAGAAACAAAAAAAAAAGAATGAGAACACACACATGTTTAGAAATACGGTCACACACGCATTCGAAATGCCCGTGATTTCTTATCTTGTGACTTTAGTTTGTTGTTTCGTTTTGTGAGTTTCTGTTCTCTGAGCTTAGAGCTCATGTTTGATGTCATTTGTTGGTTGCTTGGTTACATCTCTTCATTCCGTCTCTGTATTTTGGTTTATTTGTTTAAATTAACTTGGGCAAATAAAACTAAAAGGCAGCCAAGCAAATGTTCTGTTGCCTACTTTAGTGGGCCATTAATTGGATTAGCTGGCATTGAACTGCCTTGGCTTTCAATTTGGCAATGCCACTGCCACTGCCACTGCCACTAGCAGTCCAAGTTTATGACTCTCGCTCTCTGTAACAATCTATTCAAGTATTGTATTTCCAACCGAAAACCAAAAACCGAAAACCAAAAACTTTTCGACCCTCACATGTGCGTCAATAAAAAATTAGTGCCAACTAATTTGGTGAGCTCGTGAATTCCTGGGCCTGACAGCATTACGACGATAAAGTTTGCTGAGCACTCTTTGAGTACTCCGCCATTCCTTGGCCACATTCGGCCAATTGAACTTTTTGTATTTCAGAATTTCTATGTTTCTATGGTGGAAAGTTTGCGCGTAAGCGAATTCCTGGCACTGATGCAATTTAAACTGGTAAACTCAAGAGCGCCCCAGAAGTGGAAATGAAAAGAGATGGGCAAAACAGGTTGATTGCTAGTTGATTGCAAATAAGTTCGGTCTCTGGGGCAAATTCAGCTGAACCTCGACCTGACCAAAATCGAATCACAAAGCGTCTAATTAACATTTCAATTTGCAGCAGCGCCAACGAAATTACAGAATAGTCAATAACCGACACTTGCCAAAACATTACGCAACCAATCGATGGATGATGGTGGACAGCACAGTAAATTAATCCCCAAAGCATTTGTGAGCACGCACAGTGAACCCCAAACCAATCTTATCCCATCCACATCGACATCCACACCCACTCCCAGTGAATTGGTAAATACACACCTTAGCTGCTCTAGTTCAGTGCGTATATCCGCATCAACGTTGGCGGCATCGTTGGTAAGCCGCAAGGATTTGCGTAAATTATGTTCCAGCATTTCGTAATCCTCGCGACGACGCGTCATCAGGGCGTTCAATTGTTTGGTCAGCAGGCGGACTTGATCGTTCAACGTCAAGGTGTCAAGTGTTTGATGTTGATGGTCATGGGTGTTTGGCCTTCTATGCTCGTCTTGCTCAACTTCTTCATCGTCAACAAATCGCAGCAATTCCACGCTGGATGTTTGCGTTTTCTCCCCTTCGTCATCTTCGGCTGCGTCCACATCGTCAAGTAAATTGAGACGCGTTTGTTCTTGCTGATGTTGTTGTTGTTGTTGTTGTGTGTTGTGGGATTTGTGGCACTCACAGTGGCATCGCGCAACATGTTATTCACGTCATTAAGGACACTGGCCGAGCACAGGGCAATCATCATCATCAAGCACATAAGCCACCGAATTCCAAGACTGGCCATTTTGGGTTTTTTTTTCTATTTTTAATTTAATAAAGTTCTTTATCCCAGCCTCCGGCAGGTGGGCAATTTAAATTTTTATTTAGAATGGAAACTTTCTAATCTGGGCAATTTTTCATTCACAGTTTTGCTTGGCTTGGCTTGGTTTGGCTTGGTTTGGCTTGGTCGTTTATCTACATAACAACAATAAGAGTCACAGGATCAGCAGTGCGAAATGATGGCCAAAATAAATCCAAGTTCAATTAAAGTTAAAATGCGAATTTATGCAAATGACAGAAGATGCCCACGCATGGCACACCGCAAAAAGTAAACACCTTATAAAACGAATGAAAACCAAAAAAAGAAAACGAAATAAAATCCAAACCGAAAACAATGGCAGCCAAACTGTAAAGGCAGGGGAATACCCTTAACAATGTTACAATTATTCACACCGCTGCCGCAAGCACACGAACACGGGGCAGAGGCAAAAGGTACGGACACTCGCACTGACACTGGCACACTTCAAGTGCCTTTTGTTTTGCACTTGTTGGCTGCTTTGTTTGTTTGTTTTAGACGGCTTTAACCGCGAACCACTTAATGGCTGCCCTTTTTTATTTTCCTTTTGGTTTTGGTTTGGTTTCGGTTTTCTGTTGACGACGTGCCAAACTCACGGAATGGGCCTGAATTTCAAGCACACGCAAAAAGAAGCACGAACTCTTTTAATTTCTGAATCAATTCAGCTTGCCGCGACACGTTGCGATTTGTACGATTGTGTTGGCGCGGCGGTTGTCGTAGGACTAAAGCGGCGCACTTTATTCTCGTCCTTTTATAGCCAAATTCGTTGCGCTGGCCGAAACGCTCGTTTTGGCTCGGAAACTGGCTTAAGAGAGAGAGAGAGAGCCAGAATAAAGAGAGCCACACTTGGCATTCAGGAGTAGTTGTGCGTGGGCAACAAGCGGTAAGTCTATAAACAGGTTGTCGGCTATGTAGCACCTGGAAAATTAAGAGAGAAGGAGAGAGAGAGCAAATTTAAGAGCACTTTTCTTTTAGACAGAAAGTCCGGAAAGACCTCAGCCAAGTAGGCGAATATTGAAAAGAATTTGAAGTCTTTGGCACATGGCACCATTGTGGTTACCTCAACCCCAAAAGAACCAACATATCCTGGCAGCTGTTAGATTTTACCAGTTTATATAACAAAAAAATGAATAAATAAATGAAAGAAAAGTGTTCAGACATTTGGCTATTCTAGGAAGTTCATTTCAAACAAGCAGCTGACTTGGTTTCGAAAAGATAATAAATCAAAATATTCGCCATACTTTTCTGAATTTAGTCAAACCATATAAGAGTATTCTTAAGACTTTTGAAGGGAAATTTCTGAAAGTGTCCTAAAAGTGAAAATAATAAATTGCAATTTATAAAAATATGAATAACACTATTTTTTTTTATTATGACTCAAGTGAAATAATCTTATCAACCTGGTCAACTGTATCTTGTTTGTTCAGGCTCTCCAAAGCTTTTGTCATGATTTTGGCTCTATAATCTTTATGGAAATAAAAGTCAAACACTTGCAAAGCATGGTTTTGTCCCGTTATCAAAAATTAAAGCTTGGCATGGCCAAAATATCACTTGGTTTCATGGGGATTTATATTTTTGTTGGCATTTTCCTGACTGCCATAAAATCGCCTTAGCTAGACATGGAGCCTCCTTCTGCCCTCGGCTGTTTCCATTTACAAACCAGCACAGCCGCAGCTAACGAAAGTCCAATGGTTTTCGGGTTTTTAGGATTTCAACCAGAATTCAATCCATTTCCAATCTATATATTTTGGAGCCAGCCGGAAAGCTTTAAAGTGCCAAGTTGAAGGCATTTGGCTGTAAACTGGAGCTTTGCTTTATTGAGTTGAAATGCCAAATGGATTGCGCCATCAATTCTTACCAAAAAGTATTGAATTGTGAACTGTAAAAGCTCAAGTTGCCACAATGGAGGCCTTTATTTTTTGTTATATGAAACTGCAACATCGTTGGCCACGTTGTTGAAATGGCGGCATTGTTGGCATAGAATTTTCAGCAATTTACCACCCTGAATTTTTTTCCAGTATTATTATTTTTTTTTTTTTTTTTTGTATTCATATTGTCTTATAGCCGAGTGCCTTGCCCACAAAAAAAAAAGTTCTGTAAGCCCTGCACATTTTGTTTTCATTTGCAGCCGTTGGGCTTCTTGCAATTGGCAAGTGAGTGTACATTGATCAGGCCAAAAGGGGGATGGCAGAATGTTTGGGTCAGCCAAATTGAGACTCGCTCCGATGCACTCACACACATATGTGTTCATAGCGATACCAATTTTCCATATGAAGTTAAGGCAGCCACAGGTAGAGCTCGGTATTCCAGTTATTGTTACCAATGCCATACACCATATTGTGAACTTTTTAATAATTATACTTGAGTTCCATTTCATTATTTTAGAGTCCTTGTACAGTATTAGAAAGTTTGACTTGAAGAGTTAAAATCAAAATCTTTTCTACTCAAGGAAGTTCTGGAATTCTCTATATTGCGACAAAAAAAAATTCTTGACTACTTTTTTTTTAAGTTTTTTAAATAATCTAAATAAATAATGATTTGGATATCCATGAAATAATAAATGATAAAAAAGAGTAACCTCTCTTCGGCGTAATTAAGCGTAAAACGAACATTACAAATTTTTATCTAGTATTTTTGTTGCCATATTATTTTTTGTTTCTCTTTGGTTTTTTCCTCTTATGATGGTGGTAATGTCTGTGTTGGAATCTATAGTCCATGTTGCCCCTTGTGGCATGTGTGTGCACTGGTCATCAATGGAAGTATAATCAACTGTTTGCCCTCTTTGGATGGTTGGCTGGCTGGTTGCTGCCCCGAAAGTGTTTGCATATTTTTAGCGTTTAGTTTAGTTTTTAATTTGATGGCTTTGTTGTTATCCGTTCTCTGTGGTCTTTTGTCTGTGAGCTGCCCTCACCCTTGATTGTGTCCCATGTTCTAGCTTGTTGCACATTCTGAATAAGGGAGTAGCTGTCCACGATGGTCAGCATTGGTTGGTGGTGGTGATGGTGGTGCTTGTGATGTTGTTGCATGGCAACTGGTATGCTTTGGGTGCGCCAAATTTCAGTTATGGTTCGGGACTGAAAATTGCTTTAGCGGCTTATATTTTGATCGTTTGAACTGCCCTGGCCCTGTCCTGCTGGTGTTGGCTTTTTGTTGGTATTGAAACTGTTGGTGACTTTTGAATTCCATTTGCATTTCATAAAACTCTATTTTTATGCCCAGCCTCGGTTCTCTTCCGTTCTAGCCAACAGATTGCTACTTTTTCCAGTGTGGTTGCCTGGCTTACTGTTATGGTTATGGCCGTTGTTTGGTTGCCATTTTTATGCATTTCACTTTAGGGTTAGCATATTAAGGTAATGGCCCGGAAAAACCCGATGCACCAGCAGAGACCAAGAGACAATTCAAAATACTCAAGCACATGTAAAAGAACATAGATGAAATAGATACTGACTTTATAAACTGACACTCTCTATTTTTTCTGCCTTGGGCGTTAGTTGGTTTTAAAGCTCATGTTATGAAACTTGAAGATATCAACTACGAACTACAAGTTTCGTATGTTCATTACAGATTTCAACTTCAGCTGCTTTGAATATTTGACACAATCTGAGCTGACTGGTCGAGAGTCCTTTTGAAATGCCAGAAAAAATTCCACACAAATCTCAGGCTTAGGAATTTGTATAAGCGCACAGCTGCACTGAAAATTACTCGGGTATCCTACAGAAAACACCTTTCACCCCCAACTCCTCACATGCATCTTCGTTTCAGCCGAGGCTATCATTATCGTTGCTGTCGTTCACCGGTGCTGCATTTCAGATTTCAATTCTGTTCGTTTCGTTTTGTTTTGCCTTTGTTTCTCTGGCCTGTTTGCTACTCAAATCTGAGACCGGCACGAATCAGACTCAATGCCAGAAGTACGCCGAGTCCGACTGACATCTGCTTAGATTTGTGGAAGAGCAATGGGGATTCTCTGGGACCATCATCGTCGAACTGACTGGCATCGGCAAATATCCTTTTGGAAAATACGTTGTCGCAGCTGTTGTCGTCGCCTTCTACCAGAGACTGTAGACTGCAGAAGTCAGAGGCAGAGTTAACGAAGGATAGGCCTTGCCATAAAGGATATTTGAAACGTCTGGTTCGCTTTGGTCTCCTGCTCCTATCAAGTGGTCACTCAATTGCAATAGACTCGAACTTTGGTTTTTAGTCTGTGCTTCTACGCTTTATTAGCTCTCTTGCTCTCGCCCTCTCTCTTTCTCTGTCAGCTGCCACATTTTCAAATTACCGAGCAAAGTGAACGACCACACATTTGGCTTTGCCAAAGCCAAGCCCAGCCTAAAAAAAATCATTTTTTATAGTTTGTCAATTGGATAGCTTTGAGCTCTTCTTGTATTCTGGCCTACCCCTTTTTTTATCAAAACAAAACAGCTGCCTGTCGCGGAGCACGCAATCCGCACATGGTGGCTTCTTCTTAATAATAAAAAAAAAAAAAAACTTATACACATTTATTAAATACTCAGACTCATCGGACATAGGGATAGGGGTAAAAGTAAAAGCAAAACAGATCCAGAAACCACGGACATTCGACCGCAGTTGTTTTTATTGCTGACACTGCTGCGTTGGTGTTAAGCTTGCCTAGAGAACCCCGAGTCAGTCGTGCAGGAATAGCCTTGAGTGATAACGACAAAGTGCTAGACTCACAAATACAAGACTCGGTGAGCGTGTGCACTGAAGCACAGAAAGACACACATGCACACGAGAGGGTACACCAAAGAACATCTGGCACAGTGGATCATTTTTGATTAAGAAAATAAACCAAAATCTCTGAGCTATTAAAAAATTTATAGAAACTTAATTTTTTTTTTTTTTGTTTTTTAATTTATTTGATAGAGGATTTTTTTTTAAATTTTTTTAATTTATTTGAGTGTTGAGGTCACTGTGCTACCTTTAGAACTGAAAGTTGTCAGGCATCAGCAGTGAAACTGACAAAACTGCAACCGCCAGGAACCTTGACAGCAAAACGTGCACAACAAAAATAGGCAAGACCGAGCTGCTCAAGCAATTCACAAAAATAAAACCAAAATAAGAAAAGAAGAGAAAACGAAAGAGCAGAAGCAAAAGCAGAAGCAGAAGCGGCAGATTAAATCAGGTAAGAAATTTCAGTCGAGTGGTAAATTTTTGCACCTGCCGTTAGTTGGCAACTGTTGTTGCCTTGTTTCGGTGCCTTTGGGATAGCCGGTTTGGTAACAGTTTTCTGCTAGTTGTTGCTGTTGTTGTGGCTGCTGCTCACTGACTGTGCGTGTGTGTTTGTGCGTCTGCGCCGAGTTCTTTGCAATTTTTAGACTGGTCTTTTGTTTCACTTATCTGTTTTTTTTTCTTCCTTGAAATAATAATTGTTGCAGCTCTGCTTCTTCTTCTTCTTGTTGAAATGTCGTTGGCTTTATTTTATTTTCTTTTCTTTTTTTGTTGTTGCCCGCATTTAAGTTGTTCACAGTTTTACTTGTTTTGATCAAAGAAGGAAGCCTGCCCAAAATTGATGGAAAAAAATCGCCTGAGAGTGATGTGAGTTGCCCAAAAAAAAAAAAAAGACAGCTGCTTCAATATTGAAATGTTGTTGTTGAATACCGTTTGTTTTTTCAATTATTGCTGACTCGTATACTGCTGTCCGGTTAATTTAATAAATACGCAAACTCATACACACCTCACCTTAAGGCTATTAAAAATTTCACTAGTTTTTTTTGTAAGAATCCTGAAAAAGAACTGATGTAAAAATATATCAACAGTCGAAACAAAAAAACAAAAATTTATTGCCATCCGAAAGAGTTCATAACAAGCTGTAAACAACACGCAACCTTTTAGGGCCCACAGAAACCGTTGCCAAAAAAAAGTGAGCCCCAGCCAGCCCACTCGGATCAGTAACAAACTAAAAAGCAAGTAACCCCAAAATGTACAAAAAAGAAACGTATTGTCATCGAAATATCAGAAACAATGACAAAAAATCAGAGCATTCGAGGCCATGAAACAGACAGCGGCAATCAAGCAGGACACACAGAGAGAGAGAGAGAGAGAGAGAGAGAGAGAGAGAGAGAGGGAGTATCAGAACAAGAGAGAAATAAAGATGAACCAGACCAGGACAACCCAGCCAGGCAGATGTTGCACAGATTACCAACTTAATTGCCCTGTGCAGGATATGAACCATAGTGCCATGGCCAAAAAAAAAAAAAAAAAACTAGAAAGAAAAAGGATTCAACAAAAAAGTGTCCTGGCCATGGACAATGAAATGCATACAATTTTGGTAGTAACTGCCACAACTATTTGGGAGTATTCTTCAGCCTGGAGAACTGTAAGGATGTCAGCCTAACCGAAACAGTCACGAATCATGTTTGGTATAATTTTGCTCCTGGTGTTGAAAACTACTGCAGACTTTGAGGTCTGTTTAAATGTTTTCAAAGTGGCATGCAAATTCTAAGGCCAAAAAGAATGAGAAAATGGAGACAGAGAGGGAGAGCTCCTAATTTTTTATTTTCCTCAAGCAAATATTTCTATTTTCCAGTATTTCAATGGGAAAGTCTATTTAAAAAAGTTGGTATAATTGGTATTTCCATTAATAAATTTTATTTTATCTGATCCTAAAACTTTTCTTCTTATTTTTTTAAGCCATTAAGCCTCACCCACCACAAGAATTTAACTCGTTCACTTTGAAATTATTTTTATTTCATTTCAATTGCCGAGCATTCCAATGTGTCCATTTCAAACCCTTGTCAAGTGCTCGTAAATACGCAAAATTTAATTTCTTTTACGCCTACCCGAAGCTCCCAAAAAGTTATACCAGCCACACACGTGCTGGTATATTCTGGATTCTGGTGCATATTGTGAATCCCTTCAATTTGAATCAACTTAAACGTTTATCATTTTGACTAATGGCTTATCAAACAAAACACAAAAACTCAAAGGGGGCCACAAAAAGAGAGAGAGCAAAGAAAATGCTTGCCAAGTTAAAAAGGCAGAACCAACTAAGAAGGAGAAGAAAATAAATAAAAAAGAAATTCTTTACGATTTCAAATGTTTGACAAAATTTATTATATCGTAAACAGTGAGCAGAACAAAAGAAGTAAAGTTAGAATACAGATGCAAAACGTGATTTTTTTTTCTTTTCTTTCTGTTTTTCGCTTTTTTGCTCAGCCATAAAATCGTAAATTTTCCAAAATTTTTATGCAAAGTTCTTTTGGAAATCCTTGATTTTGTTGGTCTTCTATTTTAGAAAGGTGATTTTCTTTGGTTCGACAAGACTCCCACGGCTCTGGTCCGGTCTTTTGAACTTTATAATGAGCGGGGCATGCACAAGTGCCCAGTTCACCTGACACTGACAATAACAACAACAACAGGAAACAACAAAAAAAAATATAAGAGGTTATTTTCCTTTCCAGCAGGATCATTATAAATTAACAATGGACAGAATAAATATTTCAACGTGCAGGAAAAGGAGCTGAGACACTTCAGGCAATTCACCTCAGTTCTAAGACAACAACTACGAGGAAAAGTGTTGTGTGCGTGAAAACGAGTGAGTTGTGGGTCCGTTGAACGTTTAGTGGTGCTCAGTAACAAAAAGCAGGAAATGCTTAACAGCGTGGTAAAAAGCAAAGGCAACGGCAAAGGCAAAGGCGAACGCCAATGGGAGAACAACAACAAAAATAACAAAAGAAACATTACTAACAATGCCAAACAACAAGTTAACAATGACAAAGTTTCCGTTTATTTTTTCGGGTCTAAAAGTGGCAACAACAGCCGAGCGAACCAATTCCTCACAGCTCCCAGCCTTTCTTGATGAAAGTCCACGCCCATCTTGTTCAGCCTTGTGTCAAATGCCTCGTACAATGAAATGCTAAAAGGCAAGGCGACAGCACGAATTCCACTTGGCTTGTCTGCAATAATAACAACAACAACAAAGGCAACAATAATCTGGAATATGAAACACACACTTCCAAAAATATATATGAATCGCGTGGCCAGGCTAAAAAGGACCGGAACGCCACGAAGAACAAAAGCAATGAAAAAACACGTTTTTCTTTTCCTTTTTTTTTGCCAATTCTTTTATACTTTTGCCCACTGTCTTCAATGCGTGCTGTTTTTGTGTGTGTATGTGTGTATTTTGTTGCGCCATTTTCTTTTGGCGTCTGCTGGTTCTCTTGTTGTTGTTGTTTGGGTTTTTCTTTGTGATTTATTTATTTTGTTGTTTGGTGCTTTGTTGTCACTTTATGCTTTTATTGTACTTTTTCTGTGTTGGCTGGGCTGTATCCAACCCGGGCACCCTTACCTCGGGGCCACCTTCAACCGCAAACTCGAATACTCATACGCCCCATTGTACGCGCGGGATAGAAGATTCGCCCACCGCGCTTGCCTATCTGGCTTATTTGGCTTGGCTTTGCCACACTTTTTACTTTGGCTTTTGTTTTTCTGCGCTAAGCAAGAAATCATAAAGTTAAACTTTTCTTATTACCTTTACAAGTAGGCGGTCTGTCGTTTTGGCTTGCCAGTTGCGCTCAAGTGCCATTAGAGTTATTATTGTTATTGTTATGGGTGGTTTGTCTGGCCTGGAATGTGGAACTCGAGCCCTCTTTTTGGTCGAGTTGTGTGGCAAAGGGCAAATTGCCATCGTCACCCCGACTGCTCGTAAATAAAATTAAGATATTAAATTGTAACCGGAGAAACTTTTCACATTCTCAGTAATTAATTTCTCTTAGGAAACTGAATTTAAATTGAATGAAAAATCAATATATAATGTAACTTAAATATAAATAATATCCAGATATAAGCAATAAGAATATTTTAAATAAAACCCAATCTTTAAATTTAAGGAAAAATCTAGGATATATTTGGAAAATATGTATTCGGATGCTTCGATTATAATTTCCTTCATATTTCTAATGGGTGTGTAATTACTTGTCAACGTAATGATATATCACTCGGCATTGGCTTAAAGCCAATGGGAACCTTTGACTGACAACTCACTCAATCTTTGGCTTAAGTGGTTGAACCTTATGAATTATACCACCTGAAGGCAGTGTGCGTACCTTCGCCTGACAATCACAAGACGAAGAGCCTTTGGTTTCGACATCAATCCGTTATAATTGATTGCAGACTCCATGTTGTTGGCACGTTCAGGACGGCAGCCGGCAAACAAACCAAATGAATGGATCAGCAACTTGAATTCTGGATTCGGCTTGAGATTGGGGTCTGCCGTTTGTAATGTGTGCGAGTACAAAAGACGACAAGTCCTGAGCCCTCACTCACTTGGAGGATAAAAGAAGAAAAAGGGAAAAAATAAAAGTTAAATCATAAGCCGGAAATCGTTAGGCGTATCACCTGCTGCTCAGTTTCAGTTAAAGGAAACAAATGCCAAGCCCAAACCCCAGGCAGATTCAAAGCCAAGTAAACATATTGACAAAGGCATAAAAGCATATATAGGGACAAGCACGATTCCTATTCTTTTTGTATGTGTGTGTGTGGGTCTGCCAATGTTTGAGGTTTTCTACGCATCCGTTCGATTTGTCGAAAAGAAATGTGTCTTCTTTGTGCCTGCAAGGAACTGTCAGCTGCCTACACACACACACACACACACACACACACACACACACTCGCACTCGCATAAACTGGCATACACTCGTCTTTAGCACCTTATTTCCGTTGCGAATAACATATGCGATCCAAACCTGGACCGAATGAATGTTTGAGTTTTTTTTTTCTTTGTTGGTTGGTTGGCTTCAGTTATCCTTCCTTTCATTCTGTCTTCCTTTTTTTTTGCGAGTGTGCGAGCTGCTCGATTTTATTTCCTGAATTTATTCGAGGGGCCCACCGACAATAACAATCCCGAATGACGAACAGACTGAGACACAACTGAAGTTGCCACAGTTTTTATTTATTTTTAATTATGAAAAATTGTTCCTTATCCAAGGCATCTCAGCCAGCAAAATAAACAAGAGAAAAATAGAATGTGCCTGCAAAAATCCCATTTGTTGACAGTAAATTTTTGATTTATGCTTGCATCTGTTTGATGGAAAGAATGAACGAAGTGAACTTGGTTAATATAAAATAAAAACTCTTCTGCCTCAATTTCTGTGCTCTGTGCCAATTGAGAGTGTCAGCAGAGTGCGGCAATCGTATATAAAATGGCAACTTCATCAACTTGAATCAGTGTAACCAGCCCAACCAAACCACACAAGCAGCTGCCACCCACACAAACATTCATGCAAATATAAAATCAGAGATGATTTTCACATAGGGAAAAGGCAGCTCTGAAAATCTGTCTATCTCTTTGCCAGAACCGGCGAAACAAAAAAAATAAAGAATCCTGAAAAAATCTTTTATATTTTTTATTTACAAATTACAAAAAGTCTTTCTGCTCTATACCATCATATTCGTGTATTCTTAGTTCGTGTCACGCGAGCATCTCTTATGCATCAGGCACATTTTCATGAATACGCACGCAATTGATGCGTTGAACACGTACAAGAAAGGTTTTCTACTAACCAATTCGTCCCATGTCCTGTCTCTAGCCAACGCCATCATGACTCTGCCTCTGAACTTGCTCCTGTCCTCTTGCCTTCCCTACCATTTCCGAAGTCGGTTCTGCTAGGTTGTGCTGAGCTGGCCGCATGTTACAACAGCACAACTCGCTTACCGCATCCGCATTGTCCTGTCAGCGTCATTGAGAATGAAATATGAACAGCACAAATGTGAAAAGTGTGGACACTGAACGGTGCAGTGTGTTCATTTCTGGTTGGGTTGGCTGCCCAGTTGGCCAGCTGTCCAGTGGTCCAGTTCGACCAGTTGGCCAGCTTGCCCATTTGGCCCGTTGCTCAGGGCCTCTGAAACATGCGTGTGGCTTATTCTGGTCGCGCGCGTGTGTGAGTAAGTTCATGTGAGGCAAATGAAAATCATTTAAATTGTTGTATACGAAATGTGTCCTCCTCTGTCCCGTTCTGATGGTCAATTTTGTTGAAGCTGCGACCGCAATTTAATCGTTGACAGCACAAAGTGAGAGAGCTGCTCGCACCCACAAAAGCCATGCCCACGCCCACACCGACCACATCTCTGGTCCCAATGACTACGTTGAAATTATGGCCAAACATCGGGCTCAGTTTGTGGACTTGTTAAATCTGAGTTAAGCGTATGCATTTAATTTTTAGTGCCACCCGCAATCAATGGCATCCGCTCGGTCATCTCCGCCTAATCATTGCAAATTGCATAGAGCCGAACTGGAATTTTATTATTTTATTTATTATGCCAATCGATTCGAATATTTTAGTCCTATTTTTTGCCATTAGTTGACCCAGGCTGCCACAACTGAACCAAGCACGACCGTGAACTTTGCCACGTTTATAAAAATGTCTAGGGAAATGGCAAACAAAAAAAAAAAAAGAACACCCTTACCTCAAAACAATACCAGGCCTGAGGACAAGACGAAATAAAATATAAGAAATGAGAAGAAAATTAGCGTATATACAATTTTTTTACTTTTGCTCTTTGCCTCCGCTTTTTTATTACTTGATGCACGCAAGTTCCACTTCGTTAAGCAAAAATACGGCCAAGCGAAAATTTCTATTTGGTTGCAAAGGACTTTGAAGGTGGTACTTGGTATTCGTATATACGAAGTGAATTGTTAAAGGGGCCGGGACCCCATTTCGATCGTGTTCAGTCAATTGTTTTAGAAGAAAATTTCATTATTCTTGTGTGTAACTCGACAAGTCAAAGCGAACTGAAATAATTAACAAGCTTTCCAAAAATATAAAACAAAGTACTATTAAGAATTTTGAAAAGTTTTTAGATCTTATTCAGTAAGTGTCAAAGTTGAGTTCGTAAATATTTTCCCCAAGTTCAAAGAAATAATTTTAGCACCATTTTCCAGTTGAATGGATACTTCAACCTTGAGTCTATCAAATTTCAATCTCTTGGAATGACTTTGTAATATAAAGCCAGCAGGCTCCTTATGCTAAAAACAAAGTCAAGAACTGTATTCAAGCTGGTGAAAGAGAATGCTCTCAGAAACAGAATGATCCTTTTCCCTTTCCCTTACCATTTTTTTTTTTTTTTTAGCTCTAAATCTGTTTACCAAGAGGTTGTCAACGTCATTGATTGCCTGTCAAAGATTTAATAATAAAATTAATTAAAAAGGTATTTGTTCAGTTCAGATTTTCGCAATAACCAAAAAATGCTTCGCTGCTTTTTAAAATCTCCTCTTAAATGTTTAATAACAATAAACATTTAATTTTTGGCCTTTCGCATACCCACACACTCGGTTCAGATAGCGACTCGATATGGTTAGTTAGTAAAACTGTTGTGGTCTGTAAAATTAACATCAATTATTTAATAACTCACCGGCGATTTTTTTTTCTGTGGTTTTAATACACAGCCATGATCCATTTGAACTGTTAGGCAGCTTATCGTGGTGACAGTCTCCACAAAGTGCTACATAATTAAACGATAACAAAAACAAGAAAGAACAAAAAAAAAAAAAACGACAGCTTTACACAAAATGCTGAATTGTTGCAATACAAATTTTTGATATGTGTGTGGCCAGGAGCGTCCGCCATATAAAATGTTGAAAGTCAACAATTCCAAACCGCAGACAAATAGCCACCAAATACGACCAGCCAAAGGACACAGACAAAACTCCCACACATGTAAGCTTCTGGTACTGCAAACATACACACACACACACACACACATATATGCACACCTCTGGTCATTCAAAAGTTTGGCATTGCCAACGCCATTGCTCCTGAATGAGCAATGAATGAGTAGTTCTCCCTGCACACAACTGTAGTTTGGACAAGGACAGAGGGTGGGGTGAATAGCTGGTCGCTGCAGAAGAATTCGCGTGTTTCAGGACAACGTTTGGCGTTCGCTTTTCAGTGTATTTACGTATGCAAAAGGGCAGAGCATGTTGATGCCATTTGATTGAAGTGTACCCAGCGACAGATTCGAATGCCAGGATAAACCTTCGAGCGTGTGTGTATTTGCTGGGTCACTGGTAAAAATGAGCAGGGCGTAAATACTTAAATATTTATTTTGCATTTGCATACCGAAAACAAGCAAGTGGCAAGGGTCCGGTTGCCTTCATTTTTACCCAATTTGTATGTGAGTGTGTGTGTGTGTGTGTGTGTGTGTGTGTGTAGGTGTATGTACATTGGAATTCAATTAAGGTTGCATTTTAAAAATAGGCAAACTGTAAGCGACATTTATTTTGTATGTGTATGTGTGTGTGTGCGCGTGTGTGTATGAAAATTTTGTTTAATTATTGATGCACCCTATTCAGTGATATTTAATTGCTGTACATTGATTGATGGATAAACCGAATGGTAGGCATACGAAAACACATAAGTAATTAAATAAATTCCATGACGAAAATGAAAAAAGAAAAAATGAAAACAAATCGTAAATGAAGCTTGATTAATGAAATAGACAGACAAAGGGTTAATTAAACCCGTGTTAGAGCAATTAGATATTTTTAGTAAATTTTATTCGAAATAAATAAAAAGCAATTAGCAAAACGAAAAGGCAAAAATATTCTAAAGCATTCGAGAATTTCGATATTTACAATAAAATTTTATTTTTGATAATTTTTGGTATGGAAAAGCAAATTTATTTAGGAACTTGGTCGTAGGGTTTGGTAATTTCCCACTCAGACTTGAGGTATGCCAAGTTAGTGGAAATTTGTGGTCACACATAACACGTTCAGCATGCCTTGACCACTGCCAAAGTCAGAGGGGCAGAGGAAGGGAAATTGTGACGGGCTCTGGCAAAATGCACCTGCTGACAGTTGGTGTGATGTCCTCCTCGGTTATGGTAAGTCAGAAGTCCCTGCACACGGGTCATAAGCAGTGTTATTGGTCAGCAAACACACACACACACACATACACAAGGGTAAAGAAATATGCAGTGCTGCAGACAGGGCGTATGAGTTATCTTTATTTGATCTGCCTGTGCCTGTTTGACTTTGGCATTAAAATGCGCGTGCTCAAGCGTAAAATGCTGGCTGTTTTTATTTAAATTGACGGCATTAATGTGCAAATTATGCGAAACAAGGATATAAACGAGTATCTGTATACGTGCTGCTGGCAGTGGTGGCTAAACTTGGCTAAAGTTCAACTTTTAATCATCATACACATCAATGACTTTCAATGGCTTTTATGTTCCTTTTTTTTCTTTGCAATTTATTATTGCCCTCTTTTTTTATTTATTTTTTTTTTTGTGCTTTGTAATTAAAAACATTTGTTTTGAAATTCGATGCTCAGATCGATCGGTCGAGGCACACTTCAAACAGCTGGCCAGGCAGGCAGGCAGGCAGGCAATCGATCCAAACTGAGGTTTATTTCAAACAAATGTCACGAGATGCCACACGCAACTCAAAAGAGCCTGCTTCGAGGTCGATTGGTCAAAGCATGTTAAATAGTTTTAGCCACTTTTGTGCACCTTCTGTTGCAGGAAAAGCCACAAGAGTGCGACCAGCAATTTATGAATATGACACCGACCACACCATCTACACGATAACTGACACAGCCACACTTTAAATTAATTGCCGGCTGGGCACAAATTGATGTCAGTTGGCTCGGTTGTCGGTGGCTTTTACTCTCGTTCTTGTTGTTGCTTTGGTGAGTAGAAAGTTGCAGGGAAAATATTGACAAATTGCTGGCATTGTTCAAATGTCAGGCTAAACTCTACCAAACCTTGCAAACACACATCATCACACACCTTGCCAGCAAGTCAGAGAATGAGTGAAATTTTACTTGTTTGAAAGCTTGAGAATGTGTGGGTATGTTTTTGAATGCGGTCTGTGGCTGTTGAGTTGGCGATGCCTTCAATTGAATTCTCTTTTGATACGACCTTTGGCCCACTTTGTTGGCCCCGTAATTACCACATCAAATGTTAAATTGCATGGCTGTGGCTTTGACTGCTGCCAAACTCAGCGGATATCCTTCAATTGCTTTTGGTCAGTGCTACACGAACAGGCCCACTACCCAGCAGGCACCTAGGAGCTTACCATAATCTGAGACATGCCATAGCTTGCCTCTCTGACCGGGCTTTTCTCTGTCTCGAATGCCAGTTACTGACAGCCAAATGGGCTTTCATTTGCCTTACTTTGCTGTGGGGCAGTGAAAGGCCTTGCACGATATGACGAATGCAGCAAATTGGGGGACTTAAACAAATGTAAAGTAAAGGTAATTGTTGATTTCGCTTATGAAGAAGACAATTTGAAACGGTTTTCTTAACTGCTAAAAATGCATTTGGTCTGGTTGTCAGTCAACAAATTAACCCTTCGATCAGGAGGCAACCTGCCCTCACACACTATCTCGACTAACTTTGCTTGCAGCTGCAATCTGTTTGGCCAGAAGCTGATCCTGACTCGTACGCTCGCTCTCTCTCTCTCTGTCTGTCTCTCCCTGCCTATGAATACGGAAAGCCATCTATCAAATTTGGCAGGCGGCCTGCTTCTGCACGCCGATCAAAGAGTGAATGGCAGGTGTGCAGCAGGATCGTTATCATGGGCAGAGTTGTCAGCTCCCTTTGCTCTCCCCAATCCCAGCCCCAACGCAACCCCAGCTTTGTGTTGATGGTTGAGGCCATCAAACAGATTGCAATACACATTTGCAACATGCTTCGTGCCACGAAAGCTGCAATTAAGTTTTGTTAATTTTAATGAAGCTTTTGCCCGGCTTTACGAGAGTCGCATCTGCTGCCCTGTTGCCCTGCTGCCACTTTGTGTCCTGTTCCTGTTTCGTCTGCCAACTTTGTAGGGATTCAACGATTTGGTTTTTTCAGCTTTTATTTTTGCTGTCTTGCTTTTTCGACCCGGCAGCTGGCACACATAAGCTGGCTTAAGGGTTGTTGTTATGCTCTCTCTTCGTCTTCTTCTTCTTACTCTTCATGTTATTATTATTATGATGCTGTACTTAGCCGGGGTTTTTTCTCTCATTTATACTTAGCCCTTTTAATTAAATACTTTAACAAATAGTTAAAGAACCCCCACTCAGACCAAACACTCAAATATTTTGCCATTATAAGTTTAATACTTTATTATAATCCTTTAATTTCTCTCACTTAATTTGATCTTTAGTCCATGATACCCTCTTCAACTGCCTTGGCAATCAAAGCCTTGAGCCCAACAGTGACTTCCTCACCCACCGGCTTGATTTGAGCAGCTGGCAAGAAGAAACCGTAGGTGCCACGATCACGCAACTCCAGAGTACAGGTATAGGGAATACCCTTAACACCATAAGTCCAATCCTTAACGGCTCCTGAGACCACGTCTGTAAAGGTGAAAATTAAAAGAATGATAGCTTGAACTCCTTACGTATTTTATCAGACTTACAGCTCAAAAGACCACTGGCACCATAGGTGAACTTGGTGCCATAGGGCTCAACAGCGGCATCAGCGAAGGCCTTGGAAATGGTTACCATCTGATCATAGTTGGGTGGGAATTCCTCAGTTGTGTGGCCGTAGGGCAGCAGAAGGTACTGACCATAGGAGTGCAAGGCAATGTAGATGCGGATATAATTGTCGGGCTGTTTCAATATGAACTGTTCCAGAGCTACAACTTCCGACTCGGAGTTGGGACTATCACCACCATACCAATGGTCGCAGGGCACATCGATATTCCATCCAGCACCGCCCCAGTGGAAGTCAAAGTTACGGTTCATGTCGATGCCATAGCACAGACCAGAGGAGTTGCTGAAGCCATTGGGTCTACGGTTCTTGCGCCACAAGCGGCTCTGTGAAATACAAAGCAAAATTTGTAAACGTTTTCCTCTTTAAGAGTTTAAAGAGCTTACCACTTCGTGGGTGTACACAAAGCCATCAGGGTTGAGCACGGGAATGAAGATCCAATCGTAGGCCCAGGACAAGGCCTTCAGGGTAACATCGTTGGAGTTCAGAAGCTCATTGAGGATATAAGTGCCGGTGGCCGAAGAGATCCATTCAACAGCGTGGATATTGCTCTCGATAACAATGGCCTTGTTGCCCTTCTTCTTTGAGATCTTGAGGCTCTTGATGGGACGTCCTTCGTAAGAATATCCAATGGTCTCGCAGGTCGTGAACGCAAAGTTACGCAGGCATTGACGGTCAATCCAATCGTAGATTTGCTCCAGGGAGTGGTAGGAGTCCCAGTCCATGGGTGAGCTGCTGTTGTAGAAGGCCTGCTCCAGCAAACTATAAGCAAAAACTTCTTGACATACCATTCAATTGGCTAAGGCTTATGTGCTTACTCTTGCAAGTTGGAGATCTGAACACTCCATTTGATTTCCAAGAACTGCAACAACTGTTCCAAGCGCGACTGCTGGGAAGGAGCCACAGCAATATCGTAACTGCGATTGACTCCACTCAATTCTTGCAAATAAGTCAACTGGGAAAAACGATAAGATTATTTCCAAAAGCCTAAAGGGTTTCGGTTTTCCAAATTTACCTCAATGCTGGAGCCCAATTTCTGGAATTCCTTCAATTGAGTTTCATCCTTGATGAACACGCTGATGACTTTGAAGTCATCGTAGCGTTCAGTCATTTCTGCAAAGGCCGATGTGGCCATCAAACAGAGAACCGCGACTGCTAGAATGGATTTCATGGTGATACCTGGGGCTGACTGATGAAAAATTCGGCAATAGCAATCTCTTTATATACGATTTCACCGAATCCCACAAGCAGGTTTATTGATTTATTATCTAATTGTACTTCAAATTATACTTCAAATAATTACTTTTGATTGTTAGCATTATTCCAATATTTTGATAAGAAACTGGCGAAATTTAATATTTATGCATAAACTTATTGGTCATAATTTTGTTGGTAACAACCAAGAAATTCATTTTACCAACTGTGTACAAATCGAATGTTCCTAATCTTTCTGATAACAGATGTTCGCGTATTTAAATGTTTCAAAGGTGTCCCGATTTCTCATGATTAGGTTATCGGTGAAACATTATAGACGGGTCTCTCACTGATTAAAGTTTATAGCTACGTTTTATGTCTGGCATCGCGTACTACTTACTACAACTTAGGTGTAGGGTCCACTAAATATTATGAGCCAATAAAGAGCAGCACGTGCCCCTCTGTCCACTTCCTCATATACCTATTAGGCGGCCAATTGTTTTCGTCGATTTCAAGCAAATTTTGAAGACTATGAATAATGATTGATTCATTTTTCATGTCTTGGGTCCTAGCATTATTCGATGGGGGTAGAAATTATTAGAATTTTTTATGAGAATTTTTCTTATCTAGTTATATCACGTTTTGATATCTAATTTAGAAATTGGATACAATTTAGATAAATTTTCACAGCAATACATTCTCCACAAAATCAAAATAGTCAGTGTTTGAGGGCTCCTAATTTGTGGGTAATTGAAATCGCATTCGATAATTATTTATTTTTTTTTACGAACAAAAATACGATATGATATATTTTGTTGAAAAGCTTGCAATTTTTTGGTATAATATATATTTCGCTCACCTAAAATATAACTATTCATGTAAGAAGAGCAATTGAAGGAAACGAAAATTAGCTCAACTACAATAAGTTACGACTCTTAAAAAAAGATCCAAAGTAACTAGATCTTGAACAGAATATTATTGTGAATTTAGTCACTAATTTCAGTGTACCAACTTCACAATTCTCTATATTTCTCAACTTAACAAAGTTATTTTTAATGAGCTTAACTAGAATGGTTGAAATGAAATTCTTTCGACATAAACATAAGGGAACCATAAATATATGAGTCATTACTAAAAACATTCTAATGTCCCCTCTCCAGTATCCAATTGCTTGAATAGAGCACAGATAGGCTTTCTCTACCATTTATGTATTGATTGTTGTTTTATATTAGACCAGATTTGCCACCTTGCCCGTCGATAATTGAAAGTGTTGAAGTGTTGTCATTCTGCCTCTATTGAAATTCTGGTAGCAAAGTACCACATACCTCAACCACCAAGAGTGGCGAAGCTCAAAGCTGATATGGTTGATTCTTAAGGCTTCTCTTAAATTTTTTGCCAGAATTTCGCAGCCTTCATTTACATCATTTTCGGATTTCACTTGCCTGTCGAATGCAAGAAACGATATGAGTTCTGTTTCACCTTCTTTGGTGTCGGTATCCAATGCAAAAGACTGAAAATGCAATCAAAAGCAGTTTGAGCTTCGATTTGTCCACTCCAATAATCTTGGCTGGCTTTTTGTTACCCATTTGTTTGACAAAATGAAAGCAGCCTGTGACTTGAGTCAATTTTAGACCAGCCCATGACTAGTGCAATAAGTTGATATGCCAAGGATCTCGAATGACGTGGAAGTGTCGGGTTAGGTGATATTTGTCAATGCAAGGCCACAGGAGCCGATTTGAGCTGCCGTAAGCAGCAAATGGAAGTGGTGTGACAAAAACAGACCCAGGGGATTTGAGAAAGTTTCAAGTGCTCAGGGAACCGCGACGAATCCATACCGCAACATACACTACGCTGAGCCACAAACGGTATCTCGCGTATCTGTGGCGGACACGTGAAACCATCATCAATCTGCTTGCAACGACAGTTTTAACGACTTCTTGTGGATTACTTCAAACAAAATAACCACTTTGTAGTCAGAAATTTTATGTTGGCCCGGTTGGTGTTGATGGCTCTTAGTTACCTTCCTTTGCTGGTGTTTGGATAAAGTTTTGCTTGCTTGCGTGTGTCGCACAAAATTTTTGTTTTTTTTTTTTTTTTGTTTTTTCTTTTTTGGATTCTATTTTAATAGTAGCCAAATCGAGAGCACTACAAATACATGCAGAGTAGCGAGATAAAAAATGAAGAGGAAGGAGGCCAAAATGGAAGATGTCAACATATTCTGAATGCAGATTCTAGATAATAGAATAATAGAGCAGAAAATAATCTGCACAGAAATTAAATTGAAATTTTAACCATGACATTTGAATTCTAAATTATATACACATAATAAAGATTTTGTGATAATTTGACAAGCTATCAGGGCAAATATAATAATCGAATTTTAATTCGAACGAATTGGACTTCCCATAATGGTGAATCATATAATAGGCTTACGAATTCATTAGATTATCTTAACTTATAGAAAACAAACTTAACAATACAAATTGTTTTTTTTTTTGTTGTGTTTTGTTTTTGATAAAATAAAAAGCATTTAAAATTATAAGCTTCGTCTTCTGTGAGCTTGGCGAGTCTTACAGTACAGTTTTAGAAACCTTGTAGTCGAGCTACGAACCCTACAGCTTTCGGTAAAAAAGCAGTTGGCAGTACCAAATTTCATCAGAGCTGAGCCAAGACTACAACCACTAAGGCAAGCAGTGCATTACTTCCAAATGTCGGCAAAACAGTTAGCCATGTCGATAGAGTAGGTTCTTATGCAGACAAAGCAGTCGATTTCCTTCTTAAATTTAATAACATTTGATTGGAATGTTCTTTAAATAATTTATATTCAAATAAAATTAAGAAATAAAGTTCTTCCCTGCTTAATCAAATATTCCCTCATCATCGGCCTTGACCACCAACTTCTTTAAGCCAGCCACAACCTCATAGCCGACTTCTGTGATTTGACTCGAAGGCAAGAAGAATCCAAAAGCGCCCTTATCACGCAGCTCCACAGTACAAGTGAAAGGAATATTCTTAACACCATAAGCCCAATCCTTGGCCGCCCCGGATACGACATCTGCAATAGAGAGCATTGAACGGGATAAGCATGAAAATGAACAAGTTATGACGCCAATTGCAGTCACTTTCAAGTATTTTACTTACAGTTGAGTAAGCCACTGGCGCCATAGGTGAACACTGAGCCGTACGGTTCAACAGCTCCATCGGCAAAGGCCTCGGCAATGCGCATCATTTGGTCATAGTTTGGCGGGAATTCAGTGTTCGAGTGTCCATAAGGCAATAGAACGTACTGTCCGTAGGCATGGAAGGCCATGTAAGAGCGTATGTAGCCATCGTCAAAAGAGCTGACAAACTTCTGTAGGGCCACAATTTCCTGTTCCGAATTGGGCTCATCCCCACCAAACCAGTGGTCGCAGGGCTCCTCTATATTCCAGCCAGCCCCACCCCAGTGGTAATCGAAATTTCGATTCATATCCACGCCAAAACAGTCGCCAGTTTCATTGCTGTAACCAGTGGGTCGACGATTTTTGCGCCAGAGACGTTCCACTTCATGGGTGTAGACGAATCCATCGGGGTTAACCATGGGTACGATAATCCAATCATAGGACTCGGAGAGCTTCTGTATCTCAGAATCATCGGAGTTGATTAGCTGATTGAGTATAAAAGTGACCGTGGCCGAAGAAATCCATTCCATGGCATGAATATTGCCTTCAATGAAAATGGCCTTGTTGCCCGATTTCTTCGAGATCTTCACACTCTTAATAGGCCTGCCCTCATACGAGTGCCCAATGACACCGCATTCAACAAAGTCATGCTCATCGCATTGCTGATCAACCCAATCGTAAATGGCATCAAGTGAATGATAAGTTTCCCAGTCCATATCCGTGTCCTCGTCATAGACTGACAGATCCAATATTCTAACAAAGAATGAATAAGAACCTTTCTGATCTTCTGTTTCCTCCTTACTCACTTTTGTAGGTCTTCCGTGATGATCTGATATTTCATATTCAAACGCTTGAACGTCCTCTCCAGCACTAGTTGCTCCAGGGGATGCACTATCAGGTCATAGCTGCGTCCTGGTCCCACAATATCGTTGAGCACATGAACCTTTACCAAAACGAAAGAAAAGAATTTTCAAAACCCAAGCACAACAGTCCTGAGTTGGCTTACTTACCTCATGACTTTTACTTAATTTCTTAAGCTCAAGCAATTGCAGTTTATCTCTAACATAGATTTTGTACACTTTGTAATCATCGTAACGATGGGCAGACAATGCCCCCTTGACCGAGAAGGCCATGGCCAAGCATGGCAGCAAGGCCAAAAGAAGAAGTACTCTCATATTGAAAGCGATTTGAAAGTCAAAGCAAAATTTCTCTCTGCACCAACCAAGCCAGTGTTTTTATTCAGAATACCATTAGCACTTTCAGGTTGTGGCTTTTTATATTTATTGTAGCTTCCCTGGCACTCTTTAGGTTAAATTAATCTAAGAGTGGATACTCAAGGCTTCTTGAGAAACAGTCTATAGATTCGGATTTGATAAGGTAGATAATGTTAATAAAATTGGCGTTCGCCGGGCCCAGTTGAGCACTGCTTTTTTCAAAATTAAATTAAAAGATTAAATATTATTTAAAACTACTTCATTTCGTCACATTTGAAATTTAAAAATTTCGAAAATCACTTAATTGAATAATGTTCTCTGTGACACATGTCTGCCCTTCAAGAAGCTAATCTATTCGGTAAAATACTTTCAGTTGACTGTCCGTATCTGAAGTGGATTGCTCATGGAGTTGATTGGTCGGTAAACTGGTCAACAAACCAGCTCACCTAATCGAACCGAAATTTGGTTTTTCACTGGAAACTCTCTGAAATCACTGACAATGTTGGTGTGAATAATTTTAATGCTATTATCATGTATTTATTTATAGACAAATAAATAAACAATAATTAAAAAAAATAAAAAAACAGAAAGAGAAGCATAGAAAACAGCAAACAAATGCAAAACTGATTTTACAAGTGCATAAAATGGATAACACAAAAATTGGCTGGACTGTGCTGGCCTGTTCATGTTTTAATTGAATTTCGAATAATTATCTGCTTTATTTAATTTTCAGTGAAATAAATTCTTGATTGATATTTTGTGGCTGGGTACATATTGAATTAGTTGTTTAGTTTATCAATAAAATGCGAGACCAACAAAAAGCAATTACATTTTTGTGTGTTTACCAGTTTGCCTTTTTGGTTTTGACATTTTAATTAAATATGTTCATTATGGCATAAGCTCCGAAATATTGTGTTAATTAATAAAAGTTTATCTCTGGTAATTTTATCGAAATATTTTAATTTTAATTTACTTGATAATCAGTTGCAAACATGAAAACAATAACAGTTTTAAAAACAGTCAGTATAGAAAATGAGCATTTCATGTTAAGCCCTCAAAATAATTATAAACAAAAAATTCCATTTAAACTGATTTTCAGGGTGCCGACGATTACACACTCTTTTTTTCGCCGTATGAATGGGATTAGTCACACACATTCAAATGACCAATTTAGTTTGATATGGCAGCTAATTTGGACATATATTTATAAAATAATGTGGAACCTCACTTTTAATGAGATCAGTCAAAAAAAGAAGAAATAATTCCGATGCTGGGATCGGCTTAAATTTATAGTTCAGCTATATGATATTGTTGCCCGATAAGAGTGAAAAATAGTACACATTTGATTTCCTAAAAAAGAATACTAGATACCAATTTTGATTGAGATCGGTCAACAAATATTGGAAATATTCTTAAGATCTATATGAGTTCACATAAAAACTTCGATCTCTATGAAATTTGGCACATGTATGTATTTCTATATATATGAAATTTGTGTTCTGAATTTAAAAAAATTCAGTCAGTTTTAGTTAGAGTTATTTCTAAAATCATTTTAGGTTCTTAAGACAGTTAAATGGTCCAGTTGATCCATTCTGGCCGGCCTCGTAGCTTGTGTACAAAAGAAGACTGTATAATAATTTGCATCACAATAGCTTTAAGACTAAGAGGCTAGTTTGCATAGAAGCAGACTGACAGGTAGACAGATATGACTCATTGGATTTATCTAGTGGAATTTGGCAATGTAGAGACAACATTTTGGGGTCTGCGATGTAATATACTCTTATTCTTCGAAAAGAGTAAATAATTTAACAAAAGACTTAACTGTTTTTGATGGAAGATAAATAAAGCTTGAATTTTCTTATCACATATTCATAGACTGAATATATCAGAGAGGTGAATGATGACTCAACTAAAGATTATCATTGGGACATAGGGGTATGAGCAGCTCAGACCTAAGATATTTGCAATTTTTGTAAACAATAAAAATATTTTCTTTTTATTATTCTTAAAAACTTTACAGCATACGCTTTTGTTTTGCTTCCTACGAGATCACCATGTTGACTTGGTAGGTCGGATGTGCTTGCTGGTTTTTATTATGTGTCTATGATTACAAGCCATCACCGAAGTATTTGTTAATTAAAATAAAAAACCGACATCAAATGTTCTAAGGAATTTGCCCGTAGATTAAGGAAATTGAGAGAGTAAATACGATAAAATAAGTTGCAGGAAACTGGCAAAGACGAAGGTTTCGTTCCATTTGAATTGGATTGGGGCTACGCTCGTAAATTCACACGGATTGCGTGTGTGCATGATGGCAGAAATGTATGTGTCCGTTTTCACTGACAACTCACACACTTGCAGTCTGGCTCACACCCGTACCAATCTGAAAGAAAAGTCTGTGCGTGTGTGTGTGTGCGTGAGTGTGTGTCTTTGTGTATTTATTTATATAGCTCACGTTGTGTAGCCGTCAAAATATTCACCGTGTGTGGTTACCATTCACAATTTTTTTGTTTTTGTTTTTTTTTTCATTTTACTTCCTTTTTTCAGGGATTTGTTGTAAATGTTGTTGTTGTTGTTAATGCCGTTTATTTATTTTGTTTCTGGCATGAAAATAAATGCGTTTAATAGCGGAAGTTTATGCCTCGTAAAAAGAAGTTAATTAGCTTTCTCAAGTATGAAATGTGTTTTGTGTCAAAATCTTGGCTTCCGACTTTCCGCACAGCGCTTTCATCGGCTTTGTCAGGCATATAAGGTTCTTTCACTGGAAATTTGAAATTAATAAATTACTCATACGTACCGTTACCCTTCAAGTGGAGCTGAACTAGGGCTGCAATTAGTGTCAAATTATTCAAATTTAACCTGCTTCTGCTTCTGTTTATATTTCGTTTGCAGAGTTTAGTATTTTTTATTTTATTTTTTTTTGCTTTTCCAATTTATTCAATTAGAATTTCTGCTTGCATCCCTGGCATCAATGCTTAAACTTGTTCGTCAAAGTTTAAGGCGAAACTTTCCTGGAACTGACTCGTGAGTCAACAAAGGCAACATAAATTGAAATTGACTTTAATTTTGATGTCGTTTATGTTGTTTTTGTTGTTGTTGTTGTTGGTGTTGGTGTTTCGGTGCTCCTTTGTTTATTGTTTATTATGTCAATGTTTCAGGTGCATAGAGTGTAGGTATGTGTGATTGTCTGTTGGTGATGGGATAAACTAAACGAATGTGTCTAAAAGTCAAATAGCTGAGCCCAACCGCAGTATAACTTGTCTGAGTTATTCCTACCGAAACTGAGGACAAAACACCACAAAGGCAAATATTTACAACAGCACCTTGGGGGCGGTTGTTTGGGACATTCACCAGCCCATCTCAGTCGTCCTCTTCTAACCGTTTTACTTTTCAAAAATTTCTAGGAAAGTTATTCGGTTGTGGGACTCGTGTGAATAGTTTTTCTTTTTGTTTTTGTCACAGAAGTTTGAGTAGTTACGTTTTAAATACAGTAAGCCACAGGGACTGGAAACTTCTTCAAAAGCAAAACTCACCACTGACTGATCCATTTGGTTTCTCTTTGACCACATTTATGAAATGCTCACCCAAAAGACACTAGTCTTTTTTTCCCATCTTCCATAACCCAGCAAACATTGAGTGGGGGAATGTATAATTTTTTGATGTAAAAAAGTTGACAACATTTTAGAAATATTTGCCACACTCAGCTCTTTATTTTACATAGTTTTCAATTGCAAAATGCAATCCAATCAGAAAGTATAATTTAAAATAATTTTCTAACTGAAAGAGTGTATATCTTAGCTAAGTAATGAAAGGAATTTGGCCACTCTCAGATATATTTATTTTAGGTAAAGCTTACTGACTTTTACTTCTGCAAAGCCACAAGACTTGTAGCTGTTGAAAGAAGAGAGAAAAAAAATGTAAGCGGCTTAAAATAGTCACCCAACTGGGAATACTAGTGCGCTCGCGTGTGTTCGCCCATTTGCGCAAATATTTGTGCAGATAACGAAAGTAATACAACAGCTCTCGAACTGGGCAAATCCACTACTCGCACATATTAATGCGTATGTAAGTGTAGCTTTGGTCAAATGTATTTGAAATCGAACCGAGAATTGTACGAGTCGAAAGTGAAGTGCTGAGGGCTTACTGATTTTTGATGTTGCCACTGCCAGTGCCAGTGCCATTTCCAGAGCCAGTGGCAATTTTGGTAGTTGTTTTGTTCTGCTACTTTTTGATGCTGTCACTGATATTGTTGACAATTTACTTTGTAGCGGTAATTGACCCTAATGCTGTTGCTTGGCTGCTGCTTGCTTGTTGCTGCTTTCGAATTTTAAATCAATATTGTTTTTTTTTTTTTTTTTTGACAACGAAATTCAATTTTCCGAAAACACACACACATGCGCAGCCAGCCAACCATTTAAATGTGTATTGTCTGTTTGTGATACGTGTTTTGAAGCCAGCAACTACTGTCAAAAACACACACACATACACACACACTCGCCAAAAACAATCCCAACAGCCTAACTCGGCTTTTGGCCCAACTAACTCAACTCTACGGGAACTCTCACTCCCCCCCTAGGACATATGCAAGTTTGGCGAAAAATGTCAAAAGACACGTTTCAGTGTTTTGTTTTTTTTTTTTTGCATGTCATATATACAAGAGCAACAACAACAACAACAATACTCAAGTTTCAACATTTTCACTCTTTCGAGGCAAGTTGGCCCTCGGCCCGCCTCGCTTTTCACAAAATTTCAGTGTCCGTTCTCAGTTGCACGGTTTTCGCTATATCCCCATCTACTTTAGTTGCTTCTTTTTTTTGTAGAGGCATAACAACTACGTGACTATCATCAAACATTTACTTTTACCATAAATGTCAGCAAACCCAAAATAAAAGTAATAATAATAACAATAAAAAAAGCGAGGAAAGAAAAAAATTCTTGTCAGACAAAAAAGGGCTTAAGGAAGTTTATACACTCTTTTTATCAGGGCTTTTCTTGTTGGATATACAGAATAGAAAAAAAATAATAATATATGAGCTTGGCTAGAGTTTATCACATAAATTTTTGTATCAACTTTAAATAATCTTTTGCTTTGAGAATATTTAGAGAGTTTTCGATGGACTAGAATTTTTAAAGAATTCCAATTATATGCCCAAAAAAGAGCAGCTAAAAATTTTATATATTTTTATAAAAATAAAATAAAAAAAAAATGTAAGCAAAAAAAAATTGTTTCCAAGTAGCCAGCAGGAGGGCACGTGGCTCTGGACAAATGAATTTGAAGCAGCAATTTTAAGCAGCTCAAAGGCAAATTGAAATGAAAGCTACTAGTCACGAAATAGAATAGAATGAAATGAAGCACTCGTAAAAAATGTATACACACACACAGACATACACATAAAAACAATAACAATAAAAATAATAAGGAAAGGAGGAGAGAGAAGAAAAAAAGAGAGAAAAGTTTTTAGCATCGCTTTTCATTTGGATAAAGTTTTGCCGAAAACCAAATTGTCTAATCTGAAGGCAATTCAATTACATTAATTTTCAATTTGTGCTTGCGAAAATATTTAAATTTGCCAGCTGAATTCGTCCGGGAGTGAGGTGGAAAGCAAAACAGAGAGAGGAAACATAACAAAGGAAGAACAAACATGGCCACAAATCGATTTGTGGCCAAACAAAATTGCCATCAAGGAATGCCCACTAAACCAACCAAAAGCACATATACACACACATTCATATCTTGAGTACACCTATAACACACACGCACTGAAAGATAGACTCCATATCCATTTCGATTGCATTGTTTCAGTGCAATCGTCTGTGGCTAATCTGCTGCTATTTGCTCTTAGTCTGCAAAAAGATACAGCGAGAGCAGCCGAGGGTGGAGGCGGAGATATAGAAAATCCACGCCCACACACAAGTTTAAAGAATTGTAGAGATTTGCAGATATATTTGAATGTGCTGCTCGATGGCACAAAAAAAAAAAAAGAAAAAGTCTCGGTTAGACGGGGGAACCTGGCTGTCTGGCTTTTGTGTGACTCACATTCAACCAGTCGGCCCATAAATTAGGCAGTCCCATTGTCGACTCTGGCGACCCAAGCAAAGTTGGCTGCGGAAGGGCTCCGTGTAGTCGTTGTAGTCGTTGATGCTGCCGTGCTAAGTGCTTCAAATGTTCTCTCATGACTTTGGTTCTGGCCGGAGCTGCATTGTATTTACCAAGATTTATTTATGCTTCACACTTTTATATGCCAGACACACATACACTGGTGCACACGGCGGCGTCGACATTTTATAATGCTAAGCCACATCGCACTTTTCACGCGATTTGCGCCCTTCCAATTGCCAATACAAGTTTCCTTCGATAAGACAGGGCTTTGATTCTTCTTTTCTCTCATTTATTATATACGATATTCATCCATCTACATTAAAGTTTTCGATTTTGGATTTTTCAATAAAGAAGAAACAAAAAGGATTACACAGAAATTGTATTTACCAAATATTTGTCAGGATCTAAATGAAAATAAATTTCTATAGCAAAAATTTGTTTTTAATAAACTATGAAATTTTATTAAAACCTCAGTCTTAGGTTTTATTTTTATGTGGAAAAAGTTTATGGATTTCTGAAAAAAATATATATACATATATTTTTCACCCAATTTAAGAATTCTTATAATTTTAGTCAGTTCGCTCTCCATTCTCTCTGGATTCCATTTTAATCAGCGTTTTATTTATAATCAAGGAAAATGCCCTAGTTTTGTTAATCTCTGTGGAATTTCTTTCATATTCACCCTGACTAACCAAAAAGAGTATTAAAGCTGTTCCCCTTGCACTAACTCACTGGCTTGACTCCTTTGGCCAGAGTAAATATTTTCATTTTCTATAAAATTTTGTAACAAAATGTGTAAAGTGTTTTTTTACAACTTTGGTAACTGTTTGCCTGGTTCTATTCATTCTTCCATTTTTGGTAAAATACTTTGCTCTAGTTGCAAGAGAAAAGCGCAAACCTCACTCTCTCAATCTGAATGCAGAGCAATTAACACTAAACAACTTGGTTGAGGAGGGTCGGGAAGGGGCAAAGTTTGTGTGAGGGTGGCTCTTAACTTTTGGGCTGGGATCTGTTTGTGTATTATTGTCGAGTCTATTGAAAGAGTCAAACAAAAATATTCGATTCTCACATGGTCTGCCATGATGACAACAGCCAGGCTAAGTAATTTTTATGGCAAGTGCGGAAGCAATAAGGGAAGAGATTGTCAAAGAGAGCCCAAGAGGGTATGGGAATAGACAAGGCAGGCTGCTTCAATTTATGTTGGCCAAATGTTAATTAAAAATACCAGCCACAACTGCAAAGCTTGACTGGGACAGGCACAAAAGTTCTATAATTTCAGTTTTGCCTGAGTTGCTTGACATTTTGCAGCTCGCACCGAAACAGACAGGGCGACGACTCAAAAGATGAAGAGGCAGACTCGGATAGAGCGGAAGAGCGGAATACCCAAAACCATTGCCAATAGAACTTACTTAAGTGTGTTGGTGTCTGTGTCTGTGTAAGTGTGTATGTGTAAGTTCATAAATTCAAAGAGTCTTCACACACACCGAGACACGTCTCCGTTAAAAACCTTGCCTTCCATCAAAAGTCAACCCGAAATGCCCCCTCGCCTTCATATCTGTGGAAATTACCCACATATACAAATATGAAGTGCATATGAGCATTCAGGTGAAGCTTCCTAGGCCTGGGTGTCGGAAATGAACTTACCAAGTTTGCCCAGCTTGGCCAGCTGCTGGCACAAAAGTCAAACACATGCAAACATTTCCGCAAAAAGCAGCGGGCTCAGAAAAAAATACTAGACTGACATAAAGCTTACAAAAAAAAAAAAAAATGGAGAAGGAAAAACCTTCGTTCATTTTTGTTGTTTGGAAAAATTTGCTCGCACACACATGTTTTTTTTTTTTCTTTTTTAATTACACTGCACTTTTGCACTTCAAGTGCAGGTGGGTCACAGGTGACAGTTCGGGTAGTTGTAGCAGTTTCAGCAGCAGAAGCAGCTGTTTGAGGGGCAACTCATACATGCCACGCTGCACAAATACAAAAAAATAAAAGCGAAATCTGCTTACACACAGAGAAAGACTGAGAGAGAGATAAAAGGCAAAGGGGCTATGTGGTGGCTTGCGTGTGTGTTTGGTTCAACCTTGGATTTCTTTTTAGGCCCTGATTTGATTTAGTTTGGATTTAAAAACCTTAAAGTCGCCACTAAAACGAAGAAAAATATCGCGGTCTTCTAATATAAATTCATTTATTTTCTCTTTGGGGAGAAATAAAAAAATATATATGTGTCTGTCTCAGTTTTTTTTTTTTTTTATTATGGCCTTTTCTGTTTAATGAGCACACCTGTGACTCACTTTAAATTCATTCCCGGCCAAAGCCGCATTTTCGTCAGTTCATCTGATTTTTCTTTGTGCTGTTGTCCACTGTTCCTTCTGTGCTCTCCTTGGCCAGTCTGTCCCTTCTGGTTGTTGGTATATTTTTCTTAATTTTTCAACGGTTTATTTTGATGAGAAGTCATTTATTTTCATTGCCCTTTGCGTTTCGTATTATTTAAATGAATTTAAGCAGCAAATTTTTGCCAGACTTTTTTTTTGCATTGTTGTTGCTGTTTATTTTTTTCTTCATCTTCTGCTCATTTTCTACATGTTTCTTCTCACTGTTGCCGCTGTTGTTTTTGTTGTTGTTATTATATCCGGTATCCCTTGTTAGTTTACAAATTGTAGGGACAGCAGCTGAAATGTTTTTTCCATTTGCCTAAGTAAAAACGAAAAAAAATGAGTGTTCCTTGGTGGCCATTTTTGATTAAAATAAGGAAAGGAATTTTATGCTGAAAATTTTCCCTCCAAGGGTCAGTAACAAAAATAACTTCCATTCGCTTGCTTATTTTTATGGCCTTAAAGACTTCTCTTAAATACTTATAGGAAAATTAACACACTTGTTTCACAACTCCAGGATCAATTGGCCTCATACTGATTTCGAAATAAAAAAAAGAACCCATCACTCTACTCGGTAACTAACCCGATTATTATGCATTATTCAAGCCAAACGCAACACCAACAACAATAGCAAAATCAGCTAGCACCCAGCTTAACAAACACTCTCTAAATACAAATAAACCTTGAAACTTGACGCCATTCACAACACCTTACGATTGCGAAAGGTAAACAACACTTGACTGTCATAGCAGACTGTGCCACAGCATCCGAGTAGAGAAATCCAAACGAATTGGGTTCCGTCTGGCAGCGGAGAGATGAGGCTGAGAGTTGATATAAAAATAGTTTGCAATTGCAATCAGTTGGTGTATTTTACCAAAGAATGCACAATATTTTACAAGAGTTGCATTTTAAGTTCGTAGATAAGCAACAAAATTTATATTGAACAAATACAGTCATTGAGAGCTGTCTCAAGTGTACTGGTCAACTGTTTATCTAAGGAATGCCATTTGATTTATGTCGAACAAAATAAAAATATATTTATCTATCAATTACACAAGCACTGAGTGTGAACATAGCAGCCTTTTGATTTGCCTTCAAATCAAAAAAGGATCAAAGACTAATTGGTTGTTCAGGAGAAACACTGAAAGGCTTTGTCCAGAGCACTAATTAAAGGTAAATTTCAACACACCTGGTTAGATTAATTATCGGAATCACAGCTTGCAAATGAATACATATTTGTATTTAAAAATATTAAAAAAAAACACACACACACATTTCAATTGATTGACTAATGAATAACTCAAATGATCTGAAATAATTATAAGCAATTTTCTAAAAAAAAAAACGCAAATAAATAAATAAATGAAATCTGTTCTGAAAACGAAGTATTTCATTTCGTAAAAAAAATTCTATGAACCAATCGAATGTTTATACGAAATCAATTCATATGTTTATACCCTGCAATTGAAAGAAACATAGGGTATATGAATTCTGTTTAGAGAGACTTATAATTTACTTAAATAAAGACAAGGACAAGTCAACAAGGACTTATCCATTAGAAAGCAACTTAACCAAGCTAATCAATGGAACTTAAGTCCTATGAAGAGGGTATCTTAAAGTCGGTTATGCCCAGGTTTTAAAAATAATTTTTATTGGTTCTTGAAAGTTACCATTATTTGTAGCTCAATGGCAATTGCGGGGGTACGCAGAGATTGAAAGAGGTCACCGTATAAATCAGGGCAATAATATGAAATACCAAAATATTATACAACAAAGGCAACCGATTACAAAGCCAGCCATATGGCATGACATATATACTCTTGCTTTGCTCTACTAATAAAATCCGATATGTAGTTTTGAACTGTATTGAATTGCGATTTGTGTAGAAATTTCAGTTTTCCAGTATTGAATGCCAACCAGTGGCATGTTTAGTATGCGTTAACAATAGCATTGCACTGAAGCAGAGAATTGAATATGAAATAGAACTGATATATCTTCATCTAGTAGAGTATTCCGGCTCAATGGCAATGACAGCGGGTACAGTCAGACAACCTTTGATAGACTTCTTTATTGTTTTTTTTTTTTGTTTTTTTTTCTTTTTTGCCTTGTTCTTGTTCATCCTTTTCTCGTTGTCTGCAATTGCGTGTACCCAAGAAAGCAATGATAGAAATGCATTAGTAAATTGAAAGCAAATACTTTGTACCATTGCTGCGACGAGTATTATAGATGGAGCCACCAACTCGGCAGAGAGGTACATACATATATGTTAAGCCAAAGACAGAAGGCGACATAAATAAACAAGCACAGACACGCACATTCATGTATGTCATCCGAAAAAGAGAGATTCACTCGATTTACTATTTGCAAATGAAGGCAAAGTACTTCAATCGAATCCTTTCATTTGCCTCTTCCTTTGCCTACAGAAAAGGAAGATTATACAAAATAGCAGAACTCACGCAATCTAAATGATGATATAACTAATGAATGTGTGTGATATTCTTAATGTTTGGAATAATGATTCAAATATACTGAGCTAGCAATTAATTCCCCTCCTTCAGATTATTGTGAAAAACTCTAATTTGATATTTGTAGGATTACCATTTTAATTATCTAGCGTGTCAGTTATATCGTTTAAATTCCTGGAAAGTAAGCCCATTGATATGACACTTTTAAACTTGGCTCTTCAATTTTCTGCTGCTTTTAATTCTAACTTGTTTTTAAACAAAAGTTTCGAGAATACTTATTTAGTCAAGTGTTCATAATGTTTTACAAAAAAAAAAAAAGAGAAGAAAAAAAAACGAAGAAATAAAGAAGACCCAAACTGTCAAACTTAACACTTTTCTATTAAAAATGAGTGGCAAGCAAAAAGGAGCAGAAGAAGAAAAAAAAAATTGCTAACAGCGAAAATTAATCAAGCATGAAAAAGTGTTCTCAAAGTATTTTCTTTTTTTTTCACTGGTTCGCCATTTAATATTTTTGTCGTGCGTGGCAGAGATCTCGAGAAAAAGTACCAAAGACCATCCATCTGTCCGTCCATTCAACCGTGCACTCATTCATTCATCCAAACATTGACTTGACCATTTTGTGTGTGCTGAAAGTTGTTTGCTTGTTACTTACAATTAGGCGCACGAGTCAGCAGAAAGCCACACCAACCAAAAGCAAAATAAAAAAAATATATCGGGTCTAAAGAGAGGGAAGGACAGAGCCGGAGGATGAATTAGTGGTGAGGGGAAAATGTTGAAAAGCAGTAAGTATAAACTAAATGACCCAGCTTCGTGATGGGTCATTTTCCAAGCAGACACATTTACAGAGCCGAGGGAGAGAAAATGACAAAATTGTAGACGGAATACACTGAGAGAGAGGGCGAAGGAGAGTGAGAGAACATTTGGCTAAGAAGGAAATTGAAGGCAAAGACATTTGCTTGGACATGGGTTGAGAGTTGTTTTTGGCATGACTTGACCAAGCCAAAGTCATTTCATAAATGTTGCGCAAACTTGCCAATTAAATGAAATGAATTGATAAATTGTATTTGGTAATCTCTAAAAGATAAATCAATTCAGTCATTTCAATAGGAACTCAAATAATTATTGTAGAATTCCTTTATTCGATTTTTTCAAAACTATTAGCCCAGTGTTGAACTATAGAAACATTTAACTTAATATCACAGATATGTATTAACTGGATGGTTCAATTTCCGTTCGATTCAATAAAATGGCCCGTAACAAAAGCAATTCAAAATGGCCAAAGAATCAAAGAAAAGTCAAAATAAAAATGTCACAGCAGGACACAAACTGTACCGGCAATGATGTGAGAGAGGGTGTAAAATTTATGTCCTTGACAGCTAACAAAAATAATTGGGCAGGAAACCTTTGATTCTGAAAGACTACGAAATACTCTGAAATAATCTCAACATTCGGAATTTGTATGAAATTCAACAATTCAGTATTTCTACAAATAAATTATTATCGGGCTTTATATAAAGGATATAAGATTTTGGATTTTTTTAGTAGTTCATAAGATCAATAGGTTTTCAATAATTCTGCTCATCTGACTGTACTTTTCTAAATATTATCTTGAAGAAATTTTAATCTGAGATTATTTATAGGCTTTATCAGGGGATATAAGATCCTTGAACTTTGAACAAAACGTGAGTCTAACCTCGGACAATATTGTAATCATTTGATTCCACTATTCCGATCTATCATAGCTCCATTCCAGGGGTTTAAATAAATTAATTTCTGAAACTTTACTAATTTATTGCTTTCTTAAATGAATTTTAATCTGCCATTATTTATATTAGCGGATGTAGGATCCTTATACTTTGATCAGAGCATAGTAGCTAACTCATATGAGACTCCGCTTCATAGTAGTCCGTTCAATCTTGGACCATATTAAAAACATCTGATTCTACTATTCTGATCTATCATTTTTTAATCCTGAGGCTTAAATAAACTCTTATTTGAAACTGGACTGAGGATCCCTGGTTGCTTTCTCTGTGATGAAAAATCAAAACCCATCATTCTTTATTCAGTCGTCTGGGAAGGGTATAAAAATCAAAAGCCCAAGCAAATTATTCAAATTGCAAGTTAAAACAGAATACAAAAATTTATGCGTATGCGTGTGAGTGTGTGTGTGTGTGTGTGTGAGCCAAAAGACAAATTTCCATTTTCAGTTATTGTATTTTGTGTATGTATATGTATTTGTGCTCCATTTAGTGATTTAAATTTGCACAAGAAGAGGAAAGCATTCTTCTAAAAAGGTTCGAACAATTTGTAAGGAACCAAAGAAGCATAACGGCCACAAACTCAGAGAGAGTCTCCGCTGTTATTGAAAATGTTAAAATATAAATCTTTTTAGCTTTTCGTTGTGTGTGAGTGAGTGAGTGTGTGTGTGTGTGTGATGCAGACGTGTTTGGCATTTTGCAGTGGAGTCGGCAAACAACAAACAAGAGCAAAATAAAAGAATAAAATTGAATGATTTCATGCAGCGAGAAAAGCACAGAAGAAGAATAAAAAAGTTCTTCATCCAACTTTGGTCTATTCAACGATGTGGGCTCGGGAACTACCCTATTATATTTTATGCATATAATAGCAACAACAACAACAACAACAGCAAAACACTACTCGTCGCCATAAAAGGCCAAAATGATGGGCGTGAAGGCTTTGAAAGGAAGACGAGATTTCTTGGTTGGTCGGAAGGTTGCTTTGTTGAATGGTCGGTCGCTTGGTCGTTTGGTCGGCCGTCGAAGGGGGGTATGTGGGGAAGAGAGGTGTACCTCTCTAACTTGCTGTCTGGATGAACTGTTGGCTGGCTGACTAGCTCGAGGTTGTTTGCGTTATTTTCATGTTATTTACACAAAATTGCGCCTGAGGTCATTCTGGTAGCTGTCATTGAAGGTGTTAAAGTTCAAATTGTGGCGTTTTATGAGTGCGCCCACTCCACTCTACTGCCGGACGGCTTATGTGTGAGTATGAGTGTGAATAAAAGTATTAAAATAAAAACGACCATGGCTCTGAGCTTTTTAGGCGATAGATGTGGGCGGTGCCATGGGTATGAGGAGAGTGGGTAATTTTGTGTGTGTGTGTGCCCGACATGATTGCAAAAGCACAAAAGCATATTAAGATAAAAAACTTGAGACTTTTACTTTCTCCACCTCACTCACTCTCTCTCTCTCTCTCTCTCTCTCTCTCTCTTTCTCTGTGTCTTTTGTATATATCAGACTTCCAGTCTATGCAAAATAGTTTCTTTTGCCACAGGCAACACAGAAAGCAATGTAAGTAAATTTATGCAGCTGCTTTTTAAGACGCCGGTTAAAAGGAACTTCTAATTTGGCTGAGCCTTTTATGTATTAAAGTTGCCAGAGCTGGGAAATCTTTAAAAAAAAAACTTTTGCATTTTCTCTGAAACTTGAAATAATGTGTGGAATGGCAAAACTTTTGCAACTTAACGAGGAAAGTCTTAAATTGGTAAAAGGGTTTGCCAAGATGCCTTTGTATTCTACATCATCACTTAATCAGGAACGGTAATCAGTCTAGGGTTATCTGCGTAGGCAAGGGCAAATTCATTTTAATATCAAATGTATATATTTTTCTCTGCCACATTTCCATGAGTTTTTCTAGGTTAATCAAAAACTCTGAGTGCTCAACAAAATCTTTTGTTGGTCTTTTAGAATCCAAAAAAAATGTGTATGTTCTTACGAAAATTTTCGCACTATCGGGTCTTTCCGATAAATGTGAAACTTATATTTAAAAAAATTACATATACCAAGTATCATGGGAATAGATGGATCCGCTCGTTTCCGAATTATGTAAAACTTATACATATTCAAAAAAAGGACATATACCAAATATCATGGGAATAGATGGATCAATAACTTAACTTGATATACTCACCAAACTTTTGGCGATGCTCACAAGATTTTTTTCCCCCCAAAAAGAGTATGCAAATAAATTAAGTTCTCTTCTATGTATTTTATAGAAGTATTATTTGCTAGAGCTGCAAACTTTGTTACCTTTCAATTTAAGCTTGGTATTCGATATTGCTAGCTATAAATTCTCACTAAAGAAGAGGATGAAAAAAAATCGTGGTTCAAATCAAGGTTTTCACTCGTTCTGCACAATTCCACGTGCTCAGCATAAAGTCAAAAGCTTTATAAAATGCATTTCCACACACACACAAAGACACAAGCACACGGATGCATTCGTTTTCACACACACACACACATGGACAGCTGTTATATCACTTGGATACGGTAGTTTTCTTGACTTTGAAATGCATTTTCAAATGTCAGTTTTGGCAGCTGACAAACAAATATAGGAATTGAGCGGAATTTTCCACCTGTAACATTTCCTGAAATTTTGCACAAAATTGTGGCTATCTTTTGATAGCGTGGCTGGCATAGCTGGCATGGCTGGCATTGCTGGTTTTTGTATCCGCCCGCAATCTGGCCATCAGCATCAGCAGCACATAACGTTTACCAATACGCCCACAAATAAGGGCAAACTGCAACCACAATATATACATATACATATATGTACAAGCACTCATACACTCATGCCAATGGTTGAGCAGTCAACTTTAAATGGCCAATTAATGTGGCCAGTCAAGTTTATAATTCAATATGTGCACATGAATGCATTGACTTTTCCAATGCATCCAAATATGTCTTTGCCTTTTTTTTACTATAAATAATCCAAAATGATCTGTAACAAGCTGAGATTGTTATCGAGAGGTTTCGACTTTCATGGAAAATTAAGATATTTTCCACCTCCTCTTTAATTGCTTCAAATTTTAATAATAGATTAATTTATCTTATTGGTTAGCAACAGAAAATTACAAATCAAAGCCAAAGCGAAACTTATGAATTAAGAATTTAAATTGAATTAAATTTGAATTTGAGCCTACACGCATTCATTCCTTTTGTAAGATACTCATATTTCCAGTAATTTTCTTATCCTTTATAAGCTTTCAATTAAGTGTCAATTCAATTTGTCATTTAATACAAGAAATGAAAAGCTTTAATCACACACAAGAAGCTTTTTGCCGGTGGCAAAAAGTGACTTGGATTTTTAATGGCTCCTCCATTAATTTAAGCTGACTCGTTGTCATGGCAACCATAGCAGAACATTTATTTGATCAAGTTTCCCATAATTATACTTACCTTTTGGCGTACACAAATTACCATACGACGATTTGCCTGTATTGGTGTTCCGTTTGCAAAATGTCCAAGAATATAATTACACCCTATCGAAAGCATATCGCCGACAAAGTCAAGTTGCTTACATAATTGCTCGCCAAACAGAGTGGAGGTGGAAAATGTGCGGGAGAAAGAGGAATGGAATAACAAAGAAGGGAATTTGTTTTTTTCTTTTTCTCTTCCCTTGAAAATTGTTGGACTTTTTTGCAGGTATACTGAGTTCGTGTGAGAAAATATTTAAATTTAAATGAATCAACAAATCAGAAATTTATAGTGTTCCTGGGACTATCGAAATGAGCTGGAATAAAAAAAAGTATATTTAATAACATTTCAGAAATATGATTGAATGCTGCTTAGAGTATATTTCAGTCGGCAATTATGGCAATTGGGTATAGGTTTCCTTGCCCTTGAATGTAAGCCAGTCAATATGCCAGTCGATATGTATTTACTTTCAATTTTCAACAAAAAATCATTTATTATAATCAAAGAAAGCGAAAAAAATAAAGAAGGCAAAATGAAAAAAGAAAAAAAAAAAAAGAAAGAAGTCGAAGAAAACCCCAAAACATGCCACAATGGAGAGTTGGACCTTGGAGGGAATGCGGGACGCGAAAATCCAAAGCCACGAGACAAAAAACAGTACAGCATATAAAGAGGGACTGAAAAGTATACAGACACACACAGACATACGCACACAGAGACAGACAAGTGGCAGACACATTTACTCTTATCACTTAGGCAGCATTCGTGTTCAATTTTCATTTACAATGGTGTTTGTTGCCTTGTTGCCGGAGTTATCATTATAACACAACATAGCGGCAGCAACAGCAGAAGAAACAACAAACTACAACAACATAAGGAAAAGAAATATAAACAAAAAAGTAAGGAAACCAAAGGCAAACATTGCCAAGGCAACCCAAGCCGAGTCAAGTCAAACCCACACACACACACTCGCGCGCACAGGCACAAGAAGCTGAGGCAAAAACACAAATTGTAAAAAAAAAGAAACAAAACAAAAAAAGAAAAAAAAAACAAAAATTTCTTGTTAACAAATTGCAAAACATTTGCTTTGAAGACAAATTACTCGTGGTAAAACAAATTGCTTTGCCTTCTTCCCTTTTGCTCTATTGGACTGGAGGGAGATCTCTTCTCTCTCTCTCTCTCTCTCTCTCTCACTTTCGTCTTCTTCTCTGCTCCTTGGTTACTTTTTATATAGAAAATCCTTGGCTGGATTTCAATTTTGATATATTGAACGCAAATTTATGCACAACAAGTTTTCCAATTACTTTTGATTCTTTAGTGTGTGTGTGAGGTTTCCTTTTTATTTATTTTCTTTTTGCCTTCCTGTAAATCAAGTGAAAAATTAAGTACCCAACAGTCACTTAGCTGCCACATTCATATGCACACACACACACACACACACATTGTTAACCTGAACTTAACACAGACTTAAGCAAACATACACACACACACACACACATTCATTCATAATTACATGTATGAGTGGGCCCCAGGTTCCACATAATTAGCCATTCCTGGTCTCTCAAACTGAGAACCTTCTAAGCCAGATACAAACAGACCAGCAGACCTTGCGAACGATCCAAAACCAGACTATATCTATTACATCGGATTAAAGCGTTGCAGGCTAATTAAGTCAATTAAATGTGCTTCAGATGTCTGATCCTCGGCTCTGCTTTGTATGTGTGTGTGTGTAGTGTGTGGGCATACTCTAATATTGTCTTCTGTGTGCTGGCTTCTACCTTAGTGGTCTGGCCAAGGCTCACGACCCCTGGTGTTGACGGCTTAAGCGGTGCAATTTTCACAAGGCATACTCCTATTGAGAGTAAGCCGGCAGATAATTAAACTGCAATCAAAGCATTTCCAACACATTTTAAGGCGCCTGGGAAAGCCGAAACCTGCACTATGTGAGAGGGTGTGTCTGTGAGAGGCTATAGCTTGTCTAAGCCAAGCGAATGTTTTGAATGCTTGATGCTATAAAAACAGGCTAAGCCCGGTATAAACACAAAGTACGAAAATACCCCATGTATGCCAGAAATTTTATCAAAGACTGCCCGGGATGGCGAGGGTGAGCGGTTCCGCTCTCAAGAAGCCATAGTCAAAATAACGCCCCAGAGTTAGTCTGGTAAATATTTGAATGCATTGCCAACATTTGGCAACTGACAGCAGCGACAATGACTTCCGCCACACACACACACACAGAGAGAGAGGGAAAAGAAGCATTACATGCAGAATCCTTTCACCAGGGCTGCAGCATAATCTTTTGATAGTTGGGAGTTGAACAAATAAAAGAATTATTAAAAAATAAAAAAATAGATTTACTAATCAATAAATAAATAAACTTTTTTTTCTAGTTCACTTTAAATAAATTTTCTAAAGAAAATAAAATGTCAACCACATAAACTAGTTCGATTCCCCAGCTTCAACAGCTTCGAACATTCCAACAAAAAGTTTGAAGCTTACTAGAAATTGCATTTACAATATTTGATTAAGAAATATCTAAACTAGTTATGGATATTTTGTTAAATATTTTTGTTCACATTTCAAATCAAAGGAATTTCAATTAAAAATTCCTTAAAACACGCTTGTCAAAAGTATTTCAACATTTTCAAGTGGAATTTGAATTTCAACTTTTGAGCTCGCCTTCACTTCGAAGTGTCATCCCCTGTGATGCACCCCTGGCAGTCACGCCCACCGTGTTGTAGTTAACTTGGGGGCCAAGCTTAGGCGCCACCAAACTAACTTAATTGAAAATGTAAGCGAAAACCAAAGTCCCGACAGTAAGCCAACACTTGCACTGCCATTACAGCCACCAAACCAAACCTATTCCTGCCTTTCTTCTGGTCGGTGTTTTTTTTTCGGTGTTGGCACCGAGTCTGTTTTTCTTGTTGGCCATTAACAAACTTGCATTCCGAAGCCAAGCCATTTACACAATTTGGCCATCAGTTTACCAGCTCAAACGACCGTGACTCGATGATTGTTGCTGCCGTTCTTGCCATTAGAGGGTGTACGTGGGGGGTTGGTGGTAGCGGAAAGGGATGACAGAGCTTGTGTCCACGAAATGCAATTCAACGGTAGCGCATTTGTTTATGGAAATTTTGCGGTCAAGCCAACGTCTATAATTGCATTGTGGCAGCCATGGCGTATGAGTAACTTCCAGCATAGTGAATGAAAAAATCATAACTGCGAACAGCAAAAAAAAAAAACAAAGAGGAAAAACACAATTCCAACAAATTCCCAACTATTTTTCAGAATTTGTACGTTTATTGCTGAGTTCCATGTGTATTTCCATTATCATGATCGTCGTTTTTGCTTGGTTATTATTTTTGCAATTGGTTGCAAGCATTCAAAATAGAAACCGCACGAACCGCAGTACCGAGTGGATTTGATGATTTCGAATGTTCTCGGTTGCCATTGGTTGCTTTTTGGCCACAGGCTACTAACTAGGTGTTGCCTAGTGACAACTGTGTCCGCTTTGTGATATTAGCCATATCCAATTTGGAGACAAGCAAACGCTTTAAAATAGTTCAGCTCAAGGTCTGATAATTTTCCAGGTGATGAACACGTATTGGGTCCATCAACTTTAGCATGCTTGAGCATGCACATAAATTTACCGTTAAGTGATCTATTAAATGCCTCTTGCGGTGGTCTCGACGTAAGAGTGCGGTGACGAAACCACATGAAAACCACCTAAATAAACAAGAGTATCATGCTAGGCAATCAGTAGACATCAACGCTATCGCCATCGCCATCACCATCTGGCCAAGCCATCCATCAGATTTTGGCCAAAGCTTTGTTTACAATACACAAAAGTAGGGAGTATGATAAGGCAGGCTTTTGTTTGGCTTTCCTTGAACACTTTAAAGAGATTCTACCACGATTAACAGGAACAAGAGTCTAGGGGAATATAAAACAAACTTGCGTACTTTTCACAGCTTACATTTATGTTTATACTAGATACCCAAGTATCTAGAAGGTGTGTATCTGTGTGTATGTATTGTATATTTAAAGGGTTGGCCAGACAGTTTCAACGAGGCTCCCCAGATAAACCAAACTGGGGAGCTTTCAAAGAATTAAACCTTTGATACACAAGGCATTAATAAGTCAAATCATGTTTGCCTTAGTGGTCTCCTTGCCGAAGGGTCACAATATTTTCAAGTTTCCCTCCATCTTCTTCATCTTCTTCTTCTTGGCTCCTACTTGGCATTTTTGTTTGCTTAAAAATAAAATACCACAGGAGAGAAGCAAAAAATTACATGCCTCAGTGCCTTAACTTGGCTAACTGTGCCCGGCATAATAAAGTCAAAAACGGTTGCCCCCTTACCCACAACATCGTCTGTTCGCCTCAATTGATATCAATGTCCGATATTTGTGAGGGGCAAAATGCGGCAAGCAATGTGACCGCAAAATGCAAATGAGCATATTAGTAAAACAAACCGAAAAATTTGCATAATTTTGTTGCAAAAGTGTTTGGTGGCCAACGACAAAGATGCCTCTCGGTGAGGCAGTCATCTTTTTAGTGCTAAACAATCAACTATTTGCTGGGTTAATTTCTGAAAAGCTCTTGGGGTGAACTCAACAAATTCCCAGGTCTTCCGTCATACATCACAAATCCAGACTCATATAAGCAAAATGAATTTTATATTCATAACCCACATTTCATCTATACAGCAAATATCTTTATATATTTATATATAAATATTATGCACTTATACATTTATTTATACCGTTATATATCGATGTATTCAAAGCACGTTGAAGCTGCAGGTGAGCACGTGCTCTTAGCAAAATTTATTGGCATTTTGTTGCACTCCATGAAATCCGCTTAAGGTTTTAATTTCCCATTCACTTCTCACCTCAAACCATTCACTTGACTTTATGTATTCCAATTGTAGGTGTGTATATATAAAATTATAAAATGCCATCACAGAAAAAGTGAAAAGCTTTAAATCAACAAATTATGAAAATTCCGTCTCTTTCTCTTTTAATCTGAGGAGACAATAATGAGCGAGTAAGAGCATCTGCAAATCTTTAAATATATAAATATGTATTCCAGCTTGCAGCTTTCGAATCGGAAATCTGCTTTAACGGTATTTCAATATCAATTATGACTTGCTTGCTCTCTAGCTGTCAGTCTGCTATTAACATCGGGCTGTCTGGGAATCTAATTGCCTAGCAACCAGTACTTTAATTAGTCGGTCATGCATTAAATGCCGTTTAATAGTGTTGCGTGGTCGAGTGAGATAAAATGATATGGCTATATAAAGAGTACGCACGCAATATGTGCATAATGAATTAATAAAAAAAAAAAATAAATTAAATAAAACAATAAATTATGGAAGAAGACAAGTGTGAAGCGAACAGAGATATTTTCAAGGGTCATCTAAAGTTCAGTTTGACTGCAGTCGTTTCATTTAATTCAAACATTTTTCTCAAGCAGAAAATAGACACATGAGCAAATATTTGGTAAAATCAAATATTCTGACAATTAAGAAAATTGGATTAAATATTTTCTGTTATCTGACCTCAAGAAAGGCAACAGTTGATTTAAGAATTGTGAAGGCTTATTTCACAAGTCGTCAAAAGCCTTTGCGGTTCTCGGATTTACTTTAAGGAGCAACATGAACTGAGATACTCTGCTTTGGGAATTTCTATTTTGTTCTGTTTCCTGCCATTTCCGTCTTTGAGTTTATCTCTATTGTTACTCTGCTGTCATTCATAACAAAATTCAATTTGTCATAATTAGGAAACTTAAGCTGAAATGTAAGAACGAACTCATAAATATGCCCTACATGTATACATTTTTCAATTCATCAGCTCATTTAATAACTGCCACGCGCAGCATCAAGAGTTGGGAGGGAGGAGAGCGGCACAGCCTGGGTCCACCAGACCCACCGTTCTGTCGTTCACTGTAATCAATAAAATATCGTCAATCACAACACAAGTGATAAGGTCGCCACCACTCGCCTGACAGAGGTGGATGTAGTAGGCAAAGCCAGTCAACAGAATGAAAAACCCAGCCTCACCAAATAAAACTCACACAATGTCCCCCACTTTGTCACATGCGCGCCACTTGACTGACATTATTCAGAGGCGCGCCAGGGACCCGACGCTATGAAAAAGGGCCTGTCACAACCGCCGAATGTCACGCGCACACTTTGAGTGGGCCGACTGCTGCAAAACAGGATAGCACCGGTCGATTGTGCAGGAGGACTGGAGGTGGTGTGCTATGGTGGCTGGAACAGGGCTTCGATGGGGGAAGTGAATTGTTCGAAAGGCTTTTATATTGTCGATGCTCGCAAGCATATCCCTTCCAAGCAATGGCAATGCAGGTTAAATTGCAGCTCCCAAAAGAGCCCAAGGGCAGCAGTAGTGGCAGAGGGGTGCGATGCCTTTTATTGTGACATCCGGGGCATCCGGGCCGACAAAATGAGCTGAGCGGTTATTTTAAACGCAATTAAAGGTGAGGCTTATAATCATAATCAGCTATGACAAGCAGCAGCGAAACTTTGACGAAATAATTATGTTTTCATTTAATTAGTTGGCAGTTTTAATGCCATATTAAATAAAAGTATTACCCATTTATCCGCTAACACACACACTCACACACACTCACACACCCTTATTTTAGCTTCTTGTTAAATGATTTTTTTTTTCACAACAATTTAAGCCGGGCTTTAATTTATAACTGAAAAAAAAAACGAAAAAATAAAGGAAAAATGTATAATGTTTTGGCTGTGGGGTTATAAACACTTTGGCGCTGCGTGCCGGAAACTTTTTATGGCCATTATTTAATTTATGGTTGAAATACATTTCAACAGCAAATGCTGAAACGAGACTGGCACCTGTTACACATTCGCACAGCATCACCAGCCACACTGAGGACAACAAAGGCAATTAGATGCCACAGAAAACGAGCAATATCAACACCAAAATAATATCGGCAACAATTCCCCCCACCCCCTCCAAAAGAAAAGTTTAATTTGGAGATACTAAGCCAAACCAAAAATGCTCTTCCCAATTTATTTGCACTTCGATTTGCCTAATCGGTCAGGTGAAAATCTTTTCCAAACGTTTCACCTATCGGCAAAGTTTAAAAGCTAATCAAAAATAATTTTATATTTTGTTCACTTTAATTATTTTCCTCTTCCCCATCTTTCCAAAAGGTGAGAGTATCTTAAAAAGAGGAGGCAAATAATATCAAAGTTTTTTCTGCGCTTGTATGTATGTGTGTGTGTGTGTGTGTGTGTGTGTGTGTGTGTGTGGAGCGGTTAAATGTGTGTTTGGTTTTGAGAAATTGCCTTCAACCTTTCCGTTTGCTTTATCAGTTGATATATGAGCTAATTTATTTATATGTTGTTTTTTTTCTTCTTCTTTATCCACTTAACCTGACACCACTTGAAGTTTTATTGTGCATATGGGTTTTTTTTGTAAGAAAAACTGGTAGAGAATGATTTATAATAAGAAGCTTATGTATTGCATTGAGAACAATTGAAATTATAAGTTGATAAGCTTTTGTGGAAAATTTGCTTTTAATTTAAGTAGCTTTCGAGCCTTGCTTGAGTAAAATTAAATTTATTTCTCTCAGCCCCACTACAAATTCCATTTCATACACAACTTGAGCCCAAGTTCCTCTTTGACGTGTGCAGATATTTTCACCACACCTCAAGTACACCCAAAACCCACACTCACATAAGCATAAAGATGTCAACTGCACAGCTGCAATGGGTGAAAAAAATAAAAAAAAAAACAACAGCAAAATTCAACGAAAATGGAAACTTTTGTTGTGCTCTTAGAATTTAATAAACGCCAAACTCACTCCTCGACAAGCCAGAGTAAATTTCACATTATAAGCAATAAACAGCACAACAACTGGGCCAAGTCGAGTCGAGCTGAACTGAACTGAATTGAAACGTACCGAACTCAACACAAATCAACTGACTTTGAAGGTTGCAAAATTAAAACGAGATTCAATAATATTCGATATCCAGGAATTTGCAATTGACAGACAAAGCAAACTCAGTACAACAAAATATATGGAATGTGTGTGGATGGATTACCGAAAAGTCAAGGCAATTTTAAAAATTTGATAGACAAACTTCAGTTCTCTTCTAAAAAAAGGAAATCTTTGCGTACCACCAAATTGACTGCTGCTGTTTTTCTTTATTTTTTTTCACTTCAAAAACCTAAGCTAAAAATATATATAAATAAGATAAATCAAAAAAATCCCAACGTTATCTTCGGGGTGCCGAAGATTACAGACTCTTTTCGAAGTTGTTTCTGCCGTAAATCACATGAACGGGGTTGGTCAGTTAATAGGGCCGATTTCGATTTGTATGACAGCTATATGATATAGTAATCCGATTTTAATAAAATTTAGCACAAACGCGTATATTTATGTAGAAAACGTGTTGGCCGAGTTTTGAAAAGATCAGTCAATAAATGTGCGAGTTATTCCCTAAACCGATTTAGGTTCGTATGGCAGCTATATGATATAGTAGTCCAATCTTTACGAAATTTGATTTATGTATTAATTGCTATAAAAAACATATGCGTGCTAAATTTGAACAGGATCGGATAATAAATGTGGGAGTTATTGCCTAAACCGATTTAGGTTCGTATGACAGCTATATGATATAGTGGTCCGATCCGACCCATTCAAACTAGTGTACTACCTAGGTAAAAAAGAAGGCTATATACCAAGTTTCAGCAAAATAGCTTTTAAGACGACGGAGTAAATCGCATAGAAACAGACGGACAGACGGACAGACGGACAGACTGACAGACGGACAGACGGACAGACGGACATGGCTATATCGACTCCTCTAGTGATTCTAAGTATTCTAGATGTAACTTTTGTGGGTCTACGATGTTTGGTTCTGTGCGTTACAAACATCAGAGCAAAGTGAATAGACTCCTTTTTCTTCGAAAAGAGTCTAAAAAGAAAAACACTTGGAGCGAACGAAACGAAATCATGGAATTTCATTGTGTTTTGTGATTTGTGTTTATTATTGATTTAACCGTAGCACAAAATTCATTCACATTCATTTTCAATCCCCATCGTTATCCTTATTTCATTCCATTATACTGGGCTATATAGGTATATGTATAAATATAAATATGTATTTGTATAGCCCACCTGAGCCATGTCAATTGATTGCGTTCAGTTCAATTCATTCAAGCAATTTAATATTCATTTGTGCGTGTAAATCACATTTGCACATGCAAATACCAAAATCAACGCGATAATTGATTTGACTGACTACCTGCCAGCCTGAATGTCGGCCTGCTTGGTTTGTTGATTGGTTGGTTGGTTGTTTCGCTGCAAACAACAATAAATAAACCAAGCTAACATTGGCATCGAGCCGAGCCATATGGCCGACAATCTCGTTTTAATCTTGCCAAACTCCAGAGAACATAACAGAAAATGATTTCAACATTTTCATTAAAAGTGCTTAACATGTCACCATTCACTGAACAACAAAATGAAAATGTACAAATGAACCAGAAAGCGAAAGAGAAGACGCATATCGAACGAGTTTTCCGATAGAAGATAACACCAAAACCCCAACTTGCAATAACAATGGCGAGAGAGAGAAATGTTTTCATATCGGAAAACATAAAACTGTATGGATTACATAAAACTATATTTTCAAGCTTCGATGACTCAACATTGCAAAATGGAACATTTTTCAAAATTGATGCGTGTTTTTCCATTATTTTAAACATGATGCCGAGCTCAACTATTTTTTTTAACAATTTTTAAATCTATTCCCTTTCAATGATTCATTTAGTCAAGTCAGCTTAATATGATAGCTTGCAGTTTATAATGATCCTTTTGTTAATCAGATATGATGATATTCATCACGGTTGTAGGCAATTTCAGTTTAAGTAGCTTACCGCTGATATATGCGAATGCATTAAATTTTGACATTATTAATCAATCTGATGTTATGGTAACCTGAACTGGGTAATAAGTATAACCAATTTAATCATAATTTATGGCCTAATGAGCTTAGGGCAAATACACTAAACAATAGCAACCAGCTGACAACGGAAGGTAGTATTTGAGAGACAGAAATTAGGGTGTGCCACAGACAGGGAGATGCAATTTGTGTTGCAATAAATATCAATTTTCAATGTGCATAAAGTGCATCCAAGTAATTTGACATTCTAGTGCAATAGTTGCAATATTCCTTGTACATTTGAGGTTGACAGAAGTTGATGAATTTGCGGTGCAAATGCTTTTGGCATTTCCCTGTTATATTCTGTTAAGCCCGAAATATTTTATTTGCAACACTTTAAGAATAGACTGTGTTTTGGAACTGGTGCGAGGTAGAGTAAATATCACTGACATTTTTGGCATGAAATGATATCATTTATGCCATGAAATTATGCTTGTAATCAGCTGTTGGCAAGAAGAACTGTGACTGCCTTATTGCTTCAGTTATTTGTGTTGGCCATGGCATTATGTATACGCCACGTTATCACTGGCCAAACATAACGTTGCTTATTGAAAATTATGAGCATGTCTCTTCACGACGCTTTATTTTCATTTCCCCAACTTCTACCCCGTCGAAGCAAAGACAAAACAAAACACATTTCATATACATGCCGACATATACATATGTATTAGCTGGCTGGGCTGTGGGTTAAATTTATGATATGCGACACACACTTACACACCCACCCCCACACGCACACATTTTCATTCACTAAAACTCCACTAATTTCCCATGGCTGGATTGTCTGGCAGAGTGCTTCCGTTTTGTGCAGTCTCTCTGTTATGTCGTTCGCTTATTTTTGGCTTATTTATTTGCCTGTATTAAATGTGTTCTTGCCTTTTGCTTGTGCTCTTCTGTTCTGTTTCCTGCTTTATCATTTACAGCCTCAATTTCGTTCCAGCCAACGGTGCCGGCACGAAAAAAAAAATAAGCCATTTAAATATATGCAGGATGGTTTCCTCAACTTTGAGTGTCCATGTTTGTCTGTGTCTGTGTGTGTCTTTGTATTTGTTACAAGATTTGTGTGCAAAATGTCTGGGCAATAGTGGCATTAGCACAGCTAATACGATACCATATAAAGTGTACGACAAACACACCCACTCATCCAGGTAATATTCTTAGTTGGCTGCCTGAACTCTTTCAAAGGGCTTTAAGTCACAGCAACCCTGTAAATTGGACTAAAGTCTTAGCCAGCCCGCATAGAAAAGGAGGAGAGAGAAAAAGGCATGCGATTTGTTGCCGTTGCCTTTGCCCTTTTAGTGTATGCAAAAAGCCACTATAAAATCAATGTCATATTTCCTTTCCTCCATAATATTCTACATGTTCCTGAGTGTGCATAGAAACTGAACGTCTCCGGTGAAGTTCATTCAACTCAATTCCCTCCTAGACTTCCAGATGACCTGCATCTGTATGCAGTTTATTCTTTTAGTTTTTCCTTTCTATTTTTGTTCTCTCTGTCAGTATTTCAGTGGTCGATATCTTTAGCTGTCAGGCCTTAAGCTCAAATTGAATTTCCTTGTTACAAAGTTAGCTTGTTCTGCCAGTCTACACAGTGGTAAAAACACTCAGCAATATTGATTGCTTTTTAATTTTGAAAGATTCCCTGAAAATATTGAAATCTGCAAAACAAAGTTTACTGTGATTTCTGTTAAATATTCTGACACATTTTCTAATCCAAAAAAGTTCATCCTAGAGCCTACTAAACTTTTTCAAGATTGTCTGACCTTTTTATTCACTGCTTCATTAAGATTTCTCTTCTTTTGTTCATAATTTCATTTCCCTATTCAGCCTATCTGTGGGCTCATCTTATATGCCTTGCTGAAATTATAAGAAACAATTTTAAGAATTTCTTCTCATTTCCCTTTTAAGCTTCCAAGAAATTCACCTTGCGAGATTCCAAGGAACACGGCTTTTATTTTTAGCTGGTCAACTAGTCACACTTAAGGAGTCACTCAATCATAAGTTATTGAAGGCACGTGGCCCATGGTGTGGACTGCTTGATCCCTATTGGCCCAAGTAAAATGAGCGACTGTCATACCGGGATGGCCTTTTCGTTTAGCAAGCAATAAACTTTGGCAACTCTTTCAATTTATTTGGCATCTTGTTTATTCGGCAGTTTTTTATACACACTTATTTCTTTTTGTATTTGAAAACATATCGCATCCCTCATCAGGCTCGTGTCATACACCTTTCGCATAGTCCTACAAATCGCTTACAAAGAGCTTTCGGGTTTTGCCAGCTTGGCAGCTTGGTAGACTGGCCAGACTTGAGGTTGAGGCTAGCAAGGGTTCGCCCTGGTTGGACTGATTGTCTTGGGGGAGGAGGCCAAATAAATGGCCAAGCCGTAAATCTTTGTCGGTTTGGGTTATTGAATATTTCATGCTTCAGCTGATTTATTATTTATTTCGTTTTAATGTTTGGCTAAGGTCAAGAAAATTGTCTTTGATAAACCCCTTTTTTATGGGCTTTTATTTAGTGGCCATCAAGTTTCATTTTTCAGCATTTACTCATTCAGGGCAAACAAGATTTGGATTTTCGTGGTCCATGCGGGTAATCCTTTCCATTCTCTCTCTCTCTCTTTCTCTCTTTTTTTCTCTCTCTTGGCTTGTCTGATTTCTCTCTGGCAAATCACTAAGCCATGAATAGAAAACGAAATGCCAGCATATGCAAAAAAACAAAAGGATCGCTAGCTAAACAAATGAAAGACAAACAAACCCTAATAATGGACTTTTCGACTTAGGGAAGAGTTTTTCACAAGATGTCGGAGCGAAGCTCAAAACAACCAGAAGAGAAGGCGTTCCCGGTTGGAAGCAAGCGCTCGAGCAGCGGATATGCCATCTACGATTTCCATTGTCATTTCACTTGCATGACAAACACAGTACCCGAGCCCAACAGCCACTGAGCTGACAGTCACTTGAATTCTCTACTCTCTCTCTCTCTCTCCCCCTTTGCCTTTTTGTCAGTCTATTACCCACACAGCACAGGAAAACCACTGCTGCCAACAGAGCATAATTAGAAGCGCTGATAAACTAAAGGCCAACACGGCGTATACTTAATGACTGTGGCGGGCTTTTAGCGCTGTGTTTGATGGCTGCGTTCAACAATAGTTTTGTGTTTGTTGTGTGCTTTTTTGGGTAGACGAGGGACGCAATGGCTTGCAAAAAATTCCTGACAAAAATATGCTACAACGGAACAGACTTTTCGCTTTTTTTCCCCCTGTTTAATAATGCAAGTGGCCTGCGGTCTGGGCCATGGCACCACTAGAAACTCCCACAGTACAATCACCAGCATTACCACAAGCACCACAATCACCATCATCATCACCATGGACAGCTTTATTCCGCTTTGTTTGCCAATGTATCAACTCGGAGTGCATAAAAACGCCGATATCCGGCCATGGCGACCATGTTACCGACCGGCACATTTGCATGCCCACACAGTACCCGTGGCGTTGAACTTCCGCAGCAAAACTGCAATCCCTCACTACTGAGCTGCTGCACTCTTGCACTCCTGCACTCCTGCTCGACCCCTTGGCCTCCTGCTGGGCTCAGAGCTTGCAAAGCTGCAGGATATTGACCAGACCCCCACACGCTTAAAATGAAAACTGAAAACAGCTTTTAATGTCAGAATGTAAAAGCATCCGAGCTTGACTTTTTTTTATCCTTTTATAAATTTCCCTTTACTGTCTCCCACCGGCCTGACAATGGCAGTGGCAACTCGTCTATTTATAAAGTCAAAGGCGACCACCGCAAAGCAATCCGTTAAACACTTTCACTTTATTTTTTTTACTCCGATTTTCAAAAATGCTTTGTTCCCTAGAATCATCTTTTTTTATCGTGTCAGAAAAATTTATTAATTTTCACTTTATGCAATTTTGGTTGATGGCCTGAATTAATTGAATTTAGTTTTATTTTTCCAGCAAAGTTTTTTCTTTTATTTTATTTATTTTTTTTTTTTTGTTAAATATTTAATAAATTGCTTCAACTGTTTTTGGCGTGCTTTATTATTTTTTAATCTGCTTTATTTCTAAGATTCATAAATTATTAATTTTAATTTAATTACCCGTACTGTGAGCATGAAAATTGCAGACTTCCTGACCTGGAAGAGTATGTCTGCCTCGTTAGATTAGAGATTTACACATTTTTTTTTCCTCTCTTTTTGGCAACGCTAAACTTGTTATTTGCTGGTGTAAATTGTTTTTTAAACTTTTCTCCCTATCTCTCTCTCTCTCTCTCTCTCAATCTCTGTCTTGCTGTTGCGTTAGCTGTATGAACATTTTGAAAGCTTAAAAAAACTTTCCAGAATTTTATTTTATTTTTTTTTTGATGGCTGCTTAGTCTAGATGTTTGGTTAGTTGATATGTGTGTGTGTAAAAGTGTGTTTGTTTGGCTGTGTGCATTTGGGCATATTTGAATTTGTATGGGTCTTTATGTAAATCGGTCGTTGCGCTTTGGATTTTTTTTTCCTTCCGTACTTTGTTGTGGTTGTTGTTGTTGTTATTGTTGTCTTCATTGTGGGCCTGAAAAGTGTTGAGTGTTTTGTTATTGAAACTTATTCTTTTTTCTTGTTTACCGTTTTGCCTTGCAAGCCACAGAATATGCTCCGTTTTAGGCTGCATATTTTTTATATGTATTTGTTTTTATTGCTTTTTCAAGTTTTTAGTTTGCCCTTTGAGTGTTGTACCAACTTGAATTGTTATTTAAATAACAAAAACAGTGAAAGAAAAGTGCCAAGACGTGTGTAAAACTTTTTGTTTGTGAAACCACCCCTAAAAGGGGTTAATGTGTGCTAAAAGCCTTCAACATGCCGCACAAACAGACGCAAACATTCCTAGCCACATAAACAACGCAGGTGCCGAGTTGTACTGAACAATTGGCTCTGTATTAAAAGTTGTAAGACCCTTAAGTTTTCAAAAAGCAAATGGCAGGCCCTGCCAGGGCTGGTGAAGGGGAAAGCACTTCAATGCGCTTTTCAGGGGCATTAAATGTTGCCAACTTTCGTTTCAAGGCATTTATTGGCGTAAGCCTAAAAGTAGGCAACATTATTTTTCACCGGGCCAACTTGCACATAACTGCAGTTTTCCATATCACCGTTTACAATACCTTTGCCCAGACACACAAAACCAGGTCAAGAGGTGCTAACTGGAAAATTATACAGACACACAAACAATTCCGTTCTGCTCAAAGAAGTTTTAGAAATTCCCTAGCCAGGCTTCCACCTACAAGTGAGTGAACGTATTTTTCGACTAGTAACTGTCCAACCAAAAACTCTTCTCTTACCTCGCAAACGAAAAGCTTATCAAATTAAATATCGCTATGCGATAGTAGCAATTTTGTCCAAGAACATGGACAAAAAAAACTGCATATCTCTGGGTAAACAAGTTGTATCATGTCCAAGGAAAATAAATAAAAAGCAAAAAGAGAAACGCATTTGTGTTCACAAAATGTGCATTCAATTTACACTTGAACGAACGGGTGAACAGTCAGGCAGACAGTTGGAAAAAGGGGGAAAAAATGGAAACGAAAAGAGTGATGGGCAAGCAAAGTAAATACAAAAATTGCATGAGCCAGCGAGGCAGTAAACAGTTCAGATGTATAAAAAAGATAAAGCTTCCAATGCAAATTTAATACCCTCTTTTCAATTTAACCATGTTTTCATGAAAATACGTATGAATAACAAGCACTCAATGCTTAACAATGTTAAATATTTTGGTAGGAATTGATGTATGGTCCTGATAGATTCCAATCTTAAAGATTCATTCACTTAAATGACCAGCTAACGAATAATTTAATAAATATAAAATCATTTCAATTAAATTTTCATATACAAATTTCAGACTAAAGACAAAAAGTTTTCAAACAATTTGAAGAGTTAATTGCTAAGAAATTCTTATAAACTTCAATAGCTTTAGGCTGAATAAAATTTGTGAAAATCTACTAACTTTATTACCACTTTAACTGACTATGTAAATAGATAAGTTTTATTTATTTCAGGAGTAGAAAAACTGATAAATCTTCACACATTGCTAGATTTATGCTAGATAAAAAGTTGTGCACATAACTAAAATCAAGTAAATTATTGTTAAGAGAAAAATTAACAGATACTCGAGAGTGATTTGAATTCCTCATTTAATGTTGATTATTAAATTGAGGCTTAATAAACCAAAGAATGCCTCGAGGTGGTCCATTCTATTCTTACACATTTAAATGACTAGTCAGAAGTAGCAGTTAGTCATTTCGCTCCTAAGGCATTCAAATGAGTGTGTATGTGTGTGTGTGTGAAGGTGGCTGTGCAGATGAAGATTAATTTGTGTATTCAGATACTCGAGACATTGAAGTGCCATGCACCACTTAAAGCCTACAATACCCAACAGCAGCATCAGTAACAACAACACCAACCCGCTCTGGCAACCAAACAACCAACGGACCACTCACCACTAACCATTTTGGCCTGAAGGTAACAAACACATCACATGAGAACAATGCAGAGCAAAAAACATTTGTGGAATTTACGCTTCAGATCTGTGAGAGAGGCAAACGGGGTGACGAGTTTGGCTAGCAGGCTCACCATCTGACAAACTGGTTGACTGTCTAGGTGTTGGCCCCAAAGCGGTCCGCCCACGCTGTACCGTACTATACCATACCGTACCGTACCGGACGTCAGACATTGTGCCAAATGAATGATGAATACTTATAAATGAGTGTAAGGGCGACGTGTGACCTTTTAATGTTGCCTTTGCCTTTGCCTTTGGCTTTGGCTTTGGCATGCCCACTTTACTTCTCTCTCGTTTGGTCCTTTACAAATAAACGTGCCTTTCACTCGGTATTCTTTAGGTACGCTTCTCTCAGAATTGAATGAATATGCATGGATGTGAGTGAGTGTGAATATGTGGATATTAGCAATATGCTGAAGTACGCGCATATTTATGACCCTTTTGGCCAAGAGCTTCAGCCTTTGCAGTTGCCTATGCTCCTTCTGGCTTTTCCCCATACAGACAAGGTTGACTTAAATTTGACCGCAAGATTTAAAGCCGCATTGTGTACTGAGCGTTTTCGCATATGACATTGAAGCCATTCAAGATACATTTTGAATTTATCCAGAGATTCATAAGGACATTTACAACAACCCGCAACGAGTATAAATCAAAGCTTTTACCTTCCAATTAAGTTAACCAGAAAAGCTAACAGTGTCTGTATATTAAATTACCATAACGATATCATACATCAGAGTAGACTGGCAGTCTGATTTCCTTAAACCGCCTTAATGCGGTTATCTCTGAACCAGTATTTTATGGGGGCACAGGTCGTATGCGCGATATGTGTGAGTTAATAATTAACAGACTCAAAATTCCAAGCTTGCACAGCTTTGGCCAAGATAAATAAAATAAAATATATGCACTGTGCCAAAGTAAGCCCGTGTCTAACAATGAATAAAAAAAGAGAAAAGCTCGAGAATTTCTGACCCGAATCTAAGACATGTGTGAAAGTTTTTTAATGGGATATTTGAAATATGTGGGCCAACTCATTTCTGCTTATTTCTACTTCTGTGATTTTCTATGTGCTTACTAATTAAAGACACCAACTCCCAACGGGCAGGACTTCTTTTGATGCCATAAATTTTTAGGTCGCTTAACTGACATCTTTCTAGATTTTCTCTTTTAAATTTTCTATAAATGGAAACGACTTAATAATCTTTGAAGAAATTTTTAATGAATTTATTTTAATTTTCAAAAATCTTAAGTCAGTTTTAACTTTTCAGTCTTAGCGATCTTTTTAATGAATCTAATTTTCCATATCAATTTCGTTTTTGCAAAACTAGTTCGGTGTCTTACTTACTAACCTGTTGGCAGTCATACTCACCGGTCTCGAGACGAAAACGTTTAACTTTAAATCATTTTTTCATTCAGTTGGGGAAATGAGGAAAAACTAACTGAAAACTTTTCCCAATTCAATTAGTGAAACATTTTCAATTTGAAACACAAACGCCACAAAAGCAACGTCAAAAGGCATTCACAAAAAAAAAAAAAAAAAAAAAAAAAAAAAAAACGAGAAACTTTCTAACTGCCATGAGTACGGCTATCATTAGCCGTCCGTTGTTGGCGGCTGTTGGCCGTCATTAAAAACACTTTTAGCCAGTTTCTGATCCAAAGTGTGGTTTTAAAAGGCATCCTCCAATAGCGAAATGCTCTCAGAATATTTAGAGCGTGAGCCAGTGAAGGGTGGCTTTCGGGTTTTCTTGCTAATTGTGCACAATGTGCCAATGACAACGGTTAAGCCTTTAAAAAAGTAAATTGTGTGGTTTTCATAGATAAATGCCTAACCATGAGTATTCGCTTACAAAATTTTAAGCTTTCCTCTACACCCAAATTAAAGTAGGCTTAAATGCGAAGAAAATAAAAATTAAGTTAGCAACTATTAAATGCCCAAAATTAACCGGTTGCAGTCGTGAGCCTATAAACAATACCAATAGTCAACCAACCTGTACAAAGGCTGACGGAATTCGGGCTCAGAGTGCGGTCTATGAGAAGCACTAAGCTGAGCATGACGAGCTCTGGAATCGCCTTCTGTCACTAGGAATGCTTAGGGACACGGACATTTCTGTTGGTTGGACCAAAACACAAAGCCTCAAGCTTGACAGGACTCAAAAAGTGCATAACAAGTTTGTGTTGCCAATTTGCAGAGTAAAGGCCATGAAAGCAAGAGTTTTGTTTCTTAAATCATGTTTTCCGGCAGCATGCGGCATACAAAACATTCTCCTAAAAAGAAAGAAGAGAAGATAACACAATTGGTTTCATTGTCTCCTATTTTAGACATTTGTTTTCAGCCGTTGTCTTAGCTTGAGGAATCGGAATGAAATGGTATGAAAAAAAAGACTTCTAAGAATTCAACAAGAATAATAGAGCTGAGCATATTAGTTCCGGTGGTTTGTTGAATTTCTCTTTTGTTTGGAAAGAATTTAAATTTTTCAAACATTTCAAATTTCCAATTCATGTAGAATTTATAATTGAATAATATTCAACCAATAATATTTAAATATGTACCAAATGTTTACCCTATACTTTAAGGGTAATGGTATATTAGACGAAGGAGACCCCGAAGATATCAACAATTGGATCAGGCTGCACAAAGAAATCGATATAACCATCTCCGTCCATCTATCTTTCCAACCGTATGAGCATCTATTAGCTATAAGAACTAGGACAACCAAATTTGAGATTCTGTGCAGGTTTTTGGTTTCTACTCCGCTCGAATTTTCTACCCCTCTACAGAGAAACAAAACTTTAGAGTCAACATATTAGTTTCGCTTGCCAAAGCTTTGCAAAGGCACAAACGGAGGAATGAACAGTCCGATAGATGGCGTGCTTTATTGTGAGCAATGATGTTGATTTTAAATTAATAACAGCAACTGCCAGCTCTATTTTAAGCTCTTCAATCATGATTACTATAAGTCCAAGGTTGTCCCCTTTTCTATTCGTAAACCGTCTACTCGGTACAGGGCATTCCAAATTCGTCTGCGCCCGAGCTGAACGTTCATCTTCATTTATAATATGACGGAGGACCGCGAGTATGAAATGCATTCGCATTTATTGTTGTAGCTTTTGCGTGTTGGTTTGTGTGTGTGTGTGTGTGTGTGTGTGTGTGTGGGTATATAGGTGTGTATGTAAAATACAAAACGAGGTCGCTGCCTCTGGACAAAAGTTGTCAACTTGAAAATTACACGTTCTGTAAATCATTATTATATACTTGTGAGCTTGTTATATGTATGCCATGTACTACATATACATATACAAATTGTGTAAATATGTAAGTATGCCGGGGTTGGCATATCTTTTTCATAACTGAGCTCAGCCAACTGTTGCCTTTTATTTCGGTTTATCAGCGTGTAAAATGCGCAATTCAAATGCAAATATGCAGCGTAATTAAAATTGTGAAAAAAAAACCATAAAGTTTTCCGTGGCTCTTTGACCTTTTTTGCTGCTTGCTATTTTCTTTTAGCTTGCAGCTCAACGTTAGAAAATTCTCTGCCCTTACAAACAACCAATGACGGCAGCCACAAAAAAAAAAAAAAGAAATCCACACTAAAAAAAAAAAAAATACAAAGCCAATTTAACTGGCTATTCCATGAATCATATGCAATTTAATTAGCCACCATTTCTTCATTTTACTATCTTTGCTTTCTCTTTCTTTCTCTCTCTGACTTTCTCGTTCTCACTCTCTCATGTTTTTGTACAATTTTGCTGCTTGTTTGTATAAATCATACATGAGCCTTTGGGTAATAATTATACAAAATAAACCATGGTAATAAACTGGTTTTAAATTGGCTTTAGCTTTTGCTACACCATTTTCACTTGTTTGTCAGATTTTGGTTTCTATTTTAAATTAAGAATTACATTCTATTTAATATTATTAAATAAAATTTAGGAAATTTTCCGAAGGTTTTCATTAATTCCAAATTAATTCCAGTCTATAGTTATTGATTTTTATTTTGCAAAATATATATATTTAATAAATTTAAGGATCCTAAAGTGATTGGTAGAGTTTTATAGTCACTCTTGTAAGAGCAATTCAATCAACACGAGCATATTTAATTTATCAAAATGGCATATAAGAGGAGCAGAGGAGGAGAGCTTATTCGGATGGAGCACATTGACATAAAATAAAGTCATGTTTTCTAATAAAGCTGCCGTTATCACAAATTGTCAAAAATTGAGTTTATGGCCAAGTGGAGTCGATAAAATTTTCTGACAGTTTTGCGGTCAGTCAGTCAGCCAGTCAGAGGAATATGCCTGGGGGCATGGATTTTTCCACTTCCGCCAGAGACTACACATGCAACAAAGTGCTTTTGTGGTTGCTGTGAACTCGTTGATTGTGCTGCGGTTCCTGACCCAAAACTAATAAAGAACCGAAAATATAATTGTGTGGGTTGCAACAATGTCCGTGAAAGGGAAGGCATTCGTGTACGTGCAATTTATTTTATAGCATTAACAGCTGATGTCCGGACCACTGAGATTAGTTGGCGTTGGGGAAAAAGTAATTTCCGTAGCTTTTGTTTTTGTGTTTTGTGCCTTTTTTTGCTTTTGTTGTTTGTTTATTTTAGAAGTGTCAACACACATGTGTACACAAGTATAGAAATATTTTATATTATTTTCCATTCACAACTCAAAATTTTCAAGAGTAGTTGGAATATAAATTTATTTTTTTTCTCATTTGTTTCGGCCTGATAAAAAGCAAATATACTAATTGCACTCATTCGAAATGGACGGTGGCGGAGATAATCAATTGTCTGCCCATCGCAATCCTCTAGCAAGAGTCCGGATTTTATTGAACGAACAACGGCAGCTCCGTGAGAATGAGGCTGGGTTGGCGAATGCAACAGCCATGGCCATGGGTGCCGCCAACGAGGTGGTGCCACCGATAGGGGCAATCTTAGACCGGAATGCCGGAGTGTTTCCGAATCGTAGCATACAATATAGGCTGATTACAATTGCGGAGGCCGACGAAGAAGAGGATTCTGGCTTTGAGTCTGGCAGTGAGGGCGATTAGATGTGGAAGATTTATGTATAGGATGACACTGAAAATTATATTTCGAGTATATTAATTAATGGAAATAAATTTATGGAATACTAAAGTATATAGGACGATTAAAATTAATATAGCAGCTGCTGTCATGTCTGCGGCTGATGACCAGTAAATTGTTCTCAATTTCTCAATTTCAGACTACAACCTTCCGAGTAGCTGAGGCGGATACATCCGCCGGATACATTTCTATCCCACCCATATTTAGACACATGCACGCACAATTATGCTCATTTATCATATTTGGTTTATTTATGCCAATTTGATTTGCTTGTTCTACACAAAATCCATTTTACCCATATATATATATATATATATATGTTTTATATATATTTTTACTTTGTTTATGCTTGTGAATGTATCTCTGTATGATTGATGTCTGTGTGTGTTTTTTGTATGTATGTTTTAAGAGTTGTGTTTTCTTCTTTTTTTTTTGTCTGTGTAAAATATTAAAGATTAGAGTTTCCGATTTTTCGGCTTAGTTACATTTACAAATACACACACATATAGATACGCATATTTAATGATGTTTGAATACATTTTCAATAGAATTATTACTTTTTCCGTTTTATACATTTAATCTTAAAAAGATTTTCTCTATTCATTTTTTTTTTCGTTCATTGTTTTATATTTCGTATATTATTTTCTGTTTAATAGATATATTTTTTTCAATTTAAGAAATCTGCTGATTCAGCTTATATGTATTTTATTCATTACCCAAATGCTTTGGGCATTCATTAAATATTATATTTTCTTTGTTTTTTTTTTTTTTTTGTAATTTTAAATATTCCACAACAACATTTATTCAAATAATTTTCCAGTTACTTGAATTCTTTTTGTTTAGCTTATTTCAATAATTGTTTCTACTTTTGAAGTAAAGTTAGCTTATATATAATTTATTTTAAATAAACAGGATTTTATCACGCCTAAAGTTGTTTCGAAATGAAATTCTAAAATGAAACTGAAAATTCAAAAGGAAATATTTAAAATATCTAATTCAGAATATATTTTATATATTTTCATATGTTTTAAAGAAAAAATAAATGTACGTACTTGAAATCAATTTATATATGTATAAATTTTTTTAAGAACTATTTGGATATGGTGTTCTCCTTTTGTCTTATAACTCCTACATGATACAAGATATTTTTTACGTATGTGATTTTTTTCTTTTTTGTTATTTAAAATCTTTACCAAAAGAAGCACAAATCCACGTTTCCTCTGTGAAATGAAAATATTCTACTGAGGATTAATAAATATGGCCTTAAACTAATTTCAAATCATATACATATTTCATTATTTGTCATTATTCAGTTTTTCTTCTTCTTTCTTTCCTTCTTCTTATAGACTTAAATTTTACCTTAAAAACAAATGGTTTTTTTTTTCTATATATAAATACTATATGGAAAATTGTATGCTTCTGTTTCAGTCATGATTTTATGAAATGAATCTTTAATTAATCAAAAATTCTCGGAACAAACTGAAAAGAAGTTGAAAATCTTAAGAGAAATGGTGAGCTTTGATATATTTATTTCTTTATTTTTTTTTTGTCTTTTTCATTTAGTACATCTATAAATTCTTTAAAATTTCTACTGCTGTATACTTTGATAACATTTTCTCCGTTATGAATTTTATTTTGTTTGGTTTCGGTTTCGGTTTCGGTTTCTTTACCTGAATACAATTTCCAAGAAGAATGAATGACATTTGATTTGCTTATTGTTTGCTTGTATTTTAATTATATCATCCATGTTCTTCATCATAAATATAAATGATTTTTTTTCTTTATATTTCTATAGCTATTTTTTTTGTTTTTTTTTTTTTGAGCTTGTAAACTGTAAAATTCATAGACCTTCGTGTATGATTTGCTTATAACTAAAGTGTTTTCTCTTGTTTTCACAACAAGAATATGAATATTTTATGCATAGTAAATACGTTTTTTTGTAGATAAGTATTCGTTTTAATGTTTAGTTTTTGGTTTTATCGAGTGCATCAGACACTCAAGAGAGGGAGGGCTTTACACTGAAATCCATATAATTATGTTGCATATGCTGAGTTAGTCGAAAGTTGTACGAATGTAAAGACGAGTGTTTTTCAGTTTTTTTTTTCCTTGATATTTTGCTGTGTGTGTTTTATTAAAGTTTTTGCATTTTATGCTGAAGAAATGTGTAAACTTCAGATATGAAAAATGAATTCCAAAACAAAAATAAAATATATATATGAAAAATATAAATTTTATATATACACCACTAAGGATGAGTTGATGACGTTATTCTTTTCTTTTTGTTTTACGTAGCTCGCTTTTCGCCCAATAAATAAATTGGCTTTTGAGTTGAATAACCTTCCAATTTATAGAGCAAACCCGTAACCTCAGTAACCAGTGGCATCGAATAGATCGGGTAAAACGAGCGGCGGACAATTATGCGGACTGCAGGTAACACTGGGCAATTCATCGGGTGTGACTGCGTCTGTGCAAATGCACTGCAAACAATTGCCCGTATCCTGTGGCAAAATGTCACCAATTTTATATAATTTACCTGCCAAATGGGAATAAAAAGAAATGCAAATATTTTTCAATGCTCTTTAGATGAGATTAGGTTGACAAAATGACTTTCAGCTGAATCTAATTTGCGAAACTCACCCAAAACATTACACATACGCTCCGGTGGCAGCAACGGTGTGGTAGTGATTATGGTCGTTAAGGTATACGGTGGCAAGGGAGCTGGTGCAGTCAAAGCCGCTTGATTGCCAGCCGCCCGTGGCGTTGTCGAGTCCATTGCTGATCCAGCTGCTGGTGTTTCTGGCATTAATGGTGTTGCTGTACGCAGGGCCTTATTGTTGGCCGAGGGTCCAATGGCTGGAAGTATTGTTGTTGTTGCAGTTGTTGCTGTTGTTGTTGTTGTTGTTGCACCCGCGGTGGCTGTTTTGTTGTCATTTGCAATTAAATCTGTTTGCTTGGCGTTGGGCAGCATATGTTGTTGCTGCTGGCGCGAATGCTGCGGATGCACATCGACAGCAGTTAGGGTAATGTCAATATTGACGACACTTCCATTGAATTCACTGCTATAATCATTGTACGAACTACGAAAGAAAACAGCATCTGCATTGTCGGCAATATTGTTGCCTTTACCATGGGTATTCGAATGGCTGTTGCTGTTGCCATTGCTGTTGCCATTGCTGTTGTCAGTGCCCGCATTTTTGTTGCTTAAAACCAATCCGAATCGATTTTTGTCTGGCGGCAAGAATTCGTTGTGTGCACTGGTAGACTCAGTGTTGTTATTACTTTGGGTCTTGTTATTGTTTTTAGTGCCAACATCATCGATTATTGTAGAAGAGGATGTCTCTTGTGCTGCTGCCACTGCTGCTGCTTCCAAGTTGTCATCCAGACTGTATACGCTGTCAACGTTCAGTTCCGTTGATGTCAGCCAACGATGAAATGCATCGTCTAGGTCTTCCATTTCCGGTTCGTGATTTTCGCTTTGATATTGTTGCTGCTGTTGCTGCCAAGATACAAATTTATAATAATGATATAGCAGAAATTATTTAGTGCCCCAAGCTTTTTATGGCCCATAACAAATTCAGTCAGAAACAAAAGCAACAAAAAAAAATATAATGAACCTTTACCAAAAAATTGCTACTAAGTACACTTCATAAACTTGGTAAAATCATAAAATATGGCTGGACCGTCATGAGCATTAAAAAGAAATAAATAATAAATCAATTCGAGCATGAAAAATTCAATTGCAGGCCTTGGCCATTTAACTGGATAAGCAATCAGCCAACAAAAAATTGAGTACAGTAGAAAATACTTCAAGATTTAATTGAAATTAGATATTGTCTACTCAGGGCTCATTCCTGGAATAACTCATTTAGAATAGATGATGAAAAGCTAAAAAATCGTATTAAATTATTTTACGAAAAAAAGTCATCAAATATATTTGAAACTAACCCGATAGATAACTGCAATTCTCAAAGAATCACAATAATTAATTTGATCCTAATCAAACTATATCAGTTCAATTAGTTTTTGTTTTCCTTTTTTTTTCAAACTGGCTCACAACCAATTCCATTATCTTGTACTCTTCACAAAATCTCAATTTCAAACTCTAATTAAAACTTACACTCTGTGGTCAACAATTTCTTTGGGGGCAATTGCAACTAACAAAAGTAAACTTTTGTATCTGTATATGTGGCCATAATAGTTTGGCACATTGTGTGCTGAGCTGTGGTAACAGTTACTCACATCTGTCCCGGCTACTGCCACACCCATTGTAGCTATATTGAGGCCAGTTGCCAGAGTTGGCAGCGGTGGCATTTCATTAATGTTCCTTTCGTCTTTTGCCTTCTTTAGCTGGGCTGTTGTCTGAGCTGCTATTGCCGGCATTGTCTGGAGCGTGTCAATTGCTGAGTTTGTTGTTGTCGACGACAACAATGTTTTCATCAACGCCTTGCCGGTGCCAGTATCCATGCTGGTGCCGGTGTCGGTGCCAGTTGCTGTGGCAGTGGCAGTGGCACTGCCCCTTATTGTTGTGGTGCTCCAGACTGCCTTTGGCCGTTTGGTTGGTGGCTCGGGCAAAATATCGCTGTCGGTTTCCGCTTCATCAAAGTTTTTATCAACAGCCAGGTCTAAAGTGTCCTCTATCCTTTGTTGTCTAGCTGCCTGAGAACTTGTGGCAGTTTCAATCTGGGGTCCGGCCGTTTGCAGCTGCCTTTGTAAGGCCAAGGCTTCTTGTTGTCGCTGCTGTTGCATTCTCTGCTTTTGATGAAGCAAATGTTGCTGGTGATGTTGATGCTGGTGATGTTCATGCTCCTCCGTTTTGTAATCATAATAAAGCAAAGATGGCAAGTTTTCGGGAAAGTTTAAGATCTTGCTAGATGAATGCGACTGATGAGTGTGCAAGTGTTGTGGGTGTTGTTGATGTGGCTTCTGTTGCTCATGCTCATGCTCTTGCTGCTGTTGCTGTTGTTGCTGTTTTTCAATCTGCTGTTGCTGTTGCTGTTGCTGTGGCACTTGCTGCTGTGGCTGATAATGCTCTGGCTTGGATGGCTGATTAACAAGCGCCACAATTTCCTCCCCCTGTTCATGTGGTGCGGACATCATCACCGCCATCATCTTCAACTTTGGCTGCTGCTGTTGCTGCTGCTCGTGTTTGTGTTGCTTGATTTTATTGTAGTTGTTACTGCCGTTGCCGTTGCCGTTGCCGCTTTTGCTGTTGCTGTTGCTGCTGGCCTCTTGTTTTTGCTGCTGCTGTTTCTGTTGCTTTATGTATTCCTTATTATAATCCGGTTGCTTGTGGCTGTGGAAAACTTCGTAGTCATTAAAATTCTTTTGATTCTTATGATGCTTGCGCCGCTTTCCCAGCTTTCTAGATGTTTTATGCAATCTTGTTGATTTTTTTGTTGTGGTCTCATAGCGGTACGGATCTGAATAGTCTGCTGCTGCTGCTGTGTTTACACTTGGCTTGTCTATATATAAATATATATATATATATATATAAGCATAAAAAAAAGATACATTTAAGATATTTTTCGTTTCACATAAAGCTTTGTGGATTTGTAAAACTAACCGCATTTCTCCCACCAGCAAAATATCTCCCCATCCATGCACAGGCAAACCTCACAGGGATCCAAGCGCGGCACCTGTCACAATAACCCAATATACAAAAGCAAAAGAACAGAATTTAAATGGATTTATTATTTCCCCATATGTTTTCCTTTTTGTATTATAACAACAGAAATATAAGTATTTTTTTGTTTGTGTATTTGTGGGCGGATTGGGTTACTTTTGTATACATATTTTTTAGTGCTGCTTTTTCATAACAAATCAACCATGGAATGCTTTAAGCAAAAAACAAATGCGGTGACACGTGTGCTTTATTCCATATCGTGGAACTGGGAAATACATAAGTGACAAATTAAAAAATTGGACTAAACAAAAAACAGGAAAACAATAGAAAAATTCATTTTATATCAGACAGAAAAGTTAAAAAAAAAAACTTTAATAAATTCCAATATCTTTTATTATATTATTTTGCTCGAAATATTTTTAATATTTTTTAAATAAAATATATTGAATATATTCATTTTCCTTACAGAAAAGATTTAATTAATTTTGCCAACGCCTATTATACTTTTTAATCGAAAATTCAGTAAAACAAAAAGATTTATTAAAGAAGACATTTCAATTTAGTGCATTACCTTGGGGCAAATATTCAATTTCACAATGAAAAGCTTAAGCAAAAAGCCGAAAAGTCAATTCTAAAACAGTGGCTACAAAAAGTCATAATAGATATAATTAAAAAAAATATATATATATAAATAAATAAAAGTCATCCACAAGAAACTAAGCTAACAAGTATGAATAATAAAGTAACCCAAAAAAAAAAAGTGAACAATTCAAAGAATTTGAAGCATTTATGTATGCAAATTTGAGAAACGAATTTTTCCATGAATTTCTATGTATATGAGTTTCTCTTAGTATCTCTGTTGTGTGGAAGAGGAGGATGGAGGGGCTTACCTTCTGTCCATGTGTGTACTTTAGGCCATTTGTGAAGCAGGCAGCTGCCCGACTATGCGGCTCGAGATCCTCTTCTTCGGAAGCACCTCCCATTAGGTTGGAGTCCACATTCTTCTCGGCATTCTGCTTGAGCTCAGCTTCGCTCAGCATTTGCTCGGAGAGAAGATGGGCATCGTATTTGGCCTGCGATTGAACCGTATCCAAATCGTAGTTCATTTCGTCGTGCTCATCTAAATACTCAAAGGGCAGAGCTGCAGCAGGAGAAGCGTAAGAAAATAAATATGCGAAATAAGCCGGTGTTGATTTTGGCTATGAATATGAGAAAGCTAATATATCGAATCGTGCGATGGGCCCAGGTGTGGCCAAGCTTTATGAGGGGCAAATGAAAGGCAGATAAAATGGCCAAGCATTTTTTGTTTTTCAATTTAATAAAATCAGGAAGCCCGTGTGGAAACACTTTGTGCTTCATATTCAGTTCGTTATTTTTTACAAGCTGTTACCACAAAACACATAGCCATCAATATGCAAGGTCATAAAATGTTTTAAGATTTCAAAAAAAAAAAAAAAAAAGCCAACAAAATGAAAAAGACAGAGAATGAAAAGAGAGAGAGAGAGGGAGAGAGACATTTGAGAAAATCCTACTTATAATTTATAAATTATCATAAAAGCGAAATGGAAAAAACATTTATAAATAAATCACAAAAGCCACATCAAATTCATGGGCCCTAAATCTCTTTTTAGGCAGCGTGTTTGCATTTGCGTATTTTATGCGATACCATAAATCGCACACTGTCATTAAATCAGAAAAGTCGACGCTCATTAAGAACATCAAATCTGAATTGTACATAAAAAAAGCACAGGCACACACAATTGCAATTTGTGTAAATCGCGATTTGAGAAGCGCTGTAAAATAAATTTCATATTTTTAAAACAAAAATGCATAAAAACAAAAAAAAAAGTGAAAATACACAATCATCAAATCAAATGACAATGCATCAAGTGGGCTAAGGCTTTTATAGCTGGAGAAATGTTAAGACCAAGCGAGACCAGAGCAGAATCGACTTACCTTCAGCCAGCTGAGCCCAGTGTAGTAATCCGAAAATGTTGCACGAATAGCAAATCAACAGACAAAACCACAAAAAGCTTTGGCTTGTCATGCTGTCGGCTCTGCCACTGATCCTTTTACAGATTCCCCTGGAGCTCACAGAGCTCTTTTTGCCGCCAGCGCTGCTGCCGTTTCCTTCTCTATTTTTCCTGCTGCTGTGGCTGCCACTCCTGTTAATAATCCTAATAATGTTGTTGGATTTTACGGGCATCGTTGCACTTTTTTTCACTTGAGTTTCGCGTGCTTACCAGCACATTTCTTTGGTGTTCTTTTCTCTTAGTTTTTTTTTTCGTTAAAGTGTTTGGTTTTCTATTGAGTTATTTTTGCTTGTTTTGTTGGCACGATTTTCACGACCTTTGCTTGACTGAGACGAACTCACTCACGGTTTAGTTTTTCAGCTTGTGTCTTTATTTTCTGTTTTCTTTATTCTTTGTTTTCTGTTTAGCTCAGTCACTTTATTTCTGTATTTTTGCTCACATCTGTCAAGTGTTGCCGTTTTTATGCATTGCTCTTGAGGTTTTTGTCTGCTTTTGTGCTTATTACACAGCTTGTTATTTTTTCAAATGTGCACTTCTTCCATTCATTTTGACAGTTGGCAGCAAAAGTTTTTGCTTTGATTTTCCCTAAGCAAAAACAAAGTACAATGTTGCAATCAGACTGAATAAATTCAATAAGAATGATTCTGTTGTGACTAGAGAATTGGCTAGATTACAAGCCAAGCAATACTCACTTACTAAGAACAATAAACCCCAAAGAGTTTCTGAGTGCTGTGATTTGGAAATAACGTTTTAGAAGACTTAAGCCTTTTGTAATTCAATTTTATGCTTTCAACTATGCCATTAAAAGGCTTGAAGCTTATGTACGAAGACCTGAATAAAACCGATGAGGCAAAGGCCTTCAAAGAAATCTTGCAATCTAATAAGTCTTTTAAAAGGAACTGCCACAGCTAATAAAATTTATGTCACTTCAATTTCAATTTCATTCAAGGAACCCTTCAACCGTTTCTAATAAAGGACGCGCACAAATGTAGGCAACACTTTTTGTTCAGCCACTTGAAACTAAATTTATGGCTGGCGATGGCTTCCAGGTTGTTGGATACACCCGTTACGTTAACTCTCAACCACACATACGAATAGAAGTGTATAGAAAATAATAGAAAAACTATTACCCACATCCATTAGGCATATTCAATTCATTTGGCAAGTTGGTAATCACACAACTGTGATTTGCCAATGCTACGTGCCTGAATTGTGAAATAGCACCAAGAAGACGAAGCCCCAACCACTGGCAGCCAACAAGTGTCTCACATAATACAAAATTGCAAACGTGCCTTACGTAACCAAAAGCAAAGCTACTTCGAGAAACCGCAACGTCTTCTGGGAGCCGCAAAACTGCTAGGCTCCCGTATCTGTTGCCAACAGATGTGCACTGTACCCAATATCGGTTCCACTCTATTCTGTTCCTATATAGATTGCAATAAACGCCATTAACTAATCATAAAAATAAAAACAAGCTACATAAAACAAAGTAGTCCCGGCTTAAGTACGCCCTATCGCAGCACACATAAAACTTGGCCGAGAGTCAAGTAATCTGTGTGTAAATAGTTGAAAGGAAAAACAGAAAGGATTGTATGGCCAACATAATGCAGTGCTTAAACTCACATAAAATGTTTATTGGCAAACAATACGATGAGGAGGTAAATGCACTGTCAGTGCGCTTAATTTATGGCACAAAATCCAAATAATAACAATACCAGAGCACCAGCACACAAGCCAGGGGTACATATACAAAAAGAGACTAGAAAACCCATGCGGTGTCTGGCAAAAAAAAAAAAACAACATACACACACATAGACAAGAACCACAATAACAAAGGCTACAACAAGAACAATACACCAGCACTCGAGCTAAGCATTTCAAATGGAGTAGTTAGGAGGGGAAAGAGCAAAAAGCAAAGCTTTAGTAAAAATGAAAACGGAAAAAAATGGCAAAGCAGGAAATCAGAACGTGAGCGAAATGAAAGCATCCGTCGTAAACGGAAATTCATTGCCAGACGTTTGAAGTGTGAGAAATTAGCGCCATGCCAAAGGCAATGGTAAAAGTCCCAGTAGCATCGGACTTGCTAGTACAATGAACTACCAAGAGGGAAATATACATATACAAATATATAGTATATATAAATATGATGGAAGTGTACGATTGTAAAACAAAGAAAGGCAATTGCCGCAAGTTTTAATCAACGAGAAATGCTCAATCAAACTATTGTTTATTTCCATAAAAGCTAAAAAAAAAAGAGCCATGAGTATGAGTGATATTTAATTTAAAAGCAATTAAACACTTTTCTTTGAAAATCAATTGGAATATCTAAGAGACTTTTTACTTAACAGTCCAGTCTGGCCAATAAATGTTTTCGGTTTTTATGAACAATTTCACTTTTTTTTTATTTTATTCAATAATTTGCTGTCACTCGGTTGAGCCTGTTATCAATTCATTTATAAATTCACAGCTCATTGCAGGCACAGCACACACACATTAAAGTGTAGGTTAATTAATTGCTGACCGCATAAAAATATTTTAACGAATTTCAATTAAATATTTTTGTCTCACTTTATGTTCACACACACACTCACACACGCTGAGACGAGTGTGTTAACTAGTGGAAGTGGGGTGACCAGCGGAAAATAAGAGAAAAGAACTGTTTGCGTCCGTCACACACGGCGTATGCGTAATCAGTGACTATTTTTGACTGACGCCTTCAACCGTTGCCGTTAAACGTTGCGTCGCCTACTGTGGCCACTGATGCTGCGTCCTGCGTATTTATAACGCACTCACTCGCCGACAGCATCCTTTCGGCAGCAGCACCCAACGAGACATCCAACAACTCAATTCGCCTAACTTACGCTCTTGCTCTCTCTCTCTCAGCTCTGTTGTCTGTTGCTTTTTATGAATGACTTTAGCAGAATTGACTTTTCTCTGGCTCTGTTTCTCTCTCACTCTGTTAGAGTCCTGTTATACCATCACTGTTAGCCTTCACTATCGTTCGTTCTGAGGAATTGTGTAAATTTTTGTACTAGAGTTGCGGTTGTGCAAATTGCATTAAATTGATTCAGTTTTGTGAAGCCAGTTTATGGGTTCTTTCTCGAAATTGCATTTGCCTTTAGGCACATCAGCATGAATTAAATGTCACGGATTTCCAGCCAATGGCAATTCGATTAGCGCCACACAAAAACACAAAGGCCATCTGACATGAAATGCGAAATGCTTTTACATTTTGCTTGCTTAAATTCGGTTTTATAATTCTTGCTACAATATTTATTCAAATAATTGCAGCAATCACTTAAAAATGTTCAAATCCTGCCAAAAGCCCCAAATTGTGTGCACTAGTTCGTAGGAAAAAATTAATTTTGAGTAAGTGACATTAGCTGAGCTCACATAACTTGGCAGCCATCACGACTGACTGACTGACAAGCCCTGTTGTGATCTGAGTGATGTCTGTGTGTGTGTGTGTTAGTATGCAGCTTGTTAGACATTACAATGCGTGTTTGTGTCGGGATAACTGTCAACAAGAGTCGGCTTTTTTTTCATGCTTGCACACGCACAAATTTTATCATCCAATTTTGTTTGAAAAGAAAAGCAAAATGTATTTTTTTAAATTTTCACGCTTATTTATTGCAAGTTGCTTATTTAACGGACGTCTGCCACAATGAAATATATATTTTTATTTACATAAAATATGAATAAATTTCACCCAGCTTGAGCAGATCTCCTAGGTTTCGACAAGATAAATTTTCCAAAGCAAAATTATAGAAAAGAAAATAAAAACACTCCAGCCAAAACAAGCAACAGTTGGCATTTGACATATGGCATAAATATAATGTAACATAAGCCCCAACGATTTATATATTCAGCCAAGAGATTCTAGCTTTGGACAATTCCTCTGTGCTTCCCTTCCGTCAGAAAGCCAACCAGCTCGAATCGGAAATCAATGAAGGCTGACATATGAAAAATGTCAATTGGCTGTAATATTTTCAGACTTTTTTAGATGGGCAACAACAAGAACAACATGAGCTGTAATAATATGGAATGATTGCCAAGCATTAGCAATGATATGAGAAATGTCAGCTGTGAAAACATCTATTTATTTTATGAAAATTTCCAAGACACCAAGAAAATCCATAACAATTTGTTTACGATCAAGACAAGGTTAAATTTTTGTTAAAGCAGACGATACTCTTTCTTCAGACCATCATTTAGTCATGCCTATTTTTAGCTGCTGTAGAAAATAATTAAACGCAAATTTCAATATGGCCAGCAATAAGCACTTTTGTCACTGATTAAAGCTCAAGCGAAATGAATTAAAATTCGAGCTTTCACAATAACTGACTTCGCCAACAATTTTTAATGACAGGCCTCAGAGTCTTTTGGATAATTGTTTTCTATAGGCTATAGAAAATTTCCAGTCTAGCAATGAATTATGTTTAATTTTCCTTTTTGCAGCAAGGCTCGTTGTTGCCACAATTTAATAAAAGTGTCAACTGCTTTTGTTTCAATTTCTAACATAGATTTCTATTTGTTCAGTCCTTTTTTGCTTAAGGCCTTAATCCTTTACGAGAATACCATAAAGTTATGCCATAAATATTAAAATGTTTTGTTTTAATATTAAAGTTGAAAGTCCCAAACAGCCCTCCACTCGCCCTCAAAAGGAATGTGGAAAAATTTTCCTCTGAGCTGCCTACGCACTCAGAATGACTCAACTGTTGGTTGAACAATAAAAATGATTCATATAATTTGACATGTGTTCTTGTTTCATGGAAAATAATAATGCAACTTTTTGCGTCTCCAGGCCAGCTGAGAAATTAAAACATTTGGGTGTAAAGAGCTCAAGAGCTGAGTGTAAAATATGATTCGTATCTCAGGTAACCTTAAGTTTATGTAAATAAAATTAGAATTAAAATTCTATGGACAAAGAGTGTTATGCCTTCAAGGCTAATCTCAAGACTACCCCCAACAACAGTGGAATTCATTTCACTTGCAAATAATTCGCCTCTCTTTATATGCAGTATGTAAATATTTAAAATGTCAGAATAAATTTGACACCAAAGTTGTTTCCACTTGCTTTTTGAAATAGCAACTAGCCAAGCGAGCATATGTTTCTCACGAAGTCGGTTCAAAAAAATATTCTTAAGGTTCTCCAGATTTTATATCACAAACTAAAAACTTCAAAGCCCCCCTCGTTCATATTCAAACTTGCACTTTCTTATACCCTTTAAATAAAGTTTTAGGGTATATTGAACTTATCACAGAAGCTTATCAATAAAATTTATCTTCCCATGTATACCTAAGAGGTCTATAATTGCAAGAGATATTCGACAAAATCTTAGAGTTAAGATTTCGGTTCCTTTAGCCTGAATTGACAGTCCGATAGATGGCGCGCTTACTTCTCAAAGTATTATTAAGATTTTTATGGGACTGTCCACATCAACAGATCAGGATAACCTTCTGTATTATTATTCACAAATTTATTAATTTTTTTTATATAGCAAAGGGTATACCAAGCTCAAACATTCCCGAGTTTAACATTCGTCTTCATTTTCCTTATAGTATTTGCTAAGATTCTGGCCTTATGCTAAAATAATTCAAATTGTTTTTGTAGTTGGTTTTGCAAGTGTCACACACTTGAGGCGTTTTTCTATGCTCTTTATGTTTATATTTGTTTTACTCGAAATATTTTATTGCAACATTTTAATTTAATTTTCCGACATACAAAAGCTCAAATAAATAAATAATAATAGATTCAAGCTTAGACAGACACAAATTGATTGAAAAATGACCACAAGAAACATTTCATTCAAATTGTGTGCATTCTATTCAAATTTAAGTATTTATGTAAAAGTCAGAAACCATTTTCCAGCATTTCTAAAATAAATATTTATTTTTGTTAATTACCATCTGAGCTTATGATGAAAAATTAATAACAACAATACTCGCCATCAGATGTTGGTTTTTTATTTGAAATGCATTCTATATTGTTTTCAGAGCTGGCAAATATTTATTTTTAATGATAAATTCAAACAATATGGAAATATTACCTTACTTCAATATATATTTCCATAATATCAAAGTTAAAAGTTGCTATTTGCTTTAAAATTTTGACAATCGCAGAGTGAGAAAAAAACACCTAAAGGGTCTGGGACAACAATACATTTTATACTCTTTTCAAAGAAAAATAGTATATTCATTGTGGTCATAAGAGACCCATAAAAGTTACCATTACATAAGTCAGTTTCACTGGATAAATCGATTAGCCATAACCTTCCGTCGCTCTGTACTCATCTCATAAATCGGTCCTAATACAATATATTCATTGACAGATCTCGCTTTGGCATTTAGGAATTTCGTTCACATACGTAAATAGATCATATAGGACCACTATATCAATTATACGTTGCCATTCGAGTCTTAATCCAATTTGGTCTTGAGGAATCATATCGAAGTTCACTCTGCATTAAGTCGGATCGGTCACTCAAATATCTTAGGGACATCATGGAAGTACACTTGAGTATTAAGTCGGATCAGATCACTATATCAATATAAAAGTCATAAAAACCTAAATTGGTCCTTGGAGTTTATTAGTCATTTACTCAACTATATCATTCATATTATTGAGAACAGGTAAAACTGTGAAAAGAGTCTCCGAGCTTCGGCATCCCCGGAGATAATGTTGGAATTTTATTTATTTGTGTTAGGTAAATGCTTAAAATATAAAAACAAATACTTTTTGACTCAATTATTTCAATTTGAAAAAATAGAAAAATTGTTTTCGTTGGACTTTCCTTTTTTATAATATTTTTTTTAAATGGCAAAATAAATAAACATTTACCGAGCATTGCAAGCAAATAAAATAAAATAAAATGATTGTGAATTGTTGAACCATTCTAAAAGTTTTATGAAGCCGAATGTGTTGCAGAGTTTCTGTGTGTTTATATAAAACAAGTTATGCAAACAAGTTTGTATTTTCCAAAATATACAAACAAAAGCACACACAAACATTTGTGATATTTTCATTTCAAGTGCCAAACAAAAAAATATATAAAAAATAAAAATAAAACTTTTACTTTTTGCCAAACAATTTTTGTCGCTTCAGGGGTGGATTTTTCAATCCTGGGCTGATATTGAAGCTGTTGTCTTTTGGTGTGTTGGAAGAGTTTTGTGCATTTTAAGTGCATTTCTGTTGGACTGTCAACTATGAAAATGCTCTCTGGTAAAGAAATATTGAAAGAAAAGTTGGCCAAAAGTTTTCAAATTCCAGGCAACTGCTTTCAAGAGCCTTCACTTTTATATGCTGTAAGCATAATTAACACGAATATTGAGCATCAGCTTAAAAGCAAATTATTTGCACTTTATAATTGCAAAAAAAAAAGTAAAAAAAAAAAAGAAATGAAATGAAACGACCCTCAGCAATGGCAATGAAGATTGAAACGAGAGAATGGCAATGTTGAGATTTTTATTCTTCCAACTTTTTCACTAAAAAATGGAATGCAATCACCCAAGCAGCCTTAAGACTTTGCTGCCCAACACTGGCATATAATTATGCCCGAGAAGCAAAGAAGGCAGGAAGGCAAAAAGTGACGGCCATTGAAGCGTGTAAAAAAAAAAAAAAAGAAAAAAAATGAAATAAGAAAAGTACGAGTATGAAGGATTACTAAAAGCAATTTGAAAACAACAGACTGAGTAGAAGCAACAATAGCGAAATGCTTCCTATTTCCAACCAAGGCAAGTGTAAATGAAGAAAGCTAAAAAAAAGAGCAAAGAAAGAAGAAGGAAAAAGAAATAGCAAGCAGCGCCAGCAACTTAAGACAAAATGCAAAAGTTACTGCTACCGTTACCGTTACCGTTATCCTTGCTATTATTATTGCCAGAGTTGGCTCTTCACAGAGTTGCCATAGCAATTATATAGCTACAAGGACCGCCACTAGGAGCAGTGGTGTTACGAGTCTACCTTTTCTTTCTACCGCAATTCCACTTTTTGAACTATTTTCGAGAGAAACAAGCATACCAAATTTATGTGAGCCTCATTACTCTGGCCTGATCAGCCCCTGCAGTGTCCTTTGCCTTTGAAATTATCCTGTTTAAGTCTGTCAGATTTTCCTAATTTACCATAAAAAAAAAGACTTTATATGAAAAAAATAAAAAATGTATTTTTCTTCGTCACACTGGAAACTGCCTGTCCTGTGTTCTGTTTTGCCCCGCAATTTTCTTTTTTCTTGCTCTGGGCAATTGCAGCAGTTCCAACTAAAGAGTATGTACTTAAGCTGTAAGTCCATGGCTCACTCTCTCTCTTTTACTCTACCTCCATCTCTTTTTGCCACGTGGCATTACATGTTGCGAGCTGCTGATGAAAACTTTATTAAGGTGCAGGCTAAGCGCACCTGCGGTTGCAGCATGGGCAAGCAAGCCTGGGTTGCCTCCCAGCCAAGTCACAAAGCCAATTTGCTTGCGCGTGAATCAGCCAGCATCTTGGTATTCGGCCCAGGGGTAAACCACGGCTTATAAAATATGTATTTAGCACAATTAAAGTGACCCGGGCTTTCGCCACAGTCAAAAGCGCAAATGTGACTCCAGAGGGGTTGTCAATTTAAATGCTACCTTTTATCTGTTTCTCACTCTCGCTCATATATGCAAATAAATATTCAACCCGAAGGCCAGCCAAGCTGTTGATTTGGTAAAGCAAACAATGCTCACTTTTCCAGCCGCAGGCCAAAAAGGTCAAGCTCACGTTTTAATAAAGTCCCATCAACAAATAAAAGCCACAATAAACATACATGATTTTGGTCAAACAAAAAAGTTTACTACCCGTTTTTAAGTCCACCAACATTTTCCACAATTACCTTAAATAAACAAAACACTGCCAAAGCAATGTTGATTTTAACCCAAAGAAAAACATGAGCCCCTAACAAATTGCTCAAATCCACTAATATATTTTTTCTTGTTTGTCAACAATTAAACCGAATAGAAAACAAAATTAATTTATTCACTAATTTTGGTCAAATCCAAATGCCCCGCTGATCGCATTAAATAACTAACTCGCTTCTTAGAATAACAACAACAAACAAGCCATTTAGTTGGAAAAAATACCTGCCAATAATTCTAGGAATTTGTTGACAAGTCTAACAAGATTTTCACGGAATAACTTGGAATCAGAAAGGCGTAAAAGTAATTTATTAAATCAGTTTAAACAACCCAATCAATATCCAGCAATATTTTAATAACAATTTCAACTCGAAACAAAAGAAGTCTGCTTGGAATTTGGTAATTTTATAAGCCATTAAATTTTTCAGTAATAAATTTTACGGGCATACACGTTTTTTTTTTTTTGCAAAATTAAAATGTAACTCAAGTGCCATGAAAAAAGTGTATAAAATTATTAAAATATTCAAAGGAAGCTGCCATTTTTTATATTTTATTTATTTTATTGTGTCAACGCGGTAGCAACTTTCTCTCTCGTTTTTTTCGCTTTTTTTATTTTTTGTTTTGCAGTGACTTTTTATTAGCAACCATAAAGTGTATTCCGGATGGATTCCACACGAATGTAAATATCTCATATGAGGGTCGACAATGATGGGGTAATGGGTAACGGGTAGGGAATGTGGCAGTTTGGGTAGCGAACTTTTATGGGGCATAAATCTGTGCGAAATGTTGGAATTGCTCGTTCTATTGAAAATAAATATACATAGTATGCGTGTGGGTAAAAGACAGAGCAACTGGAGGAATAATAAAAATAGAACAGGACACGAACGTCCTGCTAATTTCGTCTACAAATCTGTTAAGCCAGCTTAGGCCTTCCTGTTCGGATTTCTTTTCTTTTTATTTTGCCCTTCCCCTTTTGCCTGTCTCTGTTGGGGTTTTCTTTTTTTTTTTTTTGTGTTGTTTGCCGCTTGATGTTCATGGCCTTGTAAGGTTCTATGCTTCTTGACTTCTTCTTCTTCTTCTTCTTCTTGATTCTTTTTCCTTTTGGCCAAGAGTCTCTTTTTTATTATTGACAAATTGAATTTTACACGTTTATCTTTCGACACAACAATTGAAACGTAAATCTTTCCTCATGCGTGCTTCTTTTTTTCTTCTTCATTTCTCCCACTTTCTCCCCCTTCTGCTTGTGTGGGCCCGACAGTGAAAATTGATTTGTCTATACTTGAATTGGCTTTTCATTCGTATATATAAATTTTTTTCATTTTTTTTATTTTTTTCATTGTTTGACAGGTCGCTTTTATTTGGCTTTCATAGAGAAGTTATTGGTATTTATGTTTTGCCATTAATAAATTAACAAAATGACACGATTGATTTCGTTTTAATTAAGGTAATGAGTAAAGTTGTATTTACTCAACCGCAATCGAAATCATTTCAAATTAAAATTTCATATTTGATTAACAAATTAATCTGGGAAACATAACAAATTTAATATTCTGATTAATGATATTTTACAATGCTAAATGACAGTATAAATAGCAATTCATAAATTTAAATTGAAAATGTAAAATTTTCAATAAATTCTGGTACACATCTGTCATTTACAATTTAAATATTAACTGATCTAATGACAATCAAAGCAATTGAGATAATCATGTCAATTAGAAACTCAATCCCTGCTGACAATATAATGAATATTACACTGGCCACATGTGGTCAAAACGAAACTCAGTTTGCCAACTGAAAAACAAAGTTGGTAATTCAATTAAAAGGCCGACAAAAAAAAATTTCCACTGGGAGTCGTCAAGGGGAAGAAGCAAACTTTCACAATTTTTCCTCATGAAAGCAGCTGCAACAAGGACAATGCAAAAGGCTCGAATTAAAATCAACTGCAATACAAATAAAAGTACACATAAAACTCAGATATAAAATACGTCAATTCTGCTTACCCTTTTGCAGTGTTTTCAATAAGTTTTTTTTTTTTATTTCAGTTGAGCTTTCGAGACAGACGGCGTAAATAAAAATGTGGCAACGACAAAAATCACAGAACGAAATTATGTCAACAACGCAACGAGTGGAATGAACAGGCGAAGAAAGAGCCACAAGATGTGGCGGAGGAAGCACTTTTATCCATGAACATTGAAACAGAAATAAACTGTGAATGTGTATCACTATGGATATGGCTCGGTATTTGTGCAAGTATGTGTGTGTGAGTGTGTATTTAAGTGCCCCGCCAGCTATAATAATGATGTGGCTGAGCCAACTGTCACGGGCCGGACTATATTTAATCAGTATCATGCTGGCCCAGTTGGGCCGCCTTCGAAATGCCAGCAGAGTAAATAAGCAAATAACTATATGTAATTATTTTGGTATACTTTATGGATCATATGCCATCTGAAATTTCATATATTCATATTAAAAATGCCCAAAAAAAAAGAAAATCTATAGAAAGCCCTCCAGTTCTATGATGAAATTGATTCTTTTATTTTGTAAAATTTAGTATTGTTTTTTTTAGGCAAATTCACTTGAATAAATAATATTTATATACAATTTACTTTGGAAAATTGTTTGCAAATGGAATAAACTAAACAAGAATAAAATTCACAATAAAATTTGAAGCCTTTGAATATTCAGGCAGCCATGTGCTCCAAAGATTGAAATCTTTTATTCATTAAAAAAAAAAAAAAAAATAAGATCAATCCAAAAAAAGTTTCTTCTATTTTCTCTTTGTTCCCCATTTGATTCTCAAAAGTTGAAATGCCAAAATTGCTGATAAAAACGAATTCCTTTTTCTAGCCTTGCCTGTGTTTAGATAAAAAAAAAAAGGAAACTACTTCTAAATCGTAATTGATTGATTGATTGATAGCTTCTGTCCATACAAGACTTTGCATTCATTGTTTTAGCCGAGAAAGCTGGCCTGTCTGTTTGGTAGGAAATTTAAGAAATTCACTGCCGAGTGGCCCAAACAATTTAGCACATTTAATCTTTAATTAAGCGTAAGGGATAACTTTACTACTACCAAGACTGGTAGGAAAAGTCTTCCAGCTTAAATGATGCGTTAATACTACAGACGGAAAAACTCAAATGTGAAGAGGAAGAAAAGCAACAACTAAATTCCCAGTCTCAAGCTTGTGGTTAGGCAGTAACCGCAAGATACTTTAATGTTTGTCCAAAAACAACAACACCAACAACTGGGAAGTGTTTTCTGGTTATACTGAAAACCGGGCATGAGCTGAAAAGTTTGCCAGCTTAGGACTCTGAATGAACGTGAAATTTGTTAACCACTGCAACTATTTGCCCGAATGAAATAAATTAAATTACTCCCATCAAGGCGAAATGCAAATGGACAGGCAAAAAATACAGATACTCGTCTGTGACAATCGACTTTTGCTCTGTCAACTCTTTCTTCGGCTGTGGCCCTGAAATAATTGCCTTTTGAGCTTGATGCTGAATGTTTCCAAACAGAGCAAAATCCCATTAAAATTCAATTGCCTGTAAATTAAGTGAACCTGAAGCTGGAATCCTGAAACCCTCAAAAAGATGCAAAAAACTAAAACTAAACAAAAGGCCAAAGAGCGAGAAGCGTCGAGTTCAAACAACGGAACATTGTTTGTCACTTAATTAAGCTTAATATGTACATCTTGATAGGGACCCTGGCAACGCAACCCCTTGGGCCTTGGGGTGCGACTAGTTGGCTGGCAGCAAGGATTAACTTTGGATTTGTAAACAAGTTTTATGCGTAATTAATTTCAAATGAAAATATCCTGCTGTGGCGTCATTTATTGCACTATGTCTACGACAATTGTGAGACCATTTTGAATTTAAATGCCTTTCTTGATTATACCAGCCAACGACCTTCTTCGTCTTCGTCTTTTTCTTCTTTTTCATTCCAGTCACACCCAGGCCAACCTGGGCGCTGTGTTTTGGGTGTGTGCAACGGAGCCTGAAGAAACTAATGGCCTCAATTGTATGCCGTGTGACAAGTTTATTTCATTATGAAAACAAAGCAGACATTTTAAACTAAATTTTCAGCCAAATGTCCAATACAGGACAGACAGGAATTTCATTGGACAAAGAACTGGGGAGTCTTCCAAATTAAAGAATTATAGCGGAAAATTCGGGAATTAAATACCTAATAAACAGAGAGAAATATCTCGGGCATATCGTAATTTTAAAGACCCTTTGATTTTCAATCGTATGTGATTCCATATACCAACCAGCAGTCCTGAAATCTTACAAGAAATAACACAAAGCTTAGAGTAACACAAAGGCGCCATCTATAGGGCTGAAGTCTGTACTTGACGCTTGGACATGGGTGAACGATAGATTAACTATGAGATTTTATTTTTGGGTTCTTCGGATTGTTGTCTTATATGAGTCTTAATAGGTTTCGATATCGAACTTTTTTTGGAACTCAGAAAAACAATTTCAAGCTATAAGATTTGAAGAAGTGTGGGAAACGAAAGAGTTCCAATCCCAAGCTTGGTTCCTCTAACTCTTAAAGTTTCCAAGATCTAGAGATTCAGATGGCGATAGCTATATCAATTTTTTATTCACATTGATCAAACAGTGGGAAGCTGTGGAAGGTTTCCCACATATTCTTCTCTTTGTTCTATACATTTGAATAATAGCTCAATCCTTCACCTTTTGAGTGTGGGCTATCAAAATATAATGAAAACTTTCTAACTAATCAGTTGATTTCAAAAAAGCTTAAATGGTTAATTCTTGGGTATTTATTAAATATATGAAATTTTAAATATGAACAAGCTGATCTCTGCGAAGCATAACTTTTGAGCTTGTTAGAGAAAGTTTGGAGCAAGTTTTAGTTTTTCTTTGTCGCATCAACAGCTGTTCAAGGGAAATGTGACTGCGTTTCAATTGTAACAAAAACTTGTAAGCTTGTCTGTGATTTTGTGTGCGAAAATTTGTGACCTTCAGGGCAAAAGGAAAACGCGACATTAATTTGAATTTTAAATAAAACGTTTCACCTCACTTAAAGTCTGTAAATATTTTATGTTGATTGTCAACGCAGCAGAATTAAGCTCCTCCCTCCTCTCTATCCCTCTCTCTCTCTCTCTCTCTCTCTCTCTGCTCTATATCATTGGCATTTCCTGTCACTGATCACACACACACACACGAAGTCACCCACCCACCCAAAGAATGACAACGAGACAAAGACTTGAACCTTGACTGGCGGGCTTTTTCATGTAAGCTTGGCATTTTTCTGGCATCCTGTTGGCTGTTAACTACCTCAAATCCATCATCCATATTTGCACTTTAAACAAACGGAAATTTAAGTCAAGCGAAAACTGACAACTCATCTTCCTGGCCACCTACTCAATTCCCAGGTTTCATATGAAAAAAAAAATACAACAAACAAAAGTCGTCAAGAAGTTGCGCTTTTTTATTTTATTTTTCTTTATTCGTTGTGCTCCCAGCTCATATAATATATATATATAGATATATATTTTTTTATTGCAAATACTTGGCCAAAGTATTTGGGTATTATATGCGCCTTAGCCACTGACAATGCTTATCAAGTTGAAGTTATGTCAAAGTTTTTGGTGTTCTCATTTTTTTTTTTTTTTTTGAGTACTTCTCCCATTGCACAGAGGCGCATAAGGAGCAAAGAAAAAAAAAGGAGAGAAATGAGAAGATACGCAAAATAGACCAGAGACAGTTCGATATTCGTTTTGATAACTTAAGCGCAAACTGAGAGACCCCCAAGGGCTTCAATGAAATCAAGATATAGCCAGAGTCTTTAAGCATTTGGGAAGCTTAAGTTTTCATATTCTTTCCGACTTCGATTTTGGTAATTTTAACTATTTTTAATTCAAAGTCTTCCGCTATCATTTGAATATTTGCCAATTGCAGCTTTGCCAAACTAAAAAGCAAAAATAACAATAAAAAAAAAGAAAAAGTTTTTTAACTTTAAGAGTGAGATTTTTTTTGTTGGTCCAAGAAAAATGCAATAAAACTTTTCTCATTAGTTACCTACTATTTTTAGCTGAAATATAATTGTTTCGCATACACCTAGACACAATAAAACTTTATATACTTCATTTTTTTTTTATATCAGAAAAGTAGGAAACTATGGTTTGCGTTTTTTTTTTCGGTATGATGAAAAACAAAAACAAACTAAAAATCATCCTGTGGCAATGTGGTTTTAACATTTTAAGATTTGTGCAAACAAACGAAACTTCGGAATTCGCTGGTCTATGCAAAAAATGTTTTTATTATTTTGTTCATTGCTCAACTGAACCGAAATGAGTGTAAAAAAAAGAAAATGTATTTAATGAAAATCCGAGAGGGTCTAATGACGGTGAAATAAATTTTACTCAACGGCAGCAAAAATAGTAATTTAAATTACATTTTAAAATGGTGAAATGTGTGTGCATTTTAGGGTTGACTCGAAAAGATCCTGTAAAATTCGCTGGTATATGTTGGCACGTGACAAGCCATAGGCAAATGCTATTAGTTCCAAATTAAGTGAAACGACGTAGCTGTTTATTTTTTTTTTTAATTTTGAAATTTTATGCCTGGCAAAAGAGGTAAGAAAAAAAAAGAAAAAACAAAGTCAACTATGTGGACTAAACATGTAATTAAAGCGTCAGACTTGCATACCCAAGACAAACTCACCGGCAGTCGACATAAACATGTGAGCCAGGATTTTAATTTGCTCAGACGAATGGCATAGACAACACAAACAAACAAAATGAAAAGCAACAGACCCGACACAACTCAAGACCTGCCTTGAGTAAGCCTGTTTTGTCTGGGTCTGTGTCGGTGGCGGCTACGTGATTTTAGCAATTTTTTGGTAATCCAGCAAAGCCTCGGTCTTGCGTTTTTGTTTTTTGTGATTTGCAATAAACATGAAAACTTATTCTTTGAGAATTTAATTGAAAAATTATTTCACTAAACACTTACTCAGTCTACGCTTAATTAAGTGCAAGCTCGACTTATTTCAGGCTCTCTTGTCTCTGGTTGAAATTTATGTTTTGCCTGCTGACGACATAATTTAGTAAATGGGAATGACATTCGTGTATAATCACTGCCCAAAACGACAATGTCCTGTGGATATAGTCACTGCATCTGCTATGGAAAGCAAATTAAATTCCAGGAAAGAACTTATCCTCTCAAATATGCAATTTTGCTTGGATTGAAATTTATGGATTTTAATATGAAGACAAATTGTCTTTCAAGCATTTTTTTTCGAAGAGTTTTCCTGAATTAAGACATTCAGTTTTAGATTTAACAAGTTGTAGAAACTCTGGTAAAATTTTAGGAATAATTAACGTGACGCCATGAAAAAAAAAACTTGAACACTTTACAAAAGTGCAGAGCCATAAAAAACATTGGCAAAAGCAACTTTCTAACTCCACTGGCACCCTGCCTGCTACTGGCTAATTAGTTGGCAGTTTATTAATGGCCTTTTGACAGTTTTCTTCTTTTATTTTTTTTGTGTGTGCCACAGACGACATAAAGAACAGAACAATCATGATATAGTTTCCTTATATGCAAGGCAATTTTATTTCACAAAAAAGAAAAACAAAAGCAAAAGCAAAAAACTCTTTTAGAACTAAGCATAGTTAGAGTAAATTAAATGAGGACAATACAGAGATACGTTAAGGAAACTTAAGTTAACAACAATTAGGAATAAAGTAGAATAAGCAGAAACTTTAAAAATATTCGTATATCATTTATAAACTATTTTTGGATCCATTTTAAATACATTATTACAAATAGTTAAGCCTGCTAGCCTTATACGATTTGTGCCTTTTTTTGCAATTCAATAATTTCACTTTGGATTTCACATTCTTCATGGCAATTCCTTGGGCTTCTTTGTTCTATGTAAAATTATAAATCTATGACTATTAAGTTCTGACAAATAATAATGGCAAACATATTAAAATTACAAAGTTATAGGGAGAATAAATAACTAAACATTTACGGCTAAAAAAAAAGAGGCTGCCATTTCTGTTTCAAGTAAATCTAACTTAATTTATACATTATTGTTGTTCTTTCTTCTTCTTCTTCCTATATACAAATTGTGTATTTTTTTTCATAACAACTTAGGATGCTTTCACATAATTCAGATATGTCTATCATAATAACACTTAGATGCTAAGGCAAAACTGACTTGCTTAGTGGTTTCTCTAATCAAAATAGGATTTAGCGAATTTTTTTCATTTAGTTTCCTTTTTAAGGCACTTTATATACACCTGATTAAAATTATTGTTCTTATTAAAATTATGTGGCTGGCGGCTTGCCATGGACACGGAAGCGATATAAGCAAGTATAGGTGGGTTGGCCATGATTGGTCTCAATGCGTAATTCGACAATGTCATAGGCACGTTTGATGTCCAAGTTTTGCACGGCAAAGTACTGGAGTGAGGCCCCATTGTCCAGATACTCGTACTCGCCAAAAAGAATTGGATCCTGATCCTTTTCATGCTCCAGACCCTGGGGAAAACAAGAGGAAGAGATATTTGTAAAAAGACCCTAGAGATTTTCAAATTCTCTCTGATTTCGTTACCCAAACAGTAAAGTTTCGAGGGGCTGAATCAATGCGACCAGTGGGGGATAAGCTTTTGGGTATATGCTCCAGAGTAAAGCCCGTCACATAGACCAGTGAATTCAATTTCAGCACTGGCAAAAGAAAATCCAATTAATTATTGAAAGTTTTAGAATTCCCAAAAACTTTACTTACCCAAGAACCCTGGGAAGCCCTGGAAGGCCCAGCATTCGCCAGGCTGGACATTCGGTGAGATGGCCACACGAGGCGTATTGCTGGGATACCACAAGGGTATGCCGAACACGGAAATCTGGGCCGACTTGGTTTGATAACTCTCCGTGCAGCGTGTGGAAAGAATCTGCCCACCAGCAGATTCTAAGGCAAAGTCCACCAGACCCGTCTTGTCGGCATCGTAAATGGCCAAAACAGCCTTCACAATATTCCTGACCTCCTGCTCCCGTATGGGTCCCTTCAGCACCTTGGCCGTGTCATTGGCCTTGGCCTCCACCACCAGCAGAATCTCACGCTTCAAACGCTCACTGATATCGTTCATCAGCAAAATGCTGGACCTTTCAATCTCATCGCGTATATTGTTGTTGGTCCGCTTGTTCAGCTCGAGCAGCTGTTCCTCCAGATACTCTTTAGCCACAAACATGCTGCGCACCCAATTCTGCAAATCCGAATCATCCAGCTTGTGTTTACCCATTGAATCCGCTGCCTGCTTGAAGCCCAAAATTTCGACCAAAGATAATTTAATCTGCTGATTGAGTGTGGCAAATTGTGAATCATGCAAAGTGGCCAATTTGCTTTCGATTTCGGCCAGCAAACCACTGAATCGCTTATCCTGGGCCAGTTCATGCTGCTGCAGGCGTTCCAACAAATCCGCCTGACTCAATTTCAGCTCCCCAATCGACTGCTGCAAGTTGGCATTCTCTGAACTTTTGTCAGACAAGGCCAATTTGATAAAGGCAATTTCCTTGGTCAAATCATCGATCTCAGACTGCTGCTGCAGGCTCTCCACACGAGCTGGTGGCTCCTGCCCCTCCAAGGCCAAGCGTATCCGCGCATCCACAAACTCAGCCAATTCAGGGTGGGCGAAAAGACGCCTCAACAAGGCCACCAAATCAATTTGCTCGACCAGAATTGTCTGACTGGAGTGCACTTCAGCCAGAATAAGACGCTTTAATTCCGTTAGGTGAGCTGCCGTCAAAGGCAGTTCGGCCTGGCCCACCTCCCTTAACTCCAACTTCAAACGCCCAGCCAGCACCTCCAATTCAGCCTGACTAAGCTCTGATTTACTGCCAGCGAATTTCTCAAGATGCTCGCTTATCAGCTGCACCACAATCCGGATTTGCTGGGGGGAGAGCGGCTGCTGCTGCTTTTGGTCCTGTTCCTGTTGTTGGCGTTGCTCTTGCCACTTGAGCTGCACCAGTTGCTGTACATAGCTATTGACATGGTTCAAGATATTCTCATATTCCTCAGGGCTGAGCGATTTTTGCATATTCATTTGAATATTTTGCATTTCCAATTTGATGGCTTCTGGTTCCTGGCCGGCCAGCTTGGGTAATTCCATTAGTGATTTCAGCGAGACCTTCCATTGGGCCAATTGACTCTGCCAGGTGGCAAATAAGCCTAGCGGCAGGCTGGGCACAACCAACAGACCCTGGGCCTGATTCAGATAGGCCAGGCGATGCTCTTCGTCCGAAAGGGCATAGGCTGAAATGAAGACAGGAATTTAGCCTGAATTATTTGAGAAACTCTTGCTGAACTTTGCTATCCTTCGACATTTGGCATAAATTTGAAAAACAGGTCGAAAGCTTTGAAAACACACAGAGAGATCATTTTCAACACAAATGCAAAAGGATAGAGCGATAGAGTGAGTGTCTCAATTAACTAATTCGGCTAATTCCCATTTCGATGGAAAGAATTTTTTTTTATTTTTTTACTTACCATTTCAAATCCTTCTTGGCAATGGCAAATAAAACGCAAGTGCTTTGTTTATGTTTTATGAATTGGTTCTTTGTTTTTTTTTTGTATGCAAACATTTTTTACATGTTTGCTTCTTTTTATTTTATTATTTCTGTTTTTTTTTTTTTTAGCTCATTACAAAAAGAGAACAATGCGAAAAGACATTGACAAATTTTACAATTACGATTTTGGATGAGCACAAAATGTTGATATTTCTTTTTTTTTTTTTTTTTGATTGTTCTACAACAAAAAGTATTGAATTTTTTTTTTAATTTTTACTTAAAGTTCTATTTGATTCTCTGTCTCTCTATCCTTCTCCATATTGCGTCTGTGTTGTTGTTGTAGCTTTCTAGGTGGGTTTTTGGGAGGGTTGTGGGACTCGAGGAAATGGGTTTTAAAGGATGATGTTATGGAAATCGGGGCGTGACCAAATCAAACGAAAAGCTATTCAGAAATCGTGTCACGCCCTCATCTCGAATGAGCATAAATTATGCGTACATATAAACCGAAAAATTACGAAAATGCTTTAAATTTGTACTTGACGTTTGTTTTTGTAAATTTTGATACAAAATAAAAATAAAAAGGGAACAAACAAATAGATTTATGTTATATATAGCGTGTATATAATTTTGGAAAATTGTGAGAAAAAAACAAAAAATTAGATGAACAACTGCCCGAGTAGTTCATAGCCAAACTGATAAAACAGTTTCTCTATTAATGGCCTAAACACGCTCATAGTATTCTTCAGTTGGGCGAAAGATACTGCCAGCTTTGTTGGCCACATTTCTGCCGATTGTTTTCAAATAGACTAGATAATCGTCGGCCCAGTCACGCACACGCGTGACCTGTTCAACGGTCTGCGATTTGATAGCCTCGTACTGAGCCTGGTTGAGATAATCGTTAACATTGATTTTCGGTAATTCGGGCAATGTGAAAGTGTATTGGGAAAAGGCTTTGGGCGGGAAGCTTTCATTGGGATGCAGATAATAGAATAAACCTGTAAATTTGCAAAGCCAAAACAAAGAGAAACGGGAAATTAAAATTTATAGGAGCTTTCAATTCGGCTTTTTTTCGTTCAGATCTCACAAGAGTCTCAGGATCTGAAAGATCAGAATTTAAAGTCTTAAGTCGACTTATTATTCTTCGGAATTTCAAAATTTTTATTTTCAGAAAAATTTGAAAATATCAAAATCAAATTTCAGATTTGTCTGAGACCTCTTTCTCATATCTTTCGAAAAAAAAGCTGAATGAGTGTGCAAGTGCGAGCTGGTCTGGAGAATTTTATCAAACAAAAACAACAACCACAAAAGGCTGACGTCATGCCCGCCACTGTCAACGACCAGACGGCGTAGTGTTTGTGAGTTTTTCAGTGTTTATAAATAAACTAAAGGCGAACTATATGTTTTGCTTACATTAAAAGCTTAATGAATTGAAATACTCTTGTCGTTGTTGTTTTTGTTGTTGTTGTAAGACTCAATGTCAATAGCAAGTCACTCAGACAGGCGCTCTCACAAGTAATTTGCATATCTAGAAAATTGGTTTTACTCACCCGCCAATAGCAACAATGGCAAAAGAATCAGCAAAAGCAAGAGAAAACGTTTCTTGGCCCTGTTATCGGGATTGTTGCTCTTCAGCAGATACGTATCCAAACTCAAGACAGACGCCACGAACAGGTAGATATAACGGAAAATGTTTTGAAGACCTGTCTTCAGCCAGCCCAAAATGCCACGCGACTGGTGCTCATGGCTGGAGTAATAAGTTTGATACAGACTGGCCTCGTCTTTGGCGCCACGGATGTTGGTCACGGCGGTCCACACATGACTGATACTGGTGACAATTGTGGTGATCAGACGTATGAACCACCAGCTTTGATTTTGTTGCTGTGAGAAGCGTGTGATGTCCACCTCATCGGCTGAATCATAGTTAAGTACATTTTTCTGTGTGTAATGACTCTGATAGCGACGGCGTATAAACTCTTCCTGGTTGGGATTTTTTTGGACCATATAATCGACGCGTTCATCGTGATTCTCCAAACTGCGACGCGACATATTCGGCATGGCTATTTGTCCGGGAGCCAAGACACGACGATGCGGAGATAATTCCGAATAGGTGTAATCAGTTTTGGGTGTTTTGCTGCGACGGAAAAAGGAGTCAATTATTTTATGATCGAAGAATTGTTGATGTTAACTACTTACTTCCAGTATTCGCCGGCTTCTTTGTACTCAATGTAGGCTAAATGATCATCACCCACTTTGCCATTGCGTTTGCCAGCGCTCTTCTGCTGCAAACTGATCTCTTCCGTGACCTCGGTGCGGCTCTTGTCATTACGTGGCGTGGAGGTGGCCACCAGACCGCTCAAAGTATTACCCAAACGCTTGCTGGTCTGTGTGATGATGGTGGTCATATTTGAGGTGGTCTTCCTGGTCTGGGTTTGTCCTCTCTGATTGGTTTCGGTTGTGGACTCCTCACTAGAATAATCCGAGGTCACTTGCATTTTGGCATTCGATTTGCTAGAACGCGTTTTTTGGCTACTACTCGACTCGGCCACGTGTTCTTCAATAATGGTTCTACGGAATAGACAAGCAACGTATGTATAAGATTTCGAGACTATAAACAGAAAAGGGCCAAAAGCGAAAAATACAAAAAAAAATAATAATGTCGAGAGCAAAACAAAAAGCAAAAAGCAAGCAGCTCATAAACATTTTATTTATATTCATAAAGAGAAGCGAGAGTGTGTGAATGTGTGCGTGTGTGTGACCTTCAGTCCAAACTAATCCAACGACATTTGCGGCCAACGGAAAAATCATATTCAAATGGCTTGGCCGTTGGCTTGAAAACTTGAAATTGTTTGGACCTGCTTGGGGGATATGAAAAACGCGCCAAAAGTTTCAAAAAAGCGGTTAGACAAACCGGCACAGCACACAATGACACCCTGTATTTACACACACACACACTCATTCACATGCTCTGAAATTTGTCACTGTGTTGATTGTTTCGAAATTCAAAAATTTGTGTTGAGAGTGCGAGAAACGCGCGGATGACGTCAGTTTTAATGAAATACTAAAATCGTTTCGGTTTGTTTTTGTTTGGATATGACGCACTGGCCATGAACGAGGGCGGACAGACGGACTCAATTTTAATTATTTTCACTCAACTCTCGCTCACTACTTCTCTCTCTCTCTCTCTCTCTCTCTTTCTTACTGACTCACTTGAGTCGTTGGACTCGCGTGCTCGCCACATGCCCAAAACCGCAGAGAGAAAGAGAGAGGAAATGGGCTTAGGTTTCTAGCAAAACAAAAGTGTTAGTGTTACTGATATAATGCCAGGCAGGCTGAAGATAATTTTTAATTATGTATGTTGAAATTTTTTGGTTTATTTTCAAAGTGTATTTGGCCTACTTACTGCACATTTGGGGCCTGGGCGGGCTTCTTCTTCCTGTGATGATGGGCATGACCCTCTTCATGGTCGGCGTGATCGCAGTTCTCATGGTCGCAACTGGAGCGCAGAAATGGTGTTTTCGAACGTGAACGCCTACGCGTCTCTATTTGATAGTCCTCGCTCATAATTGGAAATCTTCTTGACTAATCAGCTGGACAATTGGGACAATATAACTGCAAGAGATATAGAGAAAGTACAGTTGTAAATTTTTTGGGTGTGTGTTAGTTTGTTTATACACTTCTTCAGAGGCTTGGTTTGTTTACAATTGAGCAAAGCTGTGAAAAAAAATATTTCCATTCTTTTTAAGGCTCTTTTCGTTTGTCTTCTCAAGTGCTTTCATGCGTGAGTGGTTTTCTACAATTCAATGTGAATTGGTAAAAGAAATAAGATCGTGTGTGGAAATTATGCAATGTATTTGTGAGTATGTGGAAATGAGCGCAAATGTAAAATTTTAATTAGACTGCAATGTTTTCTGGCCTAAAAATAGTACTAGCGAGAATTCTTATGAAGAAAAAAATATGCAAAAAAAAATATTCGCAAGGCCTCATTGAGATTGCGAGAAATGCCGGGTGGCCGCCGCTATTTTTAATTGAGCGCAATCACATTCATGAACTACAGTTGTGCGTGCGTGTGTTAGTGACTTAGAAAATGGCGCTTTGTTCAAAACTCCAAGCGACCTTCGCAACATAATCGTTAAAATAACAAACACTGACATACCCACGGCTCTGGGGTGTCTCGCCAAAACAAACATTTATGGCAATCAATAAAATGCGATCCAGAAATGTTGGCACGCACAAGACAAACCGTTAATATTTTGGTTAAAAGTAAAGAAAATCTAAACAAGTTTTTCCACAGCAGTGGCAAAGCAGAGCGTCATCACACACACACACACACAAACATAAAATACAGCGCCGCTAGGCGTTGCGTGTTGAAAAAATGCGGCTCGGGAGCAGCGACTGAGGAGCCAAAACACACACAGACATATTTATGAAGCGGTTAGAAAAACACTTGGTCATTTACGAAGTGTACACTTTTTGCTATATAAACATTCGATAATCCAACACAATTTCCACTTTCTTTACCGCGCACTTAGTTCAAGAAGTGACCAGTTGGTGGCCTTGAATATTTCAATCGCTTGTGAAATGTTTCTACCGAAAAAACCAACTCAATTGTTCGATTTTTATACAAAATAATAAATAAGGCTAAAATATGTAAAAAGTAGCACTAACGCTTCAAAAAAGGCTGCGCGTCAAATATTTAGCGTGTTTACCTGGTAACTGCAATTTTTTCACTGAAAAAACTCCGATATTTTGTTCGTTCTGTACATTTGTATCGCTTGGGCGACTTGGCAGCACTTTTTGTTCACAGGCGGTGCCAGACATTTTGCCTGGTTGTTCATTTGGCGAACGTATAAGTTGGACCGTTCCGAAACTGATAGAAAGCATATAAATAACAAACGTTTGCGTAAATTTCTTTAAAAATGATTGAAATAACTTGCAACGATCGTCTGGGCAAAAAGGTAACACCAATCTGTGAAATTTTTGTTAGATGCAAGTAATCAGCTGAATACTACAGGTACGCGTCAAGTGCAATCCAGACGACACCATAGGCGACTTGAAAAAATTAATTGCAGCACAGACCGGCACAAAACACGAAAAAATTGTACTGAAAAAGTGGTACACTATCTACAAGGATCCCATTCGTCTATCTGACTGTAAGACTCAAATCCAAATATGATCTTTTTGTGGTTTCATAAATATTATTTATTTGTTGCAGATGAAATACACGACGGCATGAATCTGGAGTTGTACTATCAATAATCGTATGCACACGCAACTTTTCTACAGTCTTTTATTTAAGAAAATTCTATATTTAAATGAATTACAAGAACAGCTTCTGAATCTCTTGGCTGTTGATTTTAATAAAGTTTAATTATAAATTTGTATAATTTATATCATTGGTTATTATAGCCATGAAATTGTTTGATTGAATGAATGTGAAGTTTGAGAATGTTTATTAAATATGTGTAATTTCAGCCCGACATAAAAGCACGAAAATTTAATAAATCCATGCGGCCCCATGTCGGGGGACTAAGCACCGCAGGCTATACTATCCAGTCTTAACAATATTCAGTTGTCGACTATATTGCTAAATAAAAAATATATATATTTATATAGTGTAGAACGACTCTGAACCAAAAATCCTGATAAGATTTAAAAAACGCTGTATGTCCTTCGCGGTTCATTTTATTTAGATAGCACTGAACAAACAAAAACATCTGTGGCTTCTTATTTTGAAAGTCTGGCAGCACTAAATACCAAATTGTTCTTCATGTTTTGCGACATTTTGTGCAAAATAAACAAAGTCAACATAGTCTATTAATAATACAGGTGGTGGATTTTTTTAAAAGTGTTCAAAGCCATGTCTATGATTCCTTTTTTTCCTACCCTCCAACCTTCCGTGCCAAATCGCCATTGGTTTGATATGTCACCAATGACCGAGGAAGCGCAGACTTCGCGCTACGAGGACGACCGAAGAAATTGGGTAAGCCTAAAACGAAAAGTGACATAAAAGCGAAAAATCTCATACATGAAATTTTCACAGCGTGAGTCTCTTAAGACAGCAGCAACTGACCTGCAGCCACTCGGAAAAGTCTTGACAATTCCCGGCATTGACACAGACGATGAGGATGGTAAGTTTTTCTATTTCGATAAGCCGGTTAGCACTTATTCTATTTTACCGTTTCCTCAGCCAATGATGACAGCGAAGATTCCGACAGCCATGATGAAGAAGACGACGAGATTAATGACCGTGCCATAGCCGATCAAGACCAGGATCAGGACTTTGGCCAACCCGGCAATGAAAGCTAAGAAAATACTCAAATCACATCCCGTAGATACACACAATTTATTTTTTATATATTGTTTTTGCATTTCTATTACAAACTGTATTAACAATTGTCATTAACTTTAAGCTTAAATAAATTAATAAACAAATTAAGCAAAAGTTCCATAAGGGTGAGTGCTAGGTATGTCCTACCACTGGGAAGGAGTCGAGCATACGAAACAAAAACGGATTAAGAAATTTTCATGAGAAGCGCTCTACTTGTGCAGAGCCGCTGTCTCTAGCTTAGGCGCCGGCTTTGAGGCCAGACCCGACAGTAATTTCTTGATTTCGGCAATGGCGCGTCCAGGATTGAGGCCCTTGGGACAGGTGCGCGTGCAGTTCATGATGGTGTGGCAACGGTACACACTGAAGGGATCCTTCAATTTGTCCAGGCGTTCCTGGGTATTCTCATCACGCGAATCAATGATCCAGCGATAAGCTTGCATCAGCACAGCTGGGCCCAAGTACTTTTCGGCGTTCCACCAGTACGAAGGACAAGAGGTGGAGCAACAGGCGCACAGAATGCACTCATAGAGACCATCAAGCTTGGAGCGATCCTCCACCGATTGCAAGTATTGAGCCTTGCCCTTCTGCTCGGTGGCTTCATTTCTGAACAGAGTGAAAAGGATAACTTGAAGAATTCTGCCACCTGCTTGGCCACACTTACTTGCGCTGCAACCAGGGCTGGATGTTTCTATACTGCTCGTAGAAATTGTTCATATCGGGCACCAAATCACGCACCACATACATGTGTGGCAATGGATAGACCTTCAAGGACTTGGAGGTGTTGGTATCAATTTTGCTGGAAGGAAACAGGATATAGTTGCCAGAAAGCGACTGTACTACCTGCTGCCACTTACCTAATACAGGCCAAGGTGTTGGTGCCGCCAATGTTCATGGCACAGGATCCACAAATACCCTCGCGGCAAGAACGACGGAAAGTCAGAGTGGGATCCATTTCGTTCTTGATCTTGATCAGGGCATCCAAGACCATGGGGCCGCATTCACGCAAGTTCACTTCATAGGTCTGCATATAGGGCTTCTCGCCGGTGTTGTCGGGATTCCAACGATAAATTTCAAATTTTTTGATTTGCGGCTCCTTGGCTTCCTTGGGCTGGGCCTGTTGGTCCAATTTGCCTGTGCCATTGCTGATAGCTCGGATCTGCAAGAATAGTGTGGTAATCAATAATTATCACATGGATCACGCCATAAATTTGACTCAAATGTTTACATAATCAAAAATCAAGTAGGAATTTCATTTAATTGCCACAGAATTCGAGTAAATTCGCATTAGAATTGGCAAAGAGCAGCAGCTGTTTTCTTTCCCCTCATTATATAATGGGAAACCGCTTTAAAAGTGCCACCGTCTCCAAATTGTTTCATATTTTCTTACCTGGTGACGAGCGGCCAAAGCACTGGCACGGCTCAGCATATATCTAGCTTCGTTGACCAACATTTTCGATTGACTACTGACTTTTTACTTCTCAAATTGAAACGGCACTGCGCTTGCAATTTTAATGTTTTTTTTTTCTGGCAAACAAATTAGTTTTTGTTCGTCGTTTTTGCAGTTACACACGCAAACATACAATTTAAGAATTTTGCCGTGGTGTATGTCTTGCAGAGATGCCAGACTTCCAAAGAGAATAACAGCCCTGGTATAGCGCTGCCAGATGTCCATTAGTGCAGCCTTACAAAGAGCGCCAACTTCAAAATCTCTGTTAAATAGCATAAAAATGTTAATAGACTAAAAATGTGAATCCAATGTTAAAAGTAAAGAAATTTCATTTTTTGAGTAAAATGATTTAATAAACCGAATTTACGTATCAAGAATTAAAGCTCTTAATTGTGAACTTTTAATGGGGCGTGTGGTAATTTATTATCTCGTGAAAAAAATTATACACAGTTTTTTTCAGAAGAGAAGTTAAAAGTTCAAGAAAAATTTTTTACACATTCGCAAATAAATCACTTTCATCGGTACTTAACATACAAAGACAGAGAACCTGCGACAATGGCGGAAAGTGACTGAAAAGAAAATGGCTGTGCCCCACAGGCAAAACAGCAGCCACGCGGAACTACAATGCAAAACTTTCTAAATGGCATTTTTGAACCCAAGACGACGACGAAAACGCCCCCTCCCCGCGCATAATATTCACCCCCAATTGTCCATTGACCTTTGTTGCAATGAAAATGGTGGCAAGCAAGTATAAGGCGAACTGAAAAAAGCTAAGAAAAAAGCGAACTAAAATTTCTTGGCAACGAAAAACTTTGGTCTTAATTTTTTCTTACCTAGGCAATGCGCCGAGAACTTGGACTAGACTGTGGGCAAAGTGGTGCGGAGAGCAAAAGTGGCCAAATAAAAAAGCAAGAGCCAACCAAAGTTTTTCAATGTTAATGCAAACACAAGCTGGAAAGGTTGATGCAAAAAGTTCGGAGGGTACTTTTTTTTTTAACCTTCTATCTTTAGACACTCTCACAATGGCTGAAAACTTTGTTGTGTCCGAGGAAACTGAAATTCAGTGGTCGCACGTTTTTAAAGACAAATAAAAGAGAACTTAAAAATAAAATAAATCCTGGGGTAGGCTCATTTTTTGTTTCGAAGGTTAAACGTAGTCTGTCTCTTTCGCTCTCTTTAATTTTGTTTTTTTTTTTCGTATTTTAAAGTAATTTTGAGTGTGCCGTTTTGAGTAAAAGTGTTCATTGTATGTGACTCAGCGGAGAATGCAAATGACGTCAATGTTGATGGATTTACTAAGGCAATTTTCAATTCATTGAGACTAAAACTAATTAACGGACCATAATAGAATAAAGAGGCAGAGCAGCAGCAGCAGCAGAGGAAATGACAAGGGAGGCATTCAGGGATAAACATACCAATTATCAGTTTGTCTTTTATTCGGATGGGCGAGCAGACCCATGGAAATGTCTTTTGTTATTATAGTATTTTGTTTTTTATAATACAGAAGCTGAGGCCCTTGGACCAAGTTGAAATAAGGAAATAATTTGTAAGAGGATTGTACTTAAAATTCCTGCGGATATTATATTGTTAATATATTAAAGTCTTATGGTGATATGTCTTACTTTTAGTGCTTATTATCGAATGTTTATCGATCGCGGCAGGGCTGCGAGCGATTAGAAGGGCTGGACACTATGGTAGGCTGGGTGCCGCTGACGGCGCTGCCAACTCTGTCGTAACAAGGATGTTGAAGATTTCTTATTTTAGACTCAGTTAAGATTTACAAAAAGAAAAAAAAATATGCCACTCCAATAAATGTAATTGTTTTGTGAAGTGCCACTCTTTAGGCCTAAGCAAAATTTAAAGCCTTATCAGCTTCTTATTGAAGTTGATTGCCAATTGCTCTTAGAGCATTTCACAGTTCACGTAATCTTTTCTTTTTTCCTTTATCTTTCGGGTATTTAAGATTGACAAACTCGACAAAATCAAAATGTAGTGAGACAACAACAGCAACAACACTAACCCATCAAAACAAACCTAGAATATTTACAGTTAGATGAGCAAAATCAAAAGCTTAAATCTGACAAATTGAGCAGCCATTTGATAAATGTTTGAATGGGTCTCCCACAAAAAAAAAAAAAAAAAAAAAAAAAAAAACAGAAAAACAAAATTGACAGATATTTGAAAAAGTCCATTTCCTTTTTCTTACAGGCTTTCCGTTTTACTCTAGTTCATTCTCTCACCAATGCCTCATATTCAGTCATTTGAGTCAGTTATGTTCTACAGATTTGTTTGAATGACGCAAAAGATATTGACACATTCACACGCAGTTATAGTGTGTGAGTGGGTGAGAGTGTGTGTGTGTGTGTGTTTACAAAGTTGAATAGCTTTTGAAAGTGATGTGGCATCAATAGGAGATACACAAGTTACACAAAAATGGCATTTAGATTTCCACATTTGTCTGCGGTTATCTATGAATTTAGGACTACCGCCTTTCTCTCACACCACTGGTTGGGTGTGGTGGAGTCGCTCTATCGTTTTGCAACAAAGTGACAATATTGCCAAAGTTTTCTCTCTGTATTATAACAGCATTCGTATGGCGTCATTTCCCTGGGGTGCCATAAAAAATTATTGTAGGCAGACGACAACTGCGACGACGAGAACGGCTGAAGAGTAGCCATAGCTGAGCATACTAGTTGAAAAGAGAAAAAAGTACAGTCAATGTAATTCAATATAACGGTACTCAATCTAGTCAGGCCTGCATGCTTGTGCCTGCTCTTGTTAACCACTTGACGCACTTTACTACAATCTAAATGAATTATTTATGCCATGTCTGTTTTTGGGGTCAACGAGAGAGGCGGCGGTGGGTGGTACGAAAAAGCCACAGTCAATTGCAAAAATCATCGATTGAGGGTCGTTATGTGTTTGACATTTAATATGTCATTAAAAGCGTGTTCAACCAAACAAGCTGAATCTCTTTATTCTTTTCCCATTCTCACTTTGGCATAATAAGGGCTTGTCAATTGGCACAAATTGGTTACAATTTGTGAAACGACATTGCAAGTGGCCAGGGCCAGTTCGAAATTGCATGTCTGGAAATTACTCATACGCCGGTTGGCCTCTTGTCTAACAGTTGGCTAATTGAGTGTATGAGCTTCCAGTTAGCTTAGCTGGTTTTGTGTGTCTTCTAAGGGATTGAAATATATCCAATTCTTCAATGGCTTTAATCTTCCTTTAAATTGGCTTAAATTTCTAAGGAAAAAAAACAGGTGTCTGCCTCATAAGAAAGCGGACTTATCCACCCCCCGTTCTCATCGTAAAAGAGCAGATACTAAATATAATTTTATATATACTTTTCATTCGTTGGAAAAATTTTATGATATTTTCATATTCTCCTTCATCTGAATACGCATGCCGCGTATTTGGCTCACCCTCACAGCTTGTGGCTTCATACATAATATGCTGTTTTATTTGAAACTTTACGCTCGAGTATATATCAGAAAAGTTTATGAGCTGCCCAGACAAACACCACAGCAACAGACTTGAATATACTTTAAGAAGATGGCGAAAAAAGTAGCCCTGACAGCTGCATTCAAAATAAGCTTTAAGCTGTCAACTAATATTGTCGAGTTATTTAATTTAAGTCAACTTGCCGTGCAAACTTTGCCCGAGGACATAAAATACTTTTGATAAGGAACTATTTATCAACCCGATACCAGCAACTTGTCGCCGAGTCACGCAACTCACAAATACCCAAAGTCTGCCATAACAAAGATGTCAACACACACACACACACACTCACATACACACACTCACAACAAATCTAGAAGAATACAAAAAGAAAAAAGAAGTTATCAAAAACGCATCAAGGCGCAACAAGCCTTGGTGAGGGCAGGTAAACAAATGCTTTGTGGGATCGGAAAGGATTCTCTAGGCAGGCACGCACCGGACTAAACTGGAAAAGTAGAGAGCTCAAGTAACGGCACGTTTCATATACGATTACATTTTTCAACTCTAGAAAATATGTAAGAAAAAAAAAAGCTAAAAGGAAACGTCATCTGCGCTTGAATTTCTGCTTGTCAGAATGGAAGAAAATGTTTTCTGGAATTTTGAGTGAGCAGAAAAAAAAATTATATACTTATTTTTCGATTTTAAAGACTCGAATTTTTTAGTATCCTATTTTTTGCTTTATATATTCTGCATTCTCTCAAGAGATTTGTAACTGAAACCATAGCTTTTCCTTGGTCTTGTCTTATCATAAGTTACGTGAGTTTTTTACAAAGTTTTTTTTTGGGAAAATAAATAAATATGATTTGAATATCTTTGCTAGCTTTATTTCTCTTAAAGTTTGGCCAAGAAATTTTGAAACAAAACAGAGAATATTAAATTAATGAAATTTTCAAGAGCTTTGATAATTTTCACATTTCATATTTCAATTTGATGCTATCTTCTCATTTAACAAATTCTAATTAATTTGCATCTATTTGATTTGCTTGTTTTCAACAGAACAAAATGTATTCCTCAAATGAACAGGCAACTGAATAGATCAGATAATGTATTCTCTGCTTGGAATCTTCCTTTAATTAATTCGTCATATGTCTTGTATGAAAGCATCTTTGTGTCGGCATTTCATTTAACCAACTACACTAGTTGGAATTTGGCAAAATGTGGGACGCATAAGCCTGGTCAATATTTGCACATTGAATGCCCGAAGGACCCTTGATTAAATATCTAAATAAAAGGCCATATTGTAGGTCAGGACCTAGGACAAAATGTTAATTTATACCATCACCCAAATGTATATACAAGCCTGACCAAATAAACGTCCCTTTTGCCCAGGCTAATAGCACATGTCAGAGCAAGGCTGCCAAGTGAATATTTGTATGATTTCCAGGGACAAATAAAGAGCACTGATTGCATGAAATGCGCGGGTGTGGCCAGTGGCCTATCAAATCATCACATCCACCCACATAATATTACTAAAAATGTCCAAGCAAAAACGCAAATAGAACCCAAAAGAAGCCACATTAAATACCCACGCGCCTTATCAGTGACGTTGTCAGAGCCTTTATGACGTCTGGAGCAAGGAGCCCAAGATTCGTTTGCTCAAATGATATTAATGCGATTTTCATGTGATAAGCGCCGCATAAACGCCATAAGCTGAAAATAATCAGCTATCTAAAAGAAGAAATCTCCACCCACCATCAAACAACTCGCCTTTCTCAGAAGTGTCGACGTGTCTGTGCCTGTCGGTCTCTCTCTCTGAAATCCCAGCAGGCTCAAGCTTAAGTCAAGGTGTGCTTAATGTGCGTAGTCATAAACATCAACAAGCACTCTGTCTACCCCTCTCCCTCGCCCAGTCAACCGCAAGCAAGATGCTAAAAAGTAGACTTTCTTTAAAAATAATTTTCTCCCAGTCTGAAGTGAATTTCTCCAGACTTTTGGGTTTCTAAAATTATTTCATTCTTAAAGCTGAAAAAAAGGAATTCCGTGAAATTTAAAATTTAACAAATCTTAGCTTAATCAAAGTTTGAAACTAAGGCCAAAGTGTTTGAATTGAATTATTTATGAAAAAGATGACAAGAATTGATTGTAAAATATTTATCATTTTAATATTAGTTTTAATTCTTAAATTTCTATATACTTTGAACTATAAATAGTTAAAATATTTTAATTTCCAGCCGATTATGCTGGTTGTAGATTTCCTTTTCTTTATGGCGTCATCGATTCAGCTACTCAACAAAACAAGTTCGAGGCCGTTTATTCACTTCGCTGGAAAAGGTTCGTGGCTTTTCTTTTTGTACCCCAACGCATTTATGCAAATGATCCTCTATAAAATGTGGAAATGTTTGCCAACCCACCGGACAATTTGTCTACCCAAAACAAAAACCAAAAAAAAAAGAAGTGAGAAAAATAAAATTAAAACTTATACCTTCGCCATTTTTGTACAGTTTACCAATAAATTTCAATGAACCATTTCGACCCTTTTTTTGATTTGTAGAAAAAAAGTGAAGGTGTAAAAAATGTAAATTACCTAAATGAGCTGGTATTTTTTTGGGCTCCCCTTTTTTTTGAACTGCGTGTGAATTATGGATAATCACATAGAGGCTTCGTGTCATTGCCTTGGGTTGAAAGAACCATTCGTATTCCATTCGATGAACGTTATTGAACTCTGAGTTGCGGTAAATAAACCAAATTGAAGAGTATTCCGAGCAAATAAATAAATTAAAATTGAAAATGTTATTATGAAATTCAATAATCTAATTGCCCCACGGAATATAAATAATAATAATAAATCATCAATAATTCGGACCATGTGAAAATACACGGTAATCGCATTAAAATCAATGCCATCAAACATTTCATTCGAATTGGCAGGTTTCGCAACTGACTGATTGAAGTTAATTAATTCTGATTTTTATGATATTCGCATTCGAGCAAGTAGGAAAAAAAATTATATTAATACCATTAAAAGTTGCTGCTGTGTATATTTTTTTATTTATTTTTTTTTTTTGAAAAGCACACGATGAACGAGAAATGAAAATGTTTAAATGTAATTAAGAATATTTATGCATTGCATTACTTTCACAAGGAAATGGAAGGGCCGAGAGAGTTTATGATGAAGAGGAATTGTTATAATTTTTCACTTGGCCATTCCCATCAAAAGACAATTGCATAAAATTATGCCCAACAAAGCGAGAAATTAGTTTTTTAGTGGCAACATTTCTGCTGAAGGCAATCCCAAGTAACTGTGCATATGTGTGTGTCTGTGTGCGTGTCTGTGTGCGTGTTAGCTGCCAACAGCAAACATCAGGCCGAAGGCAAAAAACAAACTACACACGCATACAAATAGACTTGGACAGAAAACACAGCAGGACCGAACGAGACAGACCAAGGAACGGAAGTCCCAGCCAGCCAGGCAAACTAAGCCAATAGACAAGAATGAACAACTGAGAGAGAAAAAAAAAATAGGCACACAGCAAGCCAGTATGAACCAAGGCAGCATCCTTTGGTCATACTCTGGCTATGAATGCAGATGACGCTATTTCATTTGCCAGCTGGCCAATACTGACAGTGAAAATGTTGGCTTTGTCTTTTGTGGTAGAGAGTTACCAGTTGCCAGCTGCCTGATGCCTGATGCCTGATGCCACTCAGATATGTGTTATGCCCTGAAAATTGGTAGTATGAATGCAGTTGCTTCTGCATTTAGATCAACAATGGTGGTGTTATAGACTCCCAGCTATTGTCAATTGCTTGCTCAAACATCCAGAGAAATATATGACAGCTAAGAGCTTGAAATTGAAGGGTACAGTATGGTTTTGATTAAGCTTAAGGCTCAGGATTGTAAGCCGCAATAACTTGAAGTTATTATCCTCAACCGTCCGAGTAGAATCCGTCAAAGAAATTGATTGATTGATACCCAAACTATTAATTATTGATCACCGAAAATATTCATATACATCCTTTGACTATTGTTGTCTGCTTCCTAAAATATTTCCACAAAAATAACTTAAGCCTTTACTTGCTCAGCTTAAATATTAAGATCCCTATTGTCACTAACTGACTAACGATTTTTTCGTCTGACTGCGTGTCTTTAAATCTGTCTGACTCCCAGTTGGATCCCTTGGAAACCCTTTTGTGCCTAAGCGGCTTTCTAAATTACGAGTGTGTACGCAATTATAAGTTGGAATGTCTGAGTGCTAAGCGTTTTTAAAACAGCTGTCTGACAGCGTCCTTTTAGGGGGCGACAAGAGCACAATAAGACAGCAAGCTTGTGAGGCAACAAGAAGAGCAACAAACATAATGATTATTATGACAACAAGCTGAATTTGCCTCAAGTGAGTCTAGTAAGTGTCTGATTTTTATTTTATTTCATTTTGTTTTTTTTTCTCTTTGCCACTTTTGGGTTTGAAGTGAGTTTGTAAAACTCGTTAGACAGGCGCCTCAATTGGATTTTGGTGCGTAATGCGAATTCCTTTCTTGCATATTTAATTGGCAATTGAGTTTGTTGGAAATCTTTTCTAGCTGTAAAAATGAGAATTTATTAAAATGGAATCTAAAATGAGAAAATATTATATAATCCGATTTTTTGTTGGCTTTTTTTCTTGATGAGTCATACAATTTCTGGAGAACACGTATATATTTTTAGGGACGCATATTTTTCTACTTCATTTAGCTTTGAATCGTTAAAATATTATGTCCTCACGGTGCTTTGGTTTTAACTACATAATCTTAATTTTATAATCGTTTATTTGGTTTTTACTTGATTACATCATAAGCCTAATGTAATGATACATACATTTTGAATTTTAAATTTTTTCATTTAATATTTTTCAAGATTTCTCCGAATTCTCAAGGTATTGTTTAAGTTTTCAGTTTTCTGTTGTAACAATAAAACATCTGACAATTTTTAAGCTGTCATCTTTGCTTGTGTCCTTTGATAAATGTTCGTGTGACACAATATCCTTCGTCGAGTGCAGACAGTTTTTGTCTTTTTGCTTTTGGTACTCCAATTAGCCGCTGTAAAATTTCTTGTAATTAACTGGGCTGGGCTTTATTTTTAAACACTAATTGGCCATCATATATATGTATTTAAGTAGTTTACATTGTCCTCTCTTTCATACAGCTTACCAAAATAAATTCAAAGATACTCAAAAGCATATTAAATATTTCAGTAAAAAAAAATTGCTGAGCAAACGAGACAAGTTTTGTTATCCTCTAATTGGCAATACGAACAAATTGTGGGCCGAATCTCTTTATTACTGGCAAAGGGCCTATCAAAAAATACTTATGTGTTTTTCGGCCTGACCTGTTCGCAGGTGCTGCCTAAATCATTTGGCCATAGTTTGGCCATTTTCGGTCATTTATCAAAAGAGCTTATAAGCCAATAAATGCTCAACTACGTGATCATAGAATTTTCGGTCGTTTCCATTAAATATACCCATATTCTCGTATCTATATTTAAATGGCCAGGCAGCACATTAAGCGGTAATTTGACTTACCTAGTAAGCAGATAAATTCTATTAAATGTCACAGATATGATTCAATGCCAATTGATATGTACACTAATGTGGGCAGAAGCTTTGCTAATGTTATTAAAATGTGTAAACTGTACCACACTCCACACACATATGCAGAGATAAATTCTTACGTCTTCTGGTTATCTTCCATGGACGTTTCCACATATATTCCTGTCATGCACTGCTGAGCTTGATACACTTTTTCCTAGTGCTTGACTGAACTGATAGAGGGAGATCTATAAAATAAAAAGTTATACTCTTTTTGTGTCATTTCTCTTACGTTTCAATGACTATTGCAATGTGCTCTAGTGCGGTCAGAAACCGCTCTAATGCAATTAAAAGTTTGTGAAATGTACCAGGGATATATTGTTACGTCGGATGGTGTCATTACCAATACACCAGGGACATATTGATATGATGCGATTGCTGTCATGGACAGGTGAATCTAACGTACTTTCCTTATGCCTGATTGATTTGATAGACAGATCTGTAAGATAAAAAAAAGGGGGAAAGAATATTGTCATCGTACTCATATTCTTTTTGCTATACATCATGAGCAATATAGAAGTTCGATTATGTCGTATTCCATCCAATATATCTGTAGCTAGTGCGATATTTCTTTTGGCTGGTAGTAAAGGATTTCAATCCGATTGATATGGAACTTTTATATACCTGATGAGCTTGCTCTTCAAAGCCAAACTTATTTTGCGAACATAATTAAATCGATTTCTCTATTAATCCTTCAACAGTGGGCCAAATAAAAGCAAATCCTCAAAGCTCTTGAGAAATCACTATTTACTTGGACTCTAAAATAAATTCTTAGTAAAAAAGATTATCTTGATATTATAAAAAAATAAAAAAGTTCTAATGTATCTTACCCTCTATCTGGGCCAAAGGACAAGCTTTTTGTTTGTTGCCCTGTACTGGGTTTTTAGCTTCAATAAACAGACAACTGCACTGTCACTGCATCAATACAGATAACACCATCGGCTACGGTAAACGTAAACGTGATGGCAACAACAACAACAACAAAATCTAACGTCATTATGTGTTAATGGTAAAATGGACAGGAAATGCCATTAGAGTTGTTTTCATAGTTGAAAAGTTTTCACAGTTTCAACGTGGCCATAAATGGTTGAAAAGGGAAAATGGCGACACGTCGATACGTGTACGTGAAGAAGAAGAAGAAGAAGACGAAATGTGCAATGCCTAAGCCCCTCCTATGCGGACCCAAGTAATTTCATTAGCAACACATGCTATCCTAGTCATTTCCCAATTCGTTTCCTAACTCACTTTGCCTTAGAATTAAAAGAATATAAACAAGAAAAAACAAAAAAGCTAAGAAAGGAAATACACAAAACTTTATTAAGAAGGCATTTATCATAATTACCGAGAGACAGCTTGACATCAACTGGACAAAACCCTGCCGTTCAGACTGCAAATGTCTTTGGTACTTAGAGCATGTGACACCACACAGAGGCAAAAGTAAAACTGAATGACAAATTCAACAGGCAAAGTCGGTACAAAAATCCTTGGAATTTCATTGTTCAGGCTGAAGCGACCAAAAATGCCAGCCCACCCTGTGTCTGTGTCTGTGACTGTGTGTGTGTCTCTGTTTGGCTGGGCTCTATGCAAGCGATTGTGACGGCCAGACGACAGGCAAAAAACAACAATGGCGATGAGGACGACAACGACGACGACTACAACGATGGCAATGGCGACGGCAACGACGACAAGTCATAAAAAAAAGCTACAGACATTGGCAAACATAACCTCAACCACACCTCCGTCTATCAACCAGACGAAACTGGCATTAAAGTATGAAGAGCCCAAAAAAAAAAAAAAAGACAGAATAAGAACAAGAAGAATTTATATATCAAATACGCAGCAGGCAGGCACTGGAGAATGATTCATGCGGAAATAAAGGCACTCGAGAGTATCATAAATATTGTAAAAGCAACAACCACAGCGACGGGCAGGACAAGGCAAACAAGTTCACGATTTTGGCTTAGGCAAATAAAACATTTTTTTGTTTTTAGACACCTTTAAGTTTTTTACACCCACTTTGCACATTTACACTGACACACACACACACACAAACTCAGTCAGAAGTCATGGCTTGTCCACTTTGAAACGGATTGTCAATCAATTTTTTTGTTGTCTTATGAAAGGTTTGAAAATCAGCTTTTGTGGTTTCATACCGATTCTTGCATGCACTGTCATCATTTTACTGTTGTTGTTGTTGTTGTTGTTGTTGTTGTTGTTAGTGGTCTGCATATATTAATTGACACTTTGATTGTTTTGTATAGAGATTCCGTTTGTTGTAGTGCATTTTACGGGACATTCATTTCCAATTGGCCAAGTGTTCGAGGGGCAGTCTGAGGGCTAGAGTAAATGTTTAAAGAGCACTGGCAATGCGCCGACTCACCTTTCAGCTCAACAGTTTGTTGCATAGCTAAGCAGTATACTGCGGTAGAAAGAGAGAAAAAGATAGAAAGTGAGAGAGAGAGAACGAGAGAAAGGAAGAGTAAGACTGAGGAAGAGACCGTGTAGAAAAACTTATTGAGAAACAAATGTTTCAGCAACAATGTTTTTACTCTGACTAATTTATTGGTATTTCTTTCACACAAAAATATTTGTATATATATATATTTATTTTTTTTTATTTTCATAAATTTCTAATAAATAAATTGAAAATCTCAAAAACCATATTATTCAATTTGAACCTAAAATCAATTCGTACACACTGTGCGCACTTCAAACTTGTTGCTAAAAAAAACGATGAAGAACTTATTGAAGAAGAAGCACTACAATGCAGTCATGGCTGTAAATTCAGAAAGTCGAATGAAACTTTCAACACCCACTCGACCGACCCAAGCAACACATACCCACCTCAACCAAGGCAAAGAATTCACCTGTTAGGCGCAGGATGGCCAGCAAATTTTTGACTGTTTGTGTACATTTTTCTGGCAATTCTCTTTTGCTTGGGAATGTGGTGAAGAGCGAATTGGTAATGTTGATTTTTGCTCACCGAAAAACAGTTGCGACGCGACTAAGGAACGAAACGGACGTGCCGATTTTTCATAACGGTACTTTTCAAAGTCAACTGAAAAGAACTAAATTATTGAAAAAAGAAAAATATTAAAGAATCTTCAAAAATTTTCTTTAAGAATTTAATTGAATAAATTTAATAAAAAATTTAGAAATTCTTTAAATAAAATAAAATCTTGAAAAGATTTCGTTAAATTTTGAAAGTGTTCGCGCGTTTGGTGTCGTGTTGATTTTGAGTTGAGTTCTCAATTTGCCAACGAACCGAATCGAATATTTTGGGCAAATTTTAGTTCGTCGCTAACTCTCAAACGAACCGGATGTTTTAATCGTGTTTAGTTTCAAATTGTTTATAAGATTTTGGTAAATTTTCTAAATTTGTTCAATTTTATTTTTTCCGCAAATAAAAATAACAAAAAATTAATAATAAATAATAATAATTAACTAATAATGTAGTGGAATTTATCCTGTAGATACATATACTAACTGCATCCAGAGCTACATACTATAATCCAATTCTAATTAATTGATTAACTCAATTTAATATTCATCAAACTTTTACGTAGACTTCTCTTTTGTATTTACACATTTAACCATCTTTAAAATACTAAAAAACACCGAGCATTTTGTAGTTTTTTGCTTATCCCGTTCGCTTTTCCAATTAAATCATAATTAAATTCAAATAAAGGATCCTACTCATAAATCTGAAGAACCACCTGCACTTGAATGTTGGACGAAGAGTTTTGCAGCTTTCTTAATGATTTCCATTTTCGTCTTAGTTGCTTTTCGGTCTTAGTTGTAATTATCACAATTTATTATACCTACCAACTCTGGCCCCGTCAGGACGCTGAGGACGAACCCTGGAACCCAGATATATCAAGTAAGTACAATAAACGTTTCAAGCTCTCTCCACTCCAATTGAGTTCTTGGCCAAGTTTAATTAGCTGTGCCGCACATTGTGACACATGTTGTCAGGACTTGTAACTTTAAAAAGTACACAGTTGCAGTTGAAAGTTTAATTGAATTGGCAGTCGAGAAACTTCACAGATTTTCCTAAACTATCAAGGACATGTCAGCCAAAAAAAAAAAAGAAAATAAGAAAATAAAAAAGCAACTACACGAAAAACTAGCTAAAAAAAATCACATAGCCAACGGGCATTTTGATGAAATTGTCTGTTAGTTATCAGAGGGAAAATAAATAAAAGAAAAGAGAAAAGCACTGATAAATGGCCTGCCCGGCCCAGAGATTGGCTTTTGATAACTGAAATAAGTGAGCAGAGCGATAATAAAAACGAAAAAACGAAAAAACCCTGCAAATGTGCTAATATGCGATTCAATTGCCTCGCGTGAGCGAGTCTGCGAGTGTGTGTGCATGTGTGCGTGTGCCCCGCAATATGATAAAAATTTGTAGCATACATTGCGGCGCAATATTCCATTGAGTGGTTTCGATGTGGCGTGTGCGTTCGAAATACACTTGACAAAATTATAATTCCCATTTAAACGTATTGATTGATTTAGTCCCTTTTCACAAATTAAGTAAATAAATGTCTCTTATCGCAAATTGCGTTTATTTTTGTGTATGATGCAAGAGTGGGTTTTTCCAAATTTTCCTGGGTTTTTTTTTTTTTGGAAACATTTTTAATATAACCTGAAGCTCATCCTAAATTGAATTTCCAAAGTTTATGGACAATGTAGACATATCTTTCGGTAATCTTCTGAGACTTTTCTTTCTGAGAATTATACCCAGAAAGTTTTTCTTCTTTTCATAACACAAATCAATTTAAACTGACTCGTCCAAAGTTCTGAATCCTTTTAAAGTTTTTTTGTTTTTTGTTATTGCGTCAGAGAAAAAAATTTTAATCTCAAATGAAACCACCATTCAACTGGATATCATAATGATTTGACTGACGCAGTAGGAAATACGCAACACTCAGACAAAGATAGTGCAACAGTTGCGTAAATATTACTGATTTCCAATCAGATAAATATAGCAATGACAAACAAATTTATTGGGTTGCTGGGCAATGCAATTTGTATGTTAGTAGCGATACGACTTTATCTGCTTTATCAGCATAAATCTAAAGATAATGGAAACTGACTAACACAAATGCAAAACGAAAAACAAATTGTCTATATCTGCTTATGCAAATGGAAGAATGCGACTACCCAACCAAACTATACGGTACATTGGGTTTTGTTTACAGAAACACAAAAGTATGAAAAGAATGAGAAGCATGCATTAAGCCTTTGGTCAGCTGTCAGAGTGTCAGAAACACAGACGGGCAACTAGGCCTCCAGGCAGCAAAGCATCCAGGCATCTAGATATCCTGGTCACACATTAGTATACACACACAGAACAAGTCCCACGGCCTGATAGAATATACCAAAGCATAGACAAAGCATAACTTTTCAATGTGTGCCAGAAAGATAGAACCCTTTTCCTGTTGTTTTTTTTTTTTCGTAATTTGCAGAGGCCTAACAATGGCTAACAGCAATCAGTCGTGTTCTTTTTGTTTGCAGTTTTGTGGAACCGAAATTCCACATTAACAAAACTTTATCAGTGGCCTCACAGCATGCTGTGTACTTGGTTTTCAGTCTGACTTTGGCTAAAATGTACTTTCCTCTTTGTTTTTGAGTTGACTGTACTTTCGTAGGTTAATTTAAAATTGTATTATTTATGATTACACGGAAGTGAGAGTCAGAAGGCTTACTGAAAATTCAATTTCGAGAAACTTGCCATTTCCGGCTTGCGAAAATAGGTAAACGAAAAAAAGTATCCAGTCTTTGGCATGGTAATGAAACATTTATTTCCTTGTTTTATATATTAAAATCCCTTTTTATTTTACTGCCGTTTTGCTTGTTTTTGTTTGTTGTGTTCTTTCTTTTTTTTTTTGAAAGCCTTAAGCGAAACATATATTTTTATTAAGTTGTAAGAAAGCGTGTTCCATAAAAGCTTACGAGTCTTTAATCTAGATTTTGATAATGATATGCTTAAATTCCGTAACCCTTTTTTTGTTTGTGGCTCTCACTTGGTCTTAAACTGAAATTAACCTTTTTATGAATGCCTCTTTATTTATTTCAGGTAACGCTGAAGTACCGTTAGTGTTCCAGCTATCATGCTCTGGCGAAAGGGAGCCTTTCAAGTGTTGCTGTTGTGCAAAGAATAGCAAAGAAAAAACCGAGTGATATTGTATTTGCCACGAATCACATGAATATTCAATGTGATTAAATTTATGCTAAATTGCAATTACATTTTGTTGCCCATTTTATTTCGTTTGCTTCAACGTCCGGAATATCTGAAAAAAAAATAAAATAAAAACGGGAGTCTTAAAAAATGTCGCAGCATCGATTCAGCAAAAACGTAGCGAAGCTTGCCAAACAAATCTAACCAAGGACGCAAGTGTGTCAAAAGAATTTCTCTGTTCTACATCTTGTGGCATGTAATATTCAAAAGATTAACAGCAACAACAGCAACAACAATTCCAACAAAATAAAAACAAACCAAAAAGGAAACGAAAATACAAAATTCGACGGCAAAGTGATGTGAATGAAAATATATAAAAATATCCAACTGAGGCGAAAGACAAAACCCGTAAGAAAAGAAAATTTTTCTTTGGGCCACAACTTTTCCGGCATTTTGGTTTGTTTATTTCTTTGCTTTCCGAGAATTTGTCACGTTGACATGCAACTTTCATTTGACAACTTAACGGTTCTTTGGCAAATGACAAACGGTTTTACTTTGTTCTCGGTTCTTCAAAAAGTTGTGGTGCAATCAAGTGTAAAGATTTCTAATTGAGTTTTTAACAAACAAAATTTCAAATTACAAAAAATTAAAATTAAGTTTTGCAAAGCACCAAAAAAAAAAATATATATATACTTTGAGCAAAAAAAAAAATAATAATAATAAAATAATAAAAATTATAAAGTTTTGATTAAAAAATAACAAAATCAAAATGGCGATGGAATGGATAACTGCAATGGACAAACGGTGAGTTTTAAACCAAATGTAAATTTGATCAATAAAATACTTGAAATACTTTATTTCTTCATTTGGAAATTTTGTTGTTTTCCTCTGAATTAAAGTATAAGCATTTTGGAGTCAGTCAAGCCTTAAGATTCTGGCCGGCTTCAGGCATTTCTCTCTTAATTCCCATTTCCATTTGCGGGTCTGCTCAAAATGGCCGACAGTTGCGTTGAGAGAAATCCAAACATGGCATTTAAAATGTTGATGTCATGCTCGACATTCATTTGTCAAAAAGCAACAGCTGTGCCTCTCATCAAGGCTATTTCAGTTCTCTGCTGGTCCTGCTGCTCTTCCACTCAGAACACGGCCTGTTGAAAATTATATGGTTTATTAAATCAAAATGCCGTTTTCATTTCCATTTTTCTTTTCTATCGTTTCGTTTTATTTCCTATTTCTATTTGCTTTTCTGTCTGGCCGTTTTGAAATGCAATTATTATTGTGTTTTTCGTTTTCTTTTTACTTTTGGTAAGGCAGCTGTCCACTTTCAAGTGCTTTCCACTTGATTAGCTATACAAACGAATAAGAATTCCAAAAATAAATAAAAAAATATCCTTGTCAACGAATTGCAATAAAATGTCTTTCAAAAGCCGCAATCAAGCTTGACAAATTCGAAAAATAATTTTAAAGCACTTTGGGGAAATATTTGACAGCTCAGAGAAACCAGAACACAAAGAAACTCATTAAAGTCGATTGAGAAATGACTGTTTGGTTGGGCGTTAATTTATTAAATCTTCTCTCTTCTCTATTGATATTTGATGATTATTTTCATAACAAAAGATTGCGTGTTAGGGAAATATAAATTTCTGCTATTCAAATTCATAAGCGCTGCTTTTCAGCATTTTTTGAACAAAACCCGAGTAGGTCGAAATCACTGATTGCCTTTGGCCCACAATCTAAGCAAACAAGCATCACAAACAGAGGGAGCCTTGTGCTAGAAAATTGAAAGACCACATTCTGTTTTTTTTTTTTTTCATTTTAATGGGCAAGTTTTTCGTTGCAAGAAAAAAAGGTCAAGTGTGGACGAAAAAGGCTTAGGGCCTTTCGAAATATTTACTCAAATAGAAAAGGACAAAAGAATGAAAACGGAAGAGGAATAGGTAGATTTAGTATTATTTTTTTCGTTTATTCTTGACAAATATTTATAATTGTTGGCTATTTGTTTGTTCTTATAAGAAATTAATCAAATTGTTTTATTCTGCTATACCAAAAATAAATATAGTAAAGCAGCGAAAATATTATTTATTTAATTTGTGATTTCAATTGAAAAAAAAACTCTTTGCATTCCAAATGAAATGCAATTATTTATTTTAAATATTTGAAATAAATGTTAATTGTAAATTTATTCGCTGAAGGAAGCAAATGAACAATAATCATTTGATTATATGCAAATTGTCAATGAACTGAAAATGAACTCAAATAATTTTCAGATTATTTCCTATATATGGGGCAGACACCTAATTTGCATTTAAATTTCCATTGACATTTTCCTGTAACGAAAATTAAAAAAAAAATAATAAATAAATAAATTTGCAAATCAACCACAAATCAACCGCAAATCATTTGCTTTAGTCGAAACTGAATTGCCAATATTGTTGGCCTGAGCGGAGAGCCGAGTAATTCGGTTTATTAAGTGCTCTACACGTAAATTCGAAAAGCTTAGCTCGTGACAGCCTGTGGCGGTTGAATTTGCTTTATCTTTGGCCAAAGTGTGTAATAAATTTCACAAACGGTAAAAGTAACTTTCGCCTGAGGTTGGCCCCGAAACCGAATTGATATTGATGATGCTGCTAACCAGCTGCCTTAACCAAGGCAAGTCAATTTTACCTTACATTTATCATACGCCACGTTGGCCATGACGGGCTCAAGTGTATGGCCTCGTGCCTGATTCCTTCGAGCTTTCCGTTCTTTAAAATTTTAAAGGCTTCATTTTTCGACAGAATTTCAAGTCAATTTTGCTGGGCCTTACCCCCGCCCATTCTTGTTTCCCTACGCTCACAAAGCAATTATAAAAAGCCACTTGACATTCAGTTTACTGTGTGTCGGGCGTAAGCCGCGAAATGCCATTATAATAAACAAAAAACAATGACTAGGACTAGGCCTTCTTTGGCAAGCCTCAACGCGCTTCCGGTGGGCTTTGCTTAATAAATGGCACCAGCATACACAGGAAACCACACACACACACACTCACACAGAGCCCTACACTTTCACTACCACCGCCGAACTGGTCAGAAGTAGCATGGAAAATGTAGACAAGCACTTAAGCGGGGCGCTATTTGGCTAACGACCGAGAAAAATGTACAACGCCTCGGTAGACTACACAATATAAGTGAGCCCAGTAAGCTCAGAAATTCGTGGGCGTGCTCGGGTTGCCTTTGGGAAACATACTTAAATTTCCTGGAATGCTCTGCCACATGAATTATGTATGAGCGGGCCAAATCAGCTGCTTACAACATGAGCGACTGGTCTGCGGCAGAGCCGCATCAACAGAAACTAATGGAGCAAAGCGACAAAAAGTAGACCCTGAAATATTAAAGCACTCGAGTTTTTGACTGAGGAGACTTCTCAGTCTGATTTTCATTCCACAACTCATCGACTTTGTGTGCCCTCAATTTTGGTTGTTTTCCTTATTTATTTTGTGTCTCTCCTGTTTTCAGAGTTTTTAATTGTGCAATTCTAAGTAGAAAGGGTTTCATAAAAAATGAAAATACCTACTGAAGTTTGGCTTAAAATTAAGAAACTACAATTTGTTTGTCGGTCGCTTAATGTTTTAATGATAAACGGCAACCGCAATAGCCTGGCCCACAGCAAGTCGAGAAAAACAATGGAAAGAAAACTTTGTTGAAAGCCACAGTAGGAAGTTTTTGTTTTTGCCTTTTTATGTTTTGTTTTTTAATTTCAAGAAATTATAAAGTGAAAAAAAGAATGTAGAAAATGGAAAAACAAAGCTCACTAACTTAGAGTCCGAGAGATGAACTAATTGTATACACTTTGAGAATTCAATTATATAGTTTCATACAAAGTATAAAATGAGACGCCAACTATTGTCTTGGACTGCAAATAATTAACAGAGAAATTTAAGTATGGATTCAGGATAAATAAAAAAATAACAGAACAAAGAGACTCACTAACTTAGGCTCCGAGAGATGAGCTAATTCAATACACTTTGCAGAATCCACATGATTTATATTCATAAAAACAAAGCGATAAAATGAGACGCCATCTATTGTCTTGGACTCGAAATAATTAACAGAGAAATTTGAGTATGGATTCAGGATAAATAAAAGAGTACAGAAAAGAGAACTGTCCGAGTCCAAGAGATGAACACTTGGATTTATATTCAAAGTATAAAATGAGGCCCATCTGTTGTCTTGAAATGGAAATAATTATCAAAGAAATAGATCCTGCTGAAATAAGCCATTCAAATCACTTAAAATTTTTATTTGTTTAACTGTCCTCCCGATCTGAGTGAAGGCCCCTCAAGCTCTGTAAATTTTCTTTTTCAAATATTAAAGTAAAAATTCAAGTATTTTTCTTACCCACTCCGACGTTGCCTAAGCAATTTCCCAACATACTGTGTGTGTGTTTTTGCTTTTTCCATACCGCAAATACAACTTCCTGGTCCGCCTCTTCCACCTAACTGGGACTGCACAAACCTTGCCTCCGGTGGCCTGAAGATAAGGTGAAAAAAATCAGCTAAACTTGGCAAAACTTTTCCAGCAGCGCAACGTCGGCAATTAGTGTGACCTCTTCCCCTGTTCTAGAATCGCCCACATTTTCGCCTTCAGCCTTGCCTCCACATTCAATTTATTTACTTTTTTTTTTGCAGTACCCTAGTTTCCGCTTCCGGTTAGGTAAGGCTCGGCCATGATTTTCTGTCTTTTTTTTTTTCTTTCAGAGAGTTCTTATGCATTTTCATTCAAAATGGATGAACGAAAGCGAATGAAAAATAAAAAAACTCACAACTTATTTGCATATTTAATTCGAATACAAACCAGACAAAATGACATTGGAATTTTTAATTTCAGCATTGTTGTCATCGACAATTTATAAATTTTTGCTGCTTTTTATTTTTCTTTTATTTTTGTGGGTATTTGCCTTGGACCAATCATGAAAACAAATAATAATAATCTATTCCTTTTGGGTCGCGCATATAACTGAATTCCATTGAAAGTCACTGATTATTTTTTATCACTTTTTCTTTTTCACCCTATTAAAAATGCTTTGTTGAAAAGCCCAGCAGGAGGTTTGACTTCTTGCATTGAATTTAAGGGGAATTATAGTCAATTGTCTGGCACAATTATCCGGTCTTTTTGTAGTCTTTCGCAGCCTCTTTACTGGCTTATTTCAACTCGACGGACCCCAAGCAGCTTTCTGTTCTATGCAATCTCCAGGGAATCGAATTCTAAAATGCCAATTTAAATAGCTCAATGAGAGCTATTTATACCATATTAATGGGCCATCATAATAGTGAAATTAATTTCGCTAATGATTGCAATTGAACTAGTCATAAGGAAAGTTTTTCGAAATTGAAAGAATTGTCTTAAATTGGCCAAGAAAGTTCTGTTTTTTAAAGCAAATTCAATAAATTTTTGATTTCAAATGTTTGAAAAAAAAAAATTTAAATAAACAAAAAATTTTAATGCTTTGAAAAGCAGAAAACAAATAAACAAAATAGTTCAAATAGCCCGAAAATATTTGAGTCAATATCCTCGAGCTTATGTTTCCGTGCATAATAAAATATATTTTTTTATGTACCGAAAATTTTTTTGCAAAGTGAAATCAAAATTGCTTTTTGGAAAAAAATACAAAACTTTTGACCTTTTGCTCTTTTATGCGGTAATTTTAATATTCTTTAAAAATTTTTGTTTGTTTGCTTTCATGTTCGCCTTGGCCAGTCCTTGTGATCGCAATTTACGTGATGTGGAACTAATATCCTGTCGTTTGCGTCGCGTGGAGCCCTTGTGTCGCCTGCCAGGGTCGGCATTGCAACAATTGGCCATGTGCGGATTCTACGAGGACCTGGAGAAGGGAGTCACACGTAAGTCAAAAGGAAATATTAATTGTTCAAGCTAAATAAGTCTTAATATTTCAAAAAAATTCTTCATTTCATTAATGTTTTTTTTTTTTGTTCTCCTTTGTAGTTTTTCGAGCTGGCGAACAAGGACGCTTTTGGTATGCTGTACTCGGCGGTTCTCTGGAGGTGCGCTATCATGCTCACGCTGATGCCGATGGCAAGGTAAGTGAAAATATATCAACTAAAACTGCCAGCATAGTTGGCAAATAAAAACTGTATTTCCCCTAAGGATAATTCATCAAATGCGTGAGTGTGTGTGTGTGGGGTTTGTTTCCATTCGACCATATGTTGCACTTAATACAATCACTAGAACGTGGGCCATAAATATTGTTAGAGAAGCTTCGAGCATTGGTGGGATTATGGCAAACAGCTCACGTGCTATTTGGATGACAAACTGCAAGACCCGAAATGTTTATTCCTATATAGGCAGAGTCGATATAACGAATAATGGAATTTCCTTTTTTTTTACCCCTTGGCAATCGTATCCCACAAAATATATTGATTGTTCTCTAGTAGCCTTGTTTTAGCCATGTTCAGTTACTACCCATAAACTATTAAATGAGCATACTGAATTTGCCAACAAAAGCACAAATGTCCTATAAAAGCCGCGTTTCACACTCGGCTGAAAACACACACACACACACACACTCACATATGTATCAACCTTAGGCCGTTGCGAATGCTATGCCTGTCAAGCTATAGATTCATTCAAAATGGCGACAATTGCCCGAGGCTTTATAGAATGCATTCTGGGTAGTGGCAGCATCACCGTGAAACCACACCACACAACGGTTTCAGTTTCTATTGAATGCGGTGGGTGATGGGCCAAAACTGCTGACAGCGCTCAATGTGGCAACGAAATACGCCTTTTGCGATAGCTGTTCAATTTGTATACACTAACCGGGAGAGACTGATGAAAATATTAGGCATATCAGGTTTCAAATCAAGCGGACGTGGATTGATTGTAAATCGAAAAAAGTTTGATTAGCTTTTCAAGCTGAATCAGTTGTATTAGCCCAAAATATTAATTAATAAATTTAGGTTCTGTAAGGACAAAAGATTATATAATTGGAAAACTTGGAAGAGTATTTTTCTAATTCGACTTTGGACGAATTAGTTTACTGATTCAGTTTTGATGACTACTTTTTTAGAGGTGGCTGATAGAGTATTTCATGGCTCATTTTTTGTTGGTTTTCATTTTTGAACATGTTTCCTTTTATCCTGCCCATATACACAAAGCCGCCAGAGGCACACAGCACATTAATTTCCGCACGGATATTGGCCAGAATTTTTTTTCTTTTCTTTTCACTTGTTCGATTTTCTTTTTGAAGTCGTTGGCAATTTGAGTGTCGTCTTTTCATGGTGTTCGTTGACCAGGGAATTTCTTATAAAAGGATTGTTTAAAAAAAAAAAAAAAACAAAAATGGACTAATAAACAAAGACTGTGTGTGATTACTGTCAGAGCATTGAGTTTACTTACTTTTATGGTCCAATGCCAGGAGACTTTATATTTAGTTGGTCTGCAAGGAAATAATCCAATGACATTGTCAGTGTCGTTGGATCTTATGATCTAATTTCCGGTTGCCTTATTAAGCACATGTAGGTATTTACATAATTTTCTACTTGATTTATTTAGGCAAAAATATTACGGAGCCGACTAAACAAATTTGCCCCACAATTACTGAAAATAAATTATGCATATTTGTTATGACCGCCAGCATTCTTTCTCTTTCTTTCACACTTTCTTTTTTTTTCTTATGAAAACAAAGAAAAAAATATCCATAGACAAGCTATGAAGAAAAAGATTTTGACACTTTATAAAAAAATATAGTAAGAGAGACTTTTTGAGCCGAAGTGTTAATACACTTTCAGCGAATCTTGGGATCATATTTCAAGGATAAGAAATTTTCAGATTTAATTAGGAATCCCTTTTAATAAATTTTTTAGCCTAAAAATAAAATAAAAGTTTGCAAATTTAAAAGCTTCTTTTTCGGTATCACATTGCAATCATCAAAACTTTGAGGCTTCGCTTCATTTCTCTTTCAATTTTTTTTTTTTTTTTTATGTTTTTTATTTTTTAGGTCACTTTAGCTATTCCTCTCTTAGTTTCTTCTACTTTAAAGTGTATAATATAATATAAAAAGCGAATTGAGTGAGCAAGCAATGCGTTGTGTCAGGCTTGTGTCACCGCCTGCTCGAAGCGTGGCGTGCCACACGCAAAACCCAATTCCACCATTGCCAAACAAAAAAAAAAAAGGAAAATACAATTTTTTTATATAAAATTTTTTTTTTCCAAATTGAATAAAGTGGCGTGGACCAAGCGTGGTAAATATTACGTAGAAAATTAGGCAGACCCACAACGCTGGCTGTATAAAAATAAATAAATGTCAGGAGGGGAAATTCCAAAACCACAAACAGAGACAGAACCACTCAGATGACGAGGGCGCTATCAATAACGAGGCAATTAATTTGAAGTAGTTCGCGTTGCACAAAAAATATAAAAAAAAAAAAATAGGGAGAAGAGAAAAAGACAGAATAACAGCATAGATGGATAAAAATAATTATATATAAAATTTATACTAAATATAAAAAAAAAAAATTTTGAAATTTATGTGCGACTTGCATGTCAGCCGATGTGGTGTGGCACAAATTTTGAGTGCGAGTTCCGCCGGATTTGGGATTCCCCCTTTGGCTGAATTGAAGAGACCCATAATTTTATAGACCCGGTGAAGGTGTCTCAAGAGTTGATGACTCTACTCACGCGCCACTGGATTTTTTTTTATTTATGTATAGACTTTTGTTATCTTTCGTTTAAATTTGTGAAATAAATAAAAGAACAAAGCCAGCAAATGAGATGAACCGCTCTGACCAATTTTAAATGAGCAACAGATACAAATTGCCCTACATTTATACATGTCTGAGTTGAGTTCAAGTGGAATAGATATTAAAAAAAAAAAAAAAAAAAAAAATGATATCCTTCAGGCTCTGCCGTCTAACTGATGTCTGGTTTACAGGGTCTTTGATAACACTTGAAATTGATGGGCTCCGTGAAGAGAAGGCAAGAGGGTAGACCTCACCCTCTCTACTTTTGTTAGGTGTCATCTGAGCACTTGAAGCATTTAAATAAGTACTTATATTGGCACTTATTGAACCACCCTCGCTCATCTTTCAGGCCCCCACGCAAATACCTGAATAGTTGAGAGACTGGAACAGCTTCATTCATCATTTGTTTGCATGTCGTGTTCGTGTCTATGGGCTTCCGCTATTTTTCCGTCTTGCCTTACTTGGCTAACTAGTGGACTGTCAATGTTCTGCTCACACTATTTCCAAAAGATAAAAGAGTATATGAAATTGATGAAAAAGTTTCCCATAAAAGGTACAGTTGAGCTGTTGTCGAATACAGTCAACTATATGATTGGAATAATATGAATAGATTATTTTATCAGAGTATTTTGTTAGAGTATTTCAAAGTCATCGAAAAGTCTGCTGCCCTAAATAATATGGATAGATTTTTTTACCAGAGTATTTTGTTAGAGTATTTCAAAGTCATCGAAAAGTCTGCTGACCTTTTGGTTTGAGCTATCTTTTTTTAGATGCTTGTACTTGTCTTCTTTCTATAAAATAAAGACAAGAAAATATTTTTATTCTTACGAGTTAGTCTTGAATTACACGATTAATCTTTGTTATATGTCGGCGTCAGCACACTCATCAGCATTATCATCATTATCATCATAATGATAATTGTATTCGTTGTGCCGACACTGAAGAGGAGCTCTAATTAAAATGATTATATAATTATAACTCGCACGCCTTCGCTCTTATTATGATATAAGTATTTTCCTGAAGCCATCAAACTAATGAAAATAAAGTTTTTTTATAGAAACAATATTAGCCTAAATATAATGATATATAATTAAAGGCCAAGTTACTTCCTTGGCAACCGTAGGCCAGACCACATACCAAACACCATGACTTCCTTCCCTCTTCCCCTCCTCCCTCCCCCTACCTGCAGAAAACCACACAGCTACCAGTTGGACTAGTCAACCTAGACCCAAACACCGTTTCGAAATAATATTCGTCTCGCTTTGGTCAGAGGGTCGGGTAGAGACCACCCAAAGAGCTCGAACCCAAACTGTTTTCAAGTTCAATGCGTATGTAGGTGTCGACTGTGGCATTTTTATTTGGACCATTCAACCGGTATGTGGATGACATATACCAAGCACTGGTCACATAAAAAGTCAACAGGGCAGATCATTAAATGTTTATGATCATTTTGCGGTGGACTTGTGGGTGATTTTCATAAAAATAAAAGAAATGTTGGAGAGTGTCACTACAAATTATTATGTAGATAATTTAAATTAATTTATGATAGCATATCTAAGCTGAAAATAATATAGAGAAAGTTATGGTTGAATATACATATAGTTTATGGGTAAAAGTTGGGTCGAGTACTTTTACTAGTTTTGTGAAAGCCCAAAGGCAAACCAATTAAAACGGTTGTGTGGTTTTCCATTCTAAACTCGGTTGGGTTAGTAAGAAGAAAAATTTCCAAATTTCCGCCTTTTGCTTTTCATTTAGTCAAACCGGAAGTAATTCACTTTTGTTCAAAATACCGCACATTTCACAATCAAACCACAAATCAAACCATCTAAACTGATGGCCTCATTAGCAAAAAGAAGTAGGCAAAGTTAAAGCAGTGTCTGTTTGCTTTCTATCAAATTGCCGTTTTCAGTAAACACAAAATTCTTATGACCCCATTTGGCAAGATTTAATTAATTAATAAATTGATGGCTCTAAATTGAGAGGCAGACGGCCTGGTCGGGTCTGGTCTGGTCTGGCCTGGCCTGCCAAACTAGTCAATTTGCATACAAAGAATGTACCGTTTTCGGGTCAAAATGAACTAAATTGTAAACTCGAAACCAGAATATTTTGTGTCAGTGCGCAAATTGTGATTTGTGGCAATCATAAAAAATCAGAAAACAAAAGAAAAATAAACAAGAAACTACAAAATTTAATATATATGTTCGGTCGTTAATCAAAGCGTTTGGGTGCACAGCAGACCAGGCCAAAAGCCAATTTCCTTTTAGCTGATCTAATCGTTTCGCGTAATTAAAGAGATTTACACACTTACAAGCAATTAATGAAGGTACAGGTAATCACAATCTCGCACCCGAGTAACAGAAAAGTTTACTCACTAAATGAAGAGGTCTTCCAGAGTTGAGGCACCTCAAGAGGTTCTTCAAATAGTTCATAGACACCATAAATTTGATAGTAATTATTTCATAAGCAAACTTGGAAAAGTTGACGGAATTATTTTGAAAAGTTTTAGTCTCCTTAAACTTTCTTCTAGACAGCATTTAATATTTATTTGCTTTTAATTCATTAAAATTTAAGTAATTGAAATGTTGAGTTGGCTTCAATTTCTTTACAATTTGATTTGAGAAATTTGTTTGTCACTGATAAAATGAAAAACAAGAAATTGGCAAATGCTTTCAATAAAATAAAATTGTTTTTTTTTTCTGTATGAAATAATTTCTTTATTAGAAAACTGAAGCTTCTTTGACTACAATAAATACCTGCAAAAAAGTATTTCTTTTATTTTTTTCGTTTATAAAACAAAACTGTTTGAGTACACAAATTGCAGAGAAAAAGCTCTAGGTTTTCGCTTTGTTAATTTCTTTCTGTTATAAACAAGCAAAACAATCAGAATTACAAACAATTGTTTCTGAATTGCCAATGGCTAGGTTACAGTTAAAACAAAGAAACTACAAGAAGAGATACTTGGTGAATTACAAATAATTCAAAGAGATACTTGATAAGCAGACAAGGCAAAGCTTGAAGGTTGAAGAGTTGAAAGAAATTCTGGGTGTACTTGAGACAATTATGATAATAAAAGGAAACAAATAAACCGAGGAACTGACAGGCAAGCCAACAAATTTGTCGCCTTTGATTAAAGCAGCAACAGACAACAACTGTGAGATACATTTCGAGCATACTATGAAGTATAAATAGTAAAATTTTATAAATGAAACCAAATGAAATGCAATGACCGACCCAACGACCCATCACTCACATTTCGGAAATGTAAATGTAAACAACAACAACAACAACAACGACTAAAAACAACGACAACAGTATTGTCAGCAATCTGCTCTCGTTTCGTGTCTGTCAAACAAGTCCGGCTGCTAATCTGGCTGCTCAGCCACGCAGCATGCGGCAGCAGCAGCAGCAGCAGCAGCAAAAATAACACAGAATGCATGGGCGTACGCAGACGCCTATGTCTGCCGTACGCAGCCAACACAACTACAACAACACAAACAACACAAATAAAATGAAATGTATCTTTTGGATACTCTTGCTGCCACCACAGAAATTAATACGTGCCGAACACTTCAACAGCGCACAACGCTAACTCAAAAGCGTTCGCCGTCAACGCTGTCGTATTCGTTGACTCTTTCGGAGCCGTCCGAGGCATGATCACTGATCACCACTGTCCATAGTCAAAGTCGCCGTCAAGTCGTCGAGCTGTCCAACCGACATTTCCACTGAGGTGTGCGATAGAAACGCGAGCGATCGCTTCGTTCGTTTTTGGCCTGCCAAAAGTACGTTCGTTGACTTTGCCTTTGATATTACTTATCGCATTTTACTTTCCAAACAATTGAGGCTTAACCGAGTTGAAGTTGTATTTGCTTTCGAGGCAGCTGCCTTTGTCAGTTCCGTTTTGATGGGCTGCTTTGCTTTCGGTTCGTGGCAATACGCTTTGCGGTTCTCTCCTCAGTCGTGTGGGCGGCTCAAACTTGCAGATATTCGCGTGTGTGGGACTTGTTTTAATAGTGCGTAAATAAAGGAAATATTTAAGTCATAAAAAAAAATGTAAATCTGTGAAATTACTAAGAAGCCTTTTCTTTTTTGCAAATAAATGTAAAACAACAAAAGTTGTTTATACAATTGGGCAAAAATCAAGTCATTAAATTGCATTTCCCGAATTCATTGCTCCACAAAAGTTAAACATTCATTGTTTACTTACCGAGCAGATGTGAGTGTAACTGTGTGTGTGTATGTGAGTGAATTTTTAATGAATCAGCTTACCTGTAAATAACAGAAATAACAAGAAATTTACAAAAAAAAAAAAACTTAAAAAATCAACAAGGAAAATAAATAAATAAATTTAAATTTAAATTTTGTAAATTTTAAATTTATCGAATGTGTTAAAATTAAACGAAGGTCGAGACAAAAATTGCATAAACAAAAATATTAATAACAACAACTAAAACAACAACTGCAACTACAACAACTTAAATAATTATCATCTGAATGAACTTTTGGAATTTTGTACGTGCTCTCAACGACTTCACACATTGAATCCAAGATTGGTTAGTACAACATTTCCAAGTCTTTATTACTTTAATAATAAAACCCTCATTATCGAAAAGTATTGTTTTTTACCTTTTAATATCTCTCTCACTCACACTCTTATCTCTTGCCTTATCTTATCTCAATTTGATTTCATTGGTTTTTGTTTAAGTTACAGGAGTGACTAAAACTGGAAATGGTTTATTTATTTTTCATACAGATAATGAATAAGACAAAATGATATAAATTCTTCCATAAAGAAGTTATAAAGCTATTGAATTTCAAAGCTCTATTCTCACCTTGAACCTTTCGTCAGCTGTCCTCGTGTATCAAAAGTCTTGGTTCCCAGGCTCTTTGGCATTCTTTTCTATTTTCTGATTGAGTTATACATATGCAAATCTGTGAATATGGAAATATTTGGCTCATTAAGATTATTTAATCAATTTCGACATTTATCTAAAGAAATAAGCAATAACAAATTCCAACTCATTAAAGTCTTAACACTGCCATAAAATTTGTAATTTTAACAAAAAAAAAAAAAAAATTTAAATAAGCCGACTATTTTATTTTTGATATTTTTTGACAACTGCCCAAAAATAGTCGGCTGAGATTAAAAAACAAACTATGATTGAATGAAACTCCGAATGAATGGACCAGGTGGATCTACAAAATGATTGATGAGTCAAATCAATTTCGATTTTTGTTTTGTTTTTTGTTTTTACAATTCCTATAAAGTCATTTAAGTTGAGCATACAAATTAGTTTATATGAAATATTTCAAATATTTTTTGGATCATAAATATTTTGTTTTATTGCTGCAAGATGGGCGGGCCGGCAGCAGCCAATCAAAGTGGGAAAATTATAAGAGAAAAGAAGCAAAGTATTTAAATATTGAGATTTATGTGATTTGGTGATTGGAAGTGTGGTTGTCCCGTGGATATGCCCCATGGAATTGAGATGGCATTTTAATTAATATGAATGGTTTTGCCTGCAAGCAAATTAATAAATATACATTTACTTAGTCTACCCCAATCCTCACAATAAGCTGCTCTCTCTTCGCCTCAAGTCTTTAGCTTTTTATTGAAACGATTCTGCTGGCTTATGCAGTCAGGCAGCAGCAACAACAACAACCTTGAGAAAGGTCAAAAGGGTGGCATGGAGTTTCTCTCGATATATATATGTATGTATGTATGGCTTAGCAGATATCAGATATGGAATGTGCTTATATTTTGTTTAGATCCACTGCAACATTTCTTCCATAACCTAAAACACAGGCAATCCCATAAATATTCATCTCTCTGTGTGTGTGTGTGTGTGTGTGTGTGTGAACTCACGCTTCTCTGGCACACATCAAATACTAATAATGTTCATGTTTTATATTTTTTATGGATCAATAAGTTTATGTGCTCGGCTGCCTTTGGTCCAGACTCGCATGTTTTGCCTGAGATCAAGCAACTTTTAATAATCTTTAATGGCCAGCAAATACCTACAAAGAACGAAGAGTGTGTGGGTGTTTCGAGATGCTATAAAAATTGCCACACACTTCTCGAACTCGAAAGTCTCAGGTTTTCGTTTCGTTATTCTGTGTGTGCTTAGGAATCTTTTATGTTTACGCTTATCACAAACGCATATTTTATGAATTTTCTAAAGTGCTGCAATTCAAAGTACAGTGAACCTTTAAAAATCTCGTACAAAAAATAAATAAATCAAGTGTAACATTTTTCAAACCTTTCTCAATCGATACGAAAAATAAAAACCAATTTAATATCAATCAAAATGAAAAATTTTTTGATATAAAATTTTAATATTCCCTAATCCAAAGAGAGTGGAATTTTCTTCGATAAATTTTGTTGTTGTCTTTTCTACCAGTATTTGACTGTCTTTGGTAAATTCAATTTCTGTTGAAAATTCATGTGAATGAACTTTAAATAATTCGATTTTTCCACATAAAATTGAATGTATTTTCATCTTTCCAAAAAAACTCACACATTTTCATTTGCAGTTTCATTGTTGCCATTTAGGGTGAAAATGCACGAGAATGAGCCACTGAAGGTGGCCACATTCGTGTTGTCATTTGTTTTTCCAACCTGACAGTTGCTGCCAAATGGTGCCACACCGGATGCCTCACATTTGTGGCAGCAACAACAGTACCACCAGGAGTATCCAACACATATGAGGGGAGAGAGAGAGAGAGAGGAGAACAAAAAAAGTTTGCTTTATTTATCCTTTCACCACCAACACCTGAGTAATATTTTCTGGTATTTATTTGTTTTCTTTTTTTGGTATTCCTTTTGACTTAGTGGGGAGGAGAGGAAATGGTTGTTGTTGTTGTTTCCTGCGAAAAGCGAAACATTGGAAAAGTGTATACATATTTGAGCTACTGTGTGTATTTTTTGAAGTTGCTAATTGCCCTGGAAAAGTTTTAAATTAAATTTACATTTGTGTTATGCGGCTAAATGACTTTTTATTTTTTTGGAAAAAATAACAGTAGCAAATGTTTTAACTATAATGAGTTTTTGCTACTGCGAAATAAACAAAAAAAAAAAAAAAAAAAATTAACGGAAAACAATTAAATACACATTTTTGCGAAGGTAAAACTTTTCTACTTTAGCCTAATGAGAGAAATGTTTTGAAAATCTTTGTTGAAGTGCCTTAATTTGATTTCTCAAAAGTCACAAAATACCTCTCGAAATAAGCATACAAGTTTCTTTAATTAGCCACTTAAATCAAGGCCAATATTTTGGCCTTAATTTGGAATTAAATTCAATTTGTTTTTAGTTTTAGTTTTTTTAGGTATTCCGCGAATTGTCATATAAATGACAAATTGTTAATAAAATGATTCTTGTTAAAATTACTCACTCAATACAAGCTCAGGTTGAATCATGCAGGCCAACTAACTGGGCTGAGTAAATCAAATCAAGGACTCACATCAAATCAGAGCAACTCAGACCAAGTCAAATTAAATGAAGCTGAAATATTCTCTGAGCAACTCAGACCAAGTCAAATTAAATAAAACTTAAGTATTTTCATAATGAATTCCAATCCAATTTTTTCAGAAAAAAAAGAAAAAACAAACTCAAATTCCATAAACGTTGAAAATAAATGCTTCTATTTGCGTAATTAGATGCGTAAATCCATAAAATTTGAGCAAAGTAAGCCGACAGTTGGCAAGCCATATAAAATATTTCAAGCACATCTAGAAAAGTGCCTTCAATGACCAAAATAAACAGCCGCAAATTATGCAAATAATACCGCTGATAAGGTGCTAAAAATACCAAACACACAACAACAACAGAGAAAAGCACCCAGACGACGACTTGTAAAGGTGAGGGCGCTGCCGAGGGGGAAGTCTGAGTCAAAGCCGAAATACAAGCAAATTAGGGCTAAAACAGGAAAAAACAAAAAAACGTGCGTCTCATAAATTTGCGAAATGTTAAAATTCAAACGTGCAAATTTAGAACCGACAAATTGAAAATAACCCACGCATGCAAATTTTCCCAAAAAAAAAAAAAAAAATACCAAATGGATTTCAATGGCATTAAAAGCCTACTTTTTTTTGCATTTCATTTTGTTGATTTTATTTTTCACATGTATTTTTAACTGCTTTCCATGCCAATAAGCCTAATGGCAACATTTGATGCCGATTACCATAAATAATAATAATAAAATATACTACATCTTGGCTCAAACAAACCGGGGGCGTCAAAACTGAAACTCAAATTAGACATTTGAAACTTCCAGCTGGTTAACCTTGCCAAGGCCTTCTCCACCTCTACGAGCCAACCAAAAAAAAAAAAAATCTTCGGCAATAACGATGTCGATGATTGTTGTGGGCACATTTGTCAAGTTCAGTGCCATTTTCTGGGGTCTGATGAATTTGTAATCTTTCCTTTAATGTGGTGGCCAAATTTGAAAAAAATTTCTTAAAGAGAAATGGGAAAATATTTAACATCTGCTCTGAAAGAAATATAAAAAACTTTATGCAACAAAATCAATATTTTTACAATGGGGAATTTCAAATTTGATTGCTTGCTTTTGGCAAAGTAAAAAAAAAAATTAAAAAAAAAATAACAAACTTGAAGCTGCTACTTTTTTTGATTTGCTTTGATACACTTTTCTTTGAAAAAAAAAATAGTCTTTGGGTTTTAAAGTCAATGGATATTTTCATCAACTTTATTAAAAAATATTTGTTAGTGTCAAAAAATTCTTTAAAAATTCTTGGACTTAATCTGTAAATATTTTTTATTTATTAAAAAAAAGTGTGTTTTCTATTCGTCATATACAGTTGAGTTCTTGTTTAATTTAGCTTTGGTTTGCTTTGCTGCGGCTCCGCTTCGTTGCTTTTATCAAACAAATCGAGTTTTGCGTGCAAAATAAAAAAAAAAAAAAAAAACAGAACCACTTTTTTTTTTTAAGTCACGCCAAGAAAAGTTTTTGTTTATCTTGGTGTGTTTGTGTGTGTGTGTTGGTGTGTGCTCCTTGGCTGACTGCCATTCGACCAATTTATATTTGGGCCAACAATTCTGTTTGCTGCTACTCGACTTGGCAGTAGCAAAAATCAGTGACAACTTCAAAAAGGTTTCTTCAATTTTTCAACTTTTGTTATTTATTTGTTTGTTGTTTTTCCTTCCCCTCTCTTTCTCTCTCTATCTATCTCTCTTTTCTCACTCTATTTGATTTTTTGTTGGCATAACCGTAAAAGGCATTCACACAGTTTCCATTGTCTGAGCCAGCCAACTCAACCCATTTACAATTTATTTCAATTTTTTTTTTTTTCTAGCCAGACAAGATTTGCCTTAAATTGGTAATGCAAGTAATCAAGAAATGAACAATAACTGAAAAGAGCACAATGAAAAATTTGAATTCAAATGGACGCCTAAGAGCACTTGTAATAATTGTTTAATTTATTTTGTCCTTATTTATGGATCGAAAGAATAAATTCAATTTGCATTATTTTCAATTCTTTTTTAAGTTGTCAAAGGCAAAAACAGTTTTTTTTTTTTTGTTGTTTTTTCTGAATTTGACAGAATTCATTAATTGAAATTGTTTGAAGCCTGCAGAATATGAAATTCATGTCAGAAATAATAATTTGCATTTAAATTTTAATTAATTTAGCCTAGGCAGTAAAGCTTAATCGACATTCCAAATTCCTTTCAATGAATTTAAATCACTTTATTTGATAATTTTAATTTTTTTTAACAACCTTTTCGAGATGCTTCACAAGTTAGAAATACTTTGTCTCATACACATAAAAAAAACTGTACCTCATGATTATTCATATCGCTCATTAAGACCAAAAAATCAGCAGAATTTTTAATTATACAATTTTTTTTACCCCTTTATTTTTGTGTTGCTGCTGAAAGCAACTGCAATTTGACCTCATTGCCGAGTAAATTTATGCTCAACTTTAGAGTCAAAACATATCGATTTTTTTTTTATGTACTCGTGCCAAACCAGGCTAGGGCGATTCCCATGTGTGTGAATCGTGGCCTAATAAAATTTCTGGTAACAAAAATAAACGTGCTAAATCCCATGGCCGAGGACTAGGAGTACGAACTGTTTCCCTCTGAGCTGAAAGCCAACATTTCTAATGCTTTCGCATCCGTCGAAAAAAATCCTCTTGACTGCGAGCATGTGTGCGGCTGCCGCTTTTTTTTTATTGCAGCTCTAATATTTCATTATAACTGCCTTTGTCATTTATTTGCCTAAATCTTTTTGGCCACTGAGCCTTTTTCTACTCTGCCAAAGCAGGGTTGGTTGGCTTAGCTTCTGGCCTTGGGATGTTTTCTGAACTTTCACCAAACCGTTATAAACTTTCTCAAATAACCAACAAATTTGAGAGTTAAATGGTGGAATAATTCCATTTATTGTGAGCTGAGGATCTTAATTTAGAATATAGTTCATACAGTGTCAAGTAAATCGGTGAAATTTCTTCTTCCTTTTCAGAGTATCAGCCAGTCATTTTGTTTGAATAGCTTTCCATTTGCTTGAAATCCTCGGCTTATATGATGCCAGTTTATGCTTCAGCGTATTATATTTCGCCAATTTAATTTTGTGGGAGAGAAAAAAAAACCACGCCTAAATTTCCATCAGACAATTGTAACCTTGCCGCCTTCAAGCCACCTGATTCACATTCACGTTTATGACAGCAGTTTGATTTGATGTCATTCACACTTTTCCCTGTTGGTTTGTTTGCTTATTTTTCCTGAACAAATTTAAGTTGACAATTTAAATCGGAAAATTTTTATCACCCCATCGCAGGAAATTGTGCGTTGCTCATAAAAATCCAGCTAAAATTTTACTCAAAGCAGAGATAAAAGAAATATCGATTGATTCGAACATTATGCTCGTGGCATTAATCAAGATTTATCAAGCTAAAACAGAACATTTCATCTTGTTTTTCTTCTTGTTGATTTGAACTGTTGGCACACTTCAGTTGTTTGTCAAATGTCCATAGAATTGCAGACACTGCAATCATGACTGACTGTGACATATTGGCCATGAACTCGGCAAATGCAAATGGCGAAAGCAGTTCGTTTGACCAGGAAATTAAACAGACTCCTGGAGAGGGTGAAAATATCAAACTGAAATTGTACAAATATGTTCGGACAAAACCAATAGAGGGTGTTTGACAGAAGCAAAACATAATGGATTTTCAAAGAATTTTATTAGCTTTGAAGAATTTTTCTTTTTTAAATAATTCTTGTAGATTTTTGTATGGGAATTTTTGTCCAAGAATATATAAGAAATTGAATTTACTTTAATTGAAGCGTTTAAGGGTTTCCCTTTTTTTGTTGAGATAAGTATACGAAAGAATCATATATTTATTATTCATTTAACCAATAAAACTCCCATAAAGATGTCCAAATCCCAAAAACAACAAAAGCATTTTGCTGGCATTCGTAAAAATCGAAATTCATGGGCTTTGAAACACCCATTTTATGTTTGTTGGGACCAAAACACTCACAAACTTGCCAGTAAATTGAATGTACAATATGTCTGTCTCTTTCTTCTATATATTTGTGCAAACAGTTAGGCACTCAATAGAACCGGCATAAAGTCAGGCCAAGTCGAGTCCATAAACAATACACACACACACACACACACATGCATACCCAACCAAAAAATCAACACCATAAATTTATGTGCGCGATTTATTATTGAACAAATTGAAGTCAAACGGTTGACAGACAAACAAAGACAGACACTAGGGCAAGGGGGAAAGGGGAGGTAGAAGCAAAGCTTGAGAAAATGGCTTGTGAGAGTAAGACAATCAAGCCAGAGCAGCCAGAGCAGACAGAGCAGAGAGACAGCCTGGCAGACAATCAGCGTAAATCGAAAATGTCAAATCAATAACAAAAGGAAAATAAAAAAAAAAAAACCAGCAGCCGCCTTCTCGCAGCTTTGATTCAAATTCAGTAAGATGGAAAAGGCAGACAAACAGACCAACTGACATTGACAGAAGAAGCATTTGGGAAAGCATATGTCACCAAGAAATTCAATCAGCATTTCTTCCTCGACAGACTTGAAGTCAGCTGCCAAAATCACCACTTCCATTTTATATTCTATCAGCTTGTCAGGTAGCAACAAGTTGCTTGGGAAATTCGTGTCGGTTTCTCTGTCATTGAATTGTCAAAGGAATGGTTAATTATTTATATAAAATAAGCTTCATTTGATATTCTCTTTTATAAAAAGGACCAAGAAAAGTGTTTTAAAATTTTCCCAAATTTACTGTGACAGAAAATAAATACACGGAAAATCTGTAATTACAGCTTAAACGAATGCACATAGACTGAAAATTTCACTGAATGTAAATTGCCAATGACAGAAATGACAACATAACCAAACCAAATTACAGGCTTATTCCTACTTTATTATCAGCATTATCAGGATGATTTCGTGGCATGTCGCATGGGTAAAGCGATGATTACCTATGATGTGTGTGTGTGTGTGTGTGTGTGTGTGCTTGTGAAATCGCTGAGAAAATGAAAAATTCAGCATAATGTACTCTCTTCTTTGGGCCTTGTCAAAATAAAGTTTTTTTTTATTTTTTCTTTCACTCAATTTAAAAAAAGAGAAGAAAAGCGGAGTCCAATTTCAACTACAATTGTTTCCTTTGCCGACTGCTCTCGATTTCCATATACTATATGGAAATGTATTGTATTTTTTTTTGTGATTCTTTGAAATGAGGCCATGTACGTGTGGCACGAAAGGTTTGCCTTGCCCTTGGCTTTTTTATGTTATTTCCTCTATGGTTTCTTGCAAAAGACGTCTAAGGTTTTTATCAGAGCGTTTAGGAGTCTCCACCTCTGGGTAATCAGTTGCTTTCCTTTTCAGCTTCTCTTTTTCATGTAATACACAGTTTTTATTGAGAATAGTATTAGGATTGGATAAGGAAGCAATTTCTTTATAGAATCTTTTATATATCTATAACAATATCCTGTTTTTCAATAGATCAGGAATTTTATGTTTTATAAAAAATCGAAATGAAGTCTTTTCAGAAAAAAAATGTAGTAAAAGTTTTGTCTCCTTTAAAAAGAGTATGTCTACTTCAGGTCTTAAGATGGGTTAAAAATCTTTCCGTTTCTTAAGCCCGCTTGACTGAGCTTATTGTGATTTCGCTTTGAGGCTGCCACAACACATTTGAAATTTACATAATTCCCTATTCTTTATTTTTTTTATTTATACTTTTTAAGGTGCGTTGGTGTTGTCACAACAATTGTGCGTATGTGTGAATCGGCCTTTGTATTTGGCTTATTTTTGTCAACTTGGTATACAGGAAATGCATACAGCTCATCAGCAATTTGTTAAAGTGGGTGCCATCCATCCCAGCCAGCAGGCACTAACACAGCAAATATAAACTAATTTATTCAAGACAGACTGAAAACAGAAAGCGGCACTCAAGAGATGAGAAGGAGGGTCCAAGACTTCCCCTTTCGTTTTGTAAGATTTGCATTTGAAAGGTCGCAGATGAACGGCAACTACGGCAACTACGTCGAGGAAAATGTCTTTGACTTGCAGCACCTCGTCTATCTCAACAAAACAATTAGCTCACTGTTTACATAAGTTTTGCTCGGTGATGCTGCTGGTGTTGTTGTTGTTGAGAAGGAAGACAAAATTTTCTTTAGTTTTGCAAATGGATTGTAAGACACAAATGGTGCGCTGTTCTTCGCAGCTGCCTGCGTAATTATTCAGGGCTGCTCAACTTGGCCGTCATAGTTTTTAACTACAGTAGATGTTGATGTATCTGGAGGTTTCTGTTGGGTTTCTGTTTTGTTTTATTTTGTTTTGTTTTGTTTTGTTTGTTTATTTACATACAACACAGCAAAGTCAACAGCTACAAAAAGGTGCGACTGAGCATGTAACTAAAGTAACGCCAAATCAACGTCAACGTCATTCGTATCCCAGTATAACTTAAGTATCTTAACCCACAAGTGTCATGGGAAATTTCAGATAACAGAATGCAGACATTTGGAATAAATTTAAGATTTTAATTTTTAATATTTCTTATAGTAGTTCTTTTTGGTCCAGAAAAGAAAGCTTATCCCTAATAATATGCATTTCCAAGAGCTTCCATTGAAATGTATTAAAATTACAAGCTTTCTTATTGGCTTCTATAATCTTAAGTCAATGAGTACCAGGAAAGGTTGTCCTTGAGAAAATCAAAATGCAAGAACAAATATGGTAACTACTTCCAAGCGATTACCTTTAAATTTTAAGCCAAGCAATTTTGCTTCATAAATTTTCCAAAACATTTTCGCTCACTTTAATTCAAGAAAGAAAAAAACAGCTTTAAGAAAAATGTGTCTTAAAAGGCTATTTAAATAGATTCAGGAATGATTTACCATCCCATAAAAGGTTAAGAGGCTTCAAGCAGCCTCATTTTACTGTTTTGCCCCTCTCCCGTCTATGCTCCGTCAAAGCAGCTGAGAGAAGCGAGATAAGTAGAAAAGAGCGAGGTAAAAGATTGAGAGATTTTGCAAAGATGATGGGGAGCCCCAAACAGCATTTAATGTATGCACGGAGTGCTTGGGGTTTGCCTTTGTGCACTTCTGATTTTTTCATTTTTTCTCCCTTTCTTGTCTTGCTTTGGCTTATGTGTCTGTGAGACTTACCTGCAATTTTTCTTTTTCTTAAGTTACATTTAGATTTGCATTTTTATTTAGTACATAAGTGCAGTCTAGTTCATCGCATTCTTTTTTCTTTTCTTTCAAGAAGGCAAATTTTTATACTGCTGCGGTAGAAGCTTTTTTCTGTAACATTTTATAGATGCAGATGCATTCATTGTGGTTATAAGAAAGCCTAGAAAACAAAACAACAACAATGACACGCTTTGTTTTTGTGTAGATTTTTTTGCTGGTCACAAAATTCACATGACTTGAGTTGTCAACGTCAACATTGGACAGTTTAGACATTGTAACACTTTATATAAATAATGTCACAATATGTAGGTTGGCTTTCTTTGCAAGGTGAGGCCAAGGCTGGGATCAAGGTCAAGGTGAGACGTGATGCTCATAGCTCTCAGGACTTTTTGAAAATCACCTTTCAAATTTAACTGAACATAAGACTGGTTCTTTGGTTAAAAAATAAATAAATAAAGTTCTTTACGTTCTTCAGATTATTGATTGATTAATTGGTTAATTTGCTGAGAACACTTTGAGAAACACTGAATGCCACACTTGAAATTGAAATAAAAATCCAGAGTGCTTTTCATGTCGGTCATCGATATTGCAATAAATGCATTAAGCATTACAAGTATAAAAGCCAATAGCCACACTCATGCATACAACCAATAAGTCATTGAAGTGAAAAACAAAAATGCTTTTCATAAATACCAAGCTACTTGGCTCTCTCGGGACTGCCATGGAACTGCAGCAGAACTCAAGGCATTGTCAATAATTACATCAACTTATGACACGTGCGCAAAATGAAATATATTCTCCCAATGGGCCCACGTAGTCAGGTGCTTAAGACTACAATGCCATCCAGAGTCTCTGATTTATATAGCTGCTTGTGTGTCAGACCGACATCACCTACATTACTTGAGAAAATAATGTTCGAAATACTACCTACCAAAGGTCAGCCAAAAATGTGAGGGCGTTTTTAATATATTTGAAAAAATATTAAGAGAAAAAGTTCATTTAATTTCTTAAGCCAACTTTTGACCGAGCTTAAACCTTTCTCGTGAAAAACCAAGACAAAAGGCATAAAAAATATATACGAAAATTTTTCTTAATAATCCATTAATATAACAATTAAATAAAAGAAAATTAATATAATATTTTCAGGCTGACCATTAAAAATTATTCGAAATTTGAACGACCTCGACCTCCATCACTTTATGTCTTCCCACAAATGATAATTCCGAAGAGCTAAATATTTTGTCAAAAAACAAATCTGTTTCTCATCTTTACTACATTCTATCTTATCTTGCTTTAGACAAAAAAAAAAAAAAAAAAAACAGTAATCAATCTGGTGATGTCAACAATAATCTAATATTATTTTTTAAAAATATCAAAATTTAAATGAGGGGGCATCCGTATTTATGTTCAAACCGGTTAGCTTTGGACTTGTTTTTGTTGACAGAGGGGTATAAAGAAAGTGATTTCAAAATTGCCTTTTAGCATTATAAGAAAAAAATCGGCAAGTCTTTTTTTATAAGAACTTCCTATCAGTACCTCAACTACTGATAATGGTGACTATCAGTTTTTTATTGACTCTTCATACCGTGGCTCTTCTGTAACCATATGATTACCCCAGCTTGTTCACTTAAAAAATCTTTGTAATATTCTTAGATCTTAGTGATAAGTATAATAACGAAACTTCACATAAATAGTCTGAAGAATGGCGCAGTTACTAGTTGTTGGAATTTTACTATTTTTAATTTCGTCTAATAAATACAGGGCATATCAAACTCGGGAACGCCCGAAATTATGACTCAGCATATTTTGTTAAGCTCAATTTCTGCTCGTCATTGTGAGTGGAATTTATTCTCTTTAAAAGTAAAGCGCACGAGTGAAATATTCAGTAGCTCAGTTCTCTCGAAACATTTAACCATGATCGAGCTTTTGTTTCTTCCACTGGTTGTCATAACGTTGATCGCGTATTTAGTTTACCGAAATTTAAATTATTGGAAATTTCGAAACATACCGCATGACAAGCCGCACATTATTTTTGGGAATACCGTGGGCTTTCGAACCACTCGCTCGCTCCACGATATTCATGAGGAATATTATAATAAATACATTAATAGTGGACATCCATTTGTGGGTTTTTATTTTTTGAACAAACCCAGTGCTTACATTTTGGATATGAGCTTGGTGAAAAATATTCTTATTAAAGACTTTTCCAATTTCGCTGATCGTGGGCAATTCCACAATGAAAACGATGATCCTCTTACTCAACATCTCTTCAATTTGGACGGAGTCCGCTGGAAAAAAATGCGTCATCGACTGTCGCCTACCTTCACCTCCGGCAAAATGAAATTCATGTTCCCCACTGTGGTGGGCGTGGCCCAGGAATTGATTACTGTTCTTAAGGAACAGGTGCCAGAATCTGCCAAATCGGGTGGTACTGTTTTGGAAATTAAGGATTTCCTGGCTCGTTTTACCACCGATGTTATAGGCACCTGTGCCTTTGGTATTGAATGCAATACTTTGCGTAACCCAAATTCCGATTTTCGTAGAATGGGCAACAAAGCGTTCAGCGAGACCCGTCATGGACCTGCTTTGACGGCCTTTATATTTAGTTTTCCTAAGCTGGCTCGCAAGTTGCGTATGCGTAATATTCCTGATGACGTCCATGACTTTTTCATGGGCTTAGTGAAAGAAACAGTGACTTATCGTGAGAAAAATAATATTAGAAGAAATGATTTCATGGACATGCTGATTGATATAAAAAAGAAAGGCAGTGTTACACTCGAAAATGGAGAGGTCATCAAGGAGATGGATATGGGAGAGTTGGCTGCCCAAGCATATGTTTTTTATTTAGCTGGTTTTGAGACCTCTTCTTCGGCCATGACTTTTGTTTTGTACGCATTGGCTCAACATGTCGGCGTGCAAGAGAAATTACGAAATGAAATCTCCGAGGTCTTGGCCCAACACAATAATCAAATGACATATGAATGCATTAAGGATATGACTTATTTGGATCAGGTTATAGCAGGTACGATCTATAGGGTCCTTAAAAACTGCAAGACTATTGATTAATTAAGGTTTTTGATTTTAGAAACCCTGAGATTGTACACTCTTGTGGCACAGCTTGAGCGCAAGGCCCTCAAGGATTATGTGGTGCCAGGGTATCCCAATTATGTTATTGAGAAAGGAACAACCTGTATAATCCCAGCAGATGGCATTCATCATAACCCCAATATTTACCCGAATCCAGATGTCTTTGATCCTGACCGCTTCTCTCCGGAGAATGTGGCAGCTCGTGACTCCGTGGAATGGCTTCCCTTTGGTGATGGACCCAGAAACTGCATCGGTATGCGCTTTGGTAACACCCAATCTCGTATTGGCTTGGCCCATCTGATTAGTAATTTCAAGTTTTCAGTTTGTGAAAAAACTGAAATACCCTTGAAATACGATCCGAAATTATTTGTTTTGAGCCCAGTTGGTGGAATGTATTTAAATGTGGAACGAGTTTGAGAAATTGGTTATTTATTTGAAATGTATAACAATATTTGGAAAGAGTATTAATGAATCAAATAAATTTACTAAAATTCGACGTTCTAGTTAATTATTATAATATTTAGTCATACAATTAAATATAAAAACTGAACTCCCTCAATTCATATCACTTTATTTAACGGTTATCAAATTTAAAATAATCTTTTATACAAATAAATATTTGACCGCCCAGTGAAATCAGCTTTTTGTTATTGTTAAGGAAAGTAAGGTCATTTGAGTATGAAATAAAAAGAAAGTAACTGTAGATCATGAAATGCAAAAGATTGTATTTTGAAAATGCTTTAAGCCCAATTTTAAATCTTATAATTATTATTATACTCTTTTCGCAGAAAAAAGAGTATATTCATTTTGCTCAGATGTTTGTAACGCACGGAACCAAACATCGTAGACCCACAAAAGTTAAGTCTAGAATACTTAAAATCACTAGAGGAGTCGCTATAGCCATGTCCGTCTATCCGTCGGTTTCTATACAAACTAGTCACTCATTATACCCTGTACCTAAAAAGGTACAAGGGTATATTAAGTTTGTGCAAATGTATGTAACATAGAGAAGGAGACGTCGGAGACCCTCCAAAGTTACCCACAATATGATCAGGGTGACTAGAGAAATTGATATAGCCATGTCCGTCTGTCCGTCTGTCCGTCCGTCCGTGTGAACGCCTAGATCTTAGAGACTATAAGAGCTAGGATAACCAAACTTGGGATTCGGACTCCTTATGTGTGTACGCTGGTCAAGTTTATTTTTTTTTCTCCCCCCGCACCCGCTTCCACCACCTTCCACCCCCTCATTTTTTCAAAGCCATGTAATTTCTCAACCTTTCGGATTAAAGTATTAGTTGCTCCTGAAAAGTTGTTAGGAACCTAAAAATCTTTCGATTGATATCAAACATGACTAAAATTGGACCATATTTACTCGAGATATACAAAAAACAAATTTTGAGGGTCAAGATTTTAATTCCCCTTACCTAACTGGCAAACTGCCGAATGAGCAGTCCGATAGATGGCGTGCTTGCAATATTGTGAACAATGTGTTTTTGGATTCAAAGGAATATTAAGACCAGAGGTTTGATGTGAATGCAGGCGACCAGGGCTACCACCCGACTAGGGTTGCCACCTTTTTTTTTTTCTTTCAAATAGCCAAATATATCATTAGTCATGCCTAATTTATTTTAATTATATCTCGAAACCGGTTCGCTTGTAACCTAGTTACATTTACGGAGAGATACGAAGAGTGTGATAATTTCATATTTTTTTGACTATTAAGCTTTCTAGAATAGAAAAGTGAAGCTTTTTGATATGGAGAGATACGAAGAGTGTGATAATTTCACATTTTTTTTGACTATTAAGCTTTCGAGAAAAGCTTTCGAGTAAAGCTTTTTGATAATAATTTCAATTGTTTATATTTTTCGTTATTGCTGAAACTTGTGAAACTTGTTCTCATATATATATTTGAAAACAAAACACATGGTCCAACCAGTGTGAAAGCTCAGTTCTCTCCAAACATGACAATGATTGGTGTCGTCTACCTTCTGCTTTCGGTCATAGGGCTTATCGCGTATTTAGTATATCGAAACTTAAATTATTGGAAAAATCGAAATGTACCGCATGACAAGCCGCACATAATTTTTGGAAATGCCGTGGGCTTTCAGACCACTCGCACGATCCATCAGATTCATGAGGAATATTATAATAAATACTGTAATAGTGGACATCCATTTGTGGGTTTTTATTTATTGAACAAACCCAGTGCTTACATTTTGGATATGAAATTGGTGAAAAATATTCTTATTAAAGACTTTTCCAATTTCGCTGATCGTGGTCAATTCCACAATGAAGTGGACGATCCTCTTACTCAACATCTCTTCAATTTGGATGGAGTCCGCTGGAAACAAATGCGTCATCGACTTTCCCCCACCTTTACCTCCGGCAAAATGAAATTCATGTTTCCCACTGTGGTGAGCGTCGCCCAGGAATTGATTACTGTTCTTAAGGAACAGGTGCCAGAATCTACCAAATCGGGTGGTACTGTTATGGAAGTTAAGGATTTTATGGCTCGTTTTACCACCGATGTTATAGGCACCTGTGCCTTTGGTATTGAATGCAGTACTTTGCGTAACCCACAGTCCGAGTTTCGTAGAATGGGCAACAAAGCAAACAGCGAGACCCGTCATGGACCTGCTTTGACGGCCTTTACGTTTAGTTTTCCTAAACTGGCTCGCAAGCTGCGTATGCGTTTCCTTCCTGATGACGTCCATGACTTTTTCATGGGCTTAGTGAAAGAAACAGTTACTTATCGTGAGAAAAATAATATTAGAAGAAATGATTTCATGGACATGCTGATTGATATAAAAAAGAAAGGCAGTGTCACACTCGAAAATGGAGAGGTCATCAAGGAGATGGATATGGGAGAGTTGGCTGCCCAAGTATATGTTTTTTATTTAGCTGGTTTTGAGACCTCCTCTTCGACCATGACGTTTGTTTTGTACGAATTGGCTCAAAATGTCGACTTGCAAGAGAAATTACGAAATGAAATCTCCGAGGTCTTGGCTCAACACAATAATCAAATGACATATGAATGCATTAAGGATATGACTTATTTGGATCAGGTTATAGCAGGTACGATCTATAGAGTTCTTAAAAACTGCAAGATTATTAATTAATTAAGGTTTTTGATTTTAGAAACCCTGAGAATGTACACTCTTGTGCCACATCTCGAGCGCAAGGCCCTCAAGGATTATGTGGTGCCAGAGTATCCCAATTATATTATTGAGAAAGGAACAACCTGTATAATCCCAGCGCCTGCCATTCATCGTAACCCTAATCTTTACCCGAATCCAGATGTCTTTGATCCTGATCGCTTCTCTCCGGAGAATGTGGCAGCTCGTGACTCCGTGGAATGGCTTCCCTTTGGTGATGGACCCAGAAACTGCATCGGAATGCGCTTTGGTCAAATGCAATCTCGCATTGGCTTGGCCCATCTGATTAGTAATTTCAAGTTTTCAGTTTGTGAAAAGACTGATATACCCTTGAAATACGATCCGAAAGTATTTGTTCTGAGCCCAATTGGTGGAATGTATTTAAATGTGGAACGAGTTTGAGAGCTAAATTTTGTTAATTGTGTAAACATAGCCCAAACAAATATGGCTTGAAGCATTTATTTTTTTTTTCATTTGAAGACGCAAACAAATAAAAACTCGCCAATCTGGTAGCCGACTTAAAAATACCTTTTTGTTTTAATAATATTTACATTAGAAGAAGAATTTATATCAGGGTCAGCACGATTTTTACATAAGTTCATAAAATAAAATTTAAAACGATAAGTTAATATATTTCCCCTTTCTCCGCTTTTTATTTCTATAAAAGCTTTGTGCAGATATCAAAAGTTTCATTAGTTTTGAACTTGGTATACTCTTTTTGAGAGAGTATGCTCATTTTGTTTTTGTATTTACATAGCAAAGAATTTCTTATCGTAAGCCCATAAAAGTTACTTACAGATTGGTCAGTATCACTGGACAATTGGATTGAACTGACTTTGTCTATCTCTCGGTCTATTCGATCTGATCGGACTACTATAGTATACTTCTGTTATAAGAACCTAAATCAGTTTTAAGAATAGCTCAAATGTTACTTACTGATCTTTCGCAAATTTGCTGTCTGGAGCTTTTACCTTGAGGTCCCTCAGTTTGTTGAATGCAATTAAGATCAGACCACTATAACACATATAGAAGTTTAAATTGTTCATAGGAATATCCCTTGTATTTATTGACCGATCTCAATCAAATTTGGCGCTCTTACATAATTTCAATCGGATGAGGCTACTGTATTATATAGCTGTGCTTCCAACCTTAGTCGGTTTTAGCAATATCTTGCGGCGTTTACCGACCAATCCCATCCCTCTGTGAAAAGAGTCTGTAGTCTTCACCACCCAGGAAAAAAACTTTGTTTCTTTAGTTTATCTTAAATTTGTTTTACGCTTCAACTGGTTTTGGTATTTGCATTTGATGAAGGGCTAGCAGTTTCTCTTCAATTTTTCTTAACTGCTTTTTAATACTTTCGGTTCCTAAAAATACCTCTCAAAGACAGACTTGACTTTTGGCATTTTTATTTTGAAGAAAACTTTGGTTTCCATTTGGTTTCGTTTAATTAAAAAATGAATTCAGTTCAAAAAAGTGCAGTGGCTTTTTTTTTTGTTTGGAAAGTTTTCCAGTCTAAATACAAATGTGAATGTACTTTTCCAGAAGGTTTTTATGTAGGACAAGCGGCAAACTGAGAAGTTACTCAATTAAATTTCCCAGACTTATCTACTTACGCAGGCATAGTTCTATAATTACTGTGAATTTGAACAACTCTTTAAACTGATGCCATCTGAACATGCAATGCCAAGGCAAATGAGGCAAGTGTTATATAAAAAGAAGAAAGAAAATAAATACACACCTTCCAAGCTGCTCTTACTCTACTCCCATTTTTTTAGTCAAGTCGTGGGTAGAATTTTCTTAAATGTGCAATTTTCCTAACGGTACCAACCGACGACTTTAAATCTTGGTTTTTCCAAAACTTTTTTCAAAATTACATAAATAAATCCTTGCATAGCGAAAATATAAATAATTTAATTTGAAAATTCGCCTGGCCTTTAATTATTTAATCACAACGACTATTTTATCAAACTGACAACAGTTAGGCCAATTAAAAAGTTTATGACTCTAATGAAATATTTAATTAGCCCAAATGATTATGGAAAAAACCGCTTTGCTAAACATTATTATGGTTTGTATTCTCTCTTTTTTTTTTTTTTTTAAATGAACAAATAAGCAAAGGTTTTAATTAGGTTTATGTTTTCCGTTATTTGAACATATGTGAGCTTGGTGTTTTGATTAGATTAAGAAAAATGTATACATTTGCATGCCACTTGTTTATGCAAATTTCACATTTTCAATTGTTGAAATTATGTTTTGCATGCTCTTCTCTACTGGTTAACATGCCACATTTAAGCCGGCAACTCATTGTGAGCAGTCATTGACTTGACTCAAATCTCAGAGCACTTCACTCTGGGCGGGCACAACACAAAGCAGAAATTAATTACTACTTGCAAAATACTCGGATATTTTTTTTTAAAGAAAAAATTTGCCAAACTCATAAAGCATATTCGAAATGACTCTTTGTGAAAATGTATATGATGAGGCATTCCAGAGACAAGGTTATTCAACTTTAACACTGAAAAGGCACCAGCCCCCCCAAAATAGGCGACCTTGGCTTGTGCATTCTTTTTCCACCCATTTATGCATGCAAACAAGACAAATGAGTAAAATTATTAAAGGTGCTTTTTATTTGAAATAAAATTAAATGTGCTTGGAAATACACAAAACCTGTACATATGTTCGAGTCTAATTAGGGTTAGAAAATATAGTAACCTAGGGCTTAAGCGACTAGCAAATACTCTTTCAGCCCAGATGCATTGGCCGATTAAAAATGATCTATGTAAAATAATCCTTTGTGCAAAAGAATTTGTGTGCCTGCTAAAATTTTAATCTATTTTTGAGGAGAGTTGAAAAACATAAATGAAAAAATGTTCATTTTAGAAATTCGCATTGAAAAATAGGGCAAAGCAAAAAATAAAATTGTTATTGCCTCACTTTTCGGACTTTTCGGACCACAGTGAGTAAATATTTGTATACCTTTTTTTTTTGGATAAAAGAGCCATGAACATGAAATTGGAAAATGGTAAATGAAAAGCAACTGTCATTACTACCGAGAACACACATGAAAGCTTCCGTCTCACCGCAACAACAAGCGAAACAGATATGAGCAAGCAAACAAACAAAAAAAAAAATAAAAAATAAATAAATAAAAGCAAAAAAAAAAAAAGAAAAACATTTTAATGATAGCAGTGCAATTTGGCCCGAGTGCATCATGCTTAAAAGTCTAGGCAACGTCAACATCATCATCAGTGCTGCAATTTCATTTGAATGGATATATGTATGTATATATATGTGTCTGTGTGTGTGTGTGTGGTTGCAAGGTGAGCCACTCTGACAACAACGTGAGCCATTGCAAGCGTTGCGTGTCCGAATGCACTTGCAATAAAACACCGTCAACAACAAAAACAACAAAAACAAACCAAAACCAGAGCCAGAGCCAGCAAACCACCCACTGAAAGCCCAGCCCAGCCCAGCTCGACCCGACCCATACCCGGATGTGTGTATGTGTGTGTGTTCATATGTGCGTGAAGCGTTTTTCGAGCGCAAAAACAACAACAAGAATGGAAATCAGCCGTTCATATGATACGTTGCAGCTGTTGAGGTGATATCAAGCACATTCAAGCTGGAGGGGCACCTGCACCACTTTGAAGAGCGCTTAAAAGATACGAATGTCATTCAGCATATAAAATAACATTTAGCTTACAACCTGGCCATGAGTCAAACACCAATTTGATTGACTAACGTGAAACATATTTTACTGATTGCTGAAACAGCCAACAGAAATTCCCCTGCCAAGAAGAACTAAATACGATCTAGTCTGCCACACTTCAGCAACTTTAAAATGAGTTTCCCCACACCCACACACACACACATAAGCACATTCGTGTACTTGAATGTCGCCAGAGCTTGTGTGGCTCAGCTGTCGCGAGTTTAAATGCTGCCACTGCTAGTGCCACTTTTTTATGCCTGATGTTGCCAACGGCTGTGGCTCCGTAATTGAAGCCGAAGCTGTTTGCTTGGCGGTTACCTTCAGCCAGTTCGGTTTGCAACTCCACGGCGTGCGGTTGCCAACTAAAACAAAATTTTCAAAGAGAAAAGCCAAGAAAATATTTAACAAAGCCGGTTGAAAAAAATATTCTTGATTGGTTTTGACATTTCGTGTTGAATTGGTGATTTTATTTTAATTTATGGTTTCAATGACAAAAAAAAAAACACACACATTCCTACAACAACAATAAAGTAAACATTTCATAAGCTTATTCAGTTGGTTTTCAATAAATCATTTTGAATATGAATATGAATATTTTTCATAAATAATCCGATTATGCAAGTAAAACTAACCATGGCGACACTGACAGAATTCATTTAATTTGTCAACAAATTTTTCTCTCACAAAATAAAAATTAAATTTAAAATAATTTGAAACTGTTTTCGTTAGACTTTAAATTTTATTCTATTCGAAATTCACAATTCAGACCAATCAACATTTCATCTCGTCTTTTGCAATATATTTTATCGAATCTAAACACGTTTGATTATCGTCAACAGTTTCCTTTCCAATACACCCAAATAAAAAAATGTACCAAACATTTTGTGGACACACTTTTTTTTCTTGTTTATTTCAGTTTTCATATTCGCTCTTGTTAGTTCATGAATAACAAGTTTCTCTTTGTGTGGCCCATAAAAAAAAAAAAAAAAAATACGCACGTTTTTATTTTGACTTGAGCGATTTTGTTTGTTGGTATTTTTTTTTATCACATTTTTTCGCTCTTTATTTCTTTTATTCGGAACAAAAAGTGTCAAGCTTTTGGCTGCTGTTTGTGCTGTTGTTGTTGTTTGATGCGTGTGCAAAAAAATAAAATAAATAAAATAACGGAATTGTTTACTGACATAACGCAACATGAATTTGCATGTCGCTGTGAAGCCTTGATTTGAATTATTACAGCATTTCTCATACATTTGTGAATGGCTTAAATTTGTGACCAAAAAAAGAAATAAAAAAAATTCAAATTGCTCTGTGAATAGGCGTGTGTGCTCATGTGATAAAATGTTATTCCGTCGTGGTTGTACTTATAACGTGGAACGGTCAACGCGACATTATGCAAAGGTAAAATATGGGCAAGCATTTTGCAATTGCATTTTTGTAAAAAGTACGTGCACAAAAAAATTAACAATTAATTTCATAATTTTCTAGAAAAATATTTTTCAAATATTCTACTTTATCTAAAGTGACTTTATATAATTTTTTTCTCTAAAATCAAAAAGAGAAAAGATTTGAATTATTTGAATAAATAAGCAAATTTTTGCTTTTACAATTTTCCCCCAAAAAAAAAGAAAAAAGTACTCAAGCCTGAAGCTTTTGATAGATGACTCAAAATGGTTCCACTCGATTTCTCTGGGTTAAATTTCTTTTACCAAATTTCTGAATGGATCATTAGATCACAAAAATTTTGTCAAGCTTGACACAAGTTCATCTCTAAGCAAAAAATTGGAAGAGTTTATAAAAGCTGAATCAAATTGTCTAAATTGACGTTTAACTTTTAATAATTATTATTATATGTTGAATGCAAGGTGTGGATCAAAGATTTCTCTTCAATCAAAACAATTTAATATGCAAATTATTGACTCGAATCACAACCTCAATTATAGACAATAATATTCCAATCTTTATAGTCTTCACTTTTCTTTCTTTTGTTGGCTCCAATGAAATTGCTCCAATTGAAATGAAAATGAAAATAGTTTTCGTTGAACAATTTCTACCGAAAAATGTATGAGAATTTTCTGCTTCTGGCGAATATCTGATATAAACATTTGAAAATGATTATTATTTTGCGGATAAATGGGTAGGTAGGCTATCTGTTGAAATTCAGCAAAAACATAAAACAAACATCAAATAAGATGGCAATTAAATTTGTATTGTTTTCACAGAAATTTACAAAAAGATGCCAAAAGAAAATGTCTATTTTCACCTGTCAAAACAGAAAAAACGCAATAAATCAAAACAGTAAATTAAAAGTTTACAAAAGCAAAAAAGATATATAACTGTGGTTAACACTTGACCATGTTTCTTGCTGTTATTGCAGCGCCAACAACAAAAAGTAGATTTGTAATTACAATTAAACACGATGAACATTAATTAAATGAATTTTTATGGCCAAGCCAAAAATGTTTGTCCCTGTTTTTATTTCTTGTTGGCGCTGAGTATGGCTGGTAATAACTGTAAACCTAAAGCAAAGGTAGAAAAAAGCTAAGCAAACTCACAGCTTCCACGAGAATTGTCTACTCTTTTTGAGGCAAAAAAAAAATATTTTTCCCTCACAAATCAATTTCAAATTTAAAAGGCAGTGGAAAAAGTAATGTGAATTTAACAATTTTACTATGCGGTCAGCAGAGTCTTTTAGCCTGGTTAAGCCAATTACAAACGCAGCTTAGAGTGCGAAATGAGTAAAGCTCTTACTCTGCTCCCTCCCCTTTTCTGGCAACTTCTTCTTCAGTTACCTTTCTGTCTGGCTCAGTGGATCTCTCGCCAACCGCCAAAAGCAAACAGTCCATGACAGTGGCAAGAAATTGTGTTGGATTGTGTTGTGTTTTGCGGGAAAACAAACAAATTAACAACCACACAGAGAGAGAGAGTGAGAGGCCATAACAGAAACCGAATCGGATGCAGAAACTCAAACTGTAACACAAACAGAAAACACACTGAAATGCATAGCCGGGTAATTGAAAATGTCATTGCAACATTGCGGTTTTCTCTGGTTTTTATGGAGACACATTTCCGGTCTTGGCCTGCCCGGGCCAAATGAATTTTAACAGCTAAAATTTGGTTGGTTTTTTTTTCATGTTTTTCTGTTTATTTTTTTAATTTTACTGGATCACTCTAGTCGGGCGGAGCAAATTGTTTGCTTTGATGGCGTGAAAGGTATAAAAAATAAGAAGGAAAAATTTACTTTATGTTTTCGAGGCAATGAAGTGATTACAACGTTTTGCGCAAACATTTGCACAATCTCAAGTTGCAATGATAAAAGGCGGGTAAAGACATTCCAGCAAATTGGGTCGCACTTTTGGCAATTTGCACTAATTGCAAAGACAAGGCAAAGCTGACATGAGAGTAAACTCATAAACACAAATCCACAGCAACCCAGAAGAGTTTCTAAATAAACCCAAAGCTCTCTTCACAACCGCAACTTAAATTTTATAAAGTCAACAAAATCAAACTCAAGTTTCTCCTTCTCTCTTTTGTTTTGCAGACCGCAGTGACTTTGTGTAATCTTGGCGTGGGCGCCACTTTCGGCGAATCAATACTACACGATTTGCCACGTGACAGTACAGTTGTGACCAAAACAACCTGCGAGTTGTTGCGCGTGGAACAGCAAGATTTTCGCCTGATCTGGGAGGTAAGTTTCCTTAGACTTTATGGACTACAATTTTAGATTGTCTTTAAGAATAAGTTAAGTCAAGCTAAGTTACTCGGCATCTACTTAGTTTTTCGATATTTTCCTGGAAGTCATAAAGCTTAAACTTTTTCTTATGTTTGGATGTAGTGGTTAGGAATTATATTTCCATCTTTATTTTAGTCAAATTTCAAGTCATTTAAACAAGAAATAAAAGTATGATAACATGAGTTCTGACAGTTATGATTTAGCAGATTTGAAGAAATTTGAATTCATGATTTTTTAATAAGCCAAACAAATTAATAGCCGACAATACAGACACAATCTTCAAAGTTCTCTCAAGTGCAAAGAAAAAAAAATAAGTTGATAGATGTGGAAAGTTAAATTCGTAATTTTTCATTTCCCAAAACAAATTAGCTAAACAAAATTCAGTAGAGTACTGAGCCAACTCTAGAAACCCCTAAAGAGACTTCCCTTTACGATTTAGGACTTTTTCGCAGCTCTCAGCGAACTCCTACAGGTCCTAATGCCCAGCAATTTTAAGACACAATCCTTGCTATCATGAGTCAAGAGTAAGTTAGTTTGTAAACTGAAATGTAAGCTGTTAACTTGCAATTCGAGTCACCATTTCAGTTACTGAAATCGTGCCTGCTTCTAGCTAGCCAAGAGTACACAATATTTCTTGAAGGGGGGTGGAGAGTCGTAAAAGTTTTCGCGAGAGATTCTTATCGAAAGCATTTGCCGGTGCTCATTAAATCACGCGCACACTTTTCACTCTGTCGCTCACACCGACGCCCACGTTAATGAGTATGTTGGCAATGGTCATAGAAGTAATCCGTAGAGCATCTGTTAGAGGAGACTACAAGTGTTTGGAGAATGTGAGTGGATGTTTTGATGTTCTTGGGATTGAAGGCAAATGACAGTTATTTGAGTTTGTGGTAAGGATAAACAGTCGAAGCGAATCACTTCGAGCTGTTTGACTTGCTAGGCAAGTAACTATTTGCGGTTTAAACATCACTGTCAGTGTTCAGCTATTTAATTAAAATTTCAATTAACATTTAATGATCCACATCTTGGCTGTTGTCAGTACTCAAGAATACCAAAGCAGGACAAGCAGCAGCTATTTTCTGGCATACTAATGAACTTGATGACAGAAAAGCCAGACAAAGGGGATAAGCCTAAGCACATGTTTAGCATTTGAGCTTCAACTTTGTCGCCGTACAAGCTCGACGAAAAACAACAACAATGACAAGAGGATAAAATACTCAGTCATGTCTCTCAGCCTTTGTCTCTTCCTCGCGGGCCCTCACTCCTTTTAAGTAGGTGTAACTAAATGACTAAGAGTGAGTGCTTTTGCCGCATTAATGGCAGCTAAATAGCTTGTAAATAAGTTTTCTTTAAGCAGTTTTTTTTCTCTCTATCTTGATTGAGTATGTTATAGGGATTGATCTAATTAAGAGTTTCAGTTACTAATTCTATTCCTTGCATGCTTTTAGGCTCAGACTTTACTTGAAGTTTCAGGTATTAATTTATTTTAACCTAGAAAAAGAACTCTTTTGCAAACTTTGGAAACTTTTGTAAGCTTTAAACAAGTCTTTTTGTTGAAGGGAAAATTGCCAAACTGATTAGCTACTTGAAATGCATAAATTTGCACTTCAATTTAACAAATATCCGGATAAATACATATGAGAATTTTAGAGTATAAAATCGACAAAATGTTTACTTAGACTTGCCCAAGAGGAGAAAAAATCCAAACACAAACATTATCACACAACACTTCTTTGTGTGGTTAGACTTGTGCTCAGCCAATATGTCACAGAATAAACTGAAAGGGGAAATATATAAAAGAGAGAGAGAGAGAGCGAGAGAGTGAGAGTGAGATAGGTAGTCATACAAAATAAGCAAGCCACGCACAAAGGATATAAACCATCAAGTTGAAGGTTTTATCCCAATGGCACCAAATGAAAGAATGTATTTACCTTTTTCGTTAGAAAACCTCAAATTGGGGCATATACTATTTTGCAATATTACGGCTACCCCAAGGCTTACACACGCAGACACAAGCATACCATTCGGAACTTGGTTGTTAGTAAATACATATCCCAGGACCTAACCAATTGGTAGGATGAGGAAAAATAAATAAAAAAAAGAAAGAAAGAAAAAAAACTAAACCCTTGCCACTTGGATGCGTGCAAGCGAAAAAAGGCAAGATTCACACACACACACACACACACAAGCCCCCAAGTAACCAAAAGGATAACAAAGTAGCTACAACATGCGAGCAAATATATTACGTATACGCAGTGTGTGCCTGTGCAGCGAAGAAGTGAAACTCCTGCCCTAGCCTCAGCTTGGGCAACCACGACAACAATGGCAACATAAAAACTGCTAACCAACGCAGAGAGAGAGAAGGGGAGCAGGGCTAGAGAATTTTTGCTTTTAGAAACTGTGATAAAATCAAGTCAAATTGAAAATATAAACTCGAAGAGTTCATAGAACTTGTGCAACTGCAAATTTTCACTTTCGCCTCTCTCTATTACGGAGGTGTGTATGCTGTGGTCTCAGCTTGACAGCTTGATTTGTGTACAAATAAAAGCAAATATGTTTTATTTTATTCTTATTTATTTTTCCATTTTGTTTTTTTTTTTTTAATTCTACACTTGCCAACCCCAGGCACGTAAGCCAAAATAAATAAGGTGTGGAGTCAGGATTTTAAGTCATTTAACCTTCAGAAGCCACAAGTTGAAACTGTCACAGATTAAAGTATTCTTCGTTTTAAATTGATTATTCTACACGGCTTAAGCTGATTATTTCTTTCGCTTTTAAAGTTAACTGAAATTTCAATCTTCAGCAATTCAAAAGACTGCCAATATATTCTTCTTGCCTTTTTGAAAAAAAGGTGGAAAAAATGCAAGTGCCAACTTTCCATTGATTGCAACCGTGCGCCAGGGCCAAATTGATTGCCAAACACACTCAGACCTGCAACAGAAAACCGAAAATTGAACAAATTGAAATGGCACGAAACGGTTCTTGCAACGTTTGTTATTGCTGCAACTGCCGTGGCATTTCGTGACTTTCCTACCTACTAACCAACTAAGGGAAAACACAATTATTTCTCATACTCAACTGTACACCCACACAGACTCACATGGGTCTCACAGACTAGGAAATTACTTTGGGCCAACCTCAAAACGTTAGCCAAGCTAGTTAGAATATTATTGTTGGTAGCATAATCACTAGCGGAAATTAAACTCGACATTGTGTGGCAGCCACAGAGCTTAGTAAATTCTAATAACAAATTGATTGTAAGCGACTTTCGATTAGAATATATTTTGAAAATTGAATTCAATTTCATTAAGAGAAACATAAACTACACACATTTCATAATTCGTTAAGCGAAATAATTGAACCTTTATGAAACATGAGTCGTATACGTAATTTTCAGAGAGTCCTTGTCAGAGAGTCCCAGACAGAATATTCCGAAATGCCCAAAAATATTACATGACATGAATATAATTATCACAAATAATATCAATAAAATGAAATAATTTTTTCGCTCAATAAAATAAAATAATTTTACAGATTTTATTTATTTTCACCGAAGCTCATTACTGTGAGGAATTTCAGACTCAAACAACAACAAACACAAACTATTCCAAGCTACATTCTGCCAGCGCACAATTATGCATATTTTAGCAAACTATAAAGTTTCAATAAATTTGAACTTATGATTTCTTGGAAATAATTGATAAATAAAATTAATTAATTTAGACAGAATAATGAAAAATTCATTTGAAATGTATTTTATTTCCGATAGAATACAAGATTATTAAATTACTTAAAAGAAAATTGCCAACAGACAAATAATATTTATTTACTTACTCATAATATTTGGTCAATTAAAATTATTTATAATAAATATTTTCTATGCCTACAAAATATCTTTAAAGTCTTTAATAATTTTCAAAAAGTAAGACCTCAGCTTATGACACAATTGCCAATTCCTTGATTAATCCAAAATTAAAAATACCAAGCCGTAGCTATTTCCTTTGATGTGGTAAAACTATAAATTGCCCCAGCCAATACCAAGGAACAAAGTAATTTGCATGCAACTGGAATGGCTTTGTTGCACGCACCAAAAGATACACAATGGTTAGAATAGGTAGACAGATGAATATTTGATTTTTTTTTTTTTTTTTGGAATTATGAGTCTATGAGTTCATCTTTGTGTGCTTTTAGGCAAATATGGGTATTGACTTGGCCATTGTTCTAAGCCCTTTCGGTCTAGTTGATTACATTTTTTGATTGTTCTCTTTGTGTGTTTGGCCCAGCAAATTATTCAAAGTTCAAGAATGACGTGAATTTTCATTCAAGGATGGAATGTTTGCTTTGCATATTCGACAATTTCCGTGAATTGTCTTGGCTGTGGCTGCGGTGGTAATTGTGGTGGCGGTGAACTGACTGAGTCAAGCAACTAAATAGAGAATCATTCATTTTGTGTATGCGTGACAGCCACGCTCTCTGAGCTTTGTCTTTGCTGGCTAATGATAATTGGCCAAGTTACTCACTGCCAGTCGTTTTCTGTTTGATAACTAAAGTGAGTTTAATTAGCGTATTGCCACCCACTCTCTCAGCGGTGTTATCAAAAATATCAACCTCATGGCATTCGTTCGTTCCCAAGCTACCAAGTGTTGTCATGCGTCACAAAGTTTTATGTGGCAATTTGGCTTCTCCCTATTCGAGAACTGTCAGTCAAGTGCCTTTGATTATTTATTAAAATGTCGACAAAAAACAAAAGAAACCAATTTCCTATATAGACAAAAACAGAGCATACTAAAGACTCTGACTCTCCCTTACTCTCTGGGAACCCTATCTGAGTAGGCGACTGATAAGAAGACCCATGCGAAAAAACAAAAAACAAAATAAATAAACAGTTGGAAAAAATCAAGGGCCTGTGTCTCACCATTCAGTTACTTTGACAACGTTTGACAGAAATCACATACATATTTCCTTTGGGCCGGTTCCCCGAGCATTATAAACCCAATTGAAACTGACTTTGCAAATTAATTGAATTATTCAAAACCGTTCAATTTCATGGCAAATGCTGCCCGCAAAACAGACCAGAAACGTTGGTCTCAAATTGTAGCCACAAATGATTTGAACTTTTGTATTTTGCTGGGCTATAGACGCAACAGTGAACACGATCTCAATGTATTCCCAGCAGAGCCAAGGCAAAAGACTGAAAATGGCCTACTGAATGGAACAACTTCCGCCACAGTTAAACTGCGACGCCGTAAGCAACGGCAAAGCCTGCGTCCCCAGTCGACGGCATTTGAGATGGCCAACGCAAATCAAGTAATAAATCATTCAGTTAAATTCTCAAGGCATGCAATTTTCTACTCCAAATCCAAAGCTTTCAGCAAGGTGTAAAATGTTTTTTTTTTAAGTTAATATGCCAGGTTAAATGATAAATCGGAAGAGAGAAAAAAGTAAAAGTGATAAGCAAATCAAAAAAAAAAAAAACTAAATTAAATTAAATTGAAAAAATTTCATTATCAAAAAAAAAAAAAATACAAATTGTTTTCTACATTTTTTTTTAGCATTAATAATGCAATTGATAAAAAGAAAATCCCACAAAGTTCTTATCAAAATCATTTTTTGTTTTCTTCTTTTTTTTATTTGCAGAAAAATAAAGAGTTAATGAATGATATCATTACAAATTGTAAATTGAAAAATGGTAAGCCCAGAAAAAATGTTTACTTAACTCATTGATTTCATTAACCAAAAAATATTTTAAATAAATAAAAAGTTGCATTTGATTAACCAAAGCTAATTAAACAATTATTTGAGCATGAAAATCCAATTATAAACAAAAAAAATTATAAATTCAAAATGTACTCACATAATTAAAGTCAAATAAAACAATTAGAATAAAGTGTAATCAATTTCAACAGAAAACACACATAAATGCCATATTTGAATTGACCATTTCTATTGTTTTATATTTAGGTTTTGGTCCTGGTGTTCAGCCTGCAGCAACAACTTCCCCCACAAAACGACCACTCAGCCCGGATCACCCAAATCCAGCCTTGCCCATCACTGAGGTGAGTGTATGCACAGCCCATTCTAAATACAAATTTAAATGCCTAGAGCGTGATAAGGCCATAAATCACCCAAGCTGCCTCTACAAGAAAAGCTACTTACAAATTACTTTATCTATGTGTCTGGCAAATACTTGAAATATATAATTTTAGCCAACAACTAGTCCAGACTTTCTGGTCCGAAACTTATAGAATACCTCTCGGAATGGGGAAAATGTTAACCAAATATTGTTGGCAACTTTATTAGTTGACTGTTTGATTCTTCGTCTGGTCCCTGGTGCCTAAATGAGTTAATTTGCCGCTTGAACAAATCAGGTTAACTTGGTTGGTTAAACTTCAAATATATTTTGCTAGACTCAACAACTTTTTCTGGTTTTTTCAAATATAATTAAGGCCGCAAAATGAAAACTTATTTATTATATATAAAAATTTCAATTTCATCAAACTTTTTGAGGTGAAAATTTCTACTTTTACTAACTTTTTGTCAAGGCTGATGCATGTTTCACTGTACTAAAATCATCCATCTTTTTGCTTGACTCCCTGCAGACGCCGAGTCCTGCTATGAATCGCATGGCCTGGGCATTAAGGACTTTACTAGTTGCTGATAACTCAAGCTGTCTCAAGGATCGTAAGGTGAGTGATACAGCCTCTGGCGTACCATTCCGGAATTGTTGGTATTTGGGTTTTTGCCGTTAGACCATTTTATGGCCGGTAACTAACTTTTTTATGATGCTAATTATATAAATTGCTGTTACCAGGTTTCGGGCAAGCTAATACGTAAATGTGCGCCTGGCACTGAGCTAGTGGATTGGCTGGTCAACCTATCGCCCATTGTGCATACACGAGCCCAGGCGGCGGGCATGTGGCAGGCCTTGCTCGAGGAAGGTGTGCTATCACATGGTAAGTGGCAGCGAGCACTTTGTGCCACAATTAATTTCCTCAATTTAATACAAAAATTTTCAATACCTACAATCCAGTCCAAGCATTTTACTCATTTCAATTTTCACTTGTTCTCATTCTTGTTGGTATTTCTGCTTTCCGTTTTGAATACAGTGAATAAAGAACAGCCCTTCAAGGATAAATGCTTTTTGTATCGATTTCGCTTGGACGAAGAAGGTGGCCCTCCAGCAGTTGGCACTCCGGCAGCCGAGGATCTTAGTGCCGCTAATGAGCATATACGTGAGGCATTAAGCACACTTTTCCAACGTGGTCCCGATGCCACATTGCGTATGATATTGCGAAAACCGTAAGTGTAAAATTAACAACAATTATCGAGGCATTAAATTTTAACTCAAAGTCCACTGAATAATTGGGTTTTAACTGGGTTCAATCAGGTAACAATTTGAAATCAGCGAAGCATAAGAAATTAATTAAAAGCTTTTTACAAAAGGAAATGGAAAACTTTTTGATCAGACTAATTAAATACCTAAGAAAATTTATTACCTTCAATCTTAGAGCTGGCAGAATATCTTAAGCAAAACCCAAGAACAACCAAAAATTTAAAGCTAAAATTATGCTCAGTAATCAGTGGAAAAACCACTCAGATCAGAAATTGCACAACCGCAATTTACCATACTCTAATAGCGACAAAGTTCTGTTTGCTTATATTGGTTTTGTGCATTTAAGCAAATATTTAGAAATTTCCGATTCGTTTGGCCATGTTGCGGTTTTTGGTTGCATGCGCAAGACAACGCTGCGTATACGCAATGAAAATATTTTTACTAACTAATTAGTTTTCATTGTTGTACTAAAATCAGCTCAAATTAAAATGATGTTTCTGTTTATCGTAGATCTCATGAACGCACCCCCGAGGAATTGGAATTGGTTTTCGAGGAATTGGTCCACATTGCAGCCCTCTCACATTTATCCACCAGCATTAAGCGGGAACTTTCATCAATAATCGTATTTGAGTCTCATGGTCAGGCGGGCACAATTTGTAAGTATTCAAGCAAAAACATAGTAACAAAATTACCAGTGAGCCACAGAAACCGAACAAGCCACCATATAGGAGCTCTTTTCGTATGTGTTTCATATGATTCACACAAAGCCTTTTAATTAGGCTGAATTCGAAACCTCCCCTTGGTCACAGAAAATGTAAATTATCCAACAAAAATGCAGTCCTTTTCAATCTGGAATATCAAAGTGCAGCCCAGAGTAAACAAAAGTTAATTAGCATTGGACTAATTTACTTTACTCCGAGTCTCCATAGAAACTCGATAAAAACAAAAGCCTACAATTTTCCAATATTTTTTGTGAGCCCGAAAACTTTTTAATTAAAAAGACAACAATTTAAACGAATTATAATTTAATAAGTTGAAAGGTTTCATTAAAATAAATTAATGTCGAGCCACTTTATTACCAAACCCAAATCTCTCGCTAATGACAAAGAATAACAAAAAAGAAGTGCAAAAAAATTAGAACCTAAAAAATAAAAAATATAAATAAACAAATTAAAAAGATTAAGCTTTTGAGTCTAAAATCTTTTCTTTTGTTATTGCCATTGAAATTGGCCTTTGTAGTATTCAATCAAGGCGACGAAGGACGTTCTTGGTACATCCTATTGAAGGGATCCGTGGATGTTGTGATACATGGCAAGGGTACAGTTGCTACCTTGAAGACTGGTGATGATTTTGGCAAATTGGCTCTGATAAACGACGCACCAAGGTGAGTTTTGTGATGCCTCCAGCAAAAGTTATTGGAAAACTTTTCTAAGACAACACAAGAGTGAAGCAATAGATAATTTTTTTGTTTTTTTTTTTCAACTCCTCCATCAAAGATAACCCGACTAAGAAAGTGCATAACATTTGAAACTGTCAAACAACAATTTTTTGTAAACGTACCAAACTTTTACCCCTACCTCACACCCAACATATAAAATTGTTAAGAGAACTTTTAAGAACCACAACAACAGCAATAACAACAATTTCATGTTATATCGTTTTTCATTTTGTGTTAAGCGTTGGGGCGGTTTGGCTTTCAGCCCAACCCGTTGACAATGCAATGGCCACAAAACTTTTAGCTAGACTGTCACTAAGAATTTCCAACAATAGCAAAAGCAACAAGTGAGGATATTTTCTACTAAAATCATTCTTTTGTTGTTTGCGAACTTGAAAGACAACAATAAGCCAGTCCCATATATATAAAGGTAGCACGAAAGTATCTAACTTAAAAGCAATTTGTTAAGAATCCGAAATGGCAAACAAGTGAAAAGTGAACAACAATTAAAAAGTGTCAAAAACCAAAGAAGATCAATTAAAATCGAATTTCTTGCAAATTAAAAGTGTTGCCTCGACCATTTCTAATTAAATCATACTCAAAGAGTAAATTAAATCAAGTCAACTGTACTTCTTTTATAATATAAAGAAAAAGAAAATTTTTTAAAATATATTTTGCAAAAGTTTTTGAACTATTTCAGTCAATTAACAAAATTAAATTTGAGCCAGCCTTGACTTATAAAAATATTATAAAATATGTTTAAAAAGTTGGCAGCTAGTCCAACTGGTGAAAAGGTCAAAAAGTGACAAAAAGATTATATCAAAGTTAGTCCAAGATTAAATACTCTTTTCTCCAACAAACAGAGAAAAATAAATAAATAAAATTTCAACTTTGAAACATTTCAATAAAAATCTCCAGAACTATTTTGTCTCAGCAAAAATGTGGGGAAACTAAATTGGCAAAGTTGGCCAAAAATAACAAATTCGATTGCTTTGAATTTATGAATTTGTAATCATAAAAGTTTTTCGCCTGCAGTTTTGGTTTTATAGTTTTCAATTTGTTTGTTTGACTCGTAAAAAAAATGCAAATCATTAAAATTCGCTAATGAAGGCGTATTCCTCATTTTTAATTAGATTCTCCAATTTTTTTTCTTTTTCCTGTGAGCTAATTTAATTGGTGGATTTTTGCAGAGCTGCTACCATCGTTCTAAAGGAGAATAATTGCCATTTGCTGCGTGTGGATAAAGAGCATTTTAATCGCATTCTGAGGGATGTCGAAGCGAATACATTGAGATTGCAAGAACACGGCAAGGATGTGCTAGTATTGGAACGAGTGGCCAAGCAGCGTGGACAACATTCGGCATTTAAGTGAGTAAATGAATGGCAAATCTCCAACAGACAGATAGAACCTTCTCAAATAATCAATATTAAATGGGCGTAAAATTTTAATTGAAAGCAAACAGAAGCACGTTTCGTTTGATGCTTTCAAATTAAATTTTATTTACAGTGCTCATGGTCAGAAAATTTACAATTTTCATTACTTGTTTTTTTTTTTTTATTGAAGCGCACGCACAATTTTTTTTTTTTTTTGGCAGAATATTATGATGTGTTGACGTGACTTTATTTTATGATGAACCTTTTCATTTGCAGATACACGGTCATGTCGGGCACACCAGCCAAAATGCTGGAACACCTGCTGGAGACTCGCCTGGGGCAAACAGTCAGCGGCATGGATCCATTTCTTGATGATTTTCTACTCACGCATATTGTCTTTATGCCCGTGGTCCAATTGGTCGATGAATTGGCTAACTAATATCCTTTTTTCTAAACAACAACTTAAAAGATATGCTTAAATCATAATCCCACCATAAACAATCTCGTTAGGCAATCAGGACCCGAAGATAACCTTTCGAAAAGGCCGAATTAACTAATTGAATTTCCAGGACTTTTCTCATTTATCATTCAAACGGTGTGCGAAAGCTTAAATGCCCAAGTTCTTAAGCATAGTTGGCCAAGATTTTTTAGTTTGCTTTAAGCAAGTGCGACACTTTAAAAATTCAACTTGTTGGTATTAGAAAAGTCACGTGCCTGAAATGAAATACCCCAGAGGTTTCGCTAGCATATCCATAGCGACAGTTAAGGTGTCAGCAGCATGGCAAGCAGCGCCTTCCAAAGGATTCGCCACCAGCTGACTTGACGACACACGCACTCTCCGCAGGAGATCTATATTTTTGTTGCCTCACTTAGGTTTTCCCACCTTCAATATGTTCCAATTGAACCCGACATTGTGGGCATGTATGCTGGTGGGAGTGAGTGTGTGGGGCTGGCAACAAAGACCACTTCCGTTTTAGGGCCAAGTATCTGTTAAACTCGGGGTCTGTCTGAAACAAAAGCCACAAGCAGGGCTGACTTTGGGTCAACAATTTGGTAATTTACTGCAGCCATCGCTTGGTTGGTTGGTTGGTTGGTTGGTTGGTTGGTTTGTTAGGTCCGATGGGCCAGTTGGGTGGGTAGTTTGGGTTTGGATTTGGGGAGTGGTTCGATGATTTCGCCCAGATACATAAGGTAGAAAGCAATGCCCAATGATGCTTGAAACTAATCTCACAATCTGCATTGGAATACGTGATGTGTTTAATAAGCAGTCAGATGGACTGTTTCTCTTTATTCTTTTCGATTTGCTTTTGTTTGTTGCTTTCAACAAAATCATTGGAAAAATGTAGACAAGAATATCGTATTGTATATATAGCAGGTATTTTTGAGCCAGTGCGTGCCCAAGAGTCAATACAATAACAAAGACTATAACTCCCCAGTCCGATATACACGCCCACTCAAATATCTCTCTCATCTTGTGGCATTGTAATCTTTACCCAACGGAAAAAATCCCGAGTTTGATGGTTTTTTATATTTGACTGAAAGCTTGAAATTTCAAAAATCGGATCGATTTTTTTAGTTGATTTTTTCTGATGTCTGTTTGATTGGGGTAGGTTGGGTTCTGGTCCGTAAATAAACTGTTGAAATTAATTTATAAGAAAAAGCATACATCTCGATTCTTAAAGAGGGAACTTCGAGTTCTCTTATATATACCCATTGCCTTTTATTTTATTTTGGTTTCCACCTTAACCACTGTGCACTTTCCATTGTGATGCTCATGAAGCGGCGCAAACACCGGAGGATCGGGAATATATAATTAACTTTAAGAAGCGAGTCATACAATTTATGCAAAAATGGGTGATGGCCGTTCGTCATGCTGCCTTTGAGGAGCCCAGTGTGTGCGATTTCATTGAGGACTTGGCTGCCGAAGTTGAAGCGGATCCCGATTTGAATGAGGAGACCAGCATAATACATAATGTTCTGACACAAATGGCTCGATATCAGGAGGACCGCAATCAAAACGCTGGCCAAAAATGGAAATTACCACCAAACGGACAGCCCATTTGTTTGTTCAGTGGAAATGCCACACCAGCAAAAACCGTCATACGACCCGATGATGACAGTAAGTATACGCCATGTGCTCCCTCCCAGCTAAAGAAAGAGAAGATTCAAATTTGATGTATTCTGTTTTTTTTTCCTGAAATGACAAACAGTTATTTTCCGTGTCTATTGTGCGGACCACACATACTGCACTCTTCGATTTCCCATGCACACCACCGTGGAGCTAATCAAAACATGTGCCGCTGATAAACTGCAATTGAATCGTGGCCCCGAGGACTTGTGTCTGGTGGAGGTAAAATCGAATGGCGAGAGGTCCGTGTTCAAGGATAATGATGTTAGCATACCAACTGGTCTGACATTGAATGGCCGGTTGTTTGTCTCAGTCAAGGATCATCTGGATGCTCTGGTAAATGTCTCCAACTAGTTGAATGGCCAACCAGATTGTTTGTCTGGCTGCGGCTGTTTCCTTTGTGTGTTAATTGCATTGTCAACTAATCGATTTGTTTGCATGCAGACTCCGCTGCAGGAACAGGAGTGCCCCACCGAGGGTGTTGACATTGATTTGGAAATACTAAGTACCAAAGAGTTGGCCTACCACATCACCCTCTTCGAATGGGATCTCTTCTGGGCAGTTCATGAATATGAGCTACTCTATCACACCTTTGGTCGTCATCATTTCGGCAAGGTGAGTGTTCAAGTGCCTCGGTAAACATTAGAAAATCGTTATTCTAATTGCTTCCTTCCATAGATTACGGCAAATTTAGATGTCTTCTTGCGTCGTTTTAATGAAGTTCAATATTGGATAGTCACGGAACTGGTCTCCACACCGAGTCTGAGTAAACGCGTGGGTCTGGTGCGCAAATTCATCAAGCTGGCTGCTTAGTGAGTATTAAAAGACTTGATTAGTAGTCCACTTAATTGTTGAGAAACCAAAAAGTTTTGCGGATTAAAATATTTTCCATTTTAACAATTTACTGAGCTTGCGGTTTCTTAATTTGACTCTGTGAAATTCGAATAATGAATGCCTTTTTTTGCAGTTGTAAGGAATATCAAAATCTCAATGCTTTCTTTGCCGTTGTCATGGGTCTCTCCAATATGGCCGTGTCAAGGCTCCAGCAGACCTGGGAGAAAATACCCTCGAAATTTCGAAAAATCTTCCAAGAGTTTGAGGCCCTCATCGATCCCAGTCGCAACCATCGCGCCTATCGTGTATTTGTGGGCAAGCTGCAGCCTCCCTTAATACCCTTCATGCCGCTGCTACTCAAGGATATGACCTTTGCTCACGAGGGCAATAAAACCAGCCTAGATGGCCTAGTAAACTTTGAGAAAATGCACATGATGGCCCAGACTATGCGGACCATTCGCTTCTGTCGTTCTCGCAGCCTGGGTAAGTTTTAAGCTCCACTCCAAAATGAGTTCATAATTATAAAACTTTGTCATTTGCATTTGCAGGCCTGGAACCACCCTCACCGAAGAGCGAGGGCGAAGTCCGCTCGTACATCAGCAGCTTTCGTGTCATCGATAATCAGCGAATTTTGACCGCCATGTCGCAAAAGATTGAGCCCACTAGAAAAGTCTAAGTCTCTTTCATAAATCAATATATATATATAAACAAACAAAAAGATTAAGTATTAAATAATTATATAGATGGATAATTTTGATTGTTGTTTAATTAGAATAAGTAATATATTAAATGTCTATATTAAATGTTTAATTACCAAAAAAATGAAAAAAGGCAGATCACATGAAAATAAGTTTAGCTTCACAGTTATGAGCTTAAGCTGAGTTGTTTTCTAGCTTTCAGCCAGGCTAGCCAACCAGTGCATTCAACTAACCCTAAGCAAAAATATATATCTATCAAAATATTAACTAAATCGGAGAGGCACTTTAGTTCCCTAAACTGTAAACTGTAAACTTTAACCTTTTACTAACTTAAGTTTAGTCAAATGTAATTGTATTTTAGAAATATTTTCAAATTTTCAATGAACTGAACACCCCATAAATGCCGCCTGAATCTAAACAAAATAAATCGTCTTAATTAGTACAAAAAATAAAACTTAAATTAAATTAAATTCGATTATTGACAAAAACTAAAAAAGGAAACGATGGTTTGTGCAACTCAAAATAGAAACTACAAAATTGGGCATTGCATATATTGAGTGTGATACTAAAAATTTAGAAAAAAAGCCAACATCAAAAACTAAACTAAACTAAACTAAACAAGCTTATAAACTTTCTCAACTTTAAGCCTAAAGCCTAACCAAACTTTAAAATAAATTTATATAAATATATTTGTCTAGATGTAATTGTTTTGTAAAAATATATAGCGAAACATTCTATGAGATTCAAAATGCACTAATAATTCACAGCAAAATTAAAGAAATTCTATTTTTTTAGAAAAACCAATTAAATTAAAAATAAATTAAGCCACTTTTAAATTTAAGAAAACCAAATTATTTTAATTCATATATATTTTTTTTTTACTAAATTGAATGTAATAAAAATAAATCTATATAAATATATTTATTATTTTTCTTTTTTTTTATCATCTTGAAAAATTTCTTAAAAATGTTATAGAAAAATTCGATTTTAGCTTTTAGATATTTTTAGATGTTGCCTAAGTCATATAAAATGATAAAAAAAACATATAAATACACTGGAGAGGGACCTTATTAGTTTTAGAGCAAAAAAAAATTCACAAAGAAATACTTGAAAATGTGAACCTAGATTATCGATGTGAATAGATAAAAAAGCAAAAATTTAGAATAAAAATTTCGCCTTATTAGAAATTTGTTGAGAGATCTCCGAAAATAAGAGAATCTCAACTGTTTTGAATAAGGCTGGAAATTTTTGAATAGAAACCTAGTTTACCTATTAAGTGTGTAGGTGTACTTAAATTAAAAAAACAAACCAACTCCTCTCCCAAAAAAAAGGTCTCTCATACAACGACATAAAACTTAAACAACCGACAAGTAGGTTATTACTTTACCATAGATTCAACAGATACTTCAAAAACCAAACAACCATATACCCATTTACCATATTTTTACCATTAACTATTTAAACCATATAGCCAACAATAAACCAATAAATCACAAAAAAAATATATATATAAATATTAAGTGGTTTCTCCCAAAAAAAATAAAAGACATACGAATTTTGAATTAAATCTTTTATAGGCAAAATCAAAATAAAAATCTTTTTGATTTGTTTTCGAATATGAAATAAATTTAGAAATAGTACATTTTGATTGACAAAACCAAAACATAGATTTAAAATTGAAACAACGTAAAACACCAATTTTTATGTATGAGAAGAAGTTTTTGTGTAAAAAACAAAAGAAAAAAGAAAATAATCAAAAGCCTTTTATTACTTTATCTACATAAAATGGATAGATATATAAACCAAAACATCTAAGTCGTCCAATTTATTTATCTATTTAAAAAAAATAAAATAAACATTGTAAGTTAGTTTGGAAATAATTGAATCAAATAGTGAAAGAAATCCTTTTCCAACTTAGCCTGGACCTTTTCTAGAAACATTTACCCAAAACTAACATTTTCGTGGTTTTTGTGTCAAATATTTAGATTTATATAAGCCAAACACTTCAAATATATATATATATATATACATATATTTTTAGTAAAACTATTTCAAACAATTTTTCAACAATAACAATAAAAATACTACTTAAAAATATTATATAGGAACTTTGTAAAAAAAAATTTCAAAATTTTCATTGTGATTAGATTTGACAATCTTAAAAATCTCGAAACATTTGCGTTTTTTTATTTTCCTCCTTTTTGGCACTTTGCATGAATTTTTTGAAACAAATCTTGAAAATAAAACTGGAAAACAGATTCAATCTATACGATTATACCTCTGTTACAAATATAGAAAATATACTAAACTACATGCTAAGTAATTGTGCAATTTAGAATCAATGTTCAAAGAATTAAAATCACCAGAAAAGTAAATGTTCAAATCAGTGTCTAAATGTGTAATAAACGATAACAATCTCAACAATTTTATTAATTCAAACAAAACAAAAAAATACCAATTTTCAGCATCAAATAGACCACTTAAATTAAATGTAATGAAACCTTAAAGGAAAATAAATAAAGAAAAAATAATAGACTAGTTTTAATCGAAAACTCCCCCCTCTTGCTTCAGGCAGAGATCAGGGAGTATCACAGTAAGAATACAACACCAACTAGAAGCCAAAAGGAAAGCAGAAATGCATCTTACGGCGAAATAAGGCAAAAATAAAACTAATTAAAATAGAATAGAAAAGAAAAGAAAAGATAAACAGTCAAGATCTTTTATAGTACTATATATGGTCAAAACAGAAAAATGGTATAATAAAACAATTAAGATGAGTGTCTATAAAAAATAGAAAAATCCCCGAGCATAAATAGAATATGTATAACCTGCCCAAAACATAAATAATTCATACGCAGATTTCAGAAATGACAAATCAAATAATATTTGAACCAAATTAACAAAAAAATTTAATATGTGACAAAAAAAAAAAAAAGATTTGTGCAAAGTATTATATTAAAAATATTTACTATATATTATAAAAACGGTTGCAGCTTCAGCAACATCAAGAACAACAACAACAACAACAAATATACTTGTATCTTTAAATGTCTAACATTTTGAACTATTTCAAACCAAAAAAATATATTCAAATAAAATGTTATGTGTTAGCAGAAAAACAAAAAAAAAAAAAAAATCAAACAGAGCATTTTAATTAATTTGAACTAACTGAAGAAAAAAGCTTCTACAAAAGCTTTCGGAGCAAGCAAAGCATTGGGAAAAGCCCGAATGACGTGGCGTAACGTGACGTCAGGCTTATGAAACATTCATTTGGGCTCTGAAACCGGTGTTGCCAATTTAGCTTTTTTTCAGGTTTGGCAGGCTTTTTCAAATCGTCCAACATTGCTTTTATTTAGGTATTTTTATTTTTTTATTTTTAAAATAAATAAAACATTGACTTAAAAATTTCTAGGCTCCCTCCAATGACTTTAATTATATATATTTAATTTTGCTTAAAGCCTATTTTACAATATTGAAGATCAACAATTTTAAGCTCTCATTTTTTTGGCATTTTTTGGCGGTTTTTTTAGCGTTATTTTTCGAGTTGCTGGCAACACTGTGCCAAACAAAGAACGTATTGTCGACTTTTTCATCGAATACAACGGCCGTGTTATAAGATTATATATAGTTTATACCTTGGACGTGTTGGAGCTGAGATAACGTGGTTGCGTTAAATAGAAAAGATAAATATTAACGTCAAGTTACTGAGTTAGAACAATTAAATAAGAATTATAAGCAATTATCATCCATAAAATATGACAAAAGTAGCGCCAAAAATCAAGCTCAACAATGGCTATGAGATGCCCATACTAGGCCTAGGTACCTGGAAATCATACGAATCGGAGGCTTTGCAGTCTACCAAAGATGCTATTGATGTCGGCTACCGTCACATTGATACTGCCTTTGTCTATGAGAATGAGCATGAGGTTGGACAGGCCATACGTGAGAAGATTGATGCCGGCGTGATTAAGCGGGAGGACATTTTTGTGACCACCAAGTTGGGCGGTATACATCATGATCCGGAGGTGGTGGAGCGAGCTTTTAGACTGAGTCTTAGCAATCTGGGTCTGGAATATATTGACTTGTATTTGATGCATTTCCCTATTGGCCAAAAGTTCCATAACGATAACAATGTTCATGGGACTTTGGAGCTGACCGATGTCGACTACCTGGACACATGGCGAGAAATGGAAAAGTTGGTTGATTTGGGCTTAGTGCACAGTATTGGTCTCTCCAATTTCAATGCTGCGCAAACGGAACGTGTGCTCCAGAACTGCCGCATAAAGCCGGTCGTCAATCAGGTTGAGTGTCATCCAGGCTTCCAGCAGAAACAACTTATTGCTCATGCCAAGCAAAACAACATAGTCATTTGCGCTTATTGTCCTTTGGCGCGTCCGCAGCCTTTCCGTCACTGGCCACCATTTTTATTTGATGAACATGCGCAGAAGCTGGCCCAGAAGTATGGAAAAACTACGGCGCAGATCTGCCTACGCTACTTAATACAAATCGGTGTGGTGCCCTTGCCCAAATCATCGAACAAATCCCGTATAGCTGAGAATTTCAATGTCTTTGATTTTGAATTGAGCCCGGAAGATGTTACTGCCATGGAAAGTTACCACACTGGAGTGCGGACGGTGCCCTTCTCTGGCATGGTTAGCCACAAGTACTATCCATTCAGTGCTGAATTTTAAGTTATAAAAAATAAAGTATTTATAAAATTAATTATAAATATCAATTGAAATTGTGTTCATGATCGTGGCGCCTCTTATCTGATTAGTTTGTTCACAAGTCTAGATGATGACGGTTTAGGCAAATGGTAATTACTTTTATAATTTTAAGTGTTAAATAGACTGATAAACCTTAAAAATATGATTAAATCGACCTTGAAATGTAAAAAAAAATTATAACTCCCAGTACTGTCCACCTGCTTGGAAAGCTCAGAAATTGGCAGCGCCTTTGCTGCACTCACAACACTGCGCAACACTGAACCGGCATTTAAGTTTGTTAGGTGGCAACTCCATTTCACATATGGTCCTAAATTTTATTAATCTAATTTAATTTAAAACAAAGATGTCGCTTCTAATAAAACGCACACTGCGAGCACCTTGGCTTTATAAGGTAAATAAATGAAGAAAATAATCTCGCTTTTAGCTAATTATCCATTTCCAACAGTCACAAAGTTGCTTTTACAGTACCAAAAAAGGTACGACCGCTGATACTGCCACTGCCAAGACAATACCCAAAAACCTCTTAGAGGATAAGCAAACTGCAAATTTACAAAAAGAAAATGGAGCCATTTTCGATAAGCGTCCATTTAAATTACATTTAGACAAAGGTAAAGTTTCCCAGCCGGCTAGACAAAGTATATTCTGTTTACATAACCATGCTCTGATCTGTCCGATTTCTCCATAGATAAGACCTACCATTGGTGTCTGTGCGGCAAATCAAAATCTCAGCCTTTATGCGATGGCACGCACAAAAATGAATTTCTAAAAATTAAGCTCAGGTAAACAAAAAAAAAAAAAAAAAAAAACTTTTGACCAGGTTATATTATTTATCAAATACATTTTCCAGGCCAATTCGCTTCAAGGTGGAGAAAACCGGTGATTATTGGCTTTGTAACTGCAAGCAGACCACACACCGACCCTTCTGTGATGGCACACACAAGCAGCCACAGATTCAGGAAGCTGTTAAATAATTGGAAATGCTTAAATTATTGAATCAAGCAACATTGTCTTTTATTTTTTCTTTATATAATTCAGTGTGATTAAATACTTTGTTGTATATCATACAAATTACCAGATTAATTTTACATCAAATATAGTTTATTATATAAAAATTCTTTTGTGATAATTCTTAATTTTTCTTTAACAAAATATTTACAGTCAATGCAAAATGTTAAGCAGGGCGAAAATTGAATTATCTGAATATAATTTTTTTTTAGGTGGGTAAGAAATCTGGACAATACAATTTCGGGGTTAGCACCTTCGGGAAATTGTTGAAGTTCTAGAAAAATAAAAACAGACATTTTCAGAATTTTTTTATTTTTAACTTTCTGCTGTTTTCTTTTGCTTTTCTTTACACATACATTTAAATAATTAAAAAAAAAAAAACTATTAAAAGAAGAGTTGAGAGCAAAAATATCACTTAAAAACTATACTCATATGTCAAGATCAGTTGAAATCTAACAACTGCTTCAAACTTTTGAAATTGAAGAATAGAAAATAAAAAGTAAATATATATATAAATATAATTTCAATGCAATTTTACCTCCTTCCCATGTACATAAAATTAATTTATATAATTACTTTCATATATATATTTTCTTTTTGTTTTTTTGTCTACACACTCACGTAACAAGTATTATATTAAGGCTGCGTGTTTGTGTAGCAACAATGCCAGTTTCAATATTTTGGATTTATATGCTTTATATTTTTCTGATTAACAGAAAAAATAAAAAAATTGTTTACAAAATATGAAAATGTTTCAACAATTCTTACAATACACAAGTTTCTTTTTTTTTTGGAAAATTTCATTTTAAATTTCTGTGCAGAAAATATAAAACTAGCATAAAATAAATAATTCAAAAAAAAAAAAACAAGTTTTCAATTTTTTTTTTTTTCGTTAATTTTAGGTTTTATTTATTTGCTACACAAAATTTTAAAATAAAATTTAGCAAAAGTAATAATTTGTTTTTTTCATTTTATCTTACTCCCCTCATGACATGAGATTATTTTAAAATTTAACAATGGTTTGTCAATTTACAAAAAATTGCGTATTTTAAAGTGAATACAAATCAATTTGTTAGGTTGGGGCGAATTTTAACGTTTTGTTTTTTTTGTTCTTTTTTTTTACAAATTGAGCAGACTTGTTTGGATTGAGTTGAGAAATGTACGTTTTGCGTTTTCCATTGGTGTTCTTATTCTTGATCAGTTGAATTAAACAAGAAGGTAGAATGGTAAACCGTTTGCTTAATTTTTCTATAGTGTCCTTTTTAACTTGCTGTCGTTGTGATTGTTGTCTTCTTGTAGTTTTGTGTGTTTATTGCTTAACTCTTTATCTTTTTTTGTTTTGAATATATTGTATGTATATGCAGCAGCAAAAAAAATTCTGATTGTGGGCTGATGATATCGGTTTTTGTGTGTGTGTTTTTTATCGAACAGAAAAGAAAAACCGTTCATTTTTTAATATTCCTCATCATCTGCCGGTGCATCTTCAGGTGGTGCAAAGCCGTCCTATAAAAGATTTCATTAAAAATAAATAAATTCAATGGCCTTATTAAAGAGGATTTTGAAGCATACCTCAGTTGCATAGAGTATGTCCAACATCTTTTGAATCAGTGGATGCGTTTCACCATCATCGGCTTCCTGGCAACTGTAACAAAAAATATGTCATTCAAAAATGATTCAAACTTATTGACAAATTCATACTCACAGTATCTCAATATCGCGCAATTTTGAGAAATAAAAATCGCGCTCTTTTTCCAAGCCTTCCAAATTAAAACGCAGTTCCATAAGCTAGAAATATAATCCAATCCAAATCAGCTCTAAATAAATAAATAAATTCGTATTAGCTCACCTGTCCAGATAATTCTTCGATTTGCTGATTCGAAGCGGCATCGTTCTTCTTGACAGCTCCTGTAGCATTCGAGGCGCTACCAGCAGTTGCCCTACTTGGCGGCGTTACATTGTTTGTGCGTGGCACCACTTTAGAGACTGCTTGAAGACGCGAAAAAAAATAAACAGATCAGAATTTAATACAGAAATCAAATAACGATATGTTCTATATAATTTTATATTTTATAACTAAACGTGAAGCACGTAATTTAGTTTGAGAGAAACGCGACGCAAAAAAGAAAGTAAGAAGTGTGCCTTCAGTTTAGTTAAATCAAAATAGAAAGGTGTGAGTAGGGTTAATGTTGTTTTGGAGTGGAATGGAGTGGGGGGTTTGAGTGTGTGTTAAACCGGGGTCCGAACAAATATTTACAAGAAATAATTATATTTATAAATGGTATTAAAATGATTAGAATTTTGTTGATAGACAGAAACCAAAACAACATACTGGGCTTCGCGGCTGATGAGGCTGCTGGTCGTGTTGTTGCTGATGTTGAGGTTGCTGCACGTCGATAGGTGCTGGAGAGGCCGCTGCCACCTGTGCCGGGCAGAGCTTTCGCTGCACCAGAACCGAAACCCATGGGGGCTCCTTCGCGTACAGCACTGGCATCGTATTCCCGGCCATCGTAATTGGCATCAAAGAATTTCTTAAACCATTGCAAGAATTCGAAATTGTCTTGGAAGCGACCTTTTATCAATTTGTCAATTGGTATTATCTAAAAGTAAAATATGTGTGAAATATGCAGAGAGGTATGTGAAATTAACAAACAAGCGCCGCAGGGCAACAAGGACGACAAAAACATAATACAACAAATCAACAGAGAAAATGGGCAACTCTGGCAGGCCAAAGAATTTTGCACTCTCTTTCAAATGGGTTTTCACAGATTCCATGCTAGCACAGCAATGCCATCTATCGGCCTGTAGAAATACACAAAATGGATATTTATTTTCCGGGAAATCTGTCTCGAATCGAGATCTATAAATTTGATAAATTATTATTCTATATAGCGGAGAGTATATCGTGGCCAATTTTCAGAAATTTTTGATCTACAAATTTTTCTTTTCATCAGTCTCGAATTTAGATCTATAAATTTCATATATATTATTCTATATAACGACTGATCTGAGATCCGATCTGCGATGAAATGGGTAACTTTTTCAAAAGTTTTGATCTACAAATTTTTCTTTTCATCAGTCTCGAGTTTTGATCTGTAAATTTGATATATTTCATTCTATATATCGATTTATCTCAGATCCTAGAAACGGTTCATTTTGTATTGGATCATGGTCAATTTTTTTTTACAGAAATTGTAATCTATAAATTTTTATTTTATATGGAAGTTTCATATCGGAGTTGTTGAATCTGTTGGTACCATTTAAAAAAAGAGTATTCATTTGCCTGGTAAGTATGTATGTGTGTGTTGTGTTTGATTCAATTTTCAGAGCCTGTGTCGGTGCAATCCTCTTCCTTTTGTGTTTGTGATTATTGTGCATCCTTTCATAAATATTCCGTGTGTGTGTGTGTGCGGATATGTTCTGGATGAGAAAATGTTTGTGGTGGAAAATGTCTCAGCGGTGTACGCGCCGCGCGTGCTTCACGTTTTTTCTTTTTTAAGTTGTATGACCGAAATATTGTTTATAAAAAATTATAGAACAAATAAAATAAATTAAAAAGACGCGCATACAACCACCAACACCATTGTCTTGAGTTAATTCCAAATTCCTACCCTGACTGCGTGCCGATGTCTGGGATGTTGCGGTCAAACCCAAACGACCCACGTTGGGCATTAGTATGGTCCGTTGCTGGCGAGGCTGATGCGGCATCATATGCAGCTCAGTGTGACTGCTGCCCACACCGCTGCCTGCGTTGCTGGCTGTGCCATTGCCCAGCTTGATATTACCCCGTGCGGCCGATGGATTGTACTCGCGTCCATCGTAATTGGCGTCAAAGAATTTCTTAAACCATTGCAGAAATTCAAAGTTGTCTTGAAAACGACCCTTAATTAGCTTATCAACTGGTATAATCTGTGGTTGTTGTTGTTTGATTTGTTGTTGATGTTGTTGTTGTGTGGTTGACAGTCGTAGACGGAAATTGCAGTTAGTGACAACGAAATAGCAAACAAGTAAATAGTTAATTATATATTCGAAGGAAAAAATAAACACAATATAATATGTGATAAACTAACAAGCACAACTGTACTTTTTTTTTTTTGAAATCATTGCCTATTCAAAACACACACGCACACATACAAACACCCAATATGCCTTTGCTTGTGTTAATAACAAAATTACTAAATCAAATGAAATGATCTGTAACATTAACAAAAAAAAATTAAAAAAAAAAAAAAACGAGGCACCGCCCCGCCCATCCCAACCACTTACTTACCTTATCAACGGACATTTTCTTAAAGCCAGCTTGTAGAATTTTGAAATTCTGTATATATTCATGCTCCAAATTTGTGCGGAATTTGACACGCTTGACTGGCACCGAATTCGGGAACAGCATGTCCATAAACTGGCAATAGGCAGCCCCTGCACAAAAAAGAAGCAAATCAATTAATCAATTAAAAATAAAAAAACTATCCAAGATGACTTCATCAGCAAAAAGACTTACCGGTGCAAAGTTCCTCAATTTTGGAAAATTGCGACTGCAGACAATCATTCACCCAAGCCAGCATATCATGTCGCGACAAATTGTCTGAGGTGACATTTGTTGAGTAAACATTAACAGCCATGGTTGATTTTACTATATAGGATATAGAGAAAATTTAATTTTTTTTTTAAGTTGAATCCAGGTGAAATTTAGAGCCTAAGTATTTTCTTCCATAAGTAATCCAAATACGAAATTTAATTCAGATTGCTTAAGAGATATTAGAGTTATTCCTAGTGGTTCGATCTAAAGGAAACTCTCTGTACAATGGAGCCTATGTATTTCCTTGGTATATTAGTATTAATGTTTTTCCTTCCCTAAGTTATCCAAATACTAAATTTGATTTCGATTGCTCAACAGATCTATTTCTATATACTATATGATATATTGGTTCGATCAAAAGGAAACTTGGTGTATTTGCTTAGATCTAAATTAATTTTCTAAATACCAAATTAGTTGGAAATTGTTTGACAAATGTGGGAGATATTACTAAGTTAAATTTTGGAAGTCTCAGAGCTCTAAGCATTGGAACAGAATCAATTTACTCAAAATGCTTCAAATATCTCAAATTCTTCAATTCCAAAACAAGTCAAATCAACTTTAACCATTTCACGTGGGTGGTTTTCATTTCAAGTTGGCTTGCTTTTGGGTTTGTTATGGTTTCGAGATAATTACGCTAGATTATAATTGTTTGCTGGCCATGAATTCAAGCAAAACATATCTGCGTGTTTAATATCAAGATCACGATAATCAACATTAAACAAAAAACCATGTTCGAAAAAAAAACAAAAAAATGCAACTCGAATGGCAAATTGAAACAAGAAAGTTGTGGCACAAGTGATTTGAGCCATTAAAAGCGCCCCATAAATGGCACGACAATTTCAAAGTAATTAAACTAATTTGGAAAATATTTCGGGGGAAAAAAAAGAATTGGCCAGAAAGAGTCCAATATGAGACAAAAGTCAATACATACACATTTCCACTCTTTGGTTTAGTTTTCTGAAATTTTTGTTAGGCTGAAAACTGTTCACCACTTTCAGATCTTCTCAATGAAATCACAAATTATTTATCGAAATACTTTTTTTGAATTATAATTTTTAAGTATTTTCACACACGTCTGACCATATCCAAAATTCCGATCCTACTGAATATTTCGGAATACAAATTTTGACAAGTTGAAATTTAAATAAAAAAAAAGGTTACTTTGGTAAAAAAAAAAATATAAATAAAAAATACCGGTAAAACTTACAAAAGCGGAATGCGAAATTGAGAAGACGCAGTCAGATTTTTCTATCTTTTTTTTTTTTAGAGAAAATTGGAATCCAACAGAAGAAAACAAACGACCACGACGAAGTGACAAACGCCAATGCGGTAGGTACGCCAGACAATACGGAAAGCACTTTGCCCAGAAAAGACCCAAGCGAAAGAGTAAGAACGAACAAGAGAGAAAGAGTGCAAGAGAGACGGGGGGTAGGCAGAGCTCACTCACACTGAGAAGCCGAGAGAGAGAGAGTAGAGAGAGACTGTAATACTTTTACTTCACATAGTCCGCGCGAACAATGAACTTGTACTGCGGCGCAGCGGCAGCGGCAGCGACTGAAGACGAGCCGGCTGACTGCAGCGCTGATAGCGTTGGCCTCTCTGCCGACGCAGTGATGCTTATTTTTTGTTTTTATCATATTCTAACCTATTCACGGATATAATCGAAAATATTAGTCAGAGTCTGCGTCAGCAGCTTTTATCAACATGACCAATGTCACCAAGTAGGCTATTCAGCTATGTGTGAGTTTGTGGGCCAGGCCATAACGTGGGTAGCTTGATAAAGTCAACGGTTGGCAACATTTTCCGATTAGAATCCAATGAAATGCGCCTAAAAATACTTAGCCACTCTGTCTATGTGTATGTGTGTGTGAGTTTTGCCATGTCGCTACCTTTGCGGCAAAAAAGATTGGCTAGTGCAATGACCCCAAAGGGCGGCACGCGGAACTTTCCAACTCCATTTCAAACTAGAGTAAAACTAATTCTTTTCATTCTTGTTGTGGTTGTTGTTATTGTTTTTGTTATTGTTGTGGTTATTGTTGCATTTGTAGTTTTTATTGATTTAAGTGCGCGCGCCGAGCCAAGCTAAAATTCTTACAGGGGGTGGCGAAATGTGCCCTAAATCCAGACAAACAACAAGTTGGAAAAACTCATTACTAGGGATTTTCCCTACTTGTTTTGTTGTGGCGCGTTGAGTTAGCTGTCGATGTTTTTTGCTTGCATGTTGTGTGTGTGTGTGTGTGAGTTGAAGCGGAAGTTCGAAAAATAAGCCCATGTCGATTGTGAACTAATTAAGCAGAACGAGGGAGCAGACCAAAATCGAAACACCTATTTTGAGCTGAAAACGAGCAAAATTCATAAACAACATTTTTGGTTTATATCGATAAAAAAAAAGTGGAAGTGTGTCAAAGACAACAACAAAATAAAGAAGAAGCCACTTTGACATGCAAAAATTTTCAACGCGAGGTTAGCTTTGGCAGTCATGAAATTCCTTGTGAAATAAATTTTTAATTTACTTAAAACCCTTTAAACTGCCCTCGCATTAATAATATCTCTGAGCTAAGTGACCGTTTGAATGACCAAACGTTGGTAGTATATGTGCCTGTGTGTGTGTGTGCTAGTGTGTGGGGGAAAGAAACCGGCATTTGATGATCGAGCGTCATCGCTGCGTTGCGTTGGCTGCTTGGCTGGCTTAACAATTAATTAAGCCAATCAAAAATAGTAACAGACTAAAGGAACGAAATAAAAACAAAGAGCAGAATCAGCAAAATAATAAAGAGAAAATTGTTAGTAAGCTGGACACTACACACACACAGACACACGTACATGTGGTGGGAAACACAAGTAATTGACAAGAAATGTCTGCGGGGGTTGACAGATAAACCGTAAAAGGTTGACACATACGTCGATGACGTCATGCCCAAAGTATTGGAATTGTTTTAAGACAAGCAAACGTATTGTTCTGGACGATCTAGCACCTACGACAACAACAACAATGACAACAAGAATAACCAGAAAACCAATAAAGACAACACCTGAATAGTCTGAGGTCTGGTTTTTGTATGGGAACACATATGGTTTCGTGGCCACCACCAGCGGAAATGCAAGCAGCAAGAACAGAGAATCAAAATGCCAAATGGATAAGCGAAGGAGTGAGAAAGGCGAAGGGGGGTCCAGCAGATTAGCTGCTGTAGTGGAGTCGTACGAATTGTAATTGCAGTGGCGGTCACAAGCTGCCAGCAATGATAGTGCCACAGCATTGGAATTTTTCCTGTTGCAACACCAATACACTCACAAAAGGATGTATGCACACATACATTTTATTTTTGGGCACACTTTACACTCGGGCAGCATAATTTTTATGCGCCTGCAGCTTGCAACAGCGACATTTAAATACGTATACACACACACACAAACGCACACACGTACACGAATACCATAGAGGCACAACGCTTACACGCAGAGCCACGGAAAACGCATCATCTTGATGTAGAGATATTTCCTCTTACTTTTTACTTTTGGTATTCAAGTGTGCACTTGAAGTTTTCGGCAAATGGCTATTTTAAAATCGACCAGCACACACACTTACATTTATTGCCGTTGAACTTTCTTTTTGCTGACGCTACTTCTAGATTTTGCCCGTTTTTTTTTTTTTCTTCTTTTTTGCAAAGAGCACACACACACTTAGAGACGACCAGCGATAAATGTAGTGAAGCCGCCACCACAACCGCTAATACCGAAATAAATGCACACTTACTGCAGTTTGTATAGTTTTGCTGACCACAAACACTCACCTTTTTGATAATTTCAAAATTAATTGCCGCTTTTAAAAGGAATTCATTCACTTTTCAATATTTTTCGCTTACAATTCGATGAATCGAGAAATTGCTTTGTTCCGAAACAATTGAACAGAAAATCTTGAGTAGTTCAAAGAACGAACGGAACCGCTGCTCACAATTGCAGTGTTGGATAAAAGAATTTTAAATTTCTGTTTGCTAAAATTCAAATACAATTTATTTGTACAATTGCGTTCAACATTCCACTTAAATCTAATAAATGCAACAGTTTCCTTTAAAAGTCAAATAACATTACGATTTTCCTGTTCGAACCAAATCACTTCCATATTTACATTCGGAAAACTCCGAATTTAGTCTCTTGACCTGATGTCCTCTGAGCTGCCTTCAAACTGAGACCCAAAATTTGACGGGTATTGGCTGGATCAATTATTCCATCATCCCACAAACGAGCCGTGCTGAAATAGGGCGAACCTTCTCTCTCAAACATCTCCACAATGGGTGCCTTAAGTTTAGCTGCCTCTTCCTCGGTAAACTCCTTGCCAGCACGCTTGCGTTGATCTGCAGTTATTTGCGCCAAGACATTGGCTGCCTGAGTGCCGCCCATGACAGAAATACGTGAATTGGGCCACATGTAGAGGAAGCGCGGGGAATAGGCTCGTCCACACATGCCATAGTTGCCGGCACCATAAGAGCCCCCAATGACTACAGTCAACTTGGGAACATTGGCACAGGCCACAGCAGTCACCATTTTGGCACCGTTCTTGGCAATGCCATTGGCCTCAGCATCACGGCCCACCATGAAACCTAGGCCAAAGAAACATATAAAAATTATGCCAGCTTGCTTGATAGATTCAACTCACCTGTGATGTTTTGCAAGAAGATCAAAGGAATCCTCCGCTGACCACACAATTGGATGAAATGAGCACCCTTGAGAGCACTCTCGGAAAACAATACTCCATTATTGCCTACTATCCCCACCGTCTGACCGTATAGCTTGGCGAAACCACAGACCAACGTTTCACCGTAGAGTTTCTTGAACTCGGTAAAGCGACTGCCATCCACAATACGGGCAATCACCTCCCGCACATCGAAACTTTTGGTGAGATTAGGACCAACAATGCCATACAGTTCCTTGGGATCATACTTGGGCTCTTCTATTTCTGGCACTTCCCTGGTCTGCTTGAAGGTCTTCTGGCTCGAATGAAGGTATTGATCCTGATAGGCATTTGTGGCAGGTAGATTCAAATTGCTGACCACTTGGCGGGCCAAATACAAGGCATGCTCATCATCCAAGGCATAATGATCCGTCACTCCCGAGGTCTTGCAATGCAGATCAGCCCCACCCAAATCCTCAGCCGAGACTTCCTCACCAGTGGCCGCCTTTACCAGCGGTGGACCAGCCAAGAAGATGGTGCCCTGTTGCTTCACAATTATGCTCTCATCGGCCATGGCTGGCACATAGGCTCCTCCGGCTGTGCAGCTGCCCATAACCACAGCAATTTGCGGTATGCCCATAGCGGACAAATTAGCCTGATTGTAAAAGATGCGACCAAAATGAAGCTTATCGGGAAACACTTCAGCCTGGCGGGGCAAATTGGCACCGCCGGAATCCACTAGGTAAATGCAAGGCAAACGGTTCTCCTGGGCAATTTCCTGGGCACGCAAATGCTTCTTCACCGTGATGGGATAATAGCTGCCACCCTTGACTGTGGCATCATTGGCCACCACCACGCACTCGGTTCTGGAAAGGATTTACTTGAAATCTATACGGACATTTCTCAGGCTCATCCACTCACCCACACACACGACCCACTCCCGTGACTATGCCACCGGAATTGACCACTTCATCGCCGTACAATTCATAGCCAGCCAAAGTGCTCAACTCTAGGAAAGATGTCCCTCTGTCCACTAACAGATTTATGCGTTCGCGAGCTAAAAGTTTCCCCCGGGAGGTGTGTCTTTCGTTAGCCTTGGCCCCACCACCTGTTAGAACTTCGCTGGTGATGTCGCGCAGCTGCTTCACCAATTTACCCATTTCCCTGGCATTTTCCTAAACAGAAAGTAGAGATAAGAAACTTTTGCGATGCGACCCCCGGTTAATTTGTTTTTACGGCTCACCTTGTATTCGGCTGAATTCCTATCAACGTCGGTGGGTAAAATGTTTGCGTCACCCACGTGCAACAGACGGGTTTGGCTGCGCAGTATTTGACTTGCCAATGATTGTCTGAACAGGGCCTGGACTTTAATCATGGTGGTCAGTGAATAATAAATGCAAAAATCTGTTAAATTCACGAAAAAATACGCAAATTCGCTGTTACGTCAGGCACGCCGTCGTGTGGGTGAGTGTGTGTGTGCGTTTGTGTGATAACACTGATCAGCTGGTTGATCAGGTAGCCCTCTTTCAGTTGTGCACGCCATCTAGCGGCAAATAAAAAAAAAAACATTTTCAAAATTGAATCATTTATTGCTTCTACTGAATTTTTCATTTAACAACTAAGCGCAAATCTAAAACTATGAAAATGTTGTTTATTAATATTAAATTAATTTTCTGTTAATTTCTAAATGATTTACAGTTTTTGTGGGGTGTTTTTTTTTGTGATTGTGCAACAACGCTTATGACTAATTTTATATTTAATTGCTACTTTAATAGGACCGTTTTATTTATTTTAAATATATATTCTTTTGTTAACAACCAGATTAAACAAATTCAAACAATTTTCTTAAATTTATAGACTAATTATATGTAAATGGTAAATAAACATTTTTAGGTAAATAGTTTCATTTTTTTTTTATTTGTGTTTCTCTTAAAATTAAACGAAATGAAATCGAGGATTGTACTACCAAAATTTAAATTTTGTTCAATTCGAAAAATTATTTGATTTTAATTTTGTGTAATTTCAATTTAAAGCCCAGAACCTCACTCAATACACCCGACAGGGCTGAGAGTATAACAACTTTAATGGTGGTAAACAAATATGGATTGGCACTTAACCCAGAGATCTTGAATGGCGTTTCCAGTTCTTTTAATAAATCAGCTGCCAATTTTAGTACAGAATTTGAGACCATTAACTCTTCCTTCTTCTTGGGCTTCTGTTCAATTTGTAAATACAAATTAATTTGTTCGGTTATCAAAACCGAAACGCTTCGATATTTATGTTGAATCTTGTTGCCCAACGTCATGAAGCGCAAAAGGAAAATGCCAATTGTGATGGACCACATCAAGGCCTCCATTGTGAGATGAGTATGCAAATTAACGGAATCCTTAAGCCATTCCACACTGAGAAAGCCCAAAAGCAATAAGGTGACTATAAATGCAGATGACACAATTATATCCACCGAACGCTGAGGACCACGTTTCTATACAAATTGGAAAAATTAATTAATATTTTAAATTAAAAATGACTACACTCAAAATACCTTTAAATAGGATCTCACACTAAGCCAGGTCTTGATATTTCGCACTTTGTTCAGGCGAAAATGTGGCAAATTTGATTTCCTGGCGCGTCTCGAAGAAGTCAAATGTGAAAAAAGTTTGGCATACAAAAATCTGCAAAACATGAAAAGTTAATCCAGTTTTGGAATTGATAGATATAAATCTTTTAATTAACCTCTGCTTGAAAGTGCGCTCAGCCACAGCAAAGATGATGAATAAGATAAGTGTGAGGCACAAACGCTGAAAGAAGCCCAAGACCAAGACAACACGCTCCCACTTGGTATCGCCAAAGGCAAAACTTAGGAGGGTGAATATCGAGGCCGAACACATTTCCCACAACAGTTTGGGCAAATTGTAATAGCTTATCTCACTAGACTTGTGGGCATCGATTGTTATCTGCGAAATACAAAAGACTTATAGCGTGTGCCAAGATAAAATCAAAGTATATCTCACATCACACAAACGGCAAATTGTTGGCATCAGAGTCAACAGAAAGGAAAAACACACGCCTATATAAATATAATCGTTTGTCTCCCCCATCGAGTCGACTCGTTCAATAATGCATGAGGCGATTTCCAAGACAGACAGCTGAGCCTTCTTTGTATCACGCTGATCCCAAATGGTGCAACTGACTGAAAGGAGGGGGAAAGCATTAGGAAAATCTTTCTCAAATTGAGAAACTCTTGAACTCACTGCGATCGAGACTGCTGTGTGGGTTTAAAATGGTTGTGGGTGTGATATCCAGTTCGGGGCATTCCTCATCGGTGGCCGGATTGGCTTGATGCTTGCCGAAACCATCAGACTGATCCAGCTCTGACGTGTAGCTGCAGTCGTCACTGTTGGTGGTGACGCCCAGCCAATCAGTGGCCGAGGTGGTGCCTTCATTGTGACAGGTGGAGGCCGGACTGGAGATGATGTCGGCATCATCGCACTCATCGGACTCGGCACAGCTGGTGGTGGAATCATTGTTTCTTGTGGCTGGCGGTTTCTTCTCCCCCGTAGAGTTGGTGGCACCAGCGCTGACCTGGCCACCGGGTGCATTCAGACGCAAACGCAACTGACTGCTAGAAGGTCCGGGAACTGAGCTGTTGGTGCCGTTGAGACCACCAATCAGGGGTGAATGATTGTTATCCTCACCGCTAGAACTTTTGCCATTGAGACTCTCGAAGCCATCGTCTTCGCCTATATGCCGTCTGGCCTGGTAAATGGGTGCCAAGTGATCACAGCCTCCGACATTGGGACTGGGGGATGGGGCAGTGGGCAGACGCCCGTCATTGGTGGGCGTGCTGCACTTGCTGTTGCCATTCGAGCTTTGGGTTGAGGTCGGCTGTTCCTGCTGATCAAAGATGGCAAAAATCTGGATGGGCGTATGCCAATTTACATTCCGCTTCTTATGTGGACTAGGACTATCAGTCGCCACAATGGTGGTGGTAGTGGTGGTGGTGGTGGTGTTTGTGGTGTTGGTTGAGCTGTTGACTGCGGCGGTGGTGTTGGTGACTATGGCCGGGCTGGCCACACTTCTGAGATCATAAAGGGGTTCGCTGAGAGTTGTGCTATCGGCGGTATGAGCATGATGAACTGTGATGGCAGATGCGGTCAGAAAGTTTTCCTCTGAGGAATTGGCATTGGCACACTGAAACATTAGATTGGACTCCGCATTGCTGGACTTGATGGCAAAGGGCGGTAAGACTGAGAGTGTGGGACTTTTGGCTAGACCCTCAGGGCCTGGTCCTGCGGTAGTGAGCTGTAGAGGAACCTTTGTGCGCCTGGTAAGGGAAGTGCTGCTAGTGGCCAATGAACTCTCTGGTTCCGGCTGGCGAATCCTGGAAAATATTGAAGTTAATTGAAATTCATATTTCTCTTTTTTCGCCACTCACCTAACAAATTTCTTACGCCTACGCAATCTTTGCTCACGTGGAATTCCTCCGGTCTTGTCGGTGAAATTGTTTGGGTTGGCGGAGAAGCGTCGCAGCTTGCTTTTGCTGCCGCTAGGTGGCGTGTTGGTAGCCACAATCTGTGAGTGTATCAAACTAATCAGCAGGCTCAGGGCCATCGGTATGAGCAGGGCACTCAGCAAGTCAGCATCGTTGGCCGTGACCCCAGAGTCACCAGATTGACTGGCATTGCCAGCGCCTTGCGATTCGGCTAGTTGGCTTGTCCCGCGATCGCTGTTCATAATATAAATGGCCCAATTGACCATTTGGGTGATATAAAGGCAAAGGATGAGCCCAAAGGCATTCGGGGTTGTCTGTTTGGCCCACCATTGTGCATAGAGGGGCAGTAGAAGGAAACGTAATATGGCCAATCGTATCACAGTTAGGAGAGTTTGTTTTGGTTTTGCTTTTGGAAATGTGGATCCCCGCACCAAGTCCACATCAATCAATTCGGTTTTCAATTTGGTATTCTTGAGATTGACACTATTGAAGCCATCCAAAATGCGCTGCTCCACAGTTTTCTCCCATTCCTGTTTATCATAGGTGCCGATCTTTTTCTGGTACCATCCAACAATTTCATCCAATTTCATATTAATGATGACATAAAAGTCCACAAATTTCCACTTGCCCTGCTACACAAAAGAGAACATAACAAGTTATTTAACATTATTAAAATGTGTACAATGGAATTCTGAAAGTCTTCAGCGAAAGGCGAACTGGCAGATACTCTGCCTTGAAATTATTATAATCAATTAATCAAATTACTCTATGACTCTGACTAATTAAAGGAATAATCGGGTTTTTCTAAAAAAAAGCCCTTGCGTCATTGGCAAAATAAAATAAATCTGGACTTGATTTAAAAAAAAAATACAACTTAAACGCGAATTCAAAATAAAAGAGTGAAAGCTGTTTGGGGGATTTCTCTGGTTTATCAAAAGTTTCCCAACAATAAAAAATTTATCAAGCAATTTTTCAATTTAAATTTTATACGAAAGAAATTGTTTGGTCTTGTTTTCCCGGAAGCAAATCTGACTGACTCGAACACTTAGTCTATTTGCAGTTTTCTATTTATAATTTTGAAAATATCCGATTTAGTTTCGGTTCAAGAGAGATTTGGTTTATAAGAAAATTACTTTCACCTGGTTGCACACAGCTATTAAAATAAATGCAAAACAGGGGCAAAGCCAAAGCTTGATAAGCCTTGGCCTAACCAGCTGGTCTGCCAGTATAAAATTTCAAATAACAAAAATCAAAGACCAACAACACAGTTTATGGGTATTTTTTTCTTGTATTTACGAAAAAGCACAAACAGGTTAATAAATATAAACAGAAACAGAAGGCAGGCGGAAGCAACAACAACAACAACATCAACAATTATATCAGCTGTTTTGCTGTCAACAGAAGGGGGTGTGCATTTCTATGCATGTGTTTGTGTGTATTGATTTTTGCAGCAGCTGAGAGGCAGAGATTTTTTTTCTGGTATGCGGCAGGCAGACTTAGCTGCCTGACTGCTTTGGTTTTTTTTTTGTTGTACGCTTTTTTTTTTGTTGTTTCTTTGCTAACAAGAGCCGAGTTCAAGGTGAACCATAGATAAAGAGGTTTTGCATTGTAATGAAACAAAAAAAAAAAAAAAAAAAAAAAAAACGACAGATTTTAAGCTCCATAAATATATTAACAATTGCGGGTTTTTTCCACTGTCTTGTATAAATTTTGATAAATTTGTAATTACTTTTAATTCATAGAAAATGGAATTACCTAAAATTAATTAGCCAGAAAAAATATTGATCGATTCTTTTAACAGTAGCCACAATCTTTGATTTCACTTTTATTTATTCAAATCGAAACATGTACACGGAAATTTTGTCTGTCCTTAAATGCCGTACTTAAAATTTTTTCAAAACTGTTAATTTTTATGCAAAATATTATGCTGCGCTACGGCTTATTTCAATGCCGAACTTGTCGCGTTATGTGATATCAAGCATTTGTTTATCACAAATGTGCAACACATTTAATTAGATGCGTAATTTATGTATATTTCTCTATAACCGATACGAACGCGAACGTTTCAGCGCAGCAAACATTTTATAGATTTTTACAGTTATTATAAACAAAAAAAAGTTGCCTTAACTTTTTTTGTCGAATTCAACAAACACACACACACAACACATATATATTTTTTAATCGAAAAAAAAAAAAGAATCTGTACGAACATATGTTTTTTTATTTGGTCCAGTGTGTACCTATTGGATGAATGTGTACACAAAACAGTGTATGCCTAACTAGTTGGTGGAAAACTAGAAATGGTACTGCCAGACCTAAAAATCGTTTTATGTTTAAATTGTTTAGCCGTTGGAAAACTAAATTTATTCAACTCTGGCAAAATTTATGGTACTCGTTATAAGATTTGTTTTCACAAAATCCTTTTCTGATTGATGTATAAATAAATTGTTTATATCTTTTGAAGCACGTCTGGTAGCAGCTGTGGCCACTTTGATCTTATTTTTAGCACTTTGAGTTTCTATTTTACGCCGTTTTTTATTTGATGAGCAGCATGTGTGTGTAGAGTTTTCAGTGTTTGTTTTTACTGTTTGTTTCGTAAGACCACCAAGCGTCTGCTGTTGTATATAAAAATGCATAAACAAAGAAACTGCAGTCCAAAGCGAATGTCGAAAATGTCCCGCTCAGCTTCCACAAATTTCACCACACTTTAAAACAAAAATTCTGAGAGTAATTGCTCAATTTCTCGGAGCACCAAAAAAAAAAAAAAGAAAATTTAAAGCTTATATAAAAAGCTCATTCAAATCATAGATCCCTGAAGATCAACCAGGCCTTTTGTGAATAGCATAAAATTTTCACCAAAATATTTTCAGTTGCGAGCGGACCTCTGCACGGTGTGGAACAAATTAAAAACTAAAAGAGAACTGTCCGCGGAAAACGTTCATTTTTAAATACTATATATACATAAAAAAGAATTAAATACATATATAATATAATTTCCTCATATATATCTAAATATATATATGCCCGTATATATATATTTGCTTTGTGCACTAAAAAATTAAATAAATTATAGCGAAAAATAGTGTCTCAAAAAAAAAAAAAAAGAGAGAGATAAAATTAAAAAAATAAAAAATCTTTAATAGCGATAAAAATAAATCTTTTCTAACCAACAAACGACGTTAAAACGAATTTTTAATTTTTAAGATTTCTACACAAAAAAGAGCCAATCGCGACCGCATGTTCGAGTTTAAGAAATAAAAAGTTTTTTTTCGAATTCGCCGAGCTAAAGACGAAGTAACTGTATTAACGAAAATACGGTAACTTCAAAATAGAAATTTTCGAAAATGACTTTCACGCGAATCAAAATTCTGACATTGCTCGTGTGTACGTTGCTGGCTTTAAGTTTTCCCGGATATGTGAACAGCGCTAATAATAACAAGAAAGGATCACCAGCGGCTCCAGTCGAGCCCGAGGCCGTCATCGAGGAGGTCAATGCCAAGCAATTGGAGAAGCTATTGGCCGATAAGGATTATGTGGCTGTTTTCTGGTGTAAGTTAATCCAATTGTGTGCTCAAGGTGTCATTGGATCCGTAACGAGGAATTGGAAAATTGTCGTCTATCTGTTATTTTTCAACGCACCGTTCGACCGTGCGAACTCGAAATAGTAACAGAAGCGATATTATATAAATTTTCGCTAGTGAAGAAAATTCTAAAAATTCACATACAAGTGAAAATATGTGAAAAATTTGTTGTACGAAATGTCTGAGATTTTCGTTCGCTTTTCTTATTCGTTCATTCTCTCTGTGAGCTTGGTCCGTTTGCTTTTTCCGTTCGCTTAGTCGATTATTCGTTCATTTTTTTTTTCTTTTTCAATTCTATTTTTCTATGCTGTGCTATCTTTTTTGCCGTTCTCTGTTTATGTGTAGAATTCGTTTTTTTTTTTTTGGGTCTGAACTTTTTTTTTTCGGCGCTGGTGCTGCCGTCGATTTTATTTTCTGAGAATTTTGTACATAGAGCATATTCTTTCTCCCCCAGTTTCATTTGCAGCTGTAAGGCCCTTTGATCAAACTCTATAGAAGTCGGAAATTTCAAGTATTAATTAGTAATTTTCACTAGCTGAAAATATTCATTTCTTTTACTTATACAATGTATATTGTATTTTGTTTTTCAATTCTGACAAAAATTTCGCATATAAAATAAAAAGAATCAAAAATTGCGTGGGTGCCAAACAAATGATTCTAAAATTTTCCCAAACGTATAAAGTTCTGTTTTATTATAAACATATCCATTTATTAGAGATTTTGTTTTTGGTTTTTTTTTTTTTTTAAATGTCGAGAACTTGGTTAATGAGTTTACCAAAGAGTTATATCTATATTTTCCAAACACCTTCCAGTTTTGACCCCAAAGAATATCCAAAAATAAATCAGTGATTTGCATTATGCAAACAATTTATCTTTTGGGATTATTTTCACATTCGACTTGCTGGAGATGAAAAGCAAAAAAAAAAAAAAAAAATTGTATATATCTAGGCAGATTTTCAATGGCATTGAACGTCAAAAAAGATCATAATTTTTTCTTATTTTTTCATTTTCGAAATGAACATTCGGACTTGGTCCAAATATAATTGTTGACAATGAAAAAAGATTTTCACATTTGAAATTTACTTGAAAGGCAGCTGAAAACTGTTTGACTTATGCAAGGCAAAGAAAATTTTTGGTCTACGTAAATCGTAGCCAATTGAAATTAGCCATTGAAAATTTTCGCCAGATCGAAGGAAGATTAAACTAATTTTTTTTTTTTGTTTATGCAAATTATTCTATATTCATTGTTTTATTGCACATTGTTGTGAGAATATTGAAAACAGATTAAACATTTGTGAACTGTGCAAATGTTTACCGGAAATTACATAAAAATTGTATTTATTTAAACGATGTACACGTTGCGTATACGCATTTATTTTATTGCATCAACTCTCTATGTTCAATGGCCAATAAAAATCCATAAATAAATTGAATAGACTTCTGGCCGCCGCACTTGTGTGTGGCTTGTTTGTGTAATTTTCGATTCCAAAATTAGAAGAGGATTTCCACAAAACACATTAAAAATCTTTCAAATCGAAAACAAAATAAACGTTTCCCGATTTGTTTGCCATAAACAAAGCAAACAAAATTATGAGAGATCTTTGAAAAATTATAGTTAACTTGAACTGCATCTGAGTGTTTATCTCAATTATTCATTCACCAAAATAGGTAAGAATCATTTGACTGGATATCAATTCAATTTGTTTTTGAATAAAGAAGTTTAGCTTTCACTTTTCGATTGAGTCATCTTTGGTAGTCATACGGAATATATGAGTATTTTTAAAAGGCCTGTCAAATCGGTTATATATCTAACAGATACATCATATATCTGAATATATGTAGAACTCATATGCATGAGCATCGTTCAACCACCCATAACAATCAAAGAAATGTTGGCAAAAGTTGCATCTTTTCGCGAAAATTCATTTCCCTAATAGTTTTCTTGCATATGTAGAAATTTTTATGAATTAATTTAGCCAATGTTTTTGGCTGGTGTGTGTGTGCACATTAATAGTGCAGCAAAGACCGAAATTGCATACTTTCTATATGCTCTATGGTATACTTAATATAGTATAGAGCTGTCTGCGTTTTGAGTGCTGTCATTTCATTCACTAGCCTGGGCTGGGCTGGTTCCCAAAATGCCATTAGCGGTTTTTGCCCTCTACTTCTCTCTTTCCGACTCTCTCTCTCTCTCTCTCTCTCTCTCTCTCGTTCGCTCTCTATCTTACTTTCATTCTCTGACTATACGAAGTATTTTCCGGTTGGGTGGGGTTGATGAGTTGGTAATCCACCGTGGCCATGGATGATGCATCCTGCTGCTGCTGCTTCTGCTGCCTCGGCCGCCAACCAATATGAATAATCGCCAAGACATTTGGCGTCATATCCGAAGACAGTTGTTAGCCGTCAATTTATGTTGGTATCTTTATAGATCTTGATTGGTACAACAAAGCGTTTATATATATTGTTTAGCTCATAAATTTGAATTTTTTTTGTTTTGCACCTTGCAGATGCGCGTAGCTGTGTGACCTGTGATAAAGTTTTAGCGGAACTCGAAAAAATCGACGATGATACCGATTCATTCGGTGTGGACTTTGTTAAGATCAACGACAAACGACTTGCTAAACAATATGGTATCAAGAATTTCCCAGCGCTTACTTACTTCAGGTAAGAACAAATTATCCAAAAAATTTTATCTTAAGTTAGTCCACTCTTTTCGTATAACTAAGTTATAGCTAGAGCTAGAAAGATATAATGAAAGTATTCGTTTATGTAGGGGAAATTAATAGAAATTTTACAACTTATTTCTTTTGTCGATTCAAGCTGGAATCCAAAAGCCAAATTGGAACCGTAAGTAATCGGTCATGGGCATCAAAATCAAAATAACTTTCCGATTTTCTGTGTATTAATAACTATGATTGAATAACTATAATGAATCTATAAGTAGCTCTGAACTATACAGTTTAATTTCTTTATCAGGTTCATATATACTTTCTAATATATCTAATCTATCGGGACTCAGTTTTCCTACAGTAATTCTGATCTTTATAAAACATAAGTCATATACCTATATTAAATATCATTCTACCAGGTTGACTTACCCTTTCTAATCTATCTAATTTATAAGGATTAAGTTTTCCTTCAGTCCAAGACATAAGTTATATATCTACAAAGATTGCGATTCTACTGGGTTAATTCATCCTTTCTAATCTATCAGGACTAAGTTTTCCCTTCAGTAATTCTGATCTCTACAGAACATAAGTCATATACCTATATAGATTGCGATTCTATCGGGTTAATTTATCCTTTCTAATTTATCTAATATATCAAGACTATGTTTCTCTTCAGAAATTCTGATCTTTATAAAGCATAAGCCATTATATCCAAATAATCTTACAGTCACTTCGAATAGAGTATTAAAACTAATCCATAACATATAAACTGCACACAGGGAAAAGGAGCCGATTATCTATGAAGGTGATCTCATGGATGAAGAAGGTGTGCTCGATTTTCTTACTTCCCTAGAAGCCATGGACCTGCCCGATCGCATCGAAGAAGTCAATGCCAAGATCTTACAAAAAATTATTGAGGATACCGATTTTGTTGCTGTGCTTTTCTGTGAGTACCCATTCAATATTTCGATTCTCTTTCATTTATTCTGCTCTTTCAAAGAAATATGCAATTTTTCTTATCTACAAAATAGTGGAAATTCTACAATATTTATTTTTAAAGCAGTTGCAGTTTTTAGCGCAAACAAAAGCGAAAATTACAAAATCTTTAGAAAAAAAAAATAAATAAAACAACTTGTGACTAAAACAAAAAAATACCGAACCAAATACAAAACAATTTAGGTATAAAACAATTTAGTTTTTTTTTTGCTCTATTACTTATGCTGTAAAATATCTTGATATGCATATCATAACTCTCTACTCTATATAAATATTCTATAGTATAATATTTTGTGACTAACCCAAAGCGACGGCATTTCTAGAATGGTATTAAAACGGCGAAAATATTATTTCTTAGGAATTTTCTGAAAGCAAAAACTTTTTATTTGTATAAACAAAATTTGCGTTATATCTATTTAAAACGACTATATAGGTCCTGATCATGAAACTTGCCCGCCTAGGGTTATGGGTAAGTTGGTGCCAAAATTCACGAGGGGGTGGGAGGGGTTTTCTTTTTCCTAATCTTTCCTCTATTCTTCTTTACTGATTGTCTTGGCTCTTCCATTAATGCACAAACAAATTTTTGATTAAACAAAAACTTCCTTTCAATTACTTTTCCTCTTTATTAAAGCCCCAAAAACAATATTTCCATGCCGTACTGTACATTTCATTTCTACCGTTAAAACCAGAGTTGCATCTGACGACTATCGATAATCCAAGCCTGCCTTCAATAGTCTTGTTAATTTGTAAATAAGTTTGAACCTGAGTGTGTATAAAATATATTCTAAAACTATTAAATGTTTATAACCAAAACTAAAACTAAACTAAAACAGATTAAATAGTCAACAAAATTTCACTCTTCAAATCTTGATATATTTCTGGGATCCATTTCATTAGTTGCAGCTGCTCAAGATTTTACTAGAAAGATATAAACAATATATATACTATATATCTAAATATATATATAAATAAATTTTTTTTTATTTTACTTTTTTTGTGTTTTTTTATTAGCCAAGTTCACACGCGTCGTTGTCCTATATAAAGGCCGTAATTATTTTTAGATAGAATAATACAATGTGTATTTAGAATGGTTTAGTTGGGTTTTTTGGTTGTTGGTTTTGCTGTTTGAGAAAATACATTTCAATATAGACAAAGTAATTTTTTGAATCACAAATAAATTGGTACATTTCACATTGGCAAACGCAACAAGCAAATTCTACAACAAAACTCTAAAGCAGAGGCAGAAACAGCCTGACAAAACTAGCCAAAAAAAAAAAAAAATAGACAACAACAACAACAACAACAAGCACAAATATTACTTATACGTATTGTATAATAATAACATTTACAATAACAAACAACATTACAAATAAATGTCTGGGCTCGGCGCCAGATAATGTGATCATGTGTGTGTGTTTGTTTGTGCCGGCGACGATGGCATACAAAAGACAAAAACAATATTTTCAACTAGCGGAGTAAAATTATAGAATTTTCGAAATTTTGACTAAGACGAATTTCAGATTCACTTTGATCATTTCTTTGACCTTTTCCAGGGTCTCTAAATTTTTTTATTCGAAATTATTCAAAATTTTCTAAATAAATAAATTAGTCATAATTAAAAATTTCGATTTGATTTCGACTTTCCTTAAAAACCCAAAATGCCTACAATTGACAAAGTTTTATGTTTTGCGCTAATTGGGAGTCTACAGTTCATCGACATTCCTTTCGAACATAGAAAAAAAAAAAAACAAATAAGCCAATTTTATTTTTCCTGAAAAAAAAAATTAATTCAAATTAAACATTTAAGCTTAATGAATTTTTATACAAAAAAAAAAAAAAAAAAAAAATGAAATTTTTTTTTTCAAAAATATTTTATTTAACGATTGTTGGAAAAAAGGCAGCTTATTTAAATTTTCGAAAAAAAAGAAAAAATCATTATTTTTTTTTTATATAGCTAAGCACACACACACACACACATGGTCACTCAAACAGCTTAGCCACCTACAATTTTAGGCTAAAAATAAGCTACCAAAAAAATTGACTCGGCCAACAAAATGATTTTCTATTTTTTTTTTTTCTTTTTTTCTTGTTGTTTTTGCTCAATCTTAAAACAACTAACTGTATAATACGTATATAAATATATAAATATATTTGAATTATATTAGCATATACTCAAGTATACAGACAAAGACACTCTAAGAATCGCAACAAAAAAGGACAGTCTAAAAAAATAAAATAAAATAAAAGACAGACAGAGCTACACAAAGGCCACTCGATGAACAAGATGTAGGTGAACGATGGCTGATGAAAAGAGCAACAAATTCTGATCAATTTTTGGTGGGCATTGTTCTCTTCTTGTTCTCGGGTAAAGTCTAAGCGCATTGACAAGCGGACATTAATTTCATTTAGGTTTTGTTTTCGCTGACTTTTTCACCGCTCAAACGTCCGCCCACTGTCACCTCTTCTTCTTCTTCTTCATCTTTTTTTTTCCTCAGACAGACACTACTTTTAATTGCTTTTGCATACAGCAATACATCAAGTTTCTGGCAGCAACACACACACAGACAGACAGACAGACATATACAGATGCAATTATTTTTTACATAATATTTGTGAGAATGTCCCATAGTCTTGTCTGTGTGTGTGTAGCAGAGTGTTTGCAACTATTTTTAGTTGAATGTGTGCAAAACAGTTTCCTTAATGCATTTTCGCTAGCCATGGGAATATTCAGACGCCTAACAATTTCTCATGCTAAATAGATAAATATATGTGCATATATATATTTTAACAAAAAATTTTCTATATTCAAAAGAGTCAGCTGCAGTAATTTGGCCATAAATTTGAAAAACGAAAAAAACGAAAAAGAATTTATATTTTTGTTTTGTTCACTGGCCTTGCTACCTTGATGACACCCACTCAGGCAGAAGAAACGGCTTCATTGAATTTAATTTGTATATATATATATTTTTTTTTATATATATGGAGAAATATATTTGAAAAAAGTATATGCAAAAATATAGATAGAATCAAATGAAAATTGAATTATTCCATGCTCGAGGACATTTTCAATAGATAATTGAATTAACTGAGTCCGAGAAGGTTGGAAATTAATTGAGTATATTTGAAAAAAAAGAAAAAAATATAGTTGACAAGTTCAAAGGCAATTGTTGAAAGTATCTTGAGTTTATTACGTATACGCTCCATTGGCCACATCAAAACTTTGAGTAACTAGATAATTGTGCGAGAGCGAAAGAGAGCAAGCTTTTTTCTTTAAAAATAAAACAACTTTATAGCATGTTTTGTACCACACTTTTTATGCTCCTCTCTCGATCTCTCTCTCTCTTAGATATATATTTTGCCAGTCTCTATATTCATGATATTACTTAAGAACTCGAAGCTTTGCAACAGGTTGCCAGACCGAAAAGCTTTTCTGAGCATGTAAATAAACAATAAAGGATATTCCTTTTGCATGTGTGTGTGTATTCAATTAATCAACATTTTTCAGCCAAAGAAAACCAAAGATATTTTTTTTTGTTTATCGCAAAACAAAATCCCCCTTTGGAATATTCCCAAGCCAGCGAATGAACTTCTGATCCCACCTACAGTCCATCTTTTTGCCAACTTCTAGAAAAAAAAAATACAACCCTGTAAATACAAACTAAAAATTTACCGTTTGTTGTGGTCCTACTACCCAAGCCATGTCTCTCTGTTGTCTTAACAATTGATTCGAGCGTTTCAATTGATTCCACTAATTCCAATCAACATTGAATCTATCAGATAAAGTGCAATGCCGTAAATGTGCCAAGGCCCTGCAGGAATTGGAGAATATCGACGATGAAGCCGATCAGCTTGGCATTGGCTTTGTGAAAATACACGATGAGGCGCTCGCGGACGAATATAATTTGGGCAATCTGCCGGCCCTGGTCTACTATCGCCACCAGACACCGATCATCTACGAAGGTATACAAAATAGAGCACCCCGTCTCCAAACACCTCTCACATTTTCATTATACCCAAAAACCCACACACACATACACATCTGAAATTGTTCGTCCTTGTCGTTAATGATTCACTCTGTCTGTGCTGCAGGTGAACTTCAACGTGAGGAGGATGTCTTGGAATGGTTGGTGCAAAATAAATCCACTGGCGATGAGGACGATGTCATTGAGGATGTTACATCCAAAACCTTATCAACGCTCATTAGCAATATTGATAATTTGGTTGTACTATTCTGTATGTACAAAAAAGGACTTGAAATTTTGATACGGCAAATGTAAATGAAAAATACATCTTGATAATCTGCAGATGATCATGGCAATGATGATTCAATGACTGTCTTGGAAGAGCTAGAACAAATCGACGATGACTGCGATAAGCATGGTATACAATTTGTGAAAATTGATGACGCAAAGGCAGCAGCCGATTACGGAATCGATTCGGTGGGAATTACAGAGAATCAATTGTAACAATGTATAATGCATACCTGAATTTATAGATTCCGGCAATTGTGTATTTTGAAAAAGAAATTCCAAATGTTTACGATGGCGATCTCATGGATGAAGAGCAAATTTTGCGTTGGTTGTTGGGTCAATTGGAACGCGATGAAATTGAAGATGTTACGGATGAAATGCTTGATACCATGGTTAAAGAAGGACGCGTCTTGGCCGTGTTGTTTTGTAAATATCTGAAAGCAAAGCTACTACCTCTCTCTCTCCAAGTTGTGAAAGAATTAATTGTGTGAATTTGCAGATGACAACAATGACAAGAAATCACAAAAAGTACTCGAAGAACTTGAAAACATTGACGATGAATGCGATGCCCTGGGCATTACATTTGTGAAAATCGACAATCCCGAAGAAGCCGTTGAATATGGCATTAATAAAGTTCCTAAGCTGATATACTTTGAAAAAGGCATTCCAACTATTTATGAAGGCAATCTGGAGGATGAACAGAAACTATTGAAATGGCTTGAGGAACAAACTAGTTCCGATCAAATCGAAGACATTACCGATGAAATGTTGGATTTAATTATAGAAAAAATGCCGCATGTAGCTGTGTTGTTCTGTAAGTGATTTCGGGGCCGCATCCTATCAAAGAGATTCATAAAAATGCTTCTATCATGTAGATAATGTATAAAGTTATTGTATGCTTTGTGAAAGTGAAATGTCTGCTTAAATATTTGTGTGTGCGGATGTATAGTATTATGGGTGTCTGTCTTTAATAATAATCTAATCTAAGAATTCCGGAAACGCTTGTAGAATAATCTTCCTAAAGCTTCAACTAATCTAGCAAATCTTTCTATAAAAATACAAAAAGAAACCCAAGTAGTTGAGCACCAAATTAGTCTGGACTAGATTCCCTAGGTTATAATTTCCACTATAGTTTATAGCTTTAAGTTTGCTTAATTATATCGATCTGATTATATTAATAAATTTTGTTTGAATACAACAACAGATGATAAAGATCAAAAGAAATCACAGAAAGTCCTGGATGAATTGGAAAATATTGACGATGAATGCGATCAGAACGATATTGCTTTTGTCAAGATCGATGATGATAAGGAAGCCAAGGAATGGGGTATCGATGAAATACCATCCATTGTACTCTTTGAACGTGGCATTCCACATATTTACGAAGGAGATTTGATGAAAGAGGACGAACTGCTTGGCTGGTTGGTTCATCAAAAACGTTATTCCGAAATTCCCGAAGTCACCGATGAAATGAAAGATAAACTGGTTGAGAACACTGAGCATTTAGCGGTTATATTCTGTAAGTATTTCCCACCCATTCGTCAGCTTAAATGATTCATTGCGTCGGTGTCTCTTAGATGACAAGGATGACAAACAGGATATGCGCATTCTGAATGAATTGGAGAATATCGACGATGAGCTGGAGAAAGAGGGCATTGTAATTGTGCGCATTGATAACGCCGCAGAGGCCAAGGAATATGGTCTTGATCATTTGCCTGCTCTTATTTACTTTGAAAACAAAATACCAGCCTTATATGAAGGTGATCTCATGAACGAGGACGAGGTCTTGGAATGGCTCCTGGTACAAAAGAAGACCGCCACTATTGAAGAGGTTACCGATGAAATCCTAGTTAACCTGATCAACGAACACGAATATGTTGTGGTCTTCTTCACGGGACCCTGTGAGCCTGGCGAGAAATGCGATCATACCTTGAATGCTTTGGAAAGTATCGACGATGAGTTGGATGAGACTGGCATTATTTTTGTTACCACTGAGGATACCGGCATCGCAAAGAAATACAATGTCAAAACTTATCCACGTTTGGTGTTCTTCAGAAATCGTGATCCATTGCACTTCACCGGCGATTTGGATGACGAAGATGAAGTCTTGGCCTGGATTACCGATGATGAAACTCTAGAAATTCCCGGTAAAATCGAAGAGGTCAATGTGAAAATGTTGGATAAGATTTTGGCTGAAAACGACCATGTTGTTGTGTTCTTCTGTAAGTACAGAAAGCATCGAGTATGTTTCAAAATTCTTAGGTTTACCATTTTTGATTGTAGATGCCGAGGGTGATAAGAAGGCCCAAAAGATATTGAATGAATTGGAGAACATTGATGACGAATGCGAAGAAAAAGACATCGATTTTGTAAAGACTTCTGACGACGATATTGATAAAGAATACGATCTGCCCGGTTTGCCGGCGCTTGCATTTTATAGACATAAGTTTAGAACAATTTACACAGGTTTGTCTCTCCTCCTCTTAGTCTAAAGATTCTCTGAGACATTCTCCCGTTTTAATTGAAGGTGATCTGATGAAGGAAGAAGCTATTCTGGAATGGGTTATTGACTTGCATGAATCAACTGCTGATGTTATTGAATCGGTGGATCGTAAGACCCTTCAAGTCCTTATCAACGATGTGGAACATTTGGCCGTATTTTTCTGTAAGTCAACCTAAACGGAGAACTTTTCAGTGTTCCTTAATACTTAATAAAAATATTAAAGATGATGATGAATGCGAGTCTTGTCCTGGTATCTTGGAAGAATTGGAAAATATTGATGATGATACCGATAAGCATGGCATTCAGTTCGTTAAGTCGAACGATGTGAAATTGGCCCATGAAATTGGCATTTTTGCATTCCCAGCTTTGGTCTATTACGAGACAGGCGTTCCGATCATGTATGATGGTGAGTTCAACATTTTAAAATCCTCAAAAAATATCTCAAGTAAATTTCAAATATTTTTTTTTTTAGGTAATCTCAAAAATGAAAATCGTGTGCTGCAGTGGTTAATCAATCAAAAGAGTAAGCGTTCTTGTTTAAAATGTGTTCTCTGCTTTCTTACTCACGCCCATAAGCCAAACATACAATACAAAATCAGTTGATCTATATGCAATATAATCTCGCATATAGACATGGCATAACTAAAAACAAAATATCAAAAAAAAAAAAAACAAAAAAAAAAAGAGATTGAATTCATATATCAATTCAGACCAGTCGGACCCCGTTATCATATACAATGTACTATTTCCGTATAATCGCTCAATGTCAAGTGTCAATTCGTAATAAAGTGTTTCGATATTAGGCAACGATGACGACGAAAGTGATGAGAAAATTGTTAAATTGAGCTATCCGAAAGAAAGCAATGCGGAGAAAAGAGACAGGCTAAAACGCTTACAACAAACGATCCGAAATAAAAGACTGCGAAAAGCTTCAGATGATGACGATAACGGCGACGATAATGACGACGACAATGACGATAATAATGACAATGACGATGATGATGATAATAATGACGATGACAATGACGATGATGATGATAATAACGACGACGACGATGGCAATGACGATGACAATGACGATGAAGACAATGACGAGGACGATGAGAACGAAGATGAAAATGACGATGACGATGACGACAATAACGATGATGACGAAGACGACCATAACGATGATGACGATGACAATAATAACGATGAAGATGACGACGATGACAATAATGGTGATGACGATGACAACAATAACAATGATGACGATGACGGTAATAACAATGATGACGATGACGATAATAACGATGATGACGAAAATGACGATGATGAAAACAACGATGATGATGAAGACGACGATAACAACGAAGACGACGACGAAGAGGACGATGAGAATAATGGAGACGATGATGACGATGACGAAAATAATGACGACGAGGACGATGACGAAAATAATGATGGTGAGGACGACGACGAAAATAATGATGATGATGACGATGAAGATGATGATGATGATGATGAAAATAATGATGACGATGAAGACGACGATGAAAATAATGATGACGAAGATGAAGATGATGACGGAAATAACGGAGACAATGACGACGAAGACAATGATGATGAAGATGATGAAAATAACGGAGACGATGACGAAGATGATGAAAATGGTGACGATAATGAAGATGACGATGACGAAGTTGATGAAAATAATGATGATGACGATGACGAAGACGATAATAATAACGACGATGAAGATGAAGACAATAATGATGATGACGATGACATTAATAACGGTGGTGATGATGATGATGATGATGACGATGACAATGACGATGACAATGACGATGACAATGACGATGACAATGACGATGACAATGACGATGACAATGACGATGACGATGACAATGACGATGACAATGACGATGACAATGACAATGACAATGACGATGACAATGACGATGACGAAGATGACGAAGAAGATATTAAAAGGATAAATAAGAAATATAAGCTAACACTCAAAGGCAGAAAGATACATCGACTTTCCGAAATATGCTCTGGTCGTCTTAAAGAAGAAATAGGTAAATCGTGAATGTGAGTTGCCGTTGCCAAGACTAACTTATAGTTGATTTCAAATCCTCAATTCTCTACACATTCCACAAAATAGCAACACTTTGCTTACCCCCTTCCAGTTTCCAATTCAAAACTACAGAAATTTCAATTGTCTCTATCAACAGAGTTGGTAAAAAGAAGGAAACCCAAAAACACATTTACCCAAGGTAAAACCTTATGAACAACTTCGCCTCTAGCTTCTGTGCTAAAGCAAATCAAATCACTCTCTCACAATTGGCAACCCACACAACTGTACATTTCTCAGAGCCTGGTCAATGTCTGTCCCTGTGCCAAAGTCCCCGCTTTTTTGTTGTATGACTTTTTTCTAACCATTCAAAAAAAAAAAAAAAAAAGGAAGCAATTTTTTTTTGGTAAACAGAAAAAAAAAATTAAAAAATTCATAGCTGACACAATGTTTGAAATTTAATTTAAACAAGGATTTTATTTATTTATACATAAATTTTTGTTCTGAACGCAACGAACAAGCAAAAAAAAAATATACAAAAAAAAAATGTTTAATCAAAAAGAATTTGTTAATAACGATTTTTTATTTGACTTAATATAATTTTGTTTTTAATACTTAAGTGATTGTTAATTAATATATTATATATGATTAATATTCAATTTTTTTGCTCGACCATTCTATAAGTATTTTTAAACAAAAACAACCAATAAAAAAAAAATAAAAAATAAAAATTTAAATATGTGGAAACCAGGCTAAATGCGTCAAATGTGAAACAAACTAAAGTTGAAATCGAAAAAAAAAAAAACAAAAAATCTTAAAAATGTATTTCAATTGATACATTGAAATTCTTGATGAATAGAATTAGAATAAAATTCTGTACAGTCAGCATCAAAAGCATTTTGTCAGTTATTAGTTTAAAATGAAATTATTTTCCTTTTACTTTTTTTTTTTTTATTAAATTTTAATATTTAGACAAATTACCAAAAAACTCAAAGAATTGTTGTTTGCATTCATGAAGCACGCTTTTATATATTCTAGTATTGTTTTTTTGGTCAAACTCTCAAAAGAAAATATAAAAAAAAAAATAAAATAAAAGTATCATACTAACTTAACTCTCTGTGGCAAAAACAAAAAAAAAAGAAATTTTTAAAAGGTGTTTGAAAAAATAAAAGTAAAATTTTGTACAACTTTTATTTTGTATTTCTCGCCTACTCTTGATGCACTTTTGTTTTACTTTTATTTCTATTTTGAATAATCGTAATTAAATGATTTCTTGTTAGTAAATTTTAAACCCCAAAAAAATTAAATTTAAATAAAAAAAAAAAAAAAAAACAAAAAAAAATTAGAACTAAACAATCTGACAAAATGTTTTTGTTTGTTTGCTCACACAGATGACGAATGTTTCTATGTTGGATTGGGTCATGACGGCCATTCAGCAAAGCGCGGCAATAATTTTGTGCCCAACGATTACAAACCATTCCAATGCTGTCCAACCAAATTGGAAAAGTCAACGAAAGTTCCTAAAATGACGGCTCAGCGTATTGGCCATAGCGACACCGAATCGGGCAAGCGTCCAGGTGGCAACTTCCAATTTGCCTCGGCCAGCACCAAGCCAGCCCCAGCCCCGGCCACCAAGCCGGCAGTGAACAAGAAGCCGGCCAAGCGTCCACAGCAGAACAAGCCCGACGATGATGATGATGACGACGACGATGATGATGATGATGATGTGCCCTTGGTGAAGGTATCCTATGCCAATAAGCGCAGCGGCGGCAACAAGCAGGCCCAAAAGAAGCCAGCCAGCAAATTGGCCAACGATGATGACGATGAGTCGCTGGAAGTCGAGAAGCCCAGAAAATCGAAGAAATCTGGCAACAAGCTGAATGTCAAGACCGGTAGGTTGACTCTCATTTTGGGCCAAAGCCAATAATTTACCTTTAAAGAAAGTTGAAGAAGAAGAAAAAGTCATTGTAAACATGCTCGCCAAGACACAAATCATTTCGATCACTTAGATACTCTCTCTTCCCTTTCAATTGAATTGTTGAATTTTATTTGCGTTGCTGTGATTGTTGTATTCCATAGACACTCATACACAGACACATAGGACATCAAACAAATTATTTTGTAATTTTATTTGTTTATTTTTTTTCTTTCTCTTCCTTTTTTTTTGTGTCTTGCAGGCATAAATTTTATACAAAATCGACTAAAAAATTTATATGACCTCGTTTTTCAGGATATCTCTCTGTGGGAGTAAAGCAACATTTTTAAATTGATTATTAAAAACCAAAAACAAAACAAAATTTAAATAAGCCAATTCATTGACAAAAAACAAAACAAAAATTACGTATACGTAAAAAACCAACCCAAGTCAGCGAATGTCAAACTCCATAGAACAACTTCAGAAAAAAAAATAATTAAATATCCATTAAGATAATTTTAAGAGCAGCATGTGAAAAGCTTCGAAAACATTTTCAATTCACTGCCCTTCCGAGTTTGAGGCAAGTCCAAAATCGAACCCAGCCAAAATCATTGTTCCACACGTAAGGCAGCCGGTTCAGGATTCGTATAATATCAGAAAGCAACTCAATACTATTTTTTCTTTGCAAAACAAAATGCACTCAACTATTTTCTATTTTAAAAATATTCAAAAATTTTGCTGCATTTTTCAAAACGAATTCACTTTGCAACAAAAACTAAATTTACTAAATCACTAAACAATTCAAACTTTGTTCAAATTTTAAGCAATTAAATGCAAAAAACTTCTAACTTTTCGAATTAATATTATTAACCAAAAAAAAAATAAATAAATACACACACACACACTCACACACACACCAACGTAAATAACTCAATATGAAATTTTTTGATACTACTTACTTTTTGGTCAATTATACAATTTATATATATATATATTTTATATAGTCTATTGTGAAAAATAATAATAATAATGCAAAAATCGAAAAAAGATTTCAAATGAAACTTGTAATAAAATAAATTTTTTGAAACAATTTTTGTATGTAAACTAAAAATGAAGGTGGCCTCAATTGGCCACCAGCAAAGCTGTTAACTATTTTTTTTTTTGTTTTTTTGTAACTAAAAAATAAGAAATTTTAGCAAGCAGAAACTCGTTCAAACTCGCCAAAGTAAATTCAATTTTTGTTGCTTCACACAATTCGTACACACACACACACACACACAGATACACACTAAAAAAAAAAATGGCCTTGCCAAGCTGGGCCATTTTTTGGTTTTTGTAAATTTTATTTTTTATTTGAAGAACAATTGTGTTCTTATTATTGTTTTGTTATCGATATTTCCAAAATATCGAATTTTGTAAAATTTTTATAGCTAATTTATTTAAGCCTTAACTGAGAGTAGCACACTTAAAAATAAATTTATATTTTTTGTTGAACAGCAGCTGTAAAAAAAAATTAAATAAATTAAAAATATATTTTTTTTTTGTGAAAATTTTGTACTTTTCTAAAAATTGTTAAAAGTCTCTTGAAAATTGTAATTAAAAAAAAAAAAACTACGCTGAAAACTCTGAGATAAATTTTGTAAGACCTCGTTAAGCACAATTGTAAAAAAGAAAAATCAAAGCTAAAAGAGGTTTCTATTTTTTAAGCGTTCAAAAAAAAACAAAAAAAAATGAAATACAAAATGAAAATCAAAAATAAAAAAATACACAAATTCTGGTTGTTTTTGTCTAAAAATATATTTATAAATATTTTAAAATTAAGATGAAAAAAAAAAAATTAGGCTGTTTCAAAGAATAAACAAAATCCTTTGTTGCTTCCAGTCAAAAAAATAATTTTCAATTTTTGAAAAGGTAAAAAAAAAAACTCTTGATTGATTGACAAACTGCAGCTTTCAGGTATGTCCAAAATGAAAAAAAAAATATCTTACAACATTTTTTTATTTGTCTTTTTTTTTTAATTAATAAAATCTTTGAATATTTTATTTTGATTTAGGCAATATTGCCAAGAGTTCGGATGTCTTCGATTGGATACTTGAGCAAAAGGCCGACCAAAGTATTCAGCTAATTGATCGGGAAACTCTTATCGATTATATAGGCTCCAAAGACTTTTTAGCGGTTGTATTTTGTAAGTATGAGTGAAAACCTGAACACACACACACACATATACACACATTTGTATCAGTTTTAAGGCACAATTAAGTTTTGATTTAGGAAAATGTGAAATATTTTTTGAACGCGCCCACTAAAAACTGTAACTGCTCTAAAAAGCAAAACAAAGAGAAATTCTATATATATTTTTTCGAGTTATGAATATGTAAATTTGTTTGGGTTGTTATTTTTTTTTTTGTCTAAAATTTAAGATTCTTATTTTTGATTGATTGGTTGCAGATAAGGACGATGATCCGGACTCGCCACGTGTCTTGCGTCACATCGAGCTGATCGACGATGAAGCTGCCGAATATGGCATTTATATAGTTAAAATGCATGATAAATTAATGGCCAAGAAATATGGTTTTAGAAATCCACCAGGCATTACCTATTTCCGCAAAGGCAAATATATCAACTACGATGGTGATATCGATGATGAGGAGGAAGTACTCGATTGGCTGACCAGCCCGGCCAATATGGAAATGACTGATCACATTGAGCAGGTCAATCGTAAAATGTTTGAAAAAATACGCAAAAATTCCGATTATGTGGCTGTGATCTTTTGTGAGTTCTTCGAACTAAATTGACTTACTCCCCCTTTCATCATCGTTGATCCTTTTAGATAGCGAAGAGTGTAAGCAATGTCCCAGGGTTCTGGCTGAGGTAGAGCATATTGACGATGAAGCGGACAAGGCTGGCATAGATTTTGTGAAAATCGACGATAAGCAAATGGCCAAGGAATATGGTGTGTTCGCCCTGCCGGCCATTGTCTTTTTCAAGCCCACCTCGAAGGAGCCAGTTATTTACGCCGGTAGGTGGAAGGCAAACTAAATTGGTCACCAAGCATTAATCATATGGTTATTTATTTCCAGGTGATCTTTATGAAGAAGAACAGATCCTCACTTGGTTGCTTACGCAAAAGGATCCAAGTGGAGATGTCATTGAAGATCTCGAAGGCGACAGACTGATTCATCTAATTGAAGAGTCTGGCTCCATAGCCGTTTATTTTTGTAAGTTTCAAGCCATTTCAAAAAAAAAAAAAAAAAACTAAAACCAAATTAGGCTCAGCTATTAAAAAATTAAAGTATTAAGGTAAAAACAAACAAATGCTGCAATCGTTTTGGTGACATAAACTTAAATCTGGTAGAAATTTAATGTTTGTGCAAAAGAAAAAAAATCATAGCATACTTTTCAGTGTTTCTCAAAAATTGTGACTAAAAATACTCGATTTCTGTTTATGCTCACACTTTTGCGCAAAAAGTTTGCAGCAAGTCAAATCTAATTTTAATTGTATTTAACTTTGAAGTGGAGGAAGAAGAAGAGTTTAAGTATTTTAATTAATTATTTATTTTAAGCAATTTTTCTAGAGCTAAATTGTATCTAACAAGCAAAACAAGCAAAACAAGAAAAACTTTAAAATGTCTATATATATATTTCTGTCTCTTAAAAACAATGGCTAAAAAATATTTTTGATATAAACTACAACTACAAAAACAACAACAACACAAAACAACCAAATATCTCAAACAAAAAAAAAATGTAGGGAACAAAACCAAATGCGATATTTGCAATTCAAAAGCGGCACGTAAGGCACGTATGAAAAAGGAACGTGAACAGCAACAACAGGAGGGTGGGGCTGCCAGTGCTGCCGCTGCCTTTGGTAGCGATACCGAAGCCACCGAAGGTGCAACCGATGGGGCAACAACAGCTTCAGCCACGGACACAACGCCAACGGCCAGCAAACATGATGATGGTAGCGCAAAATATAAAACAAAAAACCATGTAGACCTAAAATGAACGTGCAAATGGAATGTGTCCAAGAATGTTTAACCACCACCACTACATAAGAATCCTTCTCACTATCACCACCACCACCACCACTACCAACACTTACCACCCACAACTTCTATGAGAATGTCTACCCAAGTGAAAACAATCTATCAGATATTTAATATTTCTGTCTATATCTGTCTATATTTGTCACTCTCTATAAACCCGAAAGTCTTTGTTGTCTCTGCAAATCCCAGCCATATTTCTAGTTATCTTTTTAGTTGTGCTGTTCAATACTTTCTGCTTACCACTCTGTCACTCTCTATCTGTATCTATTTCCGCCCCCCTCACTTTTGTGCATAGTGTATCTCTGTAGTGCTTTGCCCGTAGTCGTATCTTATGTCAGTCCCTTGTGCAATGTTTTGAATAATTTGCATGATTATTTGTTGCTACCTTCCAATCAACGATTTACTGTAGATGCCGATGGCTGTGAACAGTGCACCAAGGTCCTGGAGGAGTTGGAAAACATCGATGATGATTGTGATAAGCATGGCATAACATTTGTCAAGACCCGAGACTTTTCAGTGGCCGATGGCTATGGTGTGCATGAGTATCCAGCTTTGGTCTATTTTGAGGGCGGCATTCCCAATGTCTTCGAAGGTAAGAAACAAATAACTTTAATCAAAACTTCACTCATAAATATTTGAATCCATCAGGTGAGCTCAGCGAAGAGGAAGAAGTGCTGCAATGGCTGATCACACAGAAGACTGAGGATCGCATTGAACTGATTACCCGACAAATGCTTGAGACTATGGTGGAGGAGACCCAATACCTGGCCGTCTATTTCTGTAAGTTTCCAAGCTTTAAAAAATTCCAAACTTTGAGCTTCAGATCGTCTTATATACATATACATATAAATATATATAAATTATATCCCCCCTGTTTTCTGCACTCCACTGCACTCAACATGCAACACACAAAACATCAAACAATTGCACCAACCCAAAACAAAAAAAAAAAACAAAAATAAATATATAAATAAAACCCAAATCACTCAGTACCGCCTGAACGTAAGGGGCATAAGCAACCCGCTTTCTGTCGAAGTTTCTGTTCACCCAATGCCTTATCAGACAACAACCTGACCAACACAACCACATCCAGTCAATTCGTAAAAAACTACATTTCACGTAAAAGAAAACGTATCCAAAATCAAGGTATTCCGTGTAAATCGCACCACCTCAAAAATACCAATAGAAAACTTCAAATAAGTCGCATGTTCTCAGCCCTAACAAATATCGCCGTCAGCTCTCAACTATTTTATAGATAATATTGTAAATATATTCAAAAGATACACAAATTTCTGTCCATTGTATACTAAACAAGGCTTTTTGTTTTCCGTTTACTACTATTGTATTACGACCAAACTAAATTCCCAGATTAAAAAAAAAAATGAGCTGAATTCTTTTCAAAAGATCTATTTGAGGCTGCGAAATTTTTGTAGAATTTAGTTTGGCGCGGAAATACCTTAATTTGTAACGTTTTCTTTATTGACCCAGCTAATCTGACTAATTTCGAAAGCCTGTCGATTTGAGTTTGTATTGAAAACTGAAAAATTAAACTGAGACCTTTTTTTTGGCTAGACAAAATCAACTGTAATATCTGCGATCAGATATTGGAAGGCCTGGAACTGATTGATGATGAATGCGATGTTTTTGGCATACATATGGTAAAGATCCAAGATCCTCAGCTGGCCAAGCGTTATTCAATTAAGACCTTCCCAGCCCTGGTTTATTTCCGGTAAAGTTCTTGAATTTTTAAAAAAGATTTTCATATTGAACGGGTCAATATTTTAGAAATGGCAATCCCTTGCTCTTTGAGGGAGATTTGCAGAATGAGCAATCGGTCTTGGAATGGTTAATCGATGATGACAATCGTGAGTTGGCCGATGAAATTGAGGAAGTTAACGAACGCATGCTGGAGCGCTTGATGGCTGAGTCCACTCTCTTGGTTGTATTCTTTTGTAAGTAGAAAATTGAAATTTCTTAAATAAAAATTAATATTATTTATTTTTAAGACGATGATGACTGCGCGGAGTGTGAAGAAATTCTAGAAGAGTTAGAGGAAATCGACGGCGAAGCTGACATGTTTGGCATTGATTTTGTGAAAATTGCCAGCATCGAGGCAGCCAAGAAATACGAAATTGTTAATATACCATCCCTGGTATATTATAGGTGAGTTCAAATGGATTAAAAAGATAATCTTTTAAATTTTTTTATCAATTTTTGAAATTAGAAAACAAGTTCCCGTTTTATATGATGGCGACTTACATCAGCATGATAAGATCATTACCTGGCTGACATCACAAGATGTCTTCGAAATTAAAAACGAAATTGAAGAGGTCAATCGAAAAATGCTTGACAAGCTACTCGAAGAAAACGAATTTATTTCCGTGTTCTTTTGTAAGCAATTTTGGATATTTTTTTTCCCAAAACATTTCCCCTAACTTTATTCACTTTTCCTTAGATGAACACAATCAACAGGATAGCACGGCCGCTCTGGAGAAACTGGAAAATATTGATAGCGAAACGGATAACTTGGATATAACATTTGTTAAAATGGCCGACTCGCGATATGCCAAAAAATGGGGAGTGACCAAATTACCAGCCATGGTCTATTTCCGACGTCGTTTCCCAAGCATATACAGAGGTGACCTTGAAATGTTTTTTATTTTTTGAGAAAATGCTTAAGCTTTCCGTTTTTTAATTTAGGTGATTTGCTGTCGGAGGATGAGGTTCTGGAATGGCTGCGCAAGAATCGGTTCCGCCAGCCAGAATTGAATATTTTCATGTATGCCCTGATAGCCCTGGCGGTGGCATTTGTCGTCTACACTGCCTTTTTATTGCAATGCTTTAAGCCAGCGCCTCCACCACCTGTGCAGCATCCCAAGCAGTCGTGATCAGCCCAATGGAATTGGGCTCTTTGGTTTATTTAGAGAAAAATATTTGAAGTAAATGCAATGTTGGCTCAAACAATTTCAACGCCAACAGAAAACGAGAGAGATGGAGGAGGAGAAGGAGAAGAAGAGGAAGCTACAGTCTGCGTGTAAAAAGAGAGAAAAGAGAGCAAACCACGAATCTTAACTAAGACAAAAAAAAAAAAAAACAGAAAATCTTAAAAAGGACATCATCATACTCAAATCGAACTATCATCATCCAAATCGTCTAAATTAGACGCTGACAAAAAAAAAAACTTACTTTGCCAAGCCAAAAAAAAAAAAAAAAATAAAGCAAAAAGGCAAATCAAAAGAAATTCATAAAAAATTATTTCAAACAATCTCAAAATAAAATAAAAAAGAAATATATATAATCTTTTTTTGGCTTAACAATAAAAACATTTTGACTTCGCAAATCTCATTGAGATAGAAAAATAAAGAACATAAAAAAACTTTAAATATTTAAATATTCATTAAAAATAAATAAATAAATAAACACTCAAGTCATAGTAATTACTTTTTAAATTTAATTTAAATGCCATAATTTAATTGTGTAATAAATTTTTATCGTAAACTATTATGGATTCAAAATAATAAAAATACAAATTCTTGGATGATAATATTTGATAAAAGAATTGGTGAATATTTATTTAATAAATTGCTTAAAGAACAAGTTGGCAGCACCGATTCTCATCTGAAGCGCGTGCTCTAAATTCACAAAAATCTATTTCCACTTCTCTAAGTTGTATTATGCCAATCAATTACCTAATTTATTAAATATATATATCGATCGATTAGCTTCACTTAGGTCGGTAATATAAATCTATTTTGATTTTTTTTCTAATCACAGCCAACGGAACTTCTCACTTTTCTTTTAAGTGTTTGAAATTATTTTTTTTCATGTTATCATGTTTTTTTTTTGAGTGAGTCTAAAGCCGATTTAATTGGCAAATCCCCCACGACGTCTGCCTGGTTATCGTAGCACACTGTTTTTCTATTTGATAAGGGGGCTCGTTATACCTGAAATTTCAATTGTCACTGTTGACTAATATTTACTTAGTAACGAAATGAAAAAAGAATTTGAATAAATTGTAAATTTCATTGGAAAACATCATGCTGAACTCGCTTAAATAAGAAATCAGGAGAATCCCAGGTCTTTAGAACTTTTGAACATGATCCAAATATTTCGGTATTCCTTGCATCAATGTATTTACTTATCTTATTTTTGAAAATTGTTAATTTTTATTATGACTTCTCTATATTGGACTCGTATACGGAGTACATAATTTTGCCTAGAAAATTAAATATTTATACAAAAGACCTGAAAATACAATTTTAAGGTAAAGAATTAGAAAATCTCTGTGGTTGGAGGCTGTAAAGGCTCAACTGCTTTAATAATCCAATAGATGGCGTGCTAGCGTTTATTTTAGTCTTATGTGTACCAGGCAAGGGCTGTCAACTTGTTCTCAATAGATGGCGTGCTAGCGTTTATTTTCCTCTTATGTGTACCAGGCAAGGGCTGTCAACTTGTTCGCAAGTCTCATCTTTTAGAATTAAAATTCGAAACAAAACAAATAATAAGTCCGCCATGTGCAACTTCCGCCATAGTTGTTCGTGTTTATTTTTAAACATTCAGTCATTTTGTATATTAAGGGAGATATGAAGTGAACTGATTTTGCGAATATCATATGACGCCTGTCTGTTCTGGTTATCAGGCCGTATTTTTACACGTTGATAAGGGGGTTCTTTTTTGCACTTGAAATTTCAGTTATCACGCTGTTGACTTAGTCGAAAAAACAATGTTAATAAAAAGTAAATTTCAGTTCTCCCTTGCACGAGGTGAACTTAATCAATTATGTTCAATGAAAGAAAAAATTATGCCCTCTGCTTAATTTAAAAATTCACCTAAGCTAAACTACAAAGTGTGGAAAATCCCAGGAACTTAAGAGCTTTAATGCATTAATCGAATATTGGAATATTGCTTGATATGGTGTATTTTTTTTTTATCGAAATTTGATATAAATCGTGGGTGGGCCTCTTTTTAGGTTTTTAGTTTCGATTCTCTGCCAAAATGAACAACAACCTCACATCGATCCTGGACTGGTATGCGGTGGACACAATCTCGCCCACCAACCATCAATTGCTAGTGGCCAAAATTGTGTGCATTGTGGTCCTTTTGCTGGTCACCCTGATCTTCTGCTTTATACCGTATTTGCTGGATCGTTTTTATAAATGGACGAGTCGATCTCAGACAGACGCCCGAAAATTTGAGGTCGTCGTGTGCCTTCTGAATTTCGGAGGTGGCGTACTAATAGCCACAACCTTTATACATATGCTGCCTATGGTGATCAGTGTGGTGAATGCCTTGCAAAAATGCGAAATGCTAGCCCACACACCCTTTGCCCTGCCTCAGATGCTGATGTGCTCGGGTTTCTATTTGATGTACTTGATAGAGGAGACGATGCATTTCTTTGTACGTCGCCGGCAAATGCAGAAGCAGTTGCAACGGCAAGCTGAAAAACAAATGAAAGTCTCGATCGAAGTTGTGGAAACCGAGCAAAATGGTTGCGACCGAGAAGTGGAGGTGGTCAAAGTCCAGGAGCAGAGCCCACACGAATGTGAGCCCTTGCCCTTCGAAGAGCCGAACTGGATGCGTGGCCTGGGCATAATTGTGGCCTTGTCCTTGCATGAGCTCTTTGGCGGCATGGCTATTGGTCTGGAAATGACTGTGGATACGGTTTGGTTTATGTGCGGCGCTATAGCCGCCCACAAATTGGTGCTAGCCTTTTGTATAGGCATGGAAATTATGATGGCTCGGACGAAATTGCTCATTGCTGTGATCTACTTGGTGGTCTTCTCCATAGTAACGCCTATAGGCATAGGCATAGGGATAGCCGTGAGTGAGACATCCAGTGCCAGCCAGCCCAGTATACCCTCTGGTATTCTGCAGGGTCTGGCCTGTGGTACTTTGTTGTATGTGGTCTATTTCGAGATTGTTAGTAAAAATCATGCTGGCTGGAAGGTCTATTTATCATCGCTGGTGGGCTTTTTGCTTATGTTTGGTCTACAAATAGCAGGTAAGTTAAATAGACAAACTTTTTCAAAGTTGAGCAAACATTGAATCTATTTTCAATTCCTCAGTTGACGAAGCGGCCGGCTCGAGTTCATATACATGCCCCTAGAGATATTCAAGCGAATTTCACCAACTCATCCAATCTAATTAATTGACAAACTGCCGGTCAGTTGCATATTATATTTTTAATATTCCAATTGTAATGGCTCAGTTGATAACTTATTTAAAGAAAATGATAAAATGATTTAAATGCATTAATTCAACAAATTTCACTTATTGATAAGATTATTTTCTAGTCTAATGGAGGTCAAGATAAGATTTTAAAGTATGGCAAACTTTTACTTTAGCCAATGTCGATTTTCAAATACACTGTAACTATTGTCTGATTAAAGCGAAGTGCTTGCCACTCAAAGAACATTTAACAAGTTGGCAGCCCAATGCATGTATTCAGCACGCCACCTATTGGACTTTACATGCAATGTTAAATGCAGGCAAAGTAAATGGCCTTTTGGCCTTTGGGAATTTATAGAAAATGGATTTCTAACTATTAAGTTCTGGAAGTTAGAAAGTGAAAGTAAATTGAAACTTTTTTTAATTTTATTTAATTTATATTACTTATTTTAATTTAAGGGCAAAAGCAAATAAATAAATTAAATATGTTTTTTTTTTTCTCTCTTAATTACTCCGTTCGAGTACATATTAAAATGTTATTATTTTGATTTAGTAATATTTCCAAGACAATCGTCTTTTAACTAAGCCAAATAATAAAAGCTTATCAAAATAAAAAGAAACACATACCCCAATTTCAGGAAAAAGAAGAAAGGTAATATAACGGGTACCAGCTGGTCTACTCTCTCTAAGTAGACCGATGTGTAGTTTCCCAGGCAGCAGAAAATGTAGTACCGTGTAGTGAATTCAATCAGTGATCAGAATTCTAGATATGACGTCTAGCACAAACTCTGTCCCGATTATTTAGTCGTTCTGATAGCATTGACAAAATATGACGGCTGGAGAATAAATATAAGAGCCGTCGGATATGTAAAGAGAGTTTCCATTCTTCGCTTGGATTTCACTCCGTCAAGATGTACGATCCGCAATTAGTAACGGAACTGATAAAAGGAAACGAGCGCGAAACGGTCGATCCGGAAAACAAACATGATCTGCTTATTGCCAAAATCGTGGCTATGGTTGTGTTGATTGTGGTTACCGTGCTTTGTGGTGCTCTGCCCTATATGCTGGATCGTTGCTTTAAGTGGACCAAGCAAGATCCGCAGACCACGCGTTCGTCGGTAACGATTCGTTGTATGCTTTATTTTGGCGGTGGCGTTTTGATTGCTACCACATTCTTGCATATGCTGCCAGACCTGGTGGAGACGGTTGATCAGCTGCAAGAATGTGGCTACCTGGCCAGCACTCCGTTTGCTCTGCCAGAGATGCTAATGTGCACTGGTTTCTTTCTAATGTACATGCTGGAGCAGATTATGCATGCTGTGGTGCATCGTCACCAGGAGAAACTAAGCCGCAAGGAGTCTCGGGCCAGTGCAGCCTTTGAAAGAGGACATAGCATACGGCGCAGTGTATTGTGGAGACAGCAAAGTCAAGGAAACTCTGATGAATCCGCGGTTGTGATAGCCGAAAGAGCTGCACCGCACTCACACAGTCAGGAACATAAACATGGCCCTGGACACGCTCATATGCCCGTGATTTCGGCAGAGGATGGCGTAGGTTCCTCTATGCGTGGTCTGGGCATTATTTTGGCTCTTTCTCTGCATGAGCTTTTCGAAGGCATGGCCATTGGCTTGGAGGACTCGGTGGGCACGGTTTGGTTTATGTTCGGTGCCGTGGCTGCCCATAAGCTGGTTCTGTCCTTTTGTGTGGGCATGGAGCTGTTGGTGGCTCGGACTCGCAAAGTCTTGGCCATTGTCTATCTGGTGACCTTTGCCATTGTCACGCCCATAGGTATAGGCATTGGCATAGCCGTAAGTGCTCAGTCTGACAGCAATGCTCCCAGTATTCCGTCAGGCATCTTGCAGGGCATAGCCACTGGTACATTGTTGTTTGTGGTCTTCTTTGAGATACTCACGGAAACCAATTCCGGTTGGCGCAGCTATTTGGCTTGTTTGGCCGGCTTCGGGTTAATGCTGGGCTTACAGGTCTTATGTGAGTATTTTGAATACGAAATCAATTGATTTTTCAATTTGTATGACAATGTCTAGATAAGATATGGGTGTCTTCCATATCAAAGGCAACGCAATTTTTAGCGTCAATTAAGAGAAATAAGTGCGGTTCAATATTTACTAAAAAATATGACAACCATTAGTCTGAGTTCCTTTTGACTGATGGTTGAGGAAGATATAAATAACATTTTACTTAGCCAGCGTTAGTTTTCTGCTTAATACCGATTTAATACCCCTTGACACAATCATTAACCATTGAGAAATTGTGATTCTTTGTTTTACAATTTTATGAATAATAACTGTTTGAGTAATCAAGTCTCTTTCTTTCTGTTTCAGCTGACGAAGCCGAAGGAGCCGATAATGATTCCTGTACTTAAAGGCTTAAGTAGTTTAAGCATTAAGCATTTCCTGTTAACTGTTAAATAAATACAACCCAAAAAACTTATTTAGTGGCCTTTTGTGATATTAATAAAATTAAGTGTTCTAAAATAACCCACTGTTTTAATCATACATTTCAAAAAACTTTTTGAAGCAACTATTAATTTCGCGCCTAATAAATTTCAGGGCTGCCACACCAAAAGGAGCTGTCAACTTGACTCGCCGAAGTATCGATTTTGTATGGAACAAAATTCAAAATTCCGAGCGGGAAGTTCAAATAAATAAATTGAAGTTAAAATGCAAGACAATTGCTACGCCTAAACCATTGGAAAGTATTTTAATTTCTTACATTTCTTGATAAAAGTATTCAATTGGTTTTAATTTAATGCTAAGGGTAAGTGTATCGAGTACTTATTTTAGCTAAGTATCGAGTATTCACTGACTGAATTAAATCAACCGTACGCGCGCTTAAGAGAAATATTCCGAGTTAAAATTCCCCGTTGCTGCCAACTCGCTTATGAAAACGCGTCGTTCTCTCTTAAGGAAACGTAGGAAATGCTAGAAAAACAGATAGAATGAGGAGAAGAGAGAGAGAGAGAGAGAGAGAGAGAGCTCGTTGCCATTTCTTATACGCCGAAGAGTATAGAGGGTACGCCGAAGAGTATAAGGGTACTTCTAAGAGAAAAGAGCGTCCGGATAAAACCCGCTAGAAAAAGCCGAAAAACGCTGGAAAAGGTGGAAAAAAATCTAAAAAACAAATTTTTTTTTTATTATTATAATTTTAGGCAAGCAAAGCGGTTCATTTTTCACTGAAATTTAATTAATTAAAAAAAAAATAATAATAATTTTCTCCACGACAGACGGGACGGGATCTTTGTTGTTGCTCTTATCTTTGAACGCACGAAATAAACGAAACAAATCCGTTTTTCAATAATTTTTGTTGTGCGTGTAATCGGTTAACGGAGCGGAGAATAAATTGGAATGAATAAGGAAAACTCGCAAAGTGTTGTTTTTAAAATTGGTTAAAACGTGATAACTGTAAGGTCAATTACCGTTACTTCAGTAACACATTCATCGGGCCAGTGTCAGTGTGCATTTTATTTTTGTCGTTTAGAGACCGCTCAGTATATCCGTGAACTTGCTTTGTTATTGGGGCGGTGTTGTCATAGCCTCCCCCCACCCCCATCAGACCTTTTGTGTAGAAAAATCGAAACTCCCACATTGTGGGTTGATGTGTTCAGCACACTAAAGCAACCAAAAACAGAGAGAGAAAAGAAATAAAAATAAATCAACTCATAAAAACACAGCACCAGCACAGATGATTTCGAAATTCCGCGTGCCAACAAATCAATGTTAAATTTTGTATTTTGTGTAATTTGTAAGCGATAAATAAACTAACTTTATTATCATTATTATATTTTTTATTATACAATTGAACAAGCAACGCACAAAGCTGTACAACTTCACTCCAACAACAAAAAACCCCCTTGACAATAACTGTTTATCAAATTGTTGTGCAATTCTACAATCATTAACAAAAGGGAGAGAAAAGAGAGAGAGAGAGAGATACCAGTTCATTTAAATAAAAATAAACACTAAAAAGTCATCGGCCCAAACGAATAAAAAGTAACAAAAACTGCTCTAAAATTCAATTTCGACTCAAAGTGGCAAAAAAGAAACAAAATGCCTGAACAAAACTGAACAAGAAGAAAAAATAAACAAAGACAAATTAAAGCAGCGTGATAAAAATTTGTTTATTTTAAAGCGGTAAAACGAAGAGCGAGAAAGAGAGAGAAAAAGACAAAACGAAACGAGTGTGGAAAAAGAGCCGATTACAATGTAAACTGTAAATTGATTTTATTTTATAAAAAAATATAATTAAATTTATATGAAATTATAAATAGAGACAAATAAAAATTAAAATGTCACCGAAACCCTTAAAAAAAGTGAAACTTCGATAAAATAAACATTAAACAGGTTAGTAAAAACAAAAACACAACAAAAATTGTTTAAATATTTAGCTGACTCGGCAGGGACTTGTGACCTTCTTTCATACTTGGTTGAATTATTTTTAGAATTCCCACAAACTCAATTTAGTTTCAGACCAAATGACATTATGTTTTTGCTTTAATGATTAATAATTTGTTTGCTTTGCCTTTAAAATTGAAATTGCGACGCATTTTTTTGTTTGTCAACATTTTCATTTGGGGAAATAATTTGTGGCAATTGTGTTTTAAATCAAATGTTGGGCTATTTGTAGAACCTCAGACGTGGCTGCCAAAAAAAGAATCTGCCCACCCAAAACATTTTACGTCAATTGCGACGTGTGCTAAAAAATAAATAAAAAGAAAGTCTAGAATTTATATATATTTTTTTATGGTTTGCAAAAATTAAATGATTTGGAAATTTCATATTTTTGTATAAAAAAAAAAAAATATATATTATATATATACTTTTTTTTATCTTTTATACCTTACCCATTGGTTAACCTAAATAAACAAAATAAAAAAAATCCATATGTCATAAAAAATAATATTTTTTCTTATCTTATTAAAAAAAAAGTAAATACTTAGAAATTCATGACTGGCTTAATGGTTAAGTATTTTTCATAGATTTTTATCACTGCCACTGATAGATTGTGTACTCACACACACACACATATATACCCACACATACACTTAGATCCAAATTTGGACAAAGGCAAAACGGCTCCAAAAGTAGACAAAAGGGCGTTAAAATGTTAAAGTTTTGCCCTTGACTGATGGTGGTGTTTGTCTCTTCCTCTTGTTGAGTCTCTTATTGTCTTTGTGCCTCATTGAGAATCCGCACACGACAGCCAGAATACATTTACATAAGCCTGAATTGTAACCAAAGCCGTATTTGTATAGTCCGCCGTTTAGTTTATGCTTTGCGCCCGAATTTGCCCCCATAGCACAGTTTCGAGAGCAATCAAAGCCAAAACCAAAAATAAAATAGAAGAAGAAGAAGTAGACTAACCACACGCTTCAACATTTTGTTCCATAAAAGTTTCATTTCTTCTTTCTTTTTTTTTTTGGCTTTATTGCATTTTGTCTGTGCCTTTGCCCGTTTGCCCAGAATGTTCTATTCATCTGCACATGCTTTTTTTTCGACACACTTATTCACACAGGCCTTTAGTCACAGCAAAGTAACTGTAATTGTTGAAACTGCTGAGAGAGAGAGGGATCATCGAGAGAGCTAAAAATGCTATTGCCAGAAGAGAGCGAAAGCCAAAGGGAATATTTAACGATCACTGAGAGAAAATTCAGACTGTTTTAAGCACGAGGAGAGTATGCAGATTTCGTGACAAAACGAAAGGGATTTCTTTTTTATTTTTTAGGGCTTCCATCGTTAATTTTGTTTTTCTGTATTTCTCTCATGCTTCATAGTTTGATTTAATGTAATTGAAAATCATTCAATTGTCTGGTCTCTTATGTCTTGATTCTTAGTTAAATCTAGCAGAAATACTCTTGATTCTCATGTCGACTATTCTGGCGACTTAAGATTCAAATAAGTCATTGGACTCGATGAAACCAGTTCCTCTCTAACTATCAGCTTTGGCTTGGCATTGACAGCTGTGCAATTGGTGATAGCAAAAATTTATAGATTCGCTTAGTCCATTCTAAAAGTCTATAGTCTATAGTTTACCAGCTGATAGAACCGGTATCATATGTTAATTTCAGTATATTTTGAATTAAGTGTGTCAGCATTCAGCAAACAGCTGATTGAACATTGTTGCTAAATTAAAATAAATAATGAAAAAACCGGTACTACCTACGTCAGTTTCACGCTAGACGCATATAAATTTGATTATTGATTTATATTTTAGGGGTACGTGGGCTTGTGTGTTGACTTGAAAGCTTCTATAAATAAAAAAAAAAACAAATTCTTGATATATACAAAAAATTTACATATTTATAAGATTGTCGGAGTTGTGAGAAATGCTACCGAGATAACCTCAGACGAAACAAAAAATGAAGCCTGAGTAAAATGGAAATTTATTTGTTGGCTATGCGTATTTTTTGTGTTATTTATTATTTTGCAGTCTAGTATAAATCATAAAATTAACGTTATTATAATCTTATCAGAAAATATATAAGATTTTTCTTAAAAGAGAGAGAGAGAGAGAGATTCAAGCCAAACTAGCCAGAATTGAATTTCTCAATCCTAACAATTTTATTACCTTGAGATGCCGTGTATTTTTCGGATTATACGCCTCTATTAGCTGCATGACCTTCGCGAAAATTTTCCATGCAATTTTAGCATTAATTGCACCTTCAAGTCAAAGATTTGCCTACCCTCGACCCGCCCACTCATATCATGATGTCTGCCACTCAGTCATCTGGCACGCATATTAATTTTTTTCCATCTTGCATAATGGCTAACGAAATCAACACAGACCAAGTCACACGATATTTGCATACTCTTTTTGGTTACTTAATCTTTTTTTTAATAAAATCAAAATACTAAAATTCTTAAAATCAAAAGTCGCTCTGATTGCAAGTCTCAGCTACCTGCATGAGTTGTAGGCATGACCGTTATGTCTGTCAGTGTATGAGTGTGTTTTGCGTGTGCAACGAAAAGAATGACTTATTTTATTTTATCAAACATGAGCAAAGGTTTCAGCACACAACAACTTGAATTAGGTGTAAGAAATAATAATAAAATAAAACATGAAACCAACCTGATCCATAAAAGTTTTGCAATTAGCAAGCAAATAAAAATAATATAATTAAAAAGTAAATAAAGTAATACAATTTACTTTGGTCAGTTAAAAAAAAAATAAAATAAAGTCTAATTGCGTCGTTTACCATAAAAAAGAAGAGCAAGTGAAAAAAAAAAAACAAAACACAAATAGTTTTGTTTGGGTTCTAGAAAAATGCATCATGGAATTTTTTCAAGTGTACTGGTAAATTTCCATTACTGCAGAGAAACAAAAAAAAAAAAAAAAAAAGAAGAGTGAGAGGAGCAGAGCATAAGAACGGCAGGGCAGCACAGAACAATTGAACCATGTTAGTGGTTGAAAATCGAAAGATAAGCAAAGAAACGAATATCACACAAAGAAGAGGGTAAAAAAAAAATAGATGCTTAAACAAGAAGAACAACAACAAGAACAACTTCTCACACTCGTCCGACGATCGAGTTAAATTGATCTGCGCAACTCTGACAAGCAGAGAACTGTTCACTTTGTCAAAGCAAAATAAACAAATGAAGTGGACAAGTAAGAGGAAGCACAAATCTAAAATCATATGTCAACATACGCGTAGTGTTATTCGATATATTATTTTTACCCTTTGTTCTATGAAAAAAAAAAAAAATGAAAGAATAATGCAAATTGTGCTTGTGTGTTTTAATTTATTGTTTATGCAAAAACTTGAACAACAAATTTATCACCAGCGGATGCATTTGTGGAGCAATTAAGTGGCCAACTAAAAGAGAAGAAAAATGAAAAAAAAAAACAAAGTAATTTTCAAAATACTTTGGCACTTTGCGAGACTTACTGACGCTGGGAATATTTTTGTCTTTCTCACTCCTTTTGTTTTGTCGCCTCGCTGGCGCACAGTGTCCTTGGGGCTTTGGTAAGGCCAGTTAATTTTATGACCCATTATTTTCATATTGTAAGATAATAATCGGCTATTTTTGAGTTTCAAAAAACTTGTTAAATTTATTGTTCCATGAAATAGACTCTGTCAGGCTGGGCAATAAATCATTTATAAATTGACTTTGTTTTCCAATTTCATTTACGGACTCAAAAAATCATTAGGAAATTATATATTTTTGAATAATGCATGCAATTTGATATTGTTAATTTGCATTTTTTGGCTTGTGGCATATTTCGTGTTTTCCGACTGTTGTAAAAAAAAATTAAAATGCTTGAAAATTTCTAAACGACCTTCAAGCTGTTTACACGCACTCAAAGACCTTTTGAAAAACAAAAAATATTTCTTATCGGAAAATTCCAACAATACACAAAAATTATGTCATACAAACTTGAACTTTTTGCTTGGTCAGCATTTTTTGTAGAGCAAAAGAAAAATTCTCTTCCCCCTTAAAAAAAAACATGTAAAATTAAATTTGCTAAATTTTTCGAATTTCAACATTTTTAATTTGGGTGCTGTGAAACTTTTAGAGTTGCCAATTAAAAATTCATCCAATTAATGTAACCCACAAAAATTCCCAAAATACAAAATTTTGTACATTCCAATGAATTTAGAAGAAAGGTTTCTGAAAGCCAGAAGCCATTTTATTTTCAAACCAAAAAAAGGAAGAAGCATCAGTAAATCTCATTTATGCCACAAGCATATCCAGTCAAAAAAAAAAAAAAAAAAAAAAATCAATAAAAAAAAAACGAGAGTCACATTCGCAAATGTTTGTGTGGCCACAAAAGTTAGTCAAGTTTAAGGCAAAAAAAAAAAAAAAAGAGAGAGCAAAAACAACATAAATAATCCTTAGCAAACACGCGCTTTGCATGTACCGGTCGAGTGTATCCATGTGTATGTGTGTGTGTGTGTTTTTTTTTTTTTTTGAGTTGTTGATCACAGTGGTCTAAGCTGTGCCACTGGCACAGTGGTTCATAAATTTTATTTTTAAACAACATAAAAAAATATATATTTATTTTAATGTTTATTTTTTTTTTAATTTTTTATTGCAATTTGAATAATTTAGACAAGTTGGAGTAATTGAATTTGTACCACTGTGCAATAGTCTACCTATTTTTTCCATACTGTTTTACTTGCCAAGTGCCAACTGAATAACTTTTTAATGTTATTTTTTGCCACTTTTAGAATTTTTTTGTTTTTTATTTATTCAAGCAGAAAAATGTACTGCAACGGTAAATAAAGCTCACTGGACAGCGACTAAAAAGTTCAAGCTGTCACTGAGAGTGTCAGAAAGAGATAGAGAGCGGCTGGCTTTGACAACGGCACCTTTGAATCCTTCATATGCACTTTTTTCGCTTTGTGGTTATTTACAAGTTCTCAAAGCACAGAAACCACTACAACAACAAGTTTATGCTTGCCTTTATTAAAATCGAAATGACTAGCTGGGGACAGAGAAGAAAAAGAAGAAGAAGAAGAAAAAAGAAAAGTAAAATTGCCATTGGCTTTGTAAGACCCACAAGAGGGTTCTGTTCTGGCTTACACACACACACATACCTAAAATGAGCTTTAGTAGTTCAGTCAAATATTTAAGACAGAACAAGCCACAAACAAAGCAGTGAAAGCGACAGAGACAGAAAGAGGGTCACACTCAATAAGACCCAAGCCAAAATATTTCGTAAACTTGTGCGTCACACACACACACACACACACGCACACAATTACTCATACTTTCGACTCCTTTTGGAAGGTGTTTTGTCAACGCTCATTTATGTTGAAAATTTAATCAAAATTTATATAGGAAATTGCTTTAGGAAATTTGTCATAATATATTTTATTTAATGGATGTTAGTCCTGATCAATTTAATATTATCAATAATTTTAAATGAAATTATTATTACTGGAATTTTCAATACCCTAACGATTTCTTAATATACCGTGACCCTTCACAATTTTACCATAATTAAATCGAATTTTTAAAGCTTCAATTTGAAAAATTTGTCAAAATTTACAGTAATTTAAATAAGATCAATATTTCACGATTGACTTTCTAATTCGCGGTTCTTTCAGTCTTCGTCACAGTCTTCACTATGAGGGTCCAAATATTGCAACTACTGGTTATTGTATTGGGAATTTGCTTTGTAAAAGCTGACTATCGCAAGGGAATTAACCCAAAATTGGATGATTTAGATAAGGATTACTAAAATACGAATTTTGAAATAAATAAATAGATATAATGGAATAATTATTCCACTACGCTAAGAACCTTTTGCATTATAGAGGAAGCCTCACAAATCATCATATCTTATATATTTGAATTGAATATATTATATAGACAACCGCAAACCAGTTTCAATTTTGTCAGATAATATAGCTAGGTTTATAATGACTACTTTATTCGTCTGAATGTGACTAGAAAATGATGTATTTGATGGAGGACTTTCTTTAAGCCGTTAGAGGTGCAGGGAAAACTATAACTATTCCACAAAATCTAAAAACTCTCCATTTAATTGATCTATGTTTTAGTATTTAATTTGAAACTTCAATTTAATTTATGGTCATATACCGCTTTAACTGAGAAGACATAGAGAGAGAGAGGAAACCGCACAATTAAAAAGTTCAATTAGACTTAACCGCTTTAAATTGAAATCCTAAACATTTGAATTGGATATTTATAGAAAACCGCAAAGCAATTAACCAATCAGTTTCAATCATCTCAGATAATATAACTACTTAGATATACAATGACAACTTTATTCAGGTGGATATGACCAGAGAAAGACTGAAAGACGAGTGGATCAGGTTTTTATTTCAAACTTATTATCATATCATACTAATAATTTACAAAATTATATATCTGATATCTCAAGGATTGAGAAGAAAATATTGAAGATCCTTAAAACCAATTTGAATTTGTATGGAATATGTAATGGTCGCATTGGCCGGCAAGTGAGGCAAAAATATAAAATAATATTAATAATAATAATATATCCCTATAGATAATAATAAAAATCATAATTAATATAAATTCCCTCCCAAAACTAAAGTTTCCCCAAATACAAAAAATTAGAAAAAAAAAAAACAAAAATGCAAGAGAAACAAAACAAAAGAACAAAAAAATCTACCGCTAGAACGTTCGCGTAGTTGCGACTTTTCCCTTAACCTTTATTCGTTGAAGCGATCACTTTAGATAAGCAGCGCCGCTTCGGCTGCTTATCTGCCGTTTCGCTGATCTACCGCAGATGACGCGTTGATTACGTCGGCCCACGCATTTTCGGCTGTGCCGAACATTTTTGCATGCGTGCAGTCGCGGTCATCGAACCAAGAAAAAGAAGTGTAAGCGGTGATTAGAGGGCAGTTAGTAAGCGGAGTTAGAGCGAGCCAGTCGCAGAGTTTTTTCTTTGGTTGTTGATACTCAGACTAATTCTTGGCTGGGTATTTTATAGAGTTAGAGATAATAAGTTGCAATTGCATTGAATTTTTTTTTTGGTTGTGTAGAATAGGTTTAAGAAAAAAAAAAAAACAAAAAATTTAATTTTTATCATGCTATGAAAGCAAGTACAATTATGCAGGGCTAAGTAGTCAATTTTTTTTTGGATGGCCTGGTAGGGTAACTTATGTAAAATAATGTAGGTTTGGGGATTTTCAAACATTTTATTTTTTTGCGCCGAAAATCCAATTGGTTGGGAGGGTACCGAGCGCAGATAGGGATCCAGCAACACCCGCGATCCCCTTAACATTCCTTCCAATTCTTCCAGAACCCAATATCCCGTTACATTTATTTTTCTTTTTTTTTTTAAATTCCCGTTGTCTCTTTATTGATTTCTCCTTTCATCGTTCTTTGTCCCTCTTTCGACCCCTTCAGGGTCCCTCAAAGGAACTCTTAATAAAATTTTGTAATTCTTTGGCCGCGTAGACTACACCCCAAACAAGCCCACCCCACCACGCCGAACTGAGCTAAAGGCACCCAGTAGAGTTCCGCCGTTTGGGTGTAGGATCGGTTCCAGCTTCAGGTTGTCCCTTACCTGGATGTTCTGGATTGGCCCCTCCTGAGTGTTGTCTCCCATCATGTTCCCACTCATTCACTCTCGTTACATAAATTTTTGGCGCCCAACGTGGGGCCTCTAAGGCTTATTTTTGGTTATTTGTATAACCAACTTATGTGTTTTTGGTCCCCCCCCTCATAATTAAATTGAATAAAAATTGTTTACCAGTTAGTTGTTACCAGTGGTCCTATTTTAGTCTTCCGTTGAATCTTGAGTATTCAGTGTAATAAACCTGAATACCCTGCCGGTTGAAAATAATTTAGGGAATCGGTAATTGTGGTTTCATTTGGAAAAAAAAAAAAAAATTCTTTCTTACTTACACGTCTGTTGAATCTTGTGTACTCCAAAAGATATTGGATACCCCGCCAGAACCGTGTTTGTAAGTTTTGATTTTTTTTTTGTATTGAAAAAACTTGTTATAGCCGATTAGGCTCAATTTAATTTGAAGCTCGATTAATTTGTTAAAGTGTTGGTTTAAGGAACATTGTTGTCTCGTAAATGCTGTTACCCGTAATTGTTGAATCTTGTGTAGTTGCTTTAGTCGACTACCCTGCCAGTTCGGACAGTGATTGCACTCGAGTTATTGCAATGAAGATAGTATTTGGAATAGTCTGGCGAAGCTTTCTGTTGTTGACTTCTGTAGAATCTTGTGTATTTGACACAGTTTGAATACCCTGCCAGAAGCATTCTAGCAACAGTCGGGTTGCGCCATCCTTATTTGGAAACTAGTTTGCCTTGATAACAATGCTTTGGTGATCCATATTATAAAATGACTTTATTTGGAATGACTATTCTGGAAGTTAAGCGATGCTGTTGAACATAATGTGATGCGTTGATGTGTCCTTATGCCAGGTCGTATGGTCAGGAACAGATAGTAGTTCTAAGTGTAGTCATTTTATTTGTAGAATCAATAGCCCCATTATCTCCCCTGGAAGAATTCGTTGTGATATGTTTTGTCGTTATTATTTTACATGAAGCACCTACCGTTATGGCTGTACATCCAAAAAAAAAAAAAAAAATAAAATAAAATACAAAATCAAAATATAAAAAAAAAAATAAATAAATAAATAAATATATATATACTAATTAATTGTAAATCTAAAATCTGGTTTTTCTTTGTATTTAAAATTTGAAATTTAAGTATGCCTATTGAACATAGTCCCCAACGCATTCCCGACGTCTCGGGTTTGGCCAATTACTTGTGTTCAATTTGTAACCAGCAGATGACAGAAACCCAGTCGTGTTATATTACCCGCTGTGAGCATGTCTGTCACAAGTTCTGCTTAGACAAATGGATTTTGGAAAAACCAGAATGCCCCAGCTGTAGGCAGGATCTAGAACCGGGGTCTTATAAGTTGGTTGTTGGAAATGGTTCTGCTGTTGCCGAGAGAATTCGGCCTTCTACTTCTGCAGTAGTGCATCGTCCGGTCACTCGCCGCTTGGCCAGGTCATTAGACAACGGTGGTCCAGAGGTTGTCACGCCTCAGGCACCAACGCTGCCTCAAAACGTTGTGTTAGAGCAGTCGGAAAATTTGGATGCCAGTAACACCACGAATCCGAGTGTGCCGGTTGACCCTCGTCCAGCCCCAACTAGAAGAAGAGAACGTACTAACCGGGGTACCCGAACAAACAATACCTCTGATTATTCGAGCCTAAATTCCCGCTAATCTTCCTCCTGGAGTCGTCAGAGTTATCGGGTGGTGTAATGGTCGCATTGGCCGGCAAGTGAGGCAAAAATATAAAATAATATTAATAATAATAATATATCCCTATAGATAATAATAAAAATCATAATTAATATAAATTCCCTCCCAAAACTAAAGTTTCCCCAAATACAAAAAATTAGAAAAAAAAAAAAACAAAAATGCAAGAGAAACAAAACAAAAGAACAAAAAAATCTACCGCTAGAGCGTTCGCGTAGTTGCGACTTTTCCCTTAACCTTTATTCGTTGAAGCGATCACTTTAGATAAGCAGCGCCGCTTCGGCTGCTTATCTGCCGTTTCGCTGATCTACCGCAGATGACGCGTTGATTACGTCGGCCCACGCATTTTCGGCTGTGCCGAACATTTTTGCATGCGTGCAGTCGCGGTCATCGAACCAAGAAAAAGAAGTGTAAGCGGTGATTAGAGGGCAGTTAGTAAGCGGAGTTAGAGCGAGCCAGTCGCAGAGTTTTTTCTTTGGTTGTTGATACTCAGACTAATTCTTGGCTGGGTATTTTATAGAGTTAGAGATAATAAGTTGCAATTGCATTGAATTTTTTTTTGGTTGTGTAGAATAGGTTAAAGAAAAAAAAAAAAAAAAACAAAAATTTTAAGTTTTTTTTTTTATCATGCTATGAAAGCAAGTACAATTATGCAGGGCTAAGTAGTCAATTTTTTTTGGATGGCCTGGTAGGGTAACTTATGTAAAATAATGTAGGTTTGGGGATTTTCAAACATTTTATTTTTTTGCGCCGAAAATCCAATTGGTTGGGAGGGTACCGAGCGCAGATAGGGATCCAGCAACACCCGCGATCCCCTTAACATTCCTTCCAATTCTTCCAGAACCCAATATCCCGTTACATTTATTTTTCTTTTTTTTTTTTAAATTCCCGTTGTCTCTTTATTGATTTCTCCTTTCATCGTTCTTTGTCCCTCTTTCGACCCCTTCAGGGTCCCTCAAAGGAACTCTTAATAAAATTTTGTAATTCTTTGGCCGCGTAGACTACACCCCAAACAAGCCCACCCCACCACGCCGAACTGAGCTAAAGGCACCCAGTAGAGTTCCGCCGTTTGGGTGTAGGATCGGTTCCAGCTTCAGGTTGTCCCTTACCTGGATGTTCTGGATTGGCCCCTCCTGAGTGTTGTCTCCCATCAAGTTCCCATTCATTCACTCTCGTTACAAATACAATATGATATAGTGGTTCTATATTGTATATTTATGTGTCTTACCAAATATAAATTCCTAATAATATTCGATTTGGTATGTTATTCAAATTAGTTCCATATTTCTTGATTGATTGGAAACGTCGAGGCCCCTAAGGCTTGGCTACAGCTTTTGCTGAAAATACAAAGTACAATGAGGCTTTTATTCTAATCATATCAATCTATGGAATTGGTTTTGCACAAGCTCAGTTGAAGGACGAGGGCGTGGAGTATAATTAGAATTTATTTAGAATAGAAGAGAAAGACAATTTAAATGTTCAATTAAACTTGAACGCTTTAAATTGTAACTCTATACACTTGAATCAGACATTTATAGAAAACCGCATATCAATAAATCACTCAATTTCAATTATCACAATTAAATTGTCTGACAACAGAGTGACACCATTATCTATGTAGTTGTGACCAGAAAAAAAAGAAAAAAAGGATTTAAAAAAATTGACTTTGGTATGTCGAGGATTATAGACTAAATTTTAAGTTCTAAAAAATCAGAAAATTTTTTATTGCAACTTAAATAAATTAGACAATTGGCAAGAATGAAGCTAAAAAAGCTCATTCAGCTAAAGCTGTGCGACTCAGCAGACAAAGACCCTTGGGGCGCAGCTTACAAAAAGGTGGTGAAAGGTCTAGGGGCGTCGCGGTAACCAGCTCCGTCAGAACCCGAAACGATCGGACGTATAGTGGAATCACTATTTCCAAGTAAATCAATCTGTCCGTCCCTCCGCAGCAATGACCCTGATCCTGGATGAAATTACTCCAGAAGAATTGACCGAGGCGTCAGGCACTCTGAAGGTAAATAAATCTCCCGGCCCAGATGGTATCTCGAATCGCGCTTTAAAACTAGCCCTTGCGCTACATCCGGATATTTTTGCAGGCATACTCAACCAATGCCTCCAGGATGGAAGGTGCAAAATCTCGCACTCCTTCCTAAGCCTGGCAAGCCACTGACGGATCCTTCAGCTTATCGCCCAATTTGCCTGCTGGACTCACTAGGCAAGGTTATCGAAAAGCTCCTGCTCAAGAGAACCGATGCGGCCATTATACGTGCAGGAGACCTAGCACCCACCCAGTTTGGATTCCGTAAGTCTCGTTCAACCCTAGATGCGATCGACATGGTTGTGTCGAGGGCGGCCAACGCGATAGAGGGCAAACGCTGGAAGGGGGGGTGGCAAAGAATATTGCCTCATTGTCACCCTAGATGTAAAAAACGTATTCAACTGATCATGGATGCCCTGGATAATTTCCACTTGCCTCGCTACCTTAAAACCATGATTAAAAGCTACCTTAGCGACCGGACACTGCAGTACAAAACGTCCAACGGTGTGGTTCAGCACCCCATTACAGCAGGAGTCCCTCAAGGATCTGTTATCGGTATTTTCAGAGTCCCACTCCCCCAGAACGCGCAATTGGTGGGATTTGTAGATGATGTTGCTTTGGTCGTCGTTGCAAAACAGCTCAAAGAAGTAGAAGCTGCAGCCAATGAGTGCATAGCTCTGATCGAGTCGGGACTACAAACATCCGGCCTCGAATTAGCTGGACCTAAAACAGAAGCTGTCCTGGTAAGCTCACGGAAAAAGGTGCAAACTGCGGTCATCCAGGTAGGAGGATTTGAAATTGAGTCCAAGTGCGCCATAAAATATCTAGGCATTATGATCGACACCAGACTCAGCTTTCGGGAGCATCTGGATTATATCAACAAGAAAGCAGCTCTTTCCGGTCAGGCTCTCTCGCGAATAATGCTAAATTCGAGGGGCCCCAAGCACATGACAAGGCTCCTTCTGACTAGTGTAGTCCGCTCGACAATTCTATATGCTGCTTCAATTTGGCACAAAGGAGCCGACATCCCGAGTTATTTAAGAGGAGTGGCAGGCACATACCGCATCTGCGCACTCAAGGTATGCCGTGGTTTTCGGACGATATCGGACTATGCTCCTCTGGTAATTGCGGGAATGATGCCAATCGAAGAATTAGTCAGAGAAGACGGCCTAAGAAGAACGAGTCGGAACAACATCAGCAGCAATGCTTCCAGAAGCATTGCCGACATCCTAACCCGCTGGCAGCGGCGTTGGGACAACTCAGATAAAGGCAGGTGGGCCCATAAACTAATCCCCCAGCTGGAGCCATGGATAACCAGGAAGCATGGGGAAACTACGCACTACCTGACTCAACTGCTTAGTGGTCACGGGTGCTTCACGACAGTGATCTCCTCTGCCCTGAGTGTGGAGTGGAGGAAACCGCCGCGCATGTTATCTTTGAATGCGGGAGATTTGACGAGGACAGAGCACAGTTGTGTGAAAAGGTGGGCGAGGTTCTATCAGTGGGCAACCTCATAAAGGTCATGCTGCTTACGGTTTCTAACTGGGAGGCAGTATGGGAGTTCGCAGACATTATTAATATTATTACTGGAATTTTCAATACCCTAACGATTTCTTAATAGGCGTGCTATATACCGTGACCCTTCATAATTTTACCATAATTAAATCGAATTTTTAAAGCTTCAATTCGAAAAATTTACAGTAATTTAAATAAGTTCGATATTTCACGATTGACTTTCTAATTCGCGGTTCTTTCAGTCTTCGTCACAGTCTTCACTATGAGGGTCCAAATATTGCAACTACTGGTTATTGTATTGGGAATTTCCTTTGTAAAAGCTAACTATCGCTGGGGAATTAACCCAAAATTGGTTGATTTAGATGAGGATTACTAAAACACGAATTTTGAAATAAATAAATACATATGATGGAATAATTATTCCACTGCGCTAAGAACCTTTTGCATTCACTTAATCTGGTATTTTTAATTTCATAGAGGAAGTCGCACAATTATTCTTATCCTATATATTTGAATTGAATATATTATATAGAAAACCGCAAACCAGTTTCAATTTTGTCAGATAATATAGCTAGGTTTATAATGACTACTTTATTCGTCTGAATGTGACTAGAAAATGATGTATTCGATGGAGGACTTTCTTTAAGCCGCTAGAGGTGCAGAAAAAACTATAACCATTCCACAAAATCGAAAAACTCTCCATTTAATTGATCTATGTTTTAGTATTTAATTTGAAACTTCAATTTAATTTATGGTCATATACCGCTTTAACTGAGAAGACATAGAGAGAGAGGAAACCGCACAATTAAAAAGTTCAATTAGACTTAACCGCTTTAAATTGAAATCCTAAACATTTGAATTGGATATTTATAGAAAACCGCAAAGCAATTAACCAATCAGTTTCAATCATCTCAGATAATATAACTACTTAGATATACAATGACAACTTTATTCAGGTGGATATGACCAGAGAAAGACTGAAAGACGAGTGGATCAGGTTTTTATTTCAAACTGCTTATAATTATTTACAAAATTATATATCTGATATCTCAAGGATTGAGAAGAAAATATTGAAGATCCTTAAAATCAATTTGAATTTGTATGGAATACCATATGATATAGTGGTTCTATATTGTATATTTATGTGTCTTACCAAATATAAATCCCTAATAATATTCGATTTGGTATGTTATTCAAATTAGTTCCATATTTCTTGATTGATTGGAAACGTCGAGGCCCCTAAGGCTTGGCTACAGCTATTGCTGAAAATACAAAGTACAAATGAGGGTTTTATTCTACTCATATCAATCTATGGAATTGGTTTTGCACAAGCTCAGTTGAAGGACGAGGACGTGGAGTATAATTAGAATGTATTTAGAATAGAAGAGAAAGACAATTTAAACGTTCAATTAAACTTGAACGCTTTAAATTGTAACACTATACACTTGAATCAGACATTTATAGAAAACCGCAAATCAATGAATCACTCAATTTCAATTATCACAATTAAATTGTCTGACAACAGAGTGATACCTTTAATTATGTAGTTGTGACCAAAAAAAAAAAAGAAAAAAGGATTTAAAAAAATTGACTTTGGTATGTCGAGGAATATAGACTAAATTTTAAGTTCTTATTTTCTTTTATGCAATAACTAAAATGGTATTGGAAATCTTTAAAAATAGTAACCAAATTATATCGAAGGACCATATATACAAAAAAAATTAGTTTCAAATCTTTATGGTTTAATAGATTGTAAAATCCGTTCTGAATCGGCTGAAAAAATTTGGTATATTTGTTAGTCTTTCTATAAGTATGTCTTATACCTAATTCGATAAAGGTCGGACATATGCCTAAAATAGAATTGTCTAAATGATATAGTAGCCATATTATATAGCCTAGGCCAAACCGTCTTGACTATATTAACTTCTCTAACCATAACTCCAGTTTGGTTTCTCTGACCGATATTTCCATAGCTTTAAACTTGGGTTTAAATTGACAGGGAACGAATAATCTTATGGCTATTTCGACTCCTTATTTCTCTTTTTCTCAGAGCTCTATGAATTCGTCGATACTTTCTTCGAACCAGCTGGTGAAAAGTCGATATAAAAGTCTTTATAAATTTTTAAGTTACGGTGTGTCAAAAATTTGCCACAGCCGAGGTGTTTTAGCATTTCCATTAAATATGCCACAAGTTTTTTTTTCTTTATTTTTCCTTTTTGTTTTCGTTGTATGAAAAATGCAAGGTTGAATGAATGATGATGCCATCGTGTTGGGCCAATTATCTGGGGGAAAAGTTTGGAGGGCTGTTTGCCAGCAAGTCCTTGACATCGGATCAGCCCTGACAAGGCCAGACAGACAGACGGAGGGACCAGGGACACTTTCAAATGTTAATAAAATAAAATTTCAAAAATTTATAAATAGAAAAGTCCCCATTGCATTTAATGGAAAAGGATGTGACTGTGTGGAAAATGTTAATGGACTTTTGCTCACAAGTAATCAGCTTGAGTGGCAAGCCCCTTACGACTGCAGGGTAATCTTAGCTTAACAACCCTGACCTACCTTTTTCAATTAAATTGAAACAACCTTCTATCCCAGTGGCTTCCTTCAGTTTGCCATCAAAAATATGACAGGCCGCCAGCCAGTTGTACAAATTAAATCATAACCGCAATTGTCTCAATTCATTTGATTTGTTTTGCTTTGAACAAAAATTAATTTAAATGTGGAAAACAAACATTTAATTGCTCGAATTAATTGAGTCAAGCAAAATCTTGAGACTTTTTTGAAATGCTTTCACAAAAAAAAACTATTTCGATTTCCTTCAACTTTGATAAAAGGTAACTAATCTAATTAGTTCAAATCTTTTATTAAGACTCGTCCAATCCGATTCAGTCTGACATAAAACTGGTGTAGGTCAGAAATACCTATAAATACTAAGAAGTGCTATAAAAGAGGGAAAAATATTTTGATCTTATCATTGGGTAGACATTTTTGGAAATACCTATACCCCAAGCCATGAGGCCATAAAAATAAAGTAATTTGAGTTAGGTGGTAAAAGATTATAAAATTCTAAATACTTTCCTCGGTCTATAGTTGATCAGTCTATATCGAAATAAATTAAAAGCTTTAAGCTGTGCTTGTTTCTTTGCAAGCTAAGCATATCCAATTAGGGAAATCTGCCACATTTTCTAGTCTATCCACTTGAAATTTAATATTTGGATTACTCATAAGCAGACACATAAGCATACCAAGTTTCACCTGGATCGAACTACTATATCATATCAAGTTGAGTATATCTAGAAAAGGTTTTGAACTAAATTGTCCCATAGAGGAAATCTAGAATTTTCAACTAAATTCTTTTACCAAAAGAATAGAGTAAACCTAGAAAATTTCCAAGGGTCTATGATATACAAAATTGAAATAAAACCCTGTCCAATAAAATTATAAAATAAATCGCCAGATTTTATCTCTTTTCTTTCTTTGGAATTATTTATTTTTAGTAAAAAAAAATGTATATATTTACTACACTTGGCAACATTTGACAAATTCAAATGTCCTATCATCAAGTGATTATTTTATACACACAATAAGTACACGAGAGCTTGATTTATCAAGGTTGACATGCGTCCCTCTTAGTTATGCTTTTGTAATGCTAATGAGAGCAACAAAAGCTCTGTGTTTGTATTGTACGATTAATTTTTTTATTTCTTCTTATTCTGTTTTTTTTTTTTTTTTTTTTTGTGTTTTAATTTACAATCAACGCGCCGACTTCAATATAAAAGCCAGACAGAGAGATCAAGACCGTTAGGGAGAGGCAGGCAGTAGTGTGCAAAGAAAAAAAGAGAAATACTGAGAGAGCGAGAGAGTGAGTGATAAGTACCGTTGTCTACACTACTACACTACTCTTTGATAAGAAATTTATTAGATTAAAGCCAACGATTTTTGCGATTATTCGAGTCCACAAAACGACAAGTGGCAGCTTTGTCGTCGTCTTTACTGCTGCTGCTGTTTTCCCATTGTCGTTTTGTCGTCGTCTTCGTCGTAGCTGTTCCATTTCCATTTTGTGGCCATTGTGTGCGTGTGCCTCTGTCCTGTGTGTGTGTGTGTGTGAGTGGGTGCGTGTTTTTGTCCCGGCTGATGACTGCCGCCTGCCCGGCCAGTATTTATTTATTAGTCGGCAAATCGGCCACGGGCTCGGCTGCTACTCTCGCGCGGCTCAAGAACTTTACAGTCCACTCTGCTCTGCTCGAAGAGTTGTAAGCACCGTTACAGATTTTGTCTGTCTTTGTTTCTTTTGTTTTTTTCGTTTGCTCGAATTCATAATGTTTTTTTAGGCAAAATGCTTGTCACCCAATTCAAATGTGATTTATATAAAGTGAAAGTGCTCTCCCAACTGGGCGAAAAGTGTTGCCTAAGCCTTGGGGTTTTCAAGAATTTTTCAAATTTATTAGAAGCTTAAAAAAACTATTACAAAATGTGTAAGTTGCTTTTTTTTTTTGTTTTTTTTTTTTTATGACCAAAGTAACATGTGCCTGTGATTAGCAGTGTCAGTGTCATTTTTATTTGAGAATGGCAACAATTTAAGTGAAGTAATGATTGCCCTTATCAGATGCAATAATTTTCAAATTATATTATAAAGATAAGCCAATCTCAATGGACTGGAATAACTCTATATTAGCTAACCGAAACTATCCACAATCAACTAGAGCAAAGCAAATATGTATACAAGTTTTGATAAGCCCAATTGGCATGGCAAATAAAACGAATAAATCTCTGCCAAAAATAGTAAAAAAATTTTTTTTTTTTTTTAGTATTTCAAAGAATTAAAAAAATTTTTTTTTCATAGGAAAAAAAGTGCATTGTTTTTATAATTTTTTTTTATTTTTATATAAAAACGTCAGCACTCAAGCACATCGCGTGAAAATATTTAATCGTATTTGGCCTATCGAGCATTGAACCCAAAAACATTGTACAGAAGAGCTTATACTCTAGACAATAATAAAAAAAAAAATTTAAACTAAAATGCGCAGTGCAATTTAATCTAAAATACACAATTAGATTGTTCGGGCCATAAAATTCAGCTAGACTCGAATAAAATTAAGTGGAATTTTTGTTACAAAATCTCAAGTATTTTTTTTTTCTCTTCCTTTCCTTCTTCTTCTTCTTATTTTGTAGTCTAAAAGGCTTAACCCTTTGTTTTCTATTTTTGGCCAGAATTTGCGATTTTTGGTCAAAAAGAATCAAGTGTTGTTTTATTGTTGCCAAGGTACTTTTCATATGTGAAAACTTTTTTATTGACTAAATATTTCTGATGAGATGAGAAAAAAAAAATTGATTTTTCTTCTTCTTTTGCAGCAAACCAACACAAGACGAAAGACAAGACAAGAAGTTTGAAGGTCCTGTCTGGAAAAATATAACGAGCAGCATTATCCAGCTAATCGACAGCTCAGTCCGAGCTCATAAATCATCTGAAGAAAAAAATAACAAAAACAATAACAAAAAACTTAACCATCCAAAATTGACGCCATTTGCAATTGAGTTGGCAAAGACGTTACGTATACGTATATATATATATATATATATATATTAATCATACGCCGCGTATAATCGAATTAGAACAAGCTCTGCCGTCGATATGTTTGCCAAAGTGCCGCATAATGTGCCCATTTGACACGCGTTGAAACACGTGCTTCCACGCAAGACAAACCCAAGACTACTCCAAACAATTGATAGACTTTTTGTGCTTAATAATATTTGTTTTTTTTTTTCATTTGTTTTGTTGATTTCGTTTCGTAATTCTTTTATTTATTTCATTTGATTTTTTTTTGTCCGCGTGTGTGTGTGGCAGCTTGACAAAGACTGCAAGCATAAAAATTCAAATTGTGCTATTTCGTGTGGAATAAACAAATTGCCGCATGTGGCTGTTTAAGGAGCCACAGATTAAGCCAACATTTATTGGCACTCACCAAAACAACAACAATAAGAAGAGCAGCAAACTGCAGGGAAAATTTGAAGAAATCGGCTCATTTGTGCAGAAGAAATTTGCTCAATTCATTTATCGCTGGCCCGTGAGACAGACAACAGCTTTCTTAATGAATGACATTCGGTTAAAATCAGCAACAATAACAACAACAACAGCAACACACAGAAGCTACACCAACAACAACAACAGCAGCAGCAGCAGCAACAACAACAAATCACAAATTAATAAAATTAATAATAATAAAAATTCAGGAAATTCAACAATCACTTTGGCTACCTTCGTGGCCTTCGTCTTTTGCCCAGTGCCCAGCACTGGCAATAAATTGATACCAATTACCAATAACAATAATCCACGTACTTACAACAATAGCGGTAAATCGAATAAAGTCTTTCTACACTATATACCACGCGATCCGCGTCTAAGAATTTTCAATAAAACCGCCACGCTCAATAAACACTTTGTTGGCCAACACACTCTCAGCGAATTGAATATAACTGAAGATTTATGCAATTATGGTGAATTAATTGGCGGCGATATTGATTCTAGTGAAAGTGAAAGTGTTTTTAGTTTGGTGCATTCACAAGCTGAGTTTTTCAAGAGCCAATTTGATCGTGTGGAAATAACTAAAAATATTCAAAGCAACCTTAAAGTGTTTAGTAATTTTATTATTGTGATTTAAACCAATCGATTTAAATTGTGTTAATTTTCTTTGTTTAATCCGATTAATCCTTTTAACGGAGTTTTAATAAACAACAACAACAACAACTTGAAGAGTCTGCGAAATCCGAAACAAAACGGGTGAGTAAAAACTTGAATAAACTTGTACAGAATTTTTTTAGCGATTTCCTAGGAAATAAATCCGATTAGGCGGGGATCAACAAGGTTTTGCAGTCACTGCCCTGCAATCTATGATTCTGAGGGTCCAGAACTTCTCTACTTAGATCTCTGAAAATATATATAAACTGATTTTTAAGGATTACCAAAATCTAACTAGGGGAAGGAAGAGAGTAATGTATCTTGCAGAGATTTCACATAGCCTTAGTTGATGCTTGGGTGAAGAGCTCAAGCTTTTCTGTAGATAATTCCTGAGTCCGATCTTAGTTATGTTTGCTATCAATAGAGATATTTCTTGTCTGATTTTAGGCCCTTAGAAAAATGGGTACTTTGAAATTATTATTATGAAAAGGAATACAAGCAACTCATAAGACCTTTCCTATATTCTTTACATTTTCTACACCAAATTTGAAAAACCTCTTGCCCCTTTAACTACCGAGATCTTTGGATCTTAGATTGATCGGCAAGTTGGATTGGTTTTTATGGTCAGCCTGATTATACCTTTTGGGGGTTTTTGAAACACTCTTCCTGTATATTCCATACAGAGCCTTGTAATCCGATACTGATTACCTGTAACTATTGAACCCGAAAGAATCATAAATATATCTCTTAAATATCAGTAGAATATAGGTTAATCTTCAAGCAGTTCGACTTAAAATTTTCAAGTATTTATGAGATTCCAAATTTCTTTATTAAATCACCCAATTCCAAAGATCTATAAATTTCCAGGAAGTTAAGAGATCAACATTATAGATCAACAAGATCAACTTAGTCTCTCAAGGATAAAGGAAAACTTAAGTTGCCGGAATAATGAATAACCTTGAAACAAGGTGAAATGTTTACCACATTTTACCCGAATAAAATTACATCTTCACCTGCTAAGAAGGAGAAGGCAAACTTTTTCATTTTCTGACCTGACAAAGGTGTTTTTACCAAATATTTCGCAATGACATTTGCCTGACCCAAAAGAGCATAAATATTTTTATAGTATTTTTTCGACAAAACAAATGACGCATTTGTTGTCTGGAAAATTTTCACGATTTTGTCAAGTGTCTTTTTTTTTTGGGATATTTTCTCATTTATTTATTTGTGGATACTTTCTCCTCAGAGAGTCAGACAACTGAGCCAGGAAAAGGTAAACAGAACCACAAAACAAAATATTTTAAAAAAAATGCCAACGTTATCTTCGGGGTGCCGAAGATTATCGACTCTTTTCGCAGTTGTTTCTGCCGCGTATATTTATGTAGAAAACGTGTTGGCCGGGTTTTGAAAAGATCAGTCAATAAATGTGCGAGTTATTCCCTAAACCGATTTAGGTTCGTATGGCAGCTATATGATATAGTAGTCCGATCCTTACGAAATTTGGTATATATTTTAACTGCTATAAAAAAAATATGCGTGCTAAATTTGAATAGAATCGGATAATAAATGTGGGAGTTATTCGCTAAACCGATTTAGGTTCGTATGACAGCTATAAGATATAGTGATCCGATCCGAGCAAAAATTAGTACAATTATCAATCGTTATATAAAACACACGCATGCCAAATTTCAAAAGGATCGGATAATAAATGTGGAAGTTATTGCCTAAACCGATTTAGGTTCGTATGACAGCTATGTGAAAGAGTGGTCCTATCTGGCCGATTCAAACTAGTGTACTACCTAGGTAAAAAAGAAGGCTATATACCAAGTTTCAGCAAAATAGCTTTTAAACTGACGGAGTAAATCTGATATGTACAGACGGACAGACGGACAGACGGACAGACGGACATGGCTATATCGACTCCTCTAGTGATTCTAAGTATTCTAGATGTAACTTTTGTGGGTCTACGATGTTTGGTTCTGTGCGTTACAAACATCAGAGCAAAGTGAATAGACTCCTTTTTCTTCGAAAAGAGTCTAATAATTGAAAATTATTTCGAAATTGGCAAAAAAACAGCTGATTCTCATATATATATAAATAAATTATTTTGGCATTTTCTTGAGTCTCTTTTGGTTTGTTTGTTTTGCCTTTATTTATTTTCTATTTTTGTGTCTGCTCAAGTTGAAGGCGAATTGCCAATAATTTTTTATATGCAAAAAAAATGCCAACAGTTCGAATGCGAATTTGCATACGGAAAGTGTTGTTGGCTTTTTTCCGTTGTTGTTATTTTATTTATTTATTTATTTGTATTATTTTTTTTTTATAATTTTATATGGCAACGGCTGTACAGCCATTGCCCCCCTTAAGTCAATTGGACTTGTTGTTGGCAAACAAATAAAAAGAGCAGAGAAAAAAATTTAATAAAGTTGTTAACAAAAAAATAATTGTTTTGTGAATTTATGAAAAAAAAAATGAAATACCCGAAATTTATGTAAAAATTGTATAACCAAAAATTCTTGTAAGTCTCATAAAATAAATTTAGATTTTTCCAAGGGTTTCTAATTTTTTTTTCGTATCTAAAAAAAAATCCTTTATTCGATGAAACTTTTGAGATATTTTTTTAAATTTTTTCATAGCCAGAAGATTTTGCTGAGTTAAGGAAAAAATTATAGAAAATGAGAAAATAAATTTCCTTTTTACCTTTGAAAGTTTTCCAATTAATCAAGAGAAAACTGAAAGTGCAAAGTTTTCATTTGTTCAAAAGTTGCTATTTTATGACTTTTACTTTTTTTTTTTTTGTTATTATTTCAGAGCAACTCGATGCAAAATTAAAACAATTTAAATTGCTGAATAACTCAACTGATCAAAGAGGAGAGAATATTTCAACTGTGTTCATATTTGGATATAATCTTTTCATAGGCCCCCCGATCAAGATGGCCAAATCGACGAGCAACAATAACAGCACGGCTGCTGCTAATCACAACAATAACACCAACAACCACAACAACCACAACAACAATAATAATATTAATAATAATAATAGTAAACAAAATGGTAGCATATATCGTGAATCTAATCCCGTGGCACCCTCCACTCCGGCCCCCACGAACACACCCCTCAACAAGGCCATCAAACATGACCTCTTCCCAGAGGTGACCTTTTGCAATTTATCTGTCGATGATCTGCACAACGGGGCCACTCATAGCCGCGTGGTACGCAACAGCATTATTGCCATAGATGGCGCCACCGGAGCTGATGCAACTCTGACCTGCCTGATGAATGGCACGACCAGTGCCAATGGCTCGCTGAAGAAACGTAAGCGTCTGATTTCGAATGAATCCGGAGATTCGATAGATTCCAGTTCAACCGAAAAGAAAATGCCCAAAATGCCCGATGGAGGCTACGGTTGGGTGGTGGTGTTTGCCTCCCTGGTGGTCTCCTTAATTGCCGACGGCTTATCCTTTTCATTTGGCCTAATTAATACCGAATTGCTGGCCTACTTTGGCGAGTCGCCGTCGAAAACGGCCTGGATTAGTTCGCTATTCTTTTCGGTGCCGCTGCTAATGGGACCCATTTGGTCGAATCTGGTGGACAAATACGGTTGCCGCAAGATGACCATACTTGGTGGCCTGGTCTCGGCTTTTGGCTTTGCCCTGTCCTCGGTCTGCGGTTCGATTGAGCAGCTTATGATCACCTTTGGCATCATATCTGGCCTGGGCCTGGGCATTGGCTATGTCACGGCCGTGGTATCGATAGCCTTTTGGTTTGACAAGAAGCGCACCTTTGCCACAGGCATTGGGGCCTCGGGCACGGGCATTGGCACGTATGTCTACGCAAGACTCACCCAATATCTAATAGACTCGTATGGCTGGCGTGGAGCCACCTTGATTCTGGGTGGCACCATGCTGAATGCTTGCGTCTGTGGTGCTTTGATGAGGGATCCGGACTGGCTGATTGAGGAGAACCGTCTGGAGAGTCGTTCACAGAGTGTCACCACATTTTCCAACTCGAGCGTATGCCTGGAAGAAATCAAAAAGCTCCTGGACACTGGCATCACCAAGGAGGCCGTGCTCGACACTTTGGTCACCAAGAACAACACCGAGGCCAATCAGCAAATCGACGACCCCCTGGATACCAGTTTAAAGCGTTATCGCAGCGAGATTTTCCTACCCACCTTTCTAAGCATCCATGAGCTGGACAGCATCTGCGAGGTGAAGAGCCTGAGTCGTCGCTCTTTACGACACAAGGAAGGAGCCGAGGCACCCTCGAGAGAAAACCTTTTGTCCATGTCATCGGGTACAGCTCCTTACCCACCCACTGCTGCCTTAATAGGTTCACCCGATGATACCTTGATGGGTGGTATAGCAGATGAGGCCATTGTGGCTGTTAAGAAAACCTATTTGGCTTCCATTGAGACTCTCTCACCATCCGAGAAACGCTCAACAGGTGCCAACTCGCCCAATGCCTCATTGCGTTCGTCCGACGAGGGCTATCTCACCCAGAAGCACAATGAGCCCGCCTATGCCAGCTCACGCTATTCCCTTAATGAAAATCTCTTTATGGGCAAGCACACGACTCCCTCGCTCTCCAATCTTAAGGTCAATGGACTGCGTCACAATTCCGTGGACATACTCAGTGATGATTTGCACTGCTATTACCTGTCCTCCAAGGACGAGACATTCACACTGCTCGATAAGACACCTAAACATGGTGGTCCCACTGTGATTTCCATACCCGAGCAGCGAGAACAGCCGATAAATAGCGAATTGGCCGTGAGGCGGGCTCGCCTGGACAGCATCACAGGCATACGTCGTCTCTCCAAGTCCAAGAAGCCGGGCCATCGTTCCAACTTGCGACGCAACATCTCCATTCGGAATTCCAACTTTCTCAAGGATATGCGTATCCATCGCAATTCCATACACTATCGCGGAGCCATGCTGAATACACATCGCTATCGCCTGCGTGCCTCCTCCTGTCCCAACATCTATCGCAATTCAATGACCACCATAGCCAAGGAGGAGGAAGATGTGAGTATACCAAACATTTTCCAACACTAAAACCAGAAGAAGAAGAAGAAGCAGCAGCAACTAGCATCAGACCAGCTTAGCTAAGCTTATCAATTTCCAACCTCTTGACAACACCAGCCAATTGAGAGCTCATTTGAAACCACATTTGGCCCAAGGGTTGCTTATCAGTTCCACAGACTCGTCAAATATGAATAATTATAATCATTGATAAGCCTTCTTCTTCTTTTTTTTTTTTTATTAATCTTTCCGTAATTTCATAGTTTGATGAATTGAATCCTATTTATATAAATACTCATGTATTTCCACAGACTTGGTATGATAATCTAATGGACACCATTAAATCCGTATTTGATTTTTCACTATTTGCGGATACGAAATTCACGCTCTTCAATCTGTCAACTTTATTTCTTTTTATTTGGTAAGTCTGGGCCATTTAGTTTTAGCAATTGCAAATAGATTATAGATTTAAAAATAAGCCAAACCACACACACACACACACACACAACCATTTCGGAAATGTCGCATTTGGCATGAATTCAAATTAAACCATCGATGACGGGCATTCGAAATTGTAGTTTTCTTTTGCGAAATTTTCAAAAACAAAGAAAATTATGGTAAATATTTCAGACATGGTTTTTAAATTTGTAAACTCAAGATTTTTAAGAGATTTAAAGCTTCTAAATTGGGAGTACCTCGGAAAGTCAGAGCGCCATCTAGGGATATAATCAGACAATATCAAATATCTGCCATAATTAAAGACCGATCTGAGATCAGTTTGGTATCAATAGAAAGAGCCTTATATTATCTATGCCGAGTGCTATCCATAGATCGATCTGAGATCTGTTTGGTATCAATGGAGGGGCTGAGGTTATTTAAAACCAGGAAAACTAGAGGGCCACCTAGAGGTATAATTGAATAATATCAAATATCTACCATAATTATATACCGATTTGAGCCCAAGAGCTTTATATTATCTAAACCGAAGAAAGCCAGAGCACCATCTATGGCCCGATCTGAGACCTGTTTGGTATCACTATTATATATACCGAGAAAAATTTCTGCGATACCTACAGATCAATATGAGACCTGCTTGGTATCAAATAAGAACGGCTTATATTATTTAAAACCAGGAAAGCAAGAGCACCATCTAGAAGTATATAAAGGTATAAAACCATCTGAGACCTGAATCTGATCTGAAACCAGGAAAGTCAGAACGCCATCTGGTGGCATAATCAAACAACATCAAGGATATGCTATAAATATAGTCCGATCAGAGCCCTATATACACGGGTTTATATTACTTATACCAGAGTAACTAAGTAATCCCAGCTACATTTCAGAGATGTACCATACTGTACCCTTCCCGAAATAATAATTCGAATGGACTCCATTTTACAATGCATTTTTAAGTGTTCCTAATTGAATTATTTATTCCAGGTTCATTATACCTTATCTGTATCTGCCGGAGTATATGAAGCAATACGATTATGACGTGAGCGTCAGCGCAGTTCTGATATCGGACATTGGCATTGCCCAGACCATTGGTATGATTGTGTTGGGCTATTTGGGCGATCTTCCCTGGATGAATATCAATATTTGCTATTCCATATGCATGTTGAGTGAGTATCCTTAATTACCAAAGATTTCCAAAAAAACGAAATATAAAATGGAATTATATTTTTTGCAGTTTGCGGAGTTTCTGTATTCTTTATGCCATTACTTTTGACCAACTACAATGGCCTGATGATTATGTGCATTATTTTTGGTTTCACCTTTGCCAGTTCGTTTTCATTTACACCCAGTATACTGGTGAGCATTGTTGATTTGGATGATTTCACTTGTGCCTACGGCTTGGTGCTTTTGGTGCAGGGCATTGGCATGATTGTTGGCCCGCCCATAGCAGGTGCCATTTATGAGTATACACTCAGGTGAGTATGACCACCAGAGAGAAACAGTTGGTCTATGGAAATTATATTGATTTGTTTTCGTTTTCAGATGGGATGACTCTTTCTATTATGCGGGCATATTTATAGCACTCTCCGGCGTCTGTTCGTATATGATTGAGTTTTGTGAGAAGAAAGCAACTAGAGAGAGTGATAGTGATGTCTCAGAGACTAAAAAAGCTCAACTTTTACATTAGTTTACTAATATAACACAAGAATTAAATAGTTCAAAACTTGACATAAAACAAAAAAAAACTGATTTGAAATTGTGTGCTCTGCCGGCACTTTAGATAATTCAATACTGTCCTAGCTAATTAAGTGTTGACAAGTTTCTTATGCCACAAGGCTGCTGCAGCTTTGTCTTATTAATAATCTATAAATAAAGTACTTAGTCTATATCAAAAAAAAAATATATATATATTTTTAAGTTAAAATAAAAAAAAAATACATTGAAAGAAAGAATACAAAAACTGCAATAAAAAAAAACTACAGGAAAATTAAAGCAAAATATTAAAACTAAAAATATAGAAAAATTTTACACAATTTTCAATATCAAATGCAGTGCATCACTGCCATTCGCAAACGGGTCCCCTTGATTGTCTTCTCAAAACAAAAAAAAAAATATTTACTATATTAAATAAATTTAAGTCAATAAAGCAAACAAATTTTTGAACTAACCACTACCAATCTAAGTAACGTATGCAATAAATAAAGACAATTATTTTCCAGATTAAAAAAAAAAAATAACAAAAAACAACAATTATCTTGGAGCATTTGATAAAAATTACAACACCAAATTAGACAAATTTTAATAAAAAACAAATTAAAAACAACTTGTAGAACTTTTAAAATTTCCATTAAAAGCACCCGATAAATATTCACAACAGTTAAAAAAAAATATTTCAAGTATTATTAAAATTTTAAAATAAAAAATTCACCCCAAAAATAATTAAGCAAAAAAAAAAAAGAAAAGCCCAGAGCTTGAGTAGTTCTTGTTGTTAAAAATAATAAAAAAAAACTTGCAATTCTAAAAAAATGTACACAAAATCAATTAACTAATTAATTAGTATATTAAATTATAATAAATAAAATATAAAACATTTTAAATATAAATTTAGGCATTCTTTTGATCAAGCAAACAAAAGCAAAAGCTCTCCTGACTGAGATCGAGCAAGAGCAAAGCTTTAGGAGAGGCCAGCAAAAGCAGTGTTGGAAAAGGTTAGAATTTTCTTCAATTTGAAATATTTTATTATTATTTTTTGGGCCTGGCAAATATAAATTTATAAATAATTTGATTCAAGTTTACATTCACGTTTTCTTTGTTTATTTTATTCTTTTCTTTTGTGTATTTTAAATTTAATTTTTATTCATATAATATATATAAACTTCGTAAAATACTAAATTGATCATTTAATCGCAGCATTTACGCGTATGTCTTGTTTGCATGTACGTTTTTATGTATATTTAATATATTAAGGTATGTATATAAACTTATTTGATTTTTTTTGTTTCTTTTTTTTTTAATAAATGTTCAGCTCACAATCATATTTTTGGTTTTGACAACAAAAATATTTTATTTTTTTTATTTTTTTCAAATGCGTTGGAGAGTAGCAAAAAAAAAATAAATAAATAAAAATATTATTAATAATAAAATTATTTGCATATATAGAATATATATAGGGTAAGGGAAGCGAGACACCACTACCAGCGGGGAGGAGGGAGTGCAAACAAATCACAATGAAAAAAAATTCATAGCTTTAGAAATATATTACAAGTCAAGGTTTTTTTTTTGGTTAAGAAAATTATTTGCTTGTCTTTGATAACAAAAATAATTATTATAATTTTTTCATCTTCAGCTTCTTCGTATTCTTCTTTGTTTTATGTATAAACAGTAAAAGTTTACAAAATTTAGAAATCACGCACGACACATTTACAAATACAATTGTTTAGTATTTTTTGTTATTTTCATTTATTATTTAAACATTCTTCTCATTGTGGGTGTTTTTTTTATTTTTATCTATTTGAGTACGTGTATCTTTGAAGTTTCTAAGGAATTTTTCGTTATTTATTTTTTTATATATTCTTTGCCTTTTTGTTTTGTTTTGTTTTGGTAACCTTATGCTTATAAGAGTTGAAATCGTTTCAAAAAGTGTGTTTTTTATTTTGCTGCTGCCATTTTGGTTAAGGTTTTGTTTTTTGTTTTTTTTTTTTTTTGAAAGAAATGAAAATCCAGAAAATGTGTTGTTCTACATTTCTAAATAGTTTTTAGTTAGTCACTAGTAGCTTTTACAGAAGCGGCTACTTTAAGTGTATATATTCATTAATTTGTTGGCTATTCCTAGCAGCAGCCACTATTGGCGGAGCCAGCTGCACCGCCAGAGCCGGGCAGCGATGGATTTGTGGGGGAATGCTGTTGCCCAATCTTAATGCCGTTGGCCTGGAGAAGAGTTTTAGATTTAATTTTCGAAAATCAAAAGGTCAAGTGTGTAGTGAGCTTACCTCATTGTTGATGTCGAAAACGCCTTCTTGTATTTTTTCGTAAATTTCTTTAGCGGTGTTGATGAAAGCCTCTTCCACATTGGCGGCTGTGCGCGCCGATGTTTCCATGAAAACAAGTCCATGCTCTCGTGCAAATGCCTCGCCCTCCTCCTTTTTGACCTCACGCCTTGAGTCCAAGTCGCTTTTGTTGCCAATTAGCATAATCACCATATTTGAATTTGAATGCTGGCGAGCATCTTCCAGCCACGTAGTCAAGTGATTGAAGGTTTCCCGCCTTGTGATATCGTAGACCAGCAATGCCCCGGCGGCACCACGATAATACGAACGTGTAATTGATCTAAGCCAAAGTAAACAATTCTAAATCATTTCAAATCGGAAAGGTAAGCGTGACCCACCTGAAAGCCTCTTGGCCGGCTGTATCCCAAATTTGCAATTTAATTTGTTTGCCATCGATGGTGATCATACGGGCACCAAACTCCACACCAATTGTGAGATCATGCACGGGTTGAAAGCGTTTATCCGTGAACTGAAGCAGCAGGCATGATTTGCCAACACCTAAAAAGAAAATCGAAAAAAAAAATACATAAAAGAAAGCCAAGAAAATTTGTTGCTTTGCGCTGTCATTGAGAGAAAGTTTATTTTGGTCTATTTTCCACCACTGATATAGATCGAATAAAAGCAACAGCTGGTTATTGTCAAATAAAGAGAAACAAAAACAACAACAGCAATGGTGACGTTTGGCTGATAAGCAAAAATCAGAAGACTACATTTTGGGGGGCGCATGCAAAATATAGTGAAATAGTTGTTTTTGTTGCTGGGCTGACTCAACGCACTAAAGTTACTTTAACCCACAGCAAGTACAACAACAACAACAACAATAAAGGAAGTAACGCCCGCGCCTGTGTGTGTTGTTATGGTTTTATTGATTTTTCCTAACAGGGGCTGCAGTTATTTTTGGCAGCAGCTGCTGGACTCTTTCAGCGAATGTTGCACTTTGTTCTTGCCTAAATCAAACAGATTATTATGCACTATCAAAATGACGTAGTTGGCACTGGTTTTCTTTGTTTTGTTTGTTAATTGCTTCGACATTATAGAAAACTGCGAATTTTCATCATATGGCAGAGAAATATCGCACACTCTGCACACTCACCAGTATCTCCAATGATTATGTATTTGAACAAATATGCGTAGGACATGATTGCAGTGGTTGGATGTTTTTTTTTTTACTTGTTACTCTTAGTTGATCGCAATCTTACAACAAATGCAATTTTTTTTTAATACGCAGAATGTGTAATAAATTAGTGATGCGTAGTCAATTAGTGGGCTGTGGAGTTATCGGTGAGTTGCGTTATCGATTGTTAGGGTTGCTGGCTGGTCAATCGATAGCAGAGGTTACAGAAAATTGAAACTCTCGTGACTATCGGAAGTGCCATCGATAGTTTTTCATTCTATTTTTCCATAAAATATAAAAAAAACATGAAGATGGCTGACGGCTCGACAATATTGCGTAGAAATCGACCTGGAACAAAATCAAAGGTAAGTGCCCAGCCAGCAGAAGCGGCCAGAGTTGCACATTTGGTGCAATGGTGCAAAGTCATAGATTCACTTTCGCTGCTCTCAGGATTTCTGTCGCTGGCCCGACGAGCCTCTGGAGGAAATGGATAGCACACTGGCTGTGCAGCAATTTATACAGCAACTGATCAAACGAGATCCTTCCAATGTGGAACTCATACTTACCATGCCGGAAGCACAAGACGAGGGCGTTTGGAAGTACGAGCACCTTCGGCAATTTTGTATGGAATTGAATGGTCTGGCTGTGCGGTTGCAGAAACAATGCTCTCCCTCGACTTGTACGCAGATGACTGCTACGGACCAATGGATATTTTTGTGTGCGGCTCATAAAACGCCAAAAGAGTGTCCTGCCATTGATTATACACGTCACACCCTGGACGGGGCTGCCTGTCTGCTCAATAGTAACAAATACTTTCCAAGCAGGTAACAAAGAAATTATTTAAATTTAATATTAAAATATTCTAACAAATTATTTGTATGACACAGAGTATCCATTAAGGAGTCATCGGTAACCAAATTGGGCTCGGTTTGCCGTCGAGTTTATCGTATATTTTCGCACGCGTATTTTCATCATCGTCGCATATTTGATGAATTTGAGGCTGAAACATATTTATGCCACCGATTTACGCATTTCGTAACAAAATACAATCTAATGTCTAAAGAGAATCTCATTGTGCCCATTAATGAAGAGGAAAACGCTGCACCAGGCGAGAGTGAAGCCTAAACTAACTTGACTCCAAATTAAGACAAGACAAAGAAATTATTTCATGAATCCAGAGAGTCATTCATAGACCGACAAACACACATACAAACTTTAGCGTAGTTGCGCTCATCTTAAAAAAAAAAAAAAAAAAAACAACAAGAACAAACAAATTTATTTATATTTACTAATAGCATACATTAGATGGAAAGGACAGGCAAGGAGAAGGAAAAAACAAAACAAAAGCAATGAAACGAGCAAAGAAGGCTTTGGCCGCTCGTCTCGTAAAATTGAAAGCGTTAGAAATATATAAAATGGTATATAAATTATATAAAACAAAAATAACAACAACAAAAAAAAAAAACTTGAAATTAAAAAAAAAAAAAACAAATTATCGTAATATGATCAAGTCCCCGTATCCAACACCCCAACCCAAACCAACCCAGCCCCATTGTCCCAGGCGTATGTCTCTTAAGTCAAAAAAATTATTCCGTAAATATAACACAAAAATATTATTATAATTATGTTTATTTTTAAATTCTAATTTTAAATAAATTATATGTAAACCTTAAAAGAAAAACAAAAACATATTTCTCGAATTGTAACAACTGGGCGAAATGACAACAACAACAACAACCAAGCAAATTGGCTAAAACCATTTGACTCATCTATTCAATCATCTGAAATAGATGAAAACTAAAAATGTAAACCACAAATAACTCGAAATAAAAAGATGAAGAAAAATAATTATATTACATAAAACATATTTCCAGGACCCGAGAAGACCTAGATAATATTATCCTCGAGCAGCTGCTGTTTGGCTACCACCCGATCGAAGCTCATGCGACTTAGGTCGAGGGTGGTGAATTTCCCATCCAAAATCAACTCGGAGAGGGCGCGACCCACGGCTGGTGTCTGCTGTATGCCATGGCCACTGAATCCTGTGGCAATCAGGAGATTGTTGTAGTGAGGATGCTTGCCTATTATCCCATTGGCATCGAAGGTGTTGTGCTCATAGTAGCCGGCCCAGCAGCTCTGAACCTTGGCCGACTCAAAGGCGGGCACCCGTCTGGCCAGGGTGGGCCAAACGTCTGTCTCAAAGTAATCGTGATCCACGTCGAGGGTTGAGCAGTCCGGCTCGCAGTCTTCAGAGGGACTGCGTCCGCAAAGGAAATTACCACCGAGGCCATCTCGTCTGAAGTAGGTGCCATTCGGATCGATGAGCAGCGGTGTTTTCAGACCAGGTGGATTCTCTCCCTGGGTATTGATTACATAGACGTAGCGCTTGCGCGGCTCCACCGGCACTCCCACACCGAGCACATCCTGGCCTGTGCCTATCTTGGCCAGACGTGCCACCTCACCCGACTGGGCCCCAGCAGCCAAGATGCAGGTATCAAACTCTACCTTGCGCTGCGAGCCATCCGGACAGGAGACTTGCACGGCAGAGAGTGTGTTCTGGGCATTCCAATCAAAGCCACAAATCTCACCCACAGTAAAGCGGGCGCCCAAGGCCCGAGCCTGATTCTTAAAGCCCATCAGCAAAGCCCAAGGATCAAACCAGCCCTCCTTAGCCAGGCCATAACAGCCCAGAGATATGCCATCAGCCACCAGCCAAGGAAAACGTTTCTCCAGATTCACGGGATCCAACAAGACATTCTGAGCTCCCAGCTGGTTTTGCAGCTTGGAATTCTTCTCCAGTATGTGTGCTCCCTGGGCCGAGGCCAGAATCAGATAGCCATAGGGCATAAAATTGAGATTCACATCGCTGCCAAGGTAGCTCTGGGCATTTGAAATAAATTCGGCACCAAACAGACTCATTTTAATATTCTCAGGCAGCGAAAACTGTTGACGCACTCCACCCACGGAGAGCACTGTCGAGGCGGCTGTATACTAGGGACGGCAAAATAAGACCACTCTAATCTCCTTGATAATTGACCACACTTACACGGGTGTCTTTCTCGACTACCACCACATTCAGCTGATCCCGAGCACGCCGCTTGAGCCAGTAGGCAGCCGAAGCGCCCATGCCACCGCCGCCTATAATCAGGACATCACAACGCTGGGGCAGCGGATCTCCCGGCGACGCTGTTGCAAAACATCGATAAGCTTGCTGAGTCCCAATGAAGCGGACACCTCGAAGCAAGCGTAGCATTTTTAAAACTAAATTAGCAGCGATTTACTTAGTTAGACTACCAGTCCCCGGGGGCTGGCCGGTGGTCTGCTCTTACTGATAAGTGTCAATAGATTAGATTTGTTGTATGGTTACAGTGATGCCTCTTGTCAAGAGTTTGTTTAGCAATTAAACGCCTCAGATTATTCCTACTATAATCTTATCAAAATAATTTTATTTTATATTGTTTTTTTTTTTTTTTTTTTTTAGAGTTCCGCGATATTTATTAAAATAATACGGGTAGAATTAAAGGCTAGTCTGGTCCACTGGCCTCTGTTGTTTTAGTTTGACTTTGTTGGGGCTTCTTATTACTGTGGTTGTTGTTGTTGTTGTTTTTGGCTCCAAATCTTGGACGTTTGTTTGGTTTGCTGGCTGCAGAACTTCCCCCTTGTTTATTTGTCTGAGTCTGGCTGGGCTCATCCTCCTGCCAAAAGGTAGTCTTGCTATTCGGCTTCTGTAAGCTGAAAACGAAAAATAAATATTTAAAGCTTTTACGATTTTTCAAGTTTACTTAGATAAGATAGTCTAGACGGAAGTGTAGTAACGGCAAGTGTTAGTATATAAGGAAAAGAATTAGTTTATACGGATCGAACTACTATAGCCTACATAAGTCTGATATTGTTTAACCGTTCTCAAAGAATTCGGAGATTTACAGTAAAGAACTTTTCCAGCTTTCAGATAAAAAGAATATAAACCAGTAAATATAGATTTTCTTTGATTTAAGTTTATTTATGTCTGGACTATATTTAACAAAGAGACAATCTCTCAGTTGAATAAACCACGCTGTACCCAAATGGGCAGAATCTTAGAAATAGAATAGCAAAATAAATTTCCTCAGAAAGCCTTTCTTTTCTGGGAGAGACAAGTACACTCACCCCTCCACTGTGTCGGGCAATTCATCTAAGCTCATTAGAATATGCAGAGTGGGTATCTGGCGGGTAACAATTAACTCCTCAAGGCCATCCATTTGTGGTTTCCAATGCTCTTTCACGCTGAATGAAAAATAGTTTTGTTTTTTAGTTGAGAGAAGATATGGTTTAGACTCTGTCCAAGCTCACCTGGTATAACCCATTCGTGTCACCTGATAGAGAGCGTGACTGCGCTTTAGAATTTCTGCACAGGATATGGTCTTGACAACGCCGCCACCCGAACCACTCCAGACCACAGTGCGGTATTCACCCTTTTCCAGAGCTCTTTGGGCATAACTAATTACATTGGTGACTTTGGTGCCACCCTTGACCTTTTTTTTTTTTTTTGTTACGGTTGAAATTGTTTTGGTTATAAAAAAAGATTACAATTTAAATTCATTTGACTTTGACTCACGTGCATCCAGAGGAAATCCGTTTGTGCCTTGGGCATGCAATCCTCAAAGGGCAAATCATTTTTACTCAACTCCTGTTCCACATTTTCCGCCTTGCGGTAGTGCATCATTTTGCTGGTAACTTGACAAAAACTGTTAATGAAAATAAATATATAATAAAATCTAAATTAATTTCACATTTGACTTTGGGCTATGGAAGACACGACCTTGAATTGATTTTTCCAGTCAACCAAGCACTTCTTCAAGCGCTCAGAAAAAAATGTCAGCTTCCATGGGAATAAAAAAAAAAAAAAAACAAGAAGCTATATAAGCAAGTGGTGATCCGGGGTGTGAGATTGCGAGGCGAAAGGCACTAAAGTGTCGCCAACAGTTATTGCCAAGACTGTCTGTGCAAATTGAATAATTGCCGCTTGGTTTATGGGCCAAGAGTGCCTCAGAGCAATAACAGAAACAGGGGGCAAAAAAAAAAAAAAAATAACCGGGCCAGAATGAAGTGCAAAACGAAAAAGACAGTAAATAAATTTTTATCAGCCAACACAGCAGCTGGAATGATCTTTACCTTACCATTTGACGCTTTTTTAATTCGTAGAGATTTCTGATTTCGGATTTCATCAGACTTTGAAATTGCTTGGATTATTTGGAAAAGGTTTAATTAATCAGACCAAAGTGAACTCAATCTTAAGAAAGCTCTGAATTATTGGATAAGGTTTCTGTTGCCATAGCAACCTGGGTAGTTGATCTTGACCGGGTCAGTTGTGAGGAATCACGGGGATCCCTGGTTTTTAGAGGTGAAATCTTGAGCTCTCTGAGTTCTTTCAAAATCGAGTCTTATTTATTTCACAATTTGTATTTATTTGTTTTGAGAATTTTTATTTTTTGTATTATCAAATAAATTGTCTGACTCAAGATATTCTTGACAAATTCACACCTTCAAATATTATTTCATATTATTCATAAATAACTAAGAGTTTTGACTTAAGTCTTGTTTGAGAAATAATTCTTAGAAATCCGAATACTATAGCTTTTTCTAAGTCAATTCTGGAGTATCGAATATCTTTTGAAACTCCCAACTTATTCCTATCTGACATAAAATTTATCTAATCCAGATAGAAAAAGGTTTCATAGACTTTAAGGGTGAGCTTAGTGCTTAGTTCTCTCGAGTTGGAATAGATTTCTTTCTGGCTTGAGGAAGGCGAAGCCTATTGAGACTTAAGTTCTCTCGAGTCCTTTTGCTTATATTTCTGGAAGGAGCCTCACGGCCTCTCTGATAGGTAAGGAACCAACCTTCTTTAATTTTTTAGAAATAATTTCCATTCATTTTAATAAATTCTGATTAGTTCAATGAACCAAGGATAAACTTGTTTTGTTTGAGCTAAAATATTTTATTTTTTATGTCTCTGTAAATTCCGATACAATTCCGAGCCAAGTTCTCCATAACCTCAAAGCAGTTTCTAGTGCAAATGTAGGGTATCCGCTCAAGTAAAAGTCAATAAAAAAAGGAGGGGGGAAAAAAAGAATTGCAAAGCATTTCAACAGCAATTAAATGCGCACCGCTGCTGCAGCATTTTCCCATTAAATAAAATTCTGTTGCTGCCACCGCGTCGGCGGTTGGCTGGTGTTGTCGGGCACTTGTGGGCCACAAAGTTGGTTAGCTAAACGGCTGGCAGAACCACTTGTTGAGGGCCAACAGTTTTGAGAGATGGGACAGAGTGTAGGCGGCAGTGCAACTGAATTCGACAGCGGCAGCAACGAAAGTTTATTAATGAACTTTTCACAAAATTGAGACGCTGTCGTGGGCGAGAGTGACTGAGGAGGTGGAGGAGGAGGCTGGGCCAAAGTACTGAAAGGTTGGCAGAACAAGCTCGATTTAAATGCGCGCAGCATACAAACAAATACACAGACAATAGAACATGTCATACACACACACACACACACGCACACACATACAAAGAGAGACAGGAACAGACATAGACATCTCATCTTTATCTCATTTCATAGACACCCACCAATAATTGAAAGCGAAGCTGGGGGCAAATTGTTTGAATGGGATGGAAATGTTAAGGAATAAACCAAGTAAAAAACCAGAAGAAGCTCTGAAATCATATTGGTGGCGGGCAGTGGGGGAAATGGTGATGGGTGATGGGTAGTGTTCAGTCGGTCGGTCAGGCATTTGGAATTTTATCCAAGAATGCGTTGAAATTCTTAATAGCAAACGCTCACAGTCAGCCTGTCATCATCGTCATCCTTCAGAATCGCAGCTCAGCCGCAGTTCTCCCTTTCCATGGGCAGGGCACGTGTGGTCCTCATGGATATCGGTATGGCCCGTTTGTCGTCATTCAAGTAGGTTGCCAAACAATAATTCAATTTGGCCTGGAACATTATTCATAAATGAAAAAGAGCTCCGAAGCAGCTTTAATTTTTTTTTCTTTTTTTTTTGAATAAAAAAAAACAAGCCCAACTAGATGATCTTTGGAGAGCCAATTGTGCTGATGTGATTAAAAAAATTCAAATGCCTAAGCATGCTTAACATTTTAAATGGTCTGCCAGAGTCAAAAAGGAAGAACAATTTTCGGTTTCGTAACTTCATTTTATATTGAGGAAAAACTCTTCAATTACGACAGCCCCTGTTCAAAAAGGGCTGCGAATATTTTCACGCACGCCCACACATACGCATCAATAACCAAATCGGGTGAGCTTGAGAAGTTCTTCAGAAAACAATTATAATATTGATCTATTTATTATTGAATTATATACAAGATTTTTGATTTCAAATATGAGAATTAAATCTTGAAAACTTCTTCCTCAAATCTGTTAAGTTTTTGTTTCTTTATTTGAAAGGACTTTTGATTTGATTTTTTACTTCAAATACTCCCAGTTATGCTGGGGCTATACGAACCGAAAGATATATTTTCGGTCCCTAGAATCGAGCTAAAGTATTTCGGGTGGCTTGATTTCTTATTTCAAAGGCCTCCACACACCGTTGGATTATAAGAAGCTAGAGATATACTTTTGATCCCTAGAATCGAGCCAAAGGCTATGAGCTGGTTTGATTCTAGGCTTTCTAATTCCCTAAAGAAATGAAAATACATTTTCGATTCTTCCAGAAACCCTCGGATCATAGGATTCTGTCAGACCGGAGACCTTGGCAGTGATGCTCGTAGTCTATAAGATACTCTGAGATATATTTTCAGTTCTTCTAGAGCCCCTCGTTTCATAAGGACATTTCCAGACCGGAGACCTAGGCGATGACTTGGCAAGGGCAGCTGAGTTAGAAAGCAGCATAAAAGCTATGAATGAAACGCCGCAAATATTTCATTTATTCGCACCCTGAGCAGTCACAGCCCAAGCCTTCCCCCTCAACGATTTCGCTATCTCTCTCCCACTCTTGCTGGATGTCTGTCTAGCCCCTTCTGTGCCTCCCCAATCATTTAATCGACTGAAGTATGCACAGCATTGTACATGCCAAGGCAAACCTCTTGGGTGGTGGCAACCGAGCTTAGCTCTTGGACAAATCGCCAACGCAGGATCATTTGGGAATCGTGAGCCATTGACAACGGTTCAAAAACGCGGATAAATTCCGATTTAAAAATTAGAAAAAAATATAAATTTTATTTAAAAACCAAAAAAAAAAGTAAGTGAAGTGCAGTGTGAAAAAAAAATTATTTATGAAAGTAAAAATTAATTACAAGTTAAAAGCAGAAAAGAAAAAAACCCAAAGAAATACAAACAAGTCGTTTTAATTACAAACAAGAAATTATATATAAAAAAAAAACTTGCTCAAATTTGTTTATATTCTAATAGATTTGATTTTATAAGAAAATGCCATAAAAATTAAAACAAATTCACACAGCTTCCAAAATCCAAATCATTGAATTTTCAAATTTATTTTCGACACACTGAAAATGCCCCCCCAAAACACATCAACAGGTAACACACACACACGCACACATTTTTGTGGTTCCCAAATAAACAAGTTTCGAAAAAGGGGGAAAAGAAAAACAATGAGAAAAAAAATTGTGCTAATTTCCGTGAAAAATTATAAAAAAAAAAAACAATCTTTAGTTCAACTGAAAAAAAACTGACTGTCAACAAAATATTTTTAGTCTGCCCAAAATAATGAAAAACCAAGAAAATTAAAAGTTTCACTAAAACTAAAACTAATTTTTTGTCGAAAAGTGCAAATGAAAATATTTTAATAAATAAATATGAATCCATTTTGAAACAATTAGCAAACAAAATAAGCCATGGATAGCACTGAATTTCGAAAACGTGGCATGGAAATGGTCGAATACATTTGCAATTATCTGGAAACATTGGACGAACGACGAGTTACGCCCAGCGTGGAACCGGGCTATCTCAGGCATCTGTTACCTTGTAAGTGCCCCTCTCTTCTCATCCCGAAGCAATTTCAGTACACTTTGAGTATGAGGAATTTCCGAAAAAACTATTTGTAACATTTTATTTAATTTCAAGTCATAGATTTGCATTTTGTTTGTTTTTCAAATAAATTAGGAAAAATCCATTTAAAAATAAAGAAACACTGATCAACATAAATCTCTTGATTCTTATGAGATTTGGAAAATATTTTTAAAGTCAGAATTTTATCATAAGAAATATTGAATTTCCTTCAACATAAACCCTTGATTCTTATGAGATTTGGTAAATGTCTGAATTATTTTATCATAAGAAATATTGAATTTCTTTCAAGAGAAACGAGAAGCTCTAAAATAAACCCCAAATACCTCGATACTTTCTTTATCTTTAAATGTTTTAAATATTTCATTTTTGTCAAGATTCCTTTTGAAACATTTCTAAATTCAAAGCTCTATGAATTACCTAAAGTACCAAATCATTATAATGAATCAAAAATCTGAAAAACTTCTTAAATAAATATTTAGTATTCCTTAGTTCCGAAACTCGAAGAATGCTACAAAATTCTAAACCTATAAAAAAAAACTCTCGAAACTTGCTAACTAATTTCGATATGCTTGAAATATTTAAAGTTTTCTCAAGGTTCTCGAAAACTCTTAGCCCATAATGGAACTCGATATTCCTCAAAATATCTGAGTCTCGAAACCTGTTGATTAGTTTAAATAATTAATTGTTCATATCCTGTTTAGGCATATTTTCACATTTAACAATGAAATAAATTTTCGCAAGAATTTATGTCGTATTTAACCTTGAAATATTCAAGAGATTAACTGAGGTTTCTTCTCGTTCGTATGAAATCGATTTAGCTGAGGCCCCGCAAGAGCCCGAAGATTGGGATAAAATAATGAACGATGTGGAGGATAAAATAATGCCGGGTGTGACACATTGGCAGCATCCCAGATTTCATGCCTACTTCCCGGCGGGGAATTCATTTCCCTCTATTCTGGGTGATATGCTGGGCGATGGTATCGGCTGCATTGGCTTCTCGTGGGCTGCGAGTCCCGCCTGCACCGAACTGGAGACCATTGTTCTGGATTGGCTGGGCAAGGCCATCGGTCTGCCGGATCACTTTCTGGCCCTGAAGGAGGGCAGCACTGGCGGCGGTGTCATACAGGTAAACACTTTTAATGTATACAAAAATGGCTTGGAAATTGTGGCGGTTGTAAAGTCTAAGAAAATAGAGAAACCTCAATGATTTATTGCCTAATTTGGTTGCTGCCTTTGATGTGGAAATATGAATGGCAAAATGTTTAGACTTCGGCTTCGGAGTGTGTGTTGGTGACCATGCTGGCGGCACGTGCCCAGGCCCTGAAGCGCCTCAAGGCCCAGCATCCTTTTGTTGAGGAGGGGCATCTGCTGTCCAAGCTGATGGCCTACTGCTCTAAGGAGGCCCACAGCTGTGTGGAAAAGGCAGCCATGATTTGCTTTGTGAAATTGCGCATTCTGGAACCCGATGAGAATGCCAGCCTACGCGGTGCCACCATCAGCGAGGCCATGGAGGAGGACGAACTGCAGGGTCTGGTGCCCTTCTTTGTGTCCACCACTCTGGGCACTACGGGTTCTTGTGCTTTCGATAATCTGCCAGAGATTGGCCAGGAGTTGCAGAAATTCCCCTGTGTCTGGATGCATGTGGATGCCGCCTATGCTGGCAATAGCTTCATTTGTCCCGAACTCAAGCCCTTGCTCAAGGTAAGTCAGGCCGAGTCAAGTCAGGCAGAATCACTTTTCGCGTGATTCTCTTTAAATTCAATTTAAATAATAATCGAAAAAAAACAGGGCATCGAATACGCTGATTCATTCAATACAAATCCAAATAAATGGCTTTTGACAAATTTCGATTGTTCAACTTTATGGGTACGCGATCGCATCCGTCTGACATCAGCGCTCGTGGTGGACCCTCTGTATCTCAAGCATGGCTACTCGGATGCGGCCATCGACTATCGTCATTGGGGAGTTCCACTCAGTCGACGGTTTCGTTCGCTAAAACTCTGGTATGTGAATGTCAAGAAAAAAATAAAATACAAATAAAATAAAACAGAAACAAACTTCAAACTCAAAGAGTGTGAATGAGTTTGTTTATCTTTGTCCAAAATTATTATTAATTTTTTTTCTAAATTTTCTAGTGGTAATTTTTGACTCTCAACAAATACTTGAGATGGCCTGTGAGGCAGTTTCTGTCATGGTTGTTTATTTAAAATTATTATTTGCACGCGATTTAGTTGTAAAACACTAAACAATCAATTGTTTTCGGGATCTTTTTGAATCGTGGCGACAAATTTTTTTTGTTTGCCAGAGAACCGGTCTTCAGAATTTAAATCCATTTTGCTTAAGATTAAATATTCTCGGTGATTTTAACAAGTTAATTAAATTTAATCTAGTGTGGGCTTGCTTGGCCCATTAAAAAGAGATTAACTTTTTGTAATTTATTTTTTGACTTCTTATTTAAAGTTTCAGGGCGAACAATAAAGAAGGTATAAAATTTTTGGTGGTCCTACAAGGCAGATTTTTAGGGCCATATTGAAACTTAACAAAGTATATTTGGTTCACTGAAATTTATTTCCGATTTTCAATTAGGTCAAACTGAATACGAGCTGAATATTTCTTAGTTCTCAGATTTGAAAATTTCTAGTTTTTTTTCTTAAAAACTTCAGTGCAAAAGATTACTTTTTCAAGAATATTATAAAATTAAAAGTATTTTTATAAGTATGAGCCCTTCTTTCTTGGGCTTTTCAGACACATAAGACACATTATCAAGATGGTTGAGATATATGCTTATTTTTAGATATTTCAGGGTTTTATTTTATATATCGAGATGGATATACTCTTGTTATCTTGCTATCTCAGAAAGCTAAGCTGGTCAGATATATGTTCAGCTATAGATCTTTCAGACTTTAAGGTGTATACCGAGATGGTACTACCTTGCTCTCTAAGCTAAACTAAGATGGTTCAGATAGATCGTATCTCTCTGAAAAAGTTATGATCTGAAAAGTGTATAAATCAGAGAAGAATTCAAAGTTTGATTTATTCGATTACAGGTTTGTTTTGCGTTCTTATGGCATTTCCGGTTTACAACAATATATACGTCATCATATCAAATTGGCCAAACGTTTTGAGGAATTGGTGCTCAGAGATAAACGTTTCGAGATCTGTAATCAAGTCAAGGTGAGTTACAATTCGGCTTCAAGCCTTTTTTTATTTTATTTTTGGGCTTACCGAATTTATCAAATCATTTGTACATTAATCATTTCTCACAAAACCAAACAAAAACAAACCACCCACATATATTAATTTGGACTTTCCTGTCTATTTATAAGCTGAAATATTTTATATATTTTTTATCAACCGATGTAAAATACATTTTAAAAGGCATTCAAAATAAGTTGAAAACGTGCATATTGCCACGTCAAAAGCCAAAACAAAAATATAAATAGAAATAGGAATAGTAATAGGAAAAGAAATAAGCAAACTGATTGAAATGTTTTGGCATAATTGGCATACAAAATTGTTCAAAACATCAAATACCTACTTAACAATTGATATAAATACTATGCCACGGTGTTTTTGTGTTTGGTTTATGCCAATGGCCTAGAGATGTTTGAACCAGTTTGTTAATCAAAAACAAAACAAATTCGAATGACGCCAAAAACGCGTGCCCAAGTGAAATCACTGACATAAAAGCTCTGTTTGTCTCGTGTAATTTTCGGATCACATTGCGTATGAGTAATTTATTGAATTTATTTCTTTCGAAAATAATTCTTCAAACTTGTTTTAATATTTTGCATCTGCCCCGCAGCTTGGTCTGGTGTGCTTTCGTCTCAAGGGCAGCGATAAGCTAAATGAGAAACTGCTGAGCACTATCAATGAGTCCGGCAAATTGCATATGGTTCCGGCCAGTGTGAATGAGCGGTATATCATACGCTTCTGTGCCGTGGCCCAGAATGCCACAGCCGAGGATATTGACTATGCCTGGGATATTATAGTGGACTTTGCCAACGAATTGCTGGAGAAGGAGCAGCACGATGAGCTCACTGAAATCATCAATAAGAAGAAGCAGGACACTCTGGCCCAGAAGCGCTCCTTCTTCGTGCGCATGGTCAGTGATCCCAAAATCTACAATCCCACCATCAATAAGGCGGGCACACCGAAACTATCGCTGGACATTGCCTCACCGGTGGTGAATCGTGGCAGTAATCCCATCATACGGACCCAGAGCTCCATCGATCATAATTCCTGGATATCCTGGCCCCTGGCTTTCCTCTTCAACAGCAACAACGATGAGAAGAGCAGCAATGTTTCCTTGCGGTAAGTGAGCCAACATAAGCCCGAGACTTGATCAATAGGTAACAACTCCCAACTCTTCCAGCTTTCGTCACTTGGACACCAATGTTCGGCCCACTTCATCGCGCCGCAATTCCGGTGCTGGTTCCTCGCCCTCGCCAGAGAATGATGTGGGCTATGTGAATATGCAGCAGCCACAGCAGCAGCAACAACAACAACAACAACTACAACACCAACAGCCGCCAAGATCCCCACACAAATCGCCTATGGCAATGAGAAAGCATTCGACCATGCAAAATAATCACCAATAAGAAAAAATTCAAAATAAGATAATACCAAAGATCGAAATACAATATTAAAAGAATATCTATAAATATATATTTATGAATCACTATATAGTTAAATTCTAGACCAATTTATTATAATCGGAAAACTTAAAAAAAAAAAAATAAACACTCGCGATCTTCCTGGTTCTAAGGCGTTGCTATCTTTTTCTGTGTATTTCGTTAATTGTAAAATGTTAAAAATAAAGAAAATTATTTCAAATATGCCTGTGAAAATATTTAAATTATTTAATTAATGATTCAATTACAAGCTTCGGATTCAATATGACGCAATCTTCTGAGGCCAACAGGCTATTTTCAGACCCAAAAGATCTATATAACTATGCCAAGTAAATATCATAAACTCGCACATGTTTGCCAGAATATTTATTGGTATTTATTTGTAGTGCTTTGCGCGGTCCTGAAGAATTATAAAAAAGCTGTGACGTTGTGTCTTTTGTTAACATTGAAAAACCAAATTGGAACATGACTAAACGAAGCTCCCGATCGGACCTACCCGAAAGGCGCTGGTATTCGTTTGAACTATAGCAATTAATTAGAAAATATATTTTTTATCTATATAGTTATGTATATATAATCTGGAAGAAAAGCAAAATCATATAAGAGCAAAGTGTTGTTCATGAGTTGAGAAATCCTAAGCGTCTTTGGTTTTGAGTGACTTCATTCTTTTTGGCAAAAACCTTAACAATGTGATTGACATAGGCATCTTTCTGTACAGGCGATATAAATTTTAGCTTACGATTCTCCATATCCCAATTTAGGTAGATGGGTTTCTCAAATTTCGGCTGACTACCTATAGCGGACTCGAAGGTATTGTCGGTTAGAGGACTGCTATGATGATCTCTGCTAATGCTTTCGTGATTGGAGGCAATATTTAAGGGTTCTTTCGGGGAAACTCTCAGCATGGCCCCGATCAGCTTGTTGGGTATCACATTTGCAGGTCCTTCCAGAACCGTTAGGGGCTTTTCAGATAACTTGCCATTAGTCTCATTGGGCACTTTGAGGGCTGAGAAACTGTTGGCCAGATCCTGTCTCACCTTATTCGCTGATTTTAGCATGGAACTGTAGGAACAGATCGTATTTGGGTCTGCCGCAGCAGACGCTTCCACCGGCTTGGCCGGTTCCACATGGGTCTCGTAGGTAGCCGGTAGCTCCACTTGCCTCTCATTAGCCGGTATTACTGGGCTAGGTATATACCTGTAGATAGGGGGCACCACTGGTTGTGGCTCGGCCACAGGTTTTCTTGCTGTCTGCGGCACCGGCTGTACAGCGGCTTGGGGCACAGCCTCGGGTTGTTGGGCACTGGTGGGTGCCGTCTTGAGTATCATACGCTGGAGCACTTCATCAAAATTCTGACTGTTAACCAGGCGCTGTCGTTCCTCGTCCTCCCTTTGACTCTCGGGAATATAATGATTTGGATTTGCAGGATCAGTCTGCCGCTCATTTCTGGCTGCAGATTGTGGGGGCTCCCGGTATTTGCGCCTCAATTGCTTACTCTGTTCTAACCGCAACTTGAGGGCATCCAAATTCGGTTTTATCTGTGAGGTATCCTCGAAATTTTCGGGTAAATAGCCGCGGTCCTTAAGGTATACAATGGGCGAGTCCCAGTTCTTGATCAAATCTCGGACAATCTCATTGTAAGAGCTGTGAATGTTGAGGGCCTTTGAGTCTAGCTTCTTGATAGTTTTGATTTCATTGGCCAGCGAACTACAAGCTAAAATCCACCATAGGAAAATACGCATTTTTTTTTTGGTTTTTTTTTATAAAAATATTATAGACTTTTGACTTCTGAATCAAAGGTCATTAGGCGAAATGTCTTACTCACAGGAAACGGAATCCCCATCGAATGAAACAGAAATTATTCTGCTGAACTTCCAGCAAAACGGATGCAAGCTAATTTGTTTGACCCACACAAAATCCACGTTGCCGGCGTCAAGAGAAAATCACCAAAAATCGTACACACCTTTTATAAATATTTGCCGTGTTCTTCACAGACCGGTTCTTCCCATACACCAAAATCTCATGCATTTTAATGATAATTATTTGTATGCTAACAATATGGCCAATAGACAGAATATTTTGAATGCCAAAAGTGTGATTTGGCACAGTTTAAAATAAACAGAAAAAAAGAAGAAGAAGAAATTGATGACGCCAAAAATCGGTCACATGTTTGTGGGATCATAAAAGATTAACCGAAAAAAAATATGACAATGGATTTTTGAAATACAATTTCGAACATAAAGAAGAAAGATGAAGACATAAAACTATAATTATAAACCGGAAATTTTTCAAACCAAATTTTTTCCTACATAAGTCGAAAGGGGTGTCAATGTACAATGGGGCCAATGATCACTTTTTCTGTTATTAATTAAAAATATTAATTTAAAGAAAAACTTGGTTTTAGTTAAATGGAAATAACACACAATTACGAAGAAAGCGGAAACAAATTGGGTAATTTCAATTAAAACAAACCACTCCGAATTGAAGTCATTATAGATTTGTTATTTGTTGAATGTTACATCAAAAACAGCTGTGATGAAAAGATTAAATACAGAAGAGTCTGGCGGTCTGTTAATTTATTTTTACATAACATAATAAGTCTATGTTATTCTGATACAAAGCGGTCAAAAAATAATTATTTAAAGGACTTTTGAAAATTGAAATTTTGGCCAACCATTTAGGTCATTTGTCCCATAGTCCAATGGTTCATCAAGACTGCATGATCGTTCACAAAATAACTCTCTTGCCGATCTTCCCAGCTGGGACTAATATCAAACTGAAAATTCTATAATCCCATAAACCCTTTTCAGATTGGTTGAGTTGAGAAAATGGAAAAAAAAAAACGTTACAAGCATGGGAAAATCCCGTATACGTAATGTTTTTGTACAAATTGCAAGCTGCAAGAAAAAAAATTGCTTATAAACACAGCTGGCTTTGATGTAACATGCACTATGCTATTGAAAATTAATTAAACAAAATTTATTAAAGAAAATTCATAAATAATTTTAGATTGGAGTGGCTTGTGTAATTCCCCAATTTTTTTCCGCTCTTTTCGTAATTAGTACAGAATGGACTGCATTGGTAAAAATTAATTTTTGGTTTTTATTATATAATTTTTTATCGAAAAAAAAAATAAATTAGTTTCTTTCATTCTTAACCTCAAATTTGGCAAGAGTACTAATTAGAAATATTTATTTAAAAATTAAGTTAAAATTTAAGAAAAGGGAAATTAGAATTATGAATAAGAAGACTAAAATGTATTTTATGAGAAAACTTGTGGAGTGTACTTTTAGCTCCCATCAAAGACCTTAGAAATTATCTTGATCTTCAGTTCTAAAAAAAAATTTTGAAATAAAAAAATCTTTCGATTGATAGCAAACACAACCCAAATTTGTTTATAATTACCAAACAAAAAGATTCCCCTTGCCGCCAGCAAGCCGCTAGATGGCGCGCTTGACAGTTTTAATTAGGGGTTGCCAACCTATTAAAATTCTTTAATTTTAATCATGACCAATTTTTGTGGGGTGTTTTTCCTATGATAAAATTGTCTCGTTCGTTGTCAAGTCGACTAAGCATGGAAGCTGCCCAAAGTTAAGTCCGAAGCTCAAGACTTGTGAAATAAAATGATGGTATCTGATGGTGCTTGGAGCATACAAAATAGCCGCAAATAAAGCTCATAATTAATAACCAAAAAGTTGAAATCTTTGCAGAGTTGAGTCTGCCCTCTCGACCAGACTGAAGTGTGACCGCGTAAACTGAATATATGAATTTTATATTTAGACAAGCGACGTCATTTTTAGCTCGAAGCTTGTGAATGAAAGTTCAAAGAGAGCTCCACGCACACACAGACACAAACAACCATGAATAAAACAGAGTAATGAGGCAATAAACACGAGTATAAAAATAAAATATATTTAAAAAAAAAAAAAGAAGGAACTTAAAACTTTGAAATTCGCCAAGTCATGGCGAAAAAGCTTGTAGCTTGGCCTGGTATGATTTGCTCGTCTTTCTGTGGGCAAAGCGCGTGCGCGGCCACGCACCTCTCCTATGAATCACCAGGCCAAAATAAATAGAGACAGACTCAGACTCAGAGAATGAGAAGGGTGAGAGGAGGAAAGTCTGCAAATAGAGACTTTGAGACTTGGGTGAGCGATTGCTAAAGACTTTGATAATTGTTTGACTGGCTGACTGATCACTTTGGGGCGTTCAACAGTTAACGGTTAACTTATATAAGAAAAAAGTCACACCCACCCACCAATTTAACCTATTTCGATCTTTCCTAAACAAAAACAAACCAAAACAAAGCTTTCTCATTCATTCATTCATTTATTATTGTTATTATATTTTTTTCATAATGAGAAATTCACACTTGCAATTTATAAATTATGAATTGATTTGGTTTATATTGTTTTGTTTATGCCAAGCCCACGGTATGTGGGATTTTTGTGGGTGGCAGAGTTTCTGACACACTTGTCACAACGTCATCAATTGGTTAGAAATGCATTTTATTTTTCTTCTTCTTCTTCTTCTTTTTTAAGTATTTGTCATGCCTCTTACGAATGCCGGCAAGAGTAAGTTTTCAATTGTTGAAATGCTTGTGGGAGAGGTATAAGTAATTCTGTCAATATTTGGCTACAAAAGTGATTCCCCATTTGGTGGCTGAGATATTCAAATGACTTTGGATTGGCTTCATTTTCGGGCCACAAACAAGCTAGAGCGTGTTCCTTGTTTTTTTTTTTTTTTTTTTTTTTTTGCGATTTGCGACCGGTCTGGTCCAGACAACGTGCCTTAATAGTTGGAAATTTTTCTGAAGATAAAATTCCCCGGAATTGTATTCTTTTTTGAAATAGATTGTTACCTTTAACAAGTAGTTAGGCACGCTTTGTGGCAATTAAGTGAATGCCGAATTGAGTCAGCAAATTGGCGAGTATGTTCGAAACATGAAAGAATTATATGAAAATGGGATTTTTATTGCCTAATTGATACTCAATAATCACAGTACTTGTCATCTGTGATTACTTAATTGATAATTAATATAAATTCCACCATGTAATTAATGCCAACAAGAGGGAGTTTTTTTCCCCCTCAATTGCAACAGAAAACACACACAAAACAGTGCAGTAGCTCTCGCAGTTAGATAGTGAACTGAATGCACCGTTACTGTGTAAGCGGGACTTTCAAGCAACAAAATCACTAGCAAGAGCGAGGCAACTAATTTGAACACAAACTACTCAGCACACACACACACACGCACTCACATGTAATTTTCGATGCTCGAAAAAAAAGCATCACGCGCTAGTCGAACGTCAATGCTACCGACACCTACACAACTACCAAGCAGGTGTAACCACAGCGAGAGCCAAACAGACAGAGAGAGTGAGCAAGCGAGTTTTGCTTTGAGAGAGAGAGAGAGAGCGTGCGATCATTAAACTTGCTGCTCACTTGTTTAATATAAAAACGAAGGCTGTACGAAAATTAAAGTCATTCGCGCCAAGGAACTCGAATCGTGTACGTGAAAGAAGAGCGTAAGGCCAAGCGCAAGTGTTGCATAGTTTAAGGCAGTGCAAAAGAAACAAAAATTAAAGGAACATAAAGACAAAACACAATAAATAAAAGAAAATAAAATATAATATAAAAAGTGGCTTAATTATTTTCGTGCAAATCAAACAAGTGCAAAATTTTGACAAAATGAATGTAGAACAGTTTCGTAAACATGGCAAGGATATGATTGATTATATATGCAATTATTCCACCAATATCGAGGAACTCGATGTGGCACCCACTTTGGATCCGGGATATTTAAAAAGACTATTGCCAGGTTGGTATTGGAAAAAACACAAAAAATTTAGGAAAAAAAAAAAATGTTGTCTGAATCATTTTTGGCTTAGTTTTTTGTATACAGGAAAATAATTTTCAATAAATACTTGGCATGGCTAAGATTTTAATTATAGACCAAGTGATAAATTGTATACACCAAAATTGTTAAATGCTCAAATTAGCAATCTAAGCACAAAATATTTCACTTCACACAAAATAATTAAAAGTCGACAGCTGAGTGGCTTCTTCCAAAAAAAAAAAACAAAAAAAAAATTATCGAAAAAAAAGGCAAAATCACTTAAAACTTGTGTAGTCATTTTGATTGGATATTTTTCTTATTGGAAAGTCGATTTATAAACTAAATTGAACAAGTGAGCTCAATTATTTTAAACTATTCGAAAACATCCGCCCACAAATCACAAAAAAAAAAAAAAAAAAAACAACAATATTTTTCTGCATAATTGGGCCAAAAGTGGAATTGTTGCCAAGGCTAAAAACAATTCAGGCACCTGTAAATTTCATTCAATCAATTATTCGTGAATTTGAAGAGTCTATATTGGCATGTGTGTGTGTGTGTGTGTGAGTGTGTTTGTGATCTTTGACTTGACTAAACAAAACAATTAATTTAGCCAACACACACACACACATACAGACACACGGACACATTCGGGGAGTAAATATTTTTCGTGTTGTTTGCCAAAAATAACAAGTTTAGTGTAAATAAATCTTGACTAGATTCACTGGATCAAAACGAGCGCAAAGAATGCCGTCGATAGGTGTTAAATGAAATAAAAAAGATACCCCCTGGATCGAATCCATCAAGGTCACATAGAGAGAGAGAGAGAGAGAGAGAGAGATAGAAATATTTCATCAACTTGAAAATTTCGAAAGCCTGTTTTTTTTCGAAATCAGCTGTTTTCAGTTTTATCTAGCCTAGCTTAAATACCCCCTGGATCGGAACCATCAAGTAGATAGAAATATTTCATCGATTTGAAAATTTCGAAAGCCTTTCCGATTTTGAGCTATTTGACTTTCGCAATAAAACAGCTGTGTTTTTTTTTCGAAATCAGCTGTTTTTAGATTTATCTAGCCTAGCTTAAATCGATTCAAGAAGTATTAATTGGATAAAACAATTTACTTTTAGCCAACGCCCCTCAGTTCGCTGAAAATTTTGAAGATGTTGTGGTCGACTTTGAAAAGAAAATAATGCCCGGCATGGTGCATTGGAATCATCCGAAATTCTTTGCCTACTTTCCGTCGGGCAATTCGTTTCCCTCAGTGTTGGGAGATATGCTAAGCAGTGCCATGGGCTCGATTGGCTTCTCTTGGGCCTCTTGCCCGGCCGCAGCTGAACTGGAGACCATCATCATGAATTGGTATGCCAAGGCCTTGGGTCTGCCAAAGGCTTTCGTCTCAGATGCACCCGGCAGCACAGGCGGTGGAGCCCTTCAGGGTTCGGCCTCGGAGTGTGTGCTCGTCTCCTTGATAACGGCTCGAGCCCGGGCCATCACCGAGCTGAAGTCGGGTACTACAGTGCATGATAGTGTCTTTCTGCCCAACTTGATTGCCTATGCCAGTCGCGAGGCGCATTCCTGTGTGGAGAAGGCCGCCAAAATGGCGTTGGTGAAATTGCGGATTGTTGAGGCCGATTCGCGTGGCAGGATGCGAGTGGATCTGTTGCGTCAGAATATACAGAACGATGTGAATGCTGGACTGACGCCCTTCTTTGTGGTGGCCACTGTGGGCACCACCGGCTCTTGTGCCTTTGATGATATCACAGAGATCGGCAAGGTTTGCCGGGAAGTCAAAAGTATTTGGCTGCATGTGGATGGCGCCTATGCCGGCAACTCTTTCATTCTGCCCGAAATGAGGCATTTTTCGGCTGGACTCGAGTATGCCGACTCTTTCAACACAAATCCCAACAAGCTCTTGCTGACTAATTTCGATGCCTCGGCCCTGTGGGTGCGGGACGTGATGTTCCTCAAGTGCGCCCTCAATGTGAATCCCTTATATCTCCAGCATGAACATATAAATGGCGTGGACTACAGGCACTATGGCATCCCATTGAGCCGGCGTTTCCGGGCTCTCAAATTGTGGTTCGTCTTTCGCACTTACGGCATCAAAGGTCTGCAGGAATACATCAGGAACCATATGGCTCTGGCCAAGAAGTTCGAGATGCTGGTGCGCCGAGATGATCGTTTTGAGGTTAGGAACGATGTCCACTTGGGTCTGGTGTGCTTCCGCATGCGGTGAGTTTGTCAGAATTTTGCCAAAAGATTTTCAATTTTTGACAGAATCCTTTTTGGGAATCTTTCAGAACGGACGATGAGCTCAATCACAATTTGCTGGCGTTGATCAATCATTCTGGGAAAATGCATATGGTTCCGGCCAAATGCAATGGCAAATATGTGATCAGATTCTGTGTGACCTATGAGCATGCAACGGAGCGCCATATTCTCGATGCCTGGTATCAGATCAGGGAATTCGCCGAGGAAATTCTGCGAGACTGCCAATTGGAAAAGCTCTCGGCTCCGAACACACCCGAAACGGAACGCAACAATTCCGAGCCTCAGACAGTGGCTGGCAAGCCGCCCATCAAGAAGAAGCTTACCCGTACCAAGTCCTTGCGCTTCTCCTTCACTCGCAGCATTTCCAAGGAAATATACCAAAGCCAAAGCGATCATCTCATGGATGGCTGCACACCTATTTTAGTTGTGGATCCCAAGACATTACAGCAAAGTTTTCTCCAGGCCACGGCGGCAGGCAATGGCACCGACGTGACCAACAACAACAACAACAACAACAACAACAACAACAATAGCACTAATAACAATAACGATAGTCCAAAATTAAAAGATATTGCCGATGTGGACACAGATGAGGCGAGCAATTAGGCTCTTCTTCCAAAATATTATAAAATATTTGATTAGCAGGTCTATAAAAATATTGGCAAACATTTAGAGGGAATGTCCAATGTAAAAATTTAGCTAAGATGAGGCCGGTACCCAAAGCACACGAAAGCCTGCTAAAATGAATTTAAGCATTTAGTTTTAATAAGAATTTAGTTTTTTTTTTAAGTTTGAACTTTGCTGAATTTGATATAATTTATTCACTGTTCCTATTAAGCACATCAACGCAAATGCACGTATTTATAAACATTGATGAAAACATTTTTAAATAAACAAGAATAATTAATAAGCTTAAATAATTCCAACAATTTATTTGCCATTGGGTCAACTCTTATTGACTTGAACCTTTTCAGTTGAGAGAAAATATTTTGATTGATTTGAATGATTGCCTCTTGCTTTTCTCAAACTAAATAAATAAACTTTTGAAAATAAAAAAATAAAAAAATAAAATAAAGAAAAACAAAACTTTTGTTGCTAAGGCAAAATATTGCAGATACATGTTGCTAAGCTGTCATGTTGCCGGTATTGCCTTTACATTTGTTTTGTATGTCTAATCGTTCAATTTGATTTTATTTAATTTGTAATATTTTTGCAAGTTTTATGCGTGATTGGGAAAGTATTTAATATATTTGAAATAATCCCTGCTTTAGCAATATTATAATTTTGACTTACCGGTCAGCAGTAAACAACTTCCAAAACAGCTGATTCACTAATCCAGTGAAATGCTTTAATTCGTAGAACAATTCAATTTATAAACACATTAAACACTCTGTAGTAATCACAACAGCGATGCGCGATTTCTTCCGTTTTATTTAACAACCGCCACAATTTCATATAATTTAATTCACTTATTTACTATTTGTGCGCTAACTCGCGTGTAGTGTTGACAAGCTGGAAATCCAAATGACCTGCCAACTTCCTTTTTTAACAAAGTGCAGCCCTGGCTTTTCGTTAATTTGAATTTTGCTGAATTGAAAACGAACAAGATTCGGAACAATGTTCCAACGCGAAAAGTCGCTATCTTGACGCTTATTAGTTTCGGAACGAGTTTTTACTACAAACGCGCGTCTGTTCACCGCCATTTAAAAAAAACGCCATATAGATTGAAAATTCTGAATAAGTTTTGAAGTAAAAGTCTTAGTAAAATATTTCATTGCCTTGCTAGTCCGCAATGGAGGATTTGTTAAAAATAATACATTCTGTCAATGAACTACACTTGGATTTGGAAAAGCTACGCAAGGTAAGTGTACCGCAGCGCTTTATCATTGCAAAAAATAACTCCAAATTCCGCAGGACCACTTCGATGAGTTAGATCAACTCTTTTTTGGCGTCACAGTATCTACAACAGATAGCGCTGCCGCTACTGCGCCTGCCAAAACTAGTAGCACTTCAGTGACTCCACAGCAAACAAAGAAGAGGCCCAAGCGTCTCTCCTCCCTGACTGAAGATGAAGAAGGTAAGTCCAGACAAAAACGAATACCTGGCAAACGACTTCATACCTGTCTTTTCAGGTACAAAAGAACCCATATCTTTGCATAGTGTGCGGATAAGCAATTCTCAGTTGCTGGCGGTGGCAGATGATCCCTCCGAGTCCTTAAATATCACGGGCTCTCTGATGCCGCCGCCGCCAGCCCCGGGGGATACAACGCTGAACTCAACTCGCCCGCAGCGAGCAGCCAAGTTGCGATCAGAAAAAAATCTTAAAGAGGCTCCGCTCAAAACCAAATTGCGCAGACCCACAAACGAGGATACGGTCAAAGTCAAACTTGAACACGAGCAGCGTCGTTCACAGACTGTCACACCGAAGCCCACAGCGGAGACACCAGCGACAGAGCCTGAAGTTCTGCATGAAGAGAACATTGCGTCAGTTGTTGAGAATACTGAGAAGAAAAAATCCCTCGACTCGCAGTGCAAAGAATTACGTGTGGAAATCAAACGGGAACGCATTAGTAAAGTTACGGCGGAACAGACTGCACCAGAGGACACCTTTAAGGCCCCAGCACCGCCAGTAGCGAAGCCGTCGGCATCTGATGAGAGTTTGGCTTCGACCACAAAGACGTCGAAGAAGGGCCGCAAAAAGGCAGAAAACCATCGACCCATTAAGGTTGAGAGGTTCAGCGACTTAGATAAAGGTTCTCCGGTGGCCTCCCGCACCCGCAGAGGTGGTACAGATAAACAGGTTTCACATGAGGTGCCACCGCCTCAGCGTTCCATATATGAAGATGCTATTGAAAATGTGACCGCTACGGTTCCCGCTGCAGCCCCTGCTGACAAAACTGTGGATCTTGGCAGCATCACCATGCAGTTGGGACCAGCTCCTGGCGATGCCACCTTCAATTTGGGCCAGGTCAATGACACAATTAATCTAGGCAAACCAGGTGATGCCACCTTTGCCGCTGGCCCAGTCGATAGCACCATTAATCTGGGTAAATCCGGCAATGCCACTTTTGCCATTGAGGGTACTGAGGGTGCAGATCGGGATAACTCCTTGTCCTCCACCAAAACCATGGAAACGGCCAAGGATTCCAGTGGAAGACGCATGGACAGCCTAATGACGGAAGACGATTCGTTGGAAGTGCCAAACAAGCAGACAAAGCAACTGCCAGCTCCAACTGTCACCTCAGCCGTAAAGGCCAAGATGGCGAACCGTACCCACGAGCTGTTTAAGTAAGTAAATAGATAACTTTTTTGGAAAACTCTTTAATTTCCCCTCTCATATCCTTGCCAGTCCACTGATGCAGAGCCCTGTGAAGTTACGAGTGGAGGCCTTTGAGAATGCGGCGGCCCAGAACACACGCTCCAAGCGCACCAACAATCAAATGGTAAGGAGACCAGGTTGTTGTCACTACTCCAATAAATCCATTTTGCTTTCTAGGGCACACCGGGAGCGGGTACCACTCCAGTTATAGGAAAGCTGCCAGCCCCTACTCTGGGGCGCTTTTTGACGCCCACGCAGAGTCAATCAAATGTGGCAACCATCAATTCAGCAGTGGCCAAGAAGGCAACCATGAGTGCCTCCAAGGCCAGCACCCTACTCAAATCGAGCTCGGCCGGCAATCTCAAGTCCACCAATTCGGGCTCCACCAAGACGTTGTCCCGTGAGAACAGTGGCGATGATTTCCGCAAGGGACTCCACCAACTGGCCGAAGAGCGCAAAAAACAAAGGGAACTGAAGCACCAGCAGGTGGTGCAGCAGCGCGAGGCTAAGGAGCGCGAGCGTGCCGAACGTATGGCCAAGCTGGCCAAAGAGCGTGAGGAGAAACGCCAGAAGAAGCTGCTACAGGAACGCAAGAAGCAGGAAATGGAAGAGCTACAACGAAAACTACGTCAGCAGGAGGAAGCCGAGGCCCTCAAAAAGGCCAAAGCCAAGGCCATACAAGAGCAGGAGCGAGAAATGCTCCAAAAACTGAAGCAACAGCAGGCGGCCAAGTCGAAGCCATTGATGATGCCTCCGCCACCGAAATCAAAGTATACCTTTGAAATGCTTCATGAAGATGATTCTACCGACGACGAGGGCAAAGTGAGCTACAAACGTCCACCAGTGCCTTCGTGGAGTCATTGTAAGTTCTCTGCAAGTAAACCGTATACATTCGATCTTCTAATGTTTTCACTTTGCTTTCAGCCCATGAGCGTGGCTCGGCCATAGCCATGCAAACCCATTGCCCCACCGATATCATTGATAGCTTCTTTTCGGTGGAGCCGACCACTCCGGACTTGAAGCTAATTTTCCCGAATATTGATCCACGTTATTTGAAGCGCAATTCCAGTGTACTCTGGTCCACACCGCCGCGTTATTCCGAATTGCCAAAATATTAAATTATTCAAATTTATAGCTAGCTGGCTAAGTTAATCTTTTTTGTACTTTAAAAATGGTTTTTAATAAATAAAAATATAATTGTGGAAATTCTCGAGTCCCAGTGACCGTAAAATGCTTCTGGCCACAAAATTTCTAAAGCTTACTAAAAAAATAAAAAAAAAGTACCGCTTGGTCAGTTTATTTATTCTCTTCTCAGAAGACTGAATAATTTGACATTAATACTTCAAAGTACTCGGGCTTAGAACTTAACAGCACTTGCTGTTGTTGTTGTTGTTCTTGGCTAAGACGTTGTCGTGCCCAATTGCCACTTGAGAAGGCCGACAGCGTCAGCGCCAACTCGGCTCCAAAGTTTCAATTAACAGGTGCGCCGCCACCCCAACCATTCGAACAATGAAATTGATATGCTGCGAGCCGATTCAAAAAAAAACGAAGAAGAAGAAGAAAAAAGAGTAAAAACTCAGATAAAAAATAGAAGTAAACACAATTTCACTGGTCATGGTATGATTTTGTGGCATTCAACTGGCTCCAACTCAATTTCATCCATTAAAAACATTCGATTGCTAAGATTTTCTTCTTGTTTTTCCTTTTTTTTTTTCGCTGAGCCACCATCAAATGAGGTGACATAAAAAAACCAACCAACCGTTCAATGCAGCCACATATCATCTTGCTTTTCAATAGGACCTGGGGCAATCAACTAATGAAGGGAATTTAATATTAACTCAACAATGAATATGAATTCAACGTGAAATATAAAAAAAAAGAAACTAAATAGGATTTCTTCTGCCATCATGCAGGTTGGCAGCCCTGGACTGTTACACCCACATAAAAAAAAACTCAAATTGGTCACAGTAACGCAAGCGCGCCATCTATCGGTACATTCATACGACCACCAGCTTGCTTGTAATTATATCTACTGTAATTATAGAGCGATTTGGATTTCAGACATTTTGTTAAAGGTAAATAACAACAAAATATTGAAGTTATGAAAATACATAATAATATATTAAAATAAACTTGGGGGCTTCGCAATCCAACTTCTGTGATTATGGTCCGATTTGCCTCGTCTTGGTGTCAAACGAAAGGTATTTTTGTTGCGCATATTTAGTCAGAACTAATAAATACTGCAAAAAGTACGGGGCTCTGAAGTAATATTTTATTGCAGTGGGGGGTGGGGAGCTCCACCAAAAAAAAAAAATTCCCAGACAACTTTCCTTTTCATTGGGACAGTATGTGGACAAAATCTAATGATGAAAATCCTAGATTATTTTTCACAAAATAGAAACATTTAATGGCTCCCCTTACGTATTAGGGGGATAAGCTATATGAGCTATTCCGTATGAATGCATCTATTTTAACCATTTAAAATAAAGATTTCTATCTTTTGTCTAATTTATATTTTAAACAATCAAATATGAAATAGAAAGAGTAGCATGATACGAAAAAAACTTTAGTACTCGAATCGATTTCAGTCGCCATGGTCGGTATCTTTCTCCTTGGGGGTTCGCTATTGTGGATTTCATTTATTTTCAGTCATTGTGTAATAAATTTAAATAGTTATTTTTAAATAAATAACTAAATTATAATTACCTTTTAGGATGGAGGACATGTTGGCAAATTCACAAACACAGCTTGTGAGTCCTACAATAAATCGTGGATTACTCTTGATGAGTGTAATCTAAAAGTGGTTGGACGGAATAAGGTCGTTTGGAATGTAGAAGCAACTATTTTACATTCCAGCAGTGATATTGATGTCAGAATACAAATCCTCAAGAAAACGAATACTTACCTTCCATTTCTTTTTGACTTCACCGTAAAAGGATGTGTTTATATGAAAAATGTAAATAAGAACAGATTCTACAATTTCTTTTATTCGTTTATTAAAGATGTTTCAACTATTAATCATACTTGTCCCTATTCCGTAAGTAAATAAAACATAATGAATCGACTTCTAATCACTTATCAATTTTTATTATCTTCTTTCAAGGGAAAACAAGCTATAAAGGGCTTTTACTTAAATTCGGAATACATTAAAGGTCTTCCATGGCCTGCCGGTGACTTTGCATTATATATAACAATAATTTCATTTAGAAAACCACAGGTAATTTTGAAAATATTTTTTACTCTTGCAGAGGATCTTGCTGAATAAAATATTATGCATTTCACTTATTTAGTTGTTAACATTTTTTTTTTTTTGTAATAATAAAGAAATTATCGTTAGTATTTTCAAAGGAATTTTTTAAGGTTTTTTTTCTGTAAATTGAGATATAATTAATGTGTAAATACATATATCGGATAGGACCACTAGATCATATAGCTTTTGTTTATGATTTATTGGAAAAATTATTTTATATATTTCCATTGGATAAATCTGTCAAACTTGAGTCCATATTATGTCTGTACGGTAACAAAATTCAATGACTAAATCATTCAGGGCCTACCTCTTCCAGGTGACTCAGATGAATAATTCACTTAATAGATAACCCTGAATTATGGTTGGTCTTACAATGTTCCTACAATAAGGCCGATTGTCAGAAGATGTCTTCTGCATTCTTCGCCTGAAAGTAGTTGCACGTAATATGGTCGTTTTGAATCCCGAAGCAACTATTTTTCACCCCGCTAATGATATTGACGTCAGACTCCAAGTATTCAAGAAAACCAATACATATGTTCCATTTCTGTTTGATTTCACCATCAAAGGATGTACTTTTATGAAGAATATAAATAAAAGTAAATTCTATAGGTTCTTTTATAATTTTATTAAAGATCATTCAACAATTAATCATACTTGTCCCTATTTCGTAAGTGAATTCAAAACTAAGCATTTCGTTTTATTAACAATTTCATTTTTTTTCAATTCAAATTCTTTAGGGAAAACAAATTGTGAGGGGCTTTTATTTAGATTCGGACAACTTTAAGAATCTTCCATGGCCACCCGGTGACTTTTCATTGCATGTAACATTCATTTTTTCGGGAAAACCACAGCTAATCATAAAAGGTTATGCTACTCTAGACAGTGAACTTGGTTTTTGAGATATCAAGGAGAAGTAAAGTTAAGATTTCAAACTTGTATGAAATCAAAAGAAACTGATATAATTATTGCAAAAATAAAGTCTGTTTAACTCGAAAAATTATTATTATTATTTTTAATTTTGCCTGTATTTAATCCGAAATTCCAAAGTTAAAAAATGCGGAAAATTAAACTCGGGCGCAGCCAAGTGTGAAATACCCTGTACCAATAAGCCCCGACATCGGTATTTTCTACCGATTTTTCCTAGGGGGCTATCCCATATAGTTAAACCTAAAATTTTGTAGGCGCTTTAATTCCAATTGAACCATTTTTATTTTTTAAATTTAATGTTATTAAAAACTTATACAAAAAAGTGCAAAACAAATGATTATAAGCAACTAACCGGAATTTTCTAGACCTTGGCATCTCTGAGAACGAGGTGTTCATACAGACGGATAGAGCGACAGACAGACGGACATAGCTAGATCGATTTCTCTAGTCACCCCGATCATATTTAGGTAACTTTTGAGGGTCTTCGAACTTAATAGTCTTCCAAACGTAATTTGCTTTGTTTATTATAATTAAATAAGATATATTCTAATGACGAAAATCCTAGATTATTTTTCACAAAATAGAAAAATTTAATGGCTCCCCTTACGTATTAGAGGGATAAGCTGTTTGAGCTATTCCTTATGAATGCATCTATTTTAACCATTTTAAAATAAAGATTTCTATCTTTTGTCTAATTTATATTTTAAACAATTAAATATGAAATAGAAAGAGTAGCATGATACGAAAAAAACTTTAGTACTCGAATCGATTTCAGTCGCCATGGTCGGTACCTTTCTCCTTGGGGGTTCGCTCTTGTGGCTTTCAGTTATTTTCAGTCATTGTGTAATAAATTTAAATAGTTATTTTTAAATAAATAACTAAATTATAATTACCTTTTAGGATGGTGCAAACGTTGGCAAATTTACAAACGTTGCTTGTGAGTCCTACAATAAATCGTGGATTACTCTTGATGAGTGTAATCTAAAAGTGGTTGGACGGAATATGGTGGTTTTAAATGTCGGAGCAACTCTTTTACATTCCAGCAGTGATATTGATGTCAGAATACAAATGCTCAAGAAAACGAATACTTACCTTCCATTTCTTTTTGACTTCACCGTAAAAGGATGTGCTTTTATGAAAAATGTAAATAAGAACAGATATTACAATTTCTTTTATTCGTTTATCAAAGATATTTCAACTATTAATCATACTTGTCCCTATTCCGTAAGTAAATAAAAATAATGAATCGACTCCTAATCACTTATCAATTATTCATTATCTTCTTTCAGGGAAAACAAGCTATAAAGGGGTTTTACTTAAATTCGGAATACTTTCAGGGTCTTCCATGGCCTGCCGGTGACTTTGCATTATATGTAACAATAATTTCCTTTAGAAAACCACAGGTAATTGGGAAAGCATATTTTACTCTTGCAGAGGATCTCCCTGGATAATATACTGTGTAATTGATTTATTTACTGTCCATTGTTTTCTAAAAATAAATAAATGCCTTATCGCAGTCCCCTTAAAATTACCCCCCATATTGGCAGGGTCACTAGACAATCGATTGATCACTTTTAAAGCTTTCGTGACAGGCTTCTAGCAAATTTTTCGGATCGGACAACTATGTTATATAGCTGTCGGCACCCCGATTAGAGCTTTTTGAGGTATTCTAAAATTCTTTTAATTAATTTAATAATTTTGCGAAGATTCTACAAGACTATACCAATATATCATATAGTTCCCATTGCATGAATATGAGACATATATGGCAACAAAATTTGTAATCCCCAGAAGGATATGACGGGGACCCCCAACAGCTATCTAAAATTCGATCAGGGTGACTAGAGAAATCGCTGACCATGTCTGTCTGTCTGTCCGTCCGTCTAAAAAAAAACCAATCATCTCAGGAACTATAAAGGCTAGAGCTATGAAATTTTGTACATAGAATCTATAGGACATGAGAAAGGACAAGTTAATTTTTTTTTATGTTGATACGACCCCTGGCCCCCCCGAGAGGCCATCGATAAAAAATTATTACAAAAGTTATGCAGAAAAACTGATCTCATCTACTGGGGGTTGGACTGCGAATGAAGCAAGCAAGCTATTGGTGCGAAGCCTCCAATTACGTTTTAATTTGGAGCAGCTGAAAAACGCAGCCTACATAAATTTCGTGTGGACCAATTTATTTCAATTGAATTTTTATCTTTATCTCATTTTCATTTTTTTTTTTTTGTAATTTAAAAAATTAAATATTAATAATTCGTTCAATTTGATAGAATTGATTTTCAAGAATAATAAGGCTTTCAACTTTAGTACTCATTTAACCTCAGTCGCCATGGTCGGTACCTTCCTCCATCGGGTGTTGCTATTATGGTTTCTATTTATTTTTCAACTCAAAATTTATTTTAATTACTTTTTTAGGATGGAGGACACGTTGGCAAATTCACAAACACAGCTTGTGAGTCCTACAATAAATCGTGGATTACTCTTGATGAGTGTAATCTAAAAGTGGTTGGACGGAATAAGGTCGTTTGGAATGTAGAAGTAACTGTCTTACATTCCAGCAGTGATATTGATGTCAGAGTACAAATCCTCAAGAAAACGAATACTTACCTTCCATTTCTGTTTGATTTCACCGTAAAAGGATGTGCTTATATGAAAAATGTAAATAAGAACAGATTCTACAATTTCTTTTATTCGTTTATCAAAGACATTTCCACTATTAATCATACTTGTCCCTATTCCGTAAGTAAATAAAAATAATGAATCGACTGTTAATCACTTATCAATTTTTTATTATCTTCTTTCAGGGAAAACAAGCTATAAAGGGCTTTTACTTAAATTCGGAATACATTAAAGGTCTTCCATGGCCTGCCGGTGACTTTGCATTATATATAACAATAATTCACTTTAGGAAGCCGCAGCTGATCGGGAAATTATATTTTACTCTTGCAGAGGATCTTGCTGAATAAAATATTGTGTATTTCATTTATTTATTTGGTAAGATTTTTTTTAACAAGAAAGAAATATCGTTTGGTAAGATTGACAAGCAACCAATACTTAGATCCGAAAGCTTCAGAAATTACATGGCTTTGAAAAAATGAGGGGGTGGAAGGTGGGGCGGGGGGAGAAAAAAAAAATAAACTTGACCAGCGTACACACATAAGGAGTCTGATTCCCAAGTTTGGTCATTCTTTTATAGTCTCTAAGATCTAGGCGTTCACGCGGACAGACGGACAGACGGACGGACATGGCTATATCAATTTCTCTAGTCACCTTTGGGGAGTCTCCGACGTCTCCTTTTCTATGTTACATACATTTGCACAAACTTAATATAACCTTGTACCTTTTTAGGTAAAGGGTATAAAAATTCAACCTATTTAAGCTATTTGAATTTCGTGTGAATGAATTTATTTTAATGGGCTTCCTATCTTTTCCCTAATTCCTCTCTTGGAAATTAAATAATAATAATTATAAAATATTGTTTCATATAACGAACACAAAGTTCAATAATAAACTTTAGTACTCGCTTAACCTCAGCCGTCATGATCGGTACCTTCGTTCTTAGCTTCCTGCTCTTGTGGCCCTCATTTTGCTTCAACCATAGTGTAATCGATTTACAAAATTAATTTGAAATTTTCACATAAATTGAAACATATATTAGATTGCAGAAAACGTTGGTAAATTAACAAATGTAATTTGTGAATCCTATAATAAATCTTGGATTGCTGTCGATGAGTGCCGCCTGAAAGTAGTTGCACGTAATATGGTCGTTTTGAATTGAGGTGGGCGCGAGCCGGGTTTTCTGCCCCGGCCTTTGCCAAAAAACGGGCTCGGCCTAAATCGTGTTTCGGCGGGCTTCGTCGGGCCCGGGCCTAAGAAAAAAACCGCAGGCCCGAAAACCCAAAATCAGGCCCGAATTCCAAGATTCCAAATTTTCCAAAAAACAAAAGTTACAACTAAGTTCTTATGATATTGAAATCAAAAAATATTTAAATGGCTGTGCAGCTATTTCAGACCAAAATGTGTTAGAATTTTGCAAATGAGTGAACTCAAATTATTGAAAAGACATTTTAGCCATTCCGGCAAGCTCAGCGACTTAGGTTCGTATGACAGCTATATGATATAGTGGTCCGATCCGGCCGATTCAAACTAGTGTACTACCTAGGTAAAAAAGAAGGCCAATTACCAAGTTTCAGCAAAATAGCTTTTAAGACGACGGAGTAAATCGCATAGAAACAGACGGACAGACGGACATGGCTATATCGACTCCTCTAGTGATTCTAAGTATTCTAGATGTAACTTTTGTGGGTCTACGATGCTTGGTTCTGTGCCTTACAAACATCAAAGCAAAATGAATATACTCTTTTTTCTGCGAAAAGAGTATAAAAATTCATTGTTTTTTGGTTGAAATTTTTTCGTGTTTGGCTTGGGCCGGGCCGGGCTTTGCCAAAAAAAGTCGTGCGGGCCTCGGGCTTTTTTTTGGGACTAGGTTTCGTGCTCGGGCCGGGCCGGGCCTCAAAAAGTAGGCCCGTGCCTACCTCTATTTTGAATGCCGAATCAACTATTTTTCACCCCGCTCATGATATTGACGTCAGACTTCAAGTATTCAAGAAAACCAATACATATGTTCCATTTCTGTTTGATTTCACCATCAAAGGATGTACTTTTATGAAGAATATAAATAAAAGTAAATTCTATAGGTTCTTCTATAATTTTATTAAAGATCATTAATTAATCATACTTGTCCCTATTTCGTAAGTGAATTCAAAACTAAGCATTTCGTTTTATTAACTATTTCTTTTTTTTGCAATTTAAATTCTTTAGGGAAAACAAATTGTGAGGGGCTTTTATTTAGATTCGGACAACTTTAAGAATCTTCCATGGCCACCCGGTGACTTTTCATTGCATGTAACATTCATTTTTTCGGGAAAACCACAGCTAATCATAAAAGGTTATGCTACTCTAGACAGTGAACTTGGTTTTTGAGATATCAAGGAGAAGTAAAGTTAAGATTTCAAACTTGTATGAAATCAAAAGAAACTGATATAATTATTGCAAAAATAAAGTCTGTTTAACTCGAAAAATTATTATTATTATTTTTAATTTTGCCTGTATTTAATCCGAAATTCCAAAGTTAAAAAATGCGGAAAATTAAACTCGGGCGCAGCCAAGTGTGAAATACCCTGTACCAATAAGCCCCGACATCGGTATTTTCTACCGATTTTTCCTAGGGGGCTATCCCATATAGTTAAACCTAAAATTTTGTAGGCGCTTTAATTCCAATTGAACCAAATTTAATGTTATTAAAAACTTATACAAAAAAGTGCAAAACAAATGATTATAAGCAACTAACCGGAATTTTCTAGACCTTGGCATCTCTGAGAACGAGGTGTTCATACAGACGGATAGACCGACAGACAGACGGACATAGCTAGATCGATTTCTCTAGTCACCCCGATCATATTTAGGTAACTTTGGAGGGTCTTCGAACTTAATAGTCTTCCAAACGTAATTTGCTTTGTTTATTATAACTAAATAAGATATATTCTAATGACGAAAATCCTAGATTATTTTTCACAAAATTAAAAACATTTAATGGCTCCCCTTACGTATTAGAGGGATAAGCTATATGAGGTTTTCCGTATAAATGCATCTATTTTAAATATTTTAAAACAAAGATTTCTATCTATTGTTTAATTTATATTTTAAACAATCAAATATGAAATAGAAAGAGTAGCATGATACGAAAAAAACTTTAGTACTCGAATCGATTTCAGTCGCAATGGTCGGTACCTTTCTCCTTGGGGGTTCGCTCTTGTGGCTTTCAGTTATTTTCAGTCATTGTGTAATAAATTTAAATAGTTATTTTTAAATAAATAACTAAATTATAATTACCTTTTAGGATGGAAGGCATCTTGGCAAATTTACAAACGTTGCTTGTGAGTCCTACAATAAATCGTGGATTACTCTTGATGAGTGTAATCTAAAAGTGGTTGGACGGAATATGGTGGTTTTAAATGTCGGAGCAACTCTTTTACATTCCAGCAGTGATATTGATGTCAGAATACAAATCCTCAAGAAAGCGAATACTTACCTTCCATTTCTTTTTGATTTTACTATAAAAGGATGCGCTTATATGAAAAATGTAAATAAGAACAGATTCTACAATTTCTTTTATTCGTTTATCAAAGATATTTCAACTATTAATCATACTTGTCCTTATTCCGTAAGTAAATAAAAATATTGAATCGACTCTTAATCACTTATCAATTTTTCATTATCTTCTTTCAGGGAAAACAAGCTATAAAGGGTTTTTACTTAAATTCGGAATACCTTAAAGGTCTTCCATGGCCTGCCGGTGACTTTGCATTATATGTAACAATAATTTCCTTTAGAAAGCCACAGCTAATCGCGAAAGTATTTTTTACTCTTGCAGAAGATCTTCCTGGATAATATATTGTGTAATTGATTTATTTACTGTCCATTGATTATCTGAAAATAAATAAATGCCTTATCGTAGTCCCCTTAAAATTACCCCCATATTGGCAGGATCCCTAGACAATCGATTGATCATCTATCGTGACAGGCTTCTAGCAAATTTTTCGGATCGGACAACTATGTTATATAGCTGTCGGCACTCCGATTAGAGCTTTGTGAGGTATTCTGAATTGTTTTAATTAATTTAATAATTTTGCCAAGATTTTACAAGACTATACCAATATATCATATAGTTCCCCATTGCATAAATATGTAAGCCTTGAGTGAATATTAGAAATATATGGCAACAAAATTTGTAATCCCCAGAAGGATATGACGGGGACCCCCCACAGCTATCTAAAATTTGATCAGGGTGACTAGAGAAATCGATCTGACCATGTCTGTCTGTCTGTCCGTCCGTCTAAAAAAAACCAATCATCTCAGGAACTATAAAGGCTAGAGCTATGAAATTTTGTACATAGAATCTATAGGACACGAAAAATGACAATTTATTTTACTCTTTTCGCAGAAAAAAGAGTATATTCATTTTGCTCTGATGTTTGTAACTCATAGAACCAAACATCGTAAACCCACAAAAGTTACATCTAGAATACTTAGAATCACTAGAGGAGTCGATATAGCCATGTCCGTCTGTTTCTATGCGATTTACTCTGGGAGTTTAAAAGCTATTTTGCTGCAACTTGGTAGTACACTTATTTGAACCGGCCGGATCGGACCACTATATCATATAGCTGTCATACGAACCTAAATCGGTTTAGAGAATACCTCCCACATTTTTATTATTCGATCATTTTCAAATGGGCATGCGTATGTTTTTTATAGCAGTTAATATATGTACCAAATTGCGTAAGGATCGGACTACTATATCACATAGTTGCCATACGAACCAAAATCTATAAATAACTCGCACATTTACTGACTGATTTCTTCAAAACTCGGCAAACACTTTTTTTTACATAAATATACGTGTTTGTGCTGAATTTTATCAAAATCGGAATACTATATCATATAGCTGTCATACAAATCGAAATCGGCCCTATTAACTGACCAACCCCGTTCATGTGATTTACGGTAGAAACAACTGCGAAAAGAGTCTGTAATCTTCGGCACCCCGAAGATAACGTTGAGATTTTTCTTATCTTCATACAAAAATTAGTACAGGATATCCAAAATTTGGAACAGACCAAGCTCAACCTTCGCCTTTATTATATTTTTTGCAATTTGTATTCAGCAAGAACAATTTTTAACTAATTTTATATTTTAAAAAATTCAACCTATTTAAGCTATTTGAATTTCGTGTGGATGAATTTATTTTAATGGGTTTCCTATCTTTTCCCTAATTTCTCTTTTGGAAATTAAATAACAATAATTATAAAATATTGTTTCATATAACGAACACAAAGTTCAATAATAAACTTTAGTACTCGCTTAACCTCAGTCGCCATGATCGGTACCTTCGTTCTTAGCTTCCTGTGTAATCGATTTACAAAATTATTTTGAAATTTTCACATAAATTCAAACATATATTAGATTGCAGAAAACGTTGGTAAATTAACAAATGTAATTTGTGAATCCTATAATAAATCTTGGATTGCTGTCGATGAGTGCCGCCTGAAAGTAGTTGCACGTAATATGGTCGTTTTGAATGCCGAAGCAACTATTTTTCACCCCGCTAATGATATTGACGTCAGACTTCAAGTATTCAAGAAAACCAATACATATGTTCCATTTCTTTTTGATTTCACCATCAAAGGATGTACTTTTATGAAGAATATAAATAAAAGTAAATTCTATAGGTTCTTCTATAATTTTATTAAAGATCATTCAACAATTAATCATACTTGTCCCTATTTCGTAAGTGAATTCAAAACTAAGCATTTCGTTTTATTAACTATTTCTTTTTTTTGCAATTCAAATTCTTTAGGGAAAACAAATTGTGAGGGGCTTTTATTTAGATTCGGACAACTTTAAGAATCTTCCTTGGCCACCAGGTGACTTTTCATTGCATGTAACATTCATTTTTTCGGGAAAACCACAGCTAATCATAAAAGGTTATGCTACTCTAGACAGTGAACTTGGTTTTTGAGATATCAAGGAGAAGTAAAGTTAAGATTTCAAACTTGTATGAAATCAAAAGAAACTGATATAATTATTGCAAAAATAAAGTCTGTTTAACTCAAAAAATTATTATTATTATTTTTTAATTTTGCCTATATTTAATCCAAAATTCCAAAGTTAAAAAATGCGGAAAATTAAACTCGGGCGCAGCCAAGTGTGAAATACCCTGTACCAATAAGCCCCGACATCGGTATTTTCTACCGATTTTTCCTAGGGGGCTATCCCATATAGTTAAACCTAAAATTTTGTAGGCGCTTTAATTCCAATTGAACCAAATTTAATGTTATTAAAAACTTATACAAAAAAGTGCAAAACAAATGATTATAAGCAACTAACCGGAATTTTCTAGACCTTGGCATCTCTGAGAACGAGGTGTTCATACAGACGGATAGACCGACAGACAGACGGACATAGCTAGATCGATTTCTCTAGTCACCCCGATCATATTTAGGTAACTTTTGAGGGTCTTCGAACTTTTTAGTCTTCCAAACGTAATTTGCTTTGTTTATTATAATTAAATAAGATATATTCTAATGACGAAAATCTTAGATTATTTTTCATAAAATAGAAAAATTTAATGGCTCCCCTTACGTATTAGAGGGATAAGCTGTTTGAGCTATTCCTTATGAATGCATCTATTTTAACCATTTAAAATAAAGATTTCTATCTTTTGTCTAATTTATATTTTAAACAATTAAATATGAAATAGAAAGAGTAGCATGATATGAAAAAAACTTTAGTTCTCGAATCGATTTCAGTCGCCATGGTCGGTACCTTTCTCCTTGGGGGTTCGCTCTTGTGGATTTCATTTATGTTCAGTCATTGTGTAATAAATTTAAATAGTTATTTTTAAGTAAATAACTAAATTATAATAACCTTTTAGGATGGAGCAAACGTTGGCAAATTCACAAACACAGCTTGTGACTCCTACAATAAATCGTGGATAACTCTTGATGAGTGTAATCTAAAAGTGGTTGGACGGAATATGGTCGTTTGGAATGTAGAAGCAACTATTTTACATTCCAGCAGTGATATTGATGTCAGAATACAAATGCGCAAGAAAACGAATACTTACCTCCCATTTCTTTTTGATTTTACCATAAAAGGATGTGCTTATATGAAAAATGTAAATAAGAACAGATTCTACAATTTCTTTTATTCGTTTATCAAAGATATTTCAACTATTAATCATACTTGTCCCTATTCCGTAAGTAAATAAAAATAATGAATCGACTCCTAATCACTTATCAATTATTTATTATCTTCTTTCAGGGAAAACAAGCTATAAAGGGCTTTTACTTAAATTCGGAATACTTTCAGGGTCTTCCATGGCCTGCCGGTGACTTTGCATTATATTTAACAATAATTTCCTTTAGGAAACCACAGCTAATCGCGAAAGTATTTTTTACTCTTGCAGAGGATCTTCCTGAATAATATATGGTGTCCTTAATTTATTTACTATCCATTTTTTGTTTCTAAAAATAAATATATGCCTTTAGTGTTTTATCAACGTGGGATGTGATTATTTATACTCATTTCTCGGATCGGACAACTTTTTGAGGGTTCTAAATAGTTTTAATTAATTTTATAATTATGCCAAGATTTTACAAGACTATACCAATAAATCATATAGTTCCCTATTGAATAAACCTTGAGTGCATATATGCATATATGGCAACAAAATTTGTAATACCCAGAACGAGACAACAGAGCCCTCCCAAAGCTATCTAAGATACGATCAGGGTGACTAGAGACTAGATAGACCGACAGACAGACAGACATGGCTAGATCGATTTCTCTAGTCGAACCGATCATATTTAGGTAGCTTCGGGGAGTCTCCGACGTCTCTTTCTATATGTCACATATATTTGACAAACTTAATATACCTTTGTACCTCGTTAGGTACAGGGTATAAAAAGAATGCGTATACATTCAATTGTGACCCAGGACATATTTTAGGACTCGCAAATAGCATTTTTTTGGTTTGATGAATGCAGCTCTCTTTTGATACTCGTGCTTTGATAAAAGATACTGGTAAATGCTCATATTAGTTTTGACCTGAAGGAGATATAAAAAAATTCTATAATAATTGAGTAAAATAGCTACTGAAATTGGTCCAAACATTTTAATAGTTGGCAATTGGCTTTCAACAAAAAAAAAAAAAAAAAAAAAAAATCCCAACGTTATCTTCGGGGTGCGGAAGATTAAAGATTCTTTTCGCAGTTGTTTCTGCCGTAAATCACATGAACGGGGTTGGTCAGTTAATAGGCCCGATCTCGATTTATATGATATAGAAGTCCGATCTGCACAAAATTCAAAACAATTATCCATTGTTATATGAAATATATGCATGCCAAATTTGAAAAGGATCGGATAATAAATGTGGAATTTATTGCCTAAACCGTTTTAGGTTCGTATGACAGCTATATGATATAGTGGTCCGATCCGGTCGGTTAAAAGAAGTGTACTACCTAGTTTAAAAAGAAGGCTAAATACCAAGTTGCAGAAAATAGTTTTTAAACTGACAGAGCAAATCGCATAGAAACAGACGGACAGACGGACATGGCTATATCGACTCCTCTAGTGATTCTAAGTATTCTAGATGTATGGTTCTCTGCGTTACAAACATCAGAGCAAAATGAATATACTCTTTTTTTCTGCGAAAAGAGCATAAACATGATCCATAATCATATTCGGAAATTAATCCAGTCTAAAAAAAGTTATTGCAAGTTCTGTGTAATTTGGCTATTTCAAATCCGTATAAATAAATCTATTTGAACCATTTTAAACTAAGATTCTAATTTTTAGTCCAATTTATAGAATAGTATACGCTTTGCCATCGAGTACAGTGTATAAAAATATAAGCCAAACTCAAAATTTAGTTCTCGAATGGAGCGAAGTCGCTATGATCGGCACCTTTCTCCTCCGCTTGTTGCTTTTGTGGCTTCCGGTTTTATTCAAACTGAGTGTAGGCAAATGACAAAACTATTTTGTATATCTTTTACTTAAATTAAATCTTCTGCTAGGTTGGAGGAAACGTTGGTAAATTAACAAACGTAGTTTGCGAGTCTTTTAATAAATCCTGGATTACTGTCGATGAGTGTCGTCTGAAAGTGGTTGGACGTAATAAGGTTGTCTTGAATGCCGAAGCAACTATTTTACACTCCAGTAATGATATTGATGTCAGAGTACAAGTATTCAAGAAAGCCAATACTTATCTTCCATTCCTTTTTGATTTTACAGTAAAAGGATGTTCTTTTATGAGAAATGTAATGAAAAACAAATACTATACTTTCTTTTATAATTTTATTAAGGACATCTCAACAATTAATCACACTTGCCCCTATTCGGTGAGTAAATTCAAATATAAAAATTACCTGTTCTTAACTATTTCACTTTTAATTCAAATTCTTCAGGGAAAACAATCAGTGAAAGGCTTTTATTTAGATTCAGACTACTTTAGAAATCTTCCATGGCCGCCCGGTGATTTTTCATTGCATGCAACAATCATTAACTTAGGAAAACCACAGCTAATCGTAAAAGGATATGCTACTATTGATCATGAAATTGGTTCTTGAGATATTATAAATTAATATATTCAACCTTTCAAGTTTAAATGAGATGTATGTGCATTTAGAAAACTACTTATCTGATAAGGTGGCTGATTTTAATTGAAAAAAATTAGCTTTATCTTAGGTTTCAGATTTAAAGGAACGACAAATAAATATTTATATATTTAATTAAAATGAAAGAATATATATGTTTTGATGGTGAATGAGTTGAATTTTGAAAATAACAAAGACTTCTAAGCAATTGATTATTGTTCGAATTAAGAATTTATTGAAAAATATATCTTAAACAACATGACTGGAATTTTATTGAATAAAAAAGTGACTACACTTGCATAGTCTCCAGCAAACAGATCCAAGGCCTTCAGATGAACTGGATTAATCTCAAAATTTTTAATCCATTGTTTTCCCTTGTAAAAAGAAATAATAATTCACCTCAATTAATAGTATTTTTCACTTTGCTATACTCACTTCATAAGGACAAGGATGTGTTACAGATGATGTATTTTCAATGAATCTATACAGATATTTATTAACTGCATTGCCTCCTTTTATGTTTCGCATAAACTCACAACCTTTGATTAAGATATCTAAGATTGGTTTATAACCATTCGAATTTTTAAGGAACTTAACCCGTGCGTCAACATCATTAGCCCGACTTAATAGTGTGGCGTTTGCATTGAAAACCACCTTATTTCGTGCGATTACCTTCAAGTGGCAATGATCAATTGTGACCAAGGACTTATTATATGACTCACAAATGGCATTTGTTGGTTTGATGAAAAACGCCATCTGTGGAATATTAAAACTGTTCAATTAATTTGGTTTCAATTTAAAATGATTAAGAGACGTACATTTGAATGGAACAAAAAGGTCACAAAGAAAATAACTCCGAAGATAGAACTCATGAAATACGTTCTTTCCATATTGACTTTAAAATTCTAAATGAAAAATGAATATGCACATATTACAATTTTGGATTTTAAAATAATCAATAATATTTGATCTACAATTATCTTTAATTGCTAATGAACCACTTTTAAATACAACAGGAAAATGGATGTTCGTCGCAAACTTTTCTAAATAGGTTAATCCAACCTTATATCCTACACCTTAATGGTATGGGTTTATTAAACCCGAGTTTAACGCTCGACTTCATTGTTTGATTGATAAGCCTAAAATCGGTTCCCATTTGTGTTTAGCTTAAATTGCATTTTTATAATTTTATTACAATCATCGGAACCATTTGAAAATAAAATTCCTATCTTATAGAATAGAAATTTAAAGTAAGCTCAACAACTAAACAGGAAACTTCAGCAATCGAAAGGACTTCAGTCGTTGTGATTGGTACCTTTCACCTTCGCTTTCTGCCGTTGTGGCTTCCATTCTTTTCCAATTTTAGTTTAAATAATTTATTAAGTCATTTTGAACTCCAAATATATTATAATTATTTCTTAGGATGGAATGCCGCAGCGAACTTTTACTTTCCATTTTTCTTTGATTTCACTGCAAAATCGGAATAATTCAATTTAATCGTTTAAAAGATTTTGGTCCATAAAATATTATTTACTTAATTTATTGAATTGTCAAGTTATTTGTAAAATATAGATAACTTAACTACTGATGTTTGTAATGCACAAATCATAGACCCTTACAAATTACCTTTCGAATTGTCAGTATCACTAGACAAATAGACTGAAATATGTCCATCTGGTTCTATGCAAAGTACACTCTTAGTTTTTTTTTTTAACTAAACTTGGTATACAGGTCGGATCAGCCCACTATATTATATAGCTGTAAGCCGAATCTAAGTCGGTCTTATATATATGTATATATATATATATATATATATAAATATATAGCTCAAAATGTTACTAATTGATCTCAAACAATTTTATTATTTAAAGTTCTTGAATGAAATTTCAAATGTGTATTAAACTATATTATATAGCTGTCATATAAACCTAAATCGGTCTCACCAATATCGGAACTGCTTGTTTAAGAATTTTTAGTCTAACTTTATCAACATTATGAGATGTGAAGTATTTTCTATCAGAATATTTGCCAATTTTACTTCAGCGAATATTTTAATATTTCTGGACATTTTCAGTTTCTAAGTTTTTAATTATTAATAAATCAACCATTTATTGAAAAATATATCTTATATATTGCTGTTGGAATTTTATTACATATAAAAGTGACTGTAAATGCGTAATCTCCCGGGAACACATCCAAGCCCTTCAGATAAACTGGATTAATCTCAAAATTTTTGACCCATTGTTTTCCCTTGTTAAAAAATCGAAATTCAGTATAATTAATAGTATTATTAACTTTGCTATACTCACTTCATAAGGACAAGGATATGTTAAAGATGACGTATTTTCAATGAATCTGTACAAAAATTTGTTAACTGCTTTGCCTCCTTTTATGTTTCGCATGAACTCACAACCTTTGACTGGGACATCTAAGATTGGTTTATATCCATTCGAATTTTTAAGGACTTTAACCCCGTCAATATCATTAGCCCGACTTAATAGTGTGCCGTTTGTATTGAAAACCACTTTATTTCGTGCGATTACCTTCAAGTGGCAATGATCAATAGTGAACACGGAACTATTATAGGATTCACAAATGGCATTTGTTGGTTTGATGAAAAAAGCCTTCTGTGGAATATTAAAACACTTCAATTAATTTGCTTTTGATTTAAAATGATTTAAAGACGTACATTTGAATGGAACAAAAAGGCCACAAAGAAAATAACTCCGAAGATAGAACTTTTGAAATGCGTTCTTTCTAAGTTGACTTTCAAATTCTGAATGAAATGAAATTTGTGTGCATTTGGCTTTTAAGATAATCAATACAATTTACAATTGATTTTTAGTGTAGTCGATTATGAAAATTCTCTTCGGTTCCTAAGTGAGCAGCTTAAAATATAACGGTGATTAACTCAGAAAATAAGCAAAAGTTAGTTGTTATTCGATGAAATAAATTGATGAATGCATATATCAATTTACTGCCAATACCCCACCAAATACTATATTTCTAAATTGGTCATTTGATTCACATTTGTTCCTATAAAAGCTACTTAAAGTGGTTACCATATTTTTAAAGATGGTATTTAGCCTTAAAAACACTTATATTGATATTTGTTGATAACTTAATTCATTTCAAGTATTTATAAATATTCTTTCGTTAAATTAGTTTGAATTGAAATAAAATATGAAATAATATTAAATATATTATTTCATATTTAAAACTATACCATACAACGAAAGAAAGTTCAGTACTCGAATTGACTTCAGTCATCATGATCGGCACCTTTCTCCTTCGCATATTTCTGTTGTGGCTTTCATTTTGCTTCAATCTCAGTGTAAACATTTCATAAGGACATTTTGATTGTAAACTGTAAATAAATTATAATTTTCTTTAAGGATGGAGCAAGTGTTGGCAAATTAACAAACGCAATTTGTGAATCATATAACAAATCTTGGTTTACTGTCGATGAGTGTATTCTAAAAGTAGTTGCACGTAATATGATCGTTTTGAATACCGAAGTAACTCTTTTACATCCCGCTAATGATGTTGATGTCGGAATACAAGTTTTCAAGAAAACAAATAAGTATCTTCCATTTCTTTTTAATTTCACAGTTAAAGGATGTCCTTTTTTGAGGAATGTAAATAAAAATAAATTGTATAGTTTCTTCTATGCTTTTATTAAAAATACTTCAACTCTTAATCACACTTGTCCCTACTTTGTAAGTAAATGGAAATCTATAACTTAATTGTTTTCACTTATTTTTTTCTTATATTTTTCAGGGTAAACAAGCTTTGAAAGGCTTTTATATAAATTCAGACTACTTTAAAACCCTTCCATGGCCAGCTGGTGACTTCTTATTGAATGTGATATTTATTATTTTAAGGAAACCACAGCTTATTTTTAAAATATATTTTACTCTGGATAAAGAACTTCCACCTTGAGGTATTATAGATTTGTTGTATTCAACCTTTACAGCTTGTATGAAATGTATATAAATATATAATAAATACTAACCCGATAATTGAAGCGAAGGCCTTTAAATAAATAGAATCAATCTAAACATGATTCCCTTAAAAAAAGGGATTTGAAAATTTATAACTTTCTTACTTCATAGGGACAAGGATGTGCTAAAATTATATATTTTCAATAAATTTATAAAAATGTTGTCAATTGCTCTGCGCGAATATTGTTTGATTTAAGATTGTGGAAAAGATTGCGGAGTGTGAAAAAAGTAAAGTTGACCAGCATACACACATAAGGATTCCAAGTCCCAAGTTTGGCTATCCTAGCTCTTATGGTCTCTAAGATCTAGGGGCTCACACGGACGGACGCACAGACGGTCAGATGGACAGACGGACAGACGGACGAACATGGCTATATAAATTTCTCTAGTCACCCTAATCATATTGTGGGTAACTTTGGGAGGTCTCCGACGTCTCCTTCTCTATGTTACATACATTTGACAAACTTAACATACCCTTGTACCTTTTAAGGTACAGGGTATAATTATTAGAGGCTTGCCCTATGTGTATTTCGCATTTAAGAGAATCAATACAATCTTCAATTGTTTTTAATGTGGTTGGTTTCAGCAATACTCTATAATTGCTAATGGAACACTTTTAAGTGTATCGGTAATTATTGGTAAATGAGCATATGCAGAAATGTCTATAGTCCTAAAATACTATGGATTGGTTGGACTTAATAGTTTAATTAAACATTTCAACTGAAATCAGTTCCAATATGTTTTTTAGGATGACAATTGGAATTAATATATTTTCAAAATCAAACTATCACAATAAAATAGAACAAATTCAGCGCAATTAGGCAGTTAGTTCCGCATTCTATAAATACATCTCTTTTAGCAATTTAAAAATAATTATACTATCTCTTTATAATTTAGAAAATTAAATATGAAGTACAAATAGGGTACGAATAACTAATTTTAGTATTCGAATGGACTTCAGTCACAACAATGGGCACCTTTCTCCCTCGCTTATTGCTATTGTGGCTTTCATTTAATTTCAATCTCAGTGTAAAAACTTTTTCCAAAATTATTTTGAGTTTCTTCACACAAAAATTGAATCTTTCATTAGGCTGGAGCAATCGTTGGCAAGTTGACAAACACTGTTTGTGAATCCTATAATAAATCCTGGATTACTGTCGATGAGTGTCGTCTAAAAGTAGTTGCACGGAATAAGGTCGTATTCAATTTCGAAATAACCCTTTTATATCCCACCAATGATGTTGATGTCAGAATACAAATTTTCAAGAAGACGAATTCTTATGCTCCCTTTCTATATGATTTCACAATAAAAGGATGTCCTTTTATGAGAAACAAAAATAAGAATATACTACATAAATTCTTTTATTCATTTATTAAAGATATCTCAACAATTAATCACACTTGCCCCTACTCGGTAAGTAGTTTTAAATTTAAGACATGACTCTTTTTAAATATTCTTTTTTTTTTTACTTTTCAGGGAAAACAAGCTATGAAAGTCTTTTATTTAAATTCGGACAACTTTAATAGGCTTCCATGGCCACCTGGTGACTTTTCAATCCATGTAACACTATTTTTTTATGGAAAACCACAGCTAATCTTTAAAGGTTATGCTACTATAGATAAAGAACTTGGATCTTGAGATGTCAAAGATTAGTATATTTAAAGAAATATATATATGTAAATTGGAAAATATGACATATCTGATATAGTAGCTGTTTTTAATTCTGAAAAAAAGTAAAATGTACATAACAGGTTTCAGCTGTTGGGTTTTTACAGTTAACTGTTAACTTAATTATTTATTAAAGAATATATATGAATATTCAAAATACACATAAAGATAATAATTATAATAATAAACTTTGCGCAAGTTACAATCATAAAGAAACTGAATCCAAAGTTTGGTTGTCTTAGCTCTTATAGTCTCCAGGATCTAGGTTTTTGTACGGACCCACACACAGACCTCATCACATTATGGGTAACTCAAACGTCTTCTTTTCTAGTACTAGCCTGTGTATTAAAATTCAGTTAAATAGCAATAAAATATTATATCCGAGCTGCTTGTTTAAGACCCCTTATATATTTAAGCCAGAAACGAATCGCTGGGATTTTTAGTCTTGCTTTATGAACTTTATGAGATGAAAGAGATGTGAAGTATTTTCTATAAGAATATTTGCCAATTTTACTTGAGCGAAACCTCTGTTTCTGACATTTCTTATTTTAAAATTTCTGGAAATTTTGAATTTTTTAAGTTTTATAAATTATATTTTATATATTATATATTATATATTACATATTATTTTGAAAAATATATCTTTATTATTCCTACTGGAATTTTATTAAATATAAAAGTGGTTGTAGCTGCGTAATCTCCCGGGAACAGATCCAATCCCTTCAGATAAGCTGGATTAATCTCAAAATTTTTAACCCATTGTTTTCCCTTGTAAAAAAATGAAAACATAATTCAGCATAATTAATAGTATTATTAACTTTGCTATACTCACTTCATAAGGACAAGGATGTGTTACAGATGTCGTATTTTCAATAAATTTATAGAAAAATTTATTAACTGCCTTGCCCCCTTTTATGTTCCTCATGAACTCACAACCTTTGATTAAGACATCTAAGATTGGCTTATAGCCATTCGAATTTTTAAGGAGTATAACCCGTGCGTCAATATCATAAGACGGATGTAACACAGTACAATTAGCATTGAAAACCACTTTATTTCGTGCGATTACCTTCAAGTGGCAATGTTCAACTGTGACCCAGGACTCATTATAGGACTAACAAATGACATTTGTTGGTTTGATGAAAGAAGCCTTCTGTGGAGTATTAGAGCACTTTCGTTTATTTGCTGTCGATTTAAAATAATTAAGAGACGTACATTTAAATGCAACAAAAAGGCCACAAAGAAAATAACTCCGAAGATGGATTTTATGAAATATGTTCCGTCCATGTTGACTTGGAATTTGTGAATAAAAAATTATCAGAGGGCTGCCTTTTTATATTTCAATATTAAGATAATCAATACAATTTTCAATTGTTTGTAATGTGGTTGTTTTTAAAATACTATATTTTTGCTAATGGACCACTTTTAAGTGTATCGGTAATTATTGGTAAATGAGCAAATGCAGTTTGTCATGACGGAAATATCTAAAGTCCTAAAAATCTATGGATTGGTTGGACTTAATAGTTCGATTAAAAACTTCAACTGAAATCAATTCCAATATGTTTTTTAGATTACAATTGAAATACAGATAAAAAAAGTTAATTAATATATTTTCAAAATCAAACTATCTCAATAAAATAGTACAAATTCAGCGCAATTAGGCAGTTAGTTCCGCATTCTATAAATACATCTCTTTTAGCAATTTAAAAATAATTATTCTATCTCTTTATAATATAGAAATTTAATATGAAGTACAAATAGGGTACGAATAACTAATTTTAGTATTTCAATGGACTTCGGCCGCAATGATGGGGACCTTTCTCCCTCGCTTATTGCTATTGTGGCTTTCATTTAATTTCTATCTCAGTGTAAAAAATTTTCCAAAATTATTTTGAGTTTCTTCACACAAAAATTGAATCTTTCATTAGGCTGGAGCAATCGTTGGCAAGTTGACAAACACTGTTTGTGAATCCTATAATAAATCCTGGATTACTGTCGATGAGTGTCGTCTAAAAGTAGTTGCACGGAATAAGGTTGTATTCAATTTCGAAATAACCTTTTTATATCCCACCAATGATGCTGATGTCAGAGTCCAAATTTTCAAGAAGACGAATTCTTATGCTCCCTTTCTATATGATTTCACAGTAAAAGGATGTGCTTTTCTGAGAAACAAAAATAAAAATATAATACATAATTTCTTTTATTCCTTTATTAAAGATATCTCAACAATTAATCACACTTGCCCCTACTCGGTAAGTAGTTTTAAATTTAAGACATGACCCTTTTTAAATATTCTTTTTTTTTACTTTTTAGGGAAAACAAGCTATGAAAGACTTTTATTTAAATTCGGACAACTTTAATAGGCTTCCATGGCCAGCTGGTGACTATTTAGTCCATGTAACATTAATTTTTTATGGCAAACCACAGATAATCTTTAAAGTTTATGGTACTATAGATAAAGAACTTGGATCTTGAGATGTCAAAGATTAGTATATTTAATGAAATATATATATATGTAAATTGGGAAATATGACATATCTGATATAGTAGCTGTTTGTAATTCTTAAAAAAAGATAAATAAAACGTACATAACTGAAACCTGTTAACTGAATTATTTATTAAAGAATATATCTGTATATTCAAAATACACATAAAGAGAATAAGCTAATATAATAAGCAGGCCGAACCCAAGGTCTGGTTTTTTTAGCTGCTGTAGTCCTTAGGATTTAGGTGTTCATACGGAGAAACCAACAGAGCTCATCATGTTCTGGGTAATTCCAAAGTCTCCTTCTCTAATATCAGCCTTTCTATTAAGTAAAAACACATTAAATCGACCTTAATTTAATAAATAATGCATTTAAAATAATTACCAAAAAATACCATAAATCATTAAAAAAAAATTATACAAAAAATTATGAATTTCAGTGAAATTTCGCAAGACCAAAATAAACGTTAAGATGCAATTATATTTTTTTTAAATTAGAAACTATTGGCAAGCATCTGCTAATCATTAAGAAAAACAACTAAATTGTTAAGAAAAATATTATTATTAACTTTCATTGGTAGGCATGATTTATTTTTCTATAAAATTTAGCTCCAAACTCAAAACAATTTCGTGTGCTCAAGAAGAAATACTTGGGTTCCCGTTAAGGCAAAAATATCCGAGTTTTCTGACCCTTTTAGGGAGAGAGTGAATGAGAATGAGTCTGTCGATTTGCTCAGCCTTGATTAGTTTATTTGTGAGACTCTTCAAGTTGGCTGATTGTCGCTATGTTTCCTTCTGGGTCTTCGAATCGAATACTCGTGGTAAGCCGCAACGCAAAATGCTAATATGAATCTGCCACATTACGAATGCATCAGCAATTGCTTTGAAGACGCATAGAATTGCTCATAGAAAAGAAAATGCGCACAGTCATTTTCATTTTCAATTGGTTTGTTAGGTATCTCTCTCTCTGTCTGCTTCTCTCTGTCTGCCATTTTAGCTGTTGCTATTGCAATGCAATTTGCATGGTAATTGCTAAATATTGCCGACTGTTGATTGGACTTGGGCGCGGATCTGGCTGGGCACCAAAAGCAGCAAAATTGCCGCTGAAGACCTCAAGAAAATTACAACTTCTTTCTTTTCTTTCATCTTTGACTTGTTAGAAGTCATTGCCGCCGTCAACGCCAACGCCAATGTCGACGTCAGAGTCGACTTCAGCGTCAACACCAACGCACCCTCTTTGATTGGACTAAACAATTTAAGGCCATTAGGGGGTCTAATATCTTACTTGGGGCAATTTGAATCACTACACGGAGGAGAGGTGGCCAACTTGGGCTTTCAGCAGCATTTCAATTGGCAAGTTCGTTGCCTAAGTCATTCAAATATTCAACTGTCGCTTGATAAAAACTTCACCAAGCCTGTCCCAAACTCACCACGATCCCCCACAGACACACAGACACACACACACACACACTCAAAGAAGTCTTGTCTTGGCCACGTCTTGAGCCACACTGGAAGCCGCCACTCTCTCTCAGTTCGAATTGAGCATTCGGTCGGTGAGCAACGTCTGCGTTCGTCGTTGGGTAAGCTTCACAATTTCCCATCAACCGGACGGGTCAAGAAAAAATTTCAAATTAAAAGAAGTAAAAAGCATACCGGCAACTTGTTCATCTTAACACTGTGTGTGTATGTGTATTGCTACAGGTGACTGTATACATGTGCGTGTGTAAGTGTGTGTGTTAATCTATGAAAAGTGAATAACTGAAATGAGCCAAATATAAAGGTACAAAATCTTGTGTATATGAGCATGTGTGTATTTATGCATGTGTGTCTCTGTGTGTGTGTGTAAATTAATAAAGAAACAAAACAAAAGTACAAAAAGAAGAGAAAAAAAAAATCGAAATAAAGAAGCCACAATGTAAAATGAAATACGCGGTTTGTGTTTTAGTGTGAGTGAAAAAAAAACAACAACAACAACAATAACAACAATATGAAACTTTCTTTTTTTTGCGCTTTTTGACTGACTTCTGATGCCGTCAGCTTTTGGCCACTTCTGCTTTTGACTGCGTCGTCTTCTGCTCCCCGCTTGGCCTCTCTATTTCTCCTTTTGTTATTTTTGTTGCAAATTAAAAACGTGAAATTTTGTTGCCTCTTTTTTTTTTCTTTTTTAATTGGTTTTGCATGCATAACAAAACCGAAATGCGTTGAAAACAAACACGAATTTTGTACCAAATCAACTCTCAAATATTTTCTCTCAAAATTATTTAGTCTGTGCGATTTTAGAATTACAAAACATTCAAACGGATATAACTTTGGTCCAACACCTTAGTAGCCGGATATGCAATGTCTTTGGCCATGATCATCAGCTCTTGCCACTTGTCCAGGCCACTTGCCACTTAGCGCTTGATTGCCAATCCAAGCAGTCAAGCAACTTCGGCCCAGCTAGTTGACTGATTTGACCAGACCGACTTGGCTGACTTGGCTGACTAGGCTGACTGAGCTGACTGAGCTGACTGGGCTGACTGGGCTGACTGGCTAAGGTGCCAGACTGAAAGCCTGCCTGACAAATACCCATAAACATGGCCATTAATTTGACTATTAAAATGTTTGCCAACAAAAAAAAAAAAAAAGGATTGCAATTCTAGTGGCCTCGGTCGGGAGCAACTTGTCAGTGCACATGGCTTACAGTTACTTGAGCCATTTGTGCCAAGCGGGAATTTGTGCCAATTTCGCTGGCAACTCCTTGTGGCACATCCCGCTGCCTCCTTGTCTATTGATTTTTATTTTCGATAATTTCAAGTTGGAATTCCTTTGAAGCCACAAAACCGCATTTTTCTAGTTTGCCTCCTATTTTTTTCGGGTGAAATCGGCTCAATTGAAAACCAAACTGTAAATCAGCTAATAAATAATTTCTGTCTTTTCGCGCACATCAATCAAAATAAACAGAAGGAGACAGACTCCTAGAGAGAGAGAGAGAGAGAGAGAGAGAGAGAGAGAACGGGAGGGATCTGAGGAAGCGTAGCCAATTTGATGGATTATTATTTATTTCTATTTTTTTTTTTTTTTTGTTTTTACTTATAAGCAATGTGAGTGCCAACAACAACAATAACAACAACAGAATAGTGGAAACTTGAATTTTCAAAGCAGAGAATTTTCCTGGTGAGTCTAAAAAATAATTGAATGAAAGTTAATTTTGTCTTTCTTATCGAGTTTGTGTCTTAAGTCTTTCGATACCCTTGAGCTGTCCTGCCTTCAGTGTTTACGCAATCTTCTTAACGACTTTTTTTATGTTTTTTTTTGGATTTATATTTTTGGGGTTTCTTTCGTAAAACAAAATAAAATATATCACGCAAGCCTTGCTCAATTTTTTTCTCTCAGTCAGTCCCGGCTTATGCAATCCAAAGAGGGAACCATATGCGTCATTTTGTTTGGGTGTCTGAGGGCAACACAAAACTAATTACCACAGCGACTTCCGTTGAAAAATGACTACCAAATTCAACAAAGAAACAGAAGAAGAAGAAGAAGAAAAAATAAAATAAACAAACTGCCGACAAGTTTTTAAATTTGGTCTGGCACTGACGTGGGTGTCGACGGCCGGGAAGTCCCCACCAGAATCACTCAGTGGAAACATAAAATTCAAGCATTTAATGAAAGCATTGAGTACAACAATAACAATAATAACAACAATGTTAACCAAACACCCACCATGAAAAATTGTAAGGCAAAATATATGTTTAAAATTGTCTTGAGTTTGTCATTTTTTTCGCTTTTTGTTAAGGAAAAACTTTCTATTTCTCTAGAGTTTTCCTGTCAAATTTCAAGGTTCATTTTGAGCCAGAAAGAGATGGAGCGAAATAGAGAGAGAGAGAGAGAGGGCGTCTCTTAATTAATAAACAAAAATATGTAAAACAAAACAAAACAAACGTATCAAAAAAATTAAAGTTCCGTGTTCAAGACTTCACACTCTTCTGAGTCAGCTGAATCGGGCTGAGCTCGAGTTAAGCTCATGTACCTTTCAGAAAAATAAGACAAAAATGAAAAATGCTTTCACTTTCAACTAACCTTTTTTTTTCTCGTTTTGTTCAAGTCGCAATTGTTTACTGTACGTGAGCGTGCGTGTGTGTGTGTGTGTGTGTGTGAGTGTGTTGGCCAAGATCGTGGTTTTTGGGCCTGCGGTTGACTGTCTCTTTTAAGTGCGGCCAAAGCCGGTCCAGCACAGTCCCTTATTTCATTTGTTTTCATTTTCTATTTTTGCCAATTATTGGGTAATCGTTTTGGTTTTAAAAGAGACTCACAAATCTGATTTAGATTCTGATCAATTCGGTTTAATTTCACTTTTCGTTTTGACACCTTTTGGGAACTTTCGCCGCTGCGAGTAAACAAAAAATTTTTCACATAATATATAAAATTTTTTCTCCCTGGTGTCAATCCATCAAAATTAACATTTCAATAAGCACAGTTACTTTTTTTTTAAATGCTCTGAATGAATATTTTTTATGTAACCAAAACTATCGGAACTAATGTCTGATGACTTATGAGCTGCTAATTTACATACTCATCAAACAGATCATTCATTCGAATTGTTATTATTTCGGAATTGTTTTAATTGATCAAATCGATTTATGACAAAGTCTGGGAAAACTCAAACACTCGATGACTTTCTCAAAAGTGTGGTGTTTTTTTTTAAGTCTTTCAAATTTTAGTTCATTTGTGAAAAGCCACAAAAATACCAAAAAATCAGCTGTCAAAAATTCCAAAACCTTGGTGAAAGCGCAGACAATTCTTGAGCGCTAATTTGATTGGCTCAAGTTATGCAAAAAAAAAATTTGACCTATTAAGCTGGATTTATTTTTTGTTTTTTTTTTCTAAAAATAAAAATTTAAATTTCTGTAAGGTTAAAAATTTTGCACTTGCCGGTAAATTGTAGATTATTTTAATTGCCTCGCTGACGTAACCATTCCAAAGGTGTTTGGCACCTTAATGGCAACTGGTTAGTGGACAGCAATAAAACCAGCCAAGCAAATGCGAATTTTTTATTTGATTCCCACGAAAATTACCCGACAGTCTAGCGAAAAACTTGGTAGGTCTTAAAAAGAACACCTCCCAGCTTAATTCTCCCATTTCGAATGCAAAACATTTAAGCCACAAAACTTTTCAAAAAGATTGTGCAGATTATTTTTTATTGTATTTAAAATATTTTTTTCTTTTTTTCTTTCTCTCTTTCTTTGCAGTTGCTGTTAATTTGTTGAACCCAAGAAATAAAAGAAAGAAATAAATCAAAAAAATGTTTCAAGTGGAAGGCAGAACATTTTTGAACTGCTAGACGAAGAAGAAGAAGTGGAATTTTGAAAAAATAAAATTATAGTGAAATTGTGAAATTTGATAGAATTTGCAAATAAAATAAATAAATACTTTCAAAAAGTATTAAAAAATCACTTCTAATAAATTAAAATCATAACAAAATCAGATAAAAGAGAAAATTTACAATAAAATCAAAAGAAAAAGTAATAAAAAAAATAAACCCAAAAAGGAAATAAAATAAAAAAAATAAAGAAATTAAAAAAAAATTAATTAAAGCAAAATAGATTTGCTGATAAAAAGTCAGATAAAAAAATTAGTTAAGTCAAGTGAAATCAAGTAAAATTAAATTAAATTGCATCAAATAAAATTAGATTAAATTTCGTCCAAAAATTAAAAAATAAAATAAAAATAAAAAGAATAAATTTCAATCAAGATTAAATCTAATAAAAAAAATATATATATCAAAATCAAACAAATTAGAAGAAAAAGTTGATATAAAAAATTAAATTAAATTAAAGTAAAAAATTGTACGCAAAAATGCGACGAAAGTCGCAAATATTTTTAACACCGATTAATCCAGCAAGAAGAAGAACAACTCCTACTCACAACAACAACAATAACAAAAGCAGCAGAAAAATGTCTTCAAACCATTGGAACTTTTGGCAGTCCACAATCGCCCAGCTGTCGATTCTTTTGCTGTTGCTCTCGAGTCTTGCAGGTAAGTCCAAGAATTTTGGGGCAAAAAAAAAAAAAAAAAAAAAAAAAACACAGACAAAATCACAACAAGAATGGTAATTGTTAGGATTAAGACAAAAGTGACACACAAATAAGAAAATGAAGAAGACAAAACTTTCACAGCAAAATAAAAATAACACTTTAACGTGCCAGCGTGTTGAGATTTTTTTTTCTCTCTCAGAGATGAGCATGTTAGTTTTTGAGATTTTTTAGAAAGCTTGCGTTATGTGCATAATTTATTAGGCGTTACTAAGAATGCTCAGAAATAGAAATAAAATACTCAGGCACGTTGTTTTTTCTTTTTTTGTTAAGTGTGCCAACACGCAGCTGGCAGAAGTAATGAAGTGTGTGACTCCCCGTAGTCCCCCCTTCGTCAGGCTGGAAACAAAAAAAGAAGTCGCACAATTGCAGGCAATTGTCTAGGCTAAGTTAAGCCCTCCTCAAGACCCCCCGCTACCTTAGAGACTGTACAAGTCTTAATAGCTCAGTCGTCACGTACTATAAAAAAAAAAAAAAAACAACTAAAAAGGGGAAGAGCGATATGATAATTTTTTTCTGGCTTTTGGCACTTGATATACGGGTCTGACCCACTAAAATTGATCTTACTTTTTAGTGGCATTTTTAAGTGACATTTCTATTTTCCAACTTTTTATGTGGGTGACTTATTTTTTTCTCTTTTCAATCATAAATATTCATGGACTAATTTTGGCTCACAAATTTTTACTCTTCATCCTCATAAAGTGGCTTGAGTCATGACAATCAACAAGGTTGAATTGAATGATTTTCTCTGTCATCAAAAAACCAAAACAATTGTGCAACATTTCGATTAATCATGGCGGATTCATTATTTTGGGTTTTCTGATTACTTCTTTCAAGTCGTTTAGTGTGCATGTTTGGTATTCATTCAATTTTTGTTTAGGGGCTTGTCGGTTTTTGCCAGCTCATCAAATTATAAACGTCAATGGGTTAAGTAATATGTGCCCAAAAATATTTGACTTAAATACCAAGCAGGAAGTGAAAGAGGCAAGACCAATGCTAATTTATATTGATTTTTGCGTGCCTACTAATTTTGATCCTAAAAAGAAGAAAATTGATATTTGTCAGACTCTTTTAGATTTTGAAATCTGTAAACTTATTTCTTGGACCTCGCCTCGAGTTCTGTGATCTCTTTTTTTTTCTTTTAGACTTGAATGACACAATTTCGATTTTTTGGTTTTGTTTTATGACAGAAATTCGAATGAAATTAAATGATGCTTTTACCCAGATAAACTTATTTGGCTTCGGAATTGGTGATCAATTTTAAAGTTCGAAAATCATAGTAAATTGAATTAAATTTGAACGATTTTTTAACTAGCTTTTTTGGGGTCAATAATTCTGCCCACTTGGCTTCGCTCTCTTTCTCTCAATCTATTTAAACTGATTTATTGCTTCGGCCACACTCTCTATAATCAGGGAAAGGGCTTCATTAAATTCTTTAAAAAAAGAGACCAAATTATTTCCAAAAAATCACTCGGCCAATGTAACCGTTTAATTTTGATTTGGCCAAGACCGCATAGCACTTATTTTCTCCATCTTAGCGCGCGGCACGTTAATCAATTAAAGCTAACTGCACTATTTACTAGGCCATTTAAAATACAAAAACAAAAACATAAAAACGTAGCAGGCATGTTGGCATTATCATGCAGCAAACCTTCCATGCAACTAATAAGTTAAATTTCCATAAAAGATACACAGACAAACTCTTTAATCTGGTATCTGTTAGATACAAACGGGAGAAGAACACAAAAATTTACATAAAAACGCCGCAAGCCTTGGCTTACAACAACCGCAATAGAGCGTCAATTTTGTTATTGTTGTTGTTGTTGGTGTTGTTGTGTGTGTGCAACACGCGCAAAAATCAGGTGAAGTGAAAATTATTTTACGGCAGCTTAATTAAAAGGCATCAAGAAAAGCGCTACGCTGAGGGTGAACAAGATGAAGAAGAAGAAGAAGAAGTGGCAGAAACAATCCAAATTGGTAACAGTAAAACTGCTTTGAGCTTTCAATCAATTCTCCGTTTTTCTTCTTTTTCTTGGCCCAAAAGAATTAGATTTTAGGCCTAGGTATTTTATTTGGAATCGTGTTTCTTTTAGAGGAAAAGTGTCACATGGAAAGCTTGATCAAAAAATTACAGTTACTTGTCTAAAAAATGTGTCATTGTCTTAGCCAAGATTTATAAATTGATTTTAGATAATAACCAAAAGGTTAAAAGATCTCCAAGTCTGCACTTGCGACCTGTTGCATTTTTCCATTGAGCACAAAACCGATAGCATTTTAAGATTAGCCTTGAGCTTTTCTTCTTCTTTTTTTTGTGCTATTTCTCTTTTTTGTCCAAATTTCTGTTGCATGGCCCACATATTTTTTGTATTCGAAACTTTGTTGAGTGCAATTAAAAAATGTGTCAATTTTGTGTTTATTATTATTTTTTCCTAACAAAAAGATTCTTTTTTTTTAATAAATAAGAAAAAATAATTATTGAATAAAATTTCACCACCCTTTTCATTGAATTAGCCTGCGCAGCTTGAGACCTGCCAACATATCAATAACTGCATACTTTCCCTTTCCCATGAGACAGCGACAAGTCGCCGACTCAAAGAAATTCGGCACAATGAAAGTGGCCGGGCCTTCAGTGCATCCCAAAGTGTACTTGAGTCTGCCAAGCCGCCAAGTTATCTGAACCCACAATTTATCTTGTTTTGGTCATTTGGGTTCTGCCTGAAAATATCTTGTCCTGCGGCTTTGTCAGATCAAGCCATGGGAAGGCACTGGGCTGAGTCGGCTGCCAGGTAGGTTTCGCATTGAGGATGGTTAATCAATGATTTTTTTTTTTATGTGTTAACCGGTTTTTGCTTGGTTCGGGATATTAGCCACGTTTGCTCTCTTTGATATGTGAGGTCTCTTTTTTTTAGCTTTCTTTTGACTATAAATTTGCATATTTTTGTCAAGCTCAAAACGAAAGACTTAGGCAACGAACTTGATTCTGTTTTTTATTTATTTTTTTTTTTTTTGCACAACTATTTGGGTTTCTAGCACCTGTTGGCTGGTAATTTTGTTTTTGTACAAATCGACCAACTGGCCACAAAATGTCAAAGAAATTTAGAAACAAATTCAAAAAAACAGAAAATGCTGAAGAAACTTGAAATAGAATGCCGTTAAAATCGTGCAGTTAGTTGACATACACAAGCACACACACAAACACAGGCACAGACGACACAGAATGACACAATATTGCCCACGCATACACAGAAAGAGAGCAAGCAACAACACAAATAACAACAACAACATTCACCTATTTGTATTTGGCGCGCAGTTTGATATAGCCTAATAAAAAGCTGTTGGCCGGCCTAACTGACTCACTGACTGACTGACTGACCGACAGAATGGGAGACTCTGAATCTGGCTAATATAAAGCCGGTTCTGTTTCTCGTCCTGACGGCTTGCTTATTTATTTGATGCCTAACACACACATACATACATACATACATAAGCAGCTCATTGCTTTTGAACTTGTCACAGGCCATTAAGTTGCCCGTTTTGACCATATTGGTGGCAACTTGTTTCCGTTTTGTTGTTACTACCGAGCGTACGTTGACACAGTTTCATTTCATTTCATTTCATTTTATTTCATTTCTATGCTCTTCTACATTCTTCAACTCACCAAAATGCCTGAGAGTGCCTGAGAGCATCTAAGAAATATTGAAAGTGAGCAAGAGAGATCAATCAATTGTTTGACAAACTTGTTTCTGATGTCTGCTTGTGTGCCAATTCAAAGAAATCTTGCTCTATTTTATTTGGATTTAATTACCTAAGAAAAAAAAAATTAAATTATAATAACGCGAGATAAGTTAGCTATTCGTGGTCTTTCTTTCATAAGGCTTATGATACAATTTAAAAATATTTTTTAAGTCTTTTTGTTTAAATATCAAATTTGATTGAAAATGATCTTAGCAATTAATATATGACAACAGTGCTTTGATTAAGATGATTCTGGGTAAACATTTTAGCAGATTAATTTGGTTGAAGTCCTTCCAAAAGTACTGGAGATATTTCTAAGTTAAAAGGGGATCTATTTTATATAGAATCTGTGGACTACATGCACAGTGATACTGATGAGTCTCCTATGTCTCCTGTTTTGCTTTATAAGGAAAAGAACAAAATAGATATACAATTATTATTTTCTCAAACTGTAGTAACGATTGCATAAGTCTTGCAAAATAAGAATTTCTGAATCTGAAATTCTGACATCAATTTATTAATTTCCATATTTAAAAAGTCTCAGCTTTTATATTTTTTGCTATAGATTATGAGTTAGGTAATTTTTCTATATCTAAAAACTTAAAATTACCTTTTTCTGTTTCGTCCAATCTCCAATTTACAAGTCTTTCATCAGATTCAGTTGGTTATAGGTTTAAATATTTTTGGGATTTTAGTTTTCTCTTATCTGATTTTAAGCTATTCCCTCAGCATGTTCAAGAAATATTTCAACTATTTTCTGACCAAACAAAATTCTTCGTTTTACAGTGTTTCTTGTTGTTGTTGTGGTTGAGGTCTTCGTCTCCGTCGTGCTATCCATTCAGATAAGCGATCTACACTAAATTGCTGCTAGTTCAATTTACAAGGTTTGTGTGACTCTTGTTGTTGTTGTTGTTGTTGCTGGCCATGTTTTTCCACTTAAATAATTACCCAGGGCTTCTACGCCTCACTTTAGACATTTTTCTTTGAGCTGATCTTGGGCTGGAAGCTTTGAATTGAAGTGGTTTCTTCTATTTGTTGAAAATTTCATTCTATACTTGTTATTGTTGTTGTAACATGTGAGCAACTCCAAATTTGCCTCAATTAATAAGATAGGCAATTAAGTTTTATAGAGAGAAGACTCTGTAAGCTTCGCCCAGCCCTTGGCAATCCCTTTGGCTTAGCCGCCAAAGAGAAACACAACAAGCTTGCAAAAATTGTTGGGTTGCTAATAAATTTTTTGGTTTCGGCTTAGACATGCTGCATGCAACGTAGCGTAACTAAAAACCGGCAGCTCTGCAGCTTTTTCCACCGGCTTTGCCACTTTGAGTGGGGTCCACATATACGCTAAATCTCACCAAACCGCTTAGCCGGACCGAGGGGTAAATTGCCTACGAAGATGAATAGGAGAAGAAGAAGAAGAAGTGGAGGAGGAGGAAGAAAAGAAAAAGATTACAAAGCTGCTTCTGTTAGATCAGACCTTGATTAAGGTCATTCGCTTATGCCTAAGTGGCACAAAGGATGCAGCCAACGATACAAGGAGAAGTAAAAAGAATTGCACGAAAAACACGGCTTCTTGGAAGTAGTGTTTGGCCCAAAGAAAATTTAATATTCCACACGTCATCGCCATGGTCACGGTGAAAAAATTTCACTTTACCACGACCAGAGACAGAGACAGAGAGAAATAGTCGTAGCTAGGCTGTGTCAGAGTCTTAATTGCAGTGTGTGTGTGCATTTCTGTGACAGGTTTCGAGTTCTCTTTTCAGCAGTTTGTTGGCTTTTGAACTGGCCAATTGTTTGTTTAGGCAGACAGTGAGTGTCGACTGATTGCTCAAGTGGCCCCAACTTTCTTTGACTCTTTCGCTTTGAAAGCAAACGCCCACCTAATAAAGTTTTGCTTATTTCTTTTCAAAACAAAATCAATTAACATTAAATCAAAATCTTTGAGTCACTCCCCTAAGATGGGTCTACAAAGTATTTCTATGGTTATTTTACGAGTCCAAAGGTATTTCATTTCTTAGCTTTAAGTTCTTTGACTTTTATGTTTTTAGGGCGTGTACACAAGCACACACAAGCACACCCAAACACACATACAAGCACTTGGAGCGGATCATGCGTTTCGAGGCAATCTGGTAGGGCGTGGATCTACTGGTAGGCGGGGTATTTAGATGAATGTCAGTGCTCTTCTTAGCTGAGTCAAAACTATAAAAAAAAAATTCACATAAAAATATAAAAAGAAAGGTTGCAATCAAAATGGCTTTGCATACGAATAAGCTCTAAAGCTGGGCATAAATTGGAAAGTCTTTTTTCTATGTGAAAAAAAAATATCAGAATAAAAAGAGTAGTCAAATAAATTGATTGCATAATTTTTTCTAAGCCTTTCTTAGAGAAACTATGATTATATAATTTGAAATCAAAAATATTCCAATTTTAGCTACTTAAGTCGGCAAATTTGTCACGACACACAAGTCGTATGCGTAATGTAAATAATATTTTTGATGGTACGTGTGTTAAATATTGAAACCGAATTACCAAATTTCGTAATAGCGGTAAATGTAATTGCAATTATTGTCGCCAGCTACTTTATTTTTGGCCTGACTTTTGACTGGCTCACTGGCTGAGTGACTGGCTTGGCTTCTCTGCCTTTTGACTATAGTCAGGCAGTCATTAAAATGCAACGAAATAGAAAGTGATTGTTGTTGTTTTGTTTGGTTTTAGTTGTTGGCTTGTCGGTGGCATAGCAATTTAAAGGCGCTGAAATTGCCAATTTAAAGTCAAACTCTGAGTTGCTTGGGCCTGTTGAAATCCTCTTCATATGTGTGTGTGTGTGTGTGTGGGGTGTGTGGGCCAAATCGTGCACCTTCTGTCGTCTGCCAGTAGACCAAGTTGGCCAAGTACGAAGTAGCTTTAAATGATTGTAGGCAAGAGCTGGAACTAATGAGGCTATTGCTGCTTATGTGATTATTGTTGTCGTTGTAGTTGTTGCTGCCTTTTGTCATGTGGCTGATTTTGGAAAAAGTTGGCACTTAAAGTCGTGCAGTGCATTGAACTGGGTAACTAAATTTTGTATACTCTTTCTTTTTTTTGTTTTGTTTTGTTTTGGTTTCTTGATTTCTTGGTCGAGATTTTAAAGCCAATTGGCTTGGTTTCTTTTTAGTTTTGGGCGAGTAAGACAATTTTTACTTTCATTCGAGCTGCGTGCAATTGAGAAAGTGTTGCATGCCACACACACACACAAACACATACAGGCCATTCGAAATTGTCTTACATTTAAACGATGCCACAAAATTGCCACACACACTGCAGGCCAGAGTAATTTTTAACTAGTTACAAACTTTTTTTTTTCGTCCGCAAGAAACTACGTGTTTGTTGGACTTTGGTAATTTCAAATGCCGGCGGGGTTTGACTTGGTAAATCACTTTTACTTCTTGTAATTTCAAATCAATAAAGTGTGGAAAATAATAAAAGAAAAGCAGCAAAAACCAAAAAAAAAAAAAAAAAATGTTAAAATAATTGTGGAAATTGTTAAGGAAAGTGAAAAGTGGTTTTTGTCTTTGCCAAAAGGAAGCGTTTTAATTATACCAAAATAGTCGGCTTGGAAAGTGAATTGCGAAGTGGGAGCAGTGCCGAGGCGGTCGATATATTTATTGTAGGTTTTTCCTTTTTTTTTTGCACCAGTTTAGCGCCGAAGCGCTAAGCAGCACCACAGCAGGTGAAAGTAAATTTAAAGCAGAAAACATAATCGAAAAAATAAAATTGGGTTAAGCTGAATAACTAAACATGTTTTGCGGCTTGTGAGTTATGATGTATTTACCTACCAAGTCAGAAAAAAAAAATTAAACCCCAAAAAGAAACTTGTTCTTCAATTAAGACTTTTTTGACACCTTATCAAAATTTTGTCTAAGCTGAACTAAATGATCGGTTCAAAAAAAAAAAATAAATAAAATAAAAGAAAAGAAAGCAAGTGTCAAAAAATGTAAGGCTTAAAACTTGAGGCTTCTCAAATTCGAAGCACATAAGGTTTGAGAAGGCGACATCGCAGTCTATCCAAAATTATCCAGAATATAATCATAGATAAGCTATGGCTAGAGCTTGGTATTTGGACTTTTTAGATTCCTTTTGCGGACAAGTGGTAATTTTTTTAATTACATCTTAAATTTTCAGGCTCAGGGTAAATAAGACTCTGGCTTAATGTTCGTATTCATATTTCTTTGAAATTGCATGGTATATTTTTTTATGCTTGAGGTGGCAGTTTTGTGTAATTCTGGGCTACTCGAGGCCAGGAAACTTATATACATTGCAATAGGCCTTGTCACAATTGTTTGCCAAGTCAGACATTTGTTTGCGTTAACAAGTTGGAGGCAGTCAAATGCAAAGGCTTTAGGTGAAACAGAAAGAAACAAGTCAACAATTTCAAAAGATTTGGGTATGCTAGATGTCTGTGTGAGTGCATGTAAAAGCGAAATACAATCATGGTTGCGAGAGTGAAAAGAATACGCAGCCAAACAAAAGACTTGAGACACAAACTTGACATGAAAAATAAATGATGCAGGAGGCTGGCTCGTTCAGTATGTCTTGAATTTCAAAGCAAATGTAAAATGCAAATGCCTTCCAATATATCAAGACCAAGTCAGTACAGCCGACTTGAAAGTGAAACCCTCTGCTTGAGCATTTCACTTGACTAACCTCTTTTCTTGTTAAATTTCAGAGGCCCAACATGATGGCATATCGCAGATCTCGCCCAAATCGAGCAGTCATGGCCTTGGCCTAGGCCTGCCGGAGAGCACGGCCCGTTTGTCGATTGAGAGCACCATGGCAGATACCCTAGTCCCCGATGTACCCCTGGCAGAGAGCCAACGCCTGACGGGTGAGGAGAATGAGACCAGAGCTCGCGTGGAACGTTCCGCTTCACCCTTACTACAAGATAGTCCGGTTAAAGCAGCTGGACCCAATGATGTGCACTTACCGGAACAGAAGGAAAGGGAAGAGAAAGATGTATCGGCAGGGCGGTACTTCCACTACAATATCAAGCCCACTGGTACCTTTGGCAACCAAGAGGAGCAGCCGGAACGCACTCAAGGCATACGTGCAGGCAAGACTTTGGCCAGCTCCAGTTCCAGTTCGACCCGCCTTCAGTCTCCCCAGCCTTTTTTAGTGAAAGGGGACCTGCGACCGCTTACGTCGGGGTCCCCAATCAGTCCGACGAGCAGTTCTGCCACCTCGACGGCGGCCAGTGCGACCTTGGCACCGCCTAATGCCAGGCAGAATGGCAATCCCGATATACAGGATATCATTACAGGCATTGTGAAATTGCTCAATGGTAATGTGAATGTTCATGCCAATACCCAAGGTATACGCCGACCCACGGCCAGTCGCATAAATAATCGTGGACCGCCACGTATATCGGAGGTGCAGAACCTGCCGCTAGATTATGAAGCCCAAAAGCCAGGAACTTCAATACGACCACCACCATATCCCTTTGACCGACCTGATAGACCCTTCATCACAGGTGTGCCCATTCCAGAGCAGATTGTTCCAGTACGTCCAGGCTTCGTAAGCAATCGCCCGCCCTGGTATCGCAACAAGCCACGCCCACCCATCTCTACGAGTGTAGGTGGGCGAAGACCTCTACCGCAGTATAAACCCCTGCCAGCACCCCAAATGTTGCCACCTCAGGAGCAAGAGGCCCAACTGCCTTCATCAGAGCCGGCATCGGCTCAGACAGATGAACAACCTGAGTCAGAGGCTACTGTGCATCCCACGGATACTACCTACGACTCGGAATTTTCCAATGAAGATGGCAATGCTCAATATATTGAGGTCTCGGACCAGGATACCGATGCCACTGGTAGCGAGGAAGTTGATGAAGATTTGCAACCGCCTCCACCACTGCCCACACCAGCCAAAGAGAAGGACCATTCTGCGAAGAAGAAGCAAAAGCCAAAACCCAACAATGATAAAAAGAAGCACCAACTGGGGGATGGTTATACCACCATTATCGAAACCAGCTCCGTGGTACACACTGTCATGGGTATGTCTTCCACTTATGTGCCCATGCCAATGGAAAGCGAAGGTCTTGATCTGGATCCCTCCACCGAGGAGGTCATCTTTATGACAGCCAATAAAACACCTACTCTGGAGTCCTCTGTCATTACAGCAGATAGCAGTACCGAGTCCATCACGAGCAGTACTATTTTGACAACTCCACTTAGCCAACAACCTCAAACGGATGTCATAGCACCCACGCCCTATTTAATGTCTTCCAATAACCCACAGACCACCACCACTAGCACTATTTCAACCACCACCACCTCTACTACCTCCACCACCACCACCACAACCACTGAAAAAGCCCAAGTGCCTAACCCGACAGCGCCAACTCCGCCAGCTCAATACCATCCCCGACCCGGCATAGTCCTCGATGATCCCGAGTTTAAGCCGGGAGGTCGTCCACGTCCCGCTCAGAGACCCACAGGTCCCCAACAACCTTCCATTCAGCCAACACGGCATCATTTGCCTCCCGGCTATGGAGAAATCTTTGATGTAACTCTTTCAGCCATCCAGGGTCCTGGCACCAAGAGCGGAGGGTCCCAGCAGACTATCAATATCAAACCATATGGCACATATGGCTCTAATGGTTTGGCTGGACCCCAGGCTGACATAATTGTCTCGGCATCAGGTGACGAGGGCTTCGTCTCAATTGATGGCAAGCGCACTTACATCAATCTTTTTGGTGATCCCACAGATCCCCCAGCAGCGGCCACCACACCGGCCACACGTCTACCCCACCTTCCGGGCTCGGCCTCTCCAGTCGGTGGTGGAAATCCAGTGAGTGGTGGTGGTGGTGCCGTCACACAGAGCAGCGGTGGTTATGTGGTGCCCGAGACCGAAGTTGTGGAACTACAACCCCAGTCGGCCAAGCCTCCCACACCGCCCACTACAAATGCAGGACCGACTCGACCTCACTACCGCCAACGACCCACACAGCCGCCAGTACGGATTGACACCTGCATTGTGGGCGATGACTCTACCTGTGACCAAGCCCAAAATGAACGCTGTAAGACCGAAAATGGCGTATCTAGTTGCCATTGTCGACCGGGTGAGTTATAAGAAGCCAATCCATAATCTCACTTGAGAATACAGTTGTTTTTTTCCACATTCTAGGATATTCTAGGCGCAAGCACCGAGAACCCTGTCGCAGGGTCATTTCTTTCCATTTGGGTATGCGTGTGGACCGCATCTATGAGCATCGAATTGTCTGGGATCAAAAGTTGCTGGATCGCAATAGCGAACCCTATGGTCAGCTAAGCTATGAATCCGTGCGGGCGGTAAGTGGGAAAAGGGGAACCTTTCTCTTCTCTTCTCCGTTTTCTATAATTTTTTCATCTATCATCAGATTGATTCGGCAATGTCCATGACCCCCTATTCTGATGAATTTATGGAGGCCAAAGTTAACAATATGTATCGTGGAGATCCCAATCTGGGTGGCAGTGGAGTCTTTGTGAATCTCACAATTAAGGTTTGACAAAGGGTTCCAAGCTTTCAAAGTTCAATTCTAAATTTCTTCATTTCCCGCCACCAGTTGGATGAGAGTGTGGAGACCTTGCGACCGAATCTACGTAGCGACGTGCAGAAACATCTCCTGGGAGTGCTTCACCGTCGTAACAACAACATTGGCAATTCTGTGCTCTATGTGAGTTCCCCGGAAGGAGCTGTGTCTGCCCTACAAGACTTGGATGAGTGTCAGTCAAGGGAACTTAATGATTGTCATGCTCTGGCAAGTTGTACTAACTCCTGGGGAAGTTTCCGTTGTACCTGCGAGACGGGTCTACGGGATCCCTGGATTGACCAGCCCCAGCGAGCGGGACGAGAATGCCAGGCCTGTCCAGACGCCTATTGTAATAATCGTGGAACCTGCAGCTACAACGATGAAGGCAGTCAGATTTGTGCTTGTGACTCCAGTCATTATGGAGCACAATGTGAAATCGATGGTGAGGTTTTGGGTGTTGCCATTGGAGCTTCGGTGGCGGCCATTATCATCATTGTGCTGACCCTGGTGTGCCTGATAATGTGGTCCCGACGTTGGCAGCGAGAGCAGAAAAATGCCATGGGGTCCCCTGTTTTTGGATATATGAATACGGCACCACTGAAGTCGGCGGGCCTTCCTCAGGCAGGCTATCAGGTTACCCTAGAGGATCGCATGCGTTGGGCACAAATTGCAGATGTCATGGCTCAGACGAATCATTATGGAGTGAGTTCTTATCTTTTTGATTAAAAAACTTTAGTTTAAAAACTATTATTTTCCACAGGCCGAGCCCATCGGACCTACACGCCCATCGTCGGCCATGTTTGCCTATCCCAACTTGGGGGCCATTGGAATGGGCACAATTGGTGGCATGTCTCTCCAGAGCACCATGCAAATGCATCCCAGTGCCAATCTGAATCTGGCGCCCCCTGTGCCATTGCCCAGGTAATTGCCGCCAGGTTAAGCCGCCAAATTGAGATCATTAATTTTGATTTACTTACTTTCAATCAGAAGATTGGGCTTGGGTCCACGTGCCAATGGAATGCGCACTCTGGAAAACTCCAGTTCCAGTGAGGAGGAAGACCGTGCAGATTTGTTGGGTCGCAACTTTCAAGTGCCACGCCCGAAGAGTCGCAGTAACGGCAGCATAGCGGTGAGTCCATTCAAAGCAATCTTGAAATTCAGACTAATAATGGTTTTTTCCTAGAATCAGTCGGGCATTTATTATGACGTGGACTATGAGCCCTCGGGCAACGGTATTGGCAATACAAGTGTCGACCATCTTTATGGCTCACAAAATCAATCAGTGACACATTCTGCCAGCAATAATCACATACCCGGTCCTCAGGGTATACCGATGAGCACGTATACTTCTGGTCGTGCTCCAAGCAGTTACTACATGAAGTAAGGTTTTGGCACAAAGGAGGATTAGAAGTAGGATCCGTAGGATTAGTTGATTATTGACTAAGTTTGTGTGAATGGGCATGTATGTATGCGAGTCTGTAAATATACAATTAATTAAATCGATTTAGATTAATTCCACGAAGGTCTTAAAACACTTTTCAACTGCAATTGCAAATGCAAACTGTTTCTTCCCGGTTTCCAGGCTATTCTGCATGTGCAGCTGAAACGTATTTTGAGCCAAACAAATCAGAAGACTTAAGATTTTAGATTATTGAAATACGCAATGACAACAATGACTAATCATTAAATATAACTTAAATTATTTAAATTGTAGTTAGCTAAGTTTTAATTAGGCTCATTCAGATTTGATCATTCATTAAGCCAATTTAAAAGGCTACATTTTTTCTCTAACTACTACAAACGCTTTAATTTCGAATGTGTGTATGTAAATAGTAAACAAATAAAATATTCTAAATTTATTTAATAAACTAACTTTTCCCTTATACTCGTTTTTCAAATGGATCAGTACTGCTTTTTTAAAAGAAACATAACCTTTGAGGATTAGCTGTGGCGTCAAATAATAATAAGTAAGAGCGATCAAGATGTTTTGTTTACGAACTTCAACTATGTGGACAACTTCAACTATCCAATTTGGAATTGTAAAGCAGCCAAACATAAAAAGGGACACATTGAAAATTTTATTTAAAGCTGACTTTAACTGAATATCTTTAAAAGTTCAGAACTAGAAAAACCAAGATGGAACCGATATTAGCCGATAGAAATTAAAAAAATTAAATATGAAATGAATACTTATTTTAAAAATTATTGATTGACATCAACATAAATTAATCGTTTTTTTTCTTGATCGCGAATTGCTTTAGATTAAGAGCGAAGGCCATTGTCTTTAGAAATTTAAGGCATACCGAAAATATCATCTTAAATGAAGTAAGTAATGTTAAGATATTAAATATTTTAATTAAATTTTAAAATCCCGTTTTTCAAGGAAAAGCAATGGATTAATCATGTTCAGATTAATTCTATTTATTTAAAGGCCTTGGCTTAAAGATAGCTCAAGAACCAACTTCTTTATCTACAGTAAAATATGTTTTCATGCTGAGCTGCGGTTTCCCTAAAATAATATATATAACATTCAATAAGAAGTCACCAGTTGGCCATGGAAGGTTTTTAAGGTAGTCTGAATTTAAATAAAAGCCTTTCACAGCTTGCTTACCCTGAAAAATATAAGAAAAGGAATAAGTGAAAACAATTAAGTTATAGATTTCCATTTACTTACAAAATAGGGACAAGTGTGATTAATAGTTGAAATATCTTTAATAAAACCATAGAAGAAACTATACAATTTATTTTTATATACATCCCTCAAAAAAGGACAGCCTTTTATAGTGAAATTAAAAAGAAATGGAAGATACATATTCGTTTTCTTGAAAACTGTTATTCTGACATCAACATCATTAACGGGATGTAAAACAGTTGCTTCCATATTCAAAACGATCATACTACGTGCAACTACTTTTAGAATACACTCTTCGACTGTAATCCAGGATTTATTATAGGATTCACAAACTAAGTTTTTTAATTTGCCAACACTTGCTCCATCCTTAAAGAAAATTATAATTTATTTACAGTTTACAGTTAAAATGTCCTTATGAAATGTTTACACTGAGATTGAAGCAAAATGAAAGCCACAACAGAAATATGCGAAGGAGAAAGGTTCCGATCATGACGACTGAAGTCAATTCGAGTACTGCACTTTAGGCGTTGTATGCTATAGTTTTATAAGTATATAACATATTTAATATTATTTCATATTTTATTTCATTTCAAACTAATTTAACGAAAGAATATTTATAAATACTTGAAATGAATTTAGTTATACGGAATTTAAAAAGGTTATTTGAGCTAAAATTTAATTTAAACAATATCAATATAAGTGTTTTTAAGGCTAAATACCATCTATAAAAATATGGTAACCAATTTAAGTAGCTTTTATAGGAACAAATGTGAATCAAATGACCAATTTAGAAATATAGTATTTGGTGGGATATTGAGAACCCCCATAGCAGTTAATTGATACGTTTATTCACCAATTTATTTCATATATATATAACGAATATAACAACTAACTTTTGCTTATTTTCTGAGTTAATCACCGTTATATTTTAAACTGCTCACTTAGGAAGCGAAGAGAATTTTCATAATCGACTACACTAAAAATCAATTGTAAATTGTATTGATTATCTTAAAAGGTAAATGCACACAAAGCTACCCTCAGGTAATTTTATTTAGAAATTGCCAGTCAAAATGGAAAGAACATATTTCATAAAATCCATCTTCGGAGTCATTTTCTGTGTGACAATGTTGTTCCACAGAAATGTACGTCTCTTCATCACTTTAAATCCAAAAGCAAATTAATTGAAGTGTTTTTATATTCAACAGAAGGCTCATTTCATCAAACCAACAAATGCCATTTGTGAGTCCTATAATAAGTCCTGGGTAACAATTGAACATTGCCACTTAAAGGTAATCGCACGAAATAAAGTGGTTCTAAATATTAACGGCACAATCTTAAGTCCGGCAAACAATATTGACGCACGGGTTGTAGTCCTTAAAAATTCGAATGGTTATAAGCCAATTTTGGACATCAGAATTAAAGGCTGCGAGTTCATGCGAAACGTAAAAGGGGGCAGTGTAATTGACAAATTATTTTATAGATTTATTGAAAATACCTCATCTATAACACATCCTTGTCCCTATGAAGTAAGTAAAGTTAAGTATAATAATAATTTCAGTTAAATTTTAAAATCTCGTTTTTTAAGGGAAAGCAATGGATTAAGAATTTTGAGATAAATTCTGTCTACTTGAAAGGATTGGATCTGTTTCCGGGAGATTATGCAGGTGCTACAACTTTTATGTTCAATAAAATTCCAGCGGTGATGTTCAAGGTATATTTTTCAATAAATTCATAATTTCAGTAATAATCAATTATTAACAACCCCTGGCTCTTTTAAATATTCATCTCTCTACTACCAAAACGAATGTTTTAATAATTAAAAAAATATATTTTTATAATTTTGCTACATTAAAATCAAAGAGTCTATATAATCTGATTTTTACAAGCTTATGTCTTGCCCATATTTATTAAATATTATTTACCCATTTATTCGTGAGTAGGCTGTCTTTCATGCCCCGATTTACTTCATTCATACAAACAACTGACCAAAGTCAATTCCATGTTTTCCCCGAGAGAACACAATGATATATCCAATCGAAATATCCCTAGATGGTCAATCAGAGAATTTTACCATCAATAGATGTATACAAGATTTATTGCTTTTAAAAGCCTATTTATGAGATGTATTTTAATAGAAAGCTTTTGAATTATGTTTCACTGTAAATTTCGATCCTTAAAAATTGAAAAAAGTTGTTGGTAACTGAGCCTTTTTGTGTTGCTATTTATTGACAGCAATGTGCATGGTTAAGTATGAAACATCTTAAGCTGTAAGATCCTGTAAAATGCTAAAATACAATTTAACGGTTAGCTGTTGTTTTTTCAAACTAATGAATATTATATGCAATGCAAAGTCACCGGCTGGCCACGGAAGGCCTTTGACATATTCTGAATTTAAGTAAAATCCTTGCACAGCTTGTTTTCCCTGAAAAGTTTGTAATAAAAAAATTATAGTTCAAAATGATAAGTATAGTTTTAAATTTACTCACCGAAAAGGGACAAGTATGATTAAAAGTTGAGATATCTTTAATAAACGAATAAAAGAAGTTATAGAACTTACTTCTATTTACAGATTTCATAAAAGCACAGCCTTTTATGGTGAAATCAAATAGAAATGGAAGGTAAGTATTCGTTTTCTTAAACATTTTTATTCCGACTTCAATATCGTTGGTAGAATCTGTGAGAATTCCTTCAGCATTCCAAACGACCATATTTCGTGCAATTACTTTAAGACGACACTCATTCATAGTTATCCATGATTTATTGTGAAGATAACAGTCTACGTTTGTTAATTTGCCAACGCTGCCTCCACTCTAAAGAGGATTTCAATTTTAATTAAAGAACCAAAAAAAAATTTATTTGAACCGTTTACAGTGAGATTGAAAAAAATTGGAAGCAATATCAGCAAAATGCAAATTAGGAAACTGCGCATCATGACGACTGAAGTCTATTCGAATACTGAAATTTTTTATTTGCTTAGTTAGCTTAGTTTTTAATATTATGTGGTTAAAGCATAAAAAGGTCTACCATTATTATTTCCTATTTTCATAATTTCGACGAGAGATGCGAATCACATTATAAATAGCTTAAACGGCGTATACGGAATTGAAATAGCTTCGTTGGTTTTAAACTGTAATAACTTTTTAAGTTGGATCAATTTTGAAATTTATTAATAAAGCATTTTTTTAGTTAAGTTCAAATTGCCATCACAAAATTTATGGACGAATTTCAGTTGACATTTCAATTATAATTTTTTTTTCAATTTAAAGTACGTTTCTTAATTATTTCAAATCAAATTGAAATTATTTAAAGTACTCGAATATTCCATAGAAGGCTACTGTCGTCAAACTAACAAATGTCATTTGAGAGTCCTAAAAGAAGTCCATTATCGCTTGAAGATAATCGCACGAAAGGTTGTGAACTGTCATGTAAAATGTTTTTTCATTAAAAAACGTCATCCTTGTTATTAGAAAGTGAGTATAGTAAAGTTATCGATACTGACAGTTTAACCTTAGAATCACGCTTTAAAGGGAAGCAATGAATTAAGCATCCAATTCATTTAATGGACTTGGATCTGTACCCGGGAAATTATGGAACTGAAACCACTTTTATATTTAATAAAATTCTAGCGATATTGTTGCTTTGTATATTTGTTAATGAATTATATGTGCTTAGTATTAAATAAATTCCTTAAGAATGCAAATATTTACAAGTGTTTTTTTTTTAGATTGCAGAATCGAAGGTTCTTCAGGATTATGCTTACACTTGGTTTTGATAAATATAGATTTTTTTTTAGGTCTATTATATCTTGGTCAGGACAAAATAAATATGTTGAGTTACCAATGTCTTTTATCGAATGACAAACAACCATTGGCTATTTTCTGAGTTAATTAGCTATACATTGAGAAATGCTCAGTAGTTAAAGGTTAAGGAAATCCGAATTTATTTGCAGATATTAAAATTTTGCTAAAATTAACGGTACAGGGTATTTTAGGTTAACAAGACGGAATTTAGTGCAGAGTTCGAAAAGTGTTGGGGAAAAAAACTGATCTCATCCCGTACATAAAGTTTCATCGATCGAAGCAATTAGCAGCCGGAGCATCCTAGAAGCACCCTTTGGACTTACGTACAGCTAACCAAAGGGTATGCCTTGTTTTCTCCACAGAAAAATCAATGGCCATAATTTTTTCAAAAACAAAATATAAAAGTGGAAAAAAGTAAATGGTAAGTAAGCCTTGTTGGATTGCTGCTTAACAAATATATATAAATAGTTGATATGAACCCTTTACAGTGAAATTGAAAAAAATTGGAAGCCATAACAGAAAAATGCAAAAGAGGAAACTAATGATCATGACGACTGAAGTCATTAAACTGCAATTTTTTTTTTTTAATTTTTTTTTTTTTTTTGTATGAGGAAAAGCACTCTTTAACATTAGTGAATGCATTTATTTTGATTTTTAATTCCCTAAAATATAAATTGGACGAAATATATTATTTTTAAATGGCTGAAATATATTCAATTATTCATAATTATTCAGCTTACAATAATTATTTTTTTGAAAAAACTTTTTATTCCTCTAAAGTCGGTCGATTCTGAATTTTGGATACTCTGAGCTTTTGGGGGCGTTAGAAGATGTGGTTGGAGAAAATTAATTTTTTCAAAATAGTTATCCTATCATTGCAGTCTACTGTACGCAGGTTCCAGAGAGTTCGTGTTGTTGCCCGATGCAATCCAAGGGTCCTGAACGTGCTTGCCTTTTATTAAGCCTTTAAGCTTTTAATTTAAAAAAAATCAGTTTACTGGATACACGATATTCCAAAATCGGCCGCGTCCAATTTTAACAATCGTATTCTTTTTTGTGCATTGAAATTCCCATCAGCACAGTACATTAGAGTTGGCTTGGCTCTTACTCCTTGCAGGAACACGGCCCCAATAATACATCCCACGACACCTTTCCGAATCTCGTATAGATATGTAGTAAGGCGACTTTACTTAAAAAGTATTTTTTTAGAATCAATATATTTTACAAAATTTTGCCTGAGGCCACATAAGGAAATATTGCTTTTCTTCTCATTTGGCATCCAAACATTCAATACAGCTAAAACTTCAACAGATAAAATAATGCATTCGCCGCTAGGGCTGTAAAGGAAATTGTATCTGAGAAATATTTCTAGTCTTCAATAATAAATAATATAAAATAGATTCTTTTTCGAAATATTTTCTTCCGCCAATCATATGAATGGATAAAATCTGACTAAAATTGGTATTACAACAACATAAATTTAATTAAGAAAGAATTATTATTTTTATTATGAATTGAGAACATTTAAAAATTTGAACCAAATACAAATACGGGAATCTACACAAAAATATTTTTAGGTCATAGAGTAGTGTAAAGACCATGTGTGCTCATTATATTATGTATTCAACACAACTCTGCTCACGTGATCTCGTATCATGAAACTCTTTTTTTTCAATTTGAATTTTTTGTTTTCAAGAATACAGAACTGTTACTTTTTAGAATAGGTATAAATCTCATACAGGCTTGTATAGTATACTAATGCATATATCAAAAACCAAGATCTATAGTACCATAACCTTTTAGGCTGAGCTGTGGTTTTCCCGAAAAACTTATGGTTGCATGCATTAAAAAGTCACCGGCTGGCCATGGAAGACCTTTAAAATTTTCCGAATTTAAGTAAAAGCCTTTTATTTCTTGTTTTCCCTGTAAGTAGAAAAATAGAATAAGATAGTTATATATTATATGATTAATTTTAAATTCACTTACGAAATATGGACAAGTGTGATTAATCGTTGAAACATCTTTGATAAAATTATAAAAAAACAAATAGCTTCTATGTTTTTTTACATTTTTCAAAAAATTACAAGCTTTAACATTTAAATCAAAGAGAAATGGAAGGTAAGTATTCGCTTTCTTGAATATTTGTAACCTGACATCAATATCATTACTGGGATATAAAATAGTTGTTTCGAAATTCAAAACGACCTTATTACGTCCAACCACTTTTAGACGACACTCATCGACAGTAATCCACGATTTATTATAAGATTCACAAATTACGTTTGTTAATTTTCCAACCTCTCTTCCATCCTAAAAAGCAATTACATTTTATTTAAGGCTAAGAATTATTTAATAGATTATTTACGCTAAGATTGAAAAAAAATATATGCCATATTAGCAAAGTACGAAGGAGAAAGGTACCGACCATATTGGCTGAAGTTTTATTACTAAAGTTTGTTACTTAGATTATGAGCTTATGTGCTATTTTAATACCCTGAACCTTACAAGGGTATAATCAGTTTGTAAAATATATGTAACATTGAGAAAGCGACGTCAGAGATACTTCAAATCGAAAAATCCATGTCCGTCTCTCTATCCGTCTGTATGAATGCCTAGTTCTGAAAGATGGTAACACCTCAAAAGATCCGATTTGTTGCGAATAATCACATATTTTGCAGGTTAGATCATATTAATTAAATTTGTTCGATATACGATCTAGGCTTAGAATAAAAGGCATAAATACAAAACTACCTTACAAAATGTGAAAAGCTTAAAGGTCATAACCTTTTTGTTAAGTTTCAATCTGATCGGACGACTAGCTCCCATAGCACCGATCGAATATGCAAAAATTATTTTAACGTCTTAATTTCATTCTTATTAAAGATCAATCAAACTTAAGAAATACTTGACTTTAAGAGTACCGAACAGCTTCGCAAAATTTGAATCAAATCGTATAGCTATATCATAAGCCGATTTACGGCCCTATAGAGTATTCCAAATTTCGGAATTTTTATTTTATGCATAATTTTACAAAACATTAATTGGGTAATAGTCATATTTTAAATTATTGAAATGGATTCATTTACACAGAATTAAAATAGCTTGATAAGGCTAAAATCGTATATTCATATATTATATATTATTATTATTATAATATATTCATTTTGGTCTGTAACGCACAGACAAACTCTTATTTTAGACCCCCAAGAGTTACCTCTAAAATACTTAGAATCACTAGAGGATTCAATGTATCCACGTCCGTCTGCCAGTTTGTTTCTATGCAAGCTATTCCCTCAGTTTTAAAACTATTTTAATGCCTTCCTTCATACATTTGGCAGAACCGATCGGATCGGACCACTATATCATACGCACCTAAATCGGTTTTAGGAATAACTCCCACAATTATTATATTATCTTTTCTGAGCTAGGCACACTCGTTTATTAGAATCGGGCTACAATATCATATAGCTGTCATACCAACCTAAATCGGCCCTATTAACTGACCAACCCCGACTTACGGCAAAAAAAAACTTCGAAAAGAGCTTGTAATCTTCGGCACCCTGAAGATAACGTGGGTTCTTTTATTGTTATTATTATTATTTTCTTTTTATTTTTTATTCATGTCTCCATTAGTACAAAACTAATATGCTTATTTAGCAATATATTTTATCGATAATCGAATCAATTGCTAATTTTCAGAGTTAATCACCGTTTAATTTAAAACTGTTCAGTAGACAATTAAATGGAATTAAAAAAAAATCGACATTTTAAATCAATTGAAAATTGTACTGATAATCATAAGATACAAATATGAAATATCTGCCTATTTTTCATTCAGAGCTTGCAAGTCAACATGGATGGAACCTATATCATAAAATCCGCCTTCGGAGTAATTTTATTTGTGTCAATTTTGTTCCATATTAATGTGCGTCCCTTAATCGTTTTAAATAACAAAAAAAAAAAAATAATAATAATAATAATAATAATAATAATAATAATAATAATAATAATAATAATAATAATAATAATAATAATAATAATAATAATAATAATAATAATAATAATAATAATAATAATAATAATAATAATAATAATTACATTTAAATACTCCACAGAAGGCTGCTTTCGTCAAACCAACAAATGTCATTTGTGAATCTTATAATAAGTCCTGGATCACAATTGATCATTGTCATTTAAAGGTAATCGCACGAAATAAGGTGGTTTTCAATGCTAACGCCACACTATTAAATCCGGCTAATGATATTGACGTACGGGTTAAGTTCCTTAAAAATTCGAATGGGTATAAGCCAATCTTAGATGTGTTAATCAAAGGTTGTGAGTTCATGCGAAACATAAAAGGAGCCAATGCAATTAACCAATTTTTGTACAGATTCATTGAAAATGTGTCATCTATAACTCATCCTTGTCCTTATGAAGTGAGTATAGTGAAATTAATGATATTGACAGCTTAAGTTTCAAATCGTCTTCTCGTTTTTAAGGGAAAGCAATGGATTAAAAATTTTGAGATAAATACTATTTATTTGAAAGGCTGGGATCTGTTCCCCGGGAATTATGCAGTTGCAGTCACTTTTTTATTTAATAAGGTTCCAGTAGTAATGTTCAAGGTATATTATGAATTGAATTAACAATTTTATTAATAATAAATAAATGCCTATTTATATATGCCTTCCGCATGAGAGGCGAATGTGTTGCGAATAAAGACATTCGTCTTTAGTTTGGTTGTCCTAGCTCCTAGGTTTTTCGATTTCTCTTGTCACTCTGATGATATTGTGGGTATCTTTGGAGGATCTCTGATCCAACATTTGCATGAGCCGTTTACATTGAGTTAAAGGATATTAAAATAATCAGTAAAAGACCTTATGACTAAATTATGATTTATAGATCTAGTTAGGCTGTAGTTATCTACTTTGTATTCAGCTTGTTATTTAGATAAAAAAAAATCTAATTAATATTTAATCATGAGTCGACGGAATACACAAACATATTCGACTTCTCTAGTTAAGGGCAAAACAAACTGATCCCTGATTGAAATAAACCGACAGTATTTTATAAGTTTCCAATTTCAGCGTTGTTTTTTTTTTATTAAATATTTTCCTTGTCATATATTGTATAATTCAATCATTTAACAATGATGGTCCTCTGATAAGTTAAAATAAACTTTTACGATTAGCTGTGGTCTTCTAAAAACAATTATTGTTACATATAACGCATAGTCACCGGCTGGCCATGGAAGACCTTTAACATATTTGGAATTTAAGTAAAATCCTTTTACTTCTTGTTTTCCCTGAAAATTATTAAGATATATAAATAGATAGGAAACTGAAGTTGAGGACTGTAGATGCAGTTTTTAATTTACATATGATACTTACAAAATATGGGCAAGTGTGATTCAAAGTTGACGTATCTTGTATAAATCCATAAAAAAAATTATGGAATTCACTTCTATTTTTCTTTTTCAAAAAATCACAGGCTCTAATAGTGAAATTAAAAAGAAATGGAAGGTAAGAGTTGGTTTTCTTAAACATTTGTATTTTGACATCAATATCATTGACGGGATGTAAAGCAGTCGCTTCGATATTCAAAACGACCATATTACGTGCAACTACTTTTAGACGACACTCATCGACAGTAACTAAAGATTTGTTATAGGACTCACAAATCGCGTTTGTTAATTTGCCAACGCTAGATCCCTCCTAAAAAATAAATACAAACTATTTAGAATTCAAAATAACTTAAATTATTTACACTAAAATTAAAAAAAACTGGAAGCCACAGCAGAAAAATGCGAAGGAGAAAGGTACCGATCAAAGCCATGGCGACTGAAGTCCGTTCGATTACTAAAGCTTGTCGCTTAGATGATGAGTTTAGTTTCTTTTTTTATTTTATAGGTTATTTTAAAATGGTTGATATGGATTACACGAAATTGTAAGAGGTAAATGGCATGGTATTTTTGATATTTATTGGGCTATTAAAATACTGATAAAAATACTATTTTAGTTGAATACAAATTGCTATACAATTATTGTGACCGATTTAAGCTCTCATTTTTCGGCTTTTCAACAATATTTTTAATCAAAAATAATAAAGTCGTACATTAAACGCGAGTGCGGTCGAGTTTGGGATATTCTGTAGACGGAATTAAAAAAAAAAAATGGTGGCAGGCCATCCCAGCTGGTGACCATGATTCTTTATATTTACATAAGCTCTGTAGTCCTAATATTCTTCTAAAATTTATCACAATAAGAGAAGCAGGCCGTGTATTGAGCTGTTTATTTGCCCCTCTTTCACGTAGCCAAGGGGAATTTGAGTCTGAAAATGTATTTTTAGTATATCTCATGCGATTAGGATTAGAAGAGAGCGGAGAAAGACGGATAGACAGATTGACAGGCTTGCAGATGGACATTCTTCCATGCATCTTGCTCACATTGCGGGATTAACCTTTTTAGACATTTTTAGGGCTATTGAGATGGGCAAATTAAGATGCTCATTTATCAATATCTTTTACCCAATGATGAATGGCTATTGCGTATTTTCAGAGTTAATCACCGTTACATTTTAAACTGATGAACTAGCACTAAAGATAATTTTTAAAAATGACTACACTTAAAATCTTTAAAGTTTTGAAAGTTTTATTGATTATCTGAAATCCAATAATATAATATGGTAATAATCATTTTTATACCCTGTACCCGAAGGGAAAGCGTATACTGAAAGCTGTGCATGTATGTAACACCCAGAAGGAGACGTCGTAGACCCCCCAAAGTTACCCACAATATGACCAGGGTGACTAGAGAAATCGATTGGGCCATATCCGTCTGTCCGTCTGTATGAACGCAAGGATCTCAGAAACTACAAAACTGGAAATATGAAATTATGTATGAAGAATCTATAGGACATAGGGCAAGTCCTTTTTTTTTTTTTTTTTGTATCCGACCCCCCCCCCCCCCCCCCCCCCGGACCATTAGGTTATATTTGAATAGTCTTAAATATCTCAAAGACTAAAAGAGCTAGGATAAAATTTGGTCAGTATGTTGACCTCTTGAAAAGGAAAAGTTGGCTGGAAAATGTTTTTCGGCGGAGGTTCCAACCCCCTCTACAATAAATTATAACTTCAGAGCGCTGTACTTTTTGCAGCTTTAAGCTGACAGTATTTATTAGTTCCAACCTAATATGCCCAATAAAAATACCTTTCGACACCTTGACACCAAGACGAGTGAAATCGGACTATAAACACAGAAGTTTTTAGTAAAAGTGATGATAGCCACCCCCACTACGGGGATAGAAAAGTATTATAGAAAAACTGATCTCATCCCGTCCACGAATTTCCACGCACTCCACTGGGAGTTGGATTGCCAGCGAAGCGAGGCTTCAGCATTACTGGGTATTTTAGCTTTGGGAAAGCCCGTACTTAGTCTAAGGATAGAAAAGTACTACAGAAAAACTGATCTCATTATGTCCACAACTTTCCACGCACCCCACTGGGGGTTGGATTGCGAGCGTAGCGAGCAATCAGGGGGCTATTTCACTATTTGGCACTCAACATGGAAGGAACCTACTTCATTAAATCCATCTTCGGAGTAATTTTCTTTGTGATAATTTTTTCTCACATGAATGTGCGTCTTTCAAACATTCTATTAAAAAAAAAAAAAAAAAAAATCTTGAGTATTCTAATAACCCACAAATCGCTTCTCTAACCAAGCCATCAAATGCTAATTGTGAGTCCTATAATAAATCATGGGTCACAATTGAACATTGCTACTTGAAGGTAATCGGACGAAATAAAGTCGTTTTCAATATTAACGCAACTCTGTTAAGTCCGGTTAATGATATTGAGGTACAGTTTAAATCCTTTAAAAACTCGAATGGATATAAGCCAATTTCAAATGTAGTTATTAAAGGTACAGTTAGCAAATTTTTGTTGCAACTTATTGAAAATACGTCATACGCCACATACTTGCCATTATGAAGTAAGCATTGTTAACTAAACATTATTGAAAGCTTAATATTAATTTTTTTTTCAAGGGAAACCAATGGCTCAAAATTTTTGAAATAAATCCTATCTATTTGAAGGGCTTGGATATCTTCCCGGGATATTATGCAGCTACGTCCACTTTATTATTATTATTACTATTATTATTATTATTATTATTATTATTATTATTATTATTATTATTATTTTAATTTTTTTTTTTTTTGTATTCATGTCTCCATTAGTACAAAACTATTATGCTTATTTAGCAATATATTTTATCGATAATCGAATCTATTGCTAATTTTCAGAGTTAATCACCGTTTAATATAAAACTGTTCAGTTGGCAATTAAATGGAATTAAAAAAAAAAAACGACATTTTAAATCAATTGAAAATTGTACTGATAATCATAAGATACAAATATGAAATATCTGCCTATTTTTCATTCAGAACTTGCAAGTCAACATGGAGGGAACCTATATCATAAAATCCGCCTTCGGAGTAATTTTATTTGTGTCAATTTTGTTCCATATTAATGTGCGTCCCTTAATCGTTTTAAATAACAAAAAAAAAATAATAATAAATAATAATAATAATAATAATAATAATAATAATAATAATAATAATAATAATAATAATAATAATAATAATAATAATTACATTTAAATACTCCACAGAAGGCTGCTTTCGTCAAACCCACAAATGTCATTTGTGAATCTTATAATAAGTCCTGGATCACAATTGATCATTGTCATTTAAAGGTAATCGCACGAAATAAGGTGGTTTTCAATGCTAACGCCACACTATTAAATCCAGCTAATGATATTGACGCACGGATTATAGCTCTTAAAAATTCGAATGGGTATAAGCCAATCTTAGATGTGTTAATCAAAGGCTGTGAGTTCATGCGAAACATAAAAGGAGCCAATGCAGTTAACAAATTTTTCTATCAATTCATTGCAAATGCGTCATCTATAACTCATCCTTGTCCTTATGAAGTGAGTATAGTGAAATTAATGATATTGACAGCTTAAGTTTCAAATCGTCTTCTCGTTTTTAAGGGAAAGCAATGGATTAAAAATTTTGAGATAAATACTATTTATTTGAAAGGCTGGGATCTGTTCCCCGGGAATTATGCAGTTGCAGTCACTTTTTTATTTAATAAGGTTCCAGTAGTAATTTCAAGGTATATTATGAATTGAATTAACAATTTTATTAATAATAAATAAATGCCTATTTATATATGCCTTCTCATGAGAGGCAATGTTTGCGTAAAGACATTCGTCTTTAGTTTGGTTGTCCTAGCTCCTAGCTTTTTCGATTTCTCTTGTCACTCTGATGATATTTGGGTATCTTTGAGGATCTCTGATCCTACATTTGCATGAGCCGTTTACATTGAGTTAAAGGATATTAAAATAATCAGTAAAAGACCTTATGACTAAATTATGATTTATAGATCTATTAGGCTGTAGTTATCTGCTTTGTATTCAGCTTGTTATTTAGATAAAAAAAATCTAATTAATATTTAATCATGAGTCGGCGGAACACACAAAACATATTCGACTTCTCTAGTTAAGGGCAAAACAAACTGAGCCCTGATTGAAATAAACCGACAGTATTTTATAAGTTTCCATTTTCAGCGTTGTTTTTTTTTTTATTAAATATTTTCCTTGTCATATATTGTATAAATCAAGTGCGGTCGAGTTTGGGATATTCTGTAGACGGAATTAAAAAAAAAAAAATGGTGGCAGGCCATCCCAGCTGGTGACCATGATTCTTTATATTTACATAAGCTCTGTAGTCCTAATATTCTTCTAAAATTTATCACAATAAGAGAAGCAGGCCGTGTATTGAGCTGTTTATTTGCCCCTCTTTCACGTAGCCAAGGGGAATTTGAGTCTGGAAATGTATTTTTAGTATATCTCATGCGATTAGGATTAGAGGAGAGCGGAGACAGACGGATAGACAGATTGACAGGCTTGCAGATGAACATTCTTCCATGCATCTTGCTCACATTGCGGGATTAACCTTTTTAGACATTTTTAGGGCTATTGAGATGGGCAAATTGAGATGCTCATTTATCAATATCTTTTACCCAATGATGAATGGCTATTGCGTATTTTCAGAGTTAATCACCGTTACATTTTAAACTGATGAACTAGCACTAAAGATAATTTTTAAAAATGACTACACTTAAAATCTTTAAAGTTTTGAAAGTTTTATTGATTATCTGAAATCCAATAATATAATATGGTAATAATCATTTTTATACCCTGTACCCGAAGGGAAAGCGTATACTGAAAGCTGTGCATGTATGTAACACCCAGAAGGAGACGTCGTAGACCCCCCAAAGTTACCCACAATATGATCAGGATGACTAGAGAAATCGATTGGGCCATATACGTCTGTCCGTCTGTATGAACGCAAGGATCTCAGAAACTACAAAACTGGAAATATGAAATTATGTATGAAGAATCTATAGGACATAGGAAAGGGCAAGTTTCTTTTTTTTTTTTTTTTTTGATCCGACTCCCTTTCGACACCTTGACACCAAGACGAGTGAAATCGGACTATAAACACAGAAGTTTTTAGTAAAAGTGATGATAGCCACCCCCACTACGGGGATAGAAAAGTATTAAAGATAAACTGATCTCATCCCGTCCACGAATTTCCACGCACTCCACTGGGAGTTGGATTGCCAGCGAAGCGAGGCTTCAGCATTACTGGGTATTTTAGCTTTGGGAAAGCCCGTACTTAGTCTAAGGATAGAAAAGTACTACAGAAAAACTGATCTCATTATGTCCACAACTTTCCACGCACCCCACTGGGGGTTGGATTGCGAGCGTAGCGAGCAATCAGGGGGCTATTTCACTATTTGGCACTCAACATGGAAGGAACCTACTTCATTAAATCCATCTTCGGAGTAATTCTCTTATGATAATTTTTTCTCACATGAATGTGCGTCTTTCAAACATTCTATTAAAAAAAAAAAAAAAATCTTGAGTATTCTAATAACCCACAAATCGCTTCTCTAACCAAGCCATCAAATGCTAATTGTGAGTCCTATAATATATCATGGGTCACAATTGAACATTGCTACCTGAAGGTAATCGGACGAAATAAAGTCGTTTTCAATATTAACGCAACCCTGTTAAGTCCGGTTAATGATATTGAGGTACAGTTTAAATCCTTTAAAAACTCGAATGGATATAAGCCAATTTCAAATGTAGTAATCAAAGGTACAGTTAGCAAATTTTTGTTGCAACTTATTGAAAATACGTCATCTTTACCACATCCTTGCCATTATGAAGTAAGCATTGTTAACTAAACATTATTGAAATAATTTTAATTTTTTTTTTCAAGGGAAACCAATGGCTCAAAATTTTTGAAATAAATCCTATCTATTTGAAGGGCTTAGATATCTTTCCGGGATATTATGCAGCTACGTCCACTTTATTATTATTATTACTATTATTATTATTATTATTATTATTATTATTATTATTATTATTATTATTATTATTATTATTATTATTATTATTATTATTATTATTATTATTATTATTATTATTATTATTATTATTATTATTTTAATTTTTTTTTTTTTTTTTTTTGTATTCATGTCTCCATTAGTACAAAACTATTATGCTTATTTAGCAATATATTTTATCGATAATCGAATCAATTGCTAATTTTCAGAGTTAATCACCGTTTATTTTAAAACTGTTCAGTTGGCAATTAAATGGAATTAAAAAAAAAACGACATTTTAAATCAATTGAAAATTGTACTGATAATCATAAGATACAAATATGAAATATCTGCCTATTTTTCATTCAGAACTTGCAAGTCAACATGGAGGGAACCTATATCATAAAATCCGCCTTCGGAGTAATTTTATTTGTGTCAATTTTGTTCCATATTAATGTGCGTCCCTTAATCGTTTTAAATAAAAAAAAAAAAAATAATAATAATAATAATAATTACATTTAAATACTCCACAGAAGGCTGCTTTCGTCAAACCAATAAATGTCATTTGTGAATCTTATAATAAGTCCTGGATCACAATTGATCATTGTCATTTAAAGGTAATCGCACGAAATAAGGTGGTTTTCAATGCTAACGCCACACTATTAAATCTAGCTAATGATATTGACACACGGATTATAGCTCTTAAAAATTCGAATGGGTATAAGCCAATCTTAGATGTGTTAGTCAAAGGTTGTGAGTTCATGCGAAACATAAAAGGAGCCAATGCAATTAACAAATTTTTGTACAGATTCATTGAAAATGTGTCATCTATAACTCATCCTTGTCCTTATGAAGTGAGTATAGTGAAATTAATGATATTGACAGCTTAAGTTTCAAATCGTCTTCTCGTTTTTAAGGGAAAGCAATGGATTAAAAATTTTGAGATAAATACTATTTATTTGAAAGGCTGGGATCTGTTCCCCGGGAATTATGCAGTTGCAGTCACTTTTTTATTTAATAAGGTTCCAGTAGTAATGTTCAAGGTATATTATGAATTGAATTAACAACTTTATTAATAATAAATAAATGCCTATTTATATATGCCTTCTGCATGAGAGGCGAATGTGTTGCGAATAAAGACATTCGTCTTTAGTTTGGTTGTCCTAGCTCCTAGCTTTTTCGATTTCTCTTGTCACTCTGATGATATTGTGGGTATCTTTGGAGGATCTCTGATCCAACATTTGCATGAGCCGTTTACATTGAGTTAAAGGATATTAAAATAATCAGTAAAAGACCTTATGACTAAATTATGATTTATAGATCTAGTTAGGCTGTAGTTATCTGCTTTGTATTCAGCTTGTTATTTAGATAAAAAAAAATCTAATTAATATTTAATCATGAGTCGGCGGAACACACAAAACATATTCGACTTCTCTAGTTAAGGGCAAAACAAACTGAGCCCTGATTGAAATAAACCGACAGTATTTTATGAGTTTCCATTTTCAGCGTTGTTTTTTTTTTATTAAATATTTTCCTTGTCATATATTGTATAATTCAATCATTTAACAATGATGGTCCTCTGATAAGTTAAAATAAACTTTTACGATTAGCTGTGGTCTTCTAAAAACAATTATTGTTACATATAACGCATAGTCACCGGCTGGCCATGGAAGACCTTTAACATATTTGGAATTTAAGTAAAATCCTTTTACTTCTTGTTTTCCCTGAAAATTATTAAGATATATAAATAGATAGGAAACTGAAGTTGAGGACTGTAGATGCAGTTTTTAATTTACATATGATACTTACAAAATATGGGCAAGTGTGATTGAAAGTTGAAGTATCTTGTATAAATCCATAAAAAAAATTATGGATTTCACTTCTATATTTCTTTTTCAAAAAATCACAGGCTCTAATAGTGAAATTAAAAAGAAATGGAAGGTAAGAGTTGGTTTTCTTAAACATTTGTATTTTGACATCAATATCATCGACGGGATGTAAAACAGTCGCTTCGATATTCAAAACGACCATATTACGTGCAACTACTTTTAGACGACACTCATCGACAGTAACTAAAGATTTGTTATAGGACTCACAAATCGCGTTTGTTAATTTGCCAACGCTAGATCCCTCCTAAAAATAAATACAAACTATTTAGAATTCAAAATAACTTAAATTATTTACACTAAAATTAAAAAAAACTGGAAGCCACAGCAGAAAAATGCGAAGGAGAAAGGTACCGATCAAAGCCATGGCGACTGAAGTCCGTTCGATTACTAAAGCTTGTCGCTTAGATGATGAGTTTAGTTTCTTTTTTTATTTTATAGGTTATTTTAAAATGATTGAGATGGATTACACGAAATTGTAAGAGCTAAATGGTATGGTATTTTTGATATTTATTGGGCTGTTAAAATACTGATAAAAATACTATTTTAGTTGAATACAAATTGCTATACAATTATTGTGACCGATTTAAGCTGTCATTTTTCGGCTTTTCAACAATATTTTTAATCAAAAATAATAAAGTCGGAGATTAAACGCGGGTGCGGTCGAGTTTGGGATACTCTGTAGACCCAATAGACGGAATTAAAAAAAAAAAAAAAATGGTGGCAGGCCATCCCAGCTGGTAACCATGATTCTTTATATTTACATAAGCTCTGTAGTCCTAATATTCTTCTAAAATTTATCACAATAAGAGAAGCAGGCCGTGTATTGAGCTGTTTACTCGCCCCTTTTTCACGTAGCCAAGGGGAATTTGAGTCTGAAAATGTATTTTTAGTATATCTCATGCGATTAGGATTAGAGGAGAGCGGAGACAGACGGATAGACAGATTGACAGGCTTGCAGATGGACATTCTCATATGCACCTTGATCACATTGCGGGATTAACCTTTTTAGACATTTTTAGGGCTATTGAGATGGGCAAATTAAGATGCTCATTTATCAATATCTTTTACCCAATGATGAATGGCTATTGCGTATTTTCAGAGTTAATCACCGTTACATTTTAAACTGGTGAACTAGCACTAAAGATAATTTTAAAAAACGACTACACTTAAAATCTTTAAAGTTTTGAAAGCTTTATTGATTATCTGAAATTTTATAATATAATATGGTAATGATAATTTTTCATTCACTATTTGGCAGTCAACATGGAAGGAACCTACTACTACATTAAATCCATCTTCGGAGTAATTCTTTTTGTGATAATTTTTTCTCACATGAATGTGCGTCTTTCAAACATTTTATAAAAAAAACTTTAAGTTTTCTAATAATCCACAGATGGCTTCTGTTACCAAACCATCAAATGCTATTTGTGAGTCCTATAATAAATCCTGGATCACAATTGAACATTGCTACCTGAAGGTAATCGGACGAAATAAAGTGGTTTTCAATATTAACGCAACCCTGTTAAGTCCGGTTAATGATATTGAGGTACAGTTCAAAGCCTTTAAAAAATCGAATGGATATAAACCAATTTTAAATGTCGCAATCAAAGGGTGTGAGTTCATGCGAAACAGAGAAGGGCGCAGTACAGTTGGCAAATTTTTGTATCAATTTATTGAGAATACGTCATCTTTAACACATCCTTGCCCTTATGAAGTAAGTAATGTTAACTAAACATTATTGAAAACTTAATATTAATTTTTTTCCAAGGGAAAGCAATGGCTCAAAAATTTTGAAATTAATCCTATCTATTTGAAGGGCTTAGATATCTTTCCGGGAGATTATGCAGCTACGTCCACTTTTTTATTTAAAAAAGTCCCATTAGTAATGCTTAAGATATATTTTTCGTTAATTAATTAAGCAATGTTCCTAAGAGCAGATTTTATTAAAAGTGCACATGATCAAAATAATATTAATAGTAATTAATTTTAATGAATTATTTTGATAATTTTGAACTTTATGCTTGCATTGAATCTTACAAAACGAGTTCCGAAATTGGGAACTGGAACTTGTTAGAGTGCTGGAAAACGAGTATTTCAGTTAACAGTGTTGTCAACAAGACTTGCGCGGGATTTTCATCTACATTCAAAAAGAATTAATTTATCTAAATGAGATTTTCACATGCTATTCAGTGTTTTTAGAAAATCAATTTTTGATTTTCATAAATTTCAAGCCATTATAGATTAAACGGAAAATATATATATTCTTTTTTCACTATATTTAAATTTTCAAAACTGAAATCATCTTAAGGCAATAAATTCAAAATCAAATTAAAATCTATTTCTTCATATTTTCTCTGACTTATGTACATTTTGAAGATGTCGGTGAAAATTTGAAGAAATTTTAGTTTATGACTTTCTTTTCAACCATAAATTTTATGAGATCGTGCAGCAAACGGCAAAAGTTGATTCGGTTCACACGCATAAATATGAGAACTCATTAGAAATTTTTGACATACAATTGCGTATACCCAACTGACCGATTGGTCGCTTCGTTGACAGTTTGTTAGGCCCGAGCTGAAGTGTTGGAGTATCACGAGTATCTTATGCAACCGTCGAGTGACTTGGTTCGTGCAGCAAGTGGTAACTGAAACGAACATAAACAATGACAGTGGCAAACATTTTTTTTTTTTTTTCATAAATCTAACAATCCGTGTCAAAAATCTCATAATGAACAGATTTAAATGATGTGTATACCACCCCATACCAGTAGGTTTTTCTGAGATATTCATCAATCTTATAATATACAAAACGAAAACCTCTTCAGATCACATCCCAGTATTGCATACACTGCCAATACATTAGCCCCCTAATTGCTGATATTATGGATTTGTATGAAGTTCAATGCCGCCACCAGTGCTGGTCTGGCGGCAGCGGCATTTCATTAATCTTTTGGCTGAGGTAAAATCATTTAGCGCCAAGCCATGAAAGGGAAACCCGTCAGGCGCCGCTTTGCTGAGCACCCTCGCCAAGCACAAAGGTCGCTAGCTCACTCGGAATAAAGTGTCGACAAGCAAAGATAGATATTCAGATCTATAAATACCGAGGTAGACAAATGCTTGGATTGCTGGCTAGCCTTTGGACTCATTTATCATGCTCTTTTATTATTGCTAATAAAATGATTATAACAATTTTTAAATGCCAACCTAAAGCTGTCAGCGGTAGATAATGTTTTGTGTTAGCTTTTGTTATGCTTTTGAGTTTTTCGTTGCCAAAAAATTATTTGTAATTAAATAACCATTAAGCCATAATTTAATTTTATATCCTTTCAAAAAAAAAAAAAAATAATAATAATAATAAAGAAGCCGAACGTTAAACTCGGACGCGGCCGAGTTTGGGATACCCTGTACCTAGTAGACGGAATTAAAAAACAAAAGGTGGCAACCCTAGTCGGGTGGTAACCCTGGTCGCCTGCATTCACATAAAACCTCTGGTCTTAATATTCCTTTGAATCCAAAAACACATTGTTCACAATATTGCAAGCACGCCATCTATCGGACTGCTCATTTGTCAGTTTGCAGGTTACGCAAGGGGAATTAAAATCTTGACCCCTCAAAATTTGTTTTTTGTATATCTCGAGTAAATATGGTCCAATTTTAGTCATGTTTGATATCAATCGAAAGATTTTTAGATTCCTAACAACTTTTCACAAGCAACTAATACTTAAATCCGAAAGGTTTAGAAATTATATGGCTTTGAAAAAATGAGTGGTTGGAAGGGGGGCGGGCGGGGGGAGAAAAAAAAATAAACTTGGCCAGCGTACACACATAAGGAGTCCGAATCCCAAGTTTGGTTATTCTAGCTCTTATAGTCTCTAAGATCTAGGCGTTCACGCGGACAGACGGACAGATGGCCAGACGGACGGACATGGCTATATCAATTTCTCTAGTCACCTTGATCATATTGTGGGTAACTTTGGGGGTTCTCCGACGTCTCCTTCTCTATGTTACATACATTTGCACAAACTTAATACACCCTTGTACCTTTTTAGGTAAAGGGTATAAAAATAATTCCTAATAAATTTGATTCTTCGATGTAATAGAAAAGTCAAGAATATGTTCAGGCATAAAAATAACTTTTGACCTATTTTTCTTCTTATTCACAATGACATTTACAAAATGTTGCAAAAAAAAAAAATATATATGTAAATAAAAAATAATAATAAAACAAAAGGAAAGTCGGTATGTCTCGAGCCCGAAACCAAAAACTCAACTCACGTAAATGTGATCATGATCACAGTGATAGACCATCTCCTCACACCCACACAATAAACAGAAAAAAAATAAAGAGATAAAAGAAATAAATCGAATGAAAACATGAAGCCAAATTGATTCGACCTGCAATAGTTTGGTCATTTATTGAGCTTTGGCAATTTGCGCTCATTATTGAAATTGTGCCATCTGAAATTTGTTAACCACATTCGATTGATTAAGGCAGTCGGCAAGTCAAACAACTCCCTCCCATAAAATTGGCCTTCACGCTAGACACAAGGAGCCATACGAATTGTCTAACCATTGTAATCAAAGAGATTGGTCTCGGGGGCGTATGTGTGATATTTTGGTCGATGAGCTTGTTCCACATACCAACTGAGAATTGCAAGTGCAAATCATAAAACTTTGGCTCATAAACATTTGCGACCAAAATGACTCTCAACTTGTCTCGGTGTGAACCAGTTACATTGTCAGTTGTTTTGTTTTCTTTCGACCATAAAACAACAAACTCAATGACAATGTCGGCAGCTGCGGTTGCGTGGCTAACATGCCCCTAAGCCACCAGAAAGTAACCAGCTAACTACGGCCAACCAGCAACCGCAGGTGTTGCAAATCATAACTCAAATGCTTAGTTCCTCGTGACGTGTGGCAACATAGCGGTTGCTGCCGCTGTTCGTCATAATTGGTCGGCAGATGCGCCGCACTTCCTTGTTGGCATTGTTGTCAGTTGTCAACGCCAGACCCAAAAAATATCAAACTACAAAATCCGAGAGCTCTAAACATTCAAACAGGCCCCACAATTCAAACCAAAAAAAAAAAAAACATTTTCTCTATCTTTCGATTTGTAACTCTTTCTGGTAGTTAATTGCTATATAGGTGTATATGTAGCAGACAGATAAGTTATCTACTCTTGGCTTTGAAAATCTCTGTTTTGTTTGTGGTGCGTAAATGCGTCGTCGTCGTCTTCCGACCCACTGTGCCTGATGTTTTCCAACTTTGTAACAAGCGGAACAGGGGACAACAATTCAGATTTGATAAAGCGAGAAAAGCGTGAAAATAAAACAAAAAGAAAAACTGCACGCAAATGTTAGAGAGACACAGAAAAGCCAAACAACGGCATGTACATAAAAAGTTTTACAAAAAAGCCACTCTTATTAAAGCCATAAAGAGTGAATGAAATAACTTGTTAATGAGCAAACTCACGTTGCCTACAGAGCCAGAGAGGCGGGGAAAGAAGTGCTGAATTTTTATACAGTTTTTTTTTTTTTGCATTTCCTTATTTCTTGTGTTCACAATTAATTTTTTCGAAAGAAATAGGTCAAAAGCTTAAAAAGTTTTAAGGATTTTTAATATTTTTCTTAAAAGATCAAAAAATTAATGTTGTTAACTTTTTGAAAAATGGTAAATGAATTTCGCACACACGGTGGATTGCCAAATGCATTTGACTTCCTTTACGCCCACTCCACTCTGCAATTGAGAGAGAGACAGAAAGAAAGAGAGTGAGAGAGAGAGAGAGAAAAGATAGTAATGATTGTATGTATAAATGCGTGAATGTATGTGGCTTTGGTATGGCAAATCAAACATAAAATTAATCAACCGGCTACTTAAGCAGCCTGTGCATGTGAAAGGCGTCGATGATGTAATCAAATTTGGTGATGGTCACAGTCGCAATGGCAACAGCATGAGCATCTTCAACGCGTCAATCCCATTCAAGCCAATGGTTGGTCACGGATACCGCTCATTGCATTTGCAATTGCGCAATGAATGGCTCATTGGGTCGTGTGCTTTTCTCACAAGCGGAAGGTTTCCATTTTGTGCAAATGAAATTGACTTTTCCGCTTGTCTAACCGGGAGGACTGTGGGTGTTCGCCAGCCTCATCCTCGGTCAGAGTTTCAGTGAGACTTCATGCTTGCTGTTGCTCAATGGTTGGTTTATTTAGCTTCTTCTTCTTCTTCTTCCTTTTTAATTAGTGTGATTTGTCAAGTGTTATAAAATATTGCCAAGACTTAGTTTGTTGGGGTGTCTTCATTGCTGCAGGTGAGCCACAATGTGGAAATCTTGCAGATGTTTTGCTAGCCTTAAGGCGGTGTTGTTTCTGTTGTTTGTGTTTTTTCTGTTGCTTGTGGTCAGGACAGAACCGGTGGCAGACAGAAATGTCGAGTGGGTCGTGGTGTCGACTGTATCATGCAAATTGGAATGCAAGACCTCTGACTGAGTGGAGTGTGTAAACGTTTTGGCCGGGCCCGAAGACTCTTCTTGCGTAATCTTGAGCCACTAAGCCGGTTTGGTCAGCTCGCTGGTCATTCAGCTTAAGCGGGCTTTTATTCACAGATTCTCTGCCGCTTTTAAAGGACGACAACTACACCAACAAAAACAATGATGATGATTTTCTAAGCCCCCCGCCTCGCGCCGTCTCAAAGGTCTCAAGTCAAGTCTCAGCTTATTCCATGGCTTCCAGTTTACCGCAAAATATTACACGAAAATGTATGTCAGTAAATTAATTTTAAGTTTTTTCTGTTTTTTTTTTCTTTTCTTGTTTTTGTAGCCTCTTCTTTTGCTGCTTCTACGACTTCTTTAGCTGCTGCCAGTTCATTTTGTTTATTAAATTTTATTGCCAACTTTTTATGGTTTTTGTTGTTATTGTTATTGCTTTAGCCAGATTAAAAAATCTCAGGCCACTTGTAGTATTAATAAATAACAGTTAATGCCTAATACAAACACACACACAAAGATGGCCGAGGATGGCTTTAAAAGTAATCAGATCTGAAAATTTGAGAAAAATATTTTTTATTATAAAAGAAAATTAATAAAAAGCCTTAATAAGATCGGAATGTTCTAAACATGATATATATATATAGAAGCATATAAAGAGTTCCTTTTTTTCATTTCTTTCTTGTAAAATTAAAATTCCAAAAGGGTTCCTAAAATTTCCACTTGAATCAGAAATTAAATAAACAAAATTCACTGAATTCTAATGAAAAATAATTTTGATAAGACTTTAGTTTAGGCTTACTCAAAACAATAATCTTTAAAAATCACAGATTTCCAATTCTATATCCAATTGGATAAGTCGTAAAATTAATATTAAACTACTGAATGAAATCCAAACCTCAGTCTTTCCCTTTTAATTAGTTCATACATTATCAAAACTTAATTACTTAATAAATTCGAAGTCCCAGTCTATCCGATGTGCTTTGCTTCTGTTTCAATTTTGAAGAATTTGCAAGTCCACCCTCGCTCGAATCATCACAAGACAAGCTGCTGATTTAGCCATTTTTTCTGTATTTAATTTTTTTTGTGGCCATCACTGTGATTACCATTGTAGTGGTAACTGTGGTACTTATTGGAGTTGGTGAATTTTGCAACCTTGGGGATATATATCGTGTTTGTAAGACACCCATTTCGATTTCAATTTAACGTCAATCAGCTGCAGATGCCCGTTGATGTGTAAAAAGCTTCACAGTGTGAGTGGTGGCCACCTGCTGGGGAGTGCATGGACGGGATGATCACGCACTTTCAACTCGACTTGCTTAGGCGATTAATTTGGCATTTAATTGCAGTTTTGCATTTAGCATTTGGGGCAAAGTGCAGGGAAAGGTGATGTAATATGGGGTGCAAGCGTGTGTGAAATCAATTTCAATCGAATGCTCGGCAATTAACTTCAGTTTCATTTTACTCGAACAATGTGCGAGCGAGTCTGTGGTGGATGTGGGTCAACCACAAGCTTGCTGGACATGCTGGAGTTAAACCGGGTCTGGCCTAAATGGTGGTCTACATGGTGGTAACAATGACATTAGTGTCAACACTCGAGACTCACCTGCAAATAAGTTGGCTTGGGCCTCACCAAGAGCGAGCGAAGCCAAAACGCCAAGCTGCTTAGTGTATGACGAGGGGGCAATCCGAAGTGGAGCGCTTTGGCAATGTGCCACGTAACGAATCAAAGCAGCAGCAACAAGTGAAGAAAGCAATTTACAATTACGGGCCGTGTGTGTGTGTGTGTGTGCTTGAATGAGTTTTGTGTGTGTGGGTTTTGGGTGTTTTTTGTTTGTTTGTGATGTTGGCGATGACGTTGCAACTAAGAGAAGCTGAAAGGGTGTGAGGCTGCTCTTTTGTTAATGAAATTGAGACTGATATCGAAATTGGTTTTAGGCTTAATTAATCCAAAGAAATGTTGAAGGTTAATTTTTATCAGAAGACAATGTAGAAATTTTTGGGTTGAATGCAAGAGTTTTGTTTTCGGCCCACATGTGGTATACGTAATCATCAATTCAACTTGACCTATTTGATGAGTAAAGGAAACTTGAAGAAAAACTGGTTTACATGTTTTCAGAAAACAATGAAAACGAATTGCTCACATGTGCCAAATCATTGATATTTTCCACTCTAAACTTTAGTTGGTCACAGTTGATTTTTCAGATCTTCAGCTTTTCAATTTTTCAATTTTCCACTTCATTTGCATTTGTTGAGTTGTTGAATTTCGGTAGGAAATTTGTTATTACCAATTTCTTACACAGATTGCCTCATAAAAACATAACCTCAATAAAATGTCCAGATCAACTAAATTGGCAGTAAATTATGCAACAGCATCTGCATGCATGCCTGTGTCTCTGCGTCTGTCAGGGAAGCCACTCGGCACAGCGAAAGGTGTTTTGTATGTTGCCTCAAGGGGGCACAGCCACAGAGTGGCCATCATCTTCGCACCCAGAAATGAAAACCAAAAAAAAAAAAAGTAAAAAATCGAAAACAAAACCGAACCGAACCCAACCGGCCAGCACAAACGAGTCCAAGTTTGAGTCGTTTTTGGTTTGGGTTGTCAATCTCTCATGGACGTTGCAGGAATTCCAATTTCATTTTCATTCCAGCAAGACAAAAAATGAAAACCAGCCCAACAAAAGCCAGCCAAGTGAACTGAACTGTACTAAAAAAAATCCAACTGGACTCGCTGAACACGCACAAACACGTCTATCTTGGGCCTAAGCAGCCTGAAGTGCACCTCAAGTGGCTGGTCGTTTTTTTTTTTTTTGGCTTTCATTGCTGTTGTTGTTGTTGTTTTTGGGCATTCTTCTTTATTATTTTGGGCTCTTTCTCTTTCTCCGAGTCTGTCTCTTTCGCTGTATTTTCCTTTACCCAATTTCAGGCTTTTGGCTTTTGGTAAATTGGTTTAACATGTCGCCTGACGTTGTCTTGGTCGTTCAGGTTGTCCATTTATTTTCATTGTTGTTGTCTTGGCGCTTCTTTTTCGGTTTTGGTGTGTGTGTGTTCATTGAAGGCCGTTGTCGTTACCACTGCAATTGTGGAGAGCGAGCCAGAAGGGGCTCCCCTCCTCCAGATGATGTAACAGTAATGCCAATGTTTTTTGTGGACATTGTCGATTTCGATTTTGCATATTATTTATGAGGCAGCCACAAGGCTCACACACACACACACACACAATACACACGTTTAACTTGTCTTTGAAATGCCGGAAAGGGTCACTGCTTTGTTGGAATGCAAAAAAAAAAAAATGTATTGCCAAAGCAAAGAAAATTAGCCAAGCCATCAAATGCCGAATTCCCCCAACAATTTGCTTGATTTTATGACTTGTTAATTACCCCATAAATGGATTTACCAATCCAACATATCTCTCTACGCATAGGCAAACAAAGTTCTGGCAAGGCTTTACCTTTGAAGGCGCCCAAAAAGCGCATTTATCAAAATTGACCATAAAGAGCGTTTGGGGCTTATTGCCGTGTTAAAAATGTTAAATACCTTTTAGTTTTTGGGTGTGAGTGCAGCTGTGAATGATACCAATATTTCAAATATGCTTCATTGCTTCGGTTGAGTTTACAATTTTGTCATATCGTTACCAGGTTTTATGTCTTTATACAATACAGAGTCCCGCGGAGGTCGTTTGCAAATTGAGCGCACAGGTCGTCTTGCCATCACCATAAATGCCATTTTTATTTTTATTTTTTTTCTTCTTCACATATTCCCCATCACCAAAATAATGTATGAAGTTTTTACTTTCGAAACCAAACCGCAACCGTAACAAAGATATACTGCTGCAACAACAACAACAACAACTGCTACTACAACAACAACAATAACACTAACAATTTACTACATTATTTGTGTCTGAACTGTGCTAATTGTTTGCACTCAAGTTCACAAACGTGAGTGAGAGAGAGAGAGAGGGGGGAGAGGGAGAGATAATAAAAATAAAATAAAAACGGCAGGCAAAACAAATGAACCCATATAAATCGACAGCACGTAGATAATTTGGTTTTGAATTAGTAAATAATAAATAAATTCGAAACAAATAAACCAGCTTACATTGGCCCAAACGCCCACAGCCAAATCACCCCGTTCTAATTCAGGTCTTTTTGGAACAACAAAAACTTGTACTGATTTTTAAATTTTTTAATGAGGAAATTAATTACAGATTTATTTATGTATTGGGTGAAATATTCTTTGTTTGTAATGAGAAAAAAAAAAACAAATACTACTTTTGCTTCCAGGGAGGAGGAGGCACACTGGTTAAGGTTAGTAGGAAATTAGCATATTATTTGCGAAAACTCTTAACATTGCAATAATAATTTAATAGACCAAGACTTGCAGGCGAGATTGTTATCTTTAACAATTTTAGATTTCTTAGAAATAGTTGCCAAACTTTTGAGTAAATCCTAAGCAATTTTTTTACAAGTTGAGGGAGGTCTGAAAAACCTTTTAACATTTTTTCGGAATTTAACGATTTCAAATTTCGTAATCAAATGCTTAGCAGACAGTCAATGCTATCTTCAAGGATATTTTTTACTTATTTGAGTTAAGAGTTGTTCAATCTTCAAGGATTCCACAAATTAATTTTTGGTTTTGAAGACTCCAGAAATTACAAAATTGTTGATTGAATTCCAAATTGGGTGCCCTGAATAAAGATCGTGCAAGTCGAGCCAATTAAATCAATGATTCTTTCAAAAACACCACCAATGACAGATTGAATCGAATACAAATTTTGACAAAACTATCAATGGGCTGTCGCTGGTAATTAATGGCAAATTAACTTATGACACATTCTAGCTGCCGGGCAAAAATGCTCTCCAGTCAAAAGCTAAAACAACGTCAATTTGATTTGGTCAAAAACGCAAATAGAAGAAGAAGACAAAGAAGTCGAAGACAAAGACAAAAGTCAAAAGTATTTGAAGATTGCGCTGCTTTACCTTGGGAAAATCCGCGCAGTCATCTTAACTCTTGGGTAGGTCGGAATCGTTTTTGCTCGGCAGCATTCGGCCACTCTCACTCTCAGTTGTTTTTCGCTTTCGTTGATGTACGCTTTACGATTGTTGTTGTTGTTGTTGTTATTTGTTGTTGTTGTCGCTGCTGCTGCTGTTTATGCTTGCATTTCGCACAGGGGCGATCCGCTAGCGTTTTGAGCGCGTTTTTGTTTTGAGCCGCATATCAGCTGAGAGTTTTGCAGTTACCGCAACTACCACACCAACAACAACAACAACACTAACAACAACAGCAACAACATCAGGTTCGGAATTACCTTTTGGTTACAGTTTTGTTTTTAGTCTCTGCTGCGTTTGTTTCTTGTGGCTCGGCTGTGGCTGCCGTCACAGTTGTTTCATTCAAAATATAAATAGATGTGCATGTAGGGAAATGTGAATAGTTCATAGAAGACCTCAGCGGAGGCACATTAAGCTTTGCTCTTTTAAACGCGCTGTTGGTGGTAAAGGGATTCCAAATATGAGATCCCTCAGTTTATTGGTTAGTTGGCAATCTGACAAACTCATCAATTCTGATCGAATAAAATAAATTTAAAAAAAATATATCTAAAAATAAAAATAAATAAATGGACAATCTGTGAAATGAAAATATCCTTTTTATTTTCTGTGACAATTCCGAGTGCTTGTGTTCACAAAGTGAAAACTAATTATATGAAATACTTAAAAAGTGTAGTGAGAATTAAAACAAACAAAAAAAAAGTGGAATAAATTTGAAATTAAACATTAGATTTATTTTATAATTAAAGTCTCAGATTTATTGGATTTAAAAAAATAAAATTATATAATATTAAAACTAATTTACATTTAATAAAAATCTACAGCTACTTGGCGCCAGCTGCGCGCTTTTGATAAGTTTTGCCTTTGCCCATCCACCCGAGGGTGTTTGGAAGAAGAAGCTCACATGGAAAGAGGAGTGGGTTCAAGTTTGGAAAACAATCAAAAAAGAAGCCTGGGAAACAAAGTGGAAAAAGGTCCAGGTTCCCATTTGGAAGGAAGTTAAGGTAAAAAAAATAAATTCGAATTCTTCGATCCTCAAAATTTTCATTTTTGTGTTTCCCCCGATTTCAATCGTCTTAAAAATTTCGATGGGTATTTGTCATAGGTGCCAGTTTGGAAAGAGGAAAAAGTGCCCGATTGGAAAATCATTAAAAAACCACATATCGAGGAACGCGAGGTGCCCGCTTGGAAGGAAGTCAAGGTGCCCGACTGGAAGAAAGTGACCAAGCCGATTTGGCGTGAAGTTCAGGTACCCGTCTGGCGCGAGGTTAAAGTACCGATTTGGCGTGAAGTCCAAAAACCCGTCTGGCGAGAGGTTCAAGTGCCCGTTTGGCGCGAGGTGCAAGTGGCAGATTGGAAACAAATGTTCGAGCCACAATGGGTAAGGAAAAGAGATGATTTGGTATGTTTTAGTAGATGGCAATCTTGGACTATTTTCTGTTTGTCTTGGTCAGGTGAAAATGGGTATTCCTGGTGAAAAGTATTTGGGCAAGGATCATGAGGGCTGGGAGTACACCAGTCATGATCTGTGGCGCAAGAAGCTCGTGTGGAAACCAGTGTGGAAGAAGATCTGGCGCACGGAGAAGAAACAGGAATGGAAGACCGAAAAGAAAGAAGAATGGAAGACCGAAAAGGTCCAGGACTTTAAGATCGAAAAGAAACAGGAATGGGTAAAAGACAAGAAGCTAGAGTGGAAAGACGAATGGGTTCAGATCTGGAAGACTGTGAAGAAACAGATCTGGATCAAGGAGAAGCGCGAGACCTGGGTGGAGGAAAAGGTCCAAATCTGGCGCACTGAAAAGAAACAAGTCTGGGCCTCAGAAAAGAAACAGGCCTGGAAGGATGAATGGCAGTCCGTGCAGGTGCCCGTCTGGAAGGAGGTCAAGGTTCAGGAATGGAAGAAGGTCTACAAGCCAGTCTGGGAGAAGGTTTGGGTGCCCATCAGTCATGGTCATAGCCATGGCTGGGACTAAGTAAGCCACAAACATTTGGGTTGGGAAGGGAAGAGTTACAAAAAAAAAAAAAGGACGCAATGGCAATAAAAGAACTGCTTCAATTGCGACAGCACTGATATCTGATAACTGCCCTAAACAAGAGAACCCAGCGACCTCTTCTAAGCCCGAAATTGCACAAATCCGATTCGATGGAATTGAATGTGATTTGTGTATTTGTAAATTGTTGAAATTGTTGCTAGATTTTAAATTAAGTCATGAAAACAAAATTCACCTTTAAAGGCCCATCAGACCCTGAGAAAAGGCCCACACACACATATACATACACATTGAGTATCAAGTATCAAGGAAACTGAAATCATTTCAAAATCAAAACAATCGCGAACTTTTCTCTCACCTACTCTGATTTCTGTCTTGTTTCTCCACTCATTTCAACTGTCTCTCATAATCTTCATCTCAAGTGTACAAATTAGTCATGAGCGCGTTTGTTTTTAAGTTAATAAAAAAAAAAAACAAAACAAAAATCCATTTTATTAAGCATTTTATTTTTGGGTTTACCATTTTTTTTTATTGAAATTGTAAAAATCAAATTCAAGGCTTAAGAAACTCAAATTGTTGATCAAATATTTTGTAAATATTTTAATTTAAATTTAAAGAAAAACAATGAAAATAAAACTATTGTACAAAAATCCAACTTTATATGTTATAAAAAAAAAGAATTATGATGAAAATAATAATAAAAAAAAAAGGAAACACATAAAAAAACAACGTTTAATTCATTTTTAATTGCCCGACTTTATTTCAGCTATTTCTCATTGGGTGGCATTTTCAAAAAAATGAAGAAAAAAAAGATGAAAAAGAAGATGCTGTGTCCCATAGGAGTAATTTTCTCCCTCCCTCTCTTCCTCAACTCTTTCCTTTTACTTTCATTGACCATGGCCAGTTCATCGATTGCGCAACATGAAAAATTTAGGAAAGAAATAAAAAAAAAAAAAATAACGAGAAAAAAATACCTTGGTCATTACCCAGAAATCGTATGCCTATGAATGAGCCACAGCATGGCAAAGTGGCGAAGTGGCAGAGTGGCAGAGTGGCTGAGTGTGGCCAACTGTGTATCTGGGCATTTAAACGAAGATGCAGCTCATAAAATTTTAGTCGTCATGACATGCGGAAGTTAGATAAGCGTCACTCGATGTATAATACAATTCAAATTGAAATTGCCAAAGTTTTTTCGTTTTCGTCTTCTTCTTCTTTGGTTTTTAGCGTTTTGGCATTTTATGTTTCGTTGGGGCATCATCGGCCGATTCAGACTGTAGCTGCCACAAAGGGGCAAGGTAAACAAAAAGCTGGCGAGAAGCCGCCTAATGAAGGCAAAGATAGTCGGCGGCATTGGTAACGGCAACATTTAGCATCCGATGCCAGAGCCAGATGCCAAATAAATCTCAAGGAAGCATCTCAACTGGCGGCGCCGCAGCAACATCAGCAGCAACGCCAAAGACAGCAACAACGACAGCATTGCCGGCCACAACAATAACTTTGACTTCCTGTTGTTTTGTATGCTGCATGTGCCAAGTTGAAGTTGAATGCAGTTGAAGCTGCTGTTGCCCCAGAGTTAGTGTGGTGGCACCTCAGAGGTGCCTGAGGTGGTTGGTGGCTGGTTGGGGTATCTCTCAATATCAAGTCAGTCGGTCGCTGGTTGCAACACATGTTGCTTTTAATTGACTCGCCGCGACTGTGTTTGTGTGCCAACGACATGTCTACTGGCTTAGGATGCCCCCGACAAATTCGCCACCCTCCCGTCGGCGCTCCTTTTAAGGTAAATCGCTGCGGTTGCTTCCTCAGCTGATCTGGTGCAGCGGCAGCAACTGCTGCAGTTGCCGTTACGATTGCCTTGATTAGGTAACCAAAATGTGTCGGTGTCTGCTTACAGCCTAACCGGCCGGTTTACTTCGAATCGCCAAAAATCCAGGCAAACTTAAATAAGCAAACATTTTTTTATAGGGGAAACGGGAGCGGTCTTTCAGCCGCTTGTTTCTGTAATGCGGCTGTTTTTTTTTTTTTTTTTTTGGCCGTCTGACAGTTACTTGTAGTTAATGATGTTGCTGACTTTTTGGCAAATCGGCTGTGGGACAGAAAGAGTGTATCTCAAAGTGGAATCGCAGTTAATGATGCCATTGAACGGAGGGTCTACTTTTGTGGCTTGTTGGCCATGTCAATGGCCCACACGGCCAAAGACGAAATGTCTATTTTTGGATGGGCTTAGGTAACCCCTAAAGCTAGTTACACCCAACCAATTATGAAATGATGAGCATTACAAGCAAAAAATTTAAACAAGCTAACTAAGATGTGCCATTATCGAGCTGGAAAGTTTTCACATTATTTAGGAAACAGAGCTAGGATGGAGATAATGAAACCTAACCTGGTTATAACAAAAAAGGTGGAATCCTTCTCATACTTCAAGGAGTTAAGAGAAATCTTTACCTTTCTCAGATCAGCGCTGAACATAGAATGAAAATCAATAAGAATGTATACTTCATAATAAGCCTAAAAGTAAAAATATTTAATGAAGAAGATAATGAAACCAAACCAAGTTATATGAAAAAAAATATCTAAAGTAATTAGGAGGAATTCTTTCTTTTCCCCAGATCAGAGAAATTTACATTTTTTTCTTCCTCCTTACCCTAACAATTGAAATATTTATGGATTTATATAATGAAACCTAAACATGAAAAATACTTCAAGAAGTTAGGAGCAGTATTTCTCTTCCGCAGGTCAGGATGAATATATTGAAACCTAAATAAGAAAAATACTTCAAGGAGTTCGGAGCAGTATTTCCTTCCTCAGTTCAGAGCTAAGCATCAATACAAATTTATACTTCCTTATAAGCCTAAGAAATAAAATATTTTAACCTAAGTTGGTTTATTGTTCGGAGCTCACCATAACCTTGTTTTATAGTGGAACCTATAATCTTGGTGTTGATTTATGATGATCTGGTGTTGGAAATATTAGGGAACAATTTAACCAAACAAAAGTGCCAATTACTTAACCATTAAGCACTTCATTATTGAGCGCTTATGAGCACAAAGACTTAATTAAATCAATGACATCTTTGAATGGGTTTTCATTTCAAGGTAAAATAGGAGGCCCTTTTGTGAAATTGAAAAATGTTTCGATAGACATTTTCCACCTGCCAGCAGACAATTGCATAAAGTCTTTGAAACGAATTGAGATAGTCTAAGATTCGCAGCTGTTGACAGACAATTGATGTTTTGAATAGCTTAAAATTTAATCACTGACTTAGATCGTGGCACGTGGTCTCAGCCAAAGAGAGGATTTTTTTTTTTTTTTTTTTGTGTAAAGACATAACTATTTTATATAATAAACATTTGAGTTGAGAGCAGTCTTGATTGCCACAATGACAACACTCTTCATATGAGCACATCATTTCAATTGCACTCTACATATTTTTGGTAAGTTGTTTTCTTTTTATGTTTTTGTTGCAGCATCGACGCGAGATAAAAGGCAAGAGCAATTAAGCTGCTCCCCTCCCAGATCGACTTGCACAAGGCAAACAGAAATGAAAGAAAAAATCAAAATCAAAACAACCGCGTTTTAACAAAAGAAAGACAAAAACAAAACAAAACTGAAAATATAACGAAAATTGAAAAATGTAATAAAAATAAATTTTAAATTAAAAGCAGAAGCCAAAGCCAAAGCCAAAGCCGAAGCTGAAGCTGAAGTGTAAAAATATAGCGAGTAAAATTGTTGATTGCAATAAATCTTTTGTTTACAGACAAAAAACATGAAATATTTATTTATTTATATTTTAATCATAACAAAGCCGCGTCGAGTTCAGGTTCAAGACAATCTCAGCCATAGCCACGCAATCTTTTGCCGCAGCCACAAAACTAAACCAAAGCAAATTACAAAAAAACAAAAACAAAAGCAACAAAAACAAAACAAAATCGCTTAAAGCAGCACGTGAGATGGCAATGCGGCTGGTGGCTATTGGTCGGCTGTGGCTTTCGACTTGGCTTAAAGGCGCTAAAGAGGCGGCAGTTGCTGCTGCAACATTGCCAATGTTGCCGGCCAAGCGTGAAACTGCCAGCGACAGCAACAGCGACCAACAGAGGTTGTTGCACGCACCAAGTGATGCCTTGATCTGGCACCCAGGCAAGCCTCACTCCTCACACCTCCCCTACCCTCTACACCGAGTCTAACACACAGCTCATATGCAATTTGTTAAGTGTCGCGAGTCTTGATTTGAGTGTTTGTTAGTTTGCTTATTTGTTTGTTTATTTGTTTGGCTGTGCGTTGCATGTGGGTCAATGGATGAAAGCGTAAGCGCAGAACTGGAGCAGAGCCGTTAAACCAGCTCGATGGCTGCTCATTAGGCCATTCGGTGCTTACGGTAGCTCCAAACTTCCCCAACTTGACAAGGTCGTTTGGTCTTTGCCTTGATTAAAACGAAGTGACGCCAAGTGGCAAAGTCATCTTTGTGACATCGAATAAAGGTGAAGTAATTCCGTGTGCGCGACAAAGAAAGTGTAATGAGTTTCTGAAATAACATAATAAATTCAATGATAATTAAGTTTGATTGTTTGGGTCAGAGTTTTCTTTGATCAAAAATTAAAGACAAATAAAATAAAATGCATCAAAAGTGTGGTCAACGGCTTCCAAATCAATTGCCAAACGAATGACTCAGGCAACGAACTCGATTATTTTATTTACTATTTAAAAAAAAAAAAAAAAAAAAAACATCAAAAAAAAAAAGAAAGACAAAAGAAAATTGATGTTGTAAAATTATAAATATTTAACCTGTGAAAATCAATAGAGTCAAGGTTAAGCGGATTGACCAGAAAGAAAACGATTTGGGCTGGCTGATTGAAAAGTCAAAAGCAAAACATTTGGAACTCTCCATGGCAACACAACCGACTCTTTACATTATATGCAAATTATTTTATTGTTTATAGACTATAACAATACATGCTAGTATGTGTGTGTGAGTATGCCTCTGTGTTTGTTTTAAGTATTTCTAAACGATTTATTACAACGCAACTGCTTTTTATGACTTCCTCAGGCTCATTATTAGCTAAATAGCGTATAATTGCCAGCCTCCCCCCTCTCGGTCTCTTTCGGCCAACCATTCTTTTCCCCTCTCATCAAACTGATGATACGCTAAATGACCAATCCAAGCTGTCCAAGCCCGCTAGTCTTTCAGTTTGATTATTTGCCTTGCTTTCAACTAGCCATATTATTGTTATTATTATTTCTTTTTTTTTTTGCATTTTGTCGTCACACTCACAACGTCTGACTGATTATTTGCCATGTTGTAATTTTTGTTATGCAGCTGGGCGAGACAAGTTGCAATTAGTAGAGCTCCCGTGTGGCAATTGTTTCTCTCTTTTCTTTTTTTTTGCTTATTTTTTTGCAAATTGTGTCATCAGAAATTGTCAGTTGGCACTTTGAAAAATATAATATTATTTGTTTTATTTCTACATTTCACAGCACACGTCATTTGGGAGAGTAAATTTATTTCATTCATTTGGATTGATTGCAAAAATTTGGTAATATTTAATGAATTTCTGTATCTATGCAAATCTACTTCGATTTTGTTTTGTTTGTTTGAATAAACTGGAGCATTTAACTATTCAATTCGGACATTTATTAATGATTTACTTTCTGTTTAAACTAGATTTATTAATATAATTTGATAAACTCCAAACGACAAAAGATAAATACAAAAACAAAACAAAAAAATAATAATAATAAGATAAATTAATTATTATTTATTTATTATTTTATTTGTGGGAAAAAGTCAAACTAATTTTACTCATTTAAATTTAGATTATTTTGGTCATCCTAAAAGTATGCTTCACTTTTTTTTTGCTCTACTTAAATTTGATACTTATTGGCGCCACGTAGCGGCAAAAAGTGTAAGCCATTTACTAATTGTTATTTGAACCAGAAAAAATGATGAAGTGTAAAATAAAACACATATTTTTCTCATTTGTGTATCTTATTGTTGGGGACTTAAGCTCAAACAATACCAATTCAGCTGCCACAAACATTTTGTATGAGTTTTTTGGTTATTCTTCTCTTTTTTTGTCTGCTCAAAATTCATATGAACGGAAACAAATTGTTGGCATTGTTTGAGGTTAGAGCTGTGGGATGATGAGCTGTTCAGCGGGTGTGGTTTTGCCAATGCATTTTGATTTATCCGCTACTTTAGTATTTATCTTTTGCGATACTTGCAAAATTTGCATTTTTAAATTTGCCCAGAAATTCAGACGTGCTCTGACTTTGCCATTTTTTTTTCTCTTCTTTTTCTTGCAACCACTGCTTGTGTGCAATTATGCAATCAACTTAGTGTTGTTCATTTGCTTTCATTGTTGTTGTTGTTGTTGTTGTAGTTTTTGTTAAGTGTATATTTGCATGTCCAGGCGCATTGGCAAGCGTGACTGCCAAAATGTTTGAGGTGTGAGTTGGGCCGAGCTGACTTGCCAATTGACTGCAGTAACTTACTGACTGACTAAATGACCGATTGACTAACTGACTAACAATTGATGGCAAATGGAAATGGATGTGTCTGCTACCAATGATATATGTTTTTAAAAGTCTATTAAGCATATCACAAATTTGTCGTTGTTTGCCAATGGGATTTTGTGTCTCTTTACCGCGTCCGAAACAACTTCATTGGTGGTCTAATGAGTTGATATTTTCATTGATAAGGCTCTAAATATCAAAGTAAAGGAATACGAATAAGTAACCGTATGAGTCCATTGTATTCATTGAATTTTCTTGATAGCTTGCACAGTTCCAGGCTCGAATTCATTTACTGACAAATGACACTAGAAATAAAATAAAACAACGACTGACTTGGCTTAAAGTTGTCGGGTTTTGACCAAAACAAGTGGGCGGCCATTTCACACTCCAAATTGCAATGTTTTGTGGAGGTATTCAAAATTTACAATTACGCAACCAACTAAATGAATAAAACAACCAACTAAGCAACTGGCTAGCCACCTAGCCAGCCTCTTAGCCACCCAGCTAGCCAGCCAGCCCATGTTCAAAGATGCAGTACCAAGATATGGAGGAAAAAAATCCAATTGACTTGGCCAGCCAACTAAAGTGAGTATGTGTGTGTAAGCGGGCGCAGAAGGGCGCTAAGCCAACAAACGGTCAATGAACGCCACGCAGTGGTGGCAATGCCAACATGAGCCAAGTGAACCAGTTTGCCAACGGGAAGCTTGGTTTCTGCCACCCTTCCCCCTTCAAATGACACTCCTGAGCGGCTGCATCAATCAAATGCTTGGTCTGGCCTGGACTGGCGTGGCGTGGCATGGGTCTTGCGGCTTGTGCAGCATTTGGCCCACAAGTTGGCACTTCCACTTCCGTGCATCCGAATGCAGCTGGCGGCATTAGGCGCCATTGCGTCTCATTAAATGATTTTTAAAATTAATATCTTGTCAAATAGCTCCTAATGATGTTAGCCGCCAAGCAAGTCACCACCCATTATGGAATTTGAAGTGGTCTTCTATTGTTTTTATTTCTTTGCTTAAGCTGTCATTCAGCGTTGTCGCTGGCTGTCATGCAAATGAGGCAAAAGTGCGCCATCAGAGGGCTATATTAAAGACATAATTCATGCAGTTGTTTGCTTTGTTATTGGTGGTACGCGAGCTGAAATTTCTATGACAGCTCAATTGGATGTGTTAGGGTTTTTCGTTAGTGTTGTTGCTGCAAGTTCGTGTCTTAAGTCTTTTGTTTGGCGGCAGTGTGATTGCATGAATTGTGTTTTTATATGGGGTCAGGCTGACCTTGAAGTGTCATTGGCAGATTCACACACACAAACACACACACATACACACACATGCACTTGAATTCCATCTGGACTTTTAGGGAAGTTCAAAATGTATCAATTGCATCAAGAGTTTTAGGCAGGGGGAAATAGGCGCTTCGACGCGCGCTCAATTAAAATGCCAAAACTGGCAAGCAACAACAAAGCCATATAAGTTAGTGCAACATCAACAACAAGCCTTGTTGCTCTTGGTGCGTGAGCTGTCAACGGGCTGGAAGAAAAATCAAGCCAAGGCTAGGGAAGTTGGTGCCACAATTGGCCACTCTTGGCCGCTCTTGGCCTAGGCATAAAATGCAGCATTTGCTTATTTAGGTGGCCAAGCAGGAAGCCAAATCAAATCAACTTGACTACGGCTTCAATCGGAAGTAAAAGGCTAGCAGACTAGCTGGCTGGCTGGCTGACTGGCTGGCTGGCTGGCTGGCTGGCCAATAAAAAGGTGTCAGACCGACATGCAGTTCAATGGCATCTGCAACTGAGAGCTGCCACGCCCATGCAGCCCACACAAATGAGTTATGTTCAAACGCCCACAATAAGCCCGGCCAAGAGAGACCTGCCAATGCAAATCAACATCAACTTTAAAATATTCAAGCCAGGAAGTCTATGACAAATGTTGCTCCAATTTTATTGCCGGAACCATCAAATTTTTACCCTTTTCCAAAACATAACAAAAAAATTAAAATAAAGCAACTGCCATTTGGCAATAATCAATGCACTTAACACATTGACTGATTACTGCCAGAGATATGACACCCCGCCGGTCACCCACCAAATCTTTTCACATTTTTTGTTGCTTTTCTTCTTTTTTTTTTTGCCAGTTTGTTAGACACACACATGGTTTTGTTGTTTTTGAGAAATATCGTAATACAAACAGTCGTGGTGCCAAAAAAAAAAAACAAAAAAAAAATATAGTAAAACACAACTACACGACTTAGATTTGGTGAAAAGTAAAAGTGGTTCAACGGGTGGTTCCAACGTTCGCTGTTATGTGCGTTGTCTGCCACTCGGAGCTGAGCCAGTCAGGCAATCATCTATGATGACTAAATAAAAAAAAAAAACACCCAAGAAACAAAAACAAAACTCGACGAGGACTCGGACAGAAACGCACAGCCCGAGGTCTGAGAGACTGTCCACTTCCCAGAGGCCCCTTGCCCCTTTGAGTTTTTCATATTACGCATTTAATTTTCACCAGAGCAATCACGGCTATCAGACGGACCACTTTCGGACCACTTCCTTGAATTTGCAATAGGCTGGCATTTTATTTATCTCAGTCTTATGAATATTAATATTGCCCCCTTGCTGAGCAGGAGTTTTCTTTTTTATTTATTTATTTTTTTTTTTAATCATTATATTCAGGATTTTGTTTGTTTTTCTTTTTATGATCTGATTTTATTTCCTTGTGGCGAGACTTGAAATATTTTCAATACTTGAAATACTTATCAATATTTTTGGCTTGCCCTGAAGACCTGAGCCTGTGCTGTCTCTGATCTTATCTCTGAGTTGATTCATACAAATAAATAAGTCTTGAGTGCCACCGTCATATATATCTCTTTTTTATAGTCGAAACATAGACAATAAAATATATTATATGCCCAATAAATCTATAACGGAACTAAAAAACTGAGGCGCCACACGTATCGGCGAACGGGAAAATGCAAGCATATTTCTGATCTGGTGGGCCAGGCCAAGTGGTTGGATATTTTGCTGTTCATTCATAAGAAACAAACGCAAAATAAATCAACATGCAATTAACTTGCTTTTTGGAAATGAAACGAACCATTTAAAGACGTTTGTTTGAAATTCCGCATGCTTGAACATTTCTTTGGATTTCAGTTCAATCGACCAGGCAACAGCCAACACTCAAATCAATGCATAAATAAATAATAAGATTGCCTTACACACAACAGATAAAGTGAAACAAAAGATGCAGGAAACAAAATGCACTACATCCTAGACACATAGACAGACTGGGCGGAAGGAGGACAGGATAGACTAGTCGAGTGTGTGGCACCTGTGCAAAACATCAAGACAGGCGGAGGTGCCCCTTCACAATATGAGGTTTGGTAATATTTTGTTAGGCATTTGGCACGCACCAGGCCTATGCCCTTAACCGAGTTTAGAGCCAAGTTTGGCTTACAAATTACACCAACACTAAATGGTTAATTAATAAACCCAAGACCTGATGGGGACATCGCTTGGGATTGCTTGGCTATTGGCTATTGGGACAAAGGCAAATGCACGAACGTGACGGCCTTCGAGGCAATTACAATATGAATTAAGAATTCCCAAAATTGCCCACACACACACACACACACATATATATATATATGTGTATATGAACAAATTAATATCCAAGTCAATAATCAAATTATTTTACATTTATTTATTTATGCAATTTGTAGATTTATTTCTTATCATCGTGATAAAGTTGTTTATTTCTTTGAGTATTTCTGAGGACTTGGGGCAAAACGTTACCACATCTGGAGCAGACCGACCAACTCGTAACGATCACGTCAGCCAACCAAAAGCATGCAAATAAGCCAGAAAGAGAGCCCAGCCCGCAAGAGAGCCGAGCCGGCTTCGAAGAGCGCGAGCTTTTTCCCCCCCAAAAAAAGCTTTCTCGTTTTATTGTTTACACACGAAACCGTTATCACAATTCAAGGTCTTCTCGTTGGCCACTGGCACTCTCGGGCGTGCTCTTCTCTGCTCTTTCCATTCCCATGAACCGGCTGCACCTGCCTTGCTCTAGGCCCGGCGTATTTAACCGCAGCCCAAGACCTCGATCGCGACAGTCATTTCCACGAAAGTGGCGCGTTGCCACCAAAGCCAAACAAAAGTGTGAATCAAGTTTTTCTTTCTTTCCTTCTTTGTGGTGCCTCAGTTTTTGAAGTCGAGCAAGGCCTCGAGTCGGTGTGATATTTTAGTTTTTCTTCGGGAGTCATGAGGATCCAGCGGCATTTTGTGGTAATTACAATTTGGCCACAGTGTCAGGTGTCAGTGTGAAAGACAGTCAAATTAATTTGGAGACTTTAAGTGTTATGAAAAATAAATCTAATAAAAATAAAGCCAATAATAATACAATAACAAATGCGGGCTTCAACTACGATGATAAGTGCACAGCCAAGTGGAACAAATGCGACATTAAATAACTCGAAAATGTTAACAATTTAGTGTCAATTTAAGCTGCCATTTTGGCAGCAAACAATTAAATGATGTTGGCAATACCAAACGAAATGCATGCTTCAAAAACTTTCAAGCCGATTGCAACAGTCTGAAAAGCATTTTAACTTGATTAAAGTCATTTCGTGGGATACATAATTCAGATTATGTAAATCTTGAAATAAAATTATCTCAACTTTGGGCAGGAAGATCAAAAAGAAATAGGTTAATATTTTCCAAACAAAAGAATTATGGATCTGACAAAAATGATTTATATATTCGAAAAAAACTTGGAAAAGAAATTGGAAAACCAAAGCAAAAGGGTTTAACTCACTCGTAAAATCGAAATTCAGAGTTCTCCAGACTTCCCCCTATTTCTACCAAAATGAACAGAAAATGTTGGTTACCCCCCTTGTGGGTCCTTTCCACACTCTGATCTTTCTCTCACTCTCACTTTTGCTTGCCTGCATGAAACTACGCATGGTCAACAATTAAGAGCCCTCAAATATAAAGACGAGATCATTTCATTAGCAAGTCTCGTGTCTTCGAAATAAAATGCATTGAGACTGCTCTTTTCTCTCACGATCGATGATTCAATGGATCAGTGCAGAGATGCTTTCGGTATTTCAATTTTTAGATCGTTTTTTTTTTTTTTTGTCACTTTCACTAACTTTGATTTTGGAGAGGCAGAAGTCGAGACGGCAATGATTATAAGCAATTAACACTCTGGATTTTCGACTTGGAGCTCACTAAATATGATGAGATAATTTTTTTGCAGGTGCTAATTTTCATTTCATAATCTCCTCTAACGATCTGCTCAGCTCAGCACGGATCAGTTGACATTTACACGCAAATTGATTTGGGGCGTGCGTGAGTGTGTGCGGTTTATTATTATTATTATTTTTATTTGTTCATATTGATTTTGTAATTAGACTACCAAATATGTGGGTATCCCAAATAAAAATAACAAGCTTTGACCTCGTCGTCTTTGCCAAATGCAGAAAGCTCTGGAATTGCCAAAGACGCCAAAGCCAAAGTCAACGGCAACGCCAACCAAAGGGAATTTTAAATTTCAAATGACATATAAAAAATTAGCATTAAATAAATAAAAAATACCAAAAACAAATGACCAAAAGCAAACAAATGGGAAGAAAAAAAAACCGGGGCAACTAACAAATGAATCAGCTTTGGCCAGACTTGGCCTAGGTCAATGCGAATCTGTTAGCTGTTGTCCGACGGACACATAAATTATTTTTAATTGTTATGTAACATTTCACTTTTACTCTCAGTCACTGACACTTTTATGAACAAATAATAAACCACAAAAGGCAAACAATAAAACCAGAAAGACAATAAACCCTGAAGAATGAGGCAAGCAACTCAGCTCAACTAAACCAGCCAACTGACCCGATTTCCAAGTCGACTTCGAATTAGTTGCCATATACAAAGAATATCCAAGTCATTTCCATAAAATTAGCTTTGCCAAATTGAACACTTTCTTCAGGTCCAGCTGAGAGATTACTTCGAGTATTTTTGATACTTAATTTTTTTCCTCTTTCGAATTAGTTTGCTTGGCTCGGCTTGCTCTCTGTGACCGGCGGCTGTCTGGCCAAAGCTGTGGCCGGAACCGATCAGCAGGTAGCCGAGACTCAGGCCGACAGCAAGAGTGTGGCCCAGCAGCGCATTGACTTTGGCCTGGGCGATGATTTAATTCACGAGCATCATATACACGAACATCATGAGCATCACGAGCATCACGATCCAGGCTATTGGAAGAAGAAGGTTACTTGGAAGGAAGGCTGGAAGAAAATTTGGAAGCCGGTAAGTTAGTCCTCGAAACTCAAAGAAAAGCTTTGACATTTCATTTTCCTTGCAGGCCAAAAAACAAATCTGGAATCCCTCCTGGAAGAAGGTAAATAGAATCCTAAGTTCCATGAATATTTTTATTTAATTTATGAGTTCTTTTTTAAGATTTATAAGCCTGTTTGGGTGCCCGTGAAAGTGCCAGCCTGGAAGGACATACAAGTCCCAGCCTGGAAGCAAATTTGGGTAGGTTCTTAAAGATTTTCAAATTGATTGAAAAGTCGAATGACTTGATCAACTCCATTGGTAGGTGCCACATTGGCATGAGATTCAAGTGCCCGCCTGGAAGGAAATCCAAGTGCCCGAATGGAAGCAATACTGGACACCCAAGTTAGTCAAGGTCGGCATACCCGGTGAGAAGTATCTTGGCAAAGATCATGAAGGCTGGGAATATACCAGTCATGATCTGTGGAAGAAGAAGGTGGTCTGGGAGTCACACTGGAAGAAACTGTGGAAGCCGGCCAAGAAGCAAATCTGGGTTCCCAGCAAAAAACTAGTATGGAAGGAAGCCTGGAAACAATATTGGAAGCCATCCAAAAAGCAAATCTGGGTAAGTAACCCTCAAAAGAAAAAACTAAAACATCAACTAAATTTTGTGCTGCTTTTCACAGGTCGATGACAAGAAGCTGAAATGGGAGGAGGCCTGGAAACAGATTTGGGTACCAGGCTGGAAGGAAATCTGGGTGCCGGGCTGGAAAAAGATTTGGAAGCCAGTGGTGATATCCGAATGGTTCCCGTCACCCGATCACCACGATCATCACCACCACGAGGTGGAGTCCGGCTGGGATTGGGATCGCAAGGACAAAGCTAAAGATGGCAAGGTGGTCTGGAAACGTGATAATTCAAATACAGCCGTAGGCATTCCCGGTGCACCCAGTAAGCCCACTCTGCTCCATCCCGTGGCCAATGCCGACTTCCAGGCCAAGACCCTGGAGGCCTCCAAGTCCGAAGCTGCTGCAGTGCCTCAAACTCAATTCAAGTTTCCGGGAGCGTAGAAGGCCAATGTTGTAACTATCTGAGCATACCACATAAGCACATGCCATTCATTTGTGCCGCCCCTACCCCCCACTCACCCCAACAACCACCAACACCTACGCCAACTACTTCACTCCTTGTAAATAGTGTACTCCAGTCGTTAGCTCGTAAGCCTTACCATATTACCATGTTGCTTTCTGTGTAATTTTAAATTATATTTGTAGACCTAAAAGTCTGTTTTTAATTAATAAACAAAACTTAAAAATTAAACTACTTAAGTGAATGATTAGCTGAAGAAGCTTTCAGTCTGGCAGATAGGAATGCCTACTCCTCGTATTATAATCATGACCATGATGCTCATGACTGTACTCATCCTCTTGGCTCTTGTCCTGCCAGCCTATCGGAGCATTCGGCAGGGGCACCCACTCATTGTGTATTGTGGGCGTCCAGACCTTCTTCCAAACGGGCACATAAATTGCCTTGGGCCGCCAGTATTTCACCCACCTGGAGGACCAGGTGGTTTTATTGGCCCAAAATCCATCGGCCTGTGGATCTGTAGTCTCTGTGTGACGTACTCTGAAAATGCAATTCAAATGAAAGTGAAAGTCTTGGCGAATGATTGTGCAACTTACATGGTCGTCGTCTTGGCGCCCAGGCACACCAGGGCCAGGCAGAGCAGGTGCAGCAGGGTCAATGTTAACACAAACAGCTGGTGAAGGGGAAAGGGTAAGGAGATTAAGTCGTCACAAGTGTTTTCCAAAGTATTTCCTTACTCACTCTTGTCACTTGAATTTGGCTCATTGTTTATTTTGATTGTATTCCTATTTCTCTAGTAGATCCTTCCTGTCATTTGGGTTGATTACACTCTGCCAGCCATCCACCTGCAGGTTTCGCAATCGAATGATACCGCAAAATAATTTTCTTTAAATTTTAAATAGCCAAAAAATAAAATTCATTGAATAAACCAACTCCCCCACAGTTGTCAATTGAAATTCAAGGCGCACAGCACATGTCACGCGCACACCCCAAACCACTGCCAATGTGGTTAAGTGCATTTTTTCTCCGGCCAAATGAATTGCAAATTGTCGCAGTTTTCACGAGTTTTGCGTGAAATTTGTTATAAATAACGTACCATTCGCATTATATAACCAAACAAAGCCAAACAAAATTCACAAGATATCTAATCGGAAATCTCATTTAGTTGAAACATTTTGAATTCCAAATACTCTTACTGATTTCTTTTATTTAAGATTATTAAGTTTGGCCGGCTTAAGAGGGACCCAGGGGAATCGGAATCTCTCCGAAACCCATTGCAATCTAGTATGAAAAAGTAAACCGGAAGCTAAAACCTTGAGAGAGTTACAGTCCCATGTATGGTATCTGCCTTAGCCCGAAACCAACCCGTCAGATCTTTGAGTCTTATTTGTGAGTTAGTCCATGACACGGATTGGTTTCCTATAAAACCTTAAAAGTGTCATCTGTCTTTATTATGCTTAAGACTTCTAAGATGCTTCAGCTACCTACCATAGCCATGTGCTTATTGCAGGAGCTTCGACATGTTTTATAGTGGAAATGCTTTTCTGGAGGTTTATAAGGATCTTCATTGCCTGGCAAAAAAGACAGACATCGATTTAAGTAAAAAGAAATTTTCAAGCCGGTTCAGAGACCATATAGCACTCATCACGAGAATACTTTGTAATGATTGCGATCATACGAAAAAAAATTAGAATTGATTAGGTAAGGCCAGCTAGATTAGGTCCCATCTAACTATGGTATAGGCAGAGTTACTCGGCCCTGAGATCCATTGTGATCCTGTATTCGGGCACTCAAGTCCACCCATAACCAACTAGCTATTAAAACTGAAGACGAACTAGGTGTGATTGCTAAACTCTCACTCTCCTCAAAGAATGGGTTGACAATATATCGGTCTCATTTCCTCTGAAGTGCAAGACAGAAGCAGAAGAGATATTGAACTGATTCTATTTCAGTCGAACACTCCTATGATTATATGACCATAAATTGCTTTTAGAAGTCATCCATAGAAATTCATTAGTTATTTTATAGGAAATAAAACAAAACTTTTCCTGTATTTCGTTTTAAAGGTAATTATAATTTGTTTGTACAGTTGCGAAAAAACACATCAAATAAATATTCCATTAAGCATAAATAATTTTTTTGAATGTTTAACAGAATTTTTAAATTTATACAATTTTTATATTTTTGATTTTCTTGGCTTCTATTGTCCTTAATATTTTCGTATTTCCCATGCAATATATATTTTTGAAATTTTTATATTAAATTGCAAACAACTTAATTTTAGACATAAATCAAAGACGGTTTACACTTAGGAAAATTTATAGAATAGGATTCCATTACAAAGGCTACAGAGTTTTATTTTCTAATATTCTTTTAGAAGTTCATTTGATATATAGTTTTTGCTTTTCTTCTTATTATTATTTAGATACAAATACAAATTACATATATTTAGAATAAAGTTAAGTTTTAGTTACCAAGTCCTGAGGCAAAAAAAAGTGCATACAAAAATGAAGGCTTTTGACCAAAAAAAAAATAATTGAAAAGAAAAGAGCTACAAAAAGTTTGATTGATTTGATCGTTGTAGAAAATTTAGTTAGGTAGTTTCTTTTTTTTTATAAATATTTCTATTTCTAGTTTTATAATTTAATATGGCACTGGCACTGGAGACAATTGTGCCTTTTTTTTGGTGAGCTCATGAGTATGCACCCTCAAAAAGATTGTTCCAACTTAAGGAGAAGCTATAGTAAATCTAAACATATAACAAATTAACCTAAATAATTTCTAACTAGAATTTGGGGTTTCAGAGTTTCAGGGTTCCGAGGCTAGAAACTGTTTAATTTAACTTTTCATTTTCGATTGAGTGTTTCTTTTTGTTGTTTCTTTTCGCTTGTTTGTTTTTGTTAGTGTTTCTCATCTGCTAGTGTCAGTCTTATGAAATACCATTTGAAATCAATTCGTTTGCTTAGTGTTTTGTTCGTTTTGTTATGTTTCGTTAGATTTGTTTCTTTTGTTTTGAAGCTTTGCAGGAATGTTTTTTTTTGTTTTGGTTTTTTTTTTTGGGGGCTTAAAGTGCAACTACTTTTGATAGAACTAAGCTAAAAAATATATATATATGTGTTTATGTACATCATAACCAACTAAATTAAATGAGTAGAAATAATTCGAGTGTTGCAATATCTTTTGATATTTGTTTTGTTGAGTTTACTCAAAGGACATTAGATTGGCCGGCAGAGGCTTTGGCACTCGCATGGTGGCCAGTTTGCAAATGGCATTCGTCCAGAGATGGGTCATTTGTGGGCTGTCCGTGCGGAACTTGTAGATGGTGCCCAAGGTACGGTGGTAGAGTTCAAAAGTATTCTTGTGTTTGGTATTGTCGCTGACATGGGCATACCAGCCATCCAGGGGGCACACCTTGCAGGGTTCCCGCTTGAAGTCGCCTCGTTCGCTGCCCTTGAAGGACTTGGGTGGAAAGTAGACCAGAGAATTGGCCCAGATCTGTAGCCAATAGCGTTGCCAAGAGGCCACTGCCGGCTTGCGTCCCTCCTTCTGGATGGTCTTGCGGCGCACACAGCCCTGCATGGCGGCTGCTGCCTCGGGTGACATCAGATCGCAGTCGCTGCCTCCAAAGTCGCAGAGTATGCCTTCGGCGCTCTCGAGTGAGGTGAGATCGGCGGAAGACAAGGCATCGCTGTGCTCTAGCACAGAATCGTCCAATAGATGGTGTCTTGGCTGCTGACCCAGTATGCTCTGATCGCCGTCCAAATGGTGCGCGTGGTGGTGGTGGTGGTGGTGTCCATCATGGTTATGCGGGGTATGAGCAATCTTTCCAAAAATGCTGTGAATTCAAATTGAAATTATTTTAGAAATGCCTTTCAAAACTGCAAAAGGTGTGAGCATGCAAGCAGGTTCAAAAAATAATTCAAAGGGCAACTTAAATTCAAAACTGTGTTTCTTTGGGTTTTAGAAAATTAAGCAACGCTTTCATAAATAGAAGAATTTTGGCTCAAGCAAATCAAGAAGGTTCCAAGCTGAAATGTTTGGGGAAAGAGAATTTTCTTTCTTGTGTGTGTGTGTGTGTCTATGAAGCCTTTTAAGTTGGGTCTGTGCAAATGAATCCAAAAAAAAAAAGAAGAAAAACTGGGAAACATCATACAAAATGGCGGAGCACTCACACACACACAGCCACGCACACCTTGCAAAGTCATTGAAAATTTATTTACTTTTTTCATTTTCGATAAAAGCGCACACCCACACACATGCACACACACACACGCGCGCACACTCACCGACGGCATCTGCAATGCTTGTTGGAGATTGTGCCAATGCCCGGCGCAATCATCACAATGCAACACTGGCATTTTTGTGCAAAATTGCGCGGCAAACTGCTACTTCGAAATCTGAAGTGTTTGAAGTGCGGTGCGGACAAGTTTTGTTAGTCAAATGTTAAACGGAAATCAAAAGCCAAAGACAAAAGACAAATAAATTAATTCAGAGACAGAAAAAGTGAGGAAATGAGAGAGATGGTAGAGACCCGGTGTATATCCAATTGAGCAGTGAGAGGAAGAGAGAAAAGAGAAAGATCAAATTGAAATGATATTTGAAGTTTGAAAATGTTTAACTAAATAATTTAAATGGCAGGTGATGGGGTGATTTTCATTTCATTTTCTTTTTTTTTTTTTAATTTGAAAAGACGAGCAGAGAAGGTGAAATCCAAAGCCCTTGGAATATGCCAAAGAAAGAAGTAGCTCAAGGCCAAGAGAAGAGTTGACTCACTTGGTGCCCAGACTGCGGCATTTGCGATGACCCGGCACGAATCTGGTGCCGCTGGACATGCGCATCGAGCCAATTGTCTTGGCCGGTGACAGATTCAGGCAGCCCAGGGCCGGTGTGACCGTTTCCACATTGAAAGACTCCTTAGAACTGCAAGAGGACGAACTGGGACCCGAGGGTGAGGCTGGCTCCAAATTAAGTGAGCGTCTGCAAAAAATATTTCACTTAGCATTTGGAAACTAAACCGGCAATCAAAGTCTTTCTCACTTGTATTGCTCCTCTTCGAAAATATTCTGAAGCTCCTCGATATAACGTATCGATGTCAAGTACTTCTGGGTGGCCTCGTGTGGCTGGATATGCTTGTAGTCCGATTGCTGATAGTTTGAGATCACGCGCAGAATATTGTTCATTTTGTTGCGACGCTGTTCCGGCTCCAGGCCACCCTTGTGGGGATGGGCCAGGTCGATATAGATCAGATCGGTTAGAAATAGACCCAGATAGGGTATGCAGGGCAGGCGGAGGCTCTCCAAATACGAACGCAAATTCGACCAGTTGCTCTGATCGCTGAAAATATCACTGAGACGCTCAAACGATTGTCGATCCTTCTTGGAGAGGCAGGCCCACGTTTTCTTCAGACGATAAATGCTAGCGCTTTGCATGGCCGAAATAATGGCGAACAGCGAGTGCAGATTATTCAATTCGTGCAATTTTTTTGCCACCTAAAAATAATTAGAATTTAAATCTTTCTCGATTTAAGGGAGTACCTCAGCCGGCTTACCTTGATGAAATGTGTCATGATTTCAGCACGCTGTTTGGGCTGCTCGCCAGTGAGTATTTCCTGGACGGTCCAGAAACTGGTATGATTGAATCGCTTGGTAAAGGCGACAATATTTGGCGTGACCACTTGCTTGTCCTTCTTGGTCCAGGCGCAACTGCTCAGCTCGTCCGGCTGGATCAGGGCAAAGACTGGAAAATCCAGCAAGGTTATCTGATTGGCCAAAACATCAGCGGGCACACGCAGGGCATTCAATATGATGGCATCCAATTGTTTCAGAGAGGACGTATGAGCCGGCAAACTCTGGGTTTTCGAGGGCGGTGCCGCAGTTGTCCTGCAGATGAAAGAGTAGGTGGACTTAGCAAAGGTATGGATTTATAAAATGAAAACAAACTTACGCCATGCTATAGTAACAGCCGGGTGAGTCTGGCGATGAGGAGAAGCTATTCAGGCAGCCAATCGAGTTCTTGCGGCGGGTGCTTTTGATATTCAAGGTTTTGCTGGCTGACTGAGGCTCCACACTCAAATCCTGGGACTTGTCCTTGTTGTTGTTTTGCCGTATATAGGCTATGGTATTGGCATTGCCATTGGGGCTGCGCTGCTTGGTCACACGGGGCAACTGCTGAGGCGAGGCCAAAGAGCTTAGCTGATAAGGCTGACTCGTGTAGCCGTAGTCCACAGCTGTTTCTCTGGCTTTTCGGTCCAGCTGTTTGGAAAGAAGTAAGAATTTTTTTAGAGAGATTCTTTCTTGTGGGACTCGAGGAGACTTACCTCGGCATAGCTCAGCTTATCAGTGGAGAGATCGCGTGATATTTCCGAGTACCGCATCATGGCCAGGTAAATCGCAAGGAAATCAAATTAAATTTTTTTTCGAAGCTCTGCAAGCTAAATGAGAGAAAAACTTGAAAAGTTAGCATAAAAGTTGTTGTGGAGATAATTTTATATAATTGCTGGAAACATGAGTTACAAGTTTCGTTTAGTGGCGTGAGCGAGCTTGGCTAGTCTAAAGCTTCCTAATAACTGACTGAGCAATGCGGCAGTGTAGGTTGCAACAACAAAGAAACCATTCAAAAAAAAAAAAACTCATATATAAAATACAAAAAAAAAATGCATAGTTTCAACAAGCCAGTAAAACTCACTGAGTTAGGCTTTTACCGGCCATCAGCTGCTGGCTAGCTAGCTGGCTGGCTGGATGACTGCCTCAAACCCCAATCCAATCCATGCTTGGCTGGCCATGCCCACCGCACCAAATGGACTTGGTGAGTCACGCGTGCCCAACGGATCACACGACGGGTGTGTTTGCTTTAGAAGACCTCGTCTTTTATGGTAGCAGCAACCAGCCAAATAGGTTTTCTGTTTTTTTGTTTTTCTATTTTTTTTTTTTCGTTGATAAAACAAACTGCCCTGACCTGACACATTTGGTGGGCTCTGAAAGTCTATGGAAAAGTGGAAATTTCCTGTAACCGTTGCAGTTGCATTTAGTTCATTGAACCCATTAGAAAGACCAGAATCAATTAGCCAACCAAATTTCGGGCTTATTGAAACAGTCACGGTGAATAGCAAGCGGCTCATTTGAATTGGATTTTTCCTCTCCTATTAATTTGGTATTATTCAGAACTAAAACAGAATTTTTTATGGTAATAAGGTTCTTAGAAATTGGGGAAAAATTAATTCCTAAAACATAATTTCCCTAAGTCAGCCTGGAATGAGAAATGAGAATAAATTGAACTCTGGAGTCTATGAGGTCGTTGGCTCCCTCGGGATTACTTTATCCTTGAAAATGTTATCGCAACTGAACTGGTTTCTTATAATCCCAAGAACCCAAGTCAGTCCCGATTTTCATAAGCCAATAAGCCTTCCAGTTTCCGGTCAATATTTTACATGAAGTCGGGGATCTACCAGAGATAAAAGTAAAAGTTATTCAGTTCCGATAAGTTTGAAGATAAAACTAGACTTTGTCGTGTGTAAAATGAAATTGTTTAAATCGGTGAAACTTTCTGCCTGGGTCATTGGGTAAATGCATTTAATTAAGTCTCATTGGTTTATATGCAAATCAATAATAAGACAAAGTGTGTATGTGCGTCTTGTGTGTGTGTGTTGTGTATTTATAAATAAAATTTCCATTGGCAAAGTATTTGCAATTGACCGAGTCGCCTTTAAAGAGGAAGCAGACGTCTTACAAGTTTTTCTTTTTTTTATTTATTTTCATTCAAGTTTATTTATAAGTAGCTCTATCTCTCTCACACTCTCTGTGTCTATCTTTCTCCCTCTGTGTCTCTGCTTATACATATATGTATATCCCGTGGAGATGAAACGAATATAGTAAATTGTATTTATCTATATAATACCATCTATACTGTCATTGTAAATGCGTGCTGGTGTGCCTGTGTGTGTGTGTGTGTGTGTGTGGGTTTGCATTTCTCTAAGAGTGGCATGTGCGACCCCGTCTAATTAATTTCAATTAAGTTATTTCAAAGCAAAATGTTTGGGGCAAATGCAATGACGTCGACCGGGCAAATCTTCAGGGGTCTCATTTCAGTCTCTTGCCTGGGCTATCTGGGCCTGATTCTACATGAAAGTCTGCTTAAATACTTGAGTAGAATTTTTTTTTTTTGAAATTTCAAGAATTCAAGTTCTGGAATCTTAAAGGGTTTATGGAAACGCGACCTAGAAATTTCAAAACAATAATTTCCAAGAATTCTGAGGTTAGGAACCTAAAGACTCAAACCGATTAAATCTGGAATATTTCTAATCATTAAAGGGCCTGATTAAATCCTTTGTTATATTTGAAATTCCTTTCTACTTAAGAGTCATTTATTTTTGTGTTATTTCCGAGGAATTTCGTTGAGTAATGAGAGTATGGAAAGTTCAATATATTCATTATAATTTCGATACACCCACATTAACCCCAAATCAAAACAAGAACATAATTATTCCGGCAACAACAACAACAATAACAACGAGTAATATAATAACAAATCCAGACTGCCTCAAGTTTTCATCAAATGGACTCTAATCGAGGGGCCCAACTATATCAGATATACTATATACTATATGTACTCCTAGGCAAATGTTCATGTAGAAAATCAATTTGCATGTGGTCTGATTTTTTTTCTTTCTTTTCTGCTTCTTCATCTTCATTTTGATTTACTCTATAATTATTATCTGGTTGTGTTTTTACTAAATAAAAACATTTGTAGGCAGATGTACTACACATGGTCCAGAAAATTCGCAATGCGGCCAAATGAAAACAATCAAGAAAGTTCTTCTTCTTCTTCATATTTTCTTTTTTATTGATATCAAATGCAATTAAGACAAAATAATTAAGTCAATTGTGTATATTGTTGGGTTTTCTTTTGAATTATGATTTGTTGTTGTTGTTGTATTTAATAATTGTTGTTGTAATTTATGGCTGACGGCAGGGAGCGTTTTGGGCCAAAAAGGAAGAAATTAAAATACAAAATGGTTTATTTACTTTGTGTAAACTCTGAGAATTGCAAAAAGTTTGTCGGTTCTGTTTTTTTCTTCTTTTGTTTATTTGAGTAGACCAAATGAAGAAATGCAATTTGAGTTAAAATCGAAATAACCAGAGCAAAACAAAACATTAGCGAAACTAAAACAAATTGCAAGATAACACAAAAATTGGCATACTCTTTTTCTTCTTTTGGTTTTTCGAAATTCTTGAAAATTATTGCACACATTTTTCATTCTTCATAAAAAAAAATTCAGACAATTAAAATTTTAGTTCATCATAAAAAGAACAAGTCTGTAGGCGTCTTTGGTATTCGAAAACATTTTCAATTTAATATTAGGAAAATGCTATGGCGACAAGTGGATTAGCAATTCCGAAAAATAAATACAAATTTCTGGGGAATCACTTTTTTTTTATTGAGTTGAAAAAATTGGGTCAAAGTTAAGATAATCTTGGGAACATTTTCTTATTTTATTTAATTCTGATTGATCAAATGATTTTTGTAGAAAACAATTTCACTTTTTTGGGAAAAAAAATATTTTTTTTTCCTTTAATAATTTTATCTTTTTTTTTTTTTAATAAAAATCTTAATATTTTGTTTTTTATATATTTGAGTATTTGCATCCAAAAAAATAATGATTTAAATTTTTATAATTTTTTTATTTATTTATTTTTTTTTTTAAATTTAAAAAAAAAATAATTTAAATTAAATATTTTTTTATTACAAATTTTAATATTTTTTTTACTTATTTTTCAAATTAAATGCTTCCTAGAACATGATTTAATTTTTTAAGAATTGAATTTTTTTTTATTAAAATTTTTAATATATTTTTTTATATATTTTTTTCTCAAATTAAATGCTTCTTAAAAAATAATGATTTGAATTTTTTATTTTTTTTTTTTTCATTAAAAATTTTAATATTTTTTTTTTACTATTTTTTTCAAATTAAACGCTTCCTAGAAAATGATTTAAATTTTTAAGAATTTAATTTTTTTTTATATTAAAATTTTTAATATATTTTTTTTTATATTTATTTTTTTTTTTAATTTAATATTTGCTCTGAAATTAATTTTTTCCTAAGAAATAATGATTTACAATTTTAAGAATTTTATTTATTTATTATTATTATTATTTTTTTCATAAGTAAATTTTATTTTTTCTTAAATTAAAATTTTGTAAAATATAAAAATTAATTTTTTGAAGAATCTAATATATTTTTTTAATTCCCAATTTATCAAACAATCCGAAAAAAATTGATTCATTTACTATTTGAATTTGTTATCAATTAAAAAATTTATTCATTTCATTCAATATTTTTTTTCATATTGATAAAGAGTATAAGAAAAGCAAAATAAACAAATCAAAACAACACAAATTAACAAAACTAAAAATAAAGCGTAAAATGCAATCTTTGTTGTTGTTGTGATTGTTGTTGTTGTTGCCCAAGTGATTCTTCCATTGTCTCAACTGGCAAAACAAAATACGCATTGCTCCGATTGTGGTCAGGGACAAGAAACTATAAACACAGAGGGCCCAAGCAAATAGTTTTATATATTTTTGATTACGTGTGTGTGTGTGTGTGTGTGTGAGTGTATTAGAGTGGGTGTCAGCCAGACTCTAGGGGGGTGGTGATGGGTGGTACGGAAAGCGGGTTTATTGCGTGGTTTCCACACAAATTGCCTGCCGCCCACTACAAACATAAACAGACCCAGGCCGAGGCGGTCTGTGGGAGGGGGCCCGGTCTGGCCAAAGCGAGACAGAGACAGAAAGAGAGAGAGAGGGAGAGCGAGACTGCATGTTTATTGTTTTTACATAAATTTCTTAATCATAACAAATAAGAAACCGAAAGAGAAAAAAAAACGAGCAAGATCAGCAAAATAAAAGCAGAAATATTCGCGGAAATCAAATGTGTTCCCCACCCCCACCCCCTTTCCCCACCCCTGTGGACTATGTCGGCGTGTAAAACAGTTTTTATTTTGTTTAAAAATTTGTTTTTTTTTTGTTGCTTTGTTTATCAGCAAGTAATTTTGTATTTAAATGAAAAGCAATTTGTTGACTGAACTGTTTTTCTTCTTCTTCTTCTTTCATTTTGTTTTTTTTTTTTTTTTTTTTGTTTTTTGCATTGATAAATTTTTTTTCATTTCAATTTTTTCTTGGCTTTCAAAAAAAAAAATAGAATATATAAAAATTTTCACACTTTTTTCCTGCCCAAATTGACAGAGCCCCCCGCCTGCCTAGCAATGCTCCAATTGACCCTGACTTGAGTCTTTTTTTTTTTGGCGTTTCTGTTAATTTTTTTTTTTGGTCTGCTCAGCTGGCTGCCTTGCCTGGCGAAAATGAATAAAAGCAGACACAAATAATTTTGATTTTATATTTTTTTTTTGTTCTGAAAAAAAAAAAAAAAAGAAAATTTACATCAGGCAAGGTCAGCCAGTGTCGCCAGTCACTGGCCATTCCCCCCTCCTGCCCCGACCAGCTCTTGCACCTGCCACTGCCGCAAAGACTCTCAAGTTCATTAACCGTCAAAGATATTTCTTTCTTCTGCTTCTTCATCTTCTTCTTCTTGTTCCTTTTAAATGTAGAATATATTTCATGTTCTTGTTGATATTATTTTAATGCGCTGATTTTCTGCGGTTGTCGTTGATTTCAATTTTGTTTTTTTTAGATTTGGTCTTGTTTATTTTGCATGAATGTGATTTTGGAATTTCCAACGCATCCCCTCGCTCAATCAGATTCCTCGAGCTTATCTCGGGTTTCGGAAATCTGAGTCAAGTGCAAAAATTATCAATTTCAAATGCAAAAAAAACATAAGGTTCTACTGGCTTAGAACTAATTACACTTGTCGTTGCTTTTTATTGTTGTTGTTGTTGCATTTAACCATGAGAGCAAAGCAAAACCAGCTGAAACAAACAAGCTGTACTGGGCCAGGCAAGAGGGCAGAGCTCGAGCTGCCTGGTTTCTATTTTATTGTGTGACCCAGTCTTTTGTCTTTGTTGTTGTTGTGTGTGTGTGTGTGTTTTCTATTCATCTGATCCCCGCCATAAAGTGGGTCAGCCAGATTGAAACAGACAAGCAAAGCAAAGAAAAAGAGAGAGAGAAAAAATAGAAAAACAAAAGCCATGCAATTTGTGAATATGAGAAAACACAGCGAGTGAAAACACTTGAGCCTTGAACCAGAACAGATTCAAGCCATGCAACACACACACACACACACAAAGGCATAGGAAGGGGGAATAAAAAACATGTGTGGGAAAAACATCTGCTGGCCGACTAAACCAACATCCTGTGAGCATCCTCAGACAAGTACACCCTTCACCGTAATAAAACCGAACAACAGCTGTAAAATATTTAAATGCTGCAATTTCAATGGCAGTCTGGTTGTCAAGGGGCGTCGGCATCTTGTCTCTTCTAGCCCAGACGGGCGCTTCTGATAGCCAGCAGGCTTATCTATTCTAATCTGAGACATTGTGAGAGACAAGCAAAACAATTTGATGGTTTTATTGATTCGTTTGTCTACGCTAGGCATGATTCATTCCATAGTCAGTTTTACTTACCGGCATGCAAAACAACAAAAACAGAATGAAGAGGGGAAAAAAGAACACCCCTTAACAAAATCGATAACACTAAGCAGACGCCCCCGACACTCTTGGCTCCTACGGGTTTGGCATACTCAATACACGCAAATTGTTAGCGCTGAGCACCGTCGCACCGTCATCGGCAATCCATATGCAAAGTGTGTGTTTGGTGTGTGAGTAGAAGCAAACTCTTGGCAATTAGCTGGCCAGCAGTTTCGTAATCGACAAGAGTGTGGAAAGAATTTCTTTTGCTTTGGGTGTTTTTGATGCATTTTGGTGCCATTGAAATAGTCATTGCGGTTTTTATTTATAGGTTTCTTTTGAGTGAACGCCCAAACAGAGCCACTTACCCAGAACAAGAATTTTGGTGTGAGAATCCTAGGCAGCTCTGAATACCAACATAATCACTTTTATTTTTTGACAGCTTCTGGCCGCCGTACTCAATTGTATTAATTTAATTGAATTGAGACACACACACGCGCGCGCGTACGCACAGTTAGTAATTATTGTCGTAATTACACTTATTGGCTTTTGTTTCGTAGCTCAGAAGAAAAGAAATTTTATATGTTTATCCGCGCGCAATACCAGCGGCAAAGTAGGGATGGCACGATTAATCATATGATACGCAATAATCGATTATTTTGTTTCAGTTAGCGATTTAATTGTATCGAAAAATGGGTTTCGATTAATTGAATCATTAATCGATTAAACTACAAAATAATCGATTCAGTTAACTTTTACGCGCGAAATAAAAGGTGATAAACAAAAAATAATTTTAATATGGCTTCAACTTCAAGCAAAGTATGGAAACAGGTGCAGTGCCGTTTGTGTAATAAAAAGCTGAAATATTGCAAAAACACCACAAATATGCTTTAGCACTTAAAACTGAAGCATACAAATGCAACAGCGCGTCCAGGGTTGAAATCGTTCAATTGTTAAAATGTGCTAAAAAATGTCAATCATTTCTACACGGCGCGTCATTTAAAAAATGAATGCAAAGGGACTGCCAACTCTCGCGCTATGTGGCAACACTGACAGATACTTTATTTATCTATCTGGCAACTTCTTCGTAAGAAAATGAGAAAGAAATTAAGAAAACGCTTCTTTTAAAAGTGAATGAAATGTCACTGCCAGCTCCCAGCAAAACAAACAAATTGAAAAGACTTTGTATTTTTTTTTTTTTTTGGTTAGTTTAGTTTATTCTGTATGTATATTGTATAATTTGTGTTATTTATGGTTATTTTTTACATAAATAAATGTATTTTTATTATTCACAATTATACTTTATAGATACGCGTAGATATTTCTTTTAGTTTTCATCATTATTTTGTTCGTTTTATTCGCATATTTACGAGAGTGTTAGGTTTTGTGTCCCATTTATGAAAACACTATAAAATATATTTTAAACTCAACATTTCGCTCAACATTTGTCATAATTACATTAAAAAAAAGGAAATGTCCACTGAGCCAAATGTATTTCAATTTAGGCTCTTAAGTAAATTTTCCAATGACATTTTCTTGTTATTATCGTTTGTCGTTTTCATACAATACAAAATCCACACCAGTTACATATTTAACGTCTTCTTGTTATTATGTCTTCTCTCCATCTGCTTTGCAGTTGCATAATAAGTAGTATTTTTTTTTCTTTTCTTTTTGTGTTTTTTTTTTTTTTTTGTAAATAATTTTCTTTGCTTTTGAAGGTTTTGTTTTCTGTTGTGTTTTCATTGTGTCTGTTTCTTTCTTTGAGTAGTATTGATTCGGCCGCAATGGTTGACTTATACAATCATAATTTGTATTTCGAGTTAGTTTGCATTTATATTTACATATACATTGAAATGCTTGGCTATAGGAATTGAAACCAGATGAGAGGACCTCTTAACCTCTTATCTGTCATTTTATGTGCGAATAAATTTTTTTCCTTCTGGTAATATTTGACTAATTTATAATTAAATAATTCATTATGTATATCAATTATAATTTTTGTACAATAGACGCATGTTGTTTTTGTTAGTGTATATGTGTGTGTGTTTGTGTGTATGTGTGTGTGTGTGTGTATTCAGTCATTTTTCATTTACTTTACATGAATGTGCTTGGAAATTATTGTTAAGTTTAACTTGTAAATAATCTTCGTACTCTTCTTGCTTACCCCTTTCGGTGTCTGCTTTAAACCAAAATTATTGGCCATCAATTTTCTTTGTATATTTATATATATATATTTATATAATGTTTATATGTTTGTTTGTTACGAGAATTGTAATTCTAAATTGACACAGATAATTTAAAGATCACAAAGCGTAAGACAATAAAAATAAAATACATTTCTTTTTTTTTCTTTCTTTTTTTGGAAAAACAAATCGGTACATAAATTTTACAAGTTTTAATTTTTTTAATCTTTTGTATATAAATTTAGGTTTTTCTTTTTGTTTTCTTTTTTGTAAATATAATAATTCTAAATTGTTAATTTTGTTGGTTTCATTTCTAATTAGTTTAATGCCAATTTTTGCAGACTTTAAAGTATTTTTGTTCCATTATAAATGGATTTGTTTTTTTTTTTTTGGTTTTGTTAATTTTTCAGAAATAGTTCAAAAATAATCAAAGGCTACCATATTGTTTCTTTCTTTTTTATATTCATTTACATAGGCATAAAAATGTTCATGTGTGTGTGTGTGTGTGTGTGTGTGTGTATGTGTCGAATGTTTATAATATTCAATTTATTATACAATAAATAAATTACACACATTTGAAATATATAAGAATAAGAAGAAGAATAATAATTTTGCATGGGACGGGGCTTCACTCTCGAACCAAAAATAAACCTTCTCAAGAATGTCGCAAGGGTTGTGCGATAGGACTTCCCGCTGTTCCTGCGATTATGTATTTCAGCTCTTACAGCATTGCACTTGATTGACATGGACAGAAAACGAGGCCCCTGGAGAAAGTGGAGCCAAGTGACAGAGTGCTTGGGAATGGCGGGGGGAGGGGGGAAAAAACAGACTTAGGATTTCTTTGGTTGAGGATCTTAATTCATTATCATAGCAATTTAATACAAGATCAGTTTTTCTTTTTCTTTCATTCTTTTTTTCGTTATTTTGTATATAATATAGATATCGATAATTATCGATAGATATCGATATATTTGTAAAGTTGAATGATTTAGCTTACAATAAGGGAAGATAAAAGAGGTGCGCATTCAAGCAATTTGACTTGTTTGCCTCAAGCCAGGGAATTAAATTCCTTTGCGGCTTGTTTTTTTTTCATTTAGGAATATTTCAATATATATATAGATATATATATTTTTTTGTTTTTTTTTTTTTACATACAAATATACCAAGATATAAATACATATGATGTTAGTGTTTGGTTGGAGTGTCTGATTTTGGATGTGTTCGTGTTTGGTTGGCTGACAATGGATCAGTCAAACTTTACCAATTGCCATGCCAGAGCATGGCGAGCCAAAAACAAAAAAAAAAAAGAGAGACTGCCGCGGAACCGGGAAGCATTTGGAGAATTCATTTACTTCTTGGTCTTTCGTTTGTTGTTCTTCTCCTCGGTTGTCTGCATTAGGTTTATTGTGGGCTTGACGGTGCCCTTCTTAACCGTGGGCGGCTGTTGGGGCGTGGCCTGTGTGATATTGTTATTTGCAGGTGCTGGGTTGGCTGTGCCAGTGGCCGGTGTGGCGGGGGTTTCGTCCAGGAAGAGCGGATTCTTTACCTCCATTTCGCCGGTGGGAGCCAGGCCGGGGCACTCGTAGACGGTGTAGTCACCCTCCTCATTGTCGTCGTCACTCTCCACATCGGAGAGACCGCAGCTGCCGTCGACGGCCTGGCAGTTCTCCATAGCTATAATCTGCTGCTTCTGATGCTGATAGTGATACATTTGAGCACTTTGGGCTAACTTACGGTCACCCGACGGGGAGACATCCTTGTTGGGACCAGTCACCCCATAGGCTGGGTAGTCCACATCGGCTGCAGCCTTGGATCGATTGTGGAGCCAGGATACACCCAAGGCCAGCAGACCCACAGTCACGGCGGCACTTACGCCGGCTATCAGGGCCACCAGGTAGACGCCCATCTCGCTGTTGATGCCCAGGTGCTGGCGCAGCACAATCTGCTCATTGGGCTCCACCAGCTTGGTCACAGTCAGGGGATCCGCTAGCGTTTTGCCCTGCTTTTGCAGCTTGCCAATCAGGGCATTAATGTCATTAGGCGAATCCTTGGGCTGGATGAGATTGACTCCGGCCACGGCTGCAGCTGCCGCCGACTGCGGCTTGATACGATGGAAATTGGCCGTGTTGCCATCCAGCAACTTGGGCGCTTCCAGGGGGGCCGGAGCGGGAGCCAGCACCGAAGTGTCCTTGGGCGGTTTCAGAGTACCCTCCACGGCTGTCTGCTCGGCCGGCTTGTACTCCTCGTAATCGTCCAGGGCACGCGAGTCCAGTTCCCCAGAAGGATCATTGGCATTTTCAAAGAAGCGAGCATCGTTCGGTCCCACTGCAAACGGACGCTCCTTCTCCCGTTCCCTCAGCACATTATTCCGATTAAAGCCATTCGGAAGCACTGGAATACTGCCAAAGCTAGGCGGACGCACTTCCGGCACCACATCCATAGGACTGCCATAGGCTGCATCACCCTCCGCATTATCATACTGATCGTACTCCTGGTTCAAATTGTTGCTATAGTCATTCTCGGACTCGGCCAGCACCTGCAGCTCCTGCTGTCGCTGGCGGTAGCGCTCCCTCTCCAGCAGCTGCCGCTGGCGCTGCATCTTCAGCTTGATGAGCTCCAGCTGCTGCTCGAATTGCTGCTGGAGACGCCTGCGTGCATTCTCCTCCATCAATTGGGCCAGAAAGTTCGAGGACAGCTCATAGGGCGGCTCCATGGCCGGCTGTATGGGTCGACGTCGCAATCCTATAGAGAATTAAACAATTTATTTCAATTGATTAGAAAAATAGCTTTCAAACTCTAGTCAGGTGAGAGGGGGCGGGGATGGAAGTCATTATGCTAATGACCTAGTATCTGATCTCAACTACTCGGAGAGTTGAACACTTTCATTCTGGGTTGCTGGCGAGCTTAGTTGGGCTGACGCCTTTCACGCATTGCGTGCCTAACGTCGATAGTCAGAGGCCAAAAATAAAACGCGACGAAAATAGCATAGAACGAAACTAAATGAAACGAAGCGAAAGCAAACAAATCGAAATAAAATAAAGTAGTCAGAAGGCAGAGGGTAATTTCGTAGGAATAAAAGGGTTGAGTGACCCAGGTCGCGCCAAAGGCTGTCAATGCCAATCAAATGCCAGAGTGCAGAGTGCCTGAACAGAAAGCATAAAAACCGAATAGTAAAAGAATCAAATTAAAAACGGGGAAAAGAAATCACTGGACTAGTCCGATTGGGGCTGGCCCAGGGCAGAATAAAAAAAGAAAAACAAAATTGAGGAAGGCTACACAAAAATAGATAAACAAAAGTTCATTTAATTGCCGATGGCTAAAAATAGACCAATTACCAAGCCACGCAGGGCAGTGGATTGCCGAAGTTGAATAATATTTTTGAGGTCATAAAAAAATGATTGCCTACTTTTCAGCGCAGCCTGGTGGGTAATATAAATATTCTTTTTAGAGCCTTTATAATTTCATGGTGAATTGACTAATTGACTCCTAAAAATAGTATATAAAAATCTTAACCACAATTTTTCACTTAACGGTAGTTTTTTTCTTCTTCTTTTACTCTCTCTACCTGCCTTTCGGTCGCCCATGAACTGTGGGTTTTGTGACGTGCTTTGGCAACTTTTTTTTTTACAGGCACTCCTGTGTGTTTGTGTGTGTGTGTGTGGAAAACTAGGCTATAAAATGTACTAGAAATTTGGTTGCAGTAGCTGAGTACCTCAACAGCCCCGCCGTCTGCCTTTTTCACCCTAAATAACAACTACTAAAAATATAAGCCAGGCAAACAATTCAACTAAACTATACACACACACACACACACACATACACAGACACATGCACACGCGCTTAGCACACACCTGTATGTAGGCGTCATAGCTAGAAACCTTTATATAGATTAACGGTAAATATGTGAGCCAATGTATGTGTGTGCTGCAGTTGAATTACACAGCCGAAGTGGCAGAAGAGAAAGAAGGAGCAAAAGCAAAAGCAGAAACAGAAGGAAGTCTGCGTGGGTGTTTTGGGTTTGATTCGTGAATTTTTGATACTCGATATGTGGGCTGCCCTGCAGTATACACACACAACAAAACGAGCCAAACGAAGATAAGGCTCGTCGTTGGTTGGTCGTGGCTGCGCCATTCAGTTTCTCAGCCTAAAGGCCCCACTGCCACCAACAAACAACAATGACAACAACAACAACAAAAACAACATCTTCAACGAGATATCATTTCCTTCAAAGAAATGGCATAGAACGAAAACTATATCCGTGTGTGTCTGTGTGTGTGTGTATGGATAGGCGGCAGAGCATAAAATGAGTTGAATGGCTGTGTTTGTGTTCGTGATTCTTTGGGTTCTATTTTTAGCTTACCTGGATAAACGGACATCTCGCAATCGCTTAGCACGGTAAAGAAGACAATTGCAATGAGAGCTCTTGCGGCCAGCCCGGTGCCTCCACACTCCAGCCATCTAGCCATACTGTCTCTCTCTCTCTCTCTCTGTCTTTCTCTATCTCTGTCTTTCTCTATCTGTCTGTTTCGTTCCTTCTTAGATTAGTGCACTGTGGCAGCAAGGAAAATGTCAACTCAATTACACTTGAAGGCAGAGCTGGCTGGGGTTTTCGTTTGGCTAACAATGCACACTTTCTGCCATATGGCAAGGGACCGGTTGAAGTGGTATGCTTTTGCAGTGGCGCGTTTAACGGTAGTGGTAACGGTAAAGTCAGAGGCAACGACAACGTCGTCGTCGTCGCCTACGACGACAGAGTTTATTGATTTTCACAAATTTACACTCACACACACACGCACACTTCACACATACACTGACACGCACGCACAAATACAGGCAGCTGGTGGTTGGTTGCTCCCAAAGCGTTCAAAGTTCACTGCGGCAATTTTGACGTGGGCGTGCAATATTTTTATGAAATTTTCACTGAATTTCTTCAAAAAATCTAGTTTTTTGCTTGGTTCGAGTTTTTCTTAAGTGAATTCAATGGAATAGTTAAGTTTTGATTGCTCGGATTGGTGGCAATCCTCTGTCATATGGTGGAAAAAATTTTCTTTCATTGACCAAAGCGACTTTGGCGACGGTTGGAATATTTTTTTGGTTTTATTTTGCGCTCGCTTAACTGTTACTGTCGACGTATACCGTTATACTGACTGAATGACGACCCAACCAACGGGGCTGCTCGGAGATAGCCGATTACGTCTCGGCGGCCGCAACTGTTGTTGGGGCAGCAACAGAGCAGCCAGAGCTGTGACGCAAATGTTAAGCCCGCCCCCGCACTGTTAAATGTTGCGGCAGCTTTTGGGTATCCATTTGGTGGGCAAGAACAATGCTCGGCTCGAAGGAATATTGCGCAGACGCCGTTTGAAGTGAAAAAAGCTTCGCACGTCTTTGCTTGGCTCTGGCAGCCGAGAGGGGCTGGCTAGGGGCAGGGAGTGTGGTGAGTGTGGCATTCATGAAAAAGCCGAACGATTCTTGACTCCTGGCTTCTTTGGCAGCTAGCAGGTGGCTGCACACAAACACACACATATACACTCGCACGATAAGTACAGCAATGCTCATTCCAGTTCCTGCGGCTTGACAGGAGCCGCTGTTGCTGCACTATTTTAACGCGTGGCACGCGCGCTGAACCATTTTTACTTTGGGATAGGCGAAATTTTATTTTTATCAATGAATTTTTGGCCTGAAAGCTCATGCGCAATTACAAAAGGGCACTTCATTGACAGTACCAGTAATGTTGAATCGTGGGAAAAAGAATAAAATGCTGTTAAGGGAATTTGAAGAGATAGGGAAAACTCGATATTTCTTAGACTTACTTATTTATTATTTATTTAGGCGCTTAGCACTGAGGTTTCAAATATTTATAAGTTCTTTAACTAGCCTTAAGACTTAATTACTCTTATCAATGAATTATATTTCAAGCAACAGACAACTGATTCATTGTAGTACATATTTAAGCGGGAATACAAAGAGAAAAGCCTCGTCCTAGATGTAACCATTCAATGTTTTTCAAAATACAATATTTTGAGGTTAAGTTCGCTATAATTTCTTAATGAATGGCTTGTGGAGTATACTTTCTTAGAGAAACTGAGAGTAATGAATGTGACTTTCTCTAAGCTACATCAAAATAGCCGTTAAAAGTCTTAAAATTATTTTATTTATTTTTATTTAACAGTCTCATAACTGTCCTGGTGAAACGCCATCTAGTGTTTGTGTAGTGAACTAATTTCCACAGGGCTGCATGGAGATCTAAGTTGCTGGTTCCTTGAAAAGTTCGTTCATTGCTGCTAGATCCAAAATCCAAGACTTCATACTCGATATGTTTTTATTGTTAAAAATCGAAAATCTTGTGAATCATTTTTTTACAAAGCGATATAAAGAAAAAATAGTAAACAAAGTAAAATGGCAACTTTAAAAGGTAAGAAAGGCATGTTTAATTATATAAATTGATAACAAAATGCACATTTTCGTTTCTCCCCATGCTCTGCTCTTGCAAATGCCTGCTGTCTGCAAAATTACAGCGTAAGTAAAGTTCACCTGCTATCTCCAATTTTACGCAGTTTTATTTTATATGCATTTTGTCTTCCTTTGCAGACTCATAATTTGTGCATTCCTCACATGCCTGGGCATGACATTTTTGATATTGGCCTGTGCCGTCCCCACACCAAAAATCTTCTACCCCTTCTTTGTGTTAATATTTTATGTGCTGTCCGTGTTGCCTGTGTTTATTGCAAAACGGACTACACCGGGCAGTGAAACGAATCCAAAAACCGAGTTTGCCTTATTCCTCACAGCTGGCATGGTTTTGAGTGCTTTTGCCTTGCCCATTGTTCTGGCCCACACAGCTGTGGTAAGTGGATTGAAGCTTGTCTGGGTTCCAATTTTTATTTCTATTTAAAACTAATTTCAGATTACCTGGACTGCCTGTGTTTTGACGCTGATCAGTAATGTCATCAATTACTCCACAATTTTGGGCTATGCCATGCGTGATGAAGGATTTGAAGCTTCTTACGGAGGAATGTTTTAAATAGACCGGGGGGTGGGGCGATTATTAATACCATAACGGACACCGCATTGCCGCCCCAGTGGGTGCGTATTTAGTCTTACACTGACGAACCGTCAATCTCAACAAATATGTATTGAATAACAATTATGTACTGCTATTGACAAAATAAATAGTAAAAAAAAAACAAACTAAAAATAAACGAATAAGCTAATCGATATATCGGCAGGCCGGGTCATTCGATAAACGGTTATCGACAGAATGAAAACAAATTGGCTTTGCTCTTGTGTTTTTGCGCTTAGTTTTCTAAATGAAATATAATTGGGTAAAATGAGTATTACAAGAAAAGGTGAGCTCTATGATAAAGACAAGGAACCCACTCTGGGAGTACTAGCTCACAACAGAAAAAAACAAATTGAAACTACTCCTGCATCCTCTGAGGAGGATTTGGATTCCATAGACGAATCAAGTGATTATATTGGAAGTCAAATTAATGAAGACACAAATCTCTACGAAAATGAGGAATTTGAAATTCCCTTGGGAAAAGAAGAAGAACAAAGCAAGCCAATATCCCTTCAGACAGAACCGAAGAAACATGGCTTCAAGCTGAAGCACGCAGATAATGGGTAAGTGGAGCAGAAAATGCCTTAACTTCAGTCTAATAGGATTTGTTTGTCCTTACAGAAACATACTCACAGTCCACCATACGGAAAAACAGGGCGAAGGTCCTGATATGAAGATGCGCTGCATACGAATTGTGGCCTGTTCATTCAACCAGCAAAGTAACCGCCTCATCCTAATTGACAAAAGGTAATGGATTTTTTTGTCTCAACCTCCAAGATTAACGATTACTCGCCTGTTTTCTAGGGGAAATATTTTCTGCTTTGATTTTGTCAGCAAGCGTTACTGGCGACTCAAGCTGCAGTTGCCACGAGTGTCGCTTTTGCGAAACTCGAATCTCAATAGGAACGAGCTCATTGTCGGCAATAAGGTGGGTCAGATGTTTGCCCTGAATGTGGAAAAGTCAGCTGTGGTGAAGCGAGGCAAGGTGGGCTCCGGTGTGATAGAGGATTTCACAGTTGGCTCTGGTCGCAGAACCCAGGTTTCAAATGCTTTAGTAAGATTTGGTCACGAGGCTGTTCTGATGAACCCTGCCAATCTCAGGATTTCACATCAACTAGAGTTCGACCAGGCCCGATATACTCTCAAAATGGCCGGCTACTTGCCCAATACGGAACAGTTTTTCACCTGCTTCACCAATGACACCATCCATGTCTGGTCTGCTCACAGCCTGGAAACCCTGAGAATTGCCCAGCCCATAAAAGCCAGGAATCGCAAATTGCGGCTGAAGCCTGCCAGTGAATCTCTGCCAGAGTTTACCCTGCATGATCCCAACGATAGCGACCTAGAGGATGAGCCTTTGTTTGAATGCCAGGATCAGGACTTTTCGGATGGCTACCTGCTCAGCTACTGCTTCACACCGGATGCCAATAAATTCTGCCTGACTACCCTAGATGGTTATTTAATGGTATTAAGCACCGCCTCTTTTGATCTGGAGAAGCTCTATCGCCTGAAAGACTTCATACTCAAGCAGGTGGCCTTTTTGCCACAGCCCAAGGAGCGCATTATCTTTGGAGTGACAGCTCGAAGTCAGGTGGTGCTCTTGGATCTGGAACATCCCGAATGCAAGTTGATCGTACAAAAATCCCAGGCCAGCAGTCTAGGCCTGAGCCGAGATGGCAAGCTGCTTTGGATTTTGTCCAAGTGCGGCGAGGTAAATGTCTGGTCCACCTGCAGACTCTACAACACGCTCCATGCCCAGACCTCTTGTCTCTCCCTGATACATTCGGCCTTCAAGCAGTCAAAGCCACTTCCCATGTGTCAGGTCAGTGGTTGTCTGCATCAAGACTTACGCAAGTTGTTGAAAAGGGAACGCCTGGAAGCCATTCTCAAGGAATTTGGTTGCTATCCCGAGAAATACAGATTCCTAATCTGGACCAGTCTGCTGCAGCTGCCCTGCAATGGGCAAGAGTTCCAAAAGCTACTCAAACTGGGCATCTCTCCCTTGATAAGACGGCAGATCAAACAATTACATATCAAGACTGTGGCCTTGGAGCGGGGTATGACGAAAGTCTGGTCCTGTCTGGCCCATTGGTGCAAGGTTTTCGGCTATGCGGACATCATGCCCCACTTGATCTTTCCTTTTGTCAAGCAGCTGCCCAAAAATGGCCTGGTTGCCTTCGAGGTTCTGGTCTCTATTCTACTGAATCATTGCCAATTGTGGTTTGAGTTTCATCCCCTGCCACCGGCAAACTACCTGGCTTTGTGTGAGAATCTCCTCCAGCGCCACGATGAGGAGCTCTGCAAATTTTATGCCTCCCTAGGGATTCTCTCCAAGGATTTTGCCTGGTCTCTGCTCACCAATGGATTTGCCGAAGTGCTCGACGAAAAGCAGTGGCTGATCCTGTGGGACAACATCATCACCGAGCCGCCTTACTTCCTGGTGTTCCTGACTGTGGCCTATAATTTGATCAACCGGGAGGTTCTGTTGCGTCTGCCTGACCAGGCCCAAGTGCAAGCCTTCTTCCATGAGCAGAATCCCATTGATATGATCAAATTTCTGGCCAAGGCCAGGAAGCTGGCCAAATGTGATCCCAGCCTGCACCCCAAGCGTTTTATTCAGCCCTTTTTCCCAATACCCAAGGGGGTGTACCCAAAATTCACAAAGTATCCCAACGAGTGGATAGCTGAGCGGGAAGTCCAGGCCATAGAGATGCAGAAGCAAGACCAGGAGATTGATGCCCGGATCAGGCTATTGGAATTAGATGAGATCAAGACTATGGAGCGCCTGGAAGGAGGCCTCAAGCAGGAAGAGAACATACGTCGCGTCAAGGAAATGGAAATGCTCTATCAGGACACGCTGAGACGTGAGGAAGAGCGTATCAACTGCCAGCGAAAAATGTTACTGCTCTACCAAAAGGAAGTGCGCCAGCGCAAAAGCCAAGTCCTAGCAGAGTTGCAAGCTTCCCAACAACGTCGCCGCGCCCTGGAAATGGAAAAGGACATTGATATTTTGATGCACAACATCGAACGCGAACGACGACGCCACAATCAGCAAATGCTTCTGGCCGAGGATGAGATACACAATCAGGAACTGGATCTGCTGGCTCAGCGATACTATACCGAATCCACCCATGCCCCCCTGGCTCAAAAATACTACCAAAACATAGAGAAGCTCTGCTGGCAGCGAGATCAACTACAGCAGAGTATCAGAGAGGTGAGTGGATCTGGTTTAGCCAGGAAAACAAGCCACTGAATTATTGAATCTATTTTGCAGGTGACCAAGGATAAGTTATCCGGCGAAACGGAGTCTGCAACGCCTCTACGGACTCCCCAGCTCATGGACATTGAACGCTCCATTATGGAGATTCAACGGGAACTCTCCGAAATTCTTAGCACCGAGACTGACAAACATTCGCCCAAAGAAGCCGAAATGTACAAATAAATAATTTAATTAGAATCTAATTGGATTGTATTCATAATTGCTGCAGTGTTGAAGGCACTATCATCTTGGGCACATTGATGACCAGGTGTATACTTGACGGTGGAATCTGTATTTGGTTGGAGAGCACTGAAGGATAAAGAAGTGAGTGAATTGCCCAATTGGAATAGCTGGAGACTCACCTCCTGCAGGATTGTTGTTTTTGCTGTCAGCTAGTTGCCTCAATTCTAACTCGAGGGCGGCAATCCTTTCACGCAGCTGTTGGTTTTCCTGCTTCAAGACAGCATTATCCTGCTTGAGGTGCTTGTGCTCCTTGCGCATCTTATCACGGTATCTGGAGGCAGCGGCGCGACGCCGCTCCATGCAATCCTCGTTGCGTGTGACTTTCAATTTCAAGGGCTTCGGAGATATGCTAAAGTTGCGCTGCTTGTGATTACTGCTGTTGAGTATAGCCTTGAGACGCTCCTTGATGGGCAGCTGGGAGGTGGGCGTGAGACTGGCACTGCTTGGCTCATGGGCAGGTACTGTTGAAGCGGGTGGGATGGCAATATTGGAAACAATTTGGGGCTTAGTCCGTGGCCCACTGCTACTGCTGGTGTTGCTGGTTACTGTGTTGGAGCTGCTATTGCCAGAGCTGGCAGCGGGTTTGGGTAATATAAATGGTCGTACAGTCTGGACTGGAATGGAACTGGTCAAGTGCTTGCTTGGTCTGCTGGGTTCTACGGTAACCGCCTGAGCTGGTAGTACCCAAGTGATCATTTGTGGTTGCAGGACATGTATGGGAGCAGGCAGTGCTGTCGACTGGACACTCACATCCGTCAAGGGATTATTTGCCAGGCTGGCTGTCTCTTCCGTAGTTGCTGTTTTGGGTTCTATTGAATTGGTGGCCAGTAGTTCGTCTACGTTAGGCACATCAAGCGGCAAATTGTTGGCGCTGTCGGGCACTCTTGGCGGTGGTGAGGCCAGCGGCTGCGGAAACACCTGTGGTGTGTGCAGAGAATCGCCATCGTTGTGAGGCGAATCTGGTAGTACCGGCGTATCTGGTATTTTATGACCGGAAACAGCATTCTGCTCGGCAGCTCGCTGAAAGCCTATATCGAAGGGGTTAACATGCTGAAGGTCATCAAAGAGACCGACTTCATCACAGTTTTTTATAAGGCGTGTTGGTGTGGGCGTCTGGTCAGAGGCAAAAAGATTATCAGTTTTCTGACCCAAAGACAGATCCAATGAAATGTTGTGTGCAGATCCACCGTAATCCTCGTAGCTGGAAAAACAGCAATTTGTAGTTGTCGCCTCGGAAATATTGCTGCCTACAGATTTGATGGCACTGGTATCGGTTTCGTGTTGACTTTTTGTTTCAAAATCAGCAAAAGACACACTGGTCAAGTCAGTGATGTGCGTAGTTGGCTCCATAATATTGAATTAAAATTAATAATCAGCCCATTACTCAAAAATAATAAACAAATGAATTCTTTATGCTTAGCACTGAACAGCTGATTTCTTAAGCAACGTTGGCTGCACAGAATTCGCGAGCTGAAATTAAACCAGGTTGGCAGGACAGGCCTCACTGGGCGGGTGTTTCAAATACAGATAAGAGAAGGAGAGACTTAGAAATTTTGAAAGGAAACTAAATTAAAGAAAAAATGGAAGAGTTGTTACAAGAAACAAAAGCTAAATAATATTTATAAGCTTGAAATTATTATTATTATGTAGTTTAATTTTTGGAAATTAAAATCTGATTAAAAAGGGACCACCTTTTAATTCTAACCTCATTATATTAACTTGAAGATGACCCAAAAAACTTCTGACATTCAACATTTCCGTCATGACACGGCAAAATATTTTGAGCTTAGTATCTGAAAATATGTTCAAGGTATCAAGTCTTTCACAGCACGTAGCTGCAATCATATAAAAATAAAAAAATATAAATAAATACAAAATCCCAAAAAAAAAAAGAAACAAGAAATTTTTTGGCAATAAAGAAAACCCCATAATTTAAAATATCTTTTAAATTAGACTTCATGTTCAAGGAAACGAAAAAAGAAGAAGAAGAAAAAAAGATCAAGAAATACAGAAAACAACACGCAAAATGTTTCGAAATAAACACGCAAGCAATTTTCTAAAACTCTCTAGTGCGTATTTCTCACAGCCAACCAAATAAGCCAAATCAAACTTGTCTTGTGGGTCAAGTTCAGTGTCCAATTCTTTGGGCTGGAGGGACAGCTCGCACAGACAAGATGGTGGCCCATCTTCCTCCAAGCACACCACCGTCGCCGCCGACATCAAGGGTAGTGGCAGCGGCAGCGGCAGCGTCACCGGCAACCAAGGAAGATGCACAGCATGAAAATTAAGAAAAAGTGATGCGTAATTACAGTCATTCTCTTTCACTGCACCAAACGGTCGATTCCATACCGAGAGACAACGACGAAGATGGCTCAGACTGGGATCGACTTTGAGAACGGGAGAAGTGGCCAAGCCATGGCTAGCTGTGCCACGGCCAAGTTTACCTCTGTCTTGGCTGTGTTGCATGCAACAGACGCGGTTTTTGGATGACCGACGCTGCTGTGCTGCCGACTCTACTATAGTTGCTGTCGCCGCCGCCGCTGCCGCTGACGCTGCTGCGGGTAGAAACAATCAGTTTGAAGTTCGTTCGCATAATTATGGGCAATTTTCAAAGAACATGCGTTCCGATGAACATCTCTTTTGCTGCTCCTGGTCCCAACTGGCCTGCAACTCCTGCTCGCATTCAAAGTATCTGCTTTTTAAGCGGCTCATCAGCCAGACTCGGACTCAAAATGATAGGCAGGCGGGAGAGGGGCAAGGCAAGTGGCTCAGTGCGCGCCATTTGTTCGACTTATATGCATGATGCTCAGGCCTGCCCAAGTTCGTTTTTTTTTTGTTTTTGGTCAGCCTGTACGGTAACGTAACCCCCAAATGGTTCACAGGCGCATACACAGATTCAGATACATTTCTGTTTTGCATTTGTTTCGCAACATTTGCAAATTATAGGTTTTTGTTGTTGCTGCCGTCACTCTAGCAGGATGCCAAGAATTTTATCCCACAAAAGTCTTGAAACTTTCTGCTCTTTTCCTTCCTTTTTTTTTTAATATTTAGTACCTAAATGTATCTACAAGTTTCTAGATGCAATTTTTTATGTACCCATAAAAAGTTATCAACCCTTCTCCATTACACTTAATAACTCATAACGGCTTATGCCATGTGCAAAAAAAAAGAAAAAGAAATAAGAAATACTAAAATAAATAAAAAGGGCTCACAATTTTGCCATCAGCAAAAGATACACACACACCTTTGGAGACTCTTGTACAAAGTATGCCTTCATAAATATTCAAAAAAAAAAAAAAAATGAACTTTTCAGAGAACAAGGTGTTTCCTGTTACCCTATGAAGACTCCTTCAAGAACTTGGAAATTCCTAGAACGCCCCGACATTTGTATTTTCAGTTTCATATTAACTGGACTCGAGTTTTGGACGTTTTGTTTACATTGCCTAGCGGGCATTTTACATAAATTCCTGATGTTATTTTTTTTTTAACAAGGCTTAAAGAAATGTTATAGGAAAATAAATGTGTCCATTTGAATATTTTCAAGCCAAAAATATCTTAAGAAAACAAACATTATTCAGCAGTACCTCCTACTACCTCCCATTTCTAGACGAGGTTAAGGATCAAATTGATCTATTTGGAGTCTACCGGCTTAAACTAGATTTCAGTGATATCTGGTGAAAATTAAGTCATTAATTATTCTTAAATTTCTCTCAAAATAATAGTCCATACACCCAAAGTTTGGATTTGGATTAAAAACAAAACCCACAATAATCTGATTAAGAAGTTTATAAGCACAAAAACTACAGTATTAACGTAACCAAAAGTTTAGGAAGCGATCCAGAATCGCTAATAGTTCTTAAAATGAATACCGATATAATTCTAGTTCGAAACAATTGTATTCTAACAATTTGCTGAACTATTATTAAACGAACTAAACTAAACTGTTTAAGCTTTATAGGAAAGAGCAAGGATGCTCTGTTCTGGTAATGCAGAGACCAATCCCCGAAGACCTCAATATTGGTCAGTATCACTAGACAAATTGGTCCATGTCCATCTATCTGCCCATTTGTCCGCTTGTTTCTATATATACTAGGCCCTCTGGCTTAAAGTTTCAGAGATAAAACTTGCTATACCGCCTTCTTTCGTGTAAAGAAACCGACCATATTGGACCACTATATCTTATCGCTGTATTTATTAACTGATCTCAATCAAATCTGTTACTTGGGATTCTAGCATAAAAGTCTACTTAATCATATACAGTTGTATATATGCATATGTAGTTGTCATTGCCATCTTCATCGATCTTGGGAATATCTTCGACCCTCACTGACCGACCTGACTTATATCTTTATAATCTTTGGCAGCCCAAAAATAACGTTGGGATTTTCCAATTGAAATCTGTTGCCTAAGCTCCTTTCTTTATAAATGTGAAATTCTCAAGAGATTGGATATACAATTCATTATAATTTGATTTCTTTAGTTTTTCCAAACATTGTTCAGTGAATTTATGCAACTTCCTTTGCCTCGAGCAGGCTTGAAGATTCGAATAACTTGTATCTCAACTTGGTATGAGAATATTTAAGGTGTTTGGGCGCATTAGAGCGACTTCCTGTGCCGGCAGGCTCAAGATAAAAGTTGCGATCGACGACAACAGCGAGTTCCATAGTGACTCTTTGGGTATAAAGTATTTCTTGTAGTTGTCTGTTTCTGTTTCTCTTTTCGTTTTTTTTTTTCGTGGCTAACTTGGCGCTCGATAATAATTTCATAATTATGGGTTATCTGGCCCAGTCAGTCGCATTCGTAAATAAAAAGGAAAGAAACGGCGGACGGCGAGCTCAAGCAAAACACAAAAAAAAAAAAAAACTTTATCACTTGGAATATATGAAGTTTATTTTTTTGCAGCTTGGCGAGATTGATTGTCGCTAATGGGCGTGATGTGGACTGTGGTTCCAGTGAAATTCCCTCTCAGCTGGGTAAGAGGGGCAGACCAAGCAGAGGTAATTGTTTTAATTGCCGCGAGCGGAACAAGACAAGTCGGCTTGAAAGTAGATCAAGCGGTCTTAGAATCGGTCTCAAAAGGTTTCAAGCCCGTAATTAATGAGGACGACCTTGACCATCAAACTAGAAAGCCCCGGTCATAAAGTGACTAACGGTAGACTCGAGAAATGGCCCTCCCTACTATTGGGGATTAGCTCGTGCGGTGAACGCGCCATCAAAGCTCTTCAAAACGATTCCACCGCCTAAGCTCGGGTCCAGGGATCTCGAGGGCCATCAGCGTGGAAGCTGTCGGCGGCTTTTGGCACCCTTGACGCCGTCATGATTTGCCGCGATGATGGATTGCGTTCAGTTTTGATGTATCTGCAGCCACTTTCCTCTTAAATGGCTTTGATGCAGCCAAGTTAGTCGCACGTCTTCGAGCCAGGGCCAAAACCAAAGTAGTGACTTTGGCTGGGCTTAATTGCTTGCCTGAGCAAAGCTCACATCATTTCCATTTCCGTTAAGGCTGGCGGGCAATTGTGCCAACTTGGCTCTCGGCTTTGCCTTTACTTTTTGGACTTTCGCGAAATATTTTTTAAAGTTTTTATTTTTTATTTTTTTGTTGGATTTTAAAACTGACAAAATCATTTGAGATTTTTAGGTAAACTTTCGTTTCATAAGGCCCTGGGCAATCGATGGTGGCCTCAAAGACACATCCTGCCCCAGCGTCGCGTCCTTTCTACTCAACCCAAGCCGTAATTGGCGTCTGAAGGCGTGGCAGGCGATTGGGCAGACTTGTGTCTAACATGTGCCGAGATGGCCAAAAAAAAAAAAATATTTTTTTCTCTTAATAATTTGAAGTTTTTCGAGCTTAGTTTTGGCAGCCCCGAAATGGCTTCTAGGCAAATCTAACGGTATACAATCGGCCTTATTAATTGCAGGTTATGGCTAAAATTTAGGAATTTCTTTCGACATGAGTCAGTCGGTAAAATATTTGCCAAAGAACTAAAAATTTTCCAAATAAAACAACTCAATAACTTGGGTAAGACAAGACAATTTGAACCTCACATTTCCAAACCCAAAAAAGCACCTGCCAAACTCGAGACCACTTTCGGTGTTTCACAGTACTAAAAACAAAAAAATAAATAAAATAATATAAGCGAAACGGTTGTGCCAAAAAATTTTTAATTAATATGACATAAATTGGAAAGATCTCATCGGTTTTCGTATGCGTTAATGAACCTAACCCAAAAAAAATATATATATATATTTCTACTGTTTTCGTCTTTCAGCTTTTTTTTGTTTTTTGTAGTTTTGGGCAAAAGAACAGAAAATAGTCGCCAAAGCCAAAGAAAAACATAATTAATCATAAGAGATAACATTCTTTGCGGCTTCTTGTGATTAAAGTTCCGCTTTTGTTTTGTTTTCGATCTTTCCTAGCCAGCAAAAAAAAAAAAAGAAAAGAACCTTAAGTTTTTGAACTTTTTTGGTTGGTCTGCAAAGTTAACTGAACTGGAAACGCAGTTAAGTTTGGGCTAAAATTCTTATAGCTACGAGTGATATTAACATATCATTATGATAGCCATTAGCACTTTTAATTGATGACTTTTTGCTGGTGCTGCTGCTGCTGTTGCTGCACTGAGTCACATCAGCCTCCTATGTTGCCAATCATTTGTCAAAGACAAGAGGAAAAAAGTATACAAAAAATATGCCAAAATACCGCCGGGTTATACCAGGTCTGACTAGTCTAACCAACTTGCCATTTTGTCGATTTGTCTTAAAATTTGAGAAAAAAAAAATATACTCTTCATTCAGTTCAACAACAAAGCGTCGGCAGTTTCGGCTGAAAATAATAATGGTGTCCAGATATTTTCAGAGGTTACCAGACATTCGATTCGCTCGGGGCTTTCGTTTTGTCGCGGTTTTTGCTTAATTAATTTAGCGCTCCTAACTGGACTCACCGGCACCCCAGGGGGCCTCGAAAATACATATTTCTTTTACAAATATATTTTCATTGATGAATTTCGGCTACTCTTAATGGTTTTCTTCTACTAGTTTGTCTTCGTTAGGACAACATGTTTTTTTTAAGTCTATAGACTTTTAACCATAGTAATTATGAAATCTTGAAGTATTGCTTTATGTTCTTCAAAGTTCACTTCTTTTTTTTTAACACGTTGTGCTTTTATTTTAATTATATTCATTATGGATCGGTCGGTGAAAATTGAATTAGGAGCGATATTTTGGCTCATACAGAAAAATATGAATAATTAAATATCTAGCTAGTAATATCAAATCTCTTTAAGAAAATAAAACTTATTGCATAAACTTTTTGCAAATTTAATTTAAAATATAGCTAAGAATAGAAATTATAATAATTTCAATTTTCCTAAATTACATTTAAATGAGAATAATATTCGGACTATTATATAATCAAAATTGTCTTCGTTTTTTCTTTAAGTGAATTATAAATAAACATTTTAAGGCTGCACACTTTATTATTTATATTTATTAATAATAATGTATGTAATTACAATTCCTATTTGAGCTGCCTTCGATGTCAGCACTAATCGATCCTTCTTATCGATAACTCAGCCAATACGTCTACACAGTTATCGAGAGGCTGCGCCGCTATCTTTTCGTTTTTTAGTTGTGTCAAACAGAATTTGTTAAGTCTTTTAATTTTATTTCTTAAAATTCTTAATCTTTTTTTTCAATCAGTGTTTGAAGAGTCATATATCAAAGTCTTTCAAAATCAAATTCATTCACATACGTTATATTGATAATTTATACAGTCGGGATTCGCGCAAATTGCCCGAATCCTCGAGTTGTTTTGATTTATGACTGAAAACCGACAATAAGAGTCGATTCAGTCGATTCTAGTAGGGCACCATAAATATGCAAAAGGGCCTGACAGGTCAGTTGCCAATAAATAAAGTGAAAATGCAAAAAGAAGCCGGAATATCCAAAATCAAAAGTTTCGTCATGTCAGCCATGCTGCATTTGGCTTCGGTGCGTTTTATTTAATTTTTTTTTCACCATTTTTCAGATTGATACGTGTTGGAATTTTGCTCCTCCCTCAATACAACTTTTTTTTTTGCCTTATTCTTTCAAAAGTTTTCTTTCTTTGTGATATATGCGATCGAGGTTGTCTGGTTTTGGTCGGGGGTCTGCCTGGCCAGGTTGGCCAGCCTGCGTAAGCTTAATGATTGGTTTGTTGTTATTGAAGTTTGTTGTTGTTGCTGGCGTTGTTGTTGTTGTCGTTCCTGTCAAGGGCCAAGTTAAGAATTATTGTTGGCTGAACTTTGGCGGATGTAGTGCATCATTTGCAACAGTTGCCCAAAAAGGAAAACCAAAGCCTCGAACGGCCCCATCAATCGTTAAAAAAGAGAGATTGCTCTTCTCTAATAATAGGTAGATGACTGGGAAGGCTTTTACCTTCTTTAGAATATATGAAAAAATAAAAAAAAATTGTTTAGATTTGAGTTTCCTATGGTTTAATTATCACGCTCCTCCCTCCTTTTATTTTTATTTTTTTTGGCAACTTTAAAGTTGACTTGAAATTTATGCATCCGTTTTTATTTCATTTTTTTTCGGCATTCTTTTTTGCTTGTCGAACAATGTCGATGGGGAGTGCGGTGCGATGGCTTGTAAGTATTTCTTTTACGGCCATTTTCAGTGGCCATTGCGTGCCAGGAGGCCATCACAGAATTGCCCAGAAATTGCAGCCAATTGCAAATGCAAAAGTTCTATTCCGCCAACGCAGTTCAACTTTTGCCTCTCCCGTTTTCTATGGTTTTGCCGGTTGTCTTTTCAGCCGACTCCTTCATTCGCTGTGGGCCATTTGCCAATTTCTAATTTAACTTTTTTGTTGCGGCTTTTGATATTTGCCAAAAAAGTATTTACCGAGTCAGTTTATTGTTGTTGTTGTTGTGGTTGTGGCTTTTGCCAACGCCGGCGGTTTAACAAGTTTGGAAAATTTGCGTTTCCGGCATTTGGAAATTTACAATTCGCGCCTTGCATTTTGACAGAGATGCATGCCCCGTCAGTCAGTCATCCAGTCAGTCCGTCCACCCGTCCGCCCGTCTGCCCGTCTATGCCGAAGGGGGTGCAAAAGTTACACAGACGGAGGGCGTTATAGTTGTTTTCGGCAGTTGTGGGTGTCGGTGTTGGCTTTGTGGTCGTCTGGTCTGTCTGCGGTTGACTGGCTAACTGGAGAGCTTATATAAACGTCTTTGCGCGCCTGTTTTTTCGTGGTTGTTTTGTTGGCAAATGTTTACGGCTGTTGGCTCTTTATTTCACTGAACTAACTTCCTTTTAACATGCAAACTATTTCGAAAGGGTAAATTCTTGAAAATATCTGACCTGTCTCCTCTCAATTCTAAACGGAAACTCTGACAGCTGATCTGGCATTGAGGTTGACTGCCTAACTGGCTGGCTCCATTGACAAGTGAAACATATAAATAACTAGCTTTGGAGATCAGTGCAGTACCACAAGATCAACCACTTTTTATCAGCTTGGCGGGCTATGCAGCTGTGGCAGTGGCAGCAGCAGCAGGAGCGGCGGCATGGGCGCAGGTGGTGGCGGTGGCTTCCATATAAATCATAAATACAAAGTGCCCCACGTTTTTGAACGAAAACAAAACGAAACGTCAAATTAAAATGCAAATTTAATTGATCTATCGGCTAACTTGTTTCTAACACACACACACATATATGCATATATGTGTGCACTTTCATATCTAAAGATATCTAAGCCAACCCAGCCCCATTCGAAGAGAGTGAGAGAGACTGATCATTAGACGCAAATGCTAAGTAAAGTGCACTAAAAATGCAACGGAAATTACATGAACCAAACCAAACTAAGGCTCAATGCAACTTGGCCAACAACTACAACAACAACAACAACCACAACAAAAACAACTTGCTCTGAACCGGCCTGCCTTTTGCATTGCAGTTTTGCAGTTTGCAATTTGAAACGGCGTCGGTTAATTACACGCATTTTGCATTTGGCCAAAGGAGTGGCTCCCCCACCCCAAAAGAGCAAGCCAAGATAACCCAAATGCTCCTTCGGTAACCCTCAGTGTAGCCAACATTAAACAGGATACGCAGTTATAAACACTCTGCGCCCATGAAATAATAATTTACCGACTCCCATCTTTTCAGCCTAATAGATACTATAGTAGATTAAGCTAGAAAGATATAGACAAAGAAAAACTAGTTTGGTTAGACCAGAAGTTGTCTGATAAGACTGCAAACAGAGTGAGGACATTATCATTATCATTAGCCATTTAGTATGCGGTAGTGCAAAGCAAAATCTCCTTTCATATGCTCCGTTTTATTTTTATTTTTATTTTTATTTGCCGACTTAATTGATTTAATGGATAGTGAAGATGTTAGAAAAAAAAACGTAACATCTCAGGAAAAAGATTTCTAGATTGTAAGATTTTTGTTTTCCACCTCTAAGATCTCAGGAAAAAGATTTCTATATTGCAAGATTTTTGTTTTCCACTTCCTTAACTTCGATTCCTTTCTTATTTCATTTAATTTGAGATGTAATACCAAGATAGGTAAAATCGGATACACCAACTGCATGAATAAGCCACGAGATGGCGCAGGGGAAGCATTTGTTAATCCTTCATGGACTAGTTGTTCCTATGTGTTCAAGGACCTTTTGATTTTATCTACGATCCTAGTGGTACAGAGTATCAAAATCGGATACACCAACTGCATGAATAAGCCACGAGATGGCGCAGAGGAAGCTTTTATTAAACCTTCATATGTGTTCAAGGATCTTTTGATTTTATCTATGATCCCAATGGTACAGAGTATCAAAAACAAAAGATCATCCGATGATAGTCCAAGATTCCTTTCCATATATTTAAGCATAAATCTATAGCAATCTTTGTGGTGCTTTATTTTTGTTCACTTTTTCTAAAGTTCAACTTTAATTTGCAAAATTTTTTAAACTATAATCAAAAATCAAAATCGAGTGTCTTTCAATGTCACGTTAGCTTAAAAGTCAAGAAGACAATTTGGAATACCAGCCAAAGAAATCAAAACAACAATTTTCCACAAAATGATCGATGTTCATCAGTCAATTCCAAAATACTTACTTCAATAAAGAATTGCTATCGAGAATTTCGTATGCAACTGACAACTAAAAAGACTAAAGAAAAATGAGACTACAACTTCAAGTCCAACCAAGCATTTATCTTTGAATATACATACAAATCTACAAATAGGCAATGTTATTTTATTTTTTATATGCTTAGTGTGTACTTGAAAAATGTAAAATTGGCTTTCGGCTGGGGAGCTGAAGTCGCTTTTGCATGCAAACAATTTGTTTGCAGTTGCTGTGACGGCTGCTGCATCTTTTGGCAGTTTCATGAGATACACTTTCACAATCGTGAAATGTACGAGCGGGTATATAAAATATCCCAAGTCAAATGATACACAGAGATTTTTAATATATTGTGAGATATAATTTACCCTAGAAAAGAATTCGACTTTATTCAACGTTACCTGCCTTTTGATTTAGCTACTCTTGGGTAGAGTATCTCCCAGGCTAGTTGGCTCGAATAAAGAGATTTTTTTTTATCTTTGCTGCAGCTGCAAGCTTGAGCTAAAATGGCGGCGATGCCAAGCATCCAACCAAGAGGCCCAACCCGAACTTAATTTTCATCTTGGATTTTTTTTCTTACCATTTTTTTTTTTTAGTTTTTGCCTTTTTTTTTGCTGTTGGCAGCAGCTTTGCGGCGGTGGTGGTGGTGGTGCTTTATCGTCTGCTGGAAATCTGCGCACGTTTTTGAGGCAACGACGGCCACATCGACCACATTGGCCAGGTTATTAAGCGCGCCAAGGCATTGCCACATTGGCTGCCCCAATCGTTTGGCTTGTCTCAGGGCAATAGCAAGGGGCATGCGGGGAATTGGGTAGAGGCCCTTGAAGACTGTTCTTGTTGTTGTCTTTGGTGTTGATTCTCCGCTGGGTCTGCAAAAGTCCAACTCAAAGTCAAATGGCTGGCAGTGCAGTCATTTTTGTTGCCATCGTTGGTTACCTTTGTTCACGAGAAATCTTCAACGTCAGTCTCGCTGCATGTTGCACGTTCTATCTCTCTCTGTCTATCTCTGTCTCTTTGCTTCTCTTTCTGGCCCTCACCCATCACGGTCTTTGGGCCTGTCAGCCACTTGGCAGCGTGTTTGTTAACATATTGTATTTTGAAGGCGTGGGAGCTCCAGAGCCTCAGAGCAGCACTGAGCCGCGCTCGTTCCAAACGAAGTACCCAAGTCAGAAGAAGTTAAGAAGAAAAAAAAAATTATAAAAAAGGCAAAAAAAAAACCAAAACGTTTAAATGCAGCCTTTTGGTGCTTTTGTTTTTGCTTTTGGTTTTGGTTTGCCTGTAAACGCCATTTTCCCCTTGACTTGTTTTGGCTTTGATGTTGCTGTTGCTGTTTTGTCTTGGTTGGTGGGTCTTTCGAGTCTCTGACACTTTGAGTAGTTCTGGGACTGCGTCTCTGTCTCTGTCGCTGTCTATTTCTAAAACCCGGCCATGTTATTTGTCAACGCATGACAATTTTATTGGCTTTTGGCAGAGTCGTGGCTGCTGTCCTTGATGGACGTTTTTTTGTGGTTTGGCCAACCATACCGGACAGACACTTTAATTTTAGCCCAAAAGGGTCCTGCTTTTCTGGCTTTCTGCTGCGTGCACAATAAGAATATCGAAATTCCCCTTAAATCTCCGCACCGCATTGGCAAAACCAACTTCACTCTAGGCCATTTCAATGTTGGCCACGAATTATTCTGTTCAAGTAAATCACATCACGAGCAGAATGTCTGGCCCATCGATACTGAATGGAAAACCCGAAAAGCCTTTATTCTCTGATCGGTTTCGAGTGGAGGCGACTTGACTGGCTGGTTGCTTGGCTAATTATATAGTTTGATTTGTGTTGCCGATATTTTTTTGGTTTCCTACTTTTTTTTTCTTTTATATGTTTTTTTTTTTTTTTTTTTGGTGATTTGCGCTAAGCGGCAAATCATGATCAACGGGTGTCGGTTGTCGGTATTTGTGGTGTTTGGAAAATTCAAGGAAAAACCTTAATTTGAAGAAATAGGCAGAGGGAAATACCTAAAGAAACGAAAGAAATAGATACAGTTGAATAAGTGATTTGTGAAGGTGGTGGGAGCTGCCATTTTAGGTGGTTGCGGTGGCGTCAACTTCGACAATGCGTTGCTGGCGGCATTCAAGGAAATCACACAAATCGTGCAAAGGCAGTTTATTTTCAAAGTTTTCAGATACCTTTTCTTTTCGAACAACACCCTAAGTACATGAAAGCTCTGAAACATTTTGTAAAAATTGATATTCTGATAATTACCATAAGCTCTACATATCTCTCATGGACTTCTTCACTTCTTTTGTCCAGGAATAAGCTTAACGGATGGATGAAATTTCAAGAAAACTAGTACTCTTGGGTTAAGTCAAAAGCATTGAAAAAGTCTCAGTTCAGGGTCCATCGAGATGAGACCAGAATGCAAAACATATTGCATATAGCTTGATGGATGGCTTCATGGAGTGCAAAGTAGTTAAGCCCCTTACTTTATACCTGAAGTTCAAAGATCTTAATTTACCCATTATGAAATCCTATATATGGAGCTTCTCAAGAAGATGGTTCTTTACTCTTGAATAAAGAAAGTAACTGGTTGATCGGTTAATAGCAATGACACCTGTAGTCTGGAAATAAAGGACGAACTGTCTTAAATTATATTTCTGAACAGTCTCGTGACTTTTATTTCCAAAATATGTTAGGAAGAGTATATCAACTTTTTTATAGAATTATCTGAAATTTCTGTGGGGTTTTTGTTTTTCACTTTCCGTTGGCATAACTGAATACAAACTAAAGCCGCAACTACAAAAAACCACAAGAATTTTCCTAACTCTTAGTGGGATTTTTCGGTTTGGTTGACTTGTTTCTACCATAGCCTCTGGCCATATTCCAATTGCTCAAACGTCACCATCGCTGGCACCGTCGCCATTGCTGCGGTATTTTGCATATATTGACGCGGCATTTTGTAAGCACATTTCACATTGCAATTGGCATCGACAGCAACAGCATAGTTTCGTGCCAAGATAACAGCAACAACAACAGCAACAAGGAACAAGGGAGAGTAAAAGAGTGAGAAGTCTAAGCTCCTTTGGCAAATGTAAAACAACTCACGACATCTCGATTTCGAGCCCGACAACCCAACAGCTCATGACTCATGCAATACCACTGAAACTAACAACAACAAAAACAACAGCAACAACCACAAATATATGTGTATAAGCCTGTATAAACTTACCTTTCAGTCAACTAGCCCACCAAGTCCGCAAATCAACGCCAACACTTTGACTTTGAGTGAAAAAAAACAAAATTATTTATACTCATACAATAAAACTAGTGATATCGTATATCGTATGATTTTTAGTTTTTAAATAATAAGTAAAAAAATATATATATATATATATATATGTGTGTGTGTGTGTGTGTGTGAATAGGTGTGTGCATGTTAATAAATTCCAATGAAAAAAAAAACTACTGACATTTTTATTGAGTGTTTGTTTCTCTGTCTATTTGTTGATTTCTACAACACGAACAATTTGTAATGTAGAATCTAATAAAAAATAACAAAAAAATAGAATTAATATTATTGAAAAAAAAAACTAAATAAATAATTGCAACTAAATACTGCATAAGCCAATAAAAATTATTTACGAGTTCTCGAACTCAAAATAAAAAGTTGGGAAAATATTCCACTCACTGGTATATTTTGCTTTGGTTGAGAAATAAATTAGCTTATGATCTTGACAAGGAAAGGATTATAATTTAATATAATAATAATAATAATAATAATAATAATAATAATAATAATAATAATAATAATAATAATAATAATAATAATAATAATAATAATAATAATTAAAAGCTATAGAAAACTGGAAAAATAGATTTCGAAAATTTCGTCTTAAGAAAAGTAATAAAGTTGAATATTTTTAATAACCCTTTTTCAATAAAATTTACAAAGATTATTAGGAAATCAAAAAGGATTTAATAGGAATTCAACTTGTTGACTTGAGTCGAATTTTAAATATATATATTTTTTTATATTATATAAAAATAAATATATATATATACATTTTTTTTAAAGATTTTGATTCTACAAAGCTTTCAGATCTTAAATAATTTTTTATTTATTTTCATGAACTGCACGTTTTCTTTAATAATTTTTTAGTAATTCGTTAAAGTCAAAGTTTACTCGGACTATAAAAAAAAGTCTTCTAAATTTCTTACCAGGTCAAGCCTGACTTGTGGCTGAAGATTTCCCTTGAAATAATAACCATACATCATATTTGGTTCAGGGAGTGCGGCTTTTGACCGCAAATTTCTTCATTGATCTACCAAGTTGAGTTTGGGTATTTGATGTTCTCTTATTTTTTTTTTTGATTGCCTTTAAACATTTTGATAGGCATTTTGATTTATTACAAATTGAAGTTGATTTTAATCGAGTGTTTGCCAAAGTCCGCACGTTCTGCGCATGCCTGACACCGAGTCTGGGCAGTGGCTAAAGTTGACGATCCTCTGGAAGCCTCTAGTTTGCTGGCTCCGAAGGATGGCCAGATAGAGAATGGGTTGATGGGGATGGGTCGAGCTTGGCCTGATTGATGAGCCGAGCAGCTGTCGAGTGTGTTTGAAAATTTATGACAAAATATATGAGCCGCACTTTATCAGCTCGCGGTGATCGTGGCACGCCACGAATATTAATTAGACTGACTTTTAGGAAAGTGTTTTCCATTTAAATTGAATCTGCTAGGGTTCGCGTGTTTTGGTTTTGTTTTTGTCTTGCGGTTGATTTTGCAGGCATTATGCAATGCATTATTTTGATTATAATGTGATTATTTATGCCCAGGCAGCAGGTCTGCCGTTTGACATTGATGGCCGTTATGCTGAGCCGAGCTTGAAGTAGATTCTGTTGGCCTGTGTGTGTGTGTGGTTACTCCACTACTCAATTCATGCAACGAATTGATTTCAAAATTACAGTAATTTTCACAATTTTCTAATTATTTAATCGATTATTGATTTTTGATGTGCGCTAAGTGGGCTCACTTAGTGCGTGAGAAATTGATGTGAGAAATCATCATTTGGTTTTGGTTGAACACTCAGCTCAATCACTCACTCCATCAGTCAGTCAGTCAGTCAGTCAGTCTGTCTGTCAGGGCAATTGATGAGGTGTTGATGCTCTGTTGTTTTCCCAACGCAAAGCCAAATTGACCGGCCAATTGTGAGTAGGTGATAAATAAAACGAAAAGAACAAGATAATATTGAAAATATCTTTGAGGCGTTGGCGTTGGCGTATCACAAAGTGTGTCGAATGCTAATGACTCAATTAGGCTAACAATGTGAAATTGATTTCTGTTCACACTTAAATTGTGTAAGCAGAAGAAAAGCAAAAGTTATAAAACAAAAACCGACAGAAAAAAAAAAAACAAATGCCCACACACAAAAAGCCTCAAAAATTGCTACCAATTGGGATGAAAGTGAAATTTTTGTTGCCTCTAAGACAACCATCAAAATTGCGCCAATTGAAGTGACCAGTTTTGAGCGGCGGATCAAGCTAAAACGAAAAAAAAAAAAAAAAAAAAACGTTTGGGACGCAAGACCAATTTAAATGTCGTTATACGAAATTTTCTACCGATTTTGGTCTTCTTGGGCCGAAAGTTTGTTTTTCCTAAATCTCAGAGAATGTTTTGTGTGTTTTGATCGATGCTGAGGCTGGAGTAACTTGATTCTCTACTTCCTCAGCTCAACTTAAGATCCAATAAAACATAATGATAATGCTGATGACGATCGTAATGAGGCGCAATTGTTGCGCTTTGGAGTGTGCCACACTGACGGCCCGACAAATGGAAAGACAAGCCGATCAGCGTTTGAGCCCAGTTCCATGGACTTGACTGGGTTGATTACATTTAAGTGGCCAATGTGATTTGTGCCGTAGTGGGCTGTGGTTGCTTTACCAGGGACTCTCTCTCTCTCTATGTATTCTCTTCGTCTCTGTCTCTCTTTTCCAGTGGTTCTTGAAAATCGTTTTGGATTTAAGTTGCTGTGTGCAATAATTTCATGCTGCCTTAGCCAGTTAAGTTGGCTAAAGGAGAAAATAAGAAACAAAATTCATCATACGCACTGTCGAACTTTAAGCTATTTGAAATCGATTATTCCGAGCAACTGTCACAGTCAAAGAGGACACAAAAAAATGTCAACAAAATGAAATGCAAATTAAGAAAAAAATACAGTATATTAAATTTCCGTCTTAACGGTATTTTTTTGTTTGCTAGTTCCATTAGAATGTCAACAAATTTGCTGGCAACGATTTACTAAATTGCCTTGACTTCATTTCATTTTGTCTTATTTTTTCAAAATATTTTCTTTTTTTGGTTTTTGGTTTTAGTTTGGCAGCCACATTTGTGAAATAATTATTTGGCTTGCAAAAGGCAATTACGCGGTGGACAGGTGTCCTCTGCAAGTTGAAGAAACTTGCCACATTTCTAAATAATTCAAAATGACATTTTTTCTAGACTGATGCAATTGTCACAGCCAATCAAATGATATTTGAATGAGGTGTATGTTTCAGGGCTTCTCCGCTTTTTTGCCTATTTTAAAATTGTTACTGCAAATTCAATTTATATTGAATTATTAAAAAACAAATATGGCTCATATTTGATTGTCATTGTCCGGGGTCATAGAAATGCTTTTGCCATCACTTCTGTAGGCCTTCACTCCCTTTGACATCCATAATATTTCATTATTCTCCGATGCCTTTTCAAATATTGACGTTCAATTATTTGCAATTTGCATAGCAAAGTTTGCGCAACCGTTACGATTGCCAAGATATTGTATAGGGAATAGAGATAATTTTGACGGATAAAATTGATATGGCTTGATTTATACATAAAGTTGGTTTAACATTAAGGTACCATGTCAAATGTCATCTACTCCTAAGGGGATTCTAAGAACGAATTAGAAAAGTATTCAAAAATAGAAGGGTTAATTTCTTATAATTTCAACAATAATTGTTCTAATTAATTTAGCTATGAAATAATTTCATACACATTTAATTTTAAATGAAAATGTTTAATTCTCTAATTCTTGTTATCGTTTCTGAAATTTCAGATTTTTTTTTAAGTTTTGTTCTTTTTTTTAGTAATAATTGAAATCATCTCTTTTTAAACTTTCAGCTGGTCACCCTAATAACACATTGTACTGCTTGCTCAAGTGCGTGACCTGCTTTGTCCTGATGCAGTGCTGTGCAGTGCAGCGCCAAGCAGTGCACGCACGGTAAGGCAGTTCACCACGCACAGTACGCCATTTTGTGCAGAACAACAAATAAAAGCCAAAAGAATAGAATTAAAAGTTTCAAATTCTGAAAAGGTTATTAAAAATTAAATAACCAACAAAATTGACACAATTTGTCCAATCTAGTTGACCACAAATTGTCTGTTGTTTTCAAATTATTTTACCTGTTGTCAGTTTTGCAGACATGTTTCTGGGCTGGGGTCCGCTCAGTCTAACTCGGTAACTTAATAAATTAATTATGCGATTTAATTGATGGAAAGTGCCTGCAACAACAATAACAGCAGCAACATTTAAAAGAGCAAGAGAGCCCAATAAATTTGGCGTGTGAACAATTTGTTAACCACCATCGACACCGCCACCGGCGTCATTAAACACCTTTGTTGATCGCGTTTGAAAGGCAATTTAGTTTTCAGGTGTTCATGTTAGAAGAAGTTACTTAAAATTTTAGTTAACTTTTGAGTGTCTTCTTCTTTAAAGTTGTTGATGTTGTTGTTGTTGTGGCAGTAAATAAAAAAACTCTTTGCGTCTGACTGAGATTGCTGAATGAGCCAAACGAGGTGCTGACTTGCTGGCATGTTGGCGGCCATGGGCCATGGCCAATGGAGCAGTGGAACTGTTGAGCTGTGGACAAAAACAGAGTCATTAGTCCAAAGCGGCAAGGAAGTTGCTGCAGCCAGTGGCATGCGAGGCAATTGCAAGTTGCAAGTTGCAAGTAAGTCGGCCGGTTGATCAGAAGCTTCACTTGCCTGGGCTGGGGCAGCTGAACTATGTGACATTTTTCAAATGCTGCAGAAAAGCCCCAACCGGCGGCCACAAGTACAAAGTAACTGAGCCGCCACCGCCGCAGCCTCAGCCTCAGGCTCAGCCGACGGCCCAAATGGCCAAGGCTGAGAGGCTCCGATTTTTGCCGACAGTTGCATTTCCGCGCTTTGGAGACGGACGTGCAGAGATGCCTACACACACATGCACATTTTCGGCAGTCAATGGCAGTGAAGGAGTAGTATGGGGGCAACTGTGTCAGAATTGTTGTCTCTTTTTCTGTCGTTGTGAAGTTCTGGCTTGTCGCAGCGCATGTACTCACGCCTGTCCAAAGCTATTTCACCAGCATTCATTCAAAGCTGAAGTTGAAGTCTTCAAGGCAAAGCAACGACTCCGAGTCTCTCACAGAGTCACAGAGTCACAGAGCCACTCAAGCGGTCAGTCAACGTGTCATTCACTCAACTTCAAATCCCAATCAAATGTTGCAGTTTATCTGCCGCGGGGATTACAGAGACGAAACACTGAATTTGTGAGAATTTCCTCTTGGCCCCGCCGCTATCTTCAATGTTTTGTTGTTAACAACAACATCAAGTGGAATGCAAAACTTTCAGTTGCATCAAACAAAAAAAAAAAAAAAAAAAAAAAAAAACGAAAGAAAAAGAAAACAGAAACGAAAAATTATTTCGGTCTTTTCTGCGTGGCTTTTGTTGTCGCCAGCCTGTGACAACTTTCCTGCTTCCCCCAGTTTTGCTTCAGAGTCGGCAAAGTCTTTTTGATGTCTGCTCGGTTCTACGCCCGTTTGCTGGCGTTTCTTAGCCCCGGTATGATAAGAATTTTTCATTGCTGGCTTTGTTAGCGGTTCTCTGTTCTTTGTGGTCAGTTATTTTCAGGCCTGGCCTGGACTGGCCGGCCCGTCCTGGGCCGGCTGACTTACCAGCTTGACTGGGTTAACTGGCCTGGTCCAAACACTCGGTACATCTTTATATTTTTGGCGCTTCATTTGCACGTAAAATGGTCCAAGGTTTATTAACCCGAAGCCTTAAGCCAATCAATTTCGAAGACAAATGATCTATTTATTTTTTATCTTCCTTTTTTATTTTTCAACCAGTTCAAGCTAGCCGAACTAAATGTTTGGGATTAGAATAGTTGCAGGTTGCTATCGACCCACCGAAATCTAGATATTTTCATAAACGAATGCACCTTTTGACCAGCTAACTGACCGAATTTCCAGCCCTCTTTTCTATTCTTCTATCTTACTATCTGGGCATTCATCCATTGGGTCGTCACAATTAGACACAATGGCTGAGTGCGCTTTGCCCAAGATATTTAGAGGCTATTTGAATATTATTAACGTCAGATAATTATAGACACGCACACAAAACCAAAATTTGAAAATTCTGTGTGTTTTTTTTTTTGGTACTCGATGCGAAACGCAAAGTGCACACAGCCTGCCGAATGCTATGAGGGTGTAGCTTCTCGATGGCTCTGTCTCCGGCTGACCAGACGGCTATACTCTGTCGGCTTTTTTTTTTTTTTGGTATGACATAGAAATGGGTGAGCCTGACTGACTTGGGTTTTGTCTTTTTGGTCCTTTATTTTTTTGGCTGTTTATTTTAAGGTTTCTTGTTACTTTTTTTTTTGGTCTATGGAAACCTATACTCACGCAGGTAATTATTATAATTATATCTGCCCAGCAGCGGATGCATGAATGAACACGGACAGTGCGTGCCAGTGTCAGAGCAACTGTTGGTGGCAAGGTCCTGGCGGCATCTCGTGAAGCGTCCATCTTTGCAGCGCTTGAACGGTCAGAGGTATGAACCGCCAGTCTGGGCCCAGGGTAGGCGTTGCCGTTTCCAGCAACCAAATGTGACTTCGGAACTGACATTAATTACACCGCATACACACGCATACCTACGATTCGCTGACCGACCTGAAGCACCGAGAGTTCATCCGGTCTTGGCAATAGACAGAAAGATAGACTCTCTAGGTCAGGTCAGGTAGGCGGCTATTGTTTTCAAATTTAGTAGGTGGTGGCCAGAGACTCAACTAATTGCCTTGCCACTACCGCCCCAACTCTACTGCGCTTTGACTCTGAGTTATGCAGGATCTTGAGCGTTTTCCTTTAAAGTCATGTGACCACCTTGTCAGCCCGTTGAATTCCTAATTTAAAGGTCTGAGGCGGCCTTGTCTTTGACGATGCGACACGCACGTGCTGCAGATTACACGTTTCAATGACTTTGGCGGCAACAAAAATTACAGTTAACGTGCAAAAGCCCCTCAACAAACAAGACAGAATGAAAGGAACGGGGAGTGGGGGGCGACAACTCAAGATTGAGCTCACTCAATTTGTTGGCCATTGTTGGTAGTTGGTGGCTTAATTAAGTTGACGCCGCAATCAAATCAAAAACCAAATCCAAATCGTACGCATAAGGTCCACGGCAGGGGGGAATCTAGCCAGTCAGCAACCACCACCATCAGACAGAGAGAAAGAGAGCCAGATACATAGAGATGGAATGCTCAAGGACTTGAGAACATATGCTTTCGATTTGATACTCCTGCTGATTCCTCTCCCTTACAGCTTTTGCTGATATGTGCGTATTGTTCGAGAGAGGAAGAGGCGGCTGTGACCGCCCAAGAAGCACGCACTATCGCGATCCATTAATTCGCTCAAAACTCTCTCCGACTCACGACAGCCCTTTGAATGACTTAATGATTCATTCATTGAATTTGCGCTTATTGTGCAATCTTTGGCCACTTCAAATCCAAAATGACCTAGACAGTAAATACAACCAGGGTAGAGTGGGACACGTTAAAGTGATAAAAATAGAAGAGTTTTGGGATTTTTAAGGGGTTCTGAATTAAAGATATCAGTACAACCTGAAGCTTATTATTGATAATTTTTTATTTTGTATCTTTCATAACTTAAATCGATTTATAAGAAATCAAAATTATATTCAAACTTGATTTGAAAGAGTCTAAGAGTTTATTTGAGAGCTACTTTCGAGAAGTTTCTTTAAATTTTAACTCTCTGATAAACTTTTTCCTTTGGCTTTGCATAATTCCAAGCTTTTATTTCCTTCTTAAAAAAAAGAGGACCTTAAATTGTGTCACCAAATTACAGACCCTCGTGACTTGCGCCTAATCGAAGAGGCATATAGTCTAATGAATTAGTTGCTGAAAACTATCAACCACACATTCGAAAAATAAATCCAATAGGCTGCTTGATGTTCAACAATCGAAGTGCTAATTTAATGGGAGAAGGACTGATTCAACTAAACCGGCTGACCTTTCAAATGTCCAGTAAGTAGGCTACACACATAAAAAAAAATAGAAGGAAAAACCTACTCCCCCCAACTGAGAATCGAAAACTCACAAACCAATAGATGTAAATTTTGTATGAGTTTTTCGATTTGGTGCTCCAAAGGGCCCCTGGCCCGGGCTTGTGTCGTGTGCGTAAATGAATGAGCATCGGGCTTTGGCTACGGATACAGACTCGCCCGGAGAATTCAGTGAATTGTGTGAATTGGAACTTTTGACTGCGTACATTGAATGTGGCTTGTTTAACACTCGAATGCATTTGAATACGCTGCTAATGGGATTTTGATGATGACGATGTGGTTGTTGTTGTTGCTACTGTTACTGTTGTTATCATTGCTGCATTCGGAGGAGTTGGTAAAAGTTTCTATGCGTTGTGTCAAATGAAAGATTACAATTGTAATGAATTTCAACTGAAATTTTCCATTTGCCCATTCCAAAAAAAAAAAGACAGACAGTCAGACAGACCATGTTTTTAAAAAGTCATTCAGTTTCTTAGTTAGCCGGTCCCAGACTAGCACTGGCAAGGCTTACAATTTCTTTGGTAATAAAATCATTCTAGTAAAGTTGATATGCCATATTGTGGGGGCGTATCAAAGGATTTCTCAAAAGAAAAAAAAAACCAAACAGCCAAGTCCAATAAAATAGAACTCTTTCTTTGGTTAGGAATAAATTAGTAATGTTCTATTTTTTTTTTTTTACTGTTTCTGTTTTGCTTTTCGTGAAACGTTTCGTGGAAAGTTCAAGCTTTTTTGTACCATTGACCGAAGGGGTCTACACATTATGCCGCTCTAGTGCGTACAAGTATATAATGGCTAACACACACACTTACACACACACACACACAGGCCCATGCAGAAGCCTGTGTGCTTTGCCCAATTACAACCCTGTAGGCCGCATTTCCAAGCACTTCAAATGCGTTTCTGGCTCTAGCAAATGCCACCTCAGAAGAGCCAACCGGATAACTACAACATGAACATGTGCTGAGCCATGGAGAGGAGGGGGCAGTGGGAGAAGGCCATAATGTCAAGCAACGGTAACGGTAACGGCAATGGCAACAGCAACGGTAGTGGCAAAACCAGCGTCAACATAATGTGCCATTCACTTCCGACCGAAAGAAGAAAGGCAAAAGATTTCCCATGTATGAGTGTGTTCGTATCTGTGTGTGATGGTGTGTGTGTATGTCCTTTACATTGTAGCTGTTATGTATTATTCAGAAAGACCAGGCTAGAAACAGAGTGAGAGAGAGGGAGTAGAAGGGCCAAGACACCCTCGTTGAACCGCCATTGCCAGCCGTTTTGGCCGCATTGCGGTTAAAAATTTTCCTAGCCTCCGTGTGGCCTGGCAAGCTGCCCCTTTGCTGTTTACTTTTTACAGGTTACCATTTCTATTTTATTTTCAATTTTTTTTTTTTTTTTTACTATAGTTTTGTGGGTTGGTTTTGTGGTCTTTGGGCCACCCGGTGCGGCGGTGGTTGTTTCCCCTGTCATGAGGGTGGCTTTCGCTTGAAAGACTTTTGGATTTTTGTGTGTTTGCCGTGCAACTTGTACAATTTGGGCGTGTTCAAATACCGCAGACCGTGGGTGGCAAGCGGCTGCACACGCAAGCCCAAAACATACACATACACACACATACACACACAAGCACACACAGAGAGAGATACACCTTCTCATTTGCATGGAATTTATTTGTGGCCATCGTCAATATTGAGCTGTTGAGTTGTACGAGTGTCCTTTGCCCTCGACAACTTTATTGTGTAGTTCGAGTCAGCCCCTCTCTACCAGCACACCCACTGGCCCACCCCTTTTTTCATATCTGGCCAGAAATTACCCAACTAGTCTTGGTACCCCCTTTGCTTTCTATTCTTCTTGTTGTTATTTTTGTACACAATATGCCTTATTATTGGCTTGAAGTTTTTGTTGTTGTTGTTGTTATTGTTGTGTTAGTGTTAGCACGTTCGATTATTTGTTTCTTAATTAGCGTTTGTTAAGATTTGTTGCCGTTGTAATAAACTAATGAGGCAATTTCCAACAACCACCTCCTCGGTGAGAGATAACTTGGTCAAATCACAAGCTGCAACTTAATTGCATTTCAATTTTCAAATAGAAACTGACACAGTCTTTCGGCTCCCGCTCTTCCCCGTCACCGCCCCTCTTCTGGTCTTGTCTAGCTCTTTTTCAATTGGCATTTTATTTCCTATTGAATTTGGCTGGCATTGGCATTGGAATTCTTTGGCCTGTTTGCTTGGCTTCAACAATAATTGCCCAGCATGAACGAGTTTAATAATAATAATTTCATTGCCTGATTAGTATAGTGAATTCGAATTCGTAAAGTTGTTTATCCATCTACAAATACTACAATAGTATACAATTTTTTTTTCTTTTTCTTTTTTTTTTTTTGGTATTTCATTCAATTTGTTGGCACGTTTGTTTATTATTATTATTTTTTTCACGTTGTTCTTTTGTAAAAAAGTTGGCGTAATTGGACAAAACTTTTCCTACACCTCAATTAGCACTTCATATATGTATTTAATGCTTCTTCCATTATTTGCTTAGATTTTGGGCTGTATTTTTCTTCTGACTAATTGAATTGTTATGATTATGACAAAAAAAAAAAAATATATCAATTGATTTTTATCTTGCATTTTGATTTGTTCAAAGTCGAAATTATCTTAAGGCTTAATTTTTTCTTTTATCATAAAATTTGACAATAGAAAACAAAAATATTTATTCTTTTAATATTTAATAAAAAAAAGTAAATACAAATATTTTTATTTCTCCAATAAAAACAAAAGCTCTATTTACCAAACTTTGTAGGGAATTTTTGACAAGGTTGCTTTCCCTTAGAGAATTTGGCAAACTCTTCTAACTTTGACCTTCAGATTTGGTCACAGACCTTAACAAGAAATACGTAAATGTCTTGTCTGTTTCGAAATGCTAAGAATAGTTTCAGATGATCTAATAATTTATTTACACAGTTGTTCCTGGCAAATTTGTATGAAAAGTATAAAATCAGCTTTGCCTTTAATATTTTAGTTTATTTAGTAAAATATTTGCGAGCCTCATGTTGTGCTGGAAATGGAAAAATTTAGGTGCGTGGCTTTGGCTATTCGGATTATTATCTATTGGACCAGTTTGTTCTGGGCAAAAGATTAGTCCCAAAATTCTTGGGGGTGTGCGTACCACCCAGGCAGCTCGAGGTGGTTATATTGTGAACCTAAGATTAAATGGTGAATTTTTCTGTGGAGGCACTTTGGTGAAGCCTAGTTATGTGGTCACCGCTGCTCACTGCGTGATGGGAGTAAATCCAAATCAACTTCGAGTCCAAGGCAACGTTACTATGCTCACTGATACGGGAGTAATTCGAGATGTAAATAAAATCATGATCCCTAGAAAATTCAATATTAACAGAATGAACATGGACGTGGCTGTCTTAAAGCTAAAAAGACCAATGAGAGGGAAAAACATACACTATGCTTCTTTGTGCAGTACTCAGTGGAGAACAGGTGATTCCGTTAGGATCTCAGGCTGGGGAATAACTCGAAACGGTGGTTCTATTTCTAAACAGTTGCGCACGGTTAAATTGAGATTGATAAACAAAAATTTATGCAAGAGATTGTATAGGAGTCAAGAGAATTTGTATGCCTCCAATTTTTGCGCCAGATCCGTAGGCAAAGATACCTGTTCGGGTGATTCTGGTGGTGGAGTGATCTACAAGAATCAGCTTTGCGGAATTGTTTCTTGGGGTCTCAGGTGTGGTAGTCAAAGGCATCCAGGTGTCTATACGAGTATACATAGGGCTCTCCGCTTCATAAGACGCGCCTTGCGTAAATAAGTGCAAGAGGGCTCAAAATTTCCGAATTTTAAATTTTGAGTTGTAGTTTATTAAAACAACTAATAAGTTAAAGATTTCTAGATTTAAAAGGACGAATACTTTGTAAATATAGTGTATATTTGTTAAATATATCTTTGGTATCATTAAGTGTATTTTTTTTAATGTTTTTCATTCAGGCAAAGAATAGTTTTGTTTAAGGTAAAGATCGCTAATTCTCGATTACAAAAATGTTAAGTCTACCGATCTTTAAATTGTCTTTAAACTCATCTGAGGATTTATCTGAGGGCCTGAACTTATCGAACAAGAGATCAGAACTGTTCAGATCACTTGAATAATCCTGTACTGCATACAGTCCCATCACTCTCATCAGGAGATTTATTTTCTGCAGATTTGTGAGCTCGTTTGCCTATGTGATGCCTGGACTGGGTGTGGCCTTCACAACTGCGGATGTTGGTGTAGTTAGGAAATTAATAAAGAATACATCAAATTGCTAAGCAAAGCACGTGGTGTGGCAAGTCAGGAAGCCCTTGTAACCGGATGAATGATGAAGATATCACGAGGGCCCAGCCGCAGCGACTAGAGAAGCCTTTGACTTGTGGCCGCATATAAATTAACCATCAATAGGTGGAACCATTTAACTCTGTTGCACAGAGCTTGCTGGGCAGTCGCTTCCGTTGGCGTTGCGCACGCGTGCTAATTCTGCAACTAATTTAGTGATCGTTTCATTTCGATTTGCATTGATTAGGCCCTGGCGCCGGTTTCCTGTTTGGTCTGTTCTGCGGAAGGAAGCTGAGGCACGGGTCATTCTCTCACAACTCTTCACTCATATCCGATGATTGATAATCATGTTGCTTTTGCTTTTTGTGATTACCAATAATTTGTGCTGAATTAAATGCAGTTAAAATGCCACTTAACACGTGCTCTGGTAAGTCAACGATCTGGATTGAAGTTGGAGCTTTCCCATCAATTGCTAATGATAGCGAAGCCAAGCGCTTGACCATTTGTATAATACGATGCATTTACCGTTGATTTGAAAAGCGTTAGTTGGCCGCACAGTAACCTCAATTACCAATCAGTTTTCCACAATTGATCATTTGTGAATCACAGAGCGGTGTCGATGTCACTAGCTTGGGGCGGTGGTGTTGGTGCTCCGATTTGGTATTTAATTTATTTTAATTATCCAATTATTGGGACACAATTAATCTGTGGAATGTATAGGTTAACGGTATATGTAAATTTCCATAACGGAAGATGAGAAGCAACGGAATCTTTGAGCTTATTAAAATAATAAACTCATTGAATTAGCAAGTAAGCTTAATCGAAATAAATAATTAATTGATCAAACCAAATCGACCTGTCGGACTATATATGTACTAAATTTTCTAAAAGATTCAAAATCCTTAAAAAAAAATTATATATTTTTACTCTTGCCCGTTTTATCATTCATAAAAAAAAACGCCATGTTGTTTTTGGTATTCTGAGTCACTGAAATTTGTGGACTCGGTGAAAAGGGGCAGCATTGGCTAAAGATTTGTTTCAACTGATAAAAGCAGCCACCACCGAATGGCCCCAATGTGCCCGTGCCCTTTGGCTTTCCAGGCAACCCGGACCACATTCCAAGCTACATGCTATACGAGTATATATGACCAAGAGGGCTTCTGTGGAGTCAAGGCAGTAACAGAAAAAGCAGACGGCAACCTTATCGCGCCCATTAATCTAGACAAAGGAACCACAGAAATCGCTGAGCCCAAATGAAGCCAATGAAGTAAAACAAAATGCGGACAACGCACGTAAAGATGGTGGATTCGATGGCATTCGTCGTGGATGTGGATGTGGATGTCTAAGCTTCGGGCCAAAAGCAACAAAAAACACTAACAAAAACTTCAATATGCCGGTCTGAAAATAAAAAGAAAAAAAAAACAAAACTCTAATGAAAAGCAATGAAATATAAAAACAGAAAATCCAAAGAGAAATATCCAAAAGGGTAGCCAGAGTGTTGTCGCCTTACCTTATGTAAAAGACTCCGGCCCAACCCCTTTTTATATTGGCCCGGTTAGGTCTGGGACAACCAAAGGCAGTGCAAGACCCAGTCTGAATCCTGGTGCATGTTAAATATTATGACCAGCAGAAAACCGCCCGAAAAAAAGAAGCAAAAAAAAAATTGAATCAAGAAAATAACAGTCGGAGAAAAAAAAAAAAAAAAAACTGCTAGCCAAGTTTGTGTTCTTGTTTTTTGTGGTTTCCACACTTTTGCTTTATGCGCAAGATACAACAAACACAGCCACAAACAAATTCATTTTTTTTTTATTTTTTTTTTGTTATATTTTTTATGATCTCAAGTCATGCAAAAAGCGAAACGAATCAGAACGCTCCGCGCATTGGTCGTGGTTGCGAATGTTTCGTGCGACGGCGGCCATGACGGCAAAGCAGCGTGTTCATTTCTACTTCCACGCCCGCAACTGAACCATCAGCATTCAACAGTGGAACCCCCTGAGCCACGAGCCTGCTCTTTGCCAGCGACTTTATTCTTAGTTATTTCTCTTTTTGGCTTTCAATTATGCACTCCTTTTTCTTGTGGCAGATAAGAAGTTTTATTCGCAATGGCGTACGTCATAAAAATGGCATAGCCACCAAACTTTACATAGAATAGCTTACACTTTTTTAAGGTTTCAAATCTTCATCAAAACTAAAGTAGCCTCTTATAATGGCCATTGGTTTTTTCCAATAAAATGAGATATACATAGCATAGTCTCCTGTGGGCATCGGCAACATTTTTAGATGTTCCGGTTTAAATATGAATTCCTTCACTTCCTGTTTTCCCTAAAATAGAAAGAAAAAACTGTTAGGTAAATCTAAAGACTTCATTTGCAAAACTTACGATGTATGGACACGTGTGGTTTATTGTTGAAACATCATTGATAAGTGAATAGAAAAAGCTTTGTAATTCACTTCTATTTGTCTTAGTCAAAAACTCGCATCCATTCAATTTGAAATCAACCAGCCAGGGTAAGAAAGTATTTGCTTTCTTGAATAATTGAACTCTGACAAAAATATTATTGATGGGTTGGAGGATTGTCCAATTTATGTTTACACCAATCACATTGCGAGCCAACACTTTTAAGCGACAATGATCAAAAGTAATCCAGGTTTTATTCGCCGACTCACAAAAGAGATTTGTAATTTTTGCAAATTTTGGTTCCTGTAAGTTTCAATGATACTCAAAAAATTCAATTTCTTTTTAATTTGTATTTTACTACACTGGAATCAATGATGAAATTGTAGAGAATAATCAGAGTCAAAATAGTTTGCAAACGGACAGCCATGATTGTCACCAGTACAACGCTCACTAAAGTGTCGAAAAATTGGAGAATGTATTTTAAGAGATAAATGTATAATTATAGAAATTGCATGGTGCTTTATACATTTGTTTGATTGTTTAGAAAAAAATTTTGTAATCGTTATAAACAATTTTTAAGAACATAATAACAGCTTGATTGGATTTCTCGATTTTGAACTTATTCATAAAAGGTTGAATATTCGTTCAACTAAAAGCTCATTAAATTTTTTCGATATTCGATTTAGGTTCGGAATAAAAAGGAACAACTTCCTCTAAAAAGTATGAAAAAATCGGATTATACAAATGTATAAAGAGTATATTTTATATTGTTTTTAAAAATACTTTAATAATTCCTAAGAAAAATCAGGGAAACAAAAATAGCGATGTAATGCGTTTCAAATTTTTTATATATGTTAATTTTCATCAAATTTAAAGTAAGCTTTTATAATGCTTATTGGCTTTTTCCAATAACTTGAGATATAAATAGCATAGTCTCCTGAGGGCATCGGCAACAGCTTGAGTTGTTCTTTATCAACTGTGAAGTCTTTCAGTACTTGATTTCCCTAAAAAATAAAGATAACTTATAAGGTGAACTTTAAATTGGTTTAATTTCAAAAACTTACGATGTATGGACACGTGTGATTTAATGTTGAAACATTGTCGATTAATGTAAAAAAAAAGTTTGCTAATTTATTTTTTTTCGCTTCATTCAAAAAATCGCATCCATTGAATTTCAAATCCACCAGCCAGGGTAAATAGGTATTAGCTTTCTTAAATAATTGAATTCTCATATAAATGTCATTGATGGGATAGAGGACTGTCCAATTAATGTTTACGACAATCACATTGCGAGCCACCACTTTCAAACGACAATGCTCAAAGGTAACCCAGGACTTATTTGCGGACTCACAAATGACATTAGTTATTTTTACATATTTTGATTCCTGTAAATTTCAATGATACTTAGATAATTCAAGTTCACCTTAATTTGTATTCTATTACACTGAAATTAATGGTGAAATTGGAAAGGAAGATCAGAGCCAATATAGCTTGCAGACGGACAGCCATGATTGTCACCAGTACACTGCTTACTAAAATATTGAAAAAATTTAAGGTATTTTAAGATATATATAATTATGGAAATTGCTCGGTATTTATATCATTTTTAGATACTTTGAAATTTAATTCTATATCGATTTTTAAAATTGTAAAATATTTAATTACACTTTGAATCAGCAAATGATTTTGGATACTGAAGCTATTCAAACAAGGTAGTATTTTTGTTGAAAAAAAAGTTCATGTTAGTTCTATATTTTTTATGCATGGAAATCTTCTTCAAATTTAAAATAACCTTTTATACTGCCGATTGCTTTTTTCCAATAAAAAGAGATAAACATAGCATAGTCTCCTGAGGGCATTGGCAACAGCTTGAGTTGTTCCGGTTTGAAAGTAAAGTCCTTCACTACCTGCTTACCCTAAAATAGAAAGAAGACGTATAAGCTGAACCTATAGATTTCATTTGAAAAACTTACTATATATGGACACGTGTGATTTAATGTTGAAACATCCTTGATAAATGAATAGAAATAACTGTGTAATTTACTTCTATTCGCTTTACTCAAAAATTCGCAGGCACTGTACCTAAAATCAACCAGCCATGGTAAATAGGTATTTGCTTTCTTGAATAATTGAACCCTGATATAAATGTCATTGATTGGATGGAGAATTGTCCAATTTATATTTACGCCAATCAAATTGCGAGCCAACACTTTCAAACGACAATGCTCAAAAGTAATCCAGGTTTTATTCACGGATTCACAAAGGATATTAGTTATTTTTGCGAACTTAGCTTCCTGTAAATTTCAATGTTACTTAGAAAATTCAATGTCACTTTAAATTGTATTTTATTACGCTGGAGCTAAAGATGAAATGGGAAAGTAAAATCAGCATCACCAAAGCTTTCAGTACGGGAACCATGACTTTCGCCAGTACACGGATTACTAAGATATCGAAAAATTTAGAGAATTGGCAACAATTGTTTTAAGATACTAAATAAAATATAATTATAGGAATTGCATGAGATTGGTTTCATTTATTTGATATTTTTCAATAATACTTATAATTACTATGCAAATTATTAAAATACATATACTTACATAGTGATTGGGTTAATATTTTGAGGCATTAATCTTATTCGGTCAATGATATTCTTTAGAAAATAAAGAATACTTTGGTTTGATCAAATAATAAAAATAATAATAAAATTTTTTTTAGCTGTTTCCAAAATGATTTAGTTTTATTATGAAATATTCTTATAGTTTAATTCTTTCATTTCTCAAAAAATGTAAAATAGACTTTAATAGTTGCTTGCGGTTTATTTAAATAAAGAATTGTCACATAAGATGCGTAGTCCCCAGCGGGCATCGGCAACATTTTCATGTATTCTGGTTTAATGGCAAAGCCTTTTATCACCTGTTTACCCTATAATATAAGGAAAAAAGAAAAGATTATTATAAATAATATGATGTTGAAGCTTAAACTTACGATATATGGACAAGTATGATTTATTGTGGATACATCTCTGAGAAATGAATAAAAAAATTCTTTCACTTTGTCTCGACCTGGAAATTTCATAAATTTACAGCCTTTGTAAACAATATTGTATAACCATGGTTGATAAGAGTTCGTTTTCTTCAAGATTTGAAGTCTGACGTCCATATCAGAAGATGAATGCACAAATGTAAAATTAATATTCACAAATATTGTATTGCGGGCAACAACTTTCAAGAGACAATGCTCAAAGGTGATGTAAGAATTATTTAGGGATTCGCAAATTACATTTGTAAATTTTGAATCGTAAGCCATCTGAAAATGTATTTACAACTTGATTAATTAAATTATGAAATTGTTTTTTAAATTACATTAGAGTAAATGATGAAAAAGAACAAAAAAATTAGAGTTCCGGATATTTTCAATTGGAATATCATGTCTCTTCACTGTCCTCTCACTGAATACTGAAGCATCAATAGAATATTAAGAATTTAAATATCATAATTAATTACTTTGTGAAATATTAAAATAATGGAATAGTTATTAAATAGATTGAACCATGTGATACATATCATAGATATCAAGAGATTTAAAAGCACAATTAAAGGTTAATTGGATGGCGTTAGATTTATTTGTATATGGATTGCTTTCAGTATTTATGTTTATTTAAATTGGCTATATTAAGTCCATACTTGCTTTCATTAAAGTTACAAATTTCATAATCCATAATCCTTTTTTTACATTTTGAAAAAAGTAAATAAAACAATAGTTGTACAGCCTTTAGCCCCTAGAAACTGTATAATCAAATTATGTATTCAGTAAAAAGAAACAAGATTGTAATTTCTATCGCCCAAGTGGCAAACGTGCGAATGAACAGTCCGATAGATGGCGTGCCTACCCTTTTGTAAACCATATATTGTTGTCCAAGAACTCTTTACAAGAAAGAGGGAACTCGAAAAGTTTTTGATGGAACTCCCCGACCCCTACCAAAGCGACTAATTAGAGTCCTGTGCCTTCTACAAATTTACATTATTAGTTTTTATGAAAAAACCTTTTATTTGATCAGTTTCTGTATTCATTTTTAAAATGAAATATTAATACACTTTATTTGTTCTTCAGAATTATGGTTTATAATTCCCCAAAAATTTAAACTAGCCTTTAATGATTATCTCATAATCAAAAAAATATGAAAAATATTTTAAATTGTTAAAATAAAATTATAATGAGAGATACTTTTTTTAAATTGATCACTCAAGAATATTAAATATTGAAATCAGCAATAAATCTACAGTGAATTTAAGAAATTATCCCAATTTTTTTTTTTTTGGTTCAAAAAGTTTCTGGTTGATTTCATTTGAAAATTGATTGTATTTAAAAAGTGTATAAAGTATTTGGCTCGTTTAGATTGCTCCAAGTATTGTTATGTGTCCATTTTGTTTTTAGGTTTCTTTCTTTTTATAGATTTTTAGCATGCTCTGTGCGGAAATGCTTGATAGACACGTAATGCTTCCCAGCCATAAATTTCAATCCGTTTTCACATTTTACATATTCCAAATGCTGTAACCAATTGAAATTTTATACCGTATTTGAAAATGCTGTTGGAATTTTTTTCCCATTTTTTTTTTTATGAATAATTCTGCGAATGTGGGCCTGCCTGGGTCAGAGCAGAGTTAGCAAAACGAGGGGGAGTGTGCTTATCGGTACTCGTGCTCGCTAAGCAACACTCTCTGCTATAAAAAAAAAACAACAACAACAAAGAAGGGGTAATTGTTATTATAAAAATAGCGAAACCTATAACTAAGCTCTGCACATCGGTAGCGGCCGCCCTGGCAAAGGTTTGGGGCAAAAAGGTATACAAAACACAATAGTCGATTGTCATGAACAAATAGTTGCATAGCGAAGGGTTGGCAGAAGACTTCAAACAAAAATGAGAAAAGGAAAATGAAATACTCTTTTAAAAGCTTTAAAGTTTATTCAAGATTAAATCTATTTTTTTAACTATTGTAGGAGGAAGAGGATGAGCAAGATATAAATTTTTTAAGTTGCAAATAAATTTTAAGAAAGTTTTAGGTTATTATGAAAAATAATATTATTCCCATTAATATTTGGCAAATAGTTTTATTCATCTTACTATTTTGAGTTGAAAAGAGCACAAGAAATGACGTGAAAGGTCGTAACATCCACAATGCAATCATGGCGAATTCCCTGAAATAACCGACGAAGTTGAGGGGGCAAAGGCAAAAGCAACACGAATGGTAGTGGCTGAGACGAAGGCAATGGCTTGAGTGTTAACGATGTAAGCCAGAGACTTTCTACCACTTGGCCAACACTGGCGGATGAGCCGAACCAAAACAAAACCGAACACAAGACCTGCGATGGAAGAAATTGATGGGCCAAGTCCCTTCATAAATTTGGTATGCGAGTGAATATTATCACGTCCTACACATATGCAAATTCTCTCACATCATATACACCCACACACACACATACTAGCAGAAAATCACTTACGTATACATTTGCCAAAACATTGGATTTATTGATGAAAAATATATGAGAATTTTTGCATAGTGAAAATATTTTGTTTTTTTACGACAAAGAAGGGTAAACAATTTCTTATTTTGTTGCTTAATTTCAAAGCATTAAAATTTAAAAGTCTCTATAAGAAAGCACTGTAACCTAAAGACTACAAAACGATGAAAAAAAAATAATAATGTATTTTTTTTTATACACAAGAAAAATGCAAATGGCAAGACTCAGAAGCTTTCACAACTTGCCGACTGAACCGCACTCCACCTATATGCAAAGGCAGGGTGGATTCAAGTCAGCACAATACGCATACGCCCCGTTTTAGTTTGGTTGCACACATGCAAACTCATCTGTGTGGGGCTTGGCTGAGGAAGTGAGTGAATTTGTAACCACTGGAATAAAGTTAAAGTTGGCACAGCCTCAAAAAGAAAGAAAAGTAAAGAGAAAAAAAAAGAAGCACTCCAGCAAGCCAAGTCTGAAACAGTGCAAAGCTTTCTGGCAAGAGCAACCACAAAAAGAGGCAACTGTTTTGAGTTTCCCTGGGACCAAGCTTAAAACTGGGTTCGCAACTGGGGAGTGGGTCTGCAGTTTCGTGTGCAATTTCGCGTTTGACGAAACATATAATCTTCGCACATTTCTATGGAAATGAATGGATTGGTGAGTGCTTTGCTTTTGCTTGATGCATTGATGGATGGCTGGCCTCCTGGCTGACTGACTGGCAAGCTGTGCATATGGCAGAGGTGGATATAGTATATATACATATATATATATGGATATGTGGATAGATGGATTGTGGATTGATGGATATATGGCTGGTTGGACAGATTGGATTGGTCTTGCAGAAAACAACAACAAAATCCACAAAGCCAAAGCGAAAGAGAGAAAGGACGACTATTCCAGAGGCGCATTCAATGGCACAACTTGTTGTTGACAACTAAATCTGGCATATACACACACACACACACTTGTATAGTATCCGTGTGAGTGTGTTTGTGTGTGTAGCTTGATCTGCAACACCCTCTGATTGCAGATATTGTTGTTGCTGTTGTTATTATTATTGTTAGTATTGCTGTTGCCGTTGCCATTGCTGCTGTGCCTGCATGCAAATTTGTTTGCCAGCGCTTTCGATGTGCCGATTGTGGCCCCATGTCAGCCACACCCCAACACAAAACAGCCGCAGCCACAGCAACAACAACAAAAATAAAAATAACATCTACTGAAATAGGCGCCTAACTGTCGGTGTGGTTGGGCTCTTATCACTTCGAAGCATGAGGAATTCATGGAGCAGTTTGAAATAGAACAAAAAAAGGAGACTGGAAAATTCTTGGAATTTTAAGGCGAAAGATTTGATTCATTATTTTACCTATATGAAAAAATATGAAAAGTCTTATTGATTTTTTAAACAACGAATTAAATATTTAAATAATTTTTTTTTTAAATAAAACTTTTAAAATTATTAAGAAAAATATATAAATTTTTTGTATATACTTTTTTATTGTTAAATAAAAGAAAGAGTACAAGACATGTCGACTTTATCAGAATTATTTTTTTTTATTTTCATTTTTTATGTTCTACTTTTTAAGCTGCATTCTGTTTCTTTTTTTTTTTTTTTGAGTTAGCCAGTTGTTGGCCCCTCTGCAATGTGGTGGCTATGCAAATATGCAATTAGTCGCCTAGTCGAGCCATGGAGCGGCGTGTTTGTTGCCATCTAACATGGCATTCCAGCACACCAAAGTACGGCCCAGTGGAAATACAAGGAAACGAATAAAAGAAAAAAAAAAGAAAGCAAAAAACTCAGAGTGGGAATAGAACACATGGCCATCTATACACTACAATCAGCGGTTTTGGGCCATAGCAATTTTGATTTCTTCCTTCTGCTTTCCTGATACACCATTTGTGTTGGCTACATTGCGTATACGCAATATATATAATTCATTATTTTATTGCAATATTTTTAGTCTTTGCTCATTTTTTTTTTTTTTTTTAATTCAAATGTGAGACCACAAAATTTTAAATTTAAAAGGTTTCTTCCAATGAAAGTCATGACGCCATGTTGTGGCGGCTTTTGTGGCTTGGCTGATGTTGCGTGTAGTACGCGTGTATACAGCAAATGAGCAAAGTGAGGCACTGAAAGACATACTCCGTTGAGTACTTGGCACGTAAAAGCAACAACGCATTATGGCCGACAATGACGCTGACGAGGGCGCTTCAGGCCGAAACTAAAACTCAAATTGAAGCAGACGCTTATGTGGTAAGTGCAAGTGTAAAGGTATGATAGTGTGTGTGAGTGAGTCTTCGAGCTTATGAGTATTACATTTCATAGTGGCTCTTACTGTTGTTGTTGTTGTTGTTGTTGCGTGTTGGCCAACCAAGCTAAAAGGCAAGACAAAAAATGAAAAGAACTCGAGAAAAATACGAAACCACATACAACTTATTTTACTACTCGCCTTTTTGCGGTTGAAGTGCAGCAGCCACAACAACTACAACAACAACAACAACAAAAGCAGCCACAGTAAAGAGGAAAAAATATTTATTGCTTTTGAGGGCTGCAAAAGAGGCAGCAGCAGAGGCAACAGCACCCAACGAATATTGAGTAGAAGAAAAAGTAAATGAAACATACCAAAGCATACTTGAGCAAGTCTCTTCGTGTCCCTTTGCCCGTTGCTCTGGTGGTAAAAGCAACTAGGCAACAGCCTCTGCCTTGACAACCTCGGCCGTTGCCACTGCCTTGGCCGGAGTGTAGTTTTTGGTGCGGGTGTACCCGTCTGCAAGTGTGAGTGTATGCAAAACTGAAACAGAAATGAAAAAAGACTCAAGATGAAGTTAAAGACGACAAAAATGCAACTGTAGCGCAATTGAGTTTTTGTCTTTCTCACTTTTTTATTCATGGCAAAAGGGGCGTTCAAAAGGCCTATGTAAGGCAAGGCAGAAAAAAAACTTGGCCAGGCATATCATTAAAAATGGCGGAATATAGTATGCCACACCCTCTTCTCGGGTCCCAATTCTTGGTAATATTTAGAGAAAAGTTTTTAGCTTCTAACGAAGAAAATTTCCATTATTTTTGTTTTTTTTTTTGTATTTTCTCAGAGTCTCAGATCAATGAATGAATGACTGATTGAAAAACTGAATGAGTGTTGAAGATTTTCAAATATCCCACAGCAACAAGAACAACAACAACAGCAACTAAAATAAGCAGCCTTCATTGTTGCTGAAAGTGTGATGAGAAATTTCATAATGACTTCTTGGAGGAGCTGACCGAATGAGCTGCCAGCTCTTTCCACCACCCAGCAGCCCCAAACTCCGGCAGCCTGGCCAAGGCCTTAGAGCCATTATAAGTCCAATTAAGCCATTGATGGCTCCGTGCAAAACAGCTCAAGCGGATGTAAAGGTGAGCACACCAGTGGCACAGCCTGGCCAAAGCAACACGGACTTGATGGCTAAAGACGGACCCACTGACGGTGACTGTCGCCGTCATTGCCGTCGCCTCGTTAGCCACGAAAAACTTGAAACAAATTTTAACGTCTAACATGGCAGTCGCCATGTTTAATCAAATACGTGACTTGATTTCAATTTGGGCATAAAAGAAGCAGCAATTTCTATACAGAAACGAAGAAAGAGAAAGGAAGACAGACAACGAAAAAGAGAGAGAGAGAAAGAGAGAAAGAGTGAAAGGCTTATAAAAGTCGAAATTCTAGGAAACTTAAGAATCAAGCTTTAACTTTTGACTAAATGTAGAAAATCGTGAAAAACCATTTTCACTCCACTTAGAATTGGGGAAACCCAAAAAATAAAGTCTAAAAAGTCTAAAAATGTATTTAATAACTTTTCTTATTGATAAGAATATTTTTGTCTACTCCTTAAAGTTCAAAGGATATCATAAAAATTGTGGAAAAAGAATGCAGTAAGTAAAGTTTTTGATTTCATAACAACTTCCGTTTCATTGAGAATTGAGAAAGGCAAAGAGCCTATAGGCCAACTGCATAATCTGTTAGAAAACAAGTTCAAAAATTAAGTCATCAACTAGAGCAAGCAATTTCTACTTACTTCGGTGAAATGAGCCATATTAACCTCAATTAAACCATAGGCATGAAGTTTCATGGTGCTTTGAGAATAGTGCAACCAAAGTAGAATGAGTTTCCGATATTCCTTACTGCCCATGAACCAGTTTTGATTATAAAGAGCCTGCTGAACCTTTCCGGACTTTGAATGGAAATAGATATGATATGATATATCTCTTAAATTGTCTTTTTTACTTACGGTCTCCTCAAGTTGAGCGCCACGGAGACAAAGCTCAAAGGTGAACAAGATAAGCACTAGAATCGGTAGAGTGTATTTTACTCTCATTATGATGTCATCCGTCTGAGTGATTAGATAGAGATGAAAACATATAGAAGCTGCCCCTAGGAAATCTGTCAAAAGTAAAGCCGTTTTAAAGATATCATTGAACTTGCAGCCCAGTTTATTCAGCTGCTGTTGTCGCCTAATGAGTTCTGCAACGTGGATATAAAATCTAAGAACGGTTTGAGTATTCCGTGATTTACTCAGTGCAACATTCATCGTTTCTATTTGTTGGACCAGGGCATTCAGATGCATTATCAGTTGTCCCTGCATCAGATTGAAGAGCGCATCGAAACATATGAAAAGCGAAAGGCCACAAAGGGTGCACATCAAGTCGTAGGCCAGGACAAAGGGATAGGCATTGTGACTTTGCTTCAGGCCGAAGGGCATATAGCCTCCCAGCATTTGCTGCTCCTGGGCGATGGGCACATCACGACCCTCAAAACCGCTCACGTACAGCAGAATGGGTACAACACAGAAGATTGGAGTCACTGAGAGCGAGACAATTCGCATGAAGCGATATCTTTGGTCGTGTTTGGCATAGACTTCGGGCACTCCAATTGCCTTTTGCCCTGCCAGATCTTTGGGGAACTCTCGATCCAAGGCATTCACCATATCGACAATATCGTTGTGCTTGAACAAGAGCATCAGGCCTCGTATAAGAAAGTATATTGTGATGCTGAAAATGGCATAGTTCTGAGTCGAGGGCACATTGAAAATCAGTGAGCGTCCGATATCGAATAAGTTGGGAAAGAAATATAAAACTTCCCATAAACCAGCCTGCATGAATGCTCGGGGACGATAACTTTCCAGTCGACCATTTTGGCGCTCAAAAACGAAATAATTGAAGCCCGAAATTTTGAGAAAATATTGCGGATGCAGAAATTGCTCAAATTCAATTAGCTCGTCGAGCATTTCAGATCTGATTTAACCGAGTCTTAGTTACTTTTTGAAAAGAAAATATCAAATTCAATTGGTTTTATATTTGCTGGGATTTTATTCTTTGCACACCTTTTTAGCCTATTTTGAGCTAATAACTGGTTTTAGTTAACCAATCATTATATTGACTTGGGTAGTTTATAAACTTCTAAGAAATTTTTTATATCCAACCAGTGTCAAGAATTTTTTGCTTGCCTTGACGAAGATGGTTCTGAAGTTCCTAAAACTTATGTATTTTTGGATTCGCAAGCCAAATAGTATTTATTTCTAATTTTTCATATAAATTGAAGAATTAGGAAAAGCCAAAAGCATGCGTCATTTAATGGTTTCAGGTTGTTTTAAATTTTCAAAACTTCCACCTTTCAAATAAATGAAAGACTCCTTCGTTTAATTATTTCAGACCAAAAGATTTTGAAATTGCGTGAGAAATAATAAAATTGCCAACAAGTGTCCTAATCATAAGACAAATGCATTCGAAATTACACCTTCCCATCTTACGGATAATAATAAATTTAATTGCATATTGTATCAAATTCGCTCCAGAAGTATTTTCCTTTCTGTTTCTCAATTTAGCCCTATTGCAATAAAAGTGAAATTCAAAGCTCTTCTGGGACCTGAATCGAGGCAAGTTGCTGTCAGTCCGGCTTGAATTTTGCTTGGCTTGGCTTGGTTTTCTTTTCGATTTCGGTAATTGGGCAACCTGTTTCAAGACTTTTCAGCAGTTCAATCAGAAGTCAATCACTTTGTTGCTGGTTCTCTCAGCATTGCTCAATACAATTATATACTAAATTTCAGACAACAACATTAGTTGGCCTGGGCTCATTGTTGTTGTGCTGGTGTGCCCGGTCTGTTGAAAATAATAATAATAATAATATTGTATGATATGTATGCCCTCTTCCAATAATAACAACAACAAGCTGAGCAACAAAAACATAATTGCAAATTGGCCCAAAATGAATGCCGAAAAACTCAAGCAGCAACATGATAATTTAATGTTTGGGACACAACAAAAAAAAATCCCAAAAATTATAGACCACGAAAGTATAAACACACACACGCATACAAGTAGAAATGTCTGGTGACCTTGAAAGTGAAATGTTTCCCTGAGATTCAAAAGACAGAGACTCCAAAATTCCAGACAGACATCTCATTGGGATGAGTATCTTTTTTTCGGTTTTTCTGAGGTGTTGAAAGTTGACTTTTCAAATTAGTTTTACTATTCCTTCCGCTTCAGCCCACCGAGACGACTCTTTAATTGCGCACACTCAACTCTGTTGAACTCGACTGGCTTGGCACTACACATAATTGAGTGCTCTGCTACCAAACAGAACATTTAATTGATATATCTCTGGATTGTTATTGAGTCTACCATCAGCCACAAAACTGCCACAATCAATGCCTCTGCCCCGGCAGCCTCTGCTTTTGCTCAAACGCGATGAGAGTTAAATTTTTGTTGCTTAAAATTCTGAAATTTATATAATAATAAGACAAGGCTCAAGAGACACAGGGGGCGAGTAGGACATGTTCTTCCTAGGGGTTGTTAGAGGAAGTGCCGTCGTTGCTGCGCAAAAAAAAAAGAAAAGAAGAAGAAATCAGAATCACAAAGAACTCAACTCTGCTCTGTCAGATAGAGAAACTTCTTGAGTTACCCAGTGGAATATCTTCAGATAGATTCAGTTTTCAGCATAGCACCTTGAACGGGTCCACAAGACAAGCCAGGCAGGGTTCGAGGGGCTTCGAACAAAACTACAAAACTGTTTTGCCAGTTGTCGTTGCCGTCGCTAAAAATATTTTTTATGCAATTGTTTTTTCAAGCCAAACTGCTGAGAGGGCGTAAACCGAAATACAAGAATGAAAAAAAATTTATTTATTTTTTGTTGCTGCTTTCTTCTTGTTTTGAGCTGATTTCCGGCGCGTTTTGGATTACACAATACGCCGCTCGAACAAAGAATGCAAGCGAAAGGTGAGCGAGCGGCTTTTCAAAATTTTCAAGGCTGGCATATAGGGTGGTTGAGGTGGAGGTGGAGGGTAAGGGTACTGCTACTAGCAACGGTCCATGGGTGCTCAACTGTACGACATGAGCGAGTGGCAAAGGCCAGCGAGTGGCAAGTTCCGCCCTAAGCTGTGGTGCACAATTCCTGTCCTTCTGCTACTCTTGACGTCTTGAGAATCCAATTTGAATTGTGTTAGGAACCGTGGCATTTTCAACTAGCTCCGGAAACGAATGAAAATAAAGCAACAGCGACGGTTTCCTACAGCAGTTACTTGCCACATTGTTGCCTCATCACTGTGCGTATGTGTTTGGTGTGTGTGTGTGTGTGTTAACCTTTGAAGAGGCCCTTTTGTTTCAGGCCATGCCCACTCATACAAATGTGTAAGCAACTGGAGGGTAACTGCCACCGACGCCGTTACCCTTTTTGGCCTGGGGTGGCAATATTTTCTCCAGGGCTGCAATCAGCCTTCAAGATCTGTGGGCGTTGTGCAGTGTAATGTTTTTCACTGGCTTGTCAATTTATCTAACGGGGCATACGATGTACATCTGCTGGATACAATTGCAGAAACTGATATCCGAAGGGTTCAGCAAGCTCAAAGATGATCACAACTGTCTCGATTTCGATTTATACAAACCATTCTTATAATCATCTAAGCATATTCAATCTTTCTATATTTTCGTGAACTACTTTTGATTTAATTAAGTTTTGAATTCTGTCAGATACATCGTCTATTTTAATTTATAAACTTTGTTGAAACATTTCCTGGAATTAGTCAAAAAGCATAGAAAATCTGATCCACAAATCACTTGATCATTCCTCAAGGTAAGAAATATACCTAAAAATATATTTTATTTCAATCAAATGAACTAATAAATTCTCAGCCAAGTGTGAAGAGGTTCCGTGCGTGTGTGTGTGTGTGTTTTGCTTTTCAATCTGTCATTTGCCGAAATGCGTAACTAATGGAAACAGTGGCTGACTGGTTTTTGCCTATATTCTCGAACCCACCTAGTTGAATTCGATTACTGTGAATGGAGTCTCGAATGCAGTCAAATGAAAAATAGTTCGAAAACGAGCCCAAAAAAAAAAAACTCAGCGGTCGATCGACACAGTCGAAATGAAATAAAATTAAGCGACGGTCGGCAGGTTCAAGCGAAATTAATCAAAACCTACCAAATCAAAATAAATCAAAACAAAAGCATTTCAATCATTTTGTTAATTTGGCACCCAGAATTCTGTATACTCTACAGAAGATGCTGATCATTTCATAGGTCAACTAAAGCCATATTATTCCTGGAAATAAATCAATTCGAATAGATGTGAAGATTGGAAAATCCCCATTCCCAAGAATCTGGAATATTTAGCAAAATATTTTGTGAAAATACCCAACACTCTGCCAATAGTGTCAAAATGCTCACAAATACAAGTTTCAATGGCCGAGACTCGGCTACAGCCACTGAGATCTCACTAGTCACAGGTTAATCTTTACAAACACATCGAACATCAATTCAAGCGCTTTGAATCAATGAATGCTGGCAGCGTCAAACGTCCGCTGAACAATGAAAGTGGCAATTAACCAGAAGCCGAGCATTAAATTACAAAATGCGATCAGCGTCAAACCAAAATCAAAAGGCCCAGCACAAAGCCGAGCCAGGCCAAGCCAAGCCAAGTCAAAGCCAGATTCAGAGTCAGAGGCAGGCTAGAGCAACAGGTTGCCAGCCGGTCACCGATCACCATCGATAGATAATAGTAATAATAATAAAAAAATACAAAAACAACAGCAACAACAAAGAGAACAAGTGTAGACACAACAACCTCAATACAAATCACAGCGAATTCCCAGATTCGATCAAGGCAAAGACAACATCGCAACGTCAGAGAGCCCAGCTCCCCACAATGGTCAATGGGTTGACTAGATTGACTGTGGTTATATCGTTGGGTTTTCATCGCACGCCCAGTGGGTATTTTAATCGATTTCTGTCACAAATCAAGCCGTGTGCTTTGCCTTTGCCTTTGCCAGCAATTAGAGATATAAGCGCTTTCCCTCTCTCTGATTCACTCGACTCACTCAGACTTTGCGCCCTGGGAGGCTGCAGATCAGCATTGAGCCTTCTTTTTCTTCGCACAGGGGCTTAAGAGGGTACCACGATGAGTGCATTAGGTCGGTGCACGCCTGCTGCAAATCGCTGGGGCTGCCTGCTGCGCTGGGCCGATCAACTCACACGTTGGCTCAGCCCAGCTCAGGCCAGCCCAGGCCAGGTTATTTCATCGATATTGATTGAAAATTGATCTATTAAGAGCCCTGGGTACTTCAGTCACAATGATAATCCGCAAAATGCACATGGCACTCGGCACTCTGCACACAAAACAATGACAAAGTACAAATTGAGGAGTAGAAAAAAAAATAAATAAAGAAAAAAAAAACACAAAAACTAAATAGCAGAGTGTCTGCCTCTGGCAGGGAGGGAAAGAATGGCGGAGGCGTGTCACTTGGATTTTAATCCTAGAAAAACGCTAATGCATCTGAAGGCTTAGAAAAAACTCTGCAATAAATATTTAAGTATTTGCCACAGCATGTGGCTAGGTTTGTTGCCATTTTTTTTTTTTTTTTTTTTTTTCCCTTTTTTATTCTCTTCCCTATTTTGCTCATTTGGTTGACAAAGCAAAAACCGTTGACACCTCTCACAGTTTTATTTATATATTTTCATATTTACTATAATGGATTTTAATAATATCACGTAATACTCTGCCACAGAATGCAAAGAATTGTGTGTTTTATTTTATATTTGAGACCACAATTCTGGCAAACGTTACAGCCACTTCCGCTTGCACTTCCATTTGAATGTGTGAATGCATCAGTGTTTTTTCCGGATCATTATGCTCATTATTATCAGTGGACCAACTTTTATAGCCATCTGACCAGGACTGTGTGGTTAATCTAAAATGTATCCAAAACCGCCAAACCCATTGAAATTGATAGGCTTTCTAACTTGGCAATTTGCATTGAAATCATTTAAAGTTCGGATTTTTGTAAATATTCTGGGATTCATTTGATACCTTTTCAACCAGAAATTATTTAAATTTTTAATAGTTTTTATTTTAACACTTTTAAATTAAAACGAAAAAGGTAAATCTTTTAATAAAAAATAAAAGTTTATTCCATTGCAAAAATCTTAGTAAAATTTTTCTCTCTCTTAGAATCTCACGAATATTAGCCAGAAGATTACAGCATTTAAATACTCGAATAATTACGATTTGGGGTCTGCAAGGAAGCTTTATTATTATGGGGGGATTCAAATTCTACCCCTTTTGGAAATTCTCATAAATTCTGTCAACTGGTCTCAAACAATTGAGCAGGCACTTTGATTTGTCAACTGGCATTGTGTTCGACCTTAGGTTCAACTTGTTTGCATGAGCCACATCTTGATTAGCCCAAACACTTGCAAATGAATAAAAGTGCTTTGGTGGATTGTTCGGGGAACTTTAATGTCACAGTGACTGCCACCACCACCACCGCCACCGTCAGCGTCAGCGTCAGCGTCAGCTTCACCGTCAGGGCCATTGTCGGCTAATCGAATTGTTTCAGTTTGGTCGACCAATGTTCATATAACCCCAAAGTGGTTGTTGTTTCTTTTTATTTCATTTCATTATTGTTGTTGTATGTCCGCAAATCGAGTCAATTTAATTGACCTCCAGAGGTCAAACCGTAGAGCGGACTAGTCAAGAAGCATTTCAATCGCCTTCAAATTGAAAGCTTGTCAACACAAGCTGAACCCGAACCAGCACCAGCACCAGAACCGACATGGCTCCACGTTTCCAGACTTGGGTTTCCTTTAGCAATTGGCTGAGTGAGCGATATGTGGGACCCCGAAAAGAAATTCGCCAAGCGACCTTTGTTGTTTATTTTTTTTAATGGATTTAATTGAATTTGTTCTGCTCTGTTCTTGTTGCGTTTTATTTGTCTTAATTGTCTGCGAAATAATCATAAATCAGTTTTGTAAAAGTGTGTGTGTGCGTTTCTGAGACAACAATTCACAGTATTCCCAAGTGAATGTGAATGTGCATATGTGTGTGTGTGTGTGTGTGTGCTTGAGCGGGTGTAGGAGCAGCACTTGGCTCAATCAATTTATGACATATCTCAATTCTCGGTTATAAACTTGCGCACAACTTCCACGCTCATCTCAATTCAACTCATCCACACACACACACACTCAAAAATTCACACATATGAAGCTTGGACGTCATGACGCAGCATTTTGAGCTGGTCACTGTCAAATAAAATGCTTCTCTGGGAACTCTTGCGACTCCAGCAACTGTTGTTGTTGCTGCTGCTGCTGCTGCGGCTGAGATGCTTCACTTGACCGCATCAGACATGGCATTGTTTTGCGTGTCAACCCTTATGTGAGACTCTTTTGTCTAAGTCACCCACTCACACACAAAGCCTACCAGCACCTTACCCCGCCCTGGCTTTCATGAAATCAAATTGCTGCCGCTTATGCTGGTTGCTTTTTGAAGAAGCGAATAAATATAACCGTTTTCAGATTTAGTTAATTTAGATCAAACTAAACCGATGTTTATGCGATTTACTTGATTGTGCAAATATTTTCATCTAAATCGAGTGCAAAACGCAACAGGTTAGCTGCGACAAGCCCAGTCTTGCGGTACCTCATCAAAAGGCTCTCGGCTTCATTGGTTCCCCGGGTATGTTGACAACTAAATAACACGTTAATGTGTTTATTGTGCCCGAACAGATCCCAGCTCCCCAGAGTGTTGTGTTTCGTACCCTGTGACCATGAGAGGATTACATAAAGCTTTGCTCAAGTCCAGTAGCGGATCAGTGTTAGGTGTTGCTGATTGTCAGTTTTTCGCATTAAACATGAGCTATCTCAAACAAACAAATAAAAAAGAAAAAGACGCATAAAACTTGTTCTTCCCTCTGCAGTTTCACGCCTCAAAATCACTTGGGAAAGTCGCACCAACAACAATGCAAACGACACAAAAAAAGAAAAAGAAAGAAATCACAACTCTTTGCACTTGACTCGCAGCTGGCATTTGTCTTAAATTTTTTTTTTGTATCTGCGTTTTGCCTCTTAAGCATTCATTTATGTATTTATGAAAACGTTTCGTATCGAGAGACATTCGATAATCGTATGCCGCATTGATTTCAAAATTGTCATTCTGTCACACCAACTCACCTCACATCTCTCTCTCTCTCTCTCTCTCTCTCTCTGAAATTTTGCTACTGTTGCAGAATAAATAAAACATAAGTTTTGAGGTAGTTCATCAAAATGTTTCAAGACTATCCTAAGATATTCCAAATTATAGAAAAACCATTTGATTCAATTTAGACAATGGAATTGTTTTAGAGGAAAAGTTATGTGGGAAAAATATCGATGCTCAAGCTGTAATGTATCCTTTGGTTTGATTGGATTTTGTACAGACTTAGGTAAATACTTCTCATGAATTTTGGTATGAGCTTATAATCTCTATAAAATTTACCTATTTTATAGAAGTCAATTGCTATTTCGCTAGTCTATGAGGACTTATAATAAATTTGAAGGCCTCTTTAAAGAAGCATCGGTTATTTGATTCGGTTTAGTTTTTTTGCTGCCCACTTTGCCCACTTTCTAACAAGGCATATCGGTTATATCAAAATTACTAGCTAATTTAGTTGAGAAAGCAGAGCTATCGGCATTGCCCACCTTCTGCCAACACCTTCCGGTTGTTTCGGCAGCTGCAATTGTCGACTTTAAAGTAAATTAAGTCAGGCAGTCACTTGGGCAGCAGTCCGTCAGCTAGTGAGAGCGGGCTTGTCACGTGCCTCCGTGACACGCCCAGGCCCCGTGCCTCACAATGATGCTGATTAAATTAGCAGATTTCATTTAATGCTTACGCGCTCTATGTGATCCATATAAGAAGTTCGGCCAGAGTTAGTGGAGGAAGTCATATACCATATATACATTTTTTTTATTTTTATTATTTTATTTGGTCTCTGCGAATGCGATAACGGTTACGATAGGAAAGCAGTTAGGTTTGCTTCACTCTTGTTGCTGACGTAATTGGCAGTTTCAAATTTCGGCGCAAGCGCAGCTGAAATGTGCGACATGCCCATGCAACCGGTATGGCATGCCACCGCCTACCCCCTCCGAGGCATTCTATCTTTCAGGCCTGTTACATGGGTCTGATGGCTTTGCCTGATTGTCTGGCAGTTACAAATGTCACGCTTTGCCAGGCTGAAAAGCTTGCCGCCAAACGCATTTTGATGTTTTTGCTGTCAGGCAGTCAGTCAGCCAGGCAGGCAGTCGCGGAGCAAATTAATTCATTTTCAACACCTATTTTGACAGTTCATAAAATACATTTGTCATAAAATCGGTCACTGACTACTACAAGATCCCGAAATCGATTGTCGTTGCCCTTCCGCACCCAGCGAGCAGAAAGGACTGATCAAGACAAACAGAAACTTCAAAGTCAGAAGAGGCCAAAGAAGAGGGTAAAAGATTTATCGATCTCATTGATATACAGCACATTGGCAGGCCAAAGTCAAACTCAAATCCAGAGACTCTAGCACGAAGGCACTTCAAATTTGTCCCTTTGTTGTGGTCAAGGCTGTTGCCTCTTGACGAGACGGACTGGATCGCTATAGTCTGAGTGGCCCCGAAAACCCCAAACCCCAAGCCGAAACCCAAAGCCCAAAGCCAAAGGCAGTTACAAAAATCTTAACAAAGTTATTTTAGCAAACGGTACGACAAAAAATTTCATGTCCTTAAATATGCAGGCATTGCCACATACTCAAGAGAGAGCCACAGCATAAGATAGTAGTGGTGGACTCGGCCAGTCGAGTTGAGGGCATCCTAGGGCTCAGTGCAATCGATATGCGTGCAGATGCTCCACTTTGATCAGGTCATCAGCGACACATCGTTCATCATTCCAAGTGGACGGCGCGCTGGAATGCAGCTTCGGCTCCCACTTGCACACACCGCCATCCACAAAGGCCAGAAGTCTTGAGCTCGCCAGCATTCATGACCAGTAGCCAAGAGACAATGGTGCAGCCATGAAAGGAACGCTTTTTAAGTTTTACGCCGGCCAAGCCAAGCCAAGCCAAGCCAAGCCATGCCAACCCCAGCCCCAGCCCCAAAGACCAGCCAAAAGACCCAAAGTCTGACTTGACTTGACTTCAGTTTGAGCTAAGCATTTCGATGCTTGACTGAGCTGAGCTGAGTTGAGCTGAGTCGAGCTGCGTTGAGTTGAGTTGAGTCGGCCAAGAAGGGCCGCCCCATGGCCAGCTACGACTTTGACGGATGAATTTCACAAATAACTTCAACTGCGTTTTGTAGTTTTTCCTTTTTCTCTTTTTTTTTTATTTTTTTATTTTTATACAATATATATTGTATTTTGCGCGTTATTTATTGTATTTTGCCTGGCCAGAGAAACAAACACAAAGACAAACCGAAATTGGTATGACTGGAGAAGCGTTGACACAAACCTTGTTGAGTTTTGGAACGGAACGTAATGTTTGTCTGAGCGTTGCCTGGCCAACCTCGACATCCTCATACGCCGATGTGTCTAAGTTTGGTATGCGTCATTTTTACGAGGAAATTCTTCTGTTTGACTTTTGCTACAACAATGCGACTCTTCTGCACATCATCATAGTGATGGTCATCCTCGCTGTCCAGTCCTGTCTTGTCTCCTCCCGTCTTGAAAAAGAAGACTCACCTAAGCCCTCAACCAAAGTTGAGCTGTCCTCGGCTGGAGCTAATTTATGTAAACATGCTAAGTACAGCGAGAGTAATTTGAAAATGGAAGCCGCGTCTTTTGGCTAGGTATTTGACTAAGACCACAACACTTTTTCATTGATGATGGAGGCATTTTGCATTTGGTCCGATTGTTGGCTAGAAAAACTACCAACTTAGCAGGGGAATAAGAATTGTTACTCTGGCATTTGTGTGGAAATTCCAGAAAAAGAATTGCTCTGGGAATTTTTCGTTTTTTTTTTCTTTTAAGATTCACAACAATGAAGACAAGAAAACATTGGTCTTTGTCACCCATTTGGATTTATTTAGAAGACAAATGTTCCATTGTTTGGCTAAAACTCAAAAACTGTTTCAATCCATTAAATAAATATCAATTAAAAGTTTCCGAAATTCAATAAACAAGATCCGAATTTGTCATCTTCATATTTCAAATAAGCCAAAAACTCTTTGGTTTTATTCCAGTAGCCCTCGAGTAATTCCAGTAGCCTCGTTTTTATATACTCTGCACCTATAAGAAGTAAGGGACTCTCGACTTAGAAAGTTGCTTGTGATATTTAAAAATGCGAATATCCCAAGTCAATCATAAAAACTTTGAAGAGTATTTAAGGTTTGGTCAAGAATTCTTGCTTATTTCTTTGAAGAACTCGAGCTCTTTCTCTGGCTTTTTTTTCCTCTACCTCTGACAGAATGGAATTTCTGGATTCTCAGGGAATTTTTTTTCGGTCTTTTGGCTTTTGCCGCTCGTTGCATATTCACTTAAATTTTAAATTGAAATCGCAAAAAACAGTCAAATGCAAAAATCCTTTCACGACATTTACCGCCTGTCGCTGTCGTTGTTTTCTGTGCTTCTTCTTCTTCTTCTTCTTCTACTTTTTTCCGCCTTATTGTTATTGTTGTTGAATGATTCTGCTGAGCTTTAACTTGGAGTCTGCCACAGTTTTTGGCCGAGGCTCCAGTTTTGCCTTGTTTGGTCAACAAGCCAAATTCTTTTATTTTGCCAACAAATCTGTCCAGTTTCCCATTGTTATTGCGGTAGCCAAGGAAGATCAAGCCATTGAACCAACTTGTTCTCGACCAGTTGAGGTGTTGATTTAATGAGCAGCTAAAAAAAAAGGAAAACAAAATCAATGCTGAAAATTGTTAGGACACAAAAAAAGGTGACACTAAAAGTTTCTCGAGTTGTAAGATAAAATCGGTTGACTCTGGAAAAAAAACCTGTAATTTTAAAAGGATAAAAATCCTATACAAGACTTATTCGAAAGATTGATTTTTTTTTTAAGAGTATTCCAACAAGTCTACTTAGCCGATATAAGTGGATTTCAGTTTCCTTTTGAGTTTATAGTTTCATCGAATCGAAATTAATTTTTTTTGATTTTTAAAAACGATTCGGAAACCGAAAGTAAATGTAAAGTAAATGAATTTAAGTTTCCTTAAATTTTTAATTCCTTGAAAGATTTACACAAGTCAAGCCTGCAATACCACATTCCCATATCATCATTCAGTATCTCTGAAGGATAATGTAAGTGCTATTTGGTGGTAGTCCTGGTGGTGATGGTGGTGTAAATCGCTGTTAAAAATTATGCCTTTGAGCACATAATGGAACCATTCAACGCCTCAGCCATTCAGTTGTGTTTCGTTTATTGTCCTTGCTCGTCCTTTGCTCTGCCTGCTGCCAGCCTCAGGCGTATCCTGCTGCATTCTTTGTGATTAATGGAACAGATTTTATGCTTCCTTCCGTCGCGTCATCGTCGTCGTCACTCACAACAGATGCCACTTATCTTTTTTTTTCGCTCTTGTTTATTTTTTTTTGTTTTCGAGTGTATGAAATGCATTAATGGGCGCGTGTGGCTGAGAATTGAACAACAAATTAATGTGTTTATCCCTTTCAGCGGACTGTGTTCTTGAAGTCCTTCGAATAGGAGTTAATCGACTCACACCGCACCTTGGTAGCCTAATTTGAAAATGTCCTTGATAATTCTTCCACAGCCCAAACCAAAAAAAAATGCAGAAAAAAATAAATTTTTTTTTTTTAATTGTTCTTCTTTATTTATTTTTATAAAGTAGTTGCCATTTTCTATATTAAAACTAATTCATTAAATGCTAGCTCATTAATTTTGCATACATATATTTATATATATATTTAGATTTCTATATAGATTTATATTATTATATGGTTTATTATTTTCAATGATTATATTATTATTTAATTTATAATTTTTATTTTGTTTACCATTTAATAGTTTACAATGCAAATAATGAAATACACACTTAGAAACTAAAACAAAACTCTCTCGGTTCGATACTCTTTTCGTGTAATTATTTGTTTGTTTTCATAAATAAAACTACAAAGAATCGCACACACTATTTACCAGTTAATTAATTTAAAAAAATTACAGCAAAAAATACTACCTTTTTTTCGTACATTTGCTGTCCTCTTCCTCTCCTTGGATTTTTCTTTTCTTTTAATTTATTTTATTTTGAATTTCTTTACATTTTATGCTTTTGTGAATTAATTTTTATTTATCTTAAAATTTTATTATTTTTTTTATGATAACGCAATTATTCAGTTTAAAAATATATAGTGGCTTACAAATTTTAGTTGTGTTTTTTTTTTTTTTTAATTTATTTTTATTTTAATTTTTATATTTGTACACAAATTTACAATCATTTTTTTCACACAAGGTTTTTCTTTTTCTTGACAGTTTATTAATTACAGGCAAATAAGAGTAAAATTATATTGCACATTACACAAAAAAAAAAAAAATAGAAAAAAAAATTAAAAAAGAAAATAGATTTTTTTTTAGAAATTTTGTGTGTATTTTTTTGTTTTGTTTTCTTTCAAGTGCATTTGCAGCATAAAGATTAAGAAAAATTGAAAGTGTTCTGTTTTGAGATCTGATTTTTACTGATTTTGCGCTTGTGGCTAATTAATTTTTTTTTTTTTTACATTTACAAAAAAAAAAAAGTAAACTGCTAAAAATATTTGTAGTTTTCCCTTTAACTTTATCCCTCTCTCCAGATCTAGATCAACAGCTGATTCGAATTTGTCTTTCTTGTTTTTACATTAGGCAATTTTTTCTATAAAAAAAAAATCATAAAAATAATAAACAAAAACAAAGTTAAAAGGACACGTTTTTTAATATTTTATTCAAACAATTTTTAAATGAGGAATGTTTGCGTTTTATTTATATATATTTTTTTTTTAAGTTTTCAAGAAATTATTTTTCTTATACTAATTTAACTTTGTTTTTCTCTTTTCTCTTCTATCTTTGTCATTACTTTTGTTGCGACTCTTTTTATTTGTTGTTTTTTATTTTATTTAAATTTAATTAATTTGTATTATTTAATATTTTACAATAGTGTCTTTTTTTGTATTTATTACGAAACGAAACGCACAAACAACGAACAAAAAAAATTAAAACAAAAATTGATGGGCTCAACAATTTGATACTTCTGATCTACTGCCCCGAGTCTCGGCCATTCTCTAGATAACCATCTTGTTGTTGTTGTTGTTGTTGCTGTTGGTGATGGTGGTGGTGGTGTTGGTGGTGATGTTGGTAAAGGAGTTGATGGTTGAGGTGTTGGTGGTGATTCAGCTGGAGATCTTCAGCCCTAGAAATTGGCTCATAAGACGAGTGCTCTTGATTTTGCTGCTGCAAGGATTGTGGAGTCCACGCAGCATGGGGCAGTTGATTTGGATGCTGTTAAACCGCCGGCCAAACTCTGTAAAATTTCAAAATTTACAAAAAAAAAAAAAAAAAAAATTAAATTGAAATACATCCAGTTTAAAGAGAGTAGGTTTGAAGAGGATGAAACTCACGTTAATAATGAAGGATTCGTTTCGGGCTGATACCAATACTGGGGCACATAACCGCCCATTTGGGGTGGCGGATTGTGATGATGCGTCTGGGGGTGCGGATGTGGGGCAGCTGCCGCTGGATGAGGTGGTTGTGGTGTCATTTGCGGTGGTGGCTTATGATCGATCCAATGTGGCTTTTGATCCCATGGCGCTTGCGTTGGCGGACTTAAACCCGTGGGTGGGAATTCTAAAAGCACAGAGAGAAAGTCTAAGCTTAGCCTAAAAGCTTTAGTTTTGATAAACTTGAACTTACCAGGTGATAATTCAGACACAGGCGTACTTGATGGCGTTGGACTATGTCCGGGAGGTAGATAATGTGAGGGTGAGCCACTATTTGAGCCACCGCCGTTATTACCGCCTTCGAAAGCAAAAAGATGGGAAAAAACTTCTTTGAGATAAAAAAATTCATAGTATATTTGCATTTAACTCACCACTGTGCATTTGATTTGGACTATGTTGACCAGGATTGGGACCACCACCACCCAAAGGCATGCCACTATTTGTGCCCGGACCCTGGGCAGCCTTCATCATCTTTTTGTATTTGGAACGTCGATTTTGGAACCAGATTTTCACCTACAAAAGAATGAAACAAATAAATTCATATTAATCTGGCTTAATCAAATCCAGTTTGAATATAAAGAATAATGTCAACTGTCTGTTTAACAAACACAAAACCACACTAAACTCTCTTGATGCTTATCAAAAGCGATTAAAATTCAAGCTTGAATTGCCAAAGAAAATCTACATTTTAAATTGATTTAAATTTTTCACTTTTTTTTTATTTTTGCAACTACTTTTCAAACGACTTTTCACATAAAATTAAAACTGAGCATTCGTGAAAAGCTGAAAAAAAATATATATATACGAATACATTAAATTTAAATCAAACTTAAAACACACGACAGATGCGACAATTTGAATGGACATTTCTGGGCAGCGTGTGAAGTTGACTAAATTGTATCTATGAATATGTTTTGGCTAGAAATAGTCGAAATAGTCCGAGTTGTCAACAGTTTAATATCTTTATAAATGAATCGCAATTTGCTTATTTGCATACGATTTCTTCATCATCATTGAGCAGCAGCAAAAGCAATTGAAAAATGGTTAAACAATTTGAACAAACACTTGAAGCGACAGCCAGCACCAAATGTATCTCATAGTTACTTTCAATTTTCATTTTAGCTTGTAGCTGTTGCTCTTGCTCTACCGTAGAACTAATTGTGCGCTGAGCTGTACGTCTATGTATATGTGTGTCTGTGTGAGTGTGTGTGAGTGTGATGACGACGAAGCCACACTTCACTTTTGAAAGCGAATTGCTGGTTTTGGTTTTAGAAAAGACTTAACAAATTGGTGAATTGAATGGTCTGGGGGAAAGATACCGAGAGAGAGAGAGAGAGAGAGAGGGCGGAGGGGGAGAAGTGAGCAGAGAAAGAGCTACTTGAGCTTGGCCTAAACTGAGTGTGTGGTAATAAAAATAAAAATAGTTACATTCGGGTATCCAAAGTAATTTTATGTGCGCGTTCTTTTAATTTGAAATGTATCTACAAGTTGCAATCTTTCACATAGGCAGATACTGACGAGTACAACAAAAGTATCTGATTTTTTTTTTTTTTTTGCTGTACTGACTGACTTATTCAAGGTCGTTCTTCGCGCTTGGTTGGCGTTGGTTTTATTCAGCGTCGGGTAATTTTTTTATTCCTAGTTTTTTTTTTTGCAAATTTCACTCAAAGGTACACATAAAAATAAAAATAAAATAAATTTTGTATTTTTTGTTGCTTTTATTTTTTTTTTTTTGTGTATTTATGTGCACTCAAGTCGATTCAATTAAGCGATAGCTTTTGTTGTTGTTGTTGTTGTTTTTTTTCAGCGTTCGTTGACATTGACGCAAGTCAAAGCAACCGGTAGCCAAAAAAAAAACAAATTTTCATTTTCATTTTTATGGCTTTTAAAATTTTTAATTTCAATGCGGCAATGTTCAATCAACCGGCACATGCCAAGATCAATTTATATAGGAAAACAGATATGACAACGATTTGCTCGATTTGAGCGTTCCAATTTGTTGTCTCTGAAAATCGGACGAGAAAATGTTTGTCGAGAAATGAATTTCTTTTCGAGTCACTTGTCCGTGGCTAGTAAAAAAAAAAAAACAAAAAAAGATGCTCCAAGCTCAATACTAAATAAGATTACCCCTCTTCTCCTGATGTTGTTGTTGCTGTTGTTGTTGTGGCCGATTTTGTCGGCTTTGTTACGCAAGAGAAACCAAGCGAAAAATATGCGCTCAATGATAAAATATTGTCGAGGTTCCTACCTCATTTTTTTTGTTAACAAATTTCATTTACTTATTTTTCCATTTGCGTTTGGCATAAAAAAAAATATTACTTTTTTTTTCCTGAGATTCTTTTTGAAATGATATTTTATAATCTTTTGTCTCTCGATCTATCTTTCAGCCATTGTCACCAATTTTTTTTTCTCAAGTTTCACTAAACTTAAGTCAATTAAATTTTTCTAATATCTTAATAAAAAAAAGGTTTTTGTCTTAGGTTTCCTTCAATATTTCCCTCAAGTTTCTCTTTTCAAGATTTTCTCAAGATTCTTTTTTTTTAAGTTTCTCTCGTATTTTTTTACTGACTTGAAACTTTTATTTTCTGTTTATTTATTTTTTTTTTCTACTTTTTGTGCAAATGTCAAAACTAATGGCCAACAGGCTTTCAATTGTCAGATTTTCGGACTTAAATAAATTTTGACACCTTACGATAATAATTTTTTTTTACTTTTAACTGAATTGAACATAAACTAAAATAATAAAAAAAAAACACTAATAACTCATTTGTATTAAAAAATATTTTAGAATTTTTTTTAAATATTTTAAACGCTTTCGAGAGCAACTGTTGGCTTCGCTTTTTAAGAGAATTGAATGAAATATTTTGTGTAGTTTTTATGATATTTTTTTCTTTGCTCTATTCTATTTTGCCAACTGTTGCAAACAGCAAACGCTCCACGCACATTCGAGAGTAAAAGTGTGGCAGAGTTTCTGATCCAACGTCTGTCAAATGTCAATCAGCCTTATGTTGTCATTGCGTAAAAAAAAAACCTGGCACTCACTGTCTTCAATTTGTACCACTTTCATGTATACAAATATGGCAAAAAAAAAAAAATTATATGTAAAAAAAAATAAATGTATTTATATTTAGAAAACCAGAAATTAGCATGTCACTGTGTCACTTGACAAAACAGTGGAGATCTCGAAGATCTCGTGGCTTGGAGAGTCGGAGGGCCAGCTGAAGATTCAGTCAGTCAATTTTGTGTGTACTTTTTTGTTGACTCTGCGGTTGTTACTATTTTACGGCATTATCCTTTTAACCTACTTTGACTGCAGGCCAGACCAGCTCTGTGTTGCATATGGCCAAACACTTGTCTGATCACTTCCGCAATATGTCATTTTGTATATAAATTATGCTGTTGCTGCTGCTGCTGCTGCTGCTCTTGGCGACTCTTTGCCAGACAACAGCCAAGACAAAAGCAGCAACAACAACAACAGATTACAGATGCCTTTATGACAGGCCAACAACTTCTACCTCAGCCGCAACTACTTCGTCTCAGTCTAGCAATTTCAACTCCATCAACGGCAACACCGTCTACGACTTTGCCGGCAAATTCATCTGCATTTTCATTTACAAGTTCCTCTTCATTTCCAAGCTGGTGTTTGACTCTTGTCTCTTCCCTCTTGTCTTGGGGCCCCTTGGGTCTCTCTAATAATTTTAGGCGACAAAAGTTTATTCACTCAGAAACTGTGTAGGCCTTTCCCGGCTCATTCGGCAAAACTTTTGACACCCCAAATGGTGAGCACACCGAAGCCACTCCGAGAGATATATAGAAAAAAAAAGCACCTGTCCAGCTTCAGCAGCTTGTTGCAATTGAAACTGGTTTGGTTTAATTTTTGCTGGCCAAAGTGCCTTAATCAGAGTTGAGTTTGTTTTTGCCTGGTTTTTAATTCATTTGACAGTTGAGCATTTAAAACGTGGGAAAAGATAAAGCAATCAATTTTAAAGCATTTAACCAAATAACTTTATTTGTGCAAGAACAAGCTAATCTAGTCGAACCAAAAAAAAAATAGAAGAAAATCTGGACATTTCCTTGGAAAACTTTAGCCAAGTCAAGGCATTTTCTTTGGAAGCTTTTGTTGTTGTTTTTTTTTTTTGCTTTTTGGAAGGGTCAACTGTGAGCTCACTTTTTGTTTCTCTCTCGGATAAATCATGAAAGACCACGCCTCTCTTAGCCAGGCACTCACACAAGCACACACAAACACATATACAAATATGGTTAGACTGGGAGTCAGTTGAGTTTCAAGACGGTTGAAGCGCCGGGGCCAGCGAACCATAAATAATGCAGCAGTTGAACAAAGTTACGACTTTATTAGTTGGGCGCTGAGAAAATCCGAAAACAAAACAAAACCCAGAAAGCAAATATTTATTTATTTTTTACTTGTTGTTTTTTTTTTTTTTTTTTTTTTGGTTAGGCAAAACAAATAGACAAGACAGCATACGGATGCGCCCGGCTAATGACAACAAAAACGCCCCAAAAAACTCAGCTTGTTGTAGGCAGCCACATTGCATTTTCCTTTTGGCTGCTGCCGCTTGGTAGAATATTTTTTTTTTTATTTTCTTTCTTAAGCCACTCACAAATTTATGGCTTTAAAAAAAAACAGCAACAACAACAAAAATACAAAAGCAGCTGGAAGCTTTTGGGCTATTCAACTGATTTTGGCTTGCTGTGTTTTTCCCCCTCATTGTTCTCAATGTTTTGCTTGTTATTTTTGCTTATTGTTGCTGTTGTTGTTGATGTTAGCGCTTTTCATTCATAAATTCCAGAGTACAAGATTTTAACATATTTCTGAGCATTTTTGGCTCAGCAAACAAAGACTGGACTGTTGGCCCGAAAGTGTTTAAGGCTTGTTTTCTTGTTATTGTTGTAGCTTTGGCGGTGGCTTTGAATGTGAGCTGGCTCAATTTGAATTTAGCCTAATGGTGTTTCGGGTGCTTATCAAAGCCATCGACAATTTTCCTCGATTACGTATACGCCACATGTGCCTGGGAAATGCTTCTGTCTTTCTGCTTTTTTGCTGGCGTTTTTTTTTTTTGCCTAATTAAATTTTGTATAAGTTTCTGTGACTGGCAAAGCACTCATAAACTTTCCTTTAAACAAGCAAAACATTCACTTGGCCCGGTGCGCTCAAGACAGGTAGTCATCATAATCTCAGCAAGCACATCATGAACACAGATCAAGCCATATGGGGCAAGACTCAAACTCAGACTCATGCCACTTGCCGTGGCAATCTATTTTAATCGCGCTGCAATCGTAACTGTGTGCCGCACATAAACTTGAGCTCAGCGGCGATTTTTAATTTATGCGCTAAAACTAAGAAGAAGAAGAAGAAGAAGAAGAAAAAAAGACAACAAACACACTAAACAAAAAAGTAAAATAATAAAAATTTAAATACATAAATGCATTCGAGAGCGAGAGGGGCAAAGACTGGTGGAGGGGACAGGGGAGGGGAGCGTTGGAAAAAATCTCTGTGAGTTGCTGTGCGAAAATAAAATAAAATTTTGATTTATGATCTTGTCTCTGAAGTTGTTCGTCAACAGCCGCGAACAGCCGTGGCCGTAGCAAAACTCAAGTAGCGCGTTGCTCAAGTGAAGCTGTTTTGTTTTTTTTTTTTTTTTTATTTTTACCCCTCACCGGGGCTCTCAAACACAGTCTGAGTCGGGCTGACCCGTTCGGTTGGCAGCGCGCAACAAGTGCTTTTGGCCATATAACTCACTCAGTCCCCGGCATGCCGGTTCGACGAGCCAGCCAGCGCAGCCGATCATTCATGAAATAAAAAAAATATATATAAATAAATAAATAAAATATAAAAAAAGTAGCTTGTACTCCCCACTCTCTTGTGGTCCAGCCTTGTCTCAGTTTACAGTAAAAAATCATGTTTTTTGTCAAAAAAAAAAACTGTGATTTTTATCAAAAAAAAAAAAGAAAAGTAAAAGCCCAAGAAATTCATTATTTTATTTTATGCGATGGCAAATTTGCGATTGTGGCGGTAGCTACTTTAAGTTAAATTGCCGCCAACCCCGTCAGACGTTTGATAAGAGTTTTAAATTCGTTTTTTGCTTCGAATTTAACAATTGAAAGGCTCAAACAGTTCGACAAACTTGAAATATTTTGTTGGTATTGTAGTTGTTGTTGCTGTTTCTGTGCGTGTTGCAAGAGGCAAAACCGCAACAATCTCTACAGCCCCACCCACTGGCTTGGGGCATCCTCAACTCAGTCAGTCACCGGGTAAAGCGGAGCAAGGGGAAGGGTAAAGAGAATTTCTGTTGTTTTGTTTTTCTTCTTCTTTTTTTTTGACTGCCATGGTTGACGGATTACGCAACTTGCCGGCCGTAGCATTTTCATTTTATTATTGTTATTATTACAAGTCTTCTTGTTTCTGCTGTTTCTGTTGCTGTTGTTGTTGTTGTAACTTTTCCATTGTTAAACCTTTGCATGCAATTGTTTGATTCTTCTTGTTTTTGTTTTTTCTCTTTGCCCTCTTTTTTTCTTTCTCTCTTTCTCGCTCTTTCTTGCTCATAACAAAGGCAAAGCAAAACACAAAAAAAAATTTGTTTATAATTTTTGAATGCAAGCAACAATAACAACAACACCAGCAACAACACCAAGTGAACAGTGTAGACCCCGCCAGGCAGGCAATGACTTCAACAAAACAGCTAGAAAAAATATTCAAACAATGCCGTGTCGTGGCAAAAAAACAAAAAGTTTTTTCTTTTTGAAAATCGCTTGTCTAATGCTGTCGTCATTGTTGTTGTTATTATTGTTGTTGTTGTTGTTGTTGTAGTGTTTATCATGTACAATGCCTGAGAGTCAAGTGTCACGCACACTGTGCGTATGCCGTGCAGCTGTTCTGGCATGTACAGTTTGACCAGGCTCATTAAAAAGTCACAAAACGCAAATGTTTTCCAGGCACAAAACAAAAAAAAAAAAAAAAAAGAAACAGCCAAGACTTCGGGGAAAGGAGCTGCAAAAGAGTGTTGACAGAGTAAAAGAGATAGACAGAGAATGTATGAATAGGAAAAAAAGTTTGCAGAAAGAAGATTTGGTAAGCCTTCAAGTTCGTGTCTTAAGTCTTTCGTTTTGCTGGGCTCTTTAGTCTTGGTTTTCTTTATTAAGAATATGATTTTTGCCTTTGTACAATAGAATCAAATCTAAAGCAATTTGATCTTTTTGTAAGCAGACTAATCAAATTCTGATTTGATTAGTCGGAGCTTATCACATTCAGACAAAGGTTGGATAAAGTATAATTTTTCATACAAATAAATAAATTCAGTAATTCAAGAATCGGAAAAAAATTAACAGGGGGCTCAAACCGAAGTCAGAGCAAGACTTTTTCAATTTTAGAACTTTCAATTTCTCTCGGTGTAGGCAAAGTTTTAGAGTGTAGTTTTCGGACAGCAGCTGAGCAAACGGTTTGCCTGGCTTGGTTGGTGGCTTTCTGGTTATGACGGTTTCTGTATTGGTGGAAGGTGCAACCAAAGTGATTTCCAAATAAAAGCGTTGCGGGCTGTTTTGGGCAACGCCCCCTCCGTTTTACGCGCGCCAGCCAAAAGCGCCGAAAAACAAAACAGGCCAAGACACACACATACACAGACACACACGGCCACATACTCACAAGCCCATATGAACAACATGTAGAAAGCCGCAATGTTTTAAACAAGAAAACGCTCAAAGGCTTCAAGGCCAGCCATGAAACCCATGAGACGCCTTGACTGACTGCAATCTTGGGCAGGCAGCTTTTGGAGTCGAACGCGCGCGGCTGGGCCGATTCGGTTGGGGTCCACAAATGAAGGCAAGTTAACACCGCTTGGCAGCCGCCAAGCAAATTGAAAGCAAATCGATGCGGTAATGAAACAAAGATCAGGCCAACAATATCGGCCTAGGCTGCTGGTTTTCTTTCTTTCATTAAGTTTTTTTTCCCCCCTTTTTCCAAAAAAAACACGTAGCCACAGGCACAAGTGAACCTTTAACCCAGAGTGAACTACTTGCTAAGCACGTGTCTCTTGAGCTGGCTTTCGATTTTATTTTTCTATTTGACTTATGGCCAAAGCAGCTACCACCACATTTTTGGCATACTCAAGCCTGCGGAGCGCCCAGCTCAGTGAGTACTCATTGCATTTCGTCATGCAAAATATGTCGGGCAGTGCCTTTTTTGGTCGAGGGGGAAATCTATTTTCGCCCCTGGAGTCGTAGACTCTCCAGTTTAGACTGAGATGCAGACTCCCCAGGGGATTTGAGCAACCAGCAACCACTTGTTGGTGACGTTCTCTCAGCCACGCCATTGATCTTTATCAATGAATACTCTCACACACACACACACACACACACACACGACCAGACAAATGGAGGCAATGAATGGCGGGCATACTCATTAATTTATGCATATATAGTCAATGCGTAAAAACTGAATGAGCCAAAGACAGACAATTTGACAAAGAGACAAGGAGAGAGAGGAGCTGACCGGGCTCAGACCGGGGCCAGTTATGAAATGCTTAGCAGACGGGCCTGTCGACTCGGTTGGCTCTTTTGCTGTTTACCCGCGGGAAATGCTGCTTAATAAACAATAAATATGCAATTAAACGAAGCCAACCGGCTGCTGTTTTCTACTGGTCGAAACCACCCTCCCCCCATCACCCTTCTTCCCCTCCTTATATAATTCAAGCAAGGAGAGTCTAACGTGCTGGCTGTGGTCTTTGCGGTCTTTGCAATTAACGTGTTGATGTTGGCGTTGGCCGTAATGAGAAATGAGAACTGAGTAAGACCGGAGCCATAGGCAGAGCTCGAGTGAGGCCAGGCAGTTTATAAAACAATTTATAAATAAATAAAGATATTGATCTAATTTCTATATACGAAAGAGTCCAGGTCCAGGCCAAGTCTGTGATTGCTTAATCGTTGCCACGCAGACGCATGCACAGCATTTCACCAGTTTCAACGAGCTCAGCTCAGTTCAGCTCAGCTCGGCAGCTGGCCAACGCTTTCTGTCACGTCTCTGGGCTCAAGAGGTTTTCTTTCAGCTCGCTACACTAGCCAAATCAAATCAAGCATTAGGTGCCAAAGTGACTGACTCTGAACGCATAACTCAAATGCCGTGAAAATTGCAATGGGAAAATCTGCAGGGAAATCAAAACCAAAGCAAATCAGCAAAAAGGTGACTATTTTATTAATTATTTGTCTTTGATAAAGTTGTTACCAACTAACGGTACACCAGCCTACCCGTTTTTATTCAACTGCCTACAAATGAAATCAGTCATACTATTAAGATTTCTATGGCTATGTGAGTCCGACTGTGACTGAATTTGCAATGTTTCGCCTTTTATTCGTTCGGAGTCGGTGAGGTTCGCGTGAACTCAGTACATGCTGGCCGCATGCCTTTGGCCAAAGTTAGAGTTTTCACTTCACCAAATCGAGTATTTTACTAACTCAATTAGTACTTTATAGGCAGGCAATGATAGAAATGATCTGGCCTAATTGGTAGACTACACTTTGTACCCAGAAACAATTAACCAGAAACATTCTGAAACATCTGCAACCGACTTGTCCAGAGAAAACTAAAGATCTTTGCTAAAAAATAAAAAAAATATAGAAACAATTTTCGATTACGTGGACAGTTTTACAACGGAAACCCCTGGCATACATCCGGAATTGCAAAAGCTCACTTCTTGAGAGAGACTGCAAAAAAATATACAAATACATTTCGATTTAGTGTTTTCGAGGGGACTTTTTTGTTTTATAACAATGTCAAATCCGGAAACTGTTCCCAGGTTGTTGTTTTCAAAAAAAAAAAAAAAAAAAAATTTAAGTGAACTATTGAAAACGACTAAACCGACTGAAACCCACAAAAAAAGACAAAGTATATAGACAAAAAAATTTATCGACTCAAGGTTCTGTACACCCCAGACAAATATGAGATACTCTTTTACATAGAGTGAGAGTGGAATAAAACATGACTTGAACTTGGACTGTAAGCGAATTGGAAATGTTTTAGAATTCTTGAAACTCAGTTACAATCTAAAAAATTTCAAATCATTTTGATTTCGTGTGACTTATTTTTCTAGATTTTCTTTTTTAAGTTACCCAAAACTTTTGGCAATTTCCAGTGACTCAAGTGGCCAAAAAGAGTATAAGAAACGCCCCAAAACTAATATGCTTAAGCAATTGTGAGGCTGGCATGCAATGCAAAATGCGAATAAGCCGACGTTTTGATTCACCTGCAAAGCCTTGAAATTTTGTAATTCTAATTTTGTTAAGGTTGTTGTTGCTTTTAGTGTTTCATAGGAAAAAACTAAAACTGAGTCAGTTACTAGCAACTTTTTTTTATACATTTTTTTTTTCAGTTTAGCTTTTGTAATCCATCAGTCGTTGCCGCAACCAACAACTAAAACAATTCAGCAATAAAAAAAAAACATGATTATGAAAAACAATAACAACAAAAACAACAACAAGAAAATACTGCACAATTTTTCAACAATAAATCGGCGGCAGCATTTGATCAACAATTGTCAAGGTGAGATTCTAAGCAGATACAACCGAGTGAGAGAGACCGACCAGGTCGGTCGACTCGGTAGGCAAGTCAGAGTCGGCAGAGCAGCAAGTGCAGTGGAACTGCTGGAAGGGTGAGACACTGGGACAGTGGGCGGAGCAGGCCAGATTGCTTGAGGTTGATGAGTGTGGGGGAGGAGAGGGGATGCCTGCTAGATACTGTCAGCTGGCTTGTGCCAAGCTTTGAATTTTTCCACCAAGACTCACTCGTTTCGTATATTTTAGCTATTCACTTATTTAATTCCCTCCGCCTTTGTCTTTGTCTGATGTATGTTTTTTTTTTTTTTTTTGTATTTTTGCTTTCGTTTATTTTTTTTTTTTTTTTTTTTTTTTGTCTATCTTCTGTTTTGACAGTCACTGAAAAATATTCGTCATATTTAATTTAATTCTGTTTTTGTAGCAAGTGACAGTAGACTTGGGCCCCAAAATGCTTATATATTTTTAGATAGTAATGGGAAGTTGTGTCATTCTTGAAACAGACCCAAGGGCAGGGGAACATTCTAACAGATCTAACTAGCCAACTAACGAACATGTTTTATTTTGGCAAGGTCAGAGAAAAAATACTACAAAAACGCAGCTGTTCATTTCAAATTCGTAACAAAAAAAAAAAAAATAGTCAAGAGACAACAAATGTCAAACTAAACTTAACTGTTAAATATTAATGATTTTTTGCAGCAAATGGAATAAATGATTTTTATTTTTTCATATTGAATTGCAGACCATTTCTATGAATTATTAAATGAGACAAATAATTAAAATCGTTTTAATGTCAAATTAATATTTAGAAAATGTGAGGGAATTTAATTAATGATTTTTATACAAGTTTTTCAAAAGATTTGTCTCATTCAGTTTTGAAAAAATTTTATATAAATTTTATCATGCCTATTTAAACTTGAATGAGAGAGACTAAAACCTTTTCCAGGGCGTTAAGAAAAATTACTGAAATGGAACCATACAACCAGACAGACCCCACCGAACACAAATTAAGTGAAATTGGAAAGGGAAACAGGGGCAAAAAAAAGAACTGGAATAAAAATTGTTTAACAAAATTACCGATTAAAAAAAGAGTCAAGTCTGTGGTCAGCCTAACTACGATTAAGTTTTTTTTTTTTTTTTTTTGTACCCTTTATGCATAATTTGAAGCTGAATAATGTTCACTCGGTATTTTATTTTTATAGACCTTAAATGAGATAACAAATAAAGAGCCACACAAAATAAAAAAAAGTGTGGCGTATAATTGCACAATTTATATAAAAAATTCTCTTTGAGAGTTTTGTTTTTCTAGGTTGCTGGCTTTTCATTTTGTTATTGTTGTTGTTGCTGGTAATTTAAATATTATTTTGTGGCAGTGGCAGAGGGAATGAGACCAAATGAAATCATGGTCAACTGACTATTATTTGTCGCTTTATTTTATGGCCATAACAAAACGTTTGTTGTTATTGTTTCAGAGGGGGGGTTTTTTCTCTAGAAGATTTTTTTTTTTTTGTTTATTATTTTTCACACAGCCAACGGATATCACAAAACATAGCTAGAGTTTTTGATCATGATAATGAAAAATAGTCGAAATGAAAAAAAATATACGAGTTGAGTTGAGCTGAGACGCAAAGGGGCAGGCTTGGCTTTGGCTTAGTGGAGAGTGAAATTTTTTTTTTGGAAAATTAACCAAGCGTTAAAAGTTGCCAGTTGCTATTGTGGATTTGAAACAAGGCTTGGAAAATCTATACAGATTCAATATTTACTTGCTACTTGTAGTTGTTTTTTTTTTCTGTCTTTTATTACCAGATTAATTGGTGTCAAAGTACATGGCCCGAACAGGGAAATAAAAAGACATTCAAGCCTTTTAATTGGCATCGCATTTACAAGGGCACAAATAGCAACAATAACAACAGCAACAGCACATGTTGAATTATCGTGTGGCAAGTGCAGTTAGGATTTTCCATCCAGCAAAAAGTAGGGTTGATTGGCTTCACTCCACCAAAGGGTTGCTGACTTCCTCGGCTTCAAATTTCCACAGCCTCCGCCGGCTCTGATCCTGCCTTCACCCTCTCTTACTCCTCCTCTCACCCTAGTCTTTGTAGTCTTCAATACTTTTGAACTCGAGTTCCAATTAAAATATGAGCCTGTTTTGGCCTGGTGATTTAAAAGGGAGCAACCGGTCTCTGCCTTCTGACTCACTCTGGCAGCACCCACAAAAAAGGGACTCACCAAATATCTAGACATTGATTAAAAATACATCATCATATGCCCATAGAGTTCAGCCTCAAGTCAGTTTTATTTTTTCCTCTGTTTCTTTTGAGCGGGTGTTGCCAACCAACTTCTTGGCCACAGCCTACGGTATTGTTGTCTGGATCGGTCTGATCGGTTCTGTGGCTTTTTTTTTTTGTTGGCTTGCCTGTTTGCCTTTTTGGCTCAGTCGTCAATGCCTTGTCGGCTTGAAGGAAAAACAAAAAAGAAACTACGCAATTCTTACACTCTTTATAAAGTTGATTTTTTTAATAATAAAATAATAATTATTGTTATTATCGCGTAACTGAAATCTTCAACTTGAGGCCACAAAAACAGACGCACGCATCCTTGAGGCGCGAGTTGGCGAATTGCGAATTGCGAACTGCGACTTGCGAATGTGAAGGCAAGTCGAACAACTCCAGGCCAAGTCAGACCCGACCCGACCAGGCCAGGCCGGGCTGGGCCAGACCAACCAGTCTGGGCCAAGAAGTTGTTTACTTTTGTTAAACTGTTAATGTTTCTTGTTGTTGTTTTTGTTGTCGTCTTTGTTGGGGGGCCAAACCGTATTTCATCGACTTTGGCCACAATTTACCGTGACTCTTCTCTTCTGAGACGCGTGTGTGTGTGTGTGTGTGTGTGTGTGTTTGTCAACAAATGAGCGCATAATTAACCCGCCAACCCCGCCAACTCAACCAACTCGGCCACGTAAAGTTAGTCAATTGTTTGGCAAGCCGTGTCAGGCCAATTCAGATAGCCAGTTAGGCAGTCGGCCGGGCACGCGGTCTTAGCCATCTTTGATGGTATTTCAACTATGCGCAATAATCGTAAAATTTTATTTATTTGAATACTCTCACTTCGGGCCAACGACAACGACAACGCCAGCAACAGCAACAACATTAACCTGTACCAGCCTGGCTAATAACTTGGTTACCTGACCAATCTTTTTTCTACTTCTTCGTCGTCGTCCTCTTCTTCTTCTTCTGGTGTCTTTCTTTTTCACGCTTTTATCTTGGCGGTGGCAACGGCAGTGGCTGCTGCGGCGTTTTGTAATTTCCTGCAACTTGCGGCAGATTTTTATCAAATTGTGTCTACTGGCGTTGCCGTTGTTGCTGTTGTTGTTGTTGTTGTTGTTGTTGTTGCTTTTGTATTTAAGTCTCACTGTTGGTTTTGCCTGCCATTAATGACGGATGGCCAGTGGAATTGTTGACCAGTTTCCAGCATTTTGAAAGCACAAAAATATTATGAATGAAACATGAAACTCGCTTTACCAACTTTGCCGACTTTGTGGCTCAATGTGAAATCTCTCACAGATTCATAGAGTTGTCGTACTGCTGTTAAGGCTGAAGGCAGCACATTTGAGGCCATGCCATTGGACACGGGAAGCCAAACTCAGGCAGGATGTGTTCAGTCATAAAAGTTGTAAAAGTTCATGATATCAATCGAAAGCCTAGGAGATTGTCCATAAAATTCAAATTGATGAGAAATTCTCCATGAAATTGTGATAGGCAAAAAGTCCAGGAAGACTTCGTTGAGCTTCTCTCTATGAAAATGGAAAGCTTTTTGGGGTATTCTTCGAAGAATTTAGCAAGCTGATAAACACAACTTCCACAGATTGACAGGTGGAATAGATTCGAAACAATAACCTTCTTTTTCTTTGCCTTCAAAGGAATTTCTCAATTAATATTATCAAATCGATATATTCCATAATAAGATCGAGAAGAGACTAATGTATCAATTATAAATAGGTTTGATAAGCTTTACTTTTATTTCGATCAAAGATATATTCCTAAATAGATTGAAAATCCCCAATAAAAATAATCTAACTGAGATTGAAACAAGATTGAAATTAAGTGGAAGTTTATGTATCGATAAACCGATGGTCTCTTCTTTTAATTGGATCAGAGACTTATTTCTAGATTGGTCAATTATTAAAATATAAGCTTAGAGTACTTTCTTTTATTTCTTTCAAAGATCAAGTCTCCGTTTCTAGAAGGATAGAAATTACCCAAAACTTATATCAAATTAAGATATTCAATAATCGAGTATGAGCAGAGCTATACCTATCGATATCATTAACATTTTGAAACCGTTTTCAACTCTGCCAAAATTCAGTGAAATGATTGGAAAATTTCCAAAAAATCTTCTTAGGTGATTTGAAGAAAACTTTATCTTTGCCAACCTGAATTTTTGTATGCCTCATCAGTTGTGATCATCCAGGCATTCACTTCGAAATGAATCAACTTTTGCCATTTCAGCTTTACTTTTACTATGACTCTTCAGGACTTTTACATTTGGTTTTCTTTTCCACTAACGGCTTGTGTGACGATAGTGGTGACAGTGACTCTGCTCTGCCACAGTAAATTATGTCAAATGCAATCAAGATTGCGCAAAAGCACATTTAAAGAATAAAACCAGAAATCTGCTTAGAATAAAAGTGAAAAAATTATAAGCTCAGATTTTTTTCTTTTCCTTTCAGAATATGTCTACAAATTATGAGTACCCCAGAATCTATTTCCCTGTCTGTCGCGACTTGGTGTTATCTTATAAGGCAATGTTTTGTTTTGGCTTGTTATTCTTGTTGTTGTTGTAGTACCAGCATCCACACTGATCAAATTTAATTCAAAGTTCCTGTTACGCGAGTATACGGTGCAAAATTTCATCAAAAAGTCGTGGATAAGTCAGTGGTGGTGGTGGTGGTGGAAAAAGTTTAATACTGCTCTTGCTGTTGTTGTTGCAATGTGCGTGCAGGTTATTAAGACATGTGTTTGTTGTTGCTGGTGGGCTTTACATTGTATTATGTGGCATAATTTAATTGACATTGCGCGCGTAAATCAGACAATCACTGATACACGATGCCTTGTCATTGTGGCTACTGCTGAGTGTGTTGTATTTGTTGTTGTCACTCTCTGCCTGCTGCCTGCTGTGATCCTCGCTCTTACCCACCCTCCAAAAAATTGAAAAAAAAAAAACTTATTTACCCCAGTCACGTTCATTTTGTGACCGCTCTGCTTGAGTATTTAAATGCGGTCAGCCAGTTTTTCATTTTTTTTTTTTCACCGTCAATGTTTTTTGTTGTTGTTGTTGTTGTGTAGTCACTGTCGCTATGAGTTAGTTGCTGCCACTAACTAGACACTTGTATTATTTAAATCAAGTTGTGCTAGTTTTTTTTCCCTTTGCTTTTGGCATTTTTTTTTTATTTTTTATTTTTTATTTTGTTGTTTGTTTAAATTTTTTGCAATAAAACTAAATAAACTATTTATGCGTATTAAAGTTGGAGATTTTTTTCTTTTTTGTTTCTCTTTAAGCAAGAAATTCCTTTTGAAAGAAATATTTCGAGTCCATGACCTTTGCGTATTTCAGAGCTGAGCTGCTTTTGTTGTTGTTTCTTTTTCGGGGTTTCAAAAGGGGGTGGAGCAGACTTATCGCAGCCAGCAAAAGTCAAAGGAACCAAAAAGCTGAGAAGGTGTGCTCCGTGGGCGATGCGATGCGTCTGCGTTTGTGGCAACGACGCAACGTCACCACCGAAACCACCGGCAATGTTGCCTGTTGAACTTTTGCAAAAAACACACACACAAACACACACACACACACAGCTCGAGAAAAAAAAGTAGGCTGTCTTCTTCTTGTTGATTTTTGCAGACTTTACTGGTTAAGCCAAACCGAAAATGTTAGTTATACTTTTTAGATTTTTAGAGAACCAAGGAAGCACCGGGAAAAATCTTAAGCTGGATCGGGCCTAAGCTATATAGAGTCTTAGGATAAGCCCGATCTAAAAATCTGGTTTTCAGAAACTCCCCCAGCAAATCTGAGTAAGGAACCTTTGGAACACTAAGTCGTTTCCATGTTAGTGTAATAAAATATAACTGAATGCTTCAGGAATCCTTATAGAAATCAAGTCTCAAGAATTCTGAATCGGAATAGTCTTGAAAAAATTTGAATCGAAGACCCCATTATATTCATAAGAAGCTAACAATCTAACTATATTCCTTCGATTCGAAAGACCTGAAGATCTTTTTGCTACTCTCAAGTCTTGATTGTTTCAAACCTTTTGGCTTGTGTTATTTTCTGGATTCTTTGCCAGCTCCCACAAGCGCCGTTTTGGCAGTTCGTCTGGCCAACTTCGACCAAATCGGCTGGTTTGTCTTGATGTGGCTGCCAAAAAAAAAAAAAAGTTTATATATATAAATACAAATCCTTTGTTCTTTAGTCAGCTTGGCCTCCTACAATTTGTTGTTCCTCTTGTTTGGTTTTCAAGTCTTTTTTGCACCCTTTTTGATCGTTTTTCGCTTTTTTGTTCCTTTAGTCTTGATGTGGATGTTTTTTTGTTTAACCAGATCAAAATGTGCCGATATGAGCTCATAAACACGCAGTTTGAAATCTCTTAAAAATGATTTTTCATTTTCATTCGTTGGCTTTTTTTTGTAGGGTTTCAAAAGAGAAGAACAGTTCGCACGGTTGTTTTGGTTGAAGTGTTTCACTTTTTTCTTTCCTTCTTTTTTTTTTTGAGACTCGCGCTGTCAGCAAAACACCTCATGCAATTTTTTTTTCTTTTTTTATATGTGCCTGGCTGTGTTTTTGGGTTCATTCTATGTAATTATTCAATTAGCTACTGTGGTCTGCCGGCCAACTAACCAAGACCCAGTAGCTGAGATTCTACTCCAATTGAGATTTAATTAAGTCTCGCCCGGTTTTTTTGTTTGTTTGTTTTTTTTTCTGTATGTTTTTATTTTGAATATCGAACAAGACTTGGCTCAATTAAGAAATCATTAAGAGAATGACCCCCACAAAACACCGGATGCACTTTCAAATGCACTCAAAATTGAAACTAGTTTCGACTTTGAAGTCGGGCAACTCAATAAGAAGTGCGCCCAAGTTTTGAGGGAGCCAAAGTGAAAGAACATTAAGGCAAACAAGTTACTCTTTTTTTGCCTCCTCCATCTATGCAAGTCATTCAATCTGTCTGCCTTGTCCTCATCGTCAGTCATCAAGTTTTTTTGCACAAATGACAACAAGCAATTTTCAAATATACAAAACAAGTTTCCCCCCAACTCGGCAGATGAGACCAAGCAAGTACACAAAAAATATATATTATATATATTTTTATATATAATAATTTTTTTTTTTGTATGATAATAAAGTGTGTAGACTTTTAATTATTATATTAAAAAACTTAAAAAATTACCATAGTTAAATTATGACAATAAAAAAAAAAAAAAACAACAGCCCGTCCGACTGCCTCAGTTTCACGTTGCCTTTCAGCATAAAATTTATTTCCATGCATATTCATTTTGATAAATACTAAAAATTCTTCGAGACATTCTTTATAAGCAGGTGTTGGGTTAGAACGTGTCCAGATTAATTTTACAGGCAAACAGCCAATCAATCAGGCAGTGAATTGGTTGATGGATTTGATTTTGAACATAGTTGAAAGATAGCCAACAGATGAGGGACCTACTTCATTAGTTTATTGGAGTCTCCACACTTTAAGAACCCACAAGATTATTCAGTATAAATATTTGAATACCCTGGGAACTCTTTCAAATTTAAGAAGAAATGTTCTAGAATTGATAAAGCCTCTTCTATTCCTTTGGAATAGCTAAGAATATAATCCAGTCTTTCAGTCAACTCAAATCTTTTGGGGTCTCTGAAAACTTTGCTGCTCTACACGCCCCAAAAATAAAGAAAACACACAACTTTTATGGCAAGAAAAGCTGGCACGCGTCAACGTCTGAAAGACCAGAATAGACCGGGCCTTGTCGAGTAGGTTTTTTGGCCGGGTTCAGTACGGTCTGGAACCATTAAGTTGCTGCAGTTTTTGTTTGTGTAACGCATAAATCTTTGGCCAAAGTACAATAGTCTTGACTCGGCTGGGTGGGCTTGTTTGGCTGGGGCAAACATTGGCGTGTTTTGGTCTAGGACCTGGATAAACGACAACTACCAGCTACCCAGAGTGTAAATCAATAAAAATATAGAAAATATAAAAAAAAGAAAACTTCCGCTGGCAAGGTTGTCTAAGAGAGGGAGAGAGCGAAATAAACTGCGGGGCGGTTTTAATTAACGCGAAGAGGTCAGGAAAAGGCCACCGGGCAGTGGCAGTGGCAGTAGCAGTGGCGGTGGCGCGTGCATTTATGAAAGCGAAAGTGGACGGGGCATTTTGTCGAAGTACTCTCGGGAAAGAAATATAACAGTAACACCCTCGAAGCAGTCATAAATTAATTTGGGATACCACCGATAGGGATAGAATATCCCTTGTTTAGTCTAGCCTATCGGCTTGTTGTGTTAACCCCTTTTTGAATGGCTTGAATGGCCTCAGGGTCAACAGATAACAGCCAAATTGATTGTGCACTAAAAACGTGGTACTTGCAGGAGGAGGGGGTAGAGGAGGAGGAGGAGGGGAATCCTATGCAATTTTTTTTTTCGGCCAAGTCGAAACCTGCTAGTGAGCTGGCATTTGTGCATTGAGTTTTTTTTTTTTTTTTGGGTAGGCGTGGCCCGGTTTCGGGTTTGGGTTCGAGTTGTTTGCTTAGTTTTTTACTCCAACTGACATTGTCGATTGACAGCTGCCAGTTTTGTGCGGTTTATATTTTTTGCTAGGGTCTGCCACTGACATCAGCCCAAAGAGAATACGAGAGAGCGAGATATGAAGAGGTTGCTGGAAGTCGACTTGGCAGGGCTTTTCCCTGGGGCGCATTGCGGTTGCCTGCATGTAAATCAGCTTTTATAGGGTGACTAAGTAAACTGTTTGTGGCTTTAGTTTCTTTTCTCCTTTTATTTTTGCACAAGACTGCCACAATTTATTACTTAGCCGCCGTGTGGTACGCCTGCTCACAGACTGCTAAGGAACCCTTTTCCTCAGACTTCTTGGCCTGTATTCAAATCCAGCCTATCTTGATAAACAACTTGGAACTGAGCAACACCCACGCACATACACAAACACACAAACACACACACACACACATACATACATAAGGCGTAGAGTATTTTCAACTTGTTTTACAAGTTTCATTGGGAGCTTTGTTCGATATAAAAAATAACCACGTGAAATACTTGAAATGCTGAGTCTGACTATGTATGTGTGTGTATGAACTTTTGTGGCACACTAATTCAATTAGGAAGCCCACGCCCACTATCAATAAATATTTCAAAAAACGAGACTCATTTAACTCTTCTGCTTCTTCTTCTTCTTCTTTGACTACTTTTATTTTTTGCAACAGTTCTTTTTGTTGTTGTACTAGTTCCCATATTGTTGTAGTTGTTTTTGTGCCATTTGTCACAACAAAAACTGAAGAAAAAGAGAATACGTTTTTTATTATTATTTTATTCTTTTTTTTTTTAGTTGCTGTTTTTTTTTTTACATTTCCAGACAGTTTGACGTTGACACAGCAACTGGGTGGATTTTGTTGTTGGCTGTGGGCATGTGGGTGTGTATATTCCGAGGGGCAAACCCATGACAATAACGTACATATAGATTCATTCGTTTTCTTTCTACTTCTCTCTTTCCCTCTCGCTTCCCCCCTCTCTGTTTGTCTTTGTTTCTCTCTGCCGTGGGCAGCAGCGCGTGCATTTAGCAAAGAACAGATCACAAAAAATAAAAAAAATAAAGAAAAAAAACATAATAATAATACTACAACAAAATTGACATTGACACACGTGAAAAAAAAGAAACTATAAAAAAAATACAAGTAGATAAACATAAAGACCTAGACAGAGGTTAGTAGAGGTCGGCGGGGTGGGAAGGGGGGTTCTGTGACGAGGGCAAGTTAGGAGAATAGATATTTCTAATGATATAACAAGCCCAGTTGGAAAGTCGTTAGTCTCTCTATGTCAGTCAACTGAGGGTCACAGGAAGGGGCTTGGGCAGGGACATCCCTTGTGGCATTTTCCATGTTCATGTGTTCTTTTTTTTCCATTATTTCTTGCCAACATTTTCATACTCATTTGTCAGTTGACGTTTAGCAACATGTCAGCAATTCTCTTTATTCAATTTAATGCAATTAATTAGAATCTTCTCTATACTAGAAACTGAACATCTTTTCTTAAAGCTCAAGAAATCAAAATGGCTTTTCAAAGAAACAAAATAGAAGAGCTTACTACAGAGATTTGATTTCTTAAGTTGAGAAAAATATGTATTCAACGACCTCCAGAAAATCCATACGAAAAAATTTCTATATACGTGGAAGTCTGATCATAGATAAGCCTCTTTTATATCAAGGAATACAGGCGAATCTCCAAGATCTTCCGGAAAATTCATAGGAAAAGCATTTTTAAAAAGCTAGAGCTCTGTAGGAATTTTATACTATTATTGATCAAAGATAAAACTCTCACATAACAAGAAATGCACCCGAGTTTTTCTCTGAATCACAAATCTAACTTATATTAATTTTACATTGAATTGTTAGAAAAAGGTTAAGAGCGAGGCTATCTAGAGACAGGTTGTCGAGAGAGACAAACTTCCATGGGCTATATATGATATATATATTTGATACCAGAGGTATATCCAGAGATCTCTACGATCCAAGAACTTTTTATAGAAGTTTTATAAAGATTTGGATCCGTAGATTTGATTTCAGAGATATATCCAGAGACCTCTGGGATCTAAGAACTTTTTATAGGAGTTTTATAAAGATTTGGATCCAAAGATTTAATTCCAGAAATATATCGCGAGACTTCTCGGATCCAGGAACTCCTTATAGAAGTTTTACAAAGATTTGGATCCATAGATTTGCTTCAGCGATATGTCCAGAGACCTCTCGGATACAGGAACTCTTTATAAAAGTTTTATAAAGATTTGGATCCAAAGATTTGGTTCTAGAGATATGTCCAGAGACCTCTCCGATCCAAGAACTTCTTATAGAAGCTTTATAAAGATTTGGATCCATAGATTTGGTTCCTGAGATATATCCAGAGACAACTGAGATCCCCCAACTTTCCAACGAAGTCTGATCTTCAGATTTAATTTGATGAAACTAAAAGAGTGAGAAATGAAGCTCCTCTTCCCAAGTTTTCCTTTTAGCAAATTCTTTGGTTTTTGCTCTCAACATTCCCAACCATTTTTGAATCTTTCTTAGCTCAACTAATCCATATAAACTTATAGCAATTTTTTAACCATCTAAAGTAGAAAAACAAAAAACTTACCTGCGTTTGCGTCAGACCCAAACTGGCTGCCAGCTCAGCACGTTCCGGTAATGCCAAATATTGGGTACGCTGAAATCGTCGATTCAATTGTTGCAACTGCAGCGAACTGTAAATGGTGCGAGGTTTGCGCATTTTTTTGCCTTTACCATTGACACGTAAGCCAGACTCTTCGCATTTGTCTGAGATTGAAAAGTCTGCGGGTAGAAAGGCAAAAGCAAAAATCCATATAAAATTCAGATTTATTATAAAAAAAAAAAGAAAAACTAAAGAGTAAACGCCAATTGCCTGTAAAAGGCAAACGGTCCAATGATGAATTTATAATTAACCCAAAGCCAAGACAAAAAGCAAAAGTATAACAGGCCAAGGCGGCATTTAACCCTTTTTCTCTTTCCTCGCCAATTTTATGACTTATGCATTTTCATGAATATTTATGAAAACAATAAGAAAAAAATGTAAATAAATATAAATAAAAAAAAACTAAAAATTCCAGACTAAAGAAACTGTTACTTTTATGGTCTGAGAAAAGCACACACTTATTGAGATTCCCATCAAAAATGCAGCCTAATGACTGCAAAGTTGTAAAATTGAATTTTAATTAACTTGTAAACTGCTTGATATGAAATAAATAAAAGAAAAAAAATTATTTATATCAAAAACATTATTGAAACTAAATAAAGCCATAAAGTTCAAAGCACTTTGGCAGTTTCAGTCCAACTTCGTATGCGTTAGGCTACTGCATTTAATTGTTTACAACAACAACAATACCGGCGATAACTACCAACTATTATTAAGCGCCAAATATGGTAAATTGTCTCTGTGTGTGTGTGTGTGTGTGTGTGAGTCGGCAAAATATTGGCTAGATAGCACGTGCGGCGGCTTAATGACAAAATGGCCAGTGTCAAAGTGAACCAAACAGAAGGAGTACGAAAGAGAGAGAGAGAGTCAGAGAGACAGAGACAGAGAAAGAGAGAGATAGAGCAAGTAGAAGTAAGACCACCCAAAAAGTGACAGAGCCGCTGTTGGCTACCTTTTTGGCCATTAGTCAGACTGACACTTTGTCCCCGGTGTATTCCAATATCTTTAAAATTTTAAGGGTGCAAAAGTGTGTGTGTGTGTGTGTGAGTGTGAGTGTGTGAGTGTCGCACATTCATCAACCAACTATATGGCAGCAAAGAATGGTGTAATTAATTACGCCAAACGAAAGCGTAATTACGACAATTATAATTACAAACAACTGTGCATAAGCACACACACACACACACACATACACACTCAGTCGTAGTGGGTAATTGCAGTAAAAATTTGGCGCGTATTTTTGGTTGGCAGTTTTTGCTTGAATTAATCATACGCCACGTGTTCATCATCATCAATAAAAGAGCTTTAAAATTACTTTACAATGATCAGCTGTTCTTTTTTTCTGTTTTCTTTCTTTTTATTGTTATTATTTTCGTTTACATTTGATTGGATTTGATTTATTGCAGTACAACAAGAATGACAACAGCAATGACAGTACAAAAGTAGATTTTTTAGTTGCTATTGTCACACTCAATTTGGAAAGTGCAATTGCACACCCACAATTATGATCGCAAGTCTTACTTAACTTTCGCCAGAGGCTTCTTCTACATGCTTATAAAAATAGATTTCAATTTTAGTGTAACAAGGTTAATTGCTAAGCTAGCCAGCCAGTCGGGCAGCCAACGCGTCGTATGAGTGACGAAAGTCAAATTATTTGTCTAGCAGACATGTACAAATTTTCTGATGCCTACACTATTTTTATTTTATTTATTCTATTCTTGAATGTGTTGGTGTTTCTAACAATAACAAAATACAGATGAATTGCTTTTCACTTACTGACAAAAACTGTTCAACCAAAACGCATTCAGCCGGGGCACAAAAACCAGCCAGAACAAATCGGCACAACATAAAATTGTAGCAAAAAAAAAAAAAACAAAAAAAAAATTGAAATAAAATAAATAAATGTCACAGTCAAGCGCGCAATTATGCCAGTTTTAAAATTGTCAGAAAATTAAAAAAAAAAAAAAGTATCAGAAAAAAAAATACTTAAAAATTTGTTGGAAAATTTTTGATCGATAAATTTAATCGCTAAAATGTTGAATAATTTGTACAATTCAAATGGAAATTTTAAAGATATTTTAAGTGCAAATGGGAGAAAAACCCCGGGCATTCTGACATCATAAAGCAGCGTTAACCAAAAAGTCTCCAACACTTTGGAGAGCAATGCAGATGTGATCTCTCCAAAGTGTTCATTTCTGATTACTTACCATCCTTTGGTGGACTCGCACAGGGTGGTGCATAGCTTCCTAAGTGATATCCAGAATATGAATTCTGATGCATGGGCGGGAATGGATAGCCTAAGGCGCTCCGGGGACTCGGAAAGCCCGAATCCTGGCCGCCTTGTGGCGCAAAATGTTGATAGCTGCTGCGTATGCCGCCGTAACTAAAAAGAAAAACAATATTCAAAACCGAATTAGTCATCAGAAAATTTTCTAAAAACAAAAATAAAGAGCAAAGCAAATAACAAGCAGAGAGTTTGCGTGTTTTGTCTACACTTTTACACTAAAAAAAAAAGAAAGAAAAACGAAAAACATTTTCAGAATAACTTTATATATGTGTGTGCTTTTACCGGGAATTTCATGTTTAATGCAGAAAGCGTCGAAATGAAACTTTATTCTCACCACAACAAATCAGAGAGCATGGAAAAAAGTTAAAGTTTTCCGCTCATGACTTTATTTAGCTTTTTTAGGAAAATCAATAAAATGTCAACCGAAATGAAGTGTATTTCATTTTTATTCACAGACTGGTAAATATTTTTGTTAACACTTTCGAAGAAAGCCACGAAAATTTTAAAAGTGACGCAACGAAACAGTTGATTTAATTCCCATCAAGGGTGAAACAAATTCTATTCCATTTTTTTGGTGCTGTTGTTGTTTTTGGAAAAACAAATTACCCAATAATATTCCATGAAATATTCAATAGTTTTTGGAGTCGCTTAGGTGAAACCGCAACGCTGTTGTTGGGCAACACGGAAACGGAAACAACACTTGCAACGCCAAACTGAAAACCGCAAAAGCCGACCAGCCTGGGACTGGGACTGGACAGTCCAACCAGTCCCAGCAACCGTCCAGCTGTCCGGCCAAGCAGACTGACAAATGAACACAACTCGGCTCACATGAATACGTTTTCTCCACTCGCTCACGCACCTCAAAATTGACACAAACGCAAGGCAGAAAACCGCAACAAAATGCAATCAAATATGTACAATAAAACCGGCCAATAAAGCACAGAAAAAAAAAATAATAATATCATATACGCAAGGGGCATCGAATTTTTAGTCGGCCAATAACCCAGAAGAGAAGTCCAAAGATTATAAACCAAAGCCATTTAATCTGAATAACCTTGAAGGTGCCAATAAAATCCAATTTGATAGACTTTCCTTTGTTTTTTCCTAAAAATTATTTCAAATTATATCTTGTTCTGATTTTAGGTAAAAGAGGCCCCTTGTTTAGTTTTATTCATAAGTAGATTAGTTTTTATTTTAGCTAAACTAAACTAAGCTAAACTGAGCTCAACTGACTTTAATTGAATTTATTTTTGGCTTCCGTTCACACTGCCAAGAGGGCTTTATTTTTTATTGTTATTCTCGGCTGTCTACTCCAATCTTTTTTGAAAGAGACAGAAGAGAAAGACAAGTTTAAATACCAGCATAAATATTTATACACTTGAATTTATGAATTCCGCAAAACCGAAAGTAATGAAAACAATCAATAGGGCGTTGCGAGCTTCAATAATTCAGAGGAAGTCAAAATTAAATACTTGAAAGGTTTTGATTTTTTTTTTTTTTTTTTTGTCTTGGAAATGAAATAATCCAATCAAAAGTGAATGCTTTCAAAGATTCTCAAGAATCAGATCAAGTCTTGAGGCTCTCAAAGACTTGAGCCAACAGTTTTATTATCCAAAAAAAAATTATTGAGAATTTGATTACAAATGCTAACATTTCTTAGCCGAATTCTTATAGAAACTTACTCGATATATAGAAGAGTCTATTATTAAGATGGTATAGTGTTTTATAAAAATATGGAAAATTTTTAAGAGAAAGTAGGCTTAGGTAAAAAGCAGATATTAAGTCTTAAAACATATGCTTAATTTGTTTGGCAAACATTTCGAAAAATTTCCTAAAATCTATCCAATCCCCTAAATCTATTTACCTCACAAGCTTTTCTCTAAGAATAAAAAAAAAAAAAAAATTAAAATTCAAATAAAATTAGATGAAACTTATTATTTCTCGATAAAAATATAACCCCAGCTAACTTCACTAGTTGCCTTCAAATATATCGAGATCACAGTTGAAACCTAGAAGATTTTGAACAGAATAAAAATCTTTAAAAAAGTGCTGAAAATACTAAATGAAAAACTATATTCAGTTCTCAAAACTATACTCAACATTTTTTATATATATATTATATATATTATTTTCCCATTCTATATTCACTCTCAAAACTATACTCAACATTTTTGGATATATTTAAAATTACTGAAAACTGTGTTGAAAGCTTTGATCAATGTTCAAAACTATATTTTGATATATATATTTTTTTATATATATTTTTTCCATATTCCCAAAAAAATAAAACAAATTCTTCAAATCGAACAACGTTCCTCAATGCTCAAGACTATACTCAAAATCTTTAGACTTTTTTTCGATATTTCCGAAATAAAGTTCATTCGAATCTTTGATCTATTTTCGAGCTTAATGAAAGTCAAAATCATTTGCAAAAGAACATGTTAAATGGAAATGAAAGAGTTGAGAGCTAAGAGCTGAGCTGGCCCGTAGGCATTCAGTCAGGCAAACAATTAATCAGTCGGTAATCATTGTGTCCTTCATAATGAATACTTTTCTATATAGTTTTTTTTTTTCAAGTAAAGCAAAATGAATGGCCACCCACTCATTCGGTGCTGTTTTTTCCATTGTCGAGCGAAACAAAAAGTACAAATTTTTTATTTAGATTTTCCATCTGAGATAGCTGAAGTGACTTTTGGTTGGGCTCATTGTAGTTGTTGTTGTTGTCGGTTTGCAAAAAGTACAGTACACACTCCAAGCCAGGTTGATTGTTGTGGAAAGAATTAGTTTTGATATGAAATGGAACTCACCCAGCGGTGGCATGTTGCTGCAGCTCCACAAAGGCTGATTTTCCGGGCACATTGACGCCGGGTGTGATGCTGACCGACGTACTCCCGCCATCCATATATTTGGGAGTGTGGGGTGCGTCTGGGGCATCCATGCCCGACTGGGGTGTGCTGGGAGGCCCCTCGTAGGGGCTCCCTAGATCCGTGAAATTAAGCGTGTTGGCGCCTATTGAGGCCACTTTATCTAAAATTTTGAAGGCTTTTGTGGAAACGCGCACTCAAAAGAAATAAATCCAAAGCCTGAGAATTACCGAGAAACTTTTCAAAATCCAATAAAATTCTTTATGCTTTTTCTTCTTCTTCTTCTTATGATTATTATAATTCCTTATTTCGTGAGGGCTTGAGTGCGTGTCTGTGTGTATCAGTGTATGTGTGTGTTGTGTGAGTGTGTGTGTATGTGAAAGCACTTGTATTTTAATTACACGTAAACAAAGTTTTTAATTATTGTGCATTCGTTCAATGAATCAATCGGTCAATTGAAAACTTTTCGACACCTAAGAAATTTCAAAATTTTTCTTTTCTTTTAATTTGTCTTCTTCGAGAAATGTTGAATTAAAAGTTTGACTTTAGTTTTGATGGAGTTGATTGAGCGGTTCGATGATATATTAATATTTAAAATTGTTGCTGATCCTTTTGGATTTGGAATTTGGGTTTTGGGAAAACACTTTTGAACACAAGTGGAAATCTTTTGATTATTATTATCAATTTTATATTTTTGTATACACTTTGGTGCATTTAATTGGCCTTTTCTCTTTTCCAAGCACTTTGTCACACAAACAACAACAAGAACAACAATCTATGCAAATTTCTCCCATCCATCTAAGAGATTTACAAATTTTTTTTTCTTCTATTTTTTTATGAAATTTGTAATTTTTATTTTTTTATTCACACAATTGACGCGACGGCAAATCAAACATTTCGAAGAAAATTTGCTTATATTGTGTATGCTCGATTTTTCACATGGAAATTCTCACGCACGCCCGACAATACCGACGATTCACGTTCAACGGGCAACGGCGAAAACGATAGCGTAAAATCAAAATCGAATACGAGCCACCGGCAAGCAACGGCAACGGCAACGGCTACGGCAATGGTGAAAACAAACCACAACGGCAACGGACGAGACGACCAACCACGAACAAAGTGCGTATACGAGTGGCGGCACGAGCTGGGCGAGATTGCGCGCTGGCACTGCTCGTCGAGCGAGCTGGTTTTTGTCGCTCTGTGGCCGTGTAGCTGTGGCGTGCGAGTGAAACGGCTCGGCTGTACGCCTAGGCGAGCTCAGGAGTGAGCGTGTCAGCTGCTGAGTCTTTGGTGTCGCTGCTCGCCGGGCACAGCCCACCACCAATGGCATGCCAAGCAACCGGTCTTGCCTGCGCTTTGCCACAGCACAAGTGGACAGCACTCTGAGTGTGTGAGTGCATGTGTGTGTGTGTGTGTGTTTGTGTGAGAAGGGCAGAGTGAGACAGTGTGAGAGAGTGAGGGTGGGAGTGTGAGGATTTTGGTCTCGCTGGCAGTGACGTCGACGGTTGGCTTTGAGACCGCACCAATACCATCAATTTTATCAATGGTCCAACACACACACACATCACACCACCTCGGGTTTCGTTTATGGCTTTACGGGAATTTTGATAACATTCTGTCACAGCTTCAAAGTTAAAGTCATGAAGCACTTTTCCGGCCAAAATGTGGGAAAGGTGAAATTGCTGGAAATTCCCTCAGCCAAATTGTCTGCCTGACAGTCCTGCCACTGCCACTGTCACTGCCACCGCCACCGCACCACCAAATAGGGCGTGGTTTTCACAGAGTCTAGAGCCTCTACTCTCCCCTCAAACCAACTAACCACCCACTCCTCTCTCAGAAAGGGACGCTCTCTGGGCTCCCCCAAAAAAAAAAAAAAAAAAAAAAAAAAATACAGAAACACAACAAAGCCGTTGGCCACCACAATGGAACTTACAACATTTTATATGCAAATATGTTGTACAGAAATTGTTTGCTGCCATTCTTTTTTTTTTTCTTTTTTTTTGTCTGTCTTTCTTTTTTGTTTTATTTCTTCAATTTTTTTTTGTTGTTTTTGTATTTTGGAAGCATTGCTACCTAGTGGAAAGTGCAAATATTTTGACGTTTTAAATAATGTTGATTAAATGCGAAGGTCTCAATTATTAAATTGATTGTTGAACCTGTAATTTTCAGTTGGTTTTGTTGTGGTTGTTTATTTCTGTTGGCACTGCCACTGCTGCCACTGCTGCCACTGCCAGTTTTGAAAGACAGTAAACAGCCCAAGGGGGTGGTGGCTGGCTGCGGTAATGGCGGTAAAATGGGTAGCCACAAATGGCATTGAAAATGAAATCAACAGTTTGTTTTTATTTATCTTTCTATCAAATTTAATTTGACTAATTGATTAAAAATTAAACTCACATATCAGCGGGCAAGCTGGAGACTTGTCAGAGAGACTCTCAGAGAGTGAACTCTCTTCAAGTAAGAAATTGATGACAATTTTGAGTTGGTTCTGGTCAAGTCTCAAAATTTTTGTCACCTAAAAATTAAACAAGTAAAAGAAGAAGAAACAATATAAAATAAGTCTAGATTTAGATAAGAAAAAACTACACATATAAAAAAAGACTTTATCAGATAATCAGATAAATAAAAAGAGATAAACAAAATTTTAACAAATAAGTCTAAAAGGTTTTTACTTAAAATCTTTAAAATTCTTTAAAAAAAAATCTTACCTTAATTAAAATCTTATTTCTTAGCAAACCAAGACCAGTGGCGCCATCTACTTGCCGTATTGAGCAAAAAGTTGGCAGCCACAAAAATACAAAAACACAAGCAAAATATTACCAAAGCCAAGTAAAAACCAGTCAAACTGGCCAGACGGTGGCTGCTCACCTGTCTGCACACCAACGCATGCGCCTACCAACACACTCACACAAACAGGCACACACACAGCTATCATACCCGCCCCACTGCAAAAAGAGCGGGAGCGAGCGAGCCAGCGGGACACTGAGAGAGCGAGAGCAAGCAACCAGTCAAGCAACCTGGAACCACGCCCTCTTTCGCTGAGCACTCGAATTCAAAATGGCGCCATGCTGCGCAGAATTGCTGCCGAGTTTTTGGCGTCGTCGTTGCCGCTGCCGTTGCCGTTGTCGTTGTCGTCATTCTCAGTTAGGCTTTTGAGGTAAAAATTTTCATTCACAAGACTCGAAGCTGTCAGTTGCGGTGGCCATAGGAATGACAACAACGACAATGACGAAGCCGACAACTGCGAGCGAGATGACTTTGCCGCTGAGCTGAACAAGTCTGCTGCCTGGAAAAGCGCATTGCAGAGCATTTGAAGCAACGGCTAGCCAACGCTTAGCCAGGCCAAGACAAATCTAAACAAAGAAAAAAACTTGTCAACCATTTCTGTGTGTGTGTGTGTGTGTGTGAGTGTGTATATGTCAGAGGATTTCCGCTTAAGTTGGAATATTTTTTGTGCAATTGGGTGTCGAGTTTTTTTTTTTTTTGTTTATATTCATTTATCTCGACACTGCATATTCATAAGACTTGGCCAATTAGCAAGCAAATTAATTTAAAAAAAAAAAAACGACTTAGATAAAAAAAGCTTAAGCCGAACGTGTTTAAGTGTTGTGTGTGTGTGTGTCATATGGACGTCATTAAAATGTTAATCCTCAATGGGTAAAAAATAGAAACAACAAAATCGCTGGCCAGCTGACCTGCTGAACTTCACTCCACCCCAACCCTGGCCAGGCCAAATGCATTGACAGCAATTTGAGGCACAAGTAAAATGCACTTAATTGTGGCAATTAGTTGATGAAAAATTTATTAAATGTAAATTATGATTTGCCTTTGAAGTTGGCCAACAGCAAAACAACTGTTTGCTTCTTTTCCCACTAATCCCATGCATGTGTGTGTGTGTGTGTGTGTGTGCCGATATATGCCCTGTTTTAATTCATTTAATTGGGCTTTTTTTTCATTAATCATTTTACCACCACACGTGTCTTTTGGCCAAGTCAATCACTATTTTGTATTTTTCATTTATAAATATAAATAAACCTATCAAATTGACACATAAATCTCAAAGCAACTGGAATCTATTAATTTATCCACACCACTCGACATTGGCAATTGAATTGTAAGTGGCCAAAAGCACTCAACCTGTTAACACGCCTTGTTGACTTGATTAAATAAGTGAGTCTCTGTGTTTCCCAATTCATTATAAATTCAGATGAGCCGTTTTTTTTCTCTCTCTCTCTCTCTCTCTTCTTTTTGTTGAATCTAATTTGCTTCATTTATTTATTGGCCAGAAGATTAAATCAGTTCCTGCTTTGGCTAATCTCCTGGCAACTTTGTTGATATGTAAAAGCGTTTGTAATTATTTTTTTTCACTCCCATTTTTTTCTTATGAAATTTGCTTTCTGAATTAAATAATCTCAAGATTAAATAAGGTTAATTTAATTCCATAACCATTCTCAATATTTTTTTCAGCTTTGTAACAAAAATAATAATAAATAAAATAAGTAAAGATAAAACTTATCATATACCTAGAGAGAATTATTCTTTAAAAAAAAAATTCCAGGAACTGTTCAATTTGAACAAAGTTAAAAACAAAAAATCGTAAATAAAATATCAAAGTTGGTAACAACTCAATTTGGTAAAACACTTTCTCCTCCTCTGCCACCGCACCCACACAATGAACAAAAAAGAAACCACAGAAATAATTTACAGAAATCAGAGCCAAAACACTTGGAAACATTGAGCCAGAGTGTGGTACTTAGAGCCGCCACACAACTTGGACAAATGAGACGATTAATTTTCCGAGACCCCCCCAGACACACGTAAGAAATTTCCATCCCAAAATGTTGTTGTTGTTGTTATTGTTGATGATGATGGGCAATCGTGGCAGTTGTGTCGGTTGGACGAGTACACAAAATCAACGGAAAATTTCAAATGCACAGCAAAACGCCCACAACAAGTAAAAGGAAAAATAACTACAAAAGAAATAAAAAGGGCCAAGCCACATTCCACCTTCAGTAATGGCGACAGGCTAAAAAAAAAAAAAATAAAAAAAAATACCAGTCGGCCTCGAAAGGAAAAGGCCAACAAGCTGAAAAAAAAATAAAAATAAAAGCAACACCTACAAAATAAAGTAAGAAATAGAAAAGTCGAGGGAGCCAGTAGGAAGTGGCTATAAAGGCAAATGAAAAGCCACATTCAGTGGCGGCGGGCCAAAGTTCTCGGGCAATACAATTTATCATTTAAATAATAATGTGCCACAAATGACGAGACAGGGCTACAGACAAGGAAAGAGAGGGTCAGTGCGGGTCGCGGCTTGAACGAGATGGCAAGTACCTCGGAATAAATCAATCAAATTTGCTTTGGCCAAGGGGCGAGTCAGAGAGACAATTCAAACAGAGAGAGCGAGAGAGAAGTTGTCTTTGAGGGTTGAGGGCTGCTTTGGAGGGTTGTTTGGGTTAGCTCAATGAAATGGAAACCAAAGTTAGTCCAACTCGAAATGAAATGCGAAACAACGTGTTCAAATTACATTTTAATGAGTCGATGGCCACGGGAATGGAAGCTTGACATGCTCTAGTAAAGAAACCACAAGCACACTCTCTCAGACTCAAAGCCAAGTCAAGCGCAGAGCTTGACGAATAAACTAAACTGAGAGCCCAAAACAAAACAAAAAAAAAAGAACATCCATTTGCCTTGCCTTTCAACGCCATAAAAATTTATGAATGCGCTTTGCAAAATAAGAAGAAGAAGAAGAATGGAAAAGATCAGCTTCACTCAACTTGAAGTTCCGACTTTTTATGAATCTGTTTATGATGTATGATCCAGAGACTGATGAAAGCGCCACAGCAGGCCACGAATTGGGTCAGACTCTCTGGACACTGAGATCTTAGTTTCTCTCTAGACCGAAGAGCTCCGTCGGGTTCTAAAGTAGACCGCCCGTGGTGTAGCTCCATCTGCTCGAGTCTGTGGAGCGAATAGGTAAATAAGTGTGTGTGTGTGTGTGTGTGTGTGTATTGACATTTAATTCAAAATAAATCAGAGTTTACGACCAACTCGAGTCAAGACAACATTGAAGGCAAAAATGAGCTGAGCCACGACGACTTCATTGCTGCGCCAACCCAGCAGGCAAACTGAATTGGCGGCCTCTTTCAACTGTCTACGCTGGTGGCGCTGATGACTCTCAATGGTGTGGTTGGCGCTCTAAGCATCCTGGCCAAAGTGGCGTTGTGCGCGTTAATTGGCAGCGCCGGCGCAGCCAACACAGCCGCAGCCAATAAATTTTCCAGCCAACGGCTCTCTGACTCTCCGTTGATGTATTCATTCGGTGCCTTAGGAAGCTTAGGTCCGGCGTTGTTTATTGTGACAGAGACGACTACTTCGATTAGCTGGGCTCAAACTATAAACGCCGCCAAAAGCTTCTATTCATTCACACATAAAAGCCTAGCTCGTGACTGAATTCCACAAGACCAATTAGCCAAAAACAAAACAAAAAATCGGTGGTATGGAATTCCAATTGATTGGCTACTGGTTGTGGAATTTGTGTATTTGATTGCTTTATGGATTTGGCCTAGGCGAAATGAAAGACTTAGGCAACAAACTTGAGCCGTGTGGGACCTGGGGTGAGAGCTACCTGGCTTTCATTTCCGTTTGGAAGGAACTCTGGTCAGTGGACCCAGTCGACAATTTCACACTTGGGAAGCCATTAAACCAACCGCTTCTCTCACCCCCACTTCGAATCTTGTAGGCAAAATGAAATGTTTTGAAATTTGAAAATAATTGTTGACACTTTGTTGTTGGCATCTGTTTGTCCATCCACATAACCAGTGGATGGGATTGTGAGAGTGCGGGTGCGGATTTTGTGCGCCTCTTGGCTGCACATGCGCAAACCAAAACTTCCGGCAATCCAAAATGAAATACCCCAAAAAAAAAAAAAAAAAAAACTACTCCAACCAACAAATTTAGTTGTGTCACATTAAAAAGCAATTATCACCTTAAATTAACCAACCTCTCAAACTGTGTGTATGTCTGTTTTTTTTCGCTGTTGGCAAAGCCATCAAATATTCAAATTGGTTGCCTCAAATTTTTTCTAATGACTTTTCAAAAAAAAAGAAAAAAGAGAAGAAATTTTTTTTTTCAAAACAACCGAAAATAACATTACATGAGGGGGGGGGGTGGGGCAGGGGGAAACTTTGTATGGATGGTTTGCCCAAATTAACTTGTTGCTATTTTCGATTGGTAGCGTCCGGGGTTGTTGCTTTTGTTGTTGTTTATGTGGAGGTCTCAAATGACTGCGCTTTAAATTTTAAACATGCCCTGTTATTGTTGTTATTGTTGCTGTTGTGAATCTTTCGGCAAGCAGGCGGGGAAGAGTGTTTAATTTGGCATTAGATTTTTGTCACTGCTCAGGGGATGTGTCAAAGTTGACGGCACCCAAAACACAACAAAAAGTAACTGAAACAAAAAAAAAATGGTAAAGATTAGACTAAATTTTTAGGCACAGTGGGTCAAGTCGATAGAAAGTGCAGTCAAAAAAATTAGAATTTTCCAGGCAGACAATTTGATCTTCAGAATTTATTATAACCCATGAAATAAATAGATTGAAATATTTTACTGAATTTTTGAATTCCTGACGAAATGGAAAATTAAATGATAAAAAATTTAAAGAAATTGTCAGAATATTATCAAACTACTCAAACCTTCATATCTTTTTGGATTTCAACTCTCCAATTACGAAAAGCATTCATGAGAATTATAGAAATGCTTCTTTGAAAGAAAGAGTGAAATATTTTCTCTCTTAAATTATGCCCAAATAATTTTCCTATAAAAATTAAAAAATTAAATTCCTATAAAAATTTAAAATATTACAAAAAATTCAGAATCTAAAGGAGATTGCCTCGGTCTGGCTTCCTTTCATTTCAAGAGACATCCAGACTTGATTCTTACTCGGCTTTTGTTTTTTCTTGCCCTATCTCTCTCTCTCTCTTTCTAATTAATTTTTATAATATATTTAATAAGTTTGCACCACTGTGCGTAGCTGAAAAACACCTGTGCCATACCATTTTGAATGCTTAGGTAAACGCAGATGAAATTTGTTTTGACGGAAACATTTGTCAGCATTTTTTCGGTGAGTTTTCGTAACTTTGTCAACGATTGGCGACACGTTTAATATTTTTTGTTTTTTTTTTTTTTGCCCCGCCCTGCCTGGCTGGAAAATAATTGTGAATTTCAGGTAAGACACAAAAGACTTGTTAAAAAAACATTTGAACAATTTAATTAGAATCAAACGGTGACCAACCAACCAACCAGCCAACCAGTCAACATTTCCAACACTTTTGGTGTGGAAAATTACGATATTTGTTCAAATTATCATGGATCGTAACAAAAACAAAAAAAAGGCCTAAAACAACAGACAATCAAAATTTTAATGTGATTTACGACTAGAATGAATGAGCTTCTCTTTCTTATATAATTTGTGGTTTATTTTATTTGAATTTGGCTTACAATTGCAGCAGCTTTAGGACTACGAGAAGTAAAATACTTTCGAAAACCACAAAGCCCCAGTGGACTTTTAATTTTTGAGCTGTGATACTCCGCATGGAAGGTAACTGCTGACCTGTGGGTTCCCAGAGCCATGTATAGGGTTCTTCCCTCTTGATGAGAAAATCTAAGGCATCTTCTGGACTTGCAAGGACTTCAAAGAAATAACAGAAACTCTGGACAGGGATTAGCTGATTCAATTCTTCAGCTTTGGGAGTGGTGATATTCCTGGTGATTTGTAGGCAAAACAAGAACCAAACTAGCACCAACCAATTCATGACTTGTTGACTTGAATCCTTCAGTTGGCCTGAGTCAATAATTTTATTTTACAAAAATCCAACAAATGCAAAGCTTACTCGATTTGAACAAGAAATTTTGGTAGATATTAGGAAGGGGGTGGAAAGAGAAAGGAAAAGTATATGAAATTAATTATTAAAGAAGTCCGGCTTGACCAGGATCATGAGGGATCGGTGCGCCTTTTTTGTTGAAATTTTTGGTGCCCCTTTTTTCACTGAATGGAAAATGAATGATATGATTTATATTGCCTTGTGTGGCGGCGCCAGAGTCGGCTTCTTTAAAGTCTCGACAGATACGGCAACACCAAGGCGCTTGCTCTTCTTCTTCCACACCTCCTTCTCCTTCTTCGTCTTCTTCTTCGTATTGTTATTCCTTATAATGATGATGAGATGAGAAGGGCGTCAGCGCTTTTAATTTCTGCCAGGGCCGAGTACCCTTGTATTTGTTTGGGACACCCACAAAATGGTAGATGTCCAGAACTCTTTACGCTCTACTTTCAATTGCCAACGAATTTGCTGAATTGCTCTTAATCCACAAACACAACAATTTTGCAGAATTCTTGATTGAAGTCAGCATATCGAATGGAATTTGGCATGCCGCATTTGCATGAGCAAAACAAAGGTTCAAAACTGCTTGAACATACCCAAAACTTTTTGAACTGCAAAGGGCGCTAATTATATTATGGCAGAGCACACACCTCAACCAGACCAAGTCAGGCCAGGGAAGGTCCGGAGCCGGAGGCGAAGGCTACCTGCAGATGCAACAATGCCACCACCGCTGTGCAACGTTTTGTTAATGAGCTTGGAAAGGTCTACGCTCTAATTTATTTCAGTGTCTACAGCTCGGCTACTCCAGGCATTGAACTTGACACCGATCGCTCAGCAGGTTGCCGCTGGATTAAAACAATTACAAAATCTTCTTCCGTTTGCCACTAAGCAAGGCAGCAAGGTCAAGTTGTAGCGCCAGGCTTAGCCCTGGTCTGGTCTGACTTGTAATTAGCGTGACCCAGAAACTAAAAATCTAACCCACTTCCTTTTCTACTTATCTCGAGATTCTTTCTCGCAGGCCTCTAAGCCCGCAAATGCGTATGCAAATGAGCAGACCTGACTTCTAACGGTATTCCGGCTCTGCCAACTCCAACGCAGCAACAGCAGCAGCAGCAGCTCTAATTCTAACAGGCCAAAGAAGCAACTTTGAAATGCGTGGCAGTGGCGACTCTGACTTTGGCCCCGGCCACGCCCCAAATGCTGCATTCAACGCCGCCAGCCAAAAGAAGCAGCATCTATCAAAACAGGATGGCCAGTCCAGAGGAGAGGCAAAAACCATTTTGGGCCATGTTGTTGTCTTACAAAGTGCATTGTGGCTACCAGTTAAGTGCATGTTGCAGTTGCCAAGAAACAGACTAGCAGAGAGGAGAGCCAACAAGCCAACGAGCCAGCGGTAGGTGTGGAAACTATGTTGCTGCCGCATGTTGCTGTTGTGGAAATGTTGCCATGGCCATCAACAAACTAAACGAAACGAAACGCCACGGGGTAGGACCTTTTTGCTTTCAATATACTCTTTTTTCACAGACTGACTTGTACCTCATCCTTCTCAAACTTGATTGACTTCTTTTAACACTACAAATGAAAAGTGTATACCAAAGTTGGTTTTAATTTAATTTTTTTTTTGTGCCTAACAAACTGGGCCCGGGCGCAGCAAAAGTGCACCTGATGTAGTTGCCGGCACATCGACAACGCCAGCAGTGGAACAGCTTCTGTGCAACATGGCAACCTTGCTCGCTAAGTTGCTGGCTGCCCGGGTTGACTAGCTAACTGGCTGAGTGGCTTTCTTTTCATTCATTTGCTTTTGCTTTAGTTGTTGCTGTTGTTGTTGTTGTTGTTCTTGTTTTGGGGTAACTCAAAATAAAACAAAACAAAACAAAAAAAAAAAAGAAACAAGTTGCCTCTTGCCCAGGCTATAATTACCGCATCCATGTCGCTGCAAGTTGCTACTTCATAAATTAGCATGCTGCCATGTGCTCCATTTGTGGTAGCAGCAGCCAACGAGAGTAGCTCAGCCCAACCCAATCCAATCCAACCTAGGCCAGCCCAGCTTAGCTCAGCAGCTGGCCTAGCCTAGACGCAATGCTTTGTCATTGCCAGAGCAGAGTAGAGCAGCTGATGGGTGTTGAAGGGGCCGCCAACTTTCCAAGGAAAACATCAGAGACCAGTCGTGGTGGCGGTGACTGTAAAATTTCAGTTGCAGCCCCAAAAGACAACTCACAAATCACATGATGGCCACATTGTTAATGCCATTAGGCTTCCGTGTGTGTGCGCTAGAAGATCTGGAGAAAAGAGTGGAAGGCGTCCAGCCCAGTCGAGAAACATTCATTTTAGCTACTGCCGGACTTGAGGTCCGCCAGTCTGCCAGCCCCGGGCGGCCACCACATCCTCCATAACGTGATCGTCGTTGTCAGAGCATTTTCCTTTGAATTCAACAAAACAACAACAACAACAAAAACAAAAAAGGAACAAAGAGCTGGCTGGCGAGTAGGTGTGTATGCACTTCTTCTTTTCATGCTTTGCCCTTTGGCAGTTCCAAAAAAAAAAAATATATATAAGAGAACAGAACACGCAACGCCCTCGACCTACGCGCCAACGCCATCTACGCTTGTTAGTTCAACTTGCCCCAGACCCCAAGACCTTCCTCCCTCCCAGGTAAACCAAAAAAACAATATATATATTTTGAAGTATGGACAATCACATATCCTCTTTAAAATGACCCTTAGATATATATATGATATAGTCTGAAAACCGATTTGAGTCTTTATGATATAAAACTTCAGTTCGGATCAAGATTAACACACTATTGGGAACTCTTACACATAATTCTACGATATTGAAATTCTACTATGAATAAGCTTAATCTACAATTATAAATACATATAAACTTGTATATATATACTACGATCCTGATTGGACAAATAGACGATGTAATTCCTTAGCGTTCTCATATGCTCTATGGGATACTGTTACCCGATTTGAACCAAGCACGATATATATATACGTATTTATATATTGTGTATTCAAGAACGCAGTTTTAATAACAATAATGGAACTACTTTACCTGTTTTGAGAGAGTTCCATATAACGACTTATATCAAAAACTTAAAGGATCCGATTAACCGGACAAACATATACGTTATCTTTCTAGGATCTTTATTCTTTCAGTTCTCTTCACATTTCAGCCTTACAAATTTGAACAAAAATATATATACTCTTACTCCTGAAAAGAGTATAAAGAAACCCTTTATTTTTTGCTTTGAATGACCCACAAAGAATTTGCCTTTTTTTTTAGCAGTCTTTCTAGCTGGCGGGGGTTACACCACAAAAGGCTATGATAGCTGCCACCCGAAAACAGAAACAGTATCTACAAGGTCTTGGCTTATGTCGTTGTTGTTGTTGTTGATGTTGTTGATGTTGTTTTTGGTTTGTTGTTTCTGGGGGCTGCTCCCTAACATCATTATCACGATCGGCGCGACCGGTTGCTGACTTCAGCGTTGAGGCGACGCGTTGCGTGTCTCAAGGTTTCTTGTCGGCTCATATCAGCCTTTTTTTTATGAATTTCTGAATTTCAGGAAATCAATCTTGTTGCCATTGAAAGGCAACAACAAAAAACAGAAAACAGCGCCAACGAAAAGAATAAAAATAAAAAATGGCAAAATAAAATTATCTAAAAATGGCTTTTGGCATTTCATGTTTATTTATTTTATTGACTACGAATCTGTCCAAGTTTTAGTCAAAGGTGGGGGTGGCTGCTGAGGCTGTTTTGGCACTTGTCAAGTCAACTCAAATCAGCCAGCAAAACTCAAAAACACAAACTGTCAAAACTGATGGAAAGAGAGACTGACAGACTGAGACAGAAGCAAAGAGAAACAGACTGATGATGAGCAGCTAAAAAAAAAATTAGCATAAGCCTTGAAGTAAAACACGAAAGCTCTGTACTTCCCCCTCCGACCCATCGAAAAATCAGACAAAGATCCCAAAAGTCTAGCTTCAACGGATACATCATTAGCCAAGAAATCGGTGCAAAAGTCTTGGAGAAATAAAGCAAAAACACGAGCCAAAAGATCGTTGGCGTATTTGTTTCGTTGGCAAGTCTGGCAAGATGGTTTCTGGGCCTCGGGCAGGGCTTCTTCCTTGGCTGGTTAACACCCAGCCAGCATTGAATGAGATCAGAGCAGGACTTGGCCTGGTCGGCCACTCCTGATAATGTGGTTTGTGACTGCAAATCTGTCTGTGTGTGTCTTTGTCTTTGTCTTTCTGTTTCTCGCTTTGGCTTCCAACTTTGTGTGGATCTGTCTTCTTGGTCAGCTCATAGCTGGAAGGCAGTAACTCGTAAGCGTTTTTGAAGACCTCCAGTGCAGCACGCGATTTATATACGACATCATGGCAGCCAAAGGAAATGGTTCTCCAAAGCGAGAGAATGAGAGAAAAGCACAGAAAGAAAGAGAAAGGAGAAGGCCCTGAAACTTGGAAGAAAAAGAGTTGCGGACTGCCCCTGTTTGAGGTTGTCTGCAGCACGAGTCTCCCAACAACAAATATCACTGCTTACTGACTTAAAAGAAAAAACAAAAAATAATAATAATTTAGCTCGGGGTGTTTCCTTACGGTTCTATAAATCTCAAGACTTGAAGAAAACCGAGACAAAACTAATGAATAACGAATCTACGTTTTATTAATGATTTCACTTGAATTTCTTGGAGCCTCTTCTTTCATCTTTGCAGTTGCAGCCAAGATTTTGAATATACAACCCAAGATTCCTCTGCCTACCTCCTCTCCCTTTCAGCCTCACTCTTCTACTATAACAATTGAGTTTTTGAAAAATGTATTTTTAATTGGATTATGGCAAAGTTGAACTGTAAACATCAAAACATCTCATTTAGCAAAAGATATGCACACGTGCAGCTCATTTTGTCTGGCTTGACCTCAAATTATTTGAAATGCTAATAAAATATAGATTTATCATTCAGTTCAAACAATCTTGAGAGTTAAAAAACAAAAAAAAAAAACAAAATAGAATGAAAGGCGCTACCCAACAAGTTCTTCTGCACTTCTCAAGCCGATGACTTCTTCATCCTACTTCTTCTATTTACAACCACAATCCACAAAACGATACTCAAATATGCTGTGTCATATTCGGTTGTTGTCTGCATTCTACAACACCAACAACAACAAAAGCAGAAGTCAACTATGATGATCTCATGATGACCAGAAGAACAACGACTGATGAGGGTTTCCTCTTGCTCTAGGCAAGAGTCCAAGGGGCCAGGCTAGCTGCATTACCATTACCCATTCAAATGAATGAAGCTAACATTGCTGGGCCCGCTAGAGACCAGACAGGCCAAACACTTGCGTGTGTCACTGGACTGGCGCTCAAGTACACGACTGGCACCTGTGGCCCCAAACAAAGCCAAACAAAAGAGATTCCAAACTCCGGTAGAAAAAGAATAAACACTGAAATGAAAATTAAGTCATCAAACTGACCAGCCAGGCAGTCAGCCCAAGTATCTTCTTCATTGAAGTAGACTTTAAAGTAAATCCCCAAATACACAGACAAGCACACCTTCAAGTTTCATATGATGACTTTTGCCAGGTGAGGCTGCATTTTGTTTAGTTTCCAGCTTATGTTTATCTCTTTAGCATCGACAAAGGGGACAGTCCAGAGACACCAGAAGACACATTTTGATTTGAGATTTGAGCTCATCAGCATTTTCTCTGTGTGTATTTCAGTGTTTGGATTATGATGAATGGGCCAAGTTGACATATGAGGGTTTTAATCGTCATAGAAAACCTACGCATGCGATTCAAGCATTAATGTAAAAACAACAGATTTTTCTGTGCTTCTTTTCTTCTATCTTTTTAGAGACATAAAATGATCAAAATGCAGTGGAGAAGTCAAAGTTTAATAAACCATAGATCATACACTCTTTTTAGAAATTAATTCAATCCTGAACTTGATTAAGATCCATCAAACTTATATCTATAGATAATAATGTCATAAAGAATGAATGATAAATATAACATATGTTTCAACTTTATATAGTAATTCGATCCGCTAAAAAAATCACTACAAAAATATATATGCTTGGTTTTTCATTGGCCAAGAAATAACAGAAGTATAAACTCAGCCAACCCGGATATAGTGATTTGATTAAGTCTGAATCTAGTCTTAGTAAACTCGAAACATATATACACACTTCCATCTTTCTAGCTCAAGAATAAAGAGACTCGAGACTAGACCAACCCAACTGACCCAATCCGACTGACCCGCCTACTTTTACTCATCTCAAACTCACGAATCAACTCAATATACTAATTTTTCTTGGAAAAGCGTATAAAAATATAGAGGCAGGAAAAGGTGGGAGTGAATTTAATAAATAGATTTGCTCTTTGATTTTCGGTCTACATTTTTTTCTAAAGTATTTTAGGCTGCGCATTTGTGAAACTTATAATTTTTTGGATTTACCTTGTTATCCTGGCGGCTTTCTTTCAAACAAAAATTTATTATGCTCATAACACTTGACTTTTCTCTGCGTCATGGTGTTTATTTAAAAAAGGATAAGACGCCTTTCAACAAGTTTGGCTTTTGTTAGCCAAAAATTGTATGCAACAATTTGATTTTTTGTTCTCTTTTATTGATTGTAGCGCCAAATACCCAAACAAAGCCACAATGATTCTTTGTACAGCCGAAAGGAGAAATACCGCCGAGCCGACAACAAGAAAAGAAGCCACAAATGTCAGTCCAGTCAGGTCAGCTCAGCTCAGCTCAACTCAGCTCAAGTTGGCTTGCATTGATTATGATCATCAAATTATTGAGCGCCCATAGCCAAACGATGGTGATAGTGATGTTGGTGAGGCTGGGCTGACTTCGATTGAAATTCGGATTGGGCACAAAACGCCCCCTTCCGCAACAAATGTTGCTGCTGATGAAGACAAGAAAATAAAACTGCTGACACAATCGTAGCAATTAAATCGTATGACGTGGCGGCAATGGCAACAGCCACAGCCACAGTAACGCCAATGCAATCGAAATCAATCGAAGGCACCAACTTCCCCCTTGATCAGCGCCTCTAGAAAGCAGGAACCACAAAAAAAAAAAAGAGAGACAGAAAAAGAAACCTCAACGGACGACGATCTCCAAAGCGATAAACGCTTCTGTGGCTCAGGCGCAGGCGCAGACGCGCAGGTCTTGTTGCGGCCTTAACAGGTGAGAAAATGGGTTCATCCAAACATGCTCATCATGCCCACTGCAAGTGTATTTTCAAGTATTCAATGTATTCATTCATGAGTCCTTACAGGCCCATGCACATATTTTTCCAGCTTGTCTAGGCTGCTCTTGGTATCGCTTGAATGGATGCCACAAATGGAAATGACTCTACAGCGACCACCGACCAATGATCGACCACTCTTGGCTCACCCAACGGCCATTTATTTCCACAACACAGCAGATCTTGTGGCCCCGATCTGGGACGCTGATAAAGCCCCAATCCCAAAGAAGCTGGCCCAAAATTTATAGTTTCTGTTGATATATTTTGTTTTTTTTTTTTTTTCTACCAAACAAATTGAATTGAACTTCCGTTTTGATTGAGATCAACCGAAATATTTTTGATTTTTAGTTCAGTCATTTTGGTTTTTAGTAGTTTCCGTTCTATAAAAGCCCATGTAATTGCTATAAAAATTCAATTTTATTTAATTCGAATCTGATATTAAGTTCAAAATTTTTAATTTAAATTGAAAAATATAAATCATTTTTTTTTAGAAAAATCATACAAAAACTTATTCGTTTTTTCCAAAGAAATCTAGGAATTATTTAATATTCCATTTGGATTATCTCAATATCAATCAATTAGTCAATCAAGAAAGTCTTGATTACATAAGCTTTTAATTATAAGCTTCACTTGTTCATCTATAGTAAATCAGCTCTCATTAGAAAATGTAGAAAATTTCGATTTCAAAATAATGACTCAGAATCTTGATCAATGCAAAAAGCAAATTAAATCTGTAAACTTTTTTTTTATACGAAGTGGCAAATACAAATTCCAAAAAGCAGAAATCCGAAAGCAATTAAAATAATTATATTTACTTTTTTTTATATATCATTTCTGTCTATGAGTCAGCTTGGATTTTCTCATGAAAGCTGGAAATTGGAAAAAGAAGAGGGGAGAAAGGGGTCTCCGATTTGGAGGCCTTTCAAGAAGGATCGAAGGTTTTGTGGACTCCCTTTTCGGGTCTTCTTTTTTTTTACACAGTTTAATAATTTAAGGGCAAATTAAAAAATGAAAAAAAAGATAGAAAAAGTTTCCACAACAGCAAGGCTAGCGGCAAATTGGGGGCAATTTATTAATTCAAAACACAAAAATGGCCAACACAAAAAAAAGGCTGAAAAAAAAACATCAATTTTTTTTTTTTTTACGGAAAATAGAAAAATGCACAACGCAAAACAACGCAAATCCTATATCTCTCAATTTGTTGGCGCAAGTGTGCGTGCAAGCAACAACAACAACAACAACAGCACCAATTCAGCTACAACACAAAAAACAACAAACATTAAATAGAAAGAGAAAAAATGTCAATTGCTTAAGCAAATTGCCTCATAATTGACATTTTTCCAATTGCTGCTGCCGTTGTTGTTATTTCTATTTTCATTTCCATTTTTTGTTATTGTTTGAATCCAAATAATAATTCGAGTTAAGCCAGGCCAAGCCAGGCCAAGGAGACAAAAAGGCCGACAATTTCCCTGACCAAATTCTAGATCGTCACGCCCCGGCTATAAAACTGTCCGCACCAATGATTTAATTTCCCAAATATTTTCGAACATAAATTTCCACCGATCGAAGGGCCACAAGCCGAGCCAAAAGTGTCAACAATCGAGCCACTTTGTTGGTGGGCCTCAAAGGAGAGTAGCCGCCTTGCAACAGATTCGACCCAAACCGTTGTGGCTACAAATTTTTTATGCTTTATTTTGGACAGAGAAAGGCAGATTGAGCAAGTTTCCACATATTTTCTTTCCACTGCTCATTGGCCTTTGTGTGGTGCATTGTGTGGCATTGCATAAATACGCGGTCGCACTCCTGCCGCGCACATAATCTCTCACAGATCGGGCCACACCTACTACTGGCCAGTAGGCCAGGCCCTACTCTGCTCTCTGTCCGTTTGGGTGTCAAAGATATTGTGTGGCTTTCACAATTATGGACCTTTTGTTGCTCAATCTGCCGCAACACTTCTGTGGTCCTTTGTACTGGCAATTGTGTGTGCGGGTGTTTGAGTGTATTTCATAATTTCCACTTAAAAAGATTTCACAGTTTCATAGACCAAAATGTGGGCTCTCTACTCTAATTCAAGTGACCATTCTTCTTGGCCACAGATAATCCCATTGGCATTATAATGTGATTCCTTTGTTAGCAGGTGTGGTGAATCCGATTCGACAGATTTATGCACAAAACTTCTTCTTGTTTTATTTTTCGCTAACCTAAATCATTTGAAACAAATAATTATGAATTATATAATCTTCTTTGGGTCTTAGCTATGATGGATGGTTAGAATCGAGTGGGCTCAGACGAAATACATTCGGTTTGATTTCGAATCTGGAATACCAAATCTAATACCCAACTTGATATATCTACTTCTATGATAAATATATATTTATTTAATTAATTTTACATAATTAATGATCTCGTAATTAAAATAATTAAAGAGCTTTGCAGGTGACACTTTTCAGCTAAGAATTGTGAATACCAATACAAATATTATGTTATACTTCATCAAGTAAAGAACTATTTCTTCTCCTTATGATGAATATATATTTATTTGATTAATTTACATAATTAACTCTATGCTAATTAAAATAATTAAACAACTTAGCAAGTGACAGCTTTCTATTGTTTAACTTGAAGTACCAAATGTAAAGTTCTTACTTATCCAATATTAAAGTGTATCCACCTTTATGATGAATATATATTTATTTAATTAATTTACATAATTAACTCTATTCTAATTAAAATAATTAAAAAACTTAGCAAGTGACACTTTCAATTTAAAATTTGGAAAACCAACAGAAATGTCCAGTTCTTACTTATCCAATAATAAATTATATTTACCTCTAAGATAAACAGATATTTATTAATTAATTTACACTATTAATTATATAGTAATTAAAAAAATTTAATAGCTTATTGACAGCTTACAATTTATTCTGTAAAAAAGATTTATGTAAATCATAGAAGCAAGCTTTAATTCTCTTAATTTAATTAACGATGATTAGAAAATAATTAATAATTTGTTTCATTGATTTAAATGGTCTTATATTTTGGAACCTAAAGAAATTATATTTTCCAAAACTTTTCTGCAGATCTATTTTCATAATATTGAGAGAGAGTGGAAAGCACCATTCTCACAATAGTCTCGGAGACTATTAAATTAGGGAAAATCACAAATGATATTTTTCAAAATGACCCACTGCTTATGTCAGAGAGACAAGAAAATGTCGCCATGCAATGATGGCGTCTTCAGACGCCTCACTCAACTTGAAACGGAAACGCACCAAAAATCAAAATACGAAATGTCTAACCAACCTCAATCATGTTACATTCTATTTAGCCCCCTCTCTCCCCGCTTCACCTCTCTCTCTCTCTCTCTCTCTCTCTCTTTCAATCTCTGTCTTAGTTGCGGCTGTCTTATGTTTTGGATTTTGATGTCTGTCTTGGGGTACCAGAAAGACCCTTTTGACTCCCTCAGAGTTGCTGTTTCTTTTTCTGTTTCTGTTTCAGCCTCTTGTTTCAGTCTCTTGTCCCTTCCCATGGCGTGTTTGCGTGGCGGCAAAAGTGGCCCCTATTATTATAGCTGTCGTCTTAGCTGAAATTGGTCAGCGTGTTGCGGATGCGCTTCCACACACACACACACACAAACACGCATACACATACACGCACATAGATTTCTAGGCGTTCAAATAAATTTGGGCTTTTTGGTTTTCTTTTGGTGGACAGGCAAGGGGTAAAACAAAGAGCCTACGATTTTGTAGATTTTTTGGGTAAAAATTGATTTACGACTTCCGCTGGTAATGAAAATTCACTTCAACTCACCTTAAAAAATGAAAAAAAAAAAAACCTCACAATGAGCTCTGAGCTACTTCATTTTTGTTCGAGTTGGCTGTGGTTTTCGGCCCATACAGAAGAGTGTCCATTTTTATAGACTCATTTAAAGCGATTATTTGGCAATTTTTCTGTTGAACGCTTGCCTCAAGAAATTTATTATTGACAAGGCTGGAGCAACAGGAACAGCGCTGGGAGGTGTTGCGGAAGGGAGAGAATTGAACGCAGGCGCAAGCAAAAAAGAGAAAAAAAGATCCCAGTTAGTGGCGAAATTTATGGCCCAGAAAGTGAATCATTTAAGTTAATGACTTTCAAACGTGTTCCACAAGAAACTGATTGACTTGAAAGCTGAAGCGTTCCCGCTGCCCGAACAAGGCAAGACAAGTAGCCGAGTGATTGATAATGCGCTGATTGAATTATGAACTCAAGTGTATGGAAGTGGAGGTCTTTGATATTTGCTAGAAAAGATAGAACACTAAACCAAATTGAACATTCAATTCCTATGAAATGCATTTCCAAAAGACTTCCAAAGTCCAGGCCAGATCAGCACGCTAGCCCTGAAGGCGTTTTAGAGCGGCAAGAAATTGGCAAATTGGCTTTGCCAGTCGGCATAACTTCAAAACAAACTGAGAAAACATCAAATGAAACTTTAACCAAAAACACAAATAATAAAGCCTTGTCTGGATGATCTGTTCTTCTTATATTTGTTGTTGTTGTTGTTGTTGTTGTCTATGCGTGCCAAAATGCCAATGGCGTTTTAATTTGAAGTCGCAACCGCAGCTGACTCCGTCATTTATGAGTGTGCCACTACAATACCAATAACTTTTTATATTTTTATTTCGTTTTTCCGCAAAAATAACAAAATAGTGAGAGACCTGTCGTCCGGCCCTACCTGACCGGTCACGAGAGTTAAGCAAAACTGGATTAAGTCCCTTTTACGAGCCTAATCCGCATGCGCACGGCACTCTGTATAATTGCAGGCAGACATGGCGCCAGTCAGTCACTCTCTCACTCACTAATAGGATCAGCAATGCTGCTCTGCTGCCGACTGGACTGTCTGATCCTGCCCAGCAGTGTCCTGGCGTGAAATCCGCAAATGTTGTGTTTACCTTTTTGGCAAAACTGGAAGGGGTTTTTCAAGCTTGTCTACCTTCTGCGTAGGCGTCAAGTGCTATTCGAATTTGTTTATTTATTTATTTCATTTTCTTTCTTTCTTTCTTTTTTTTTTTTTTTGCTCGAGTCTTGAAAATCCCTCAGAAAACAAAGAAATCAGGGTCATTTATGTGGCCGCTGTATCTTTTTGTTTTTACAGACAAGACTCTGTGGAGTGACACCCACTGGACCAAAATCACTACGAAAAAAAACACTTGCTTTTTTTCTCTTGGCCAAAATGTCGGTGGAATGATTCAACAAAATCGATTCGCATCGATGGGAAAATCAAGCAAACAATAAGAAATGAAGGGGCAGGCCTATCGAAAGCTTTAAAGTGATCAAGCCGACACACACACACACACACACACAAGCACGTATTAAAATCTTGTCCAGCACACTCACTTCACTTACCAATTCATTCATTCATTCACTCACTCACTCACTCACTTACCCAAACGCTTTACTTTTATGGGTGTGTAGGTTATTCAGACATAATTTTAGATTTCTTCCATAGCAATTATTGCTACCGTTTAATTGTGTGCATATATGAGCATGTGTGTGTGTGTGTGTGTGTAAGTGACTATAGCGATTTGGTGGGCTGATATAGCAAACCTGGCCAAGTCGGTTTGAATTTTTTCACACGCGGTCAAGTGCTCTATACCCCGTTAGTGGGTGTTCTTCGACTACCTTTAAGCAATTTTGCAATTCGATATTGAAAAAAAAAAAAAAACAGAAAAAAAGAGGGAAAAAAATCTATTATAATACCAGTAATGCCATCCCACAGTTTGATATGATAGTTCGGCTTAGGTTTAGGGCTCTGTGAATGCAGACATGTGTCTAATGAGTTGCGCATATTTAATATCGGCGAAATGCCAATAAACGGAATATTCAATATTTTGATCTCAGGACAAAGTTTTGTGGCCCATGTGTTGGTTATTCTTGCATAATCTCTTCACTTCCACCTTTTGCACCTATGCAAGTCTACAATTTAGGCAATTATGAGAAACTTTATCCAGAGCAAGTTTCAAGCTAAATTGCCGTCTTCGGAAAACTATCGATTGATGGTAAGCAATATGAAGTAAGCCAAGAAAAGGCAAAATAAAAATTAGTGACCAATACTAATTACCTCAAACCAAGAAAGTACAGTATCCATTCTACCAGATGGACAAATTGCCAACTTAATGAATCAAGTCTATCTGACTTTCTTGCCTTGTTAGCTCTGCCTGCAGAGTCATGCAAAAAAGTAGCAAAGAGACACTATTAAAAACTGCTTTGTCACTCCACCTGAAGACAAGACCACAAATAATGCATGAAAATTGATATAGCTGAACATTTGCTTTGTCTTTCGTGTTCACTATTTTTAGACGGGGAATATGTGAATTGCAGTCCTCAGAAAGTTTAGAAAAGTATTTCGCCTGAGTCGAAAAAAAAGTTTTTTTTTATGCTGTTGAGCTTTGCATATCTTTGCCTGTTCTCCAAATAAATCTCAACTATGCGGGGACACTGCCTTATCTGGGGATTACTAAGAAATTTAGTATCCTCGAACTTTCTCAAAAATGTTTTGAATATGTTTTACTTTTTCTAAGGCTTCTCTTATATTTTGATTACTTAGCACATTTAAAATTTGATTCGAGCGAGGATACATTTCTACCTATTCTATCAAAGCAAATTATTATTATTATTTGTAAAATACCAAAACTGCAAACAAATAAAAAAGCCAATAAAATGAATCAAATATGCAGTGCGCCATCTATTGATTAACTTTCCTTTAGTCATTTCGCCATCTGGTGGATTCTACATGCCACTTTTTTTCTACATGCCTTTTTTTTCTTTAAACAAAAATTTATGCAATTTTAAGTTTTTAACACTTTAACGGTTACTTTAAAAACCCTTGGCAACTCTCTTTTATTTTTTATCCATCAGCAAGTAGGAAATTAATAAAAAAAATTAAGATTTATGCTGAACATATTTTAGGGCGCCATCTACTTTTGACTTCAACCAAGTCACATTACTCGTCAACCATCTACAGTTCATGAATCGTTTATGGCTTTTGTTTTTTTTAAATTTATTTAGTTTCTAATTCGTTCTAAATATTTAAATGTTATTCGAAATGTGTTTCAAGGCCTAACGAAATCCTATTGCAATAACGAGAGCTCCCTAGATAATTTCAGAGTTACTTATTAAATCAGTATTGGGCTTAACATTTGTGCAGCTTTGTGGGAGTAAGACGACCGTATTCACCATTTGTGGTTACAGAATAAGTACAGGCCCTGCACTTATCACACAAGTGCAGAGGACTAGCCTCCTGATCTATACCAAATCGGTTTTGATTCGCCTTTTCAGCCTCTTCAGCATTTTGGGAGCCCGTAATGAATCGATCGTGAAGACGAGTGAGCTTGGCATATTTCAGAAAGTTTTCATTTCCGTATTTGATACGACTCTCGGCATATATATCATCTATGCGATTGAACTGACAGGCCTGCAGTTGTGGAAACCAATGAAACATTTCATTCCATTTTAGCTCCGTTTCCTGCATCCTTTTATTGTGATTCTTTAAATGGTTTACTTGTTCGGTGGTTATAAGTTCCTTCATATTGGTTTCGTCTTAAGATAATTTTTTATTTATATAATTTTTTTTTTTTTATTAAAAAATTTCGAATTAGATTTTTTGAATTTGAAGCTGATTTGCTGACGGAAGAGGCAAAAGTTGAGCCTGGATGCTAGAATTGTTATATAAAACTTGAAACAAATTGAAACACGATTCGGGTCACACCATTTCCATTTCAGATAAGGCATTTAATTATAAGGTGTGGAATCCATTACTCATTTACCAGTATAAATACAAATCATCTTTCGAATCTTTAGCCACAAGCTTGGTCAGCAAAATGAAGCGCGTACTGATTCTTTTTTGGTGCATAGTTGAAATTACAGTAGGTTGAAATCGAAACTTTATAAAAATGATCCTAAAGATGAATCAATTTTTATAGAGCATAAAGCAGTCCTATGTCGTTCACAACATCGAAGTACTCAATATAAAAGGCGATGAGCAAACACTAGTGGAAAGTCGGCTGAAATTAGTGGGACGCAATAGGGCAATCAATGGAACTGTAGAATTCCTTTCAGAACTTGACGATACAAATTCAAAATTCACCCTACAACTCTACTCAGATACGGAAGGTAACGGCAATTACAAAAAGCTACCCATGGAGGTAGCTGCAGAAGGACCCTGCGAATCCATGCGCCGCTATTATTATCGGTTCATAGAGCAATCATTCGAACCAAATTCGAACTTTCCCTTCCTCAATGGCAAGGTGTGTCCTTTGCCGAAAGGTGAGTTTTGGATCAAAGAAATGATATTCGTAACAGATCGCTGGTTAACCATAATGCCCCGGGGCATGATCAAGGCGACTCTGGTGATTCTAATGGATGGCAAAAATGTTGGTGGCATGGGATTTATTATCAAAATCGACAATGCAACTTGGTAGTATTTTCACCAGCAACTATACAATGTAATAAATGTTTATGTTTAAGACAAGATCAGCAATAGCATGTACGATATTTTTAAATTTTATCACGAATCTGTATATAGCTGAACACGAATATTGCATGCTTTTTTTTTTAAATTGCAAACATTCCACGAATCTGTATAAATTGGCAAGTTGAGTAGAAAATATTTGCAAATGGATTAACGTGCTCGATAAAAAATAAAGTGTTCATCATGAAGTATTTTTGGTTTACTCTCCTCATAAGCGCCATACTGATCAAGGACATTGCGGTGATTATCACAAAGTTCCAATAGGACTTGAGTAATTCAAAAAGTATTCGTTTACAGTGCGAGCAAGCCTATGTGGTGTCCAATGAGAAGCTCGAGCCCTTCGAGGGTGATTCGGAGACTCTGGTGTTTTTCGAAAATCTGAGAACCGTTGGCCGAGAGCGAGCCTTGAATGGCTCCTTTAGATTTAGCGGCGACATGACCAACGATGACTTCAAGGTCTCCGTTGAGCTCTATTCCAGTCCCAATGGCGATGGGGACTTCAAGCGCATGGTCTTCGATGTGCCCCAGACCAGCATCTGCGAGTGCTTCCAGAAGTTTTACGTGCAATTTGTCCAGGGCTCCCTAAAACAGGGAGAGACCACCAATTTCCCCTTTGTGGAAAGCGACACCTGCCCCATACCCGAGGGTGAATATTACATAAAGAATGTGCTCTTCAACACCGATGCCTGGCCAGAACAGGTTCCACGCGGTATTATCAAGGCAATTGTGACCTTCTTCAATGGCGGCAAGAATGTGGGTGGCCTCATTGTGGTGGTCAAGATCGAAGATAGACAAAGTTAAAAACAAAAAAAAATTAGTTAGTTTTAATGTTATTCAATAGTTTTAAGCGTTTTGTGTTTTTTTATCCAGCATGATTAAAAGTCTTTGAAAGCGCGCCCTGTCTCTGTCACGAATTTCAGGCACAAAAGAGAGAAGGCAATAATTTTATGGGCGAAAGTGTTAAACGAAGAAAAACAAAAGACAGAAAAGCCGGAAACCTGTGCTGCGCAAGCGTCGACTGAGAAATAAGCTTTGGCCAAAGCTCCGACTATAGATTCGAAAAGTTCATGGCGACAGGATAAATAAAAGCTCAAGGAATGCCAGAACTTTGCACAATCTGCGGCAGCTAGCCAGAGAGTAAGTTTCTCAGCGCAAAAATTAAGGAAAATGTAAGACGCAAAAAGTCGATGTGAAGGAAAAACTTCAACAAGAAAATATTGTCTTTTTTAAAAAAATATCCTCAAAAAAAAGGAATCAAAACATTAAAACTTATGAACTAGATTAGCTGTGAAGTGTGGTTAAAATAGTTTTGTTTTGGGTCACAAGGCGAACCAAGGCGACTTCAAAACGATGTCTGCAATTGTATAAACCGAATCAGGTGAGTAAGCCAGACAAACCAGAGAGAAAAAGAGAGAGAGAGAGAGTGACAGAGAGAGAGAGAGAGGGTATGAAACAAATTACTAGAGCAATTGCATTTGAAATCGCGCCATTCAAGGCTAATGTCCTGCTGGCTGACAGACTTTTTAGACCACTCAGCCTCCTCTCTTGCTCCCTCTGCCTCCCCCTCTCAGTGTGTGTAGAGAAAGAAATGTGTTTCTCCATTAACCGCATTGACAAAGCCAAGACAAAAGGACAACAGAACGAAAGTACAAAAAGTACATACGATTGAAAACTTTGACAGCTCCGCGCCCTTGGCTGATTCACCCTCGGTGCTTTCTACTTTCTGCTTTCTTTTTTCCTTGAGAATAAATATGTGTGGGCTGGTGTGCGTGCGTATATGTGAGTGTGACTGTGTTTACTCAATTAGGTATCAGTTTTCCAGAGAGCAGAAGAAAAAAAAACAACAAGAAAAGCATATATACGTACTTATATATGTAAAGAAAGATAATAAAGAGCGAGACAGACACCGAGACAACCACAATGACAACCACACTAGATGGGCAAAAGTATACATATGAGTGTGTGTGTGTGTGTGTTTTTTTCTCCTTTTTTATGAAGAAAATCCAGCAGTGTGTGTTGGTATGACGTTTACACTATTGAAAGTGTGGTTTATTTGGAGGGGAGAGGGCTTATTTGCCTCTTTATCTCAATGTTTGTCCCGCCCTCTGTCTATGAGTCTGTTTGCTTGTTTGGTTTCTATTACTGCGTCGCATTCATTTCAATGCTGATGCGCTCTGGCCACCGTATGTTGATGTTCCATGTTCCCATCAATTCCAGCTCAACACACACACACACACACACACACACCCAACCAGGCAAATATGATTTCCATCATGGTCAGCATTGACAACACGTTAGTCATTTTAGACAAGAAAGGGTTCGAAGTGAAAAAACAAGCAAATAACAAACTGCCACTTGTTCGGTCTTCCGTTTGTTTGTTTGTTTGTTTGTTTGCATGACGCTATTTCTGGCTTCCATTTCAGCTAATTGCCGTTTGGTATCACCATTTGCCTTCAGTTGGCTAACAGCAGGCATCTGTCGTTAAGCGCGATACCGCAAGAGCAACCAATTAAATTCCAATTTGTGTAATTGCCCTGTACTCGCACTATTGACATTTGACGCCATTCGAAGTGTCCAAATGCGCCTTGCCTCTATTTGCTTAGGCCCACCACACTCCCACACTACCCACCAAACACCTACACAACCCGGCCAAAGAGAGAGTTTAACGAGTTCTCCAGGACGACAGCGCATTTTAGTGGTTATAAAAATGTGAAGCCACTCCCAGCCTGCCAAAGACAAAAACAAACCAAATAATTGACACTTTTAAAAAGAGTTGCTTTTGGGCTAGCATACTTTTAGGGGCAAAAAAAATATGAGACCAGGCTTAATTTGGGATTAATTTTTAATTAAAGTTGATTTATATACTATGGCTTTGGCTCTTAATACATTAGAAGGACTCAAAACCAAATGCATTTAAAAGTTTGCTAAATAAAAATAAAAAAATACTGCGCAACTATAAAAGAAAATACACTCAAATTTTGGTATGCAAACCAGACTTTTGAAAACTCTTCTTTTTTTCAAATTTGACACACCAAAAAAAAAAAAAAAAAGAAGAATGCTCTGAGCCATAAAAGGACAATAAAAATAATATTGCCATATATCCATTTCATTTGAAAAATAATAATAATAAAAATAAATAAACTGAGGAAAGAGTAACCGCCCAGTTTTACGAGTTTGTTAAACGAGCAACATTAACATGATGTTTGGTTTGCTTTGCCATTTCCAAAATAACAACGAAAAAAAGAAAAGAAGAGTCCTTTTTGATTTTATGACCCAAGCTGAACAGGTATATGAATGATATGTTGTAGTATGTATCAAATAAGTATTTATTTTAAAAAATGACGCAATTCAATATTTGACAGACGAGAATGCCAGTTAATTTTGCGGCAGAATCTGTCAATTTCCATCAGCATTTCGGTCAAATCCTGAGAAATACTTAGCAGAATTTGTTTGACAGGCGTGTAATTGCATTCCAGAAATCGAGGTAGGGTACAGCTGTTAACCAAGCTAAAAATCGAGCTGTTTGACCTTGGCTTGTCAAGGACAGGTGAATGGTTTGCCTGAAACCATTTTCATCGAATGTTGCAGAAAATGCACTTTGAGCGCTGAGCACTCGGCGAGCCGAGAGAGCAGAAACAATACAGGAAAAGCCACCGAATCCTTTTAATTCTGTAGTTGTTGTTTCCTTCTCGTTAGACTCACAGTCAGTCGGAGTGCTTTTTATGGCAAGTAAAAAACGAAATGGAATGCCCTGAAATGTTATTGTTTTTGACATGACCCCAGCGGGTTTTTGTGGCCTCATTAAAAAATACAAAAAAAAAAAAAAAAAACTGTGTCAATGAAAATCTATTTTTGAGTCTGTCATTTGCCAAAATGCAGTTTAAAAAGTTATTCTTGTTAAACATCACTTTTACTTTATGGCAAAACGAAAAATACTAAACTATTCCCGAAATAAAAAAAAAAACAACATCGTTGTGTGGTTTTATTTCTGCCACGGTCAACGGGAATAAGGAATTTTGATGACTTGAATTTTGCTGCCTTCATTGGCTTAATCCATCTTGAGAAGTTTTTTTCCTATAATTCCAGGACTATAATAAATATGCTCTGGCTGTCTGTCATTGTTGGATTAATGACATTTTGAAATGATTTCAACTTTCGTAGCTCTGCAAAATGAGACCGAGAAAGACTCCATTAAAAGTGAAATAATAAAGTTTTTCTTTTGGCATTTTTTTCGTTAATTTTTTAAGAGTGCTCTACTCTCTAGCCATAAATCATTTACGCCCAAAGCCATGGGGAATGATATATAGTATGTTCTTTTTTCGATCTGAGTCGCTTCTAAGTTTCTGTAGGTGCTTCATTAAAAATTCAACTCCAATTGGTTTGCTTTCGGAATACAAGCCGAATGAGGAACAAATTCAAGCAACCAACTGTTGCAGTCTCTATGCAGTCTCAAGGACTTGAAGAGTTGACAGAAATTTGCCTGACGTTGGCTCTTAGGTTGGCATAAATGAAATATTCAAATGTGGCTGACTTCATGCATCCATCTTGTTAGTGGACAGAAGAGAAGAGTGGTGGTGGTGGTGGTGGCAGCACCACATGTCACCCTCACAAATTGTAGAAATGTAGAACGTGCCTTGAGCTGAGAGCTCAGCTCAAATGCGATTTGCAAGTGGCACATGAAAAGCCGCAGAGTCTTGCAGTTGTCGTTTATGTGGTATGTGGCATGTGGCGCGTGGGCATATCAATTGGGCAAACAATGAGACAGGAAATTGTTATTTGCTTTTCTGTGGCAACAGACACACCCACACACACACACACATACACTAAGGCACACAGACACTTTCAGCCAGGCACCCAGTTTAACAGAAAAGAATAGAGCGACAATAGCGCTTATGCAAAACGAATTGTGATTTCACATCGTAATAATTTGCATGCATCTGCATGCAATCAACAAAACAGAAGCGCAAGCCCAGACAAATAATAACCACGAGGACACCCATAGCAATCACAATACTCCCGGGCAAATCTAGGGTTAACATTCCCCTCTCTGTTTCCCTCTTTGTCTTGATCGGTGTGTACCCAAATTAACGCCTCTTATTTTTTTTTTCGATGCATATTTGCCTTGCTGAAAATGTGTTAGTCAAGTCAATACCAATTACAATTTATTGTCTTTGTTCACATACACACACACACACACACACATACACTTTCATAGATTCAATAAACCAAACGAAGCCAATGAACGTGTCACACAAGGTTAGACAATTTGTTGTCATTCCGCTGTAACAAGCAAAAGGTTCAGGATTTGTGACACTTCAAGTTGATTTCCATTTTCTTCCTTTTCGTCATTCTGCCATTTTGTAGCATTGTTTTCGAGTTAAATTGGAACATTTGATTGTAGATTTTTGTTATTGTTTTATTCATTCAACTGGAAAACTCTTCTTTGACTTAAGAGGAAAATAAAAGGGGAAAAAAGAGGAACTCAAATAAATTTAAAGCTGCTCTTAAAACCTTTCAATTTTTGTTCTAAAATTCTGCATACTTAATTGACAAATTATTCTGCTTTCTTCTATAAACCAAATGACCCAAGAAATTCTAGAAAATTTTCTAGCTGACCCTCACATTTGTAATCTTTATCAAAAAGCCGTAAAAGTCCTGTAAAAGCAATAAAATCCTACGGATTATGATTTATTAAACCTTTGATTTATGCTTAGATATGAATGAATACAAGGAAAGAAAAATAAATTTAAAATTTTGTTAGACCAGAGTGTAAGTGGTTTAATTTCAGCACACGTGCTTTTAAAATACCAACAAAAATAAAACAAGGTCCCTTGGCAAAGAGCAACAACCTCTTGCGCCAAATTCGAGTACAGCCCGCCCTTTTCTTTTCAATGGCTTGTGAAATGAGGCAACCTAGGGAGCACAAGGGGCTGTGCGAATATTGTTGAGGAAACCGTAGGCATCAAGGCAATAAGCATAATAATAGGAAAGACAGCTAAGGCAGGCCCAGGTAGCTGGCTTAAAGGGAAGCCTTTCACTCTGCCAGTACGCCCAAAAAAATCACAAAACAGCAGAGTAATCTGCATAACAATGAAACCGGAGGGAGGGTGGACTCTTTAGGGCGAGTAAATTTGCTACAACTTGTCGCGCTCTAAAAAACTATAAACAACACACAAGTGGTAGGGTGCAAAGACTGGCAGAGTAGAAAGGAGGGAAGGCAAATGCGTGAGTGTCAGTTTGTCCTGGTTGTGGGAGGTGGTAATGCATTTAACAGACATAATCGCTTGACGGCCTCCAAAAGCGAAAGTTATGTAAAGGAGAGCCGCAAAGTTTATACAATAAAGTTGAATGCTTCAAATTAATAATCACATGTGCATAATGTAATACCTGGCGTATGAGTGATTTCCCAACACGTGGCAAAACGTGTGCGCTACTTTCCTCTCTATGTATGCGTATGCGTATGCGTATGCGTATGTGTGGGTGTGTGTGGGTGTGTGTGGGCGTGAGTGCCATCAAATATGGCTCATGGCTTGTCATCTCTTGTGGTTATTGCTTGTATAGTCGGGTGGATCCGGAGTCTGTTACGTATACGTAACGTGGGCAAAGTAACCGCAAATTATTCATGTTCTGTCAATTTGCTCATATGCATATCAATCATTCGATGAGGTCTACAGTACAGCTCAATTTACAAGGCCCCACCACAAACTGAAAAGTATGCAGCATAAAAAAAAAATATCACGTATACGCCTTGGTCAAGTTTTCACTTCACTGCACCAATTATTTATATTCATGTGTTTTTTTTTGTTTTTCTTTGCTTTTGTTCCTGTCATTTTCAGGTGATTACAACGCCATCAATAACAACAACAACAACAACAAGAACAGCAACAGCAAAAACAAATTACAGGTAATTGGCAAACACGAAATTTTCATTTGAGCTCTTATAAAATAAAATATTTAAATTATTTGCATGTTTAAGAACTAAAACGTTTTGTATCCAAGGTAGAAATTGCAAACACTCTGTTTTTTGTTTTTCATTTTTTTTTTACAAAATTCAAATGTGTTTTGTGAGAAAAGTAAAATCAAAAGTTAAATCAACTGTACAAACTAAGTAAATATCTAAATCCATATAAATTCCTTTTTATGATTGACTAAAAAGAATGGATTCAAGCACCGTGTAAATTTACACTCAAATGCATTTCACTAATCAGCTCAAGGTTGCCAGGCAACTAGCAAGAAAAAATATCTATATTCATACCTATTTGATTCTTGGTGGCCTTGGTTTATCTTTGACTAATTTATGTACAAGGAAAACTACACAATCTTCTCTACTCTTAATCTTCAATCTCTCCTCCCACCTCTCTCTCTCTCTCTCTCTCTCTCTCTGTCTGTCTCGCTATATCTCTCAATTTCTGTTTGTAATTGTGTGTGTGTGTGTGTCTATCTTTTATTTCAACACTCTTTGCATAAATGTTGTGTAAACTTAGAAAATGCAACGTCCTCTCGTACGCTGCTCATTAAAATTAATAAGACACCAAGCCGACCACAGACACAAAATATTACAAAATATAATAAACTATACACTCTGCTGGCTAAGCTAACGAGCTACCACACAGACTGAGAGATAGACAGCAACAACAACAACCAAAAAGGGAACAGAACTTTTATTTTCTTATCTTATTTCAGTTTAGCTGCAATCTTTGTTTTTTTATATAATATTTTTGATAACAGCTTTTGAAAAGTACCAAAAAAAAAAAAAAACCAACAATTTTCTCTAAACTAAAAATCAAAACAGAAAAGAATAAAAAAAATCACTGCGAGCATTCTCGAAGATGGCACCATTCAAACTTAAATTCCGCATGGGTAGCTCGCGTAGTACATCCCAAGAGCATGATCCGGATCCGCAAGTGAATGAGGCGTTACTAGGCACCCAACAACACCAGTCACACCAGCTACAACAGCAACAACAACAACAACAACAGCAGCAGCAGCAGCAACAAGCTATGACCTCTATCGGAGCCAGCAACTCAACCATCGATTCCACAGATTGCAACAGTCTCGGTTCGATGGGCAACAATGCGAGCGAACGGAAACTGCTGCTGCCAAACAAAGCCAACACTACAATGAATAGCAACAGTTTGCGTTTGGGTAAGATTAAAAAAAAATAAATAAAAACAAAACAAAACGCTTTGAAAATAAATATTAGTAATAAATAAGCGGAGCATTGGAAAAACAAACACAGTCAAGCTGAAAACACGAACAAAGTTTATTTTCGTTGCATACTTTTAGGCTGGCTTAATAAAAAGTTTAACAAAAAATTTAAACAAGTTGAATTTTTCCTCTCATTTCAATTAATAAACACTCGAACTTTTAATCTGCAAACACTCCCATCTCTCTCCCTCTTCTCTCTCTCTCTCTCTCCCATACTCTCTCATTCTATCTTCATTTCTCCCTCTTTCTGTCTTTGGATTTTGTTAGATTCCATATACTCGTATTGTTTAGTCGCCTGTTCTCGAAGTTTATTCGCGCAGATTGCATAATGCATAAGCTAGAACCTACGGGCTCAAGCTCAATGGCGAGGCTTGGATTCCCCGAGGTATTCAGAATCAATCAGCCTGTTTGTGCATGTCCTTGACAAGGTTGCTACGTCCTCTGTCCCTGACTAGCTGGGACTCAAATTACAACAAAAATAAATTGAAATTTAATGAAATTTTGTAGAATGTTTGCCTGCCTCCTACCTGCCTGCCTGCCTGCATGACTCACAGATTATTTTTTACTCAACTGCACCAGCACACACATATACACACAAGCTAACACCAAATCTACCGGAACTAAATAAACTTTGTCATCAAACTGAAAAATTCAATTTCGCTTAGTTTTCAATGAACTGAAAATGGCGTTAATTGTTACATCCTGGTCCACTCCTATACTCCCCAGGTTATCTCAATCAGAGTCGCACGCCTTGCATCAGCGAGACGACAACCACAGACAACGACACTCTGCCCACAACCCCGCCGCCCTCGTATGAGCATGTCCTAGAAGAGGTAAGTAATTAAATCTATTCTCAATTACCTCAACTACAATTCACTTACAATGCTCTGACAGAAAACGCGTTTGTCCCAGCACCAGCGACAATTGTCCTCAGACAGTGCCACGCCGAACCACAACAGTCGCCGCAGTTCGGCCAATAGTTCGCGGCACAGTGGCAATCTGAATGCCGCCTTGGAGCAATTGGCTCTAAATGCCACCACAGGCAACATTGGAATCTCCACCATTTGCAACGATCCCGACTGCCAGCAGAATTACGGCAATCATTGCAGCAGCTCTAGTAATAACAACAACGAGGGCGACCTGGAGGGCAACGGAGTTATCGAGGGAGTCACCGAGCTGGAGGTGCACAGTTTGAACGATTACGAAATCGACTGCAACGACGATACAACGCTTAGTGTGAACGAATTCCTTTTGGAAAGTGAAATGGCTGCCTCATCCCGGGACGAGGACAAGCTTTATAGCTGGCAGGATGACCAATGCACCGATGCTCAGTGTACACAGGGAGCCTGTGGCGGAGGTGGCCAAAATGGTGGCGGAAATGACAGTGAAGGTCCTGAGCCCAGCAGCAGCAGTGGAACAGGACACAACTTCTACGATCCACTTTTGAATCGCGGCAATTACAGCAATTACAATGAAGGTAAGTCCAAAATTTCAGTAGGACGAAGGCTAAATTTTGACACCATTTTGAATTACTTCTTATCTTGAAAAGTGACAATAAGGAATCCCATAAACTATCTCAACTTTTTAAAAGTTTTATTAGAAGATAAACTTTCAACTGACACGCCATCTATTGGACAGTTCAAACTAACTGCATCGAAATTTTAAAAATCGAAAACTTCGTAAATTTTCTCCGCCTCAGCTCTTAATATAAAGAGTCCTGGAATTGCTTACAAAATTATAAATATATGAATGTAATGGTGAAAGGTTCAGCTAGCCCTATAAATAATATAAATACCTAGCAAGTAAGCACTTAAAAGATAAAGCAAAATGAAACTGATGTTGATAGTTAAATTTCTGGGAAATGGCAAATTCTGACTATAAGAAATCACGACTTAAATCATTCTAAGCATTCACGTCCTTTCCAAAAAAAAGTTCATTCAGTTTTTTAAAAGAATAAGGAATTCATAGGAATTCGTAGGAAAGACTTCTATTAACCTAATAACCCAAATCCCAGACTTGGATTTTCTAAGTCTTAAAGACTCTAGATCAGATCGAACAGCTTTGAAAAATTCAAGCTAAGCCTGTAATTGTTTTCACAAGTTTATCATAAAATACAAAATTGATCAAAGAAATATTAAGAAGATAATCTAATTATATTATCTCTAAAGCTGGCACCTCGGGCAATGGGGGAACATGCAATGATGAGACAACCTGCACAGAGGCTTGTTGTGTCAACGGAGGACAGTCAAAATCTCGACGCGGTCGTCAAGCCCAGAGCCCTTGCGATAACAGCCTGCTTACGCCGGAAATGATGAGCAACAAAACCTCGAAGGAGATCTACAAGGATTTGGCCAAACAATGGGGCATCACTTGCAAAATGTCCGAGAGCTGCCGCTGCATGGACTGTCAGAGTCACTACTTTGACTGTGACTATGATGATGTAAGACTCTTCAAATCTTTATTAAATAAAATATTTAAATAATTTTTGTACTTTTCAGAATGAGCATCAGAAGACAGATGGTGGCTTGGGTGCTGGAACGCCCATGTTTATTAGTGAGGTTATGCACGGCTCCGCTTGTAATATTTTGTAAGTCAATCATCAGACCAGAAGTTAGAGAATGAAACAGTTTTGCTGAATGTACGATATGTAGAAAAAGATTCTGAAAAAAATACCTATATATTATTGTCTTAAATGTATTCATATAGAAAATTGCATTAGTTGATAAACCAAATCGTTGCATTACTACACTGAATATCAGTAAAAAAAAATATTTAATTTAAAAAAAATTTGCACTGTGTAGTTTATTGATTAAGTCAAATTAAGATAAAGCAAAAGAAAATTGTTAAGCTGCCAAAATATTGGCTTTATTTAAACAAAGAAAAAAACAAACATTGATTACCATAAATATATTTTTGTGGTTAATTAATATTTTATGAAACTATTGAGAAACCAATTAAATCGGAAAAATTATAGTTATAAAATGATTGCAATTAGTAAATTCATAGCCCACCTTTTATGAAGCGCAAAAACAAGTCAAAATATCAATAAATGTGTTCCCATTTTGTATTTGTACACAAAGCTAAAACATTTTAAAAAATTGTATTCAAATCTAAATTGTTTCTTATCAGGCAAAATATTTCTATCAATTTAAACAATTGTTAAAAAAAATGGATTGGAAATTCCCTAACTCAAAACTCTGAGCTTATTGCACAAAATAGAAGAAAAAAATCTATGAAAGAAAAGTTCACAGAAAAGTTGATAGTTTGGAAATCATTGGGGCAATTTGTATGAATATAAAATTAAGAGAATCTAAGCAAATTTAGGCAAATGTATTTTTCTAAAAACCAAAAAAAGAAACATAGCTGGCCAATGGGACAATGTATTGTATAAACTAGATGAGAGATGAGCACAAGTTGAGCGGCATTCCTGTGCCCTAGGATAAATCTTATTAAAAATAGTGTGTATGATTAGGAAATACAGATTTCATCTGCTTAAATGTAACAAAACAAAACAAAAATATTTAATTTTGAGAGAAAAATACGAGAGAAACCAGTTGGGCACTTTTGTGTCTGGAATTGGAGAATTGATTCCTCTCTTCTATAGAATTGAAGCTAAAATAAAACTAAAAGTCTTGCTTTTTAGAAGTTGAAACAAAAGTTAACTTTATTATAAATATATTTGTAAAGATTGTGTGCCCATATGAAAACGCAAACATATTGAAACTTTTCGTAAGCACAAACAAACTGTAGGTGTATTTTTTGTATAAGAGTAAACTTAGTCTGATCTTGATTAACTCAATTTTGTTGAGTTTAAATTTTTCTAGCTATTTTTATATGTGTTTCTGGAAAACCTCTATTCTCCTTCTATTTTATAGATTTTTATTTTCATTTGTCAATTATTAATTGAAATATTTGTATTACAAAGAATATATATGTTTTTTAGCATAAGTCAAAAAAAAAAAAAAAATTGGGCAAGGTTAAAAAGTGTTTAATTAGAAAGAAAAGAAAAATTAAAGAACTACATTTCAGGATGATAGTTTAGTATCGATTAAGAAGCGGGTTTCATTCGTAAACGAAGCAAACAAACTCACAATATTACAAGAGAAAAATATATAAATATAAATATTCAGAATATTCAAATATTGCTAAAATTTAGAAACATTAAAAAATAAGTAATGTAATCTTAAGCGTATTGAAAAACTGACTAAGTCTGTTAGCTGTTAGAAAGGATTAGTAAAAATCTATTTGTTTATTTCATTTTTAAAAAACCAATCCATAAATAAAACAATAGAAATTTATTATCTGCTAAAAATCAAATATTCCGTTCTTGCATTTGTCTCCCAAGTAGTAAAATTATGAAAATTAATAACCTCTTAAATGGATCAATTTGTAACGGGCAAAATGTTTTGAATCTGAACAAAAGTAAAATCCAAAGTTGACACACTTTAAATAAAAACAATATAAATGTACCATATGACAAAAGAGGCCTTCTTATTTATTTATCTACTTAATTTTAGATCTACGAACAAGTTAGAATAGTCAACCGTAATTTGACATAGACCTTTCGATTTCGTACAAGCTACTATATCGTACTTAGCATATAGAAATAATGCAGACCCGATAAACTTCCCAAATGGAAGAGTGCAAAACAATTTTGTTCCAGCTTTATTCATACTTCTCCATGATGCTGCAATCAGAAGATAAATAAAGATTCTCATAGTTCATAGGAATTTACATTTACCATTGAAAAAATTTCACCCGAGTTTCCACAAAGGTTTTTGTATTTGGAACTGGGTGAAGTCTTCCAAACATTGCATTGCGAAGCTGGTTTTCCCGTCTTGTACACATACGATGAAGCCACATTTGTGAAATCATAATGACAAGTAAGAAAATGACAATAGCTAAAAATAAAATATCAGGTTTTCTTTTTTAAAACTGAATCGAAAACTATTTACCCTGTGGCACCATTTCCGCCCCAGTTGCAATGCGAACCTGCGGCTATGGCACAGCCCACTCGGGAAACCCGATCATTAATTATCACAGTGAAGTGTCCGACATCGATATCTCTATAAAGTTCAATTCCAGTCATCTGGAGATTCATTCACATTAAAATACGTACTCACGTTTCGGCGTTGAATGATGAGACAGTTGCATTCGGTTCTTCAACCAGCAAATACTCCTCGAACATAAGACGTAGAGTTGAGTTGAGCACATCATCGACAGTTCTCTTCTCAGAGGTCACCCCGCATACACCCAGATTTTCACCAATATAGGGAAAACGCTTGACAGATCGGCACTTGGAGTGCTTGAATGAAACTGTATTCACATGAATTTCCGCCGTGTAGGCCAGTTCATCATCCCAAATTAGTTCACGCAAGCGACTGGCACTTGGAAATGTTTTGTTTGTCTTGGTAATGAGGTCCCCAGAGGCCAGGGAATCACGATAAAAGTTATGGTACTCCAGGACCAGATCCCTTACATATGGTGTATTCGGTACTGTGGCCGAGTACACCACCATGCCATCCATGCGAGGCTTTCGAATAACATAAACCGATTAATTTGAAGGTGAGAAAATGTAAATCAAATAAATTTACCAGATCCGAATCCTTGTTACAGATGAAATGTTTCAAGCCATTCTTATCACAGGGATGTGTTTTGTTTTCACAATAATTAAAGCTGAAACCACTGTGCAGTGACCAGGAAAACAAACCGAAAATAAGAAATGCTAACATATTCAAAATGATCAAACTAAAAATTTCATAAATATAGAAAATTGACACAAAAAACTTGCTTGTGGAACTAAAAGTTAATGGAACCTGAATCCATATCAGATCTATACCACATCAAAAACAGATAGTCCTGAACAATCTCGAGGACAATTCTAAATCACATCAATCGGAGCCATAAATAATTGGAACCGAATCTTTTTGGTATTATATCAGATCAAATAAAGAAATTTTCTGAACAATCATCAATTCTATATCAGAACAAAAAGAGATAATCCTGAACAATCCAGATGTGGGTAAAGAGCTAGAAATTATTGGACTCCAATCTTTTTGGAACAATATCAGATCAAAAAGAGATTTCCCGGAAACGTCTGAAGGTCAATTCTGAATCAAATTAAATAGAGATAATCCGGAACCATAATATATTGGAGACCAATCTTTTCGGAAATATATCAGATTAAAAAGAGATATTTTGGAACAATCTGGAGGTGATTTCTAAATCAGATCAATTCTATATAAAATCAAAAAGAGATTGTCCTGAACAATCTCGAGGTCACTGCAGAGCTATAAATTATTGGAACCTAATTTTTTGGGCACTAAATCAGATCAAATATAGATATTCCTGAACAATCTAGAGATCAATTCTGAATCGTATTAATTCTATATCAGATTAAAAAGAGATATTCCTGAACAATGTCTGAATTCCCATGAGATTCTAACAAATAAATTCTTTTTCTAGAAAATTCAAAATGTTTTTTGTTTTTATATAATTTTGCAAATTTCATTTTATTTTTAGAAATACAAAGTTTCATAAACTGTTTTGTTTTTTTTTTTTTTTTATAAAATTCATGAACATTTTCATTTCATCTTTTATTGTTTAATTTTTAGTTTCAATTTGGGTTTTTAGGTTTTCATTTAGGAAGAACTTGTCTATAAATTCATCATCTTTGTGTTTTGTTTTTTTTTTTTTATTCTTTAGTTTATTAAGTATTTAATTTTAATTGGATTTAAATGTTTTAGTAAATTTTTAATAATTTTTTTTTTTTTTACATTTAGAGAAAAGTTTTTGCATTTAAAAATTTGTTTTCCTTAAAAATGTTTGCTCGTTTACTTTGCTTGATTGATTGTTTTAAGTTAATTTGCTGCAATTTGTGTAGTTTTTTATTTGAACTGTTTTAATTTTCAATTATTTCTTATTTATTTACAAAAGGCATTTTGGGTTAAACATAACAAATATGTGGGCATAAAATAAATAAATTTATATAGTTTTTTTTATATTATATATATAAAAATATCTTTTCATTTTATTAGAGGATTTGACAAAAAAAATATAAATAAAAAAATTTTAATAACAATATTTTTTTTATTTTTTAACAATTAACAAAAAAATCAGGTGAGAGACACTGTGGGTGCGGAGCTTTAAAGGCGTTGGGCGTGTTCAGAGTTAACAGAAATAGAAAAGTGAAAATATATATTTGATTTATCTACAAAATTGGATAAAATGGGCTTAGATAATTCTATATAATTAGATATACTTTTCCTTTATTTCTTTTTTTTTGCAGCTGCAGGTGAAAAACCATTTTATTTTCTCTTTTCACAAAAATCTTTAATAAAAAATATTTGTTCCTATTCTTTACAAGTTCACTCTTCATCATCTTCTTCTTTATCTGAGTTTTATTCGATTCATTATGCTTTCTTTTTTTTTTTTTTTTTGTTTTTTTACTTATTGTTTTAATATATATTTGAATTTATTTGCTTTGTCGTTTGTAGTAGAAATTGAATTAAAAATTGTAAGTTAACAACCCGTACCATGTTTACTTGCTTTAACCATTTCATTTGTTTTGGAATTTTCCACAGTTTATTGAAAAATATTGAGCTCGTTTATTCGTGTTCGTGTTCAAGTTAAAGTGATTATTTTTTTATTTTATGTATATGAAAAGTTTGCTTTTATTTTCTTGGTATTAATAAAATATAAATATATATATATATTTTTTATATGATTTTGTTTAGGTTTTTTTTTTTATTATTATTTTATTAATCCATTATATTGTTTTTATTTTTATTTATTTTAGTATTTGTGTATATTTTTAAGGTAGTTAATTTTCTCAATTTTCAAACCCGAAATTTTGCAATAAATTTATTTAATAGTTTCTAGCGTACACATTAAGATAATAATTACAAAAAAAAAAAATAAAAATAAAAAGTAAAAATTTAAAAACTATATTAAAAATAAAAAGGATTTTTTAAATTACATGAAAACAACTTGAAAGATTTAGTTAATTCTTTTTTGTTTCTTTCGAATACAAACTACATAATAAATTTTCAACTCTTCTTATTCAACTGATCGCATCAATCATTCTAATTTACATTTGCATACGACTAACAGGGGGAGGCACATAATTTGAAACATATCGCTGAAATCAGAGCCCACGTCTACAGCCGTTGACCATTACAAAACTACTGCTACTGCTAAGAAACAATCTTAAACTAATTAAAGCATTTGTAAAAGGGTTTTTGCCAAGGGTTCTCTTCTTTAATTTTCCTTCATTTCTCTCTTAATATATACAAAATGCCGCAAAATTGGGCAAATTATAAAATCAACTTCATCGGACAGACCAAAACGATTATGAACTATTTTGAAATTGCGACGCTTGTTAAACGCTAAGAGACTAGACCTTAAAGACCTTGTGTATTGTATTGTGTGTTTCGTACAAAAATATATCCAACTATTCCATATACTGTCTGGGTGCGTATATCACTAAGCAGTTCAAACACAAGTGGAGGAGGCATGGGAGACGCTGGCCGCTGCCTCCAGGTTAAAGTCTTTGCTGCGACAGCACATCTCACAGATGCGCTTGGTGTCGGGATTGAGGAAAGTGCAAAAGCGACAGCTCCACTCATTCGGACTGGTCACAATCAGCTGAGTGGAGACCGGTGGCGGCTGCTTAGCTATAGCTCCGGTATTCTGGCTCTTGGTGCGGGTTATCTGACCACCTCCAGTTCGGCTGTCGATTGAGGCGTTTTTCAATGCTGATTTGACTTTTTTACCGCTTTGGGTCTGTGGCGGTATAGCTGCCTTGACGGGCTTCTCTTTCGCCAGAGTCTCCCGTTTGCTAGGTGCCTTTTCTAGGGTGCGGGCTCTTTCGCCATTTTGCTGGGGACTGCGTGTAGGTTTGGTCTCCAGGTGAGTGGAGCGTCGCTTGTCCGTCGAATTGCCCAAGCCATTTGATAGGGTCATGGCGTCTAGGTCTAGACTCTGCACTAGCAGGTCCTCACGATCACCCAGGTCCTTTGAGTAACCCGAACGTTCCAGGTTCTTGAAAACGTAATTCCAAGACTCAAAACTGCCCACGCCTTCCTGCACCTTTGGCATGAGCGGGGGTGAGTTGGCCGAGTCCACCGTCACAAAATCATCCATACTGGCCGACTCATAGCTCGTCAAATCGGAGGTATCACGTTCATTGCTAGCTGTCGACAATTTCCGTCTGCCTTCTGAGGGAGCGGTCAAATGACCATGCTCTTTCAATTCCTTGTGCACTTTGCGATTATTGTCCACGGACACCTGCAAATCACAAAAGGTTTAGGAAATGATTTTCTCTATTGAAACCAATCAAACTCACCTGAGGATGATCCGCATTCCTAACATACTTATCAGTCTGATTGCCGCCACCGGCCTCGGCCAGGGCACGCAAGCGGCTGCTTTTGGGCACGGGACGTGCATAGATATACATATCCTGAGGCTGAACTGGAGCCGGTGGCTGGGGCAAGGTGGCCGGCAAATTTGCCGCCGGCACGTCATAGCCATAGACCACATCTCTGGGGTGGGCATACATGGCATTTCGGTTGAGCCGCTGCTCGTACATGCGTCCGTCCCGAGCCTCGTACTCTCGTGCCGCAAAATCATGCTTGGTGAGTTGGGCTCGATCGTCAAAGTCTATGAGATGATGGTCCGAAGGATAGGCAGCAGGGGCTTGACGATACTGTAGGGCCGCAGAAGCCGATGTGGAAGGGCTGGCATGGTAGTGACAACTGTGTCCGACTGGTTGGCTGGCGGGCTTGCCAATTGTGGCATAGACGTTTTGCTCGGGATTTGTATACCTGTCGGCGGGTGTGGCGTACTGAGCATTCAGCTGACTGGAGATGTTGTAGGGCAGCGGATAGCGATTGCCTGGGGCATTATAGGGATGCGCGTAGGCATTGTAGGAAGACGGTCCTCCTCCAGATGGAGCCCCAGCAACGGCGGCATAGGAAACACTGCTGCCCAGACTCAACCCATCTAGGCAATCATAAGGGGTCTCATATAGATGCGGAGGCACTCCAGCTGCTGCCCCGGCTCCCGGTGGTGGTAGGTGATGAGCAGCCGTGCAGCCCTGCTGCTGATGGTCAAATGAATGACGATGGGACAGCGGCAAATGTGGCTCATTGTAGTGCTCCAAGCTGCGCGAGTGCGTCATTAAAGTGCTCGGCTGGACGGGAACAGGGGCGTGGGTGTGGGAGGGGGCAGGAGCGTTTCCATAAGCCGGCATATAACTACCGGCCTCATTGTAACTGAGATTCGCAGGTGGTCCATTGGGATGCAGAGCACAGCTGGGATTGCCATTAGCTGGCGCCGAGTTCTTCATGATTTGCTGATGGTAGGGAGCACACGAGTCACACCGCTTGTTCAGTGGAGCCACAACATTGCTGTAGGTGTTCTCCGTGTTGATCAGTTTCTCCTTACGCAGACGCTTCTCGTGCAGTCGGTAAGCCAGCTCCTTAATCGACTGGGTGGTGCCTCCCACATGCCTTTCCCGATACTGGAAAATGTCCTGCCACGTGCAAGTGAAGCCTGCCGCTGTCAGCCCCGCATAAATATGCTTCATAATCTGGCACTCCACATAGGCAGCCATGGCATCCCGCGAGACATTCGTCACCTGATCCGGACAAATGGGTCCGTCCAACACAAAAGTGTCCTCCGAAACGCGGCGATATCCCATCGCCACAAACAGTTGATCGCTGTCCAGCAAATGTGATTTGATATCATGCTGAAAGGATCCTGAATAAGTCTGAAAAAATATCCCGAATTAATGGAAGCCACTAGAATCAAAGATCAAGAACACCTACCTTGAGAACACGAAATTCCTTGCGCCAGGGCTTGGTAAACAAATTGTTGGCATACTGACTGATGGCCTCGAAGCCAACAATTGCATTTTGGGCCGTGAAGCTGGCCAATTCACGTACTGATTTGCGCAGGACATGCCCCGTTTCAGGCAAAAAGAATTTACGATCATGCGGCACCACACAGAGAAACTCCTTCAAACAGCCTGGAACCAAAATGTCAATAGAAAAAAATTATTCCAAGCTCAAATATTCTCTACATATTTCTGTGTTCAAGGCACAAAGACAAGGTCTAACGGTATAGATATAGAACCTAAGTTGGGGGATAAGTCAGTCAAGTCATTATGAAATGGATAAAAAGATTTCCAGGTTTTCAGGAAGTCAGAGCCAACCGGATTGACTGATATGGTTGAATGGGTTTTAGTTATATCTCCAGTATTTCTTGATCGATCCTGTTCGAATTTGATATAGAGGTGGTCTACATATAGACAAATATATATACAAAGTTTCACTTTGATGAAATCACTACAAGATATCAATATCGACACAAGCACAGTCATTTATCAGAGCTACCAGGATTGAATGATGTAGTTATATCTTCAGTATTTCTTGATCGATCCTATTTAAATTTGATATATAGAAGGCCTACATATACACAAATATATATACAAAGTTTCACTTTGATGAAATCACTACACGATATCACAAGCACAGTCATTTATCAGATCTACCAGAATTGAATGATGTGGTCGAATGGGTTTTAGTTATATCTCCAGTATTTCTGGATCTATCCTATTTTAATTTGATATATAGGAGATCAAAATATAGACAAATATATACACAAAGTTTCACTTTGATAAAATCACTATACGCAAGGCGAGCAAGTCGGACATGTCCAGCTGAGTTTATTCTAAAATCTTAAAGAAATAAATAATTTTGTACTCACCCTCGAGCTTTTTACGCTCTTCCAGCTTTTGTATACTCTCTTCTGTCTCTAGGAACGTCCAGTGTCGCCGCAGTATTTCCTCCCAAAGATCGGGCAAAATGTCGCGAGGCACAAAGTCCGACATTTTGGCTTCTGTCCAACGCCGAGGCCTTTCATGCAATACTTCAGCTGCTTTTTTATACTGAAAAGAAAAAATCAAATAAGAAATGGAAAATAGAATAAAATGGGGAAAACAGTATCAAAAGACTTTTTCAACTACGACCAAGGAATTTTATTATTTCTTTACTCAAAACAAGGTTAAACTACAAACAGGATATTAGAGTGCTGCCCAGTGTCAATCAAGTCAGCATGTGTGACATTTCTTTATATGTGTGCGAGTGTGCGAGTGTGTGTGTGTTCTGCTTTCACCACCACAAATGCAAAGTCAGCGAAACAATGAACCTATTTTCTTTTTTTTTTCTAGTATTTTCTGAAGAAGCTTGAATCAGCCTTGAATCTTTTTCTTGTTATTGATTTTTAAGATGAGAGGCTGCAACCCGAACATATGCATAAGGCTTAGAGAGGTTAGGACTGAACGGCTCAAGGAAAATATTATGAAAAAAAAAATAATTATTATTTTATAACAAAAAAAAAAAACGAAAACATTACAAATTCTTAAAATTCTGAGTGAAATTTTCCGGGTCCGAGTGCACTTGCCTTTAGGCGATTATGTGAATCAGCCACTTGGCTCGCGGCATGACGCAAATGGCCAACACACACACACACACATACACACTGGCAATTTGATTGTGTAAATAAACTCATAGAATGAAGAAATAAATAAATTCATATCTATACAGTTTTTGTTAGCCTGTCGGTTGTTTGTAGTCGCTGGTCATTGATAATATTGAAGCATTGTATTTGCCCGGAATACGCTTATCATACTTCCCTACCCCTGCCCCGCCCCTTAAGCAACAGAACAGGCCCTTCCAGCCTTACAGCAAACAAACCCGAGCTTCTGGCGTGTGCAAAAACGATTAGATTTACTTTAACACACACACACACATACATACACACATACACCCACAAATACCACAAGTACTATCAAATTAACTGTATGATTGAGTATGTCTAGGAAAATTGTATATATATAGTGAACATAATCCAAAGCAATTTCTTAACATTCAAGTTTGCCTTTGCCTCAGCAAAAAGAAAAATAAGCCCAATGAATCATTTCAGTTTAACAATAAATAAATATATATAAATAATTAGCACAAGTCAAGAACTTTAGGAAAAAATTAGTAATACAATCAAATCGAAAATGTTGAACATTTAAGTCAGACTGGTTCCAGATCTGAAACATATTGAAAATCATAAAAAATATAATATTATCTGTTTTGAGATTCTCCTTCATTTCAGATAATATAATCTTTGAGTTCGGAATACTTCGGTTCCAAAGTGGACTCCCCGAGAAATGTCAAAGACCTCAAACCATATTGGGTTCAGTTATAATATCTCCCAGACTTTAGATCCGGAATGGTGCCAACCCATGCTTAGTCAAATATATCTTATTTTGGGTACAGTTCGGTTCCTCCAAATCTATGAAGCCTTCGCTGTTGACTCAGATTTTTTTGAGAGACACTGAATCAGTTGGGTTCCAATTTCAGATCTCTAAATAGCTAACAAATTAGCACTTTTTTTTGCTACTCATAAAATGTTTTCCTGAATCTCGAAGTTTCTTTGTTCATTTTAAGCAAAACTGTTTTAGCTTGACTGATGACGTATTTCTTATTGGCAAATTAAAAATGCACACATTTAATTCTGCTCGGTTCTGAAAAGAGCTCAAATAAAACAGACATTTCAAAGGGAACAAAATTTCCCAAAAGGTAATTAATCCAAAAAGAACCGAAAGCAACAGAAAAATAAAGAACAAAGATCTTTTATCTATGGTAATCAAGTGGAATGAATACGTCAGGAGAGATGAGGCAAAAAGATGCCAACTATAAAATAGCCGAAATGAATTTAATCCAACTCTGCTCTGACCACACATGGACCAGATTTCAAGTGTTTTTTTTTTGTTTTTTTTTTTTTTGCACAGAAAAAAAGATAACAAAGTTACAGTTCGCCGGTTCGGGGAGGCGGAGGAGGCCAAGGCAGAGGCGGAAGTTGTATAAAGTTTTTCTGTGTGAATATAAATGTAATTATAGTTTTGGCTACAGGCACACTCACGACTCACGAGCACACAAATTGCACATGTGCAAATGTCAATTACCGTTACACACACACACACACACACGCACACTCATACATATAGGCACACCGCATAGAGGTGAAAATGAAAGAGAAAAACTCTTGTAAAAAGTAAGCCAAAAACCACAAATGCAAAAGGCAAGAACAAACGAACTCGCTTCCGTTGAGAATTTCCAGCACACAAATTGAAAATTTTAAGGAAAACAACAACAACAACAACAATTACAACAATTACGCATAGCTTAGAGAGATTTGACTGGAAAATGAACCGAGTGACAAAGGAATACAAAATGGAATATTTTATCAAATTCGATTTCCATTCAATGGAAAATAATACCTTGCACCTACTAACAATAATCAATCAAAAAGAAGCAGCCCACAGTGGTACCAAACCAAACTAGATCAAAAAAAGAAAAAAAAAATTTTATAAATTTCACTTAGTCCCAAAAGAGAAACAGAGAAAGACAAAGTTGTGCTTTCGAAATTGTCACTTTGTCAAATGGTTTTTGAAGCACTGTGCCAAATGTATTAAATGCATTTTTTATCATTTTTTATGCAAACGGAAGCTTAAAAGAGCAGAGAAAACCGGACAAAAGAGACTCCACCTGGTGGCCCCAACTGGACTGCTCTACCTTGCTCTACCTTGCTCTGTTCTGGTCTCGTCTAGAAAAGCCATAAATCTGCTGGGTCTTTAATATGAGGGCCAAGTCCGGGTAGCTGGCTATGTAAGTTGGACAAGGCGGAATCTATTTGAAATACGCTCAAGAATGGCAAAGTAAATTTGCTGGCAATTTCCTCTTCTTCCTCCCGCAAATGCTCCATTGCCACACCTTCTTCCAACTATTTCCCTGTTGTTGCTGCTTTACTTAGCTGTTTGTCGGCTAACAAGAGACTAAAGAAAATAAAAGAAGCAACAAGAAAAAGAAATGAAAGAAATATATGCATTTTTAAAGTAGTGAGTTAAGCTTGGAAAATGTTTATATTTACTGTGGAAGAAAATGCCAAAGGGAAAACGAGAAATAAACCCTGAAAGCAGCCAACTCTCCGCTTTGGACAATAATCAAGAATAAGACGGATTTATATACGAAATTAAAAAACACCAAAGGAAGACCATGGTTAAGTGGAATCGAGGTGATGCTCGATCCAGGTAAAACTTGGTAGACTTAAGAGTCTTTGCGTAAGCCAAAGAAATATTTAATTTGAATAAGATTGGTTAATAAATGTGGGAGATATTCGTAAAACCAATTATGATATAGGGTTTCCACGAAATGGCTCTATGGACTCATTTAGTCTCTTTTTTTGAAGAGAGTATAAAAATTTACTCAACTCGAAATGAAAGAAGTTTGGGAGCCAAAAAAAAAAAAAAAACTCAAAGCAAATCAATTTTGAATAAAGTCCAGCCAGCCTCTGCGGTTTGCCACAGACCTTTGGGCACCTTCAACACTTATCAAAAGATAACTTGAGCAATGCTTTATCAACTGACAAAGGCAAACGATAAACAGCCCAAAGATCGTACATTGGCCTTACACACACACACACACACACACACACACACATACATGTAAGCAAATAAGATATGCGTAAAACGAAATAACCGAGTAAAAAAATGAAACAAAGTTAAAAGCATACAAAACGCATAACCTTGAGAAATGACTCATTTACGTAAATGCACAAATAAAAGGGAATACAAAAAAAAAAGAGAGAGAGAAAGAGAAAAAAACACTCGAAAGAATTTCAAGACAAATGAAAAGCAAAAGCTAAAAGCAGGCCAGGCAAATGAGTCAGAAAGAGAGAGAGAGAGAGAAGAGAGAGAGAGGAAGGGAGCAGTCAAAGCGTTTGTTTGTTGTTTCTTTTTTTTTTTTTTTTTTTTGAGGGCCGTTAAAGGCGGCAACAATGACAACAACAACAAGCACACACACATATATATACGGAGAGGCACGCACACAGTCACACCCACGCACATTGACCGAAATGTACACACAATCAGACTGAGCGAACGCCAAACAAAATCAACAAAAACAAAAACAAAAACAAAAACGTGCCGAAAAATGCTTTCTCTCTTGCTCTTTCTCTCACTCTCTGAGCCACTCAAAATAAAACAGAAAATCTATGAATGAATTTTTTGGCCTAAGCCGGGCAAAGCTCTTTGGCCGAAATAAAGAAAACGAAAGAAAAATAAGAAAAACCAAAACAAAAAAGTCTCGTTTTTCTTTCCTTTCTTCTTTCTTTCTTTATTTTTTTATTTTCATTTTTTTTTTTTTTTTTTTTTTGCTAGTTTTGTTTTCACCTCAAAGCGGCTTTACAAATTGGTAAACTACACCAAAAAAAAAAAAAAAGAAAAAAGCAAACCACTCGCATGTTTGTCTGCCCATTTGTTTATTTACTCAAAGTTAGTCACATAAAAACTGTCAAGTCTGATAACACCTCGAAACAGAAAGAAATAAATAAAAAAAAAATAAAAAAAAACGAGCTAACAGAAATAGCAACACGTATCGGCTTATATTATTTTTCATTTTGAATGGGAAGCAAACAAGTTTGCATGCCATGCGGCGGTGGCAACTAGATTAAAACCAAAAACAAAAAAACAAGCTTGTACACAAACGAATGAGTTATCATTTTTTTTATTGGCATACACGGCGTATGTGTGATATGGCTTTGAATTTAGAAATTTTAAAAACTGATGGATACCAAATATGTTGAAATTCACCAATGTCCAGAGGGTTGTTTAATAAGTTATCACTTTTTTATTTTTTTTTTTTTTTTGTTATCAGCTGAAATTATTACATAAATGATTCATTTATTTATTGAGCTTAGTCACAGATTTTATGGGAATAATTTTATTTTGTTTATCCTGAAATAAATTCTTTAAATATCAAAATTTTCTATTGACTCCTCCTGGACGCTGACTCATTTTGAAAATTCTGAAAAGAAGCACCAAATGACAAGTAAAATTGACCAAATAATAAGCCACCTGGTTAGTTAGCCAGGGCCTGAGTAAATTGACAAAATGAAGTCAGTGCAATATGAACTGTCTGAAGACTCAGCCAAGCGAAAGAAAAAAAAAGCAACTGGCAATGACAGCCAGAAAGTGCAATAAGCTCAGGTAAACAACAAAAACAACAACAACAACAACTGCAGCAGGGGAGGCAGAGGCAGGAGGAGGCAAGCGGTCATGGGGCAGAGTTGAAAACGTAGGCACATCCTGTGACTCAGGATGACAAACCACATTACAGGACTTCTGTAATTTCATCAGTCTCTATTTAACAGGTGTGCCTGTGTGTATGTGTGTGTGTGTGTGTGTTTGTGTTGGTTATTGGCTTGTCAACATGCCAATGTGAACAGTGCAGTTGTGGCTTTTGGGCCGCAACAAAATTCCAGTCTATAAAATTCCACACGGCCAGCCACTTCCGTTGCGAGCAGAAATTATTTGTCACTTGGCAAAAAAAAAAAAAAACAAAAAGGGGAATTTTCAAATATTTCAAAAAAAAAAAAAAAATAAAATGCTTCTTACTAAAAAGATTCAGTCAATAATTGAATGAAAAACACGGTAAATCAAATCAATTTTAATTCAATTATTTATACACTGAAATGCACTAAAGCGGGCAGAGGAGAGCAGGGGAGAGGAGAGGAGAGGAGCGCTAATGGAAAAGCACTATTTCAGACCAGGCCCAAGCATTTTAATTAACTTCAAGCCGTCAACAACAATTAAAAACAAAATTAAAAACTTTTCATTTGAATATTTTATAAGCCGAAACATGAAACCCCAAAAATAAATAAAAAAAAAAACAGAGAGAGAAAAAAAGTGCAATGGAAAAATGCCAAAGCAGAAAAGAAAGTAGTTTACACGCGCTCTCAAAACAAAAAAAAAAATAAACAGAAAAAATGAGAAAGTGTAAAAGCGGAAAAAGAAGACGAACAATTTTTCCGAAACTTTTTTTTTTTAATTTTTTTTTAGATTAAAAATTATAAGCAACCTGTGCACACTTAAATCAGTCGTATAATGACTAAGCAGGTGTCGATAAAGAAAGCCAGCTAAAAAGCAAAGTAAACTACCAAGTTGAGCACAATGAAGAAAGCAAATCAAGTAAAATAAAAATCAATATAAAAAGTACAAAGCAAACCAGCCAAACTGATCACAGAAAGGGAGAGAGAGGGGCAAATCACACAGTAAGAATGTGCTGAGAGGGAGAGAGAGAGAGGAAGATAAGGCGGCTCTTGGTTGGTCAAGACAGTGACTTTGCCTGTGTGTGTGTGTGTGTGTGTGTGTGTGGGAGTCCATGCGTGTGAATTGCATTCAAAACAGGTGCATGTGTGGGCAGCAACAACAACAACAGCTCATTACTTTTATATAACAACAACAACAACAACAACAAAGAGTAAGAGCAGCCAAGCAGAGCCTGGCAGGGCCTCACTTATTCTACTGACACCCCCCCCCCCTCCCACTACAAAACCATTTTAACTAAAGAATTAACATTATTTTAAAGGGGAAACCTTCAGCTCGCCCAACCTGGCAAAAGTTATGAAATTTCATTTCCAATAAAACAAAATTGTGCAAAATAATTCCATTTAAATTATTTGCATGAAATCCATCCCACACACACACACACACAAACACACACAAACACATACACATTTATATATGATTTTGTAGTTATTTTGGAAAATTGCATTTTATCATGTAAGGGATTTTTGGTAAGGGATTATTGATTTTGGAAATTGTTAATAACCGCAGGAAGCAATATGTGAAATTTTTGGGACTGGTGAGGCTTTGTTTGATAATTGTTTCTGTGATGGTGAGAGTTGGAGTAAATATTTTGATGTTGTCATAAAATATTGATTAGGCCAGTGGGGCTATTAAAATTTTTAGCTAAATTGCAAACTGAAAGAGGCAAATAAAATAATGGATGGCCCAGGCACACCAAGAGTTATTTGAAAATCAGCTTGTTCCCATGATTTGGCAAGGTGTCAAAAATTGTAGACAAACAAAAAACACAAAAATATATATATATATATATATAGCCGCTAGTGTCGATCGTTGCCGGCTAAGTTGGCAGGGTGCTCCAATTCTTATTTTCAGCAATGCGTTACTAAATTTAGCAAAACACTCACACACACACACACACACACACACGGACAGAGTTATGCAGTAAAGCTCTGCCGGGCTCACAGAGTGAAAGAACGAGAAAAAGAAGGGAACGACAAAAAAAAAAAACTAAAATATTATAAAAAGAAAGAAGCTAAGAGCGAAAGAGAAACCAACTTCACCCAAGCACACAAATAACCGGAAATAAACTTACAGAAATTCCTGTGCTGCTTTTTGCTTCTGCTTCTTCTTCTGCTGCTACTGCTGCTGCTGGCGTTGTTGTTGCTGTTGCTTTTGCTGTTGCTGTTGGTTTTGTGGAGCTTATGAATTTTCATTTTTGCATTGCCCTTGTGTCCCACAGCCGCTCCACTAACCTATGTTGATTACGATGCTGTTGCTGCTGGTGTAAGCCAAGTTCCTTTTTTTTACAGTTATAGTTGGTTTTTACGTTCTTCGCCGAATTTGCCGCCGACGCAGCCTCTTACGTTTCACACGTCTCGCACACACACACACACGCACGTACAGCCGTTCCGAGATTTAATATGTAACTTTGTTTTGCGTAGGTGGTTAACGTTTATTTTTAGCAACGAATAATACAACAAAAACAATACGCAAATATATATATATATAATTTTTTATATATTTATATATATTTATAGATATATATGCGTATATCATATATATTATCAGAAACAACCGTCGAGAATACTTCCGCAATGACGACTACGACTCTTGTTTTAGCGCAGATGTTATTATTACAAAATGTTTGTACGTTTACGTTTCTCTTCGCCTCTGCTGCTTCTTCTTGTTCCGCTGTAACAGAGCGTAAGTTGCGTGTGTGTTTGTTTGTGTTGGCGTTGACAAATCTCTGCTATTGTTGTTTACAGTTTTCTGTTACATTTTCCATCGATAAATTATAATATACCATAGCACAATCTTATCATATTGTAACACTACACTTGTAAAATTTTTTATTATTTTTTTTGTTGTTGCATTTTATATCTTTATTTTCCTCGATTTTACAGCGCGAATTTTAGTTAATTAGTCGCGCTGCGAGAGTTAACTAATGAATAGTGTGACCGTGCTGAGAAATATTGAAACGGCAAAATATAAATCGGTGCTGCCAGTACCAGGGCTGCCTTTTTTTTCTCCCGTAAAATTTGGCTTTTTTCTATTTTTCTATTGTATATTACGAAAAGCGGGAATTCTGGCTTTTTTTTAACAATTTTAGCTTCTCCGTTTTTTTTTTTCATTTAGCCATAACTTTGATTAAAATACTGGTTATATCACAACTAAATTTAAAATATATCTTCTCTAAGTCAAAATTGTGGGAAATAGTATAAAGATTTTTAAAACTTTCAGCTTTTTTACGCCTTCTTTTCCGACAACAACTTTTTTCTAAAATGAAAAGTTGGCAGCTTGGCCAGTACGTCAATTTTCAGTGCTGGAAAGGTATACAATTGCGATTCCACCTGGTTAACCGACAACATTACTTCGTGCAGAAATATGAAAAATGAACAGCTTGATTTAGGATTCGCTGAGGAATGCGAAAATCCTGCGTGGCTGGAAAATCGCTACTTTCCGAGTAAGCTGGGTGGCCAGCCAGCCTGGTTAGATCTGGAATTCTTGCCCACACCAGAGCAGCTCAAATGTAAGAGCTGCCTAAAACCCAAAAGTTTCCTCTGCCAATTATACGCGCCTTTTGAGTAAGTCCCCCACGAGGTTGAAGAACTTCCCAGGCTCACAGCTATTCCGTTACAGAGACGACCATAATTTTCATCGCTCCATTTATGTCTTTGTTTGCGGCAATGCCGATTGTCAGAAACTAAACCAAGCAGAGTAAGTCTACCAATTGAGGAATTTTGAGAAAAATGTTCAATTCTTTTGCTAGGAATATCACAGTACTACGCTCTCAGTTGCCCCGGGTAAACAAATACTATTCCGAAGAGGCTCCAGACGATGAAGGAGAAGCATTGGTAAACATATAAATACCTTTCTGGAATTCCTGAATCAACTGACTTCTTACAGCCCGCGCTTCCGTGCTTGAAGAAACTGTGTGCCGCCTGTGGCTGCCCTGGTCCACATGTTTGTAGTCGCTGCAAGGCCATCAACTATTGCTCCGCCGACCACCAGAGAGCTCACTGGCCACATCACAAGCCACACTGTGCCCCGGAGGGCCTTACTCCTCACCAATCTCTACCCGGCATTGAATTCCCCTTATACGAAATCGTCATGGAGAGTAGTCCAAGCCATGAAGACAACAACGACAAGGATGATCCCGAACAGGAGGAGGCTCGCTTAGCCGAATTCGAGAAATTAGCTGCCAGCGGCAAAACCGGTGAACTGAGCAATGTCTCGGAGGCGGAACTCGACAAATACTTCGGTGGTTCTACAAGTGAGGCCAATGACAAAACCTTCCGGCAATTTAAAAAGGCCACCGCCGCCGAGCCCAAGCAGATCATACGCTACAAAAGAGGTGGTGCTCCACTCTGGATAACCAGTGTGACCACTCTCTCCTCCCAGTTGGAATCCCTGCCTAATTGCCCGCATTGCGGAGGCCCCCGGCAATTTGAGTTTCAGATTATGCCACAAGTCCTAACGCTGCTCCAAGATGAACGACTCGACTGGGGCGTCTTGGCCGTCTACACCTGCACAAGCAGCTGTCCCATTAGCGGCTATGTGGAGGAGCTAGTGATCAAACAGGACTTGCTGGAAGTCCCTAATTAAATTGCATTTTGAATTTTATTTGTAAACCACAGAAACAAAAAGCCTAATCAATAGAGTGACGACAATTGGGGCAGGGCTGGGATTATGGATTCTGAAGATCAAAAACAAGGACATAGGGTTCTGGTTGTGGTTTAGCACAATAAGATGAAGAACACTTGTTAGCTGGTGGACGGCTATTTGAGTTTGATAATGGGGAAGTAGCTGTGCTTCGAGAAGTCAAACTCCGGCTGACGCTTCAGGCCCTTCTGATGTCCACGGGCCAAAACATTCATCACCACAAAATTGGTCCTGGCCACCTGCAGCAAGTCCAGCATCTAAAAAAAAAAAAAATCAAAACAATTTTTCAATAGCCAAAACAAGTGGGGCGGTCTTTGTTCCTAACTCACCTCCTGGTCGGGATTTTGCATAGACTCGAGCACATTGCGTGCCTGATCGAAGTGCTTGGCAGCCAGAGTGTACAATTCCTCCACGGGTGGACGCATCATATGATCACGTATGTTCTTGTATTCCGCATAGGAGACGTGCGGTGGGCTGGTGAGCGTGGCAAAGGGGGCAAACCTTCGATTGTAGCGTATCTCCTCATTGTCAAACTGGGACATGGGCAGGCGCACGCGCCCGTCTTTGGTTAGGGCCCCCATGGCCTTGTACATGCCGCCGCAGAGACTGAGCAGGGCGTGGTAGTAGACAATTTCCTGGCGATAGGGTCTTTGTTGTTTTTTGTTCTTCTTGGCCTTGGCCGCTTTGCGATTTTGCTTGGCACCGCCTCCACCTCCGTTGACTTGAATTTTACTCTGATGCTCGGCATACTCCTCCTGGGCCAGCAATATATTCTCGGTGCGTGTCAGGGCCGAGACCAGGAAGCCCACAAGAAACTCATATGGATACCAGTAGATGTAGAGAAACTCGTGGACCACATACAATTCCAACTCAAAACCGGACATCAGGAAGATCAGCATTGCACGGAAGCAGTTGTACAGCACCCACGTGGAGAAGTGGGTGCTATGCTTGAGGGCCGTGGCATGCATTTCATTGCCCTCGAGAGCCCGCTCATTGGCTAGATTGTTCATCATGGAGTCCAGGCGAGCAGCATCCACCTGGATCGTGTCGAAGTTCTCGATCAGGCGGGCCAGTTTGTCGCGCTGGCGGGCTCGATTGAAACCACAGATGCGTATGAACTGATTGAACGTGTTCATGTTGATGCAATAGCGAAAGAAGGTGTCCACATGCTCCTGCACCTTGGGATCGGCAGCCACGGGATGCTTGGCATTTAGCACTGGTGGCGAGTTGAACACCTGAACCGAGTGTTTCAAGAACTGCTTCATCGGCTGCTTGCCATGGGTGAGGCGTATGCTCGAGCTGAACAGATTCTGGAGCACGCTACGCGACAGAATGCACTGGCCCGATTTACGGCTATACTCGATGAAAAAGTTCTAAAAATAATTTTACAGTTTAAAGAATTTGATGGCTTCTTAAATGGATTTCTTTTTTTTTACCAAAGCTGAATAGTAATCCTTATGGCGTATCACTTTGCAGGCGTATTTGAAGCGTACGATCATCTCTTCGAGAAATTGAAAACTGGCGGGTCGATCGCGTATTTTGACGCTGCGCGGAAATGTGGGCGGCTGGCTGCGATCGTGTATGCGCGGCGAGAAACCCATTGGATTGGGTGCATCCGCTGCAGCAAGAGCAAATGCTTAGCCTTTGTTTAGTTTTCATAAGATTATACAATACTTACAGCCTTCCACCGGCTGGGTGCCACGATCAATTGTGCGTCGCATTAGTGGCAAGAGTTCGGCAGCCACGTTGAGATTTTTGTATATCTCATTGATTGCCTCCTCCTCGCTAGTGTTATTGGCTGTCCCCAACAGGTCTACTCGATAGATTGTCTGGAACAAGTGGCGCATGAAACGTAACCGATGCACTACGGCCATCAGGTCATCGGTTGAGGTGAGCTGTTTGCACTTGCGCACCAGCTCGTCCTCCACATCCTTAAGCTGGGCGGCGATGGTGGCCGGCTGGGGCTTTTCCGCTGCCAGCAGCGCTGAATTGCCATATAATTGAAAGTCTTCCTCTTCATTGACTCCGGCCAGGACTATGATGCTCTTGATGACCACAATGAGATTGCGGACAGCAGTACAGAAGACCCGCAAAGGTCGATCCTGGATTTGTGCCGGAGCATGAATGTACAGGCAGGTGAAGAGTACTTGGTCCATTGAGTTGCCCTCCAGCCAAGAAACCAAGCAAGCGTACAGGGCATCAAAGATGCCAATCAATTCCGCTGGGCTCAAGTCGTCCAGCTTGATGCTGCCCATCTGTGAATAAAAATTTTCGGTTAATCATATAAGTGCTCGTGTGTTTGGGGTAAGGTACTGACTGCAACAGCTGCTTCAAATGAGGGTGGTGGCAAGTCGAATTTATCAAAGCCCATGCCAACATCCATTTTAGGATCCATAATTTCAATGGCTGACATGGCCTCGAACAGACCAAACAGCATATCCTGGGCCAGTTCCCCGGGCACCAGTTCCGCACAGGCCTCGTTGAACTCCTCGGTTACGTCCACCCAGCCATGCAGTGGATATTGTGTGATGTCCTCAGCAGCACTCCGTATCGTGCGCTGAACTTCAGAGTCCAAAAACCCGCATTCACTCATACTCCACTCTTCTGATTCATTGGTATCCGGATCTGTTGCCGTGGTCTGCGATTTCAAGGATGTAGATGAGGCAGCGGCGGCTGCAGCAGCTGCGGCGGCCGTGGCTGCCTGAAAATCAGCTGGTTCGCCGACACTGAAAACAGCAATTGGGTGTTGACTAAGCCATCTTGAAGTTTACTTGTTCCATATCAGCTTACCTTCCATTCATATTGAACAATTTCTATGCGGATACTAGGCAAAATTATGTTTTCTATATATATACATATATATATATATATATATATAATGATTTGCTTACATTTGGTAGAGCTACAGTGTTCCGGAACGAGTGATTAAGAAAAAAGATTTGTGCGCGTTAAGATAGCGCCGCCAAAGTTAGGTGATTTCTGGAAAATCTGGGTTCTTGGTCACAATCAAACAGTTAAATTTTAGAGAAACTTTTTAAAAACATTCTTTAGGATTCTGTCTATAGATTACACATATGAAATTGTCAAAGAAGGCAATTGAAAAATCTCAATGCCCTCAGATTATTATAGGAAATCAAATTATTTATTTCTGTATATGTTGACTGTAACCTGTCCAAAGCGTTGCTAGCTTGACATACATTCATGTTCTTTAAAAAGAACACGTTGAGTCTGTAAACTTCAGTTCCGAACGCTGGATTAAAATTACTTATTTTTTGTATGTAAATTTTAGGAATTTAAAGTATATTGTATCAGCATAAAAATGGCTATGAAAGTGGATCTTTCTAACTTCTTCAGTGATGAGCGCAAGATTTCACTTATCTTTGTCGATTCCGGCTGGAAAAGCGTCAAGGACTTACAGCAACACATAGAAATGCTATTCAAATTGGTAAGCTTTTTGCCGCTTCAATTTCACAATTTATTCATAATGATTTTGCAGGACCCTATCAATTTGTTAACCAGCGAAGGTTACTTTTTACCTCCAGGAGAGTCAATCAAAATCTTAGATTCTACAAAATCTCTAATGTAAGCAGCGAAGAAACTCATCTGGCCCAAATATTAATTTTGAATATTCCAGCGCCTTTAAATTAGAGAAATCTGTAAATCAACAGAAACGTAAGAACCGTTCAACAGAAATGGAGGGCAGTATAGCAAATCATTCCACTCCTCATAATCCAAAGCGCAGCAAAATTATTCCTTATATGAGTCAACCAAAGACCTCGCTTGACAACACAATAGCACCCACCTACTCAGAGAAATCGAAGCAGTCACGACCAATAGCAAATATAGGCTCCAGAGAGGTGGAACTTGAAACGCCAAGGGCCCGACCCACAGAATCTGATCATAAGTCAAAAAAAGACACCAAAAGTCTTAAGAAGAAAGCGGTGTCAAGTAGTGCCATGCCAAACAACAATCATATTGTATTTGAAAGCGAGGATTCGGAACCTCAGTCAGGGCTTGAGAACGATACGGACACATTGACACCACTGAGGAAAAAAACTTACAAAATATTGTTTCGCTGTCCATTAAACATCCTTGACTCGAACACGCCCCGTATCTTAAGGCCAAAATCTGAATCGAACAAAGTTGAAATTATAGAAAACATTATATTACGGAATGCCAATGAAAACTGCCTTAGTGCAGAGGCTGAGCCTGTCACCTTAGAAGAGCCAGTTACAGAAGATTCTAAGCAAGAGAACAGTACAAAAAGTGAGAAGTCCACGACAGTTAACGAATCAGATTTGGAGGAGTCCCAGCAGCAGGCAATGGTACCCATGAAGGCCAGCGTCCAAAATATAGACTATGATTCCGATGACAGTGTGGTCTTGCTGGATGACTCCAAGCCATGTGATTCGGATTCTTATTTGATACCAATATCTAACGAGAAAAGTCCAAATGACTATGAGGCTATGATAAAGGATATGCTGAAAAGTACGATGCCGATGGAATTTCCGCCCCAAATAAAGGACACAATACTTTTTCAATTGCCCGTCGCCCGAAATTCAGCCAATTCCGAAATCACAAAGCTCATTGCAGGCAGCTGTGTATATTTTAATAACCGCAGCAAAGCCATAGCCATTAATATAATTTGTGAGTATTTTCCAATTTCAGCTTGCTGGGTGCTAATTAGATTTCTTTTTTTTTTGCGAATTTTAGGTTGTCCACCTAACATTCAACATTTGCTGGCTCAGTATGCGAGCTGTCCGGATAATAATAGTGAATTTATAGATGCGATAACTGTAAAATTTAACGAATTGATTGAACCGAAAATAATTGTGGCCACTCTCGACTAATTGTTGGAGTATTTCCTTTTGTTTCAATATACGTATTATTATTTTAAAAGTTATAACATAATAGGGCGTCGTTGTCAGGCGGGATAAATCCCATACATATATAAATTGGAAACCGATGGTAACAGCACACTTTTTGTGTATTCTATTTTATATGCTGTTGGATCTGACTCAGCAGCTCATCGGCCTCCTCGCCCGACTTGACACGCAACAATATTGTATGAGGACTGGAATCTTCTGGGGTGGGTACACACACAAGCATAACATTATTTTTGCCCATACGCTTGCAAGGCAATCCTTGGCTTAGAATTAGATTGATGAGTATATTCCCAAGATTGGTATCGGCGCGCACCAGCATCTGAGTCTTGCCGGATTCCTTGACCGGCTTCATATACAATGTGCCAATTCCGCGTTCGGAAAACTCTTCGCCCTTCTTCACAAACACTTTGCACCGTTTCGAGTAAACAGCATCATCCTCCACAACCTAAGTGAACGTAAGACACATTAGAATAGGAATTTTAAATGGAGACACTGCAATTTTTACCTGCTTGAATTCTACCTTGGGTGGAGTATCATCTTCCTCTTCTGCATTGGCTGGGGCTGCTTCTGCTTGGGCCGGGGGTGCACTCAAGTTGCCAAAAGAAAAGGGTTGTGTGGAGAACGAGAAGCCAGCGGCTGCCGGAGGTTTTGCTGAGAAAATTGATGGACTCGCCTTATCATCTGGTTTAATGCCAAAACCGTTGGTTTTGGGTGGTGATACCACAGAAGAGTCGGCGTCTTTTGAGTCACTTTTGGCACCGAAGAAGAAGCCAGCCTTGGGCAGTTCCGGGGTTTTGCCATTTCCGAAACTGAAAATGCCAGCTGCCGGTGAAGACTTTGTGGATGAGGTTGTGGGACTATTTCCGAATGAAAACTTCGGAGCTTCAGCTGATGCCGTGGTGGTGCCACTAATGGCTGGCTGAGTACTTCCAAGGGAGAACAATGCTGGCGACTTACTAGTTGATTGCTGGGCAGTAGAAGTTGCGGCCGGAGAGCTACCAAATGAAAACATTGGTGTGGTAGCCGAAGCGAGCAGTTGTTCCACTGGTGATTGTACAAGTGGGTTTCTTTCCAAAAACAATGGAGGATGTTGATGTTGGAGCAACTGGTGCTGCTGGCTTTCCAAACGAAAACGGTGCCTCAGCAGGAGGAGCAGCGGGTTTAGGTTCTGATGACGTAATTGGTGAGGATTTTTTTTCCTTTTCCCTGCTCTCTTTTATACCGTTTAAATGCTTTTCATAGTCCTGGAATACGGGAGTCAAATAGCAATATGGATCTTGGTCCAAATATTTCTTTATGGATGCAAGTAAGGCAAAGTTCAAGACAGCCACCTTATCACCGTATCCCAATGGCTCTTGGTTTTCTTCAGTGACTGTACTATCGGACGGCACACTACTCTTGAACATGGGCGTTGACTTTGATACAGTATTAGTATCTTTTTTGGTTGCACTTGAATCATTGATTGATTTTTTATCACTTTCGGAGAGACTTGTTGATTCCGCAGCTGGCTTGGCGAAAATCGACGGAGAGTCATTGCTCTTGGTGGTGTTAGCGGAATTGCTGAATGACGTGTGTGTGGGCTTTGCCGATGTGGTATCAGCAGAAGTGGTTTTTGCCATACTAGACAGAAATGCAAACGGTGAATCCGCACTGGCACTGGCGGCTGCAGCCGGCTTTCCAAACCCTACAATTGAAATATTAATAAAAATTTCTGGGTCTGTCTTTTTATGCATTAACTTGCCTGCGAATCCGCTAAAGACACTTTTGTTTTCACCCGAACCATCCGCACGATCCTCGGCATCGTTGGCTACCGCAATTTTGCGGCGTGCTTTCATTATTGTGCGCGTTTTTAGCTCGTCTTGGCTTGCTGTACGAAAGGTACCACGTTGTTCTGGCTCATCTTCCTGATCCCAATTGTCGTGGTTAAGATCTGAGGTGGCTTGACGTTTCCCAGCCATTTCACGGATTTTTCAAATTTATTAAGTGATAAGCTGGCGTGTATTTAATCGTGTCGAAAACTTTTAAAAAATGTAATTGAAAATGTAGGAGACACTGACTAGTTCATGCTTGATGAACAAACCGGTACAATCGCGAACAATTCTTGAGAATAGTTCAGTTCATAATTTTGTTTGCTCGTTCTTACCATAAATGCAAAAGTGTACCTTGAACCGCCAACGCCACTTCAGCTGATAATAAATAAATAAAATGGATAAGTGGGTGAAGTTAAATAATGAGGCTGCTGGCAGGGATAAAATTGCTCGGTAAGTTGATAGGACTTCAAAATTTTTTTAGTTAATTTTTTGAAATTTAGGCTCATCCAATATGCATCTCGAGCACTATGGGATTCCCTAGAGGCAAGCAATTCCAGTCCAGCTTTGGTGGACAATTTCAAGACAATTGAGTATATACTGAGCACATTTCGCAAATGTAAGAAAATACATTTTTTTCGCTTTCCTATTAAGATTAAGTAAAACCCAAATTACAGTATTGCGTTTTGGGAAATGCCTGGACGTGTTTTATGCCACGCTCAGGACAATTCACAACCCGGATTTGGTTGTCAGAGTCACACTGACAATGGGAAAACTCTCGCAGTCGCTTTTCCTTTTGGCTGACCACTTTATGTGGCTAGCACGTACTGGCTTGGTGAAGAGTATCAACTCAAAGAAGTGGGCACAGATTGCTAATAAATACTGGCTTTTCTCCATAATTATGAATTTATGTCGTGATTTCTACGAAATACTGAGGGCCATGGACATGCATCGTTCCAGTTGCAGAAGTGGAATCACACGTTGTAAAATTCCCAGCAAGCTAAGCTCACCAGCCGACATTAAGCACCTGGCTTTGCAGTCTTATGTCATAATGCTAGGCCACAAGGATATTGTGGTAGACACAGTAAAGAATCTGTGCGATTTCTTTATACCGTTAACTGCCTTGGGGTACACAAAAATGACTCCAAGGACAATTGGATTACTCGGCGCAATTTCTTCTTTGGCTGGCTTGTGGGCACTACTTGAACCAGCGGCCAAGCTGACACCTGCTTAAAAGAACAACTGATTTTATTGTGTTGTCTTGTACTGGTAGAAGCATTTTTTGCATATATGTAAATTAGTGTTAAAACCTTAATAAATTCTATTTTAATCATTCAGTCTGAGGTAGTATTAATATTTTGAATGCAACAATTAGAAAAACTGTTGATGTTCGAGGAAATGGAACCAGTAGATTTTCTGGCAAGGCCAAAACTCATAGTGTAGAAGAGCCCTAAAGGGGTCAGACAAACAGCTGTTTCAATCAGCTGCCATGTGAATTTCACTTTTGGAAGAAGCAAACAGTTTGGTGTTTGATATCTACAGCCTTATCAAAGAATATTAAACCTCTATGAGTCAGTTTAATCGCGCATCTCAACCAAAATGCAGTATTCCTACTCAGCACTTACCGGTGGAGGCTTTGATCCACACAACCGCTGCTGGGGCGGGCGTGTGTGGTGTGTAAAGGTTAGAAAATTTCTCTACATTAACACAAATTTCAACAAATGTAATGGATTTTATTTTTTTTTTAGGATATTTGCGGTATTGTTTGTGCGGTCTTAACTTGGCTATTGCTTATTTTTGCTGAGTTTGTTGTCATGCGTTTGATTTTGCTGCCAAGTCCACATACTGTTTTCAGTACCATAAACACAATTATATTCCAAATGCTGGCGTTCTTGGCATTTGCCTCACATATACGTACAATGCTTTCCGACCCGGTGAGTTTTTATCAAACCCAAAACAAATTTCAAGTGGAATGTGTCTTATGAAGTTGTTTTTTGCAGGGTGCTGTACCTCGGGGAAATGCCACAAAGGAAATGATCGAACAAATGGGCTATAGAGAGGGACAAATGTTCTACAAATGTCCAAAGTGCTGCAGCATAAAGCCCGAGCGAGCCCATCATTGTTCAGTATGTGCGCGATGCATACGAAAAATGGATCATCACTGTCCTTGGGTGAACAACTGCGTTGGCGAAAACAATCAAAAGTACTTTGTGCTCTTTACGGTGCGTATCACGATTTTGGTCAAGCGAAGACTTTCTTTTGGGAATATTTTAAATGTAATTAAATTTTTCCTTGCAGTTTTATATAGCATCCATTTCGGTGCATGCTCTCTTTCTGGTCGTCACACAGTTTGCGGAGTGCGTCAAAAACGATTGGCGCACCTGCTCGCCGTACTCACCGCCGGCAACAATATTTCTGTTGCTCTTTCTTGTCTTCGAGGCACTGATGTTTGCCATATTCACCATAATAATGCTGGCCACTCAGCTCACGGCCATTCTAAATGATCAAACCGTAAGTATCTTTTCAACTGTTTAACCGAACACAGACTAAGCATTCAAATATTTCAGGGTATTGAACAACTAAAAAAGGAGGAAGCCCGTTGGGCCAAAAAGTCAAGACTAAAAAGCATTCAGTCTGTGTTTGGACGCTTCTCGCTGGCCTGGTTTTCACCCTTCACGGAACCGTCCTGTCGCACCAAATTCAATTCTCATTTCTATTCCGTCTAATTGATTGACTTGTGACTTTACTTACTTAAAACTGAACAAACTTTTTACCTTTAACAAGCAACAAGTGGCAATGATATATTTTTAAAACCTCTGTATGTATGTGCGTGTATGAGTGTGTGTGTGTGTGTTTGAGTATGCTTAAACTATAAATGATATGACAAATATGATTACATCTCCCTCCTTACCCCATAAAATGCACACATTAATTATAATTTTGTGCTTAATTTAGTTTTAACCAAATGTAATAACAATTTTCAACAGATATATACATATATGTATATATATATCTGATTTATTTATATTGTATTTGTATACATGATAAACTGCTAAAATTTGCACAATCTAAATAAAAGAAAAAGGAAAAACATAAATAATATATAAAAATACAAAATTGCCTCCAAGCAGCCGACTCATTATACAAATTTTCGGTAGTCTCTCTGTACCTCAAAAGCTCTCTTGGATTTATCTTGTCTCCTGAGATACACCAGCAGCAAAGGTATTTCTGTAGACTTTCGCTCTCGTCTGCTCGCCAGAATGTTCATCGCCAGCCAAAATGGGGGATACCATGGACTAGCCAGCATCGAGCTCATTTCAGTCTGAGAATAACGATCGCAGATCCAGGAGGTGTCTGCTGGACGTCGTCGAACCGAGTGCGCCCTCGATGTGTTCAAATAAAAATATATGTATAGAAAATCCTAAGTTCACAGAGTTGTATGTGTGTGTGTGTGTGTGTATGTGTGCTGCATAGAAAAAGGCATCAAATGCAATTTGTTGAAATAAAGCAGACACATCCAAATTAATTAAAAGTTCTGTGAAAATTATTAATATATATATAAAAAAGAAAAGAAAAATATATAAATTTAAACCGAAAGAAAATAAAATCGAAATTTTTTTTTTGAAAAACGTCGGTCTTTTGATGTATACGTATTTGTGCGCGTGCTTGTGTGCGGCATTCTAAATATAACAAAAAAAAAAAATTCCTAAAGTTTATTCCGCATTGGGCCGCTTTAAATTATTACTCGAAATTGTTTGCCAACAAATAGAAAAATACCGAAAAAAACGTCCTGCTAATTCCCGACATTTTAACGCCGCGGATTTTTTTTTTTTTTAATTTTCGCCCTGATTTTCGCTGACAAAGTGCATAGATCCCATGTTTAGTTGGCCCTGTTTAGCTAATAATATAGCGAGGCCTGAACATGGAGAGAATTTCATCAGCAGCCGCCGCTGATGCCGCTGCCGCTGCCGCCGTCGTAGCAGAAGGTGAGCAGAGAAGTACCGGGAAAAGCGAGCGCTTTTCTCCTTACTGAAGAAAAAAAAAGAAGCCCACAGACAATAGACTTGAAGTGTGTAGGTTTGTGTGTATTTTTATGGCTGTACAGCCACTTGGCTTCCTTCATCCCGCTGATCCACGCCATAGCGGCTGTTACGTAATTTCAAATTGAGTATACAAAATTTTCATAATTGTCTGTGGTTCGTTTTTATTAAATGATTTTTTGGGGGGATAACATGGATAATATAGATATTGGCAATTATGTTCAAAACATTTATGCATTTATTAATTAAATGTGCCATAAAATTTCTGAATATTCTTCCAAATAGAATGGAACCCATTTGGACTATTTATAGTTTGGTTGGATTTAGTTAACACGAGGCTGTTGTTTTTATGTAGACATGGCTAACTTTTGATTAATGATTCTTTTGTTGGCTACATGGTCAAATTAATTTCTGTCAATCTTTAATGTGCATTTAATTTTTTTTTTTTTTTTTGTTTTGTTTTCTTAGATTTTCCGTTCTAAATAGGCTCAAAATAAATATTAGTTTAATTGTATCAGCCTGTCTCTATGATAAATGCATTGACCGGCCTTTTCAATTATCTCTAGACCAATTTACAAAAAAGTTAAAATAAGATCAATTTTTACTTATCCAAAAATAAGAAGAAATGTAAAATTTTTTTTATTCAAAAATTCCTTGTTTTAATTTTTGCAGAATCTACAGTAAAATCGGAACGCAAGCCACCGCATATAACTTTCAGCGATAATTCAAGTTCGGTAATTCGTTGCATACCCAACGAGCGTGCCACATTTTTTATTAAAATTGATTGCGATGAAGAGGAGGAGGCCAATTTGTTGCCCTTCAAATTTGAATGGTAAGTGTCGGCGCAGATGTTATACATTTTATTTGATAATCTATTCAGATTTATATATATATATATACTTAGAGATATAGAGCATCTTTTAGTGATTCACCTAGTGTCTGCTGAGTGCCAAAATTTTGCGCATTAACAGATGATTTGATTTTACCTTCAGGCCTGCAAAATATTTTGTCGCAACTTTTTCAAAAAATTTATTCAAAAAATTTTGATGGAGAGCATTTCTTTTTGGCTGAGGGAAATTTGGTTTTAAATGTTTGCTGTTTGAATCTTTTGGTTTTTTTTCGAGAGATGCGCAGTGAGAATTTCCTCTTACTCAGAGAACCGAGACAACTGATTATGAATGCTCTTCTTATGGCTCGATTTTGGGTAGTGACTAGGAGCGCGACCAGTTCAATTTTGACGATCGGCGCATTAACATATCCGTTGCCCAGTAGGCAGTCTTAGTTCGTGTTCGGTTCTAAATATATATTAAAATATACATAAACGCTTATGCATATAAAACGAGGCGGTCGAGTGTCTGTTTTGCCTTTGCCCCCACTGCGTATACTTAACGCAGCAGGCACACCCTGCTCTTCGCTATTCGAATCAATCAAACCGACGTATGTACACGTCTGTAAATTCCAGTCAAATCTATCAAAAAGAACCTTTCTTACTTTTTACTTATGCAAAGACCGTGTACCTGTGTTCCATTTTTGTCTGTGGCCCGAAATTGTGGTGATCAGCTAAATTTAGCCGCATTAACAAATCGCATTCCCCCAGCGGCGTTCCCGCTATACTCACGGCATTATGTCAAAATCTGTTTTTGTTTTCAATTTTCTTTTTTTTCTGTCGATTGCACAGTCAACTTTATGATGTGTCCTGGCCTCGATCTTTGCATCTGTGCATTTTTTTTTTTTTTTTTTGGTTCCCTCAAAATGCCCTAAAAGTGTTGAAAGCATCTTTCAAGTAAAATTGAAAATTACATAATTTAATTTGCGCTGTTGTTTCTCAGACAACGCACACAACCCATGAATTTTGCAATATCCGCAAGAAAATACAAACAAATGAATCAATTTGTAGGCGCACATGGGCTATAAAAATAAAAAGAGAAAACAAAAAATTCAACACTTAAAAAATGTTTCGATTTTCATCGGGACTTTCCCATACCTTCTTTTGAGATTAGTTTGTTTTTTCTACACTCAATTGAATTCTATTTCCAACAACAAAAAAAAGTATTAACTCTTCGGCTTATTAAGATAATTTTTTATTTGTTTGTGTGCGTGTGTGTGTGTTTTTGTTTTAGAAAATTGAAAGAGTGAAAACAACAAGTTATTAGGAAAATGGAATGCGTGACTGGTCGTCGGATTGGGCGAGTGTCTCTTTCTCTTGGTATTGTCGTCTTTGTGAGATTTTTTTTGGCAAAATGTTTGTTAAATGGTTGCCACCATTTTTCTAGCCACTAAAAAATTCTGTACTATTCAAGATGAAAACATAATAAATTCAACCGAGAGTTGTGCATTTATTTATAAACATTCTTGTTTAAATTCAAATATTTTCGTCATTTTTTTTTTGTTTTATTTAGTGTGATTTTTCGGTTAGTCTTGTTATTCGTTTGTTTTTTTTTTTTGATGTTTTATTTTTGGTTTTATTTATTAGATAATAAATAAGTGACGCCAAATATCATGAGTTTTTAACAATGATAAATGTGTGCGCGTGTCCTTTTCAAATCCCAAGCGACTCATAAGAAAAGTGAAAATACAAAAATTAATGCATAAAAATTGAAATCAAAAAAAAAAATATCTATATAGCAAGTAAATTGAACCGAACACAAAATGGGCAACGGATGTTCAAAATGCTGCCAATGCAACGAGCATAAAAAATATCATGGCACTCTCTCCTCTGCCTCGTCAGTTTATAGGAAGAGGTAAACTCTCATTTCTGTTTAGGTTGACAGTTCAAGTTAATTCTTTTCGTTCATATAAAACGAAACAAAAAACATGACTGACCCAATTTCAGGAGCCGAGGGGAGATACCAATAGAGAACTCCGATCGCTTTCGTATAACCCAAACCAGCAATGCCGTCCAATTGGCCGTGGAGCATGTGCAGCGTGAGGATGCCGGTCACTACACGCTCTTTGCTCGCACGAAGGCCAACGATCTTGTGCGTAGACAAGTTGAACTCATTGTCGAGGACAGATCGACAGGTGAGGATCCACCAGTATTTGTACGCCGTCTGGTCGACTTGTCTGTTAAAGTGGGCACACGAACCCGCCTGCTAACGGAAATCCGCAGCTCCACAGAACTAAAGGTAGGCAGAGATCGACCATCGCAATCGAAAGCCCTTTGACTAATTTGATTTAAACAGCTGACCTGGTACCGAAATGATCGCAGAATATGCGAGAACGATCGCATCACAGAGACCAACGAAGGCACATTTCATTATCTCGAGGTTAGCCCGGTCACCTTGGAAGATGGTGGACAATGGATGCTCATGGCCGAGAATTTGGGTGGCCGTAATTCCTGCCTGGCCCATTTAAATGTACTTGTGCCCAAGGCATACAAGACTCCCGAATTTGTGGAGGAACTGCGAGCTGTGCTCACCCAACAGGGCACCGTTTCGCTGGAATGCAAAGTTGTGGGTGTGCCGACGCCCCATTTACGCTGGTTCAAGGACTCCAAAGAGATCAAGGCTGGCGATATTTTTGCACTCACCGCCAATGCAGATGACCCCACCTCCCTGGGCACCTACACTTGCGAGGCACGGAACTGCATGGGTGTCACCTATTCCAGTTCCAAAGTTCATGTTGTGGGCCGCGGCAGCCGCGAAGGCTCTCTCAAGCCAGCAGACAAGTGAGTATTCACTTTGCAAAGGAGTACAAATGGAACGCTAATTTCTGAATTTCTTAATTTCTCCGATGCAGCATAACCAACAATACGCCACCGCCGATATTCACAAACGAACTGCGGAACATGAGTGTCCGAATTGGCGAGACTATCATTTTGGGCTGTCAAGGTGAGCACAAACTAGACTCGCATTCGCATTCGCACTCTTTTTGTGTGCTGGCAAAGTGCCAATATAATTTTTTGTTTATTTTTGTTGTGCTCTGCTTTTCGTGGGCTTCCTGCGCAAAGTGGGTTCTGGGTACGAAAAACGAAACAGAATTCACATATTTCAGAATGAGAAGCAAAGCATTTGAGTGGCTAAGACATTTGTGTATGTAGATCAAATTGGTTTGGGGAGATGGGAATTGTGTTAGGTTGTATGTTTTGTTTATACTCTGAAAAACTTGAACTCAATGAAATGGTTGGAATGCTTGGGATGTTGGGGTAGGTCAACAACATCTCGACAAGAGCGTAGCGCAAACGAGACGATCAAAACAAAAACCAATAATAGCTCTCAGTGAACAGTTAGACAAGAAAAGCCCCAACAAAAGAAAAGAGAAGAAACAAACAGAGAGAGAGAGAGAGAGAGAGAGAAAGAGGGAGAGAGATGTTTGTAAGAGCTACTTTCTCTCTCTCTCTTGTTTGCTCTCTGGGACCAAGCGGCGTATGAGTAATAATTAATATATTCTATCTTGAATGTTTCCTATGTCAGTCGTGGTACCACCTTGGCCGAAGAGTGTCACCTGGTATAATGAAACCGGACGCATCGAAACTTCCGACCGCTATAAATTAATTGAAGATGGCTTGGGCGTCTACATGATTGAAATAAAACCATCCGAATCGTGCGATGCCGGCGACTGGAAATGTGTGGTCACAAGTTTTGAGGACTGCATTGGCATCACCACTTGTTCGGTCAACATGGACAGTGAGTTATACGACAACTTTGTATTATTTACTTAGCATGGTCTTTTTTCTAATCATTCTTTTTTTTTTAATAGTTCCCAAAAACTATCGCAAGCCGAAATTTATGGAAAGCCTGAGGGCGGTGCTCACCGAAGAAGGCTTAGTATCATTCGAATGCAAAGTTGTAGGCTTTCCAACGCCAGTTCTTAAATGGTTCAAGGATGGACACGAACTCAAGCCTGGCGATGTTTATCAACTAACGGGGACCAACTCCTTGGGCACCTACTGCTGCATAGCCCGGAATTGTATGGGCGAAACCAGTAGCACGGCAGTTCTGACTGTCGAGGATATACACAATCAGCTGACTGATGAGGAACGACTTGTCTTCACACATCAGAATCAAGCTCCCAAATTTCTGACTGGCCTGAAAAGCAGCGATGCCAAAATTAATGAACCCTTCCAATTTAAAGTCGTGGTTAAGGCCACTCCAGATCCCACTCTGTCATGGTTTCGCGATGAATTACCTGTGGAATCCAATGAGCGATATAATCATTATCGCGGAGATAACGAAGATTGGCTTCTAGATATACGCAACGTAGAGTTTGTTGATCAGGCAGAGTGGAAGTGCGTGGCTGTCAATGATTTTGGCACAAGTGTAACGTCGTGCTTCCTCAAACTTCAGATACCAAGGCATTACAAGAAACCCAGATTTTTGGAGTGCCTGCGTGCTGTGCTCACCGAGGAAGGCGCCGTCAACTTGGAGTGCAAAGTCATTGGAGTGCCGCAGCCCGTTCTCAAGTGGTATAAGGACGGTGTAGAACTGAAGCCTGGAGATATACACCGAATTATCTCGGGTCAAGATGGCACTTGCTGCCTGGGCACATATACCTGTGAGGCCAGAAACTGCATGGGTGTTGTGGCCAGCTCTGCCTCGCTGTTGGGATTCGAAGATGCCCAGAGAGCACAGAAAGTCGAACAGCCCCAAGAGAATGAACTGCAGAGAAATTTCTCACTTTCGACTATACAAGAAGAGCGAACTTCGCAACTATACGAAACTCCAGTGGGCGACATTACCATTGATGAGAAAGGTGATGTCTCCTTTTCGTTCGATGGCAAAGAAGTTTCGGTTTCATTGTATGAAACCCCCGACTTGACCGAGGAGGAAGCTCTGAAAATTGTCGAAATGTATGCTGATCAAATATCCGAGCATGTGACCGAACACAATATTGTGGAGTTGCCACCTTTGCGTTTTGTAAAAGAAACGTCGCAGTCTGGTAAGCTTCTAATGGAAGCAGTTGTCATCGATATTTCCCCAGAATATTTCACACATGAGGAGGATATGCGAACCGAGGCTGGTATGGATGATATATCAATTACGGAAATTACAGTTCATGGCTCGTCTGGCAGGGAAGGTGTTTTCGATAAGGAAACCGAAAATTTCGCACAAAAATCGTTTGAGAAAATGGAAGAAGAATTGTCTTTATCAGCTCCCATCAGAAAGCGGAAAAAATCACGTCCCACGGAAACAGACGAATATTTTAGCTTTTCGAAAGCCTCGAGCAGTCCAGGCGAGGAGGAGGAAACTTCCGATTTGCAGACATTTGCCAGCGCTCAGATGTCGTCTTCGAATAAAGTTGCTTCGGTTTCCAAGGAAGAAGCAGCAAATGGGGAGCCTGTAGCACCGCCAAAAAGAAAAAAATCGAAGAAGCCAACTGACAGCGACTCCTCAAAGACAACAGAGGACGATGCCAAACTCCAAGACATATCGGGAGCCGTTGGTGATGGTCTCTTATTTACACCGGATTCGCATTTGAAAGTCGTCACTGATGAAGAGGAAATCAATAGAAATCTGTTGACCCTGGTCCCCCTGGCAAAGTTGCTTAAAGTCATTGAAAACCACCTCAATGTGGTCGAAAATGAAGTCTTGGAACAATCAACCATGATGATGACACCAGCTGCTGCCGATCAAAGTATTGGCATTATCAGAAATATAATTGAGCCGATCAAACAAATCGAGTCGAAATTGCGTGCCTATTCGGGAGAAACTCAAATTGATGCACTGTTTCAGTCCATGGACGATGATATCAAAAAGCTTCACATGGGCTTACAAGTCATTGAGAAGTGCGTGGAAATTGATGAGACCGGCGCCACACTTATTCAAAGAACAAGTGTCTGTATTATTGACAGCGTAGGTGAGCATATGAAGCGAGCCTTGGAAGAGTTGAAAATCGTCAGCCGACAATTCCAAACGGAGAGCTTAAAGTCGCAAATCAAATTAACCGCGGATGATATTCAACAAGGTTTGGAGATAACTCAAGGAACTATCAAGTCCCAGGCTCTTCTACTGGAGGCTCAGGAGTTGGAAGCTGCAAAACACTTTACTGAAACAGTTGAAAAGATGCAGGACGTACCTGAATCTATTTCATTTGCTTCGATTACAGAGGCTAATCTACCAGCTGAAGCAGCTTCATTGAAAGAGATATGTCAGCCTGTGGCTAAGATACAGGAAGCCCTGGAAAGGGTGGAGAACGAACTATCCCTGGAGGAGAACGAGGAGCAAATTTACAAGAAAGTTCATCAAAAGGTTTTGGAAAATATTGTGGAGCCCATCAAGGACCTGCAAAATACCCTGGAATCTATTGAAGAGAAAACTGAATCTCTGGTAGCTTCAGGGTCCATGGAACAGAAAATCAATATGGCCATCTTGGATATTGTGACGCCACCACTGTTCGAGCTAAAGAAAGGCTTAGAGGTTATAATCAATGAAAAGTCTGATAGCGTGGAGGCGGGCATGGTCACAGTTAGTACAGTGGAATCAATGGTGCCGCCGTTGCAGGAAATTCAAAATGGATTGGCTCAGCTGGGACAGGAAATCGAAAGTGGCCAGTTAGCTCCAGAACCCAGTATGGATTCGGCAGATACGCAAAAGCTACTTCAGTCTATTGCTCAAGCTGTCCTTCATTTTGAAACCAATATAGAAAGGCTTTCGCCGAGACTTACTCCCAATGTGAAGACTCGTCTGCAGGGTCTCAAGGACGAGCTGTCATCTTTGATTAGTACAGTTTTGGATAAAGAAATAACCAGATATCATGTCGAGGTCCTCGACAAACTCAAGCGTCCCATTGATGAACTGAACTACTGCATACGCCAAACAGAAGTCAAGTCTATCTTGGGATCCTTGGCTGATTTAATTGAGCCCCTTAGTGGTTTGCAGGAGAAGACTACTCAGGCTCATGCTCTATTGTTGACAGTCCGTGAGCCGGACCAAGAAACTCTGCAGATTCTGGACAATATTCGCAAAATAATACGTAATGTTGCCATTGATATTGAGGAACATGAATTTAAAATCTTACAAAAAGAAATTCAGGATGATGAAACACAGCAGGATAAATCATTTAGTGCCTTGAGAAAAGCTCTGGAGACACAAGTATCACTGGAAGAGACCATTGAAAATATTTACAGCCTGCATTTGATATTTCATAAGTTGAGTCTAAGTCCAAAAACATTAGCGAGAGAAAAAATTACCTTAGGCACAGCCCAAAGTGCCCTCGAGAGTATTATGCAAACTGCCAAAGAACTGGAGGCCACGAGCTCCAGTGAGTCAAACCTGAATTCCATTCAAGCAAATACCTCAAGAGTATTATTTGAGGTAGCCAAGACTTTCGCAAACCTAGCCAGGAACCTGGATGGAGAAGCTAAAAGCGCGGAGTTTTTGGATAATTTGAATAACTTAAAGAGCATTGTAGCCCAACAAAAGGAAACTATTGATGCCTCCTTGGGTTGGAACACTCTGACTATTTCAGGTCCTCTCACGGACTTAATTCATTCCCTCGAAAATATTCAAACACTCAAGGCTAGTGTGGAAGATCTGTCTACCTTAGATGATGTTTCAGTGCTCAAATCGATAGATGAATCTTTGCCAATTGAACCAGAAGTTTACGACCAACAAGAAGCTGAATTGACATCGGCAACAAAGAAATCCGACGCCCTGCTTGCCGATCTTAAGCAAGGTATAGCCTCTGTGCTTTCCCATTGTGAGGATCTGGAGGTGGCATCTTTGCGCGGACCCGCTGCTGAACAGGTCCAGTCTGCCGTCTCAAAAATACAGGAACTGCAAAATTGCATTGCCCTTGTCCAGGATACCAACGTCAACGAAGCGGCCCACTCCTTTTCCGAAGGCAGTGATCAAGGTACTTTTGCCGAAGCCCTTTGCAGCTTAGAACGCTGCGTCCTTCAGGTCGAAGAATGTATTGCCCATAGTGCAGCAGAAAGCTTAAGTGCTCTGGAATTGTCTCAACTAAAAACTCTGGCCACTCCTCTACATGATGTAAAGCAATGCATTCAAGTTCTGCACACCCAGGAAAACGAACAGCCTGTCAGCTTCTCAGGAACAGAAATGAGTACTACCAATGCCGAGGTCGTGCTACAGGAACTAAAACCATTTGTGACAACAATCAATGAACAACATGCCTTGGAGACCCTTCAGTCGCTCGCCACAGATGAGTCGCTATCGCAGCTAAAGCAATTTGTTGAACCCATACAAGATTTGGAAAAGATCGCTTTGAGTGTGGCACAACAGTCTCACCTGTCACAGGCTGAAACACTTTCGGAAAAAGAAAGCATGAATGAACTGGCACAAATTGCCAAACCAATTCTTAGCATACGAGAAGCCATTGTAAGCATTAAAGAGAACCAAACACTTTCAGCTCTGGAAGATTGTCCCGCTCTTGTGATAGTCAAAGCACAGGCCACTCCTATCTTCGATTTGTTGAAGTATTGTGAGCAAATGGACACACATATAATGGAGCAGGCCCTTGATATGTCCACTCAGGAGGATATTTCTGATCTGAAAACTAGCGGAAAGAAAGAAACCGTACCGCAAACGGCAAAAGAAGAGGCCTTGATTGAGCCTGAGCCCAAAATAGAAGTCTTCGATATCCAACAAGGCGTTGCTGGCGGTATCAAACAGCTTGAAGCTTGCCTGAATGTGACGGAGGTGAACGCCAATGAGGAGCTTCGTGTCGTCGGTGACATAATGCAGCAATTGAAGAGTGATTTGGAAAATATACAGGCTGCTCTTGTCTCAGATGCCGATCAACAAGAGGCTGTACTGGCTCAGGCAAAAATAGCAAGAACCATGTTTAAGTTAAAAGAATGCCTTGTGCATACATATGAATCGGGTCTGGTGGATTCTTTGGAAAATATCGAAAGTGCCTTTGAAGATATATTACTCTCTCTACCAGTATTGGAGAGGCAATTGGCACTTGAAATGTTCGCTAAAATTGAAGGCGCTTTTCATCGATTTATGAGCTATTGCCAGGAATCAGAGGCCGTGGCAAGTCAACAAAAACTAGGAAATTTAATTGTTCCATTGGAAGAGCTGGTGCGAAGCATTCAACAAGTAGCTGAGCTACCCAATGTCGACACTGAGAAATCTTCTGCAGTTGTAATCAATCTTCAAACTAATCTAATGGCCACTTTCAGAACTTTAAATGAAGTCAGTGAAGTGACAAGCAATAATCTTCTCGGTGGCCTACTCAAATTGCAAAGTAACTTGGTTTCTGTATTCGATTTCATTGAAAATACTGAGAATGGCATTAGAGTTATTGAACTTTTGCAAGAACTTGATGCCTTAACCGAAGAGTTAAATGCTTTATCTTTAATCAAACCGGAAGTGACATTACCCCCAATTAATCTTAATTCCATTATTGAGAACGTTTCGACTGGGAAATTATTTTTAACTGAAATCGAGGAAGGCCTGCAAAACGATAATCCGCTATGTGTGATGTTTTTGGATGAAAATTCTGAAGATGTAGCCCAATTGGAAGAAACACTTATTCAAATCGAAAACGAAATTCTTACTCAATCTCATTTGACGCAACTGACACCAAGGCAACTTCAATTAATTGAGACTGTAGAGCTTCAGCTAAATAACCTGCAACAAAAACTGATATTGATAGAATCGCAGAGCCCAGAACAAATTTCATCAAAAGAATCATCGCAAACACTTCAAGAACAAGCTGACTCTATAGAATCCTTTTCAGATGAAGGTTTGAAGCCAACTGAAGAAATCTTGACTGTTGAAGAATCCTCGCTGATTCAAGATCAGCCAGAAGAAGTGACTCAGGTGGAAGAAAAAGCAGCTGAGCAGCAACAACAGTCTATTTCAATGGACGTGGTTGATAACAAGATAACTAAGGAAACTCCAATTGAAAAGTTACCTGACCTACCTGATAAAATTGAAAAGGAAGTGGATAAATTAGAAGCAGAACGGAAAGAGGAAACCCTTCAGACTCAACCTCCAACTTTGACAACTGATACCATTGAAAAAGAGACTGAAGTTGAAACGGAACAGGCTCCAGCGACTGCAGTGGCTAAAGAAATGGAAGCCCAGATAACCGACGGATCAAAAGAAATCAATGAGAAATCTAAAGATTCAGTTGAACCTAAAGATGGCTGAAGTAAGTGACTCTCAAAAGCCAGATAAAGAAACCGTTAAGCCCGAGGCAAAATCGGAAGCAGAGGAAGCACATCACAAAGTAGAGAAAGAACTTTTACATGGTTATGAGGAAAATAAGTGTGTAATGCAGTTTTTGGAAAATTCTGAAACTATTTTAAGTGGAATTCAAGAAATGGATAAATCGAATTTACCAAAATCAATTCAGCAAACTTTGAATTTAGTTGGTCAAAATTTACAAGAAATTCGAAAAAGTATTTTACATGGCAAAGGAAAGCCCATAGAAGATGTTACATTCTTATCGCTATTCAAATTGAAAGAATTGTTAAACTCGGCTAAGCTAGCAGTCCAAGAAAGTAATACCAATAATATTCATGTTGAAAGTATTATCAAAGACACAAATATGACTTTCCTTAATATTGTGAATGGCAATGATACCCTTCGTCGAGCTTTTATTCACGAGTTCACGGACACCTATCAACCATACATAATAAGTATTACTTCATTCATAAATGAAACTTATCCACAAAACAAGGAATTGAATAGTTTGGGTGCCACGCTTCAAAATATTCACACTGAATTAAATCGAATAAAAAAAGAAAATGCGCCTGATATGACTTCTGAATCAATTTACTACAAAAACATCAAAGACACTTTGAATAACTTGATAGCCAACATAGAGGAGTCATTGATTGTTAAGCAGGCAATGCAGGACGAATACTCTGAAAAGCTCAGTCAACTGCAACAAAACTTGAATAATAATAAATATAGCAATGTTATAGAAATCTTGCAAGACTTGGAGAACCTAAAAGATTGTTTTATTGGCCTATTGGAAGCCGTAAAAACAGATGACTTCAAAAAGGAATTGTCAATAATTGAAGAGGCCTTAGCAATCGAGCAGCTTCAGAAAGACTTGGTTGTTAAGCAAGAAGAGCTATCTAAATTCTTAGAAACAGATTCAAATCTACAATCCCTTAAGAATGAGACTGAGGAAGTAATCAAGAGTCCCCAAGATGCTGAGAAAGTTATGAAATTAATATTTAAGCTAAGGGAACATATTGTTCATACATATGATGGAAAGGCACCAAAAGAAGATGAAAGCAACTTAAAAGTTACAGAAGAATTTATCGAATCATTACTTGACAACTGTCCAGATGCTGCACAATTCTTAATTCAAGATTCTCTTTCAAAAATTAAAGAAAACGTAGTCTCCAGCAAATCTGCCATTTTGTCTATAGAAGATAGTGAAATGTTTGCAAAGCCCTCATTGCTAGTGCCAAAACTAATAAGTCTTGAAAATATAGCTGAAAATATAAATCAGAATTTGAGTGTTGATAAATCATCTGAAAGAATGATTAATTTACAGCAAACTGTAATGGATATGTTTTTAATATTAGACGACCTGTTGGATGATAAGACACCGATAACTAAAGAAAATATAGAAAAAACGAAAAACTTGTTGTTGGAACAATATGATTACATTGAAAAAAGTAATTCTGAGCTGAGAACTGCGGTTATAGAACAGAAAATTCAAAATATCACCCAACACATATTGGAAGTGTGCAATAAATTGAAAGAAGAAACCAAAGGTAAAAGAGTATCTGAAACTGTTGATCAAGAAGAAGTTGATAAAGCAAAGAAGACAGATGTTGAAGAATCAAAAGCTAAGGCCGAAAAAGCTAAGCTCTTGGAGAAACAGAAACTCGAAGAAGAGAAACTTGAGGACAAGAAAACAAAGGCTGAAGAAAAGGATATTACCAAGAAGCCAGAAGCTGGTGAAACATCTGAAGTTGCTCCAGAAGAGATTGAGCAAGAAGAAGCTGATAAAGCAAAGAAGGCAGAAGTCGCAGAGTCAAAAGCTGAAACCGAAAAAGCTAAGCTCTTGGAGAAACAGAAACTCGAAGAAGAGAAACTTGAGACCAAGAAATCAAAGGCTGAAGAAAAGGATGTTGGCAAGAAACCGGAGGCTGGTGAAACATCTGAAGTTGTTCCAGAAAAGATTGTGGAAGAAGAAGCTGATAAAGCAAAGAAGCCAAAGGTCAAAGAATCGAAAGCTGAAGCCGAAAAAGCTAAGCTCTTGGAGAAACAGAAACTAGAAGAAGAGAAACTTGAGACCAAGAAATCAAAGGCTGAAGAAAAGGATATTACCAAGAAGCCGGAGACTGGTGAAACATCTGAAGTTGTTCCAGAAAAGATTGTGCAAGACGAAGCTGATAAAGCAAAGAAAGCAGAAGTCGAAGAATCAAAAGCTGAAGCCGAAAAAGCTAAGCTCTTGGAGAAACAGAAACTCGAAGAAGAGAAACTTGAGGCCAAGAAATCAAAGGCTGAAGAAAAAGATATTACCAAGAAGCCGGAGACTGGTGAAACATCTGAAGTTGTTCCAGAAAAGATTGTGCAAGAAGAAGCTGATAAAGCAAAGAAGGCAGAAGTCGAAGAATCAAAAGCTGAAGACGAAAAAGCCAAGCTCTTGGAGAAACAGAAACTCGAAGAAGAGAAACTTGAGGCCAAGAAATCAAAAGCTGAAGAAAAGGATGTTGGCAAGAAGCCAGAAGCTGGTGACACATCTGAAGTTGCCCTTGAAAAAATTGTGGAAGAAGAAGCTGATAAAGCAAAGAAGTCAAAGGTCAAAGAATCGAAAGCTGAAGCCGAAAAAGCCAAGCTCTTGGAGAAACAGAAACTCGAAGAAGAGAAACTTGAGGCCAAGAAATCAAAGGCTGAAGAAAAGGATGTTGGCAAGAAGCCGGAGACTGGTGAAACATCTGAAGTTATTCCAGAAAAGATTGTGCAAGAAGAAGCTGATAAAGCAAAGAAGGCAGAAGTCAAAGAATCAAAAGCTGAAGCCGAAAAAGCTAAGCTCTTGGAGAAACAGAAACTCGAAGAAGAGAAACTTGAGACCAAGAAATCAAAGGCTGAAGAAAAGGATATTAGCAAGAAGCCAGAAGCTGGTGAAACATCTGAAGTTGCCCTTGAAAAAATTGTGGAAGAAGAAGCTGATAAAGCAAAGAAGCCAGAAGTCGAAGAATCGAAAGCTGAAGCCGAAAAAGCCAAGCTCTTGGAGAAACAGAAACTCGAAGAAGAGAAACTTGAGGCCAAGAAATCAAAGGCTGAAGAAAAAGATATTACCAAGAAGCCGGAGACTGGTGAAACATCTGAAGTTGTTCCAGAAAAGATTGTGGAAGAAGAAGCTGATAAAGCAAAGAAGGCAGAAGTCGAAGAATCAAAAGCTGAAGCCGAAAAAGCCAAGCTCTTGGAGAAACAGAAACTCGAAGAAGAGAAACTTGAGGCCAAGAAATCAAAAGCTGAAGAAAAGGATGTTGGCAAGAAGCCGGAGGCTGGTGAAACATCTGAAGTTGCACCTGAAAAGATCGTGGAAGAAGAAGCTGATAAAGCAAAGAAGGCAGAAGTCAAAGAATCGAAAGCTGAAGCCGAAAAAGCCAAGCTCTTGGAGAAACAGAAACTCGAAGAAGAGAAACTTGAGGCCAAGAAATCAAAGGCAGAAGAAAAGGATATTAGCCAGAAGCCAGAAGCTGGTGAAACATCTGAAGTTGCCCCTGAAAAGATTGTGGAAGAAGAAGCTGATAAAGCAAAGAAGGCAGAAATCAAAGAATCGAAAGCTGAAGCCGAAAAAGCTAAGCTCATGGAGACACAGAAACTCGAAGAAGAGAAACTTGAGGCCAAGAAATCAAAGGCTGAAGAAAAGGATGTTGGAAAGAAGCCGGAGGCTGGTGAAACATCTGAAGTTGCTCCTGAACGGATTGTGCAAGAAGAAGCTGATAAAGCAAAGAAGGCAGAAGTCAAAGAATCGAAAGCTGAAGCCGAGAAAGCCAAGCTCTTGGAGAAACAGAAACTCGAAGAGGAGAAACTTGAGGCCAAGAAATCAAAAGCTGAAGAAAAGGATGTTGGCAAGAAGCCCGAGGCTGGTGAAACATCTGAAGTTGTTCCAGAAAAGATTGTGCAAGAAGAAGCTGATAAAGCAAAGAAGGCAGAGGTCAAGGAATCGAAAGCTGAAGCCGAGAAAGCCAGGCTCTTGGAGAAACAGAAACTCGAGGAGGAGAAACTTGAGGCCAAGAAATCAAAGGCTGAAGAAAAGGATGTTGGCAAGAAGCCGGAGACTGGTGAAACATCTGAAGTTGTTCCTGAAAAGATTGTGGAAGAAGAAGCTGATAAAGCAAAGAAGGCAGAAATCAAGGAATCGAAAGCTGAAGCCGAAAAAGCTAAGCTCTTGGAGAAACAGAAACTCGAAGAAGAGAAACTTGAGGCCAAGAAATCAAAGGCTGAAGAAAAGGATGTTGGCAAGAAGCCAGAAGCTGGTGAAACATCTGAAGTTGTTCCAGAAAAGATTGTGGAAGAAGAAGCTGATAAAGCAAAGAAGGCAGAAGTCGAAGAATCAAAAGCTGAAGCCGAAAAAGCTAAGCTCTTGGAGAAACAGAAACTCGAAGAAGAGGAACTTGAGGCCAAGAAATCAAAGGCTGAAGAAAAGGATGTTGGCAAGAAACCGGAGGCTGGTGAAATATCTGAAGTTGTTCCAGAAAAGATTGTGCAAGAAGAAGCTGATAAAGCAAAGAAGGCAGAGATCAAAGAATCGAAAGCTGAAGCCGAAAAAGCCAAGCTCTTGGAGAAACAGAAACTCGAAGAAGAGAAACTTGAGGCCAAGAAATCAAAGGCTGAAGAAAAGGATGTTGGCAAGAAGCCGGAGGCTGGTGAAAGATCTGAAGTTGTTCCAGAAAAGATTGTGCAAGAAGAAGCTGATAAAGCAAAGAAGGCAGAGATCAAAGAATCGAAAGCTGAAGCCGAAAAAGCCAAGCTCTTGGAGAAACAGAAACTCGAAGAAGAGAAACTTGAGGCCAAGAAATCAAAGGCTGAAGAAAAGGATGTTGGCAAGAAGCCAGAAGCTGGTGAAACATCTGAAGTTGTTCCAGAAAAGATTGTGGAAGAAGAAGCTGATAAAGCAAAGAAGGCAGAAGTCAAAGAATCAAAAGCTGAAGCCGAAAAAGCTAAGCTCTTGGAGAAACAGAAACTCGAAGAAGAGAAACTTGAGGCTAAGAAATCAAAGGCTGAAGAAAAGGATATTACCAAGAAGCCAGAAGCTGGTGAAACATCTGAAGTTGCCCCTGAAAAAATTGTGGAAGAAGAAGCTGATAAAGCAAAGAAGGCAGAAATCAAGGAATCGAAAGCTGAAGCCGAAAAAGCTAAGCTCTTGGAGAAACAGAAACTCGAAGAAGAGAAACTTGAGGCCAAGAAATCAAAGACTGAAGAAAAGGATGTTGGCAAGAAGCCAGAAGCTGGTGAAACATCTGAAGTTGTTCCAGAAAAGATTGTGGAAGAAGAAGCTGATAAAGCAAAGAAGGCAGAAGTCGAAGAATCAAAAGCTGAAGCCGAAAAAGCTAAGCTCTTGGAGAAACAGAAACTCGAAGAAGAGAAACTTGAGGCCAAGAAATCAAAGGCTGAAGAAAAGGATGTTGGCAAGAAGCCCGAAGCTGGTGAAATATCTGAAGTTGTTCCAGAAAAGATTGTGCAAGAAGAAGCTGATAAAGCAAAGAAGGCAGAAGTCGAAGAATCAAAAGCTGAAGCCGAAAAAGCCAAGCTCTTGGAGAAACAGAAACTCGAAGAAGAGAAACTTGAGGCCAAGAAATCAAAGGCTGAAGAAAAGGATGTTGGCAAGAAGCCGGAGGCTGGTGAAAGATCTGAAGTTGTTCCAGAAAAGATTGTGCAAGAAGAAGCTGATAAAGCAAAGAAGGCAGAGATCAAAGAATCGAAAGCTGAAGTCGTAAAAGCCAAGCTCTTGGAGAAACAGAAGCTCGAAGAAGAGAAACTTGAGGCCAAGAAATCAAAGGCTGAAGAAAAGGATGTTGGCAAGAAGCCGGAGGCTGGTGAAAGATCTGAAGTTGTTCCAGAAAAGATTGTGCAAGAAGAAGCTGATAAAGCAAAGAAGGCAGAAGTCAAAGAATCAAAAGCTGAAGCCGAAAAAGCTAAGCTCTTGGAGAAACAGAAACTCGAAGAAGAGAAACTTGAGGCCAAGAAATCAAAGGCTGAAGAAAAGGATGTTGGCAAGAAGCCCGAAGCTGGTGAAACATCTGAAGTTGTTCCTGAAAAGATTGTGCAAGAAGAAGCTGATAAAGCAAAGAAGGCAGAAGTCAAGGAATCGGAAGCTGAAGCCGAAAAAGCAAAGCTCTTGGAGAAACAGAAACTCGAAGAAGAGAAACTTGAGGCCAAGAAATCAAAGGCTGAAGAAAAGGATGTTGGCAAGAAGCCCGAGGCTGGTGAAACATCTGAAGTTGTTCCAGAAAAGATTGTGGAAGAAGAAGCTGATAAAGCAAAGAAGGCAAAGGTCAAAGAATCGAAAGCAGAAGCCGAAAAAGCCAAGCTCTTGGAGAAACAGAAACTCGAAGAAGAGAAACTTGAGGCCAAGAAATCAAAGGCTGAAGAAAAGGATGTTGGCAAGAAGCCGGAGGCTGGTGAAACATCTGAAGTTGCTCCTGAACGGATTGTGCAAGAAGAAGCTGATAAAGCAAAGAATACAGAAGTCGAAGAATCGAAAGCTGAAGCCGAAAAAGCTAAGCTCTTGGAGAAACAGAAACTCGAAGAAGAGAAACTTGAGGCCAAGAAATCAAAGGCTGAAGAAAAGGATGTTGGCAAGAAGCCGGAGTCTGGTGAAACATTTGAAGTTGTTCCAGAAAAGATCGTGCAAGAAGAAGCTGATAAAGCAAAGAAGGCAGAAGTCGAAGAATCGAAAGCTGAAGCCGAAAAACCCAAGCTCTTGGAGAAACAGAAACTCGAAGAAGAGAAACTTGAGGCCAAGAAATCAAAGGCTGAAGAAAAGGATGTTGGCAAGAAGCCGAAGGCAGGTGAAACATCTGAAGTTGTTCCTGAAAAGATTGTGGAAGAAGAAGCTGATAAAGCAAAGAAGGCAAAGGTCAAAGAATCGAAAGCTGAAGCCGAAAAAGCTAAGCTCTTGGAGAAACAGAAACTCGAAGAAGAGAAACTTGAGGCCAAGAAATCAAAGGCTGAAGAAAAGGATGTTGGCAAGAAGCCGAAGGCTGGTGAAACATCTGAAGTTGTTCCAGAAAAGATTGTGCAAGAAAAAGCTGATAAAGCAAAGAAGGCAGAAGTCGAAGAATCAAAAGCTGAAGCCGAAAAAGCCAAGCTCTTGGAGAAACAGAAACTCGAAGAAGAGGAACTTGAGGCCAAGAAATCAAAGGCTGAAGAAAAGGATGTTGGCAAGAAGCCCGAAGCTGGTGAAAGATCTGAAGTTGTTCCAGAAAAGATTGTGCAAGAAGAAGCTGATAAAGCAAAGAAGGCAGAAGTCAAGGAATCGAAAGCTGAAGCCGAAAAAGCCAAGCTCTTGGAGAAACAGAAACTCGAAGAAGAGAAACTTGAGGCCAAGAAATCAAAGGCTGAAGAAAAGGAGGTTGGCAAGAAGCCCGAGGCTGGTGAAACATCTGAAGTTGTTCCAGAAAAGATTGTGGAAGAAGAAGCTGATAAAGCAAAGAAGGCAGAAGTCAAAGAATCGAAAGCTGAAGCCGAAAAAGCCAAGCTCTTGGAGAAACAGAAACTCGAAGAAGAGAAACTTGAGGCCAAGAAATCAAAGGCTGAAGAAAAGGATATTAGCCAGAAGCCAGAAGCTGGTGAAACATCTGAAGTTGTTCCAGAAAAGATCGTGCAAGAAGAAGCTGATAAAGCAAAGAAGGCAGAAGTCGAAGAATCGAAAGCTGAAGCCGAAAAAGCCAAGCTCTTGGAGAAACAGAAACTCGAAGAAGAGAAACTTGAGGCCAAGAAATCAAAGGCTGAAGAAAAGGATGTTGGCAAGAAGCCGAAGGCAGGTGAAACATCTGAAGTTGTTCCTGAAAAGATTGTGGAAGAAGAAGCTGATAAAGCAAAGAAGGCAAAGGTCAAAGAATCGAAAGCTGAAGCCGAAAAAGCCAAGCTCTTGGAGAAACAGAAACTCGAAGAAGAGAAACTTGAGGCCAAGAAATCAAAGGCTGAAGAAAAGGATGTTGGCAAGAAGCCGAAGGCTGGTGAAACATCTGAAGTTGTTCCTGAAAAGATTGTGCAAGAAGAAGCTGATAAAACAAAGAAGGCAAAGGTCAAAGAATCGAAAGCTGAAGCCGAAAAAGCCAAGCTCTTGGAGAAACAGAAACCCGAAGAAGAGAAACTTGAGGCCAAGAAATCAAAGGCTGAAGAAAAAGATGTTGGCAAGAAGCCGGAGGCTGGTGAAACATCTGAAGTTGCTCCTGAAAAGATTGTGCAAGAAGAAGCTGATAAAGCAAAGAAGCCAAAGGTCAAAGAATCGGAAGCTGAAGCCGAAAAAGCCAAGCTCTTGGAGAAACAGAAACTCGAAGAAGAGGAACGTGAGGCCAAGAAATCAAAGGCTGAAGAAAAGGATGTTGGCAAGAAGCCGAAGGCTGGTGAAACATCTGAAGTTGTTCCAGAAAAGATTGTGCAAGAAGAAGCTGATAAAGCAAAGAAGGCAGAAGTCGAAGAATCAAAAGCTGAAGCCGAAAAAGCCAAGCTCTTGGAGAAACAGAAACTCGAAAAAGAAAAGCGTGTTGAAAAGAAAACCAAGGCTGTTGAAAAATCTGAAGTTGCTGTTGAAACGGATATCATTCAAAATCAAAAAACTGTAACTGATACAGGAATTGAAAAATCTTTGGTATCAGAAAAATATGAAGATCTTAATAAAGAAAACAAAATTTTCAAATCATTGGACAGCGAATACAAAGAAAGAAAAGAATCCCGCAGTGCCAAGAGAAAACCTACAGTAGATTTGCAATTGACTAATAGAAATTCAGCTACTGGAAGCGACCTGAAATTAACATGCGGTATATCTGGCAACGATATGAAAGTGCAGTGGTTTAAGGAAAATCTACCTATAGAGAGTGACACAAAGTATAAGAAAACTTTGAATGATGGATTGTCTTGTCTGGAAATCAGAGCAGCTGAATTAAACGATTCTGGTCTCTATCGCTGCATTGCATCTAATCAAAATGGAGAAGTCGAAACTAGCTGTCTTGTGACAATATACGAAGCACCTTCAAGTAAATTTGGCACACCGCCCATATTTACACGCAACATTCGAGGTAAGTGGTTCTTGCGCTTCTCTTACCTAGTGATCTAATGCCCAATTTACTTATGTATATATATAATATAAGATATTTATTTTGTCATTATTACTTCTGTGTAGGCATTGTTTATCTCGTATTATTCGTTAGAGATATTTAAGAAAATATAAAATCGAGTTACCGATGCATGATTTTTTTTTCCTTGAATTTTCGATTTTCTACTTTTTAAGTTTTATTTTAAAAGACAATAAGAAATGAAACATTTGGAACCAAATAGATCAATGCCTCAAAATGATTGTGGAATGAATATTTATGTATTTTAATATATAATTTGATAAGTCATTCAATTATGCGAAAATGGCATGCGTTCAAAAATGAAGGTAAATGCATTTATTCATTGCTTTTAAATAGAATCTTCTATAAATAATCGTCGAAAATTCGAATTGCCTTAGTGCGATCATTTATATAATTTAATTTACTGCTTGCATTAATTAAATGTGTACATTTAAATAGATACTTTTTTTTTGGCATGCATGGCTATGTATTGAAGAAGAACAAAACAAAATTCGCTAAAATATTTGTAGCATAACAATTGATTGGCAATTAAAATTGATCTAAGTGGGAAAATGTTTTCACCACATTCAATCAGTCGTGATTTTTCTTTTGCTCCGAACGGACGGCTTACGTCCTAAATAATTCTTTCGATCGAACCGTTACGGGCTATATATCAAATAAAAATTATTTATATATACATATAAAACGACTCGAACGGATTTAATTTTTTATCGATCTTCTATACGACGTCCATTCCTACGTTATCCTTTAAAATAAAGTAAAACGTAACATTATGGGAGAGACGGAAGGTGAAATCGCCCCACGGGGTTCCGAGGAACCTGAGGCGGCACCAGCTCAGGAAACCTTGCAAGTTCCAACCCAAAAAAAGCGAAAACTAAAATCTCCAACTCCGGGCAGCTTACGCGGTCGCAGTGCTACCCCAATACGCGGAAGGAGTCAAACTCCATTTACCTTATACATGACTCGTCGAAGCGCTACACCATCGACATGGCGTAGTATAACACCATTTCTTAAACGTGAAGAAAAGGAGAAGACTCCGTTTGAATTGGGCCGCGATATAAAGATGCAGACTACTTGTAATATTGCGGTTTTCGACCGCGCTCTTGTTATGGATATTTCCGAGCCTATGGATGTTCAAAAACCCGTACGTTATATAACATCGGACTTGTCGGTTATCGATCGTGCTGCTGTAATGGATGTCTCGAATGTTGAGGTTATCTACGTGGTTGAAGAGTATGAAGAGGTTGAGGAAGAGGAGATCCTTGAAGATGTGAAACCCAAAAAGAAAGAGAAAAAACCAAGGAAACCACGAACTCAGAGAAAGTCCATTGACAAAGAGCAGAGTCCACTTGGTGGTGGTGATGGTGACGATGGAGACTATGGTGGCGACGACAGGGAGGACAGTGTCGACTTGGACGATGGTGACGAGCCTGTCAAAAAGTCCAAAAAGAAGGCTCCTCCCAAAAAGAAGGAGAAGAAAGAAAAATCACCTAGCCCAAAATTGACCTTGAAACTTGAAATCGGTGGCGGTCAAAAGGCTAGCAAAAAAATGTTTGAGCAACCTCCACCTGCTGCAGCTGGCCCCAAGCCACCGCCAAAGAAAAGTAAACTTGTCCTCCAAATGGAAGAGCAAGCCAAAGCTGCAGCCAAGGCTGCCGAAGAAGAAGCTAATCGGGCCAAGCCTAAAGGCGAAACATTCGAAGAAAGACAAAAACGCCTGCAAGCTGAAAAGGAGGAACAGGAGCGGCTGGAAGCTGAGCAACGTGCTCAGGAGGAAGCAGAAGCTGAGGAAGAGGAGGAAAATGAGGAGGTTGGTGAAGAAGGCGAAGATGGCACTGAAGCCGGAGAGGGAGGCGGTGACGACGATTTCAATGAAGATGAATATGCAGGAGATGAAGCGGACCGAGATCGCGACGAAGAAGCTGAGGAGGAGGATGTAGTTACCGATCTGAAAAAGAAAGATGAGAAACGCCGTGGCAGTGACTCATCTGACGACTTTGTGCGGCCAGATCCGTTTGAGGAAGAGCGTTGGCAACGCATCGCTGCTGTGGAAGGTGAGGAGTTCATGCAGCAAATGCGGAAGTACAGCATTGCCAAGCGCCGCAGTGAAAAGGAGCGTGACGCTGACTGGCAACGTCGCAGAGAGCAAGCCCGCCTACCCCACTTTATTAACTTCCTTTCTGATCGGACAGCAGAGGCTGGTCAAAGCGTACGCCTAGCTTGCGCTGTGGATGGACCTGAGATCTCAGCCAAATGGTTCAAGGATAAAAAACAACTGGAACGTGATGGTTCCCATCGCATCCTGAACAACAACAACATCCTGGTATTGGAAATCTTAAATACAAATATATTGGACTCGGGAGAATATTCCTGTGTTATTGCGAACATGAACGATGAAGTTACTTCATCTTGTATAGTTACGATTTATGAAGTGTTTAAGGATGAACCCAAACCTCCTTCCATTCAATATATCAAAGGTACACACACCCAACCAATCTTTTTAAAGGCTTGCTAATATAATTCATATTCCCAAATTCAGAGTACTACCATTTACGTGACGATGAGTTGACCATCGAGTGCCATGTCCATGGCGTGCCACGTCCTGTTATCACTTGGTGGCGCGGTGCCTTCCAGGTGAAGCCGAGCTACAAGTTCACCATGCTGGAGGAAGCCCATGGTGTTTGTAAGCTCCTGATCTACAAGCCATCGAATAAGGACAGCGGCATTTACACTCTCAGGGCGTTCAATTCGAGCGGAGAGGCTCAGATAAACCACACCGTCGAGGTGGCCAGAAATCTGCACTACCATGTGCCCGGCATCTTCCATGCTCGCGACAAGATCCAATTGGACAGTTTGAAACAAGCTAAGAAGGCCATGGAGGCTGCTCTCAAGTCCAAAGCCGAATCTGATCAAAAGCGTGCCGAGGCTGAGGCCGAACAGCAGCGTGTGCGTGCTGTTCGTGCTTCTCCTGAGCCTCTGGTGCCTGCTAAGCAAAAACTCCAATATGCCACTCAACTGCGCGATCGAATGGCCCTGGAGGGCACCACCATTAAATTTGCGGCCACTGTCATTGGTCCATCTCCCAACACTCGCTGGATGAAGGATGACAAGTGGATCGTAATGGGTAACAATATCAAAAATCTATCGGAGGAAGGCAAAGCCATCATTGAGATTAGCAATGTCACCCCCGCCGATTCTGGTGTTTACAAGTGTGTGGCTAAGAACGATTATTCGGAAATCGAGACATCGTGCTATTTCAAGGTGTACTCCGCCCAAGCGGATGGCGACGAGCAGGAGCCGATGTTTGCTCTGCCTCTTCGAGGTACTTTTGTGGCTTGTGATTATATGTTTCTATGTTTAATTGTGCTATATTTGACTGAACCACACGCAACCACACGAAATCGAAGAAAACAGTGCATCACTTTGTGTTGTTCATGTCCAACATTCAACGTTCGACAAATGTGATTGAGGTCGCCATTGTTCAAAAATAGATTAATTGATCGTATATTGAAACAATTTCTTTTAAGATGTATACCACTCCTCCCAAAACGATTTGATACTCGACACGAAGGTTCGCGGAAACCCGCGTCCCGAAATATCTTGGACCAAAGACCAAATACCCATAGTAATTGACGATCGTGTCGTTCAAATTGAACATTTGGATGGCATCTGTGAGCTGATCATCAACAAGCCAACAGTGAATGACAACGGCATCTACGTTTGTACAGCTAAAAACAAATTGGGCTCGCAGTCGACTACCCATACGGTTGTGGTCGATACCACGCACTCGTCGCGTCGTTCGAGTATTTTATCAGCAGCCATGCATGAAACAGGCGAAGGTGGCGATGGCGAGAAGAGCAAGCCAAGGCTTCCAAAGAGCAAGAAGGAGGAGGAACCGGAGGCTGAAGGAGGAGGTTATGAACGTCGCAGTCGTATGCCGGATCCGTCTCCAAAGCAAATGCTCTATTTCACGGTGAATCCCACAAATCGCTATGTTGCTGAAGGTTCTAAGGTAAAGCTTCAGGCTGTCATTGGTGGACCCGAGCCCACCATTAAATGGCAGAAAGATGATCAAAATGTTCAATATGGCAATCGTATTCGCAACATGAACCGCGACAGCTTGGCCGTGCTTGAGTTTGTTAACGTTCAACCCGAAGACTCTGGCACCTATTCAATTATTGCACAAAACGAATTCTGTAAAATAACAACCTCGGCCTTGCTGCACGTCTATCAGCCGAAGGTCAACACTGATGTGCAACCAGTGTTCATTCGATCTCTAAAAGGTAAGCGAACTCACCTCCCTATCTATTCTATATGCATTGTGTGCGGCATGGATGGACATAGACTTGGATTGGGTTATCTAAAATTAGAGAGCCTTGCCGTCGGAGATTACGCAATCCAATTGTCTCAGGCAGCAAGTGCCGAACCGATTCTTATGCAATGTATATCGAATGCGATTTGTTGCGTCTTTATGTAACTTGTTTCGAAATTTTCGCACGACTAGAAACCTACCATCTGAACACCAACGAGCTTATTTTGGAAACCGGCGTACGTGGCCAACCAACTCCAGAGGTCCAGTGGTTCAAGGACAGTATTGAGATCCAAAGCGGCGGACGTTACCAGATTTTGGAACATCAAGACGGCACATGTGAGCTCATTATCGACAAGCCGGATAACAAGGACTCGGGCAAATATGTGGTCAAGGCTGAAAGCCGAGCTGGAAAAATGGAAATCTCTCATTACGTGCTCTTCGAGGGTAAAGCCTCCCATATTGCTGACAATATCCATGGAGTCTTCCATGCTGACAAGAGCCTTATGCGTCCGAAGGAGGTTGAAAAGCCAGTGGAGAAGCCCGCTCCCAAGGAACCTGAGGCTGAAGATGATGCTGGTAAACGTGGTCGTAAGAAGAATGAAGAAGAAGACCCATATTCATCGGCTACCGACTATGCTTCCGATACGGCCAGTCTTTCCAGCAAGCGTCGCGAAAAGAATATTGTCATCCACTTTAGCACTTCGGTCCGAGATCGTGTGGTTGCTGAGGGCTCCAAGGTGAAAATATCTTGTTTCCTGGAGGCCAAAGAACCTCAAGTCAAATGGTTCAAGAACGACGAACAAATTCAAAACAGTCCCAAGATCAGAGGCCGTTACAGTGAGGGTCTCTGTTTGTTGGAAATTATGAGTGCCGCTTTGGAAGATAGCGGCGAGTACAAGTGCTGGGGCCGAGATGAAACTGGAGAAGTTTCAACCACTTGTAAGCTGGAAGTGTATGAGAATCCCGGCACTGGAGATGTTCCACCAACATTTACGCGCAACATCAAAGACACCCTTCACGGCAAGATCAACGAACTTCAGTTGGATGTGCATGTGCGCGGTCTACCCACACCTTCGGTCACGTGGGTAAAGGATGGTGTGAAGGTAGAGAACAGTGATAAATATCAACAGGTGGACCATGATGATGGCACCTGTGAGCTCTTCATCAGCAACCCCAAGCCATCCGACAGTGGCAAATATGTCTGCCAGGCAGAAAACCGTGAAGGCAAGACCGAAATCGTTCATATGGTGACTGTGGAGCCACGAGTTAGAGCCCCACGTCCCACTTCGCCACTTAGAGAGGCCAGACCACCAGTAAAGCCTGGTACTGAGGGCGAAGGTGAAGCTGAAGAAGGTGGTGAGAAACGAAAGAAGCCGAAGGATGAAGAAGAAGAGCAAGGCAGCTCTAGACGCGAGGTTCCCCCACCACCCGATCTAAAGAAACGCTTATACTTTAGAAATTTCCTATCCAACCGCACCGTGAAAACAGGCAGTAACGTTAAATGGATGGTGAACATTGACGGCCCTGAGCCATCTGCTCGCTGGTACCATGGCGATCAGCCGATAGCCTTTGGTCCCAAGAGCAAAATGTCCATGCAAGATGGTATTGCTTGGCTCAATTTGGTTGGAGTCACCGAGGAAGAAGCTGGCGAATACACATTGAAAGTGAGAGGATCAGAGAATGAAATCGTAAGCACATGCAACCTGTTCGTTTATAGTACGGGTAAAGTGGAGGTAGTGCCTCCCACATTTACAGTGGGTATCAAAGGTATGAGATCTCATTAGCTTATGTCTTGTATATGAATGGAAAAGTGCGTCCAATTGACGGTCTCAGTATATCGTTTTGATGTAAGCCATTTCTAAGTCTTGTAGTATCTAAGAACTAACCCATCCTACATCTAATTGTCAATGTCCTGTCTCATGTATTGTTTGTGTTTCGTCTCTCTTTATGTCCATCATTTTAGATGCATATCATTCGCAAAACAATGAACTCACTCTGGAGTGCAAGGTATCGGGAAATCCCAAGCCACATATATACTGGCAACGGGACAACACTTTGTTGCCTCTAGAGGGTGGCAAATACCGTTATGTGGATCAAGCTGACGGTGTAAAACAATTGACCATTTGTAACTTTGGCAGTGACGATTCTGGACTTTATACTTGCTATGCCGAGAGTGAAAATGGGCAAATGAAGATCAGCAAATTTGTACAGAGTTCGGATTATGTGAGGACACGCACAATTGAAAAGAAACCCATTGAAAAGGTTTTGCAGGATATTAAAAGGGAAGAGTCTTTAGTCAGCACTAAGTCCGAGGATATTGCGGCTGCTAAGGCCAAAGCCCGCGATGCTAAGCTACAACTTAATCTTGAAACTAGCTTAAAGACTATGAATATTGGTAGTGGCAACAAGGCCCAATTAATTTGTTATGTGACCGGCATAATTGAAGATGTACACTGGCTAAAGGATGGTGTGCGGGTCAGCAAGGATGCCAGGCATAAGATTTATAATATCAATGGAGCTATCAGCCTGGAGATTTATGATGCGCGACCAGACGATAGTGGCGAATATAAATGTGTGGTTAAAAATAACCGACAAACGGTCGAGAGCTCTGGACAATTGACAGTCTTAGGTGAGACATCTGGTAAACTGCCAGACAGTTTCCTCAGTGGAATAAACGGTAAAAAATGGTTTTTTTTCAATAAGAATACAACTAATTTTTTGGTTTCCTATTTCAGAATCCTATGATGCTCAACGCAATGAAATCATACTCAGCTGTCAAGTCCATGGCCGACCCAATGTCAGCTGGATGAGAGACGACCACACGATTTTCAACAATCGCTATAAGACTGTTGAGGATTTGGGTGGTGTGCGCAAGCTCATTATACGTAATCCCATACCAAGTGACTGCGGCAGTTTCTCCTGCTATGCCGAGCATGAAGACCGCATTGATTCTATCAGCAAGTCCATAAGAACTTCAGATCTGAAGCATCTGATTAGCCAAGATATCTTCAAGGCTCCTGAAATCTTGGAGTCTTCCTGGGCTCGAGATAGTTCTCAGGTTGCTCGAGACAAACAAACACCTGCCTATGTAAATGGTGATCTACAACGTGCCGGAAATCGGATTCTACGCGCGGTCAGCAAATCCAAACCTATCTTCAATTCCTTGCTGCATGACCGCACTGTATCGGAGGGTGGTAATCTGCGCTTAACCTGCTCAATATCTGATAATGAAAACACGCACATTGAGTGGCTGAAGAATCATCGGCCCCTGCCACGAGATAGTCGCTATCAGACTGTTTTCCAGAACGGAGAGGCTTCTCTGGACATTTTCGCCTTGGTAGCCAATGACAGCGGCAATTACACTTGCTGTGCCTCCAATGATTTTGGCGAGACTCTGACCCATGCTCAGATTAGGGTATACAAACACTTCAAAGAAGCCGATATGCCTAGTACTTTTACGCAGCCAATTCGAGGTATTTTTCAACACTTCATATCCGTCTGGATCTAAAGACAAGCCCATACTTTACATTTTTCATCTAGAATTTTAATTTCTGTCTTAACTAATTTTATGTTTTATTTTATTTTTGTTTATATTATTTCGAACCTATTAATTTCTGATCTTGTTTCGCCTTCTTTAGACACATATTCTCTTAATGAGAATGAGATTGTACTGGATTGCCGTGTGCGTGGCCAGCCACGTCCCGAGATACAATGGATGAAGGACAAAGATGTTATTAGCAATAATGAGAAATATCTGCAGGTGGATCAGCCCGACGGCTACTCAAAGTTGGTGATCAGGAATCCAACGGAAAAGGACTCTGGCTTATATTCCTGCATTGCCCGCAATGAAGGTGCCGAAAACAAAATGACCCATCAAGTCGACTTCAAGGGCCGAGAGCGTTTCACTCTAGAAAAGACCCACGGCTTCTTCCATCGCGATCCCAACAAGCCTCACTTTGCCGTACCTCTGGGCAACCAGACTGTCTGCAATGGCGGCACTGCGGCCATTTCTGCCGAGTTCATGCAAACTAGCACACCCATCGACGTTAAGTGGTATCGTAACCGCCAATTGGTCGAAGGTCCCAATGTGAAGGCCTTGAGTGATCGCGGTGTTTACACCCTCGCCATCATGAATGCCACACCCGATATCGAAGGCACTTACACCTGCCGCGCCTCGAATGCCTTTGGACGCATTGAATCGCACGCCAACATTGATGTTTCAATGGGTGAGACCAAGGACGAGAGACCTCCGCTGTTCCTATCCCGGCCAGACACCGAAATGAAGATTGCTGTAGGCGATCCATTTTCGCTATCCTTCCGCATTGGCGGTGACCCTAAGCCAAAACGTAAATATTTCTATTCCAAAGACCTGAAACCCATTTGAAAAGCCATATTTGTTTCCAGTGACCTTCATGAAGGGCACCAAGGATATCACCCAATCCGAGAGAGTCAGCAAAGAGGTCTCCGACGACTACACTCGTTTCTCTGTGCAAAAGTCACAGATTTCCGATTCTGGCACCTACTTTGTTGTGGCCCGTAACAATTTCGGTACAGATAGAATATTTGTCACCGTTACGGTAAGTTTGATTCTTCTTGAATTCTGACAAATCTATGCATGTCTGTAATTGTCGCTGCCGTCCCCAGATCATGTTTCAAAAGCTTTAAGTCTTTTGCTTATTTCAACTAATGCTATTTTTCTTCTTTTCGCTTCTTTTAGATTAAAACACCCAAAAAGAAAGATTAAACATAACGATTTTACACGCTATATAGAAATATTTTATTATTTAATTTTTTTTTTTTTTTTTTTGCGAACTTAAATACCTGCAACCAATTTACCAAAGCGCCCATACTATACCATAATTATCCTCAGCTTAGATAAAGATAAATCTTTCTGACTCTATGTGTTCATTCAACAAAACCATCTAGGTCATGCCGCGAGCCCGCTCTGAGACCCCAACGCAACCACGCTGGGGCCTACCCCTGGAAAGTTATAGCGATACATCATACTTTAGAGGTGAGTTTTAATTAACAAAAAAAAAGAATTTTAAATATTTTCCAATTGTTGTGCAAGCGAGTCGAGTCGAATTGTCTGTGATTTCCCCAGTCTGTGTAATTGTTTTGTGATCCTGTTTGTCTGGTTTTAGTTTAACTTTATTATTTGAAGCCAGTTGCATATTTTTCAGATCGGTCCAACCTAAGCCGTAGCTGCATCATTGGCTATTTTTTATTTATAATAAAAATCTCTACGGCCAAATCCATTGGGCGGCAGCGTGTTGATCATAGAAAAACTTCTCGAATGAAATTTCCTGTGAGATTTTTAATCAAACCCCACACAAATAATTCGTGTATTTATCTTTTGTTAGTATTTTTGAACAATTGACTTAATTATTTTTATCGATATTAATGGTATATAAAATAATGTATTATATAAAGCACAGCAATCCAGCTTATACATTTAAATAGTTGAAACAAGAAAACAATAAAAAAAATACATTTCTCCGGGGCGTCATGTGTTTGATTTAGCAACTAATTTAGTTTAGTCAACCAATCAACCAGTCAATCAAAAATATACCATTTAAATCATTTGATTCTTTCATACATCAACGCTGTAGATCCGCCGGGTGCGATTTCCACGGAACCCCTGGTCGTTGATTCTGGACCTACACACATCTCCCTATCTTGGGGCAAGCCAGTTAGCACCAATGCTGCCCCCGTTATAGCCTACAAGGTGGAGTCCTGGATTGTGGGACACGAGGGCGGTGCCTACTGGCGGGAGATGGGACTGACGCCCATCAATTCATTTGATGCCTTTAATCTGAAACCAAATCTGGAATACCATTTCCGTATCACGCCCAAGAATCGATATGGCTGGGGTCCAGCGGTTCAAACAAGCTCACCCCTCCAGGTGGGCGGTGTAGAATGTCTACCGGAGTTTGTCAAGATTCTGCCAGGTCAGCTCAAAGCTCTGCTAGGCTCTTCCTTCACGCTGCAATGCAATATGCGCGGAGCCCCACGACCTCAGATCACCTGGTATAAGGATGGCATACAACTGAACAATTTCTCAGATCGCATCAAAATACGTCAGATTGGTTCCACTTGTGCACTCACCATAACCACAGTGGAGGAGCACGATTCGGGTCGTTACACTTGCGAGGCCACAAATGCCAAGGGACGAGTGTCCACCTTTGCCCGCCTACAAGTGGTCTCCGATCCCAGACTCTTCGAGGCGGATTCCCGCCTGAAGGAAATTGCTTTGGGCCAGAGCTCTACTGCTGTGGACGATAGTCTGCCTATTTTCACCATGCGGCTACGCGATCGTAGAGTTCAGGTCACCTATCCCGTGAGACTGACTTGCCAAATTGTTGGCTATCCCTTGGCAGAGGTTTTCTGGTACAAGGATGGTGAGCCAATTGTCTGTGATCGCCGTCATCTCATCACCACAGATCGCCAGTTTTATACCTTGGAAATTGCTGCCACAATTCTGGATGATAGTGGAACCTACACTTGCACAGCCAAGAATGAACTGGGCTCTGTATCCTGTCACTGCATCCTCGTAGTTGACAAGGGCATACGAGCCTACATCTCCCCTGAATTCTATGCACCCCTGGACCCGGTCTATGTTTTCCAAGAGGGCGGAGAAATTCGTCTCACCTCTAAGGTAGAGGCCTATCCAGCCGTCGGCGTTACCTGGCATCGCAATGGCATGCGTTTGCGTCCCAGTCGTCGCATTTCAGCCGTCCTGGACACTAATGGATTCACCGAACTGGTCATTGCCGATGCCACCATACACGATGCCGGCATTTATATGTGCGTGGCCTCCAATGTGGTCGGCAAGGCGGAGACCATTTGTCGTGTGGCCATTGAGGAGACAGCTAAAGATGATACCTCTAAGGCAGGCCGAAACCTGGAAGTACCCACCATAAAGACCAGCGACATGCCGTAAGGGAATCAAAATTTTATCTAATAAGCAGTTTTGTTTAATATTCTCTATTTTTCAGTTATTCAAAAGAACCTTTGTTTGTGGTCAAGCCAAGATCCAGCGAAGCATACGAAGGCGACACTGTCATTATTTTCTGTGAAGTGGTCGGCGATCCAAAGCCCGAAGTTGTCTGGCTACGCGATTTTCTAAACGTAAGTTCGTGTTACTTGTGACGTCAACTCCAAACAGTAGCAGCCACCAACACGAGACACTCACAGCCATTTGGCCAGGCCAAGTCAGTAGAATTTACGGCGTCATCAAATGTGGGTCGTTGTCGTTGTTGACGTTGCAGTCATTCAGTCATTCTCTAAAATCGAAAGTCAAGTGCAAGTGTAGCAGGCGCCAACACTATTGCAGCGCTATCAAAAATAACGATACGATTATAGCAAACTCTGTGGGCTTTTCAGCCCTACGCACTCTGATCGAATCAGGAAGTGCCATTGGTATGGCAAATATTGAATAGATTTCCGTAGACTTTTCTTTATAAATACTACACACTAAATATTATTATCGAGTTTTGTGAAACGTTTGCGTCTGAGCGGTGAGACTAATTTCAAAATGCAACAGTTGATTCGTGCGGATTAAATTTATTGATCTTCCAAGTGCGAACAAAGTGTGCAATTTAAAAAGGAAAAAAACAAAAAAAAAAAGAAAAGATCATCTTTAAAAGGTAACAAAAGTTTCCCAGTTGAAAACAATGTGGAGAATGTTCCCTTACTCGGATTACCCATAACATACGTCACACTCAATTATGCAACATTTGAGTGACCAAAGCGAGCTGCAGCATTTAATTCAAGTTCAACTATGGCAAGCCGTGTATATCAAATAACAGGCTTGTTAAAATATAATTAAAATCATGCCAGTGTGCATTTTTGTGAGTTCACCAACAATTAGACGCCAAGTCGTCCCAAACCGACTCACAGCCAAAAAGGCAAGGCAACAGCAAAATAATAAATACAAATAAAAAATAATTCACTATTTCAAAGCATAAGCAAAATGCACAGAAAATTATTAGCCACAATCGTGCCGTGCACCAAGGAAGCAGGAGGAGGTCAGGGTAGGCAACTTCTATACCAGTTTTCTTACTGGCAGTTAGTCTCGAAATTAAATTTTGTGCTTATATGGTATTCGCTGTAGACAACAACACACAAGTGTCCATATTATGGAATATTTTATATATATAAAATTTTTTTTACTTTTTTTTTGTTTTGGCTGTGAATCATACTTGATTGTCTGTGACAGTGTCAGTGGTCCTGTGACGGTTGAATTTTTCATCTTATTATCTCTTATCTATTCGACAGCCGGAATACTACAAAGACGCACCACACTTCCGACGCATTGGTGAGGGTCCAGAATATCGCCTGGAAATACCAAGTGCCAAATTGGATTTTACAGGCACATATTCGGTTATTGCCAGCAATTGCTATGGTGAAGCCAAGGCTGTAATATCATTACAAATTTTCGCCAAAGGTAAGTAAATCAGATTTTTCGAATTTTCTTGCTTGTGTTAAAGTTTATTACGTACGAGGATAAATATTTAAAATACGCGGAAATACCACTTCTCTCCAAAAATCTTCCGCCACGCTTAATAGGTTGGAGACAAACTCAGGATCTGCCTGAACCCAGACATAGTGAAGAGCTCCATTGATATCGAAAGTAGGACTTAGAACACAATACAAAGCCTTCTTGACATTAGCTAGGAACATTTGAATTTGTATTTGTGCCATGTACTTGGGGGCTATGCATTCCCTGGCCTCAAGATATTTCTCGAAATCCTCCTCAGTCTTTGGTGCCTTAATCTCAACTATGTGATCGTCGGTGATGCCGTCTGGGGCAGCGCAGATAAATGGATAACTTTCGTTTAGCAGAATTCCACATTCAATATATTCTTTGTTCTCTAGCTTTTCTGTTTGCTTCAGAATGAAACGTTTGTGCTGTTTTTGTTGAAATTTTTCTTCTACATTCTGATCACGATCTGTACAGAAGAGCATATTGAAGATCTTTTCATCTTCCTCCGGTGTTTTGCGGGTGACAATCAGATGCATCAGAGAGCAGCGTATGCGCAAGTATTGAATCTCGAGCCACAACTGCGACTTGTAATTGTTTTTGGTGACTTCGTTGAGGTTGTCCAAAAGACCGTTTTGCGACTGCAACTCCATGTGTTCTACAAAGCTGGGCAAATCAAAGATATTGTATTCAGTGGCATTGAGAAAGATGTGGTGGCACATAATTGGCTCGTATTCGTTAATGGCCTCTGAACATTGTCGATAGAGAGCAGAGTCTCTTGCTCCTATAGATTCGAGATCGACGAGTACGGCATGTAGAAATGCCTGCCCATCGGAATTGCTAACCTCTTGGAGGTCTAGATCAGCCTCTGCTCGGGCTTCGTCTAATGGTATCATGTCGCGAATTCGAAAAACTTTGGCATTTTCGGGCTCGTTAAGTGCTTCGAGTTCTTGGCCCCAAAATTCAACAACGCCTGAAGGCTGTCGATGAGTGGACTTGTGATGTAACCAAAAGACCAAAGCTGAAATATGCTGACAAATTACTGGAAAAAAGAAACACAATTAGTTTTTGGTTTCAAATAATAATACTGTGAATTTACCATTATTGCATTTCGTACAGCAGCATTCGCCAATTTCCTGAGAACTCTCAAACACTTTAATACTACAATTTACCCTCGCATCCTCAGTGGTTTGAGATGATGGAAACACCATTGCGGATAACTCGCAGGCATCTGCTTGCCGCTTAATCTGCACGTAATCCACCAAGAGTTTATTTTCGTCAGTTGATCTGAAAAATAACGTATTTTTTTAAATTCATGAAACGTTTTTTTCCAAAATGTCTCACATTTGTGCGCATTGTGCAGACGCGGCAGCTACAAAGTTGAAAACCATTCCGCTGCTGACAGTCGGTAGATTATGTATAGTAGCCTTGCGAAAGCCCGTCTCAGGCGCGAAGTCCACTGGCACTACAAGCATTTTAAATTTCTAGCACCTTTTTATGTATCAATTATTAATAACGAAAAACAGAAACAATTGGATCTTAGGGTTTCCATAAAATTGAAGTGATTTTCAATAGTTGCAACTCTGTTCCAGCTGTTTCACATCGCTAGTTCGATAACTGTTCCGAAAATGAACTTGTTCATCGAAATAAATGTTAGTGCCATTACTTTTCCATAGATGGCGTTATAAATGGAAAATTTAATTTTTGGCGGACAATTTTTAATTTAAATAGATAAATTTTAATATATAAACATTTTTTTTACAGATATCTTAAAGCAAAGACATATGGATAAAGGTCATATACGACATGGGTGAGTGGTGAAAAATATTCATTAATTGTAATTCATTTTTTAAATCAATGGACATTAAAATTACAGAAATGTCGAAACTCTTCCACGCTTTATACGAAACTTGCGAAATCTCCGATGCTGCGATGGCGACGCCATTTCGCTTGAATGCCACGTTGAGGCCATGCCAGATCCCTACATAATTTGGGAAAAAGATGGTCATGTGATATCCAGTGAGAAAGACTATCAAATGTCCTACGACGGATTCAAAGCCACATTAAGTATACCACGCGTCTACCCAGAGGACGAAGGTGAATACACTTGCGTAGCAATTAACTCCGTGGGTCGAAATCTTTCATCCGCCTGCATCATTGTGGATGTGCCCGAGGAAAAAGAAAATATGCTCAGCCGTCAACTATCTCGCCCTAGCGGTCTCTTATCAGCTCACTCAACCCCACGATCCACACCACGTTCCACTCCAAATCGTAGCTTCTCACCCATGAGGCTATCATACCGCCACAGTACCATCGACCTCCGCTCAGTAGATCGGCGACGCAGTGACGCTCGCAGCGCCATAACAGCACCCAAATTTCTGGCCATTCCCTACAATCGCGTGGTCGAAGAAGGCGAGAGTGTCCGCTTCCAATGTGCCATAGCTGGCAACCCAACACCCTGGGCCACCTGGGATAAGGATGGCCTTATTGTCACACCGACCACACGCATAGCTGTTAAAGAAGTGGATGACCTACGGTTCATTGAAATCGACGAGGTTAGCTTCGATGATGCTGGCCTGTATCGGATTACGCTGGAGAATGATTTTGGCCGCATAGAGGCCACTGCCCGCCTTGATGTGATCAGTAGTTCACGTTACTCTAAGTCCCCCTCAGCACGCAGCGTGCGTGCCTCCTCCTCCCGACGCAATGCCTACCTTCATCGACGCATCATGGGTCCCTCCACAGGTAAAGTAATTCTATATTTTAGGTCTTAGGCCTATTTTATCTTGTCCCAATTTCCAGCTATTGGCGGACGCATGGCATTGGCTAGCGGTTTCCGTGGTTCCTCAGTCCCTTCCGCCAGATTCTATCACAACAATTCAGAACTGGAGCCCTCAGACCGTGTGCACATTGTTCTGGAGCAAGACCAAGCCTTGATATACATTGACAATGTCACGGCAGCCGATGAGGGTGTGTACACCTGCATCATCAGTGGCGATCACGAACCCCTGATCAGCTCCATCGAAGTGCATTTCTCCGAAAACCACAACGAAGCCGAGCGGCGCCGAAGAAGACGCGCCATCCTGACAGAGCCTCTGCCTGAACTGACAAAATCCGTAGAGGGTGAAGTAATCGATCTCTGCTGTACCATAGACTCTGGTGAGCCCTACAGCTATGTTTGGCTGCGCAACGGCGAAGTATTACCCGATGGTCAAGAATTCAAGTAAGTCCGCTAAAATCTGCTAACCACTTCAGGCTGAATAAGAGATTATCCCCCTTTCCAGCTACATAGACCATGGCAATGGAAAACTCTGCCTACGTATTAACGATGCCTTCGATATTGATTCGGGCTTTTATAGTTGTCAAGTCTACACCAGCAATGATGAACCCGACTACACCACCGGTGGAGAGGTTTGCGTTCACGAAAGAGATCTCCGCCAAAACGATGAAAGTGTTCAGCTGCTAAAGACTCCACTCCCAGTGGTTTGTGTGCCCGGCTCCGAGGCAGTTTTCTATGCGCGTGTTTTCCCATGCGAAGCGGACGTACAATGGTATCTCAATGGTACCCTACTCGTGGAAGATGACTCACTTGACTTGACGGTAAGTAAAAATCGAAAACACCAACATTTTGAAACATTTTAATACACAAGCGAATAGCTTTATAAATAAAGCCCTTGGTTGTGTCACACAAATTGTCTGAGTAGTCCAGAGAGTGAGTGCGTAAGGCTATTATGAAACTCGTTACAGTGGGACAAAAATATTTACAACTAAATAAGGTCTTAAAGGTCATAGTAGTTTCCTTTAAAAATAATTTCATAAACTTTTATAAAAAATAAAAGCAAACGTTAAAATAGGCCGGACATGCATTTGGTAGACGGAATAAAAAAAGACAATTCCTTCTACCAACGCACAAGGTGGCAACCTTAGCCTTATGGCAGCCCTGGGTGTAGCAGCATTCACATAAAAAGCCGAATTCTTATATTTTTTTTCGAAATTAACAACCAACACATAAATCGTACACAAAAACACAGGCGCCATCTGCCGGACAGTTCATACGGCAGCAAGCTAGCTTGGAAGAGAATCGCTGTTACCACATTAAAATTTTGATTTTCTTATATCTCCAGTAATATTGATCCGATTAAGCTTGTGCTTGGTAATAATTGAAAAATTTTTTGATTTAAAACATTTTAGTGAATAACAAAATTTTGAAGGCTTAGAAAATACAGTGTTTTCAAATTTAAAATTAAATTTAATTTAATTCATTATATAAGTAAGTTGAGGCTCCAGGCTATAAAAATATAATAACCCCGAATATTACTAGTTTGTCCCACTGTCGCGTCTGTTTTGCTCAGCCACAAAAACAAAAGAGTTTCGTTCACACCTTGTCATCCCCGGCAGAAAGAAAAAACAATAACAAAAACAACAGCACCCTGACAGCTACAATAATAATAATTTGCATGTACAAATAAGAAATCGAAAACAGATCTCCAAAAGAGCAAATAAAGCCGACGTATGCTCGCTGCATACAAACGACGAGGCTTGATGACGCTTTTTCTTTATCGAATGCGTTCGTCGTTTTTTACACACTCGCTCGGCTGCCCCCAAACGGCGAGCACACACCAAGCTCTAAAGTCCAGAAGTTGCTGGGGTCTCCACAGCCAGTGGAACACCCACCGTGCTATCTCCAGGCGTGTCGTTGGTCTATCAATTATTTCCAAACAGACAGGGCACATCAGAGGACCAGGCCAGCCATGTCTTCCAAGGTATACAAATAGAAGCAATCGCTTGCTGGCTTAAAATCTCGTTTATCAAAAAAAAAAAAGAATGTAAAAAAAAAAACAGATAAGAATCCCAGAGAAAGAGAAGACTGCTCGGTTGGGTGAATGAAAATGAGAGCGATCGGGAAAGTGTCAATGTCGCGTGTTTGCAGAGCTCAGCTTCTCGTTCTTCGGTTAATTGGAGCCCTCATTCCATATAGAATTGTCAGTTGGATAGCAGCTGCCTTGCGGTGCGCGGTTCCGGATATAATTCCGCTCACTCACACTCACACCTTAATCAATTTAATTGTACGAGTATGTGAAGATCTCTGAATACATATTTATTTATTGCCAACCATTGCCACAGTGTCGATTGAGATGTGCACATTTAAATAAATATTGAAATCGTGGCAGTTATTTTAATATTCCACACACACACACACACACACTCACTCTCTCCCTTGCAGTTGGAGTCTTATCCGGATAACGGAATACGTCTGTTGCGCTTACGGAACGTTCAGTTGGCCCAGAGTGGAGAGGTGCGTCTGCAGGTGAAGCACCCCCAGGTGGAACGTCTGAAGCCAGAGATACGTAGCTATACCAGCTTGCTGGTACTGCCCATAGAAGGCGGCAGGGCCAGCACATCGGCCCACAGCACACCACTGGCTACTGGCAGCTGCATTTTGCAGGGCCCAGAGGACTGCACTGCCCTGATCGGCGGCGAAGTAAAGCTGAGGGTGCGCTATGCGGCATTACCAGGCCATAAGGTGGTCTGGTACAAGGCGGTGAGTACGTTTACCTTGTTTGGTCTGGGCTGAGTCTGTGGGGTGTTTGGGTTGATTTGATTTGAAAATCGAAAACAAAATGCAAATTTTCCGGTTTCCTCTACCAAACTTGGACTTATTTCTATGCATATTTTCTCTGGGCTTTCGTAACCAGCTTGACCCTAATAGGCAAAACCAGAGCTGCTGGCTTAGGGATTATTATTATTATTATTATGACCCCGAGTCCCAAGCACATTAGCAACTTCCATTCCTTTCCTTATCTTCCATAAGCTCCATAATAATAATAAAAAAGCCGCTCATTTCACTATCTGAACGTCAACCTTCCCTCTACCTGGGCACGTTTCCATAGCACACAAAATAATGTATGTGAATAGACTATGTCACGATCAGTTTGCGGTATTGACGCATGCCTGACTGCGTCGACTACGTAATGTTGGAAACCGCAAAAGCAAAACAAGTAAAGCCGCCGTCCAGCACCGCCACTTGTTGTCGTTGCTTTCAGTCGACGAAGGTTGGGCAGGCGGAGCAGAATAGAATTTTATTATTAATCGAACGCTCTTTTCGCTTTCACACAGTGTCGTCCCATAGTCGAGAGCTCTAATATATCGATCAAGACAACGGGCCAGCAGTCAATACTGAATATCACGAACATATCGGCCGATGATAGTGGCAAATACACAGTGGAAATAATGAATGAATTTGGTGCCGAGGCGGCGGCAGCCTCGGTGGCGGTGGAGGGGCCACCGGAGCCGCCAAGTGGACAGCCCAGTGTTTCGCTGGGGCCGGATCGTGTGGCCGTGGCCTGGTGCGGGCCGCCCTACGATGGTGGCTGTATGATTACAGGATTTATGTGAGTACTTGGACACCCTGTGCCTAGGCCAAAGTGAAACACCCTTTATTATGTTTTCAGTATTGAAATGCAAACCAGCCAGCGACGGGAACAGAGCTTTGCCGAGGAAACTTCCGAGTGGCAACAGGTGGCCATTGTTGTGGACTCTCTGGCCTATACAGTTAAGAATCTGCAACCGCAGAAGCTTTACAGATTTCGTGTGAGAGCCGAAAATATTCATGGACGCAGTGCACCTGGACAGGCCAGTGAATTTGTGCAAGTCACGGTGTCGGGAGATAGTAAGTCTTGTAGTTTTAACATTCTTGAGATTCTATTGAGGATTTTTTTTATTATATTTTTTAGGTCCCAGTCAGACTGTGAGCGTGCAGGCTGGCGGGGATTTCAAATCTCGCTTTGAGATTATTGAGAAACTGGGCAAGGGTAGATTTGGTGTGGTCTACAAAGTGCAAGAACGTGATCAGCCGGAACAGCTGTTGGCTGCCAAAGTCATTAAATGCATCAAGGCACGGGATCGTCAAAAAGTACTCGATGAAATTTCCATTATGCGTTCCCTTCAGCATCCCAAGCTCTTGCAATTGGCCGCCTCCTTTGAGAGTCCTCGTGAAATTGTCATGGTAATGGAATAGTGAGTATCTCAAAAAAATTATCCCTTTGATCCAGAAATTTATAAGGCACAAAATCCTTCTAGTATTACCGGCGGTGAACTATTCGAACGTGTGGTGGCCGATGATTTTACACTGACTGAAATGGATTGCATTTTATTCCTGCGCCAGGTCTGCGAAGGTGTGGCCTATATGCACAGCCAGAGTGTGGTGCATCTGGACCTGAAGCCGGAGAACATTATGTGCCATACCCGCACCAGCCATCAAATCAAAATCATTGACTTTGGTCTGGCCCAACGTCTTGACATTAATACACCCGTACGAGTACTATTCGGAACACCTGAATTTATACCACCCGAGATCATTAGCTATGAACCCATTGGCTTCCAATCGGACATGTGGAGTGTGGGTGTGATCTGCTATGTCCTGTAAGTAAAACATATTCCAAATATTCAGGAATTTTGCATTGACTTTTTGTTGATAGGCTTTCGGGTCTTTCACCCTTTATGGGCGATACGGATGTGGAGACCTTTTCGAATATCACAAGGGCCGACTATGATTTCGATGATGAGGCCTTTGATTGCGTGTAAGTAAAACAAGTTTTTAAAATATATTTTCAAACTATTCAAATCACTTTCTTGTTTAGTTCTCAGGAGGCTAAAGATTTTATCTCGAATTTACTGGTACACCGTAAGGAGGCGCGCCTCAGTGCCCAACAGTGTCTCGAATCCAAATGGCTCTCCCAAGGCCACGACGATCATCTCAGCAATAACAAAATCTGCACTGACAAACTGAAAAAGTTTATCATACGACGCAAGTGGCAGGTGAGTCATTTCGCACAAAAAAAAAAAAACATCAGCCATTATCTAATTTGCCGAAACTCTATTATATGTAATAATGCTTGCTTGCTTGTCCCGCTTGCTTGCCCTGCTTGCTCGCCTGCTTGACGTGCCTCAGAAAACGGGTAATGCCATTAGAGCCTTGGGTCGCATGGCCACCTTGTCGGCTTCTCGACGTAACTCAGCCATTTCGGCGGGTCTCACTGGTGTTTCCCTGCCAAGCAGTCCGCGTCCCTCCATCTCCGGCCTGGGTATGTTTAACTCTAGCATTACCAGTACCCAGATGGCCTCACTCCACGAGGAGGAAGATGACTTTGTAGACATACCCAATGTGGAGCAACAGAAGCGTCTGCATCGCACTCTGAAACTAAGAGACAAATCTCAGTGCAGCGAGCGCAGTGATTCCGGTTACAGTGAATGCTCAAACTCCAGCCTGGGAGCCACAGCAGTGCTGCAGCCCTCCACAGCTTTGGCAACGAGTCCTGAGCCCACACTGCTTTCCGTGGCTGTGCCGCATACACTGCTCAAGTCAAAGCTAGAGGAGATAGCCAAACACAAGGCCAACGAGACGACGGAGCTTATGACCAACGAGGAAGACAATAACCAAGTTGTGGTTGTAGAATTGACTGTGCCCACCGGCACGCCCTCGCCAACTTCAGCCATCAAGGGCGAGACCATCATGCGCTCGGACTTTACCAACACCATTCAAATGCGCAAAAAGTCTTTGGAAAATAGCTGCAGCCGCGACAAGGCCAAGCCGCATGCCAAACCCATTTGCGAGACTCGGGGTAAGGTGTCCCTGCTTAAGGACAGGTTCCAGCAAACTCCAACCAGATCACCAGCTGTTAGTAGACCAAAGCCTAATGCCAATAACCGCCCGGCCAACGAGCCCACAAAAATCGCCAAAGTCGCGACTGTGGCCCGTTTCAATCGAAGTAAAGATTTGCTTGCTTATTTCCCCTAAACCAAAAAAATGAACAAAAAAAAAACCTATAACCATTCTCTTTCTTTAATTTTTATAGCCAACTCGAGTTCACCGGAAGGAAATGGCGGGGCCACTGCAAAAGCCAAGCCAGCTCAAACACGATCCATGCCCAGCTCACCGTTACCACAGCGTGCCATACGCCTGCAGCCTCGTTCAGCCACGCCAACACGGTTGAGCAATCGTGTACGTGAGACCACGGCACGACTTGCCCAACAGCACACCATAGCCAGTGCCTCACGGGCACCGGCCACCTCGACAGCATCCACAACATCCACAACATCGACAGCATCGGCCGCAAAAGCAGCAACGGATTCAACGAAACGAACCATATCACGTCCTAGTTTTTATGTCTCTTAAAACTTGATAAGCTTTTATTATTGCAAAAAAGAAAACACACACACACACATATACATATATATATTTATATATAACTAATTGCGGTATTTTAACCGGTGTTGAAAACAAACCCAACAAAAAACAAAATTGTACGAAATTCTCGAATATGCAAAAAAAAAAAAGAAAGATTAAAACCAAAAAAACACGAGGGGCACACAACATACAAACACACGCACGCACACATTGTACTTAGGAATAATTTAAAATTATTTAAATTATCAATTTATATACATAATCATACATACAGATCTACCATACTAATTAATAAAATCTAAAGTTATTGTAAAGTAGCCACGCTTAAGTTCTTGATGGAAATGCAGATTACCGTAGGACTCACGACAGAGCCAAACGATTTGATCTCGCCCAGAGTAGCTGTAGTTTAGGCAGGCAAGTAGGTTTCATATTCCGTGTCCGTGATTTGATGCTCGCGTGGCTTGAGGCGTAGCCAGAGTCCGCCGGAGGCACGCAAGGTGATGCGGAAGGTGGCCTCAAAGGTGGTCTTGCCTGGCACAGGTAAGAGCTGAAAGCTGCGCAGCAGACGTGAGACTATTGTCTTAATTTCGAGTATGGCAAATCGATTGCCAATGCAGTAGCGTGGTCCGGCACTGAAGGGCAGGAAGGCATAGGGATGGCGGTGCTCGGAGTTTTCTGGCGAGAAGCGCTCCGGCTTGAATTTCTCGGGCTCGGGATAGATGTGGGCCAGGCGGTGGGTGGCATAGGGGCAGACGAATATGTTGCTGCCCGCCGGCAAGGTATATTGTCCCAGACGGACTTCCTCGCCCAGCTTGCGGGCTATCAAGGGCACGCTGGGATACAAGCGGAGAGCTTCCTTAATACACATCTCCATGTAACGCATTTCGCGTAGGTCGCTCATGCTGGGGGCCCGATTGCTATGCTCAAAGATGCCAACTATCTCATCGTAGCATTTCTCCTGGCACTCTGGATTCTGGGCCAGCAGGAATATGGTAAAGGCCACAGCAGCACCAACCGAATCCTGGCCAGCCAGCATAAAAGTGCAGGCCTCTTCGACCACATCTTCTTCGGTAAAATCAGGATTGCTGTCCGAAATTTCAATCATATAATCCAATAGACACTTGCGCTCCTCGTTATTGTTCCAGCCATCGGCCATGATCTGTCGGCGACGCTTGAGCATTTTGCGTGTGAATTCATTGAGTCGCTTCTTCTGGTCCAGCTCATCCGAGGCAAATTTTGTCCAATGGTAGATGCCATCCAAAAGTAGCCAGGGCTGGGCAAACCGAGTGGGCATCATAAGTTTACCCTGACGAAAAGGTGAATCCTCCATATCCACAAGTCCTTTCTTTTTGATAGGCACGCCCAGTACAGCTTCTGTAATATCAGAGAAAATAACTTTGGTCTAGGGTCTGGGCAATTCTATAGCTCACCATTTAATATATCAATCACACAGTTGTTCACACATTTGGCTATATTGATTTCAGTGCCATCGGCCGAAGCTTCGAGATGCTCGTACAAGGACTGAGAGGCATCGACAAAAGTACCAATAAACTTCTCCAGCAAACTCAAATGAAAAGCTGGTTGAATAAGCTTCCGATGTGTGCTCCACTTGGTGCCACTGCTGGTAATCAAGCCATTTCCCAGAAAGTTGTGCATCAGCCGATAGAAGAAGACCTTGTTGGTATGTTTCTTGGAAGAGAGTATGACTTGCAAGTCCTCCGGCTGGAGTACCACAAAAAAGGGAAATAATAGCACCCAGATTCTCACCAGCGAACCATACAAATCAAAGGCCCTAGCAGCACGTTTTCTCATAACTGGAAAAAAGAAAAGTCCAACAATTAATTTATTCTTTTCCAATAAGTTAGGAACCTTACGATCTTTCTCTTTGATAAGCAGGCAATTACCAAGAATTGGTATCGATGGCGGTCCCGACAATTTCAAGGAAAGCATCACCGATCTTATATAACCCCAAAATGTGTATATACTCAGAATCAAGATAATGCCGGCAAGCACACTCCAAAGCTCAGAGTTGGTGGCACGTGTTAACTGGAATTTAGAACAGAAAAATATCAAGGATTAAAATTAATTCTTGAGATTCGGAATAGCTTCTGATCTTGAAGTATTTCAATCTTATTCAAGGTGATTCTCAAATGAACAATCTCGATTTCGAGTTACTCCCTTGCCCAAACAAGTTATGCAAATGCATAGATCATAAGTGCATTTGAAAAACATCAGACAGCATTTAGCTATAATAAAATTAACTGTTTGGCTTTTAGTACATAAAAATATTTGACTAACCCTCTAATTGGCCCTTGAATACAATTCAATGAAGCGCACTTAATCAATCGATGATTCTATTTGACTAGCTTTTTGGTGGGTCGTTGGGAGTCGGGTTGAGAGGTGCTTGAAATTATTGCCACTTTACTTTGAGCCACTCAATTCGGTTGGGAATCATGAATGATTGTCTGGAGTGTCCACACCTCAAGTTGTTAGCTCATCTTTGGTGTTGCGATGGCGTCGTTGATTTGCCATCAGCTGAAACGGTGTGAATTGATTGGGCCAACAGGTTGTATGCGCGATATTGATTTTAAAACAAAACAAAAAAAATTGTATTTACTTTTAGCTAGCTTTTATGACACTCACAAAGCCACACTACAAAATTTACTTTAGCTCAATAAAAAAAAAGAACTTGCCAGAAACAGAATCAAAGGACTAAGAAGGACAAGGGAAATGCAAAATGCAAAATAGGTGGGCTGTGTTATTTTTTGTTTCATCTTTTGTTTTGTCTGATCTTTTGACAAAGAGTTTTTGTACAGCATCATCAGCCATCAGGCCATACAATTCAAAAAACTCAAAGTTAAATAATGACAAATGATGATTGCCAATGAACTTTTGTTTGTTTGTTTTTTCTTTGGGATTTTCGGCTTTGTTTTCGGTTCTGGCGACAGCAAAGTAAAAGCGCAAACAATAAAGCACAACCATTGAACCATTTTTAAAGTTCTCCTCCCCCACAAAAAAAAAGTACAACATAACCGATATTTCCTAAAAACTTAAAAAATATAAAGAAATACAATAAAATTTCAAGCGCAGTTTTTGTGGCTGTTAAATTTGTGACCGCATAACAAAAAATTCAGGGTCAATTGCATATGAACGGCAAAACTAAAAAATAAAAACCCTAAATGTTTTGGCAAGTGAAATTAATTTCAAAAACAATTCAAACGTTTTCATGCTACACCAGATCAACTCGTAAGATGAGAGTGAAAATGCATAAATCGTGATAATTTTTATAATATTTGAGCCTGCCTTGGCATAGTTTTTTTTTCTTCCCCCCTAGATAATAAAAAGATAAATCTTATGCTCATCAAATAATATTTATCATATAATTATAGAAAGTTACCATATTTTGGTATCTGAAAATATACGTTTCAATATCTCAAGAAGTCGGGTGGAAATATACAGCTATATAGTCACCTTTCTGAACAGTGTCCTCCAAACAAAATCAATAAAACAAGTTGAAAATATATAAAAGAAAGCCCAACACATAGTTTTCAAACTTATTCGAATCCACCTGGTAAAGCATTTTTATCCGGATTATGGAAGAGGCTGCGTTCCCCATTTCCCCAAGGGAAACGTTTGGTGCGACGGCGCAAGTATTCATAGGGCACAAATTGATCCCTAATATCCTCATGCTCATCCTGATGGGTGAGTACGTTCACTGCGCAAAGGGCAATTGCCGGTACAGCCACCAGGAATGTCAAACGTTTCCAAATATCTGATCCTTGAAGTGGCTTAGCGGCCTTTCTGGCCATCATACGTACACCCAAGGCCGGAGAAAGGGCCCGTTTCCACAGCTGCAACATGATTATTTTTTTTTTTTTTGGAATTTTGACTAGACGAAAGAGGTGTGTGACACTCGAAATGCTTATACCAAGTGTGAATTCAGAATAGAATTGACAAATAGGATTCAAAGTTAAAATTCAAAGCAAGCTTGATCGAAAAAAAAAATTAAACCTACTCTTGGAGAAGATAAAATAATTATTTAGTTTTCTAATCCAATTTATGGTTCTTTTGGTTTTTGTCATAAAAAATCCAAAATTCTTCCATAACTGCCTAACAAGCCTAGATCATTCTATTATTCTAGCAGAAGAGTTCTATTTTCCAGAGCTGTGCAAATAGATGATTGGTTTGTAATTAGGAACTTTCAAGGGAACAATTAGCGAGGTCCAACAACCCCAGAGACACCCACATGTCTCGCTCAAGGGCATAGGCCGGAGGATGTGAATGTGTATATCACTTTTATTTTTTACTTATTTACCCAACACATACACTCACACACACATACATATACACTGGCAGAAGCATATGTTTAACCAGTCAAGCATTTAAGATGCCCACAACGAGCTGTTCCGCAATCCGTAGCTGTATCGAATACTTTTCGGATATACAAACTTCCCTGCTATTTTATTTATAGGAGGGCCATTGTTGGCAACCCAAGAGTGTCTTTGTGTGTGTTTGTGGATCTATAGATACCCATAAAAAGTGTTATCACACAAATCAATATATGTATATATAGAAATGTGCAGAATTCGCAGGTAGTTTTGTATTTACCCGAAAATTAACACTTGAATACTAACAAATATAAATACATGATTATGATTATTTCCCACTAATTTCATAAATTATCATAAGCGTCTTTCAGACCACATTAGACGTACTCACATCCACAAATCAAATCACTCACACTATGACCAGACACTTACACAAGCACACGCCCCAACCAAACTGTTTTTGTGCAATGGAGGCTACGTGAGGGTTAAAAAATAATAAAACTGAATTGAACCGCAAGTTAAAGAGTTAAAATATACGATTTTTTGGTATTGTACTTGGTAGTCTCTTTTGTTTTTTTTTGTATTTTTCGAATAGATTACGACAACAGCAATCAAACATTTTCAATTACAATAACAATTTGAATAGCAACCAGTCAAAAGAGGTCGAAACTTTGAGGCCCGTTACAATTTATAAAATCCAAAGAAAAATATGTGTATATAGGTATATATATTTATTGATTTTTGAAAAACACTTCTAAGACACTCACCATTTTTTCCACAATCATTTTTATTAAAATGTTCTTTTCAATTGGATTTTCTTTTTCTCTCTTTGAATGCACTCACAATTTTCTCGTTTAAGAATTCTTGAAAAATAACATTAATAAAAGTCCTTGCGAAATAATCTTGCCATATCTAAATCAATAAAGTAAGGTGATATTTATTTAAATGTACATATATATTATTATTATTATTATTTTGAATTACTCTGCACGTTACGTTTAATTTAGACCCGCCGAAAGTTAAGATTCAAATGGTGGTTCGTAACCTGCGTTGCGTCTATTTATAACCAAAAAATAACCGAATTATCGTTAAACAAAAAAATATACAAAACGAATATCCGAAAATCAAAATCCGAAAACACTTTCAGTGAGCAGGCGACAACGATTGTTGTGTACGTGAGCAACCGATGCCAATGAGCAATGAGCAGTGGTCCCCACCAGTACCGAATAACCTCTGCCCGTACCCCAGATGAGGCTCGTTTAAGGCACAATTGTTATTATCAGAGACAACAAATAATTAGCTATTGTAGTAAGCACTTCAATTTAAGTAGCTAGAACTTGTCTGGGATAAAAAAAATATTACCAATGGTAGCCCAATGGGCTGGTGGTCCGGTGGGCCGATGAGACGATGCACCGGTCTAAGCGTTTGGGCTCGCCCGGCTTTACGCGATAAATAAGAGTTGAAAACTCATACGATCGTATGCCTTTCGTTTTTTTTTTTTTTCAAAAGATCCAAGCGAGTGCACTTTAGAATTTAGTAAATGGGAATTGTTGAAAAGTCTGTTTAGGCCTGTTTATCTTGAACACGTGCTGCACTTCAATTCCTTTTCCACAAAAAAATATGTATGGCTACTTTTTGCAAAAACATTTTAAGCATTTGCGTCATCATTATAATTATAAATGTTTTTGCTTAAAATTATGTATAAATCTTAGCAAATTAACGATAATTTCGAGCTGGAATTTCTGGGAAACTCGATTTATTTGGACACTTCAAAATAACATGGAAAAATTAATTTTTTAAGAAAAAGTGTAGCATACTTTTAGGCATGCATTTGAAATAAAGTTGCAGACGGAAAAGCTTTTGTATGATTTGTGGTAAAATCTTCAAGTTTAGTTGGGAATCTCTTCTATACACTTACTTCTTAAAATTTACATAATTTTCTCTGAAAAAATTGAATCTTCAATTAAAAAGGCAGCACTAATTTTTCAGCCTTTTTAAAGAAAAAAAATAATATATTCATTTTGTTCTGACAGAACCACTTATCGTAGACCCCCCAAAAGTTACCTCTAGACTACTTAGAATTAATAGAGGAGTCAATTTAGCCTTGTCCGTCCGTGTCCGTTTCTTTCTATGCAAAAGAGACTGTCAGTTTTAAGACTTTTTTGAACAAACTTGGTATATAGCCTTCTTTTTTACATAGGCTGCACATTTGTCGGATCCATCAGGATCGGACCACTATATACCTGTCATACGAACCCAAATCGCATTTAGGAATAACACACATTTAACGACTTATGGCAGAAAAACCTTCGTAAAGAGTTTGTTATCTTCGGAAACCCAAAAAATAATGTTGGGATTTTTTTCTATCAGTTGCCACCCATCCGAGTAATAAGGATCAGTAACTAATTTTATTTTTTTTATTAACAATTATATATATTTGTGTTGAAGTAGGTAAATCAGATAAGTCCAACTCGCAGATGCTTTGAGTAACAATAAGAAGAAGTGCATAAAAATAGGGCTTCCGCCTGGTATCGCTGGGTCACTTGATCGCACTATATAATGTACGTCTATGTGCATTTGAAATAAAATATTGCAAGAATATGGGATTTAAGATTTGCTAAAATTCATTTTTGTGGCATTAATTCCTTCGCGGAAAAGCTCGACAAGACCAAACTTGATGGAAATCCAATAAATCAGTCCCAGCAATATCAAAGTCTTGCAAACACGATCCAACATATACATACTAAAATTAAAATAAAACCGAATTTTTAAGAATTTCAAAAATTATATAAATAGTTCCGATTTCAAGCTTACAATTTGAGTTGCATACGGGCTTTGGGCAAAGATGTCAGGGGTTCCTTCATCACATATTGACGACCGCCAAGTATACTGATACGCATATAATCGTAGTCGTCTACATCATTTGTGTTGATCTTGAAACTGTGTGGGAATTTTCATTTCAATTTCAAAATCAGTTCATCTACTTCGCAAAGAAATGCTTACATTTTGCGATCTTGTGGTGAGAGTTCCTTGTAGACATTCTCGAAATGTGCAGACTTAAAGTCCCAATTGCGCGTGGTGAAGAATTGAAGCATCTCCAGTCCCACAGATATTTTCGTTTGCACTCGAACCATACTAGAAAATAAAGATTGACTCATCAAGATGTACAAATAAAAGTTTGATTTCAGCGTATCACGCACAAGCGGCGCTGTCCAAAGATGGTTAGGAGAATGTCGATGAGATAGGCCGGCAGCCACATAAACATGATTGTGCAGAAATAATGATAGAATTTATTGGAGGTCATATTCCCATCGGGATACCAAAGACCCACTTCAAAGGGGAACTTCATGCCCAGGTCGCGACCCACATCCATAATCCATTTCCAAGTGCGCTTCTTGGAATCCTCAATAGTTAGATTATAGACAGGAATCAGAGAGGATCTGTTTAGAGATGGGAAAATATTATTAACAAAATTTAAAAGAGGAAACAATTTTTTCTTACCTTTGCTCAGCCAAACTATTATGGTAGGGCAACAAAATTAATCCATTCACGGCTATATCCACAGGTATAACCTCGGACTTGAGTTCGCCGTTGCAGATCATCGATCTTATGACTCCCTTACCAGCTCCGATTAGCACTCCAGTAGGTCCGTTCATATTGTCGACCCAACCAGGCACTGGCTCGGCCACAGCGGGCGTGACTAAATATTTGGGAAATATTTTGTAAATTTCAAATCGTCAAATGATTAAATTAAAGTTTCTTAAATAAAACACACACACTTTGTAAATTGTATAGAAAAAACCTAGAATATATTTTATTTAGGAAGCCTTTAGAAAATTTGAACTATGCACTAACTAAATGACTAAATAAATGCCTCCGCCCACTTGTGAACCATAGTTGGACACAAGGTAAATATGATGAAATCAGTTCCAAAATTTAAAACATGGCCAGAACGCCAGTCCACTTAAGCAAATAGTAGAAGAAGAAACCCACAATCAGGGTCTTGCAAATACGATCCACAAAATATTGACTGCAAATTTAAAGAGCACAAAAATTGTTATAACAAAAAAAATTAATTTTAAACTTTCAAAGCACTCACATCTTCATGTGAAGTATGGCCTTTGGTAGATCTTGCTCCTTTTCCTTTAAGATAAATTTACGGGCACCATGAGCACAGGAAATGAGATATTCTTCTTCTGTGTTCTGGGGATCCATGTTCATATTGAATCTGTTGGTTACAAAAGAAATAAGATTAGAAAAGTATTAAAGATAGTTAGGAAAATTAAGTCCTACATGGCCTTGTCCTCTTCGTTGAGCTTATTCCATAGAGATATATAATTATCGGAGCGGAATGTCCAGGGACTGAGTGTGAAAAACTGGAGTACACCCAAGCCAGTCGAGATCTTTTCCTGCACGCGTACCATGCTGAAACCAAAGATAGCAATCAATATAATCTTTGAGGTTATGTGTAAGACTTTCTTACAATCTCTTCTGTCCCAGAATAAGCATGAGGAAGTCCAGGAGATAGGCGGGCAGCCAGTGGAACAAGGCCACATTGAATTTGTGATAGTACTCATTGGTGGTCACACAAGCATCAGGATACCAGAGACCCGCATTGAACGGAACCTGCTGGTTGATACGCTTGCTCATCTCGATCACAGTGCCCAAGGGCATCTTTCGGTGATCGGCATTGGTAATATTATAGACAGGCACTTCAGCGGGTCTCTTGGCCTGCTTGTTAAATTCATAGGGAATCACAATCAAGCCATTGATGGCATAATCAACTGGTATGACTTCGGTCTTGTTTTTCTGATCGACCAGAACCGAGCGAATAACTCCTTTGCCGCAGCCAATCATCAGTCCAGTGGGTCCATTCAAATTGTCCACCCAGCCGGGTACTGGCTCATAGGCCGCCGGTGACACTAAAGTGAACGGAACAATAGGTTAGCTATAGACTCTTCCAGGTCTGGGGAAAATCTCAACCAATTTACATACCATTGGATGTGATCACCGTCTCCAAATTAATTCATATGTATGGGTGTGTGAGTGATTGTGTAAGTGTATGAGTGTGTGAGTATATGAGTGTGAATGTGCTGAGGTGTGTCTTAAATTGTAGTGTAAGCTTTTTGTTCTTGTAATACGAAAAGTTATCTGTGTATTTTCTGTTTGTGTTTCTGTGTTTGGGTGAATGTGTGTGTGTGTGTGTGCTTGTTGGTGTTGTCTTTGATATTGGAGAGTTTACAACATTTAGCACTTTTGGTTTGAACACAACACACGAATACGAAAACATTATTCTCGAACCGAAGTTATTTTTGTTTATTCATAAAAAGAAATATGTATAAAAATTTTTGAGACTTAAATTAAAAGTTATAACCACATTAAGAAGCAGATATTTGTCATATGTCTGCCTCATTTAATTTGTACCCAAAAGCAAATTCTAAGCAAAAATTCAAAGTGAAACGGGGGAAGAGACAAGCGCAATAATTCTCTTCAACCTGAAGAATTTTGCAAATCAATGAACAAGACTCCTAAGACGCGTGACCAGCCCTATTAGCCAATGTCCCAAAAATCCGAGTATTATTGTCTTGCATATACGATCCAAAAGATACATACTGAAATAATATTTAATTTTAAGTTTAGGTTGTTTCGTGTGAAGAGAGGGATTTCGGCTTACAGCAAGAGCTGACGACGGGCCTTGGGTAAGGTGTCGGGTGACTCTTTCATGAGATATTGACGACCGCCTTGAACACAAGACTCTATGTACATTGGTACAGTCTCTTCCGGGTCCATGTCCATGTTGAAACTATATTGATTTATTGATTCGGCTTAGACCAATCCGATTTGCAAGCCAAATATTTAGATACATACTTTTTCTTATCTGCCGGCGTTAAGATGGTCCAAAGCGAATTGTAGGCATCCGACTTAAAGTGCCAGGCGCGCATTGTGAAGAACTGCAGAACGTCCAGACCCACACTCACACGATTCTGGACACGTATCATGCTAACACACACACACACACACACACAGATGAGTATAGATTATATATGGCATACAATCTGGATGGACTTACAAACGCTTCTGGCCAAGTAGAAAGAGTATGAAATCAATGACGTAGGCGGGCACCCAATGAAACAAGAGGACATTGATTTTGTGATGCAGCCTGTTGGTGGTGATGCAGCCATCGGGATACCAGAGCCCTGCCTCCATCGGATATTGATAGCCAATTTTCTTGCTCATTTCTATGACTTCGCCCCACTGCATCTTGCGATGCTCGGCACAGGTGATATTATAGACAGGCACCTCTTCCGGCCGCGGCTCATTCACAAACTGATAGGGTATGACGCAGAGACCATTGATGGCATAGTCCACTGGTATCACCTCCGACTTGAAGCGCGTATCAATCAGCATGCTTCTGAGCACTCCCTTGCCGGCGGCCACCATCAGGCCGGTGGGGCCATTCAGATTGTCCACCCACCCGGGTATGGGCTCATAGGCCGAAGGCGACACTGCGAGAACGTGGTCATTACAACAAATTGGATGGGGGTATGGTGGTGTTGGCAGTGGCAATGGCATTGGCAATGGCTTTGGCAGTGACAGTGGCAGTCTCACGCTCCGGCTAAGCAAGCAAAAGGATCAAAGCTGAGCCTCCCAGGGTGGCAGGCTGGGTGCGCTTAGCTCCTGGTGGCAGGTAGCAAAAATAAGTATAAGTTTTGTTGTTGTTGTTGTTGTTTTATTTTTTGATTTGTCTTGATCTGTTGGTTGTTGTAGTTGTTGTTGTCTTAGTGTGTCTTTGCTGGCAGGGTAGTCGCTTTGGGTTGGATAGGCGGAAGCAGGGCGTAAACTTTGTAACGCTTATTTATTTTTTACTCATTCATTTTGATTTTTTCTTCACACTTCAACATGTTTGTGGTCAATGACAAACGAGTGCTGCTTGCTGCGGCTACTGGTGGCAGGTGGTGGCAGATGGTGGTGTTGGTGGCTGCCACTTGCGGCCTTATCAAATTGCCTTGTTTATTTGCTTATACAAAATTCACTAAGTGTGTTTGAGTGTGTGTGTGTGTGTGTGTGTTTATGTTTACAGTTAGTAAAGCGATTTAACGGTATTTGCTTTTCGGACACGGCAATTGGCTGTTGTTTATGCAGCATTCATTCCTTTAAGCATTTTGCATAATTCACAGAAAATAAAGACAATCCATCATGAGCTCCTTGCAACAGGCAGTTGGCAGTTGGTCATACACAAAAAGCAGCATAAAATTTATAAGCAGGTATAAAGCATTTAAAATTTTCTTAATTATCAATTAGACTTCTTAATGTTGCCCGTCTGTCAGTGGGAAATTTTTTCAACTGGAGACTAACGCTCATTATACCGATTAGTTGCACTTTGCATCTTCATGGGGGCAGTTTGAGCAAAATAATAAATATTATTAATTACTTGTGGCTACTTTGCCAATAACTGAATTGGCTTACAACAACTCGAATCTAACAAATGTTTTGCTCATTGGCAATAAACGTGTCTACTATTTTTACCGTTTTAACCCTGAACCCTATAGGGTATAATCAAAAGTATATTCACTTTATATAAGGAGAGAAACTCTTGAATTAATCAGACTAATTGGAGGCGTCAAAATGGAGAAGTGAGTAAGTAAGAAAGTCCAGATTTATTTGGCCTTTCTCTAATACACTTTCAGGTCTTTAATCTCCCCTTTTACCCTTTTCTGCAACTTCAAGATTAGATTTAACTATCAGTCAAATGTATATTTCGATTCGTATCAAAAAATCATTAAAATCAAACCGAAGTCTTAGGAATTAAGTCAAGATTACTCAGCAGACCCGGCAGTTGCCTGTATATCCCAATAGATGGCGTATATAATTTTGTCTAAGCCTATATAGGTCTAGGGTATTTAAAGATCATCGTCCCTGGTTGAAATATTAATAACTTTCAAGTTGTTGTTGTCTCAATGAGGCCGCAGTAAGTCAACCCAATCACTGGCGTAAGCTTACAATAAATGACCCATAAATTGGACAGAGCAACTGGCAACACCCACTAAAATTATTACAGTATTTTTGGAGGCCATTAATCAAATTGGAAAACTAAAACCTTTGGCATTTTGGCTTTTCCACAGAAATGTTTGAGTTCCCCGAGAAAAACAGTTTCGCAATTTAATTTGTTTTTACCAATTGAAAAGCAAAAATTGTAAAAGTTAAGGCGAAATTAATTACAGAGACTTTTGACCAGTCGGAAACGTTTGCATTAGATTAATAGACACGTTTGCAATTTACATCGGCTAGAGACGCGATCGAGTTGGGCCACTTTTGAAGCCCGCAAAAAAAAAAAAAAAATTATAAGAAAAGCGCAAGCCAAAATGTATAAATAAAAATACACAGCAAAAAAAAAAAAAAAATAAAATAAATTAATGACATTAATAAAAGAAATAAAATACGAAACAAGCGGCGGCGGCGGCGTCAGCAAAAAAAACCCAGCAAACCAGCAACCAAATAAACATCAAGCCCCTAGGCACTCCGAGAGATCAACAGATCGCAAAGGGAGAGACAGAGAGAGAGAGAGAGAGGGCGAGCAAGAAATATTTTGGGGAGGAGTGGGATTTTGTAAGACTTACCAATGCTTGGACGAGCTATAATCACCGGCATGGTTTCGTAATGATCGCGGACCAAGAGCTCAGCCAGACGCTTCGAATAGGTGTAGGTGTTGGGATGGGGCTTCAACAGATCGGGTGTAATGGTATCCAAAGTCTTGACATCCATCCATTCGGCCAGGCGCATGAGATCCTCGGGCTTGTGGGGGAATTCATAGACCTTCTCGTACATGACTTCTTGATCGCAGTTGCAGAATGCCGTCGACAAATGGACAAAGGCCTCGAGTTGTTTCATTTGCTTGGCCACATCCAGGGCACGCTTGGTGCCCATTAGATTCATGTCGATGGCATCACGCAGATTGCCCTCCAGCTTCAGTGTGGCAGCCATATGGAACACTATATTGGTATTGTCCACAACATGCTTGAGACTATCCCCAGCCAGACCGAGGGCTATAAATTGTCAAAAAAAAAAATTAGGAACCTCTTTTTGGGAGAGAATTAAAGTATTTGTAGACTCACTGTCATAGGTGACATCGCCTTGATAGATGGTCACCTTCTTCATAACACTGGGTCGCTCATCCCGTATGCGCTGGAAAATGGGCAACTTGAACATCTCCTCGAGACGGGTCTCCGGGGTCTTGCCGCGCTTGGGGCGCACAATGATGATGACCTCCTTGAGGGAGTGGCATGAATAGAGCAATTTCTCCAGCAAGACCTTGCCCATAAAGCCCGAGGCTCCGGTGATAAAGATCGTCTTATCCTTGTAGTACTCCTGAACTGGTGACAAATCGGCCGTCATTTTGAATCTGCAAATAAATAAAGTTTGTGACAAAATCAGCCAATTCATTTACACATAAAAAAAAATAAAAGAAAAAAATTAAAAAATTCCAGAGAAGCCAAAAAAAGTGAAACCAGTCAAGAAAACTATGGGCAATTGCGACACCTGGTGGTGATTGCAACCGGCAATGTTGCAATTTTTAGCTGGAAAAAACTGGGCTAATTCTGAGCGGTTGCCTCCGTGAGCGTGCGTCCAGCTCAACTATTGCGGCAGCAAGTGGCGCGTATAGTGAAAATCAAACCAAAAAAATAAAAAAAAAACAACAACAAAATTTTTATAACCAAACAAAAAAAAAAAAAGAAAAAAATAATCCACAACAGAAAGTGAATGAAAACGGGTTTGGCGATTGCCTGCCTGTGCATCGCTGGCAAATTCGCATTTCTTGGGATTTATAAGAATTATGCAATAGGCACAGCGGTGGCGCTAGCCAGTCTGACGGATGGCTGATTGGCTTAATGGAATATAATCGCAGTGCAATAGCAAAATTGGCACAAGGCATTGCACAAATGGATGCGAATATGATAGGAGCTTCCGACCATTCTAATTTCTAATTGTTTCTTCTATTGCCAAATAAAATGTGCGCTTTCCGATTGCAACCAAATGCGGTTTAAATTGAAAACCTAGTTTGAGCCGTGCATATCGCTTTACGCTTGGACAAATATAAAAGCCGGCACAACGGCCAGAGACCAACTTGCACTCTGGCCCAACAGAGTTCGTGACCATTGGCCGTGCCATAATCTTATAATACTTGCTTATGTTGTTGTTGTTGTTGTTGTTTGACATTTCTAGGCAGGCAGAGTAGCGTTTCAACGGTTGGTTTCTTCTGGTTCAGAGCCTTGGTTACTGGGCTCGAGTTGGTTTTGCAAGCCCGCCGAATCTGTGGGGTTTCATGCCACACTGAACGGGTTTTTCGGCCTGTCACCATTTGTTTATTTACATGCCAGCACATGGCCAACCAGTTTAGTTTCTATCAAACAAATTTTATTTTATTTTATTTTATTTGGCAAAAATTAGAAAATCCCAAAAAAACCGTTATCATTTGACCAAATGAACCGTTGGGCTAAAACAAATCGACTGCAGCGTTTTTAAATTAAAAGATTAAAAACTTTGCATTATTTCAGTGAAATCAAGACCATAATTTCATGTAAACATCTTTCGTAAGTGTATTCATATCTCTCTTTCTCGTATCTGCATAATTTAATTCGAGACATGCTCACTTAAACATAAGGGGAAGAACCTTCAGCTTGAGCTTGAAATTAGAGCATGACAATGCTAAAGAGCTTATGCCTTGAACTCCAGCATAGCTCAACGCTGCCGGCACAACTTGGCTTAAATCATTTATGCCAAGTCATTATTGTACACCCTTTAAGCCCACTCGTGAATGACTGCAGTTTACACACACACACAAAAAAAATTGCAATTCAATTCAAAAAAAAAAAAATACTACGAGCATTAAAAATATCTCACACTATGAGTGTGATGCCTCATTGAAGCGAGGCTGTCTTTAGGCAATTGCTCAATTTTCGTGTTTTCTTTGTAATTAAAAGTTGGAATATTTGGCATATGCTGTACTGGTTTCGTTGCGACGTCACATAAACCAAAGAAGTAGCTAAGCAAGACTGGCGTGCAACTTTGGCAAGGCAACCAACTTGGCTGAGCTCAGTGGGCCAAAACCAGCAAAGTATCGAAACAAATGATACAAAAAAGCACTATTCACTCAACGAAAACGAATTCAATCTATCAAAATATTATAAAACGGCTACGCACGCGACTCGCTCAAACGAAAGACTTAGGCAACGAACTTGTTGCTGGAAATATATTTTTTTTGTTTTGTACAAGTTGATTTCTAGCCCGGTGGCTTTGTTTGTTATTTGCATATTTAAATTCTTAAAAAACTTGTAAGATTTGTACAAAATCTTGTATCCAAACCATAAAAATCTATTGATTCTACTGATTCCAGCCTCATAGCAGCTACTTGCCGAATACCATTGAAGATGTCATTTTGGTTGTCAAATTTTGTTTGATCCATGAAACCATGACAATGCGTGCATTTTGCTAATTCCGAACCGGTTTTCCGTTGAAATATTTTTTGAATGTTTAATTAGCATCTTGTAATTTTTTTCAAAATTTTTCCCAACGGACACTTTGCGTGTGTTTCCTACTCTTGTTTATCTTTAGCACTTTTCTGTTGCAACCAAAAGAAGAAGAAGAAGAAGATGAAAAAATGCATTGCATTATTTGGGGGAGGTCCAATGTCTTTGTTTCTGTTTGGCTGGTTATTTTATGGTTCATAAACAAATAGACAAAACATCAAAGTTCGGCTGCAACGAAATCTGTCAATATTTATGACCAGAAAACGCGTGTTAGCCAAAAAGTTGTAAAAAAAATTGTAAACGATTTTGACCCGTTTTCTCAACCCCACAACTATTTGGCAATTTTCGAACATCTTAGAAGACCAAATAAGTTGGCCAACAAAATTTATGAACTTGACTTAAAGTTAATCATTAGTTACACTTACAAAACTTCCTTGACCCATTGGCAATTTGTACGCAAATCAGGTCCAAAAGCAAAAACCCGATAAACAAAACCAAAAAAAATCACCGTCGAAAATACTTCTCAAAAAAATACACAATATTTAAATCATTTTTGTATCGATTGCCATTGACACAAAACTCACACAACTGAAAAAAAAGTGAAGAAGCTGCCAAGCAAAATGAAGATGAAAAAAAAAAAATAAATACATAAAATAAAATTAAGCATACGAAAATACAAAACGAATTGGTTTACATGGACACTGAATAAATTAATGGATTTTTTTTTTTTATATGGAAAAATTAAACTATTTTTTGCGGAAGAGGAAATTAATTCTTTCAAAGTTTTTTAGATTCTTGAAAATAAAATTTAAGAATTTTACATAAATTTTCTATAAAAGTTTTGAATAAAATCTTGAAATATTTTAATCCTTACACACTTTTCGGAATACTTTGCTTATCTTAGAAGAATTACAAAAAAAAAAAAATAAAGAAAAATTATTTGTTTAAATTAAGAAAGATTTGAATTAAATGCTTCGCTGGGCAGCTAATAGCACTTGAAATATCTTAAATGGTTTCGTTTTCATTTGAGTTGAATTGCCCAAAAGCAAAATTGTTGTATTTTTGTTTAGACAAAAAGGTCATAAAGCAATTAACTTAAATTGCAAAGCAAAAACAAAAATTAAAATTAACTAAATTTCATAAAATTTTTTATATAAAAAAAAACAAAGTCAAGCTTAATTCTTAAGTTTTTTAAACATTTTCAATTACCTTGTTTGGGGTGTTTCTTTATTTTTTTTTTAATTAAATAAAATGCAGTCAACTTTAGATTGTTTTAGATTTCCTTTTTGTACTCGTTACACACACACGAGCAAGATTTGAATCACAGTACAGAAGCGCGCACACGGGATTTGATTAAAAATTCAATAGGCCACGAGATCCAACGTAAGTTGGCTATCAAACTGGGCTTTTAAGACAAACCGCTGCCAGCAGTGACGAGGTGCACAGTTCGACGATCAAGAGAAGACTGAGCACGGCTTGGTTGGGGCTTGTCAATATGAATAGAAACACGGTATTAGGTGGCTCTGTTGGCCGGGCAGGGGCGATGTTGTGGCGTTTTCTAATAAAAGTCTGGGACGGCCTGCGACTGTATTTATTAACTGGTTGATGTTGGCCATTTGTGTGCTTGTATTGGTGGTCGTGGCCGGGATTTGGCAAGACGAAGTTGCGATTTGCATGCACCTGCCTGGCTGGCTAGAGGCTGCCTGTCTGGCTGGCTAGCTGGCTAATATTTGTTCGCTTAACGCCTGTAAAAAATATCTATTAGCCCGCTCAATAACTCATACATTTACTTAAAATTAAGCGGAACTTTAATTTCAAGTCTTGACTCTGCAATTTACCACCCAGGCAAAAAAAAAAAAAAAACAAAACAAGTGGTACTGTTTATGCACCTCTTAAAAATTGAAACTAAAAAAAAAATAGTTCATAAGGAACCGCAAATCAGGTCTATTTGTTGGGGCAATTAGTTGATCTTTTTAAGTTGTGTGCTAATTTAAAAACAACAACAAATGCAAAAATAAGTTTTAGTTTTTTTTAATTGTGAGAGTCTTTGGCGAATGGAAAATATATTTGCATATTTATGCATTTAATATTTATGCAAAAATAACAAATATATAAAAATTTGCAAAAGCCTTTGACATTTACCTTTGTTTCTTTTCGTTGTTGCGCAACGCGTTTTAGTTTCGATTTACTGACAACCTCTTGTTTAAGTCAATTAGCATAATTTCAAAATCGAAATTGGCAAGTTTAGTTTTGCAAATTTCACTGATCGCATTTAATCTGCAAAAAAAAAGTGGGGTTTACCCTTGAACCTGCTAAACAATATAAAAATCGCAAAGACTTTTCTCTATTATCAAAACTGTAAGCTGTACATTCAATGCTCGCAATATCTCTTATTCCTATAGCAGCTGGTATCCCCCTCTAAGCAATTTCGAATACATCAAATTATGAATATTTAATTTTATTTGTTAACTTTTCAATAATATTGTTGGTGAAATTGATTAAATCCACGCGCCGAACTCTTCATTTCACCAAAACAAAAATATCGATAACATATCGGTATTGTTTAAGTTCAAGTGTACCTTTTAATGAACTTAGCTGGAACAATGCTCCCAGGCATGCTTAAATAACAAAAATAATTTTAATTTTATACGAATGACAAGTTTTTTTTTAATATTGAAAACTATTTTAAGAAATTTATGTCTACATATAAATATAGAGGGGAAAGTACGATTCGGAAAAATAACAAACCGAAAAATTTAAGTGTCCACTGACTTGTTCGTTCTTTGTGTTCGCTCCGCAATAATGACATTCTAGTGGAAACGCGCCATCAGCCCTCTTCACGCGATTTCATTACCGAAAAAGTGTAATATTTTTGCAACATGGCCGAGTTGGATGATTTTTTTGCGAAAAAAGACAAGAAGAAGTCCAAAACTAAGACCAAGTTTGTAACTGCTGATGAGCTAGTCAAGAATTTAGAAGACACCACAAAAAAAGAGGCGACCGTTCTCAAACCAAGAAAGGCGGAGGTATTGGCGGCCGTGGTTGGCGGCGTGGCAGTCGTTGGCGACAATGAGAATAACATAGAACCTGCTGCTGCGGTAATCAATTAACAGAATACTGCCTTTTCTTTATTACATTATTAAATAGTTTTATTTCTCTTGCCCTTGAAATTGTAGCCAGTGGAAGAAGAATGGAAGGAATTTGAGGAAGAGCAACGTAAGGATTACACTGGTCTTAAAATTGGTCAACTAAATATTAATGACCAGGAGCAGGAGCAACAGTCCGCCGACATCTACGACGATGAGGATGAAGATAGCGATGGCAATGCCATCGATGGCAGCACGGAGCGCAGTGGTCACGGGCCCTGGAAAAAACTGATACCTGCCGAGGAAGTGACACAGATACCAGTTGAAATTGAGAAGCAAAAGTACATTTCACCCGCCTTACGATTTAGCGTAAGTATATTCATATATGTTTATTCAAACACAACTGAGCTTTCGACTTACAACCTGAACTTTGTGCCCTTATTTCTAATACAGCAAGCTGGCAGCGGTGTTTCTAGTGGTCCGCGTGTGCGTCGCGCCGCCCCAGATATCACCAATACCGAGTTTTTCCCAACGCTCAATGCTGCCCGACCGGAGGAGCTGCGCAAAAAGAAAAATGAACCCGCTTTCGAAGAAGTCCGCCATGGCGGTCGCGTCCAACGTGTGCAGGAGCCGACGTCCGCCCCCGTTGCCGCCTCAAACCGGTTCCAGTCGCTGGACGATGAGGCCGATAGCTAAGTTTATCCTGAAATTCGTCTCTATCACTACAACCGCCAACTACGCCCGTTGCTGTTGTTGCCACAAAAACGTTATTATGCATCCAAGTTACCCAGAGCTCTGTCCACTAGTATGCGCTCGAAGTGAATCCTGTGAGCATGGCGTTTTGAGTATTCTCTATATGCATATGTTATACTTCAGGCTTTTCGATAAATCTTTCTGCTCCACCCTCCCTACCAAACTCTTGTTCATCTCTAGGTTTGCATTTTTTAATTATGAATAATAGCCATGCGTTGAAATCCGTTTATAAACGTTACTTTTTTATATACATGATTGCACGTTTAAATTTATTTAGCTCTCCTGGTGGGTCAGTCATCATTGAACAGGTCCTCGGGCGCACAGTCGTTGCTGCAAGATACGTTTTAGTCAATAGGATAAATCATCGCGAGCCGGAATATTTGGATCGCGAGCTGACCTGTCATTATACGGCTGTTCGGGGGTATCGTGGTACGAAGTAAGCATGGGCTTATTCAGCATTTTGTCCGGGAAGTTACGTATAAGATAAAGCCAACAATCTACCGATCTATAGAAAAATAATTCAAATTCATAAAGCTACGTAAGAAGTCATTATCTCTGCTTACCCATTTTGTTCGGTTGATATCGTTTGAATTTCACGATCGTAATATTTTGGATAATCTTCCAGTATATCGAGGTTGCCAAGCATTTTCTCGTTAACCTCATAGATTTCGCCCTTCACATGCTCTCCAATTCCGGGCTTGTTTAGGAGAAATGGAATGTTGTACCGGGTGCCCACAACAAGTGGGTATTTGGTCTGTGTGGAGCCCTTGTCCAGTAAACGAGCCTCACCATTTTCTGGTTTCGTTAGCCAATAATGGTTGGGCTCTCCCTTTTTAAGCGTTCCATAAACAAAGACCCGGATCAGCTGCTTAGACATTTCTAATATGAAATAAAACAAACAAAAAACCAACTAGCCGGCCTGCCAACTCTTCTTATACGGCAAGCTTTCTGAACTTTTGCCAGTCACAGCGAATGCGGCCGCACAACTTTTGAAACGAGGTGGGCTCACAGGTAAAATCGGCGACTTTCCAAAATAGAATTTAACAATCTAGAATGTAATCAATCACTAATTCCTACCATTTATTAATATGTGTATATATAATTCGTAATACATATTGCGTATTATGTATATCATGTTTTCATATATATATCAGCTTGTGTTAAGTCTATTGTGTTGGCACGTACACACCCATATATGCTGTCTAAATGGGTATATACGCTCTACAAATGCAATAACCGGTAAAAATAATTGGCGACGCCTTCCAGAGCACATCCACTTTCACGCCAAGAAACGAAGAAAACAAAACGATCGCTGATCGCCTTAGTTTTGGGCCGTGTAGGCAAGATCATCCTGAGGCGGATGCTTGTGGTTGCGCAGATGCCTCATTACGTAGGGCTGTGAGGTTGTGTTCTCATAGCTGGACAAGTAGGGCAGATTAAGCAACTTCTCTGGATACTGCTGCAATAGATAGACCCAGCACGGAACAGTTCTGAAAATTGGGCAAGCAAACAAAAAGTTATTAATAATCATGATCAACAAATGACGTCAACACTTACCCCTCGCCCACACCGATATTCATGTCTTGCTTCTCACGCGTATATATATCCTTGCAGTCTTCAAGGTTATCCAAAGATTTGAGCATACGATCGTCCACTTCGTAGATTTCACCTGTTACATAATAGCCAATGCCTGGTTTGTTCAACAAAAAGGGAATGTTATAGCGGGTGGCAATAACAAGTGGCATCTTTTCCATGGTCGTGGCACGGCACCAGAACTTGGCAGTGCCATTGCCGGAGCTGGCCAAAATTGAATTGCCAGGCTGTCCATATTTCAAAGCACCATAAACGAAGAGTTTCTGCAGGGCAGAGGAAGCTTGCTGCGTACGAAAAGAAAAAAAGTATTTTAAATTAAATTAAAGTGCGGTTATGTAAATTAATTATATTATTTGCTTTATCGGACTTATCAAATTTATCAGCTGCTAGCACAGAAGCTATTCTAGAATTTCTAAGACCGCCACCCCCTAGACTCAATGGCCATGGCCGTCACTCTCATTGATAAAGCACCAACATCACATATAGACGACACGCTCATCCGACCCTCCCTCGCCCGAAGCACATGTGCGCCTTTGTCGGCTGCTCAAATTTTTTATTTATAAAATTTTATATTTCGTGTGTTCACAATAATTGCCAGATGAAATAATAACGCGATAATTTAGCAACCGGTTTGCTGCATTTACCTTTATTTTGTTATTGTATTGGCCATTCTGTATGTATTTTGCTGTTTATGTTAACAAAACGTTTGCTCAAATTATTATTTGTTTTTCTTTCGTTCACCAAACTGCGCAATATCGAAGTTCTATCTATAGGCTGAAACTTTTCTAGTTGCGTGTGTGCTGATAGTATGTAGAAAAAAAATTGAGTAATTGTTTTAATAAGCCGGTAAATCAATCTTATTAAATTGCTAGCAATGAAATAAAACGCCCACCAGGGTCGTCAGGTAACGATTGAAACAGCATTGCAATTGATTCTTTGCTTGTGTGTGTGTGTGTGTGTGCTAGCACTTCCCGTTGCATCAATATCGTTGGGCAATTTTGGATAGTTACATAATTCGAGCAGAACAGCAGACAAATATAAATAGATTCATGCTGAACATAATCACGCGCATGGAAAAAGAAATGTGTGTTGCTTTTGATAAGGATTTTAAGTAAGCCCAGAATTCCCACGGTTAATTTACGCTTTCACTGCGGCAGGGCTGCCAACTCTGGCTTTGAACAAAAAAGGACATTCACATGCACGCACACAGGAACACATCATACAGGTATACGTAAAAATTTACTTACCTTGATCTGGCCCATTTCGGCGTCGAAAGGTTTAAATTTAAAATTGTAAAAAACACCTGCGATTACTTAATTAAAATTCCAAGTTTCTTTCTTGTTTTAAACTGGAACAATTTAGGACAACCAGGCCAGCGAGAAGCAATTTGAAACCATACACGGAAAATATATGCGCTCCAAGAGACGAGACCAACCTTAACGGACCAGAGGAAAACTCCAACTGAACTGGCCATGTCAACGCTTTGGAGAACGAACTGAGTGCGCGTGTATCGCTCATGACGTAGACGCCACAACAACAACAACAACAACATTAAAAAAAATCCCAACGTTATCTTCGGGGTGCCGAAGATTACAGACTCTTTTCGAAGTTGTTTCTGCCGTAAATCACATGAACGGGGTTGGTCAGTTAATAGGGCCAATTTCGATTTGTATGACAGCTATATGATATAGTAGTCCGATTTTAATAAAAGTCAGCACAAACGCGTATAATTATGTAAAAAACGTGTTTGCCGAGTTTTGAAGAGATCAGTCAATAAATGTGCGAGTGTAACTTTGGGGGTTTGCTAAAACCGATGTGTGGTTATGTGTGTTACAAACATCGGAGCAAAATGAAAATAGTATAAATCACAAAAAAATACAAATAAATTTCAAATAATTGTCCGCGACTGCTTATTTGATTCTTACAGCTATTCCATCCCGATTAACATATAAACTATTATATAAAAAAAGCATCAATATGATGAAATGGACATTCCACTATCCGCAACCCTTTAGGTTCGTATGACAGCTATATGATATAGTGGTCCGATCCGACCGATTCAAACTAGTGTACTACCTAGGTAAAAAAGAAGGCTATATACCAAGTTTCAGCAAAATAGCTTTTAAACTGACGGAGTAAATCTGATATGTACAGACGGACAGACGGACAGACGGACAGACGGACATGGCTATATCGACTCCTCTAGTGATTCTAAGTATTCTAGATGTAACTTTTGTGGGTCTACGATGTTTGGTTCTGTGCGTTACAAACATCAGAGCAAAGTGAATAGACTCCTTTTTCTTCGAAAAGAGTCTAAAAAGCAGAGAGAAGAACTGAGGCCTCAACAAAAACAAAAATTGTATAAGAAAACACGCCACGCGCGTTATTAGCGCCGGCCCACCACCCCCTTCGTTTTGTTGCTCTTTATCCAAAATCTTATTTTGTTTTTTATGTTCCATGAAACTTTTGGCATAACATAAATAGAATCGACAGGGAGGTATCTGCTTATCAATTAGAAGAAAATGTGTTGGAAAATTTCAAAACTGGTTTAAAAACAGTGGCGTGACAAACGCTGTTATTAAATTTAACAAAAATATATTCGTTTTGACCAGGGTCAGTTCTACAATGAATGCGAGGCCTGCCAACTTGGCTACGTCAGAGCATTAGCAGGCACACCCACTTTCACGCCCCCAGCAAAAGTCACATTTGGCAAACTTCAAGCACCGCCACTGGCACGCACGTACACATGCCTTCGTTTATATGCATGAGCATGTGTGTGTGTGAGAGAGAGAGGCCCGTTCTTTTTTTTTAGCATAAGCGGGTTTGTTCTTTTTTCTTTTCGATTAAAAAGCAAACCAATTCAAACCTTTTACCGACTTTTATGCGTGGGTGTGTGCTTGTCCCCCCTTTTAGGCAATTAAAACAACAAAGCAGTTAATTTTATTGTTATGGTCAATGATTCTCTCGTTTGTATGCCGCTCTCAGTTGTTTTGAACAAAATGTTTTGTTCTCTTGCTTTTCGCTCTCCCCAAATTGGCAATTGATATTGTTTTAATGAAGAGACTTAAAACAGTCCCACTTAAATTTCTTTTACTTATCTAATAATCCTTAGTGCATATACCCCTGGGGCCATAGTGATAATGCTTATGTCTGCAGGCGCATAAGTCCGGAGCAAAGCAATAGGCCTTCGGACCACAATTGCTGTAAAGATATTATTTTTAATATTCGTTACCAAATCTTTCCAAAATTAACTGTTCTTACTGCCTGCAAATTGGGCTACACACTTGACCCAGAAGCGTGGTACGCAGTTCATAGCCCTGGGCGCAGATACACTCGCCATTATAGTTGCATCGTCCATGTATACAGCGTCTAAACAAAAATAAAGATCTCTTAATTTTTAATCCGATATACTTTGACATTCACTTACCCTTGGCACAGATCCAGCAGACGTGGTCCACGCGGGCGGCAACGCCTGCTTAGAGGATCAAAAATGTACCGCTTTGACTTGCGGCAAATGCACAAATCCGGTGAGGCACAAAACCCGCCCGCCTCCTTGCAGCCAGGCAAACATTCCGCAGCACACTTGAGACCCAACTCAAATGATGTCATATACTGGTTGTCGCAAGGACACTCCCCATTCTCATAACAATTGCCCGGACCCAAACAAACAAGGGGGCAGCGGAGCACACATTGCTTGGTATTGACTATCAACATCTCATAAATCGAGCAGGGCGGCGGCGGATCATTCAACTCGTAGATACTAACATGCCCCAGCGTGGGCCGCAACATTAACAATATTCCCAAACACAAGAGATCCAACATTTTTTCATACTCTCTGCCGCTGTCACTGGTAATTGTCCAAGTCAAACTGAAAGCTCAGATTTCAATTGATAAGGCGCAACGGTCCAGATTGAGGAAAGTGAAAGTGTATGCGCAATTCATTTGAGCATATAGCAAACATTGTGTACTAACTAAATTACGCAATTATGGGATGATAATCACAAAGAAAATTTTACTCTACACTTTATGAAAACTGCTTGCTTCATTTGTGAACATGTTGCCAGGAGTTGAACTAAATTGATGAGTGCTCCCATCAAAAAAAGAGTATACAGCCTTCGGTTTGATACAAGTGGGGCCTTCTCATTATCATAATAATTATTATTACAGAAAGTGCATTTACATTTCTTTGGAATCAGAATAGATTACTCATGGTCAGCCCGGCTCGACCCCAGACCCCTGGCGCTTGTCTTCGGATGCAACAGCAGCTGCAGCAATTGATTGCTGGGCTGGTTAAGGGGATGGGGGGAGCCCACATAGATCAGAAGTAACTCCAACATATGTTGCCGTGTGTGTGTCTGGCTGAGAGTGTGCGAGAGCGAACATAGCGCAGAGAGAATGGCTGGAGCGCAATTCTGGAATGTCTGGTCGCCCATTTTCTTCCCCCTTTGCTCCTGTCTGCTCGCTAACTTCGCTGACAGTCATCGTGGTGCTGGTGGTGGTGGTGGTGTTGGCTGGCTGGCTGGCTGGTTGGCTGGGTGACTTGAATGCTTGACTATTCATTCAGTCTTTGGATGTCTGCGAACGCGTTAAAGTCTAAAAGAAAGCCAGAGCGGCTCTGTGAATGGGACGCCTGCGCCAACGGAAGTTCAAAGTGTCTTGTCTTCTCCGTTTTGTTTATTTTTGTTTTGATTTGTTTTTTTTTTTCTGTTGTGCGAAAATTTAAAAGCGCATTCTATTTGGGAGTACAATGAAAATGATTTTCCCCCAAGTAATGTGATACCAACAACAACCAAAGCCAAATACAAACAAAATATTCATATTCACCAACCAACAACAAAAACAACAAAATAAACCGCACCCAGATCTAGCCGAGCAGTCGGCAGTTCAATTACCCAGTGGGGTCTTGCTGAGACCGCCAACACTACAACAACAACAACAACAAGAGTGTTTCGGTCAATTCGTTAGTTTTTCCTTCGTTTCATTTCACATTTTTTTCTTTTTTTGGGGTGAACAAAAACATAAAACAGACAAAGTCTACGAAACGGGAAAACAGCAAAAAAAAAAAAAAAAAAAAAACATTAAATAAACAATACCATTTCGGGCTGGCCGGCCAGAGGAAGTTCTTGTACGGTGGCTAGTGCTGGTGGTGGTGTGGAGGTGGTGGTGTGGCCATTCTGGATAGTGTTGGTGGTGGGTGTGTGTGCACGCAATGTTAAGAGCTGGAAGCCATTTAGTATTCGGTGTTGAGTGCTGAAGTTAGTTAGGATTTGGATTCGCGGACTTACCAAAATCATATACAGTATGTGTTATATTATCATCACGAGTGGCAGTCTAGTCTGGTTTCTGCTGACGCTGCTGGCAGATATGTTGATAGTCTCGGCCTTGGTCACGCCCAAATGGTTAATTGGGCCAGGGGCCATAGCCATATCAGCAAGTGTCACGGCTCCGCCGGAGCCACTGCAGCAGTCGGTGGCACAAGTTGTGCCGCAGGTGCCGCGTTACCCTTCGGTGGGCATCTACACCAGATGCAAGGTGATGCACGAGGTGGGCTTTCATTGTGGACCCTTTGATTTGGATGGCTTTGCCACCGATAGCAGTGTCTATCCCAATGAATGGAAGGCGGCCATGTTCTTCATGTCACTGGGCCTTGCCCTGCTCTCTCTGACCGTGCTGCTCACATTGATCACTTGCTGTCGCCAGTCGGCCTTCGGCAAGAGCATACACAACCTAACAGCCTGTGCCCAGGTCTTGGCAGGTAGAATAACTTTTTTTTCATTGCCAAAAATAAACTGATGAGCTCATTTTTTTTTTTTTTTTTGCAGGCATCAGTGTGATGTTGGGAATCTTCCTGCACCCGCTGGGCTGGCGGGCAAAACGCGTGCAACAGTTGTGCGGCATCGAAGCTGAACCCTTCTATCCAGCCGGCTGCAGCATAGGTGAGACTCCAAAATTAAAAAGAAAAATATTTCACTAATCTTTTTAATCTTGCAGGCATCTCTTTCTATTGCGCTGTGGTGGGTCTGGTGTTGACCTTTGCCGCTGCCGGCTGCAGCCTGAAAGCCGAATCTTCGAATATGCGCACACGCGTGCGCCGACGCGTCGAGGAGGGCAGCAAGCTGGTCTGCATTCCATAACACTCACAAAACGAATGAACACACAAATCGGTACTTATTTTAGTCTATCTTTAATTTGGAGTTAAGACTTAGGATAAATAAAATTTTAACAATTTTTACAATTTTCAACATGAAAAGCGGTGAGCAGATTATTTGCGTTTGCCCTTGGACTTGTTGGATGGTTTGCCCTCGACGAGTGGCTTATCCTTGGGTATGTAGACTCCGTGATTGGTCTTTTTCAGATGGGCGAAGAGTTTGTTTTTCGATTCGAAGGCAGTCTTACAGGTGACACAGGTGAATTGTGGATCGATCGGCTCATCGGCCTGACTGGAGGGTGTTGTCATTTTCTGCTTAGGCTTTGCTTTGTCTTCTTGGGTTGCGGGTGGAGGGGCTGCTGTATTGGTTGGCTTTTTGGCTTTACTTTTTTTAGCCGACTTTTTAGCACAACTCCAATCTTCATCCGAGTCACTTAGGCCTGGTTTCGGGGCTTGGACGGTTGACAGCTCTTCTACTTCTTCTTCTTCGTCAGTTTTTTCCACTCTGATTTGCTTGGCTTTTTTGGACTTTTTATTTTTCTTATCCTTTTTGCTAGGGGCTGCGGCTGTTTCATGCTCACTCTCAGCATCGCTGATCTGCAAATCACTGAGGCACTCGGTGACTTCGTTTTCATTGGATTTGTTGAAGGTGTCCTCTTCGTTTTGCATTTCCAGTCGCAATCGTTCTACATTATCACGGTGCTTTTTACTCTCTTCATGGTTGGCACGAGCCTTGGCATTCTTGAAGGATTTGTTACAGGCCACGCAATAGAGATCATCCACATATTCGATTTCATATTCTTCGCTTTTGGACTCAGTCTCTGAATTAAATTCACTGTCATCATCGTCTTCCAAATCCGCTTCGTCGTCATCCTCGCTGCCTTCTTCGGACTCGCCGGAGCTGCCGTATTGCTGCTCCAGTTGCTTCAGCTGCTCTTCGTAGCCTTCGTTGAATACTTGATTTTCCCGCACTGCAGCTAGATCCTTTTGTCTTTGGCGCAGTTGCTCTTTACGTTTCTCTTCTTGCTTTAGACGATTTGCCTCGGCACGTTCTTCTAGGACCTTGCGATACGCTTGGACACGGCGATCCCGTTTACGAACAAATGACACCAAATTGCGCACCTGAAAATAAACGGCGCCCGTGATTGTATGCGGGCTATTGAGATATTATTTTACTTACTTCGTCATTCCGTTCTTTTCTTGCTTTTTGGACTATCTTTTTCATCTCCTTATCCACCTTGCGCAGGATATAACGATCTCTAATCTCCATCACGTCATAGGGACAAAGCCATTCATAAGTCTTTTTCGTGCTGTAGGACTGCCAGTAGGCATAAAAGGGGCCAACCACTTCCTCATAGCTGCTGGTGGAATTGCCAAAGTCGGGCGCTGCTAATTCTCCTTCTATGAACTCAGCATCTTCTTCAGCGATTCGCACAAATACATCATGATATACACTGTAGAAGCCTTTTGCGTCATCCCCATAACCTTTGTAGCATGAGCTCGTGAAATATTGGAAAACATCCAAGCAATTCTCTTCGAAATTAGAATTTTTGCCACGTAAGATTTGCTCGCGATGGTTGTCGTAGAAAGCCCTTTCTTGTGGATCAGAAAGCACTTCGTAGGCTTGTTGGATGAGCTGAAACTTTTCTTTAGCCTCAGGCAAGTCGGGATTTTTGTCTGGATGCCATCGTAGCGCTAATTTTCTATATGCACTTTTTATATCCGACTCATTGGAGTCGCGTGGCACATCCAACTCTTCATAGTAGCAGCGCATTTTGGCTTAACCGCAAATCTGCTACAAAACCACGAGCACATTTAAATTTCGCCAAATTCAGAAATTTGTAAATACAAGTGGTGTGGTACTGGTTCAATTGACTTGTTTAGTTGCGATTCGCCAATTCTTATTAAAAATTCATTTTTAGAGTTGCCAGACAATCAAATTAAGAATGCAATTCAAATGTCCCGAAAGTACAAGATTTATTAGCAGAAATAAATTAAACCAAATTTTAGCCAAGCCATGAAAATTATTAGGAATCAATCAAAAATGAAAAAGTGCCAATTAAAATTATTGTAAACAATATTCAACAAATATATTAGGATGTAAGCAAAACAACAACAACTCATCGACTTGTTCAGCGCTTTACATTTAAAAGAAGTGTTGTATTTTGTCATCGATATGTTTATGGTCGATAGCCGAAAAATCTATTTAGCAATAAATTTTGAAATGTGTCTAAAAATGTCAAGTGCAATACTTAATTAAAGCAAAAGTTATATGTTTAAGGAACAAAAAAAGCATGCATTTATTTATTTTCGGCCCACAGTGAACAGTTGCTGGACAATCGATAGATCTTACAACTTACGAGTGTAATTTTTCTCAGTAGCTTTTTACCGTTCGCCGGCGCAGGAGCGACAACACCAACAATAAACACAAGCTAGACAGACACACGCGCATACCAATACATAAACTACATAGATTTGTATATATACAAAATGTGAAAAGAAAATTTTTGTAAGTTAAAACTGCGGCTAAAAAGAAAACTCTACAAATCGGAGCCTAAAAACAGACAACACTTTTTGCTTTTTTCTATTTGCGTTTTCATTGCCAATTTAAAATTATTTGCTGAAGAATAAAATAAGAAATTTAAATAGACTTTAAAATACACAAAAAAAAGTGACTGTGCCGCAAAAAAAAAAAAAAAAATAAAGAAAAGAAACAAATAAATTGTGTTAAGTCGCATAATAAAACATTTTGCCTGCAATTCCCGAAAATAAATGCAAATGGAAAACAGTCCCAAATAGAAAAAGATAAAAACGAATCGTTTCTGCAAAATAGCTGGACATAAAAATTCACAGTTACGTTGGATTTACAACCGAGTTACGTTCATTTCCGTGGGGGAGGATTCAACTCAGACAGTCCCTTGCACACTCGCACACGCACACAGCCATAGACAGTGTCGAGTTACTTCACCGCACAGCATGAGCGAGTCCTTGAAGCATCGTTAGGCAATAGGCAAGCCCAAGACCAATCCCCCAGTCAAAGCATCCCGACTTTTGTGTACAAACAACCCCCAACACAACCCCAAGCCAAAGTTGACTGCTTGTGTGTGTGTGTGTGTCAAGTGGGAAAGCCCAAGCCAAAAAAAAAAAAAAGAAAAACATCAACAAAAAATAAACAAACCAAACAGCCACCCACACACACACAGGCAGAGGCACAGGAATGCTTTAAGCTTTAGGCAGCCGCCGCCGCAGCCACGCTCCTTTTTCATGTTATTTTCTGGCTCACAATAAAACGAAAAAAGGATATTATGAAGCAGCAGACGACACATACACTAGCAGCAGAGGCATTTGCGAATAAGGTAATTTCGCATAAAATACCAATACACACGCGCACACACTCACACACACACACACATACACATATATAAGCCGAATTACGGTTTGGAAAACTACTAAGGAAAATGACTTTGGATGCGCTTAGTTTTTGAATTGAACGGGTGCCTTTCAGCCTGCCTGCCTGTCGGTCTGTCATAAATGGAATTTCTTATCAGCATAAAGTGCTCCCAGGAGTCTGATTCTGATTCTAAGCAATGTTCCAATCCCATGACAGAGTCTGCCATTTCAATGCTAACATTCGCTTTTGTCTTGTCAAATTTCAGTTATACCGGCAAAACGAATCCGTCCATTTATACAAAGCGTTTCTCTGTTAGGCAGCAATCTCTTTAGAAACATGTTCGGCTCCAAGCTGCGCTCCTGGATGGAGACGCACATTGTGCGACCCCGGAAGAAGGCCAACAAGCACAAGCCGGGCGAGGGTAATGGCAAGAAGTCGGTCACCCTGCCACCAGGCACTCATCTCAAGTCCAAGTCCAACACTCTGACCACCAATACCACCACAAGTCCCGTGCAGACCAGCAGCGGTGGCAGTCATAGTGGCTGTGGCAGTGTGATTGCCAGTCCAGTGCGCCGGCGGGAAGTCTCACCCATACAATGTCATGTGAGTAAACCAAGTAAATACAAAATTTAGTTCAATCTTGATTAATCCATTTAAATGATTACATAGACACCAAGTCGATATGGCTGGCAATCGCCCGATCAGGACACCATCACTTCACCCAAATCAGACAACTTGCTATACGCTCCGCATCGCTATCAGCGTCAGCCCAAGCCTTTGCAGCCACAGCAATTGAGTGTGCCCGATAGCTCCAGTACCGATAAGTCACCTCTGAAAGTCAATTGCTCTTCTTCATCGATCTCTTCGCTTTCCTGGTCAACCGGCTCCAAGGAACCACCCAAGCCGGCCCTACTCAGGTCAGAGCCTGTGGAATTGCCTGTGGCCTGCAGCTATGATGATGCCGAGCAAGAGGAGGAGGAGGTTGAATACGAAGAAGTGGGCGCCCTCTTGCGACCACAGCCAACACGACACAATTTCACCGACTACCAAAGACCACATTCCGAAAATCTCAGCATGGTCAGCTTCGAACCAAAATCCCGTGACGATGGCCATCAAGTGCGCTACGGACGCCTCCTGCCCTCAAAGTTGGCTGCCCCAATTTTCGATTCCTCTGAGAGTCTGAGCTTAAAGAGTGAAGGCGTAAGCCTCCCTAATCCCTCACCGAGCAATCAATTGAACAGTCGCTTGCGTTCTGGCCGTGGATTACCGCGTGGCAACTTTTTGCCCGGTGGCCGTCCACCGCTGGGCCTGGCCGCTGGCCCACCGCACAGTCTCTCCTCGCCCGAGAGTGCCTACTCCACTGGCTATTCCACCGATGGCACCTCACCCTGTGCTGCCAACTACAATCCACCGGAATACTACATAAACATGCGCACGGGCACCCATTATTTTCCCAAAAGTGTCAACTCGCTGGCCATTGAGGCCCAGCGCTATAAATTCGGACTTAACAGAATTGAAGAGATGTCTCCTTTGGATCCCCTACCCAAGAGCAGTTTTGCCACTGCCGCCGGCAGCAATTTCACCCAGCAGGCTTCACGCAATCAGGAACCCTGTCCCAGTCCCTTGGCCCTACACCAGGCCACACCAAAGCTATTCGAATGTAAGTAGCTCACACCAGAGCCTTGGAAATGGTGAGCAATTAAATTGTTTATTCCCACCAACACAGCTCCCTCGCCGCGTCAACGTTGTCGCATACGCACAAATCCCTGGTACTCCACAGGTGAGTGCGCCTTTGGAGTGCCACTCACATCCGCAACGTTGGCCAACGCTGGCCCAGTCAACGACTTGTCAAGCCGACGCTTTGAGCTGGATGCCACCAGCACCACTTCCACCACTTCATCAGGCATTAAGTCGAGCAATGAGTTGGAAGTCGCGCAGCGGAACATGTAAGTGGAAACACACAACCCACACCCACACCTACACCCATTGCATCATTCATAACCACCCCTTATTTGCAGGACTTGTAATAAGAAGGTGTTGGCAGGGTCGGGAGCTGGGGCAGTTGGGCCCACGTCTGCCATATACGAATCGTCAGAGGGTTCTTCGTCCTCGACTGAAGTGGAAAATCTGCATGCCCAAGCCTATTCCCCACACACTGTCAAGCGGCAGCACAAGCACTTGGAGCACTTGCGAGGCTCAACATCGGCAGCAAGTGAACAACTGATGGCAGGTGGCAGCAAGGACAAGGACTTGGTCCTCCAAAGACGTGTGGTCTCTGAATGTCAGGTCCTACCAACGCAGGAGGCTCTGTTTGTGGTTAGCGATGATGAGGCCACCCTCAATGAGATGATTGGCAAATTTGACGAAAGCTACGTCTACGAGAAGGAGACTGATATACTCAGGTGAGCTTAAAGCCTTCCCGATCTTCTTACTCATTTGTAATCCCTTTGATTTTCGACTTAGCAGCAGCGACTCGGATCCCACAGACTGTCCCTCGGAGCTGGACACCACGGGTCAGGAGGCCGGGGATGAATGCGATACAGATGAGCTGTTGGACATTGACTTTATTGACACTTCATCCATGCAGGAAGTGCCCATGGACTTTAAGGATTTGCAGCGCAATTTGGGCAGCTGTCATTATTATCCCAATCTAAGTCCCAGCCGCAGTCACGTCGAGCGCAAAGTTTCCATAAGACGACGCAGTCTGCGTGGAGGCAAGAATGCCCAAGAGGCACAGGCTCCAGCCACTGGCCAGCCCGTCACGGGGGCTTCGCAGCGTCGACGCAAACGCTTCATGAAGACACGCAAGAAGAGTTGTGAGAGCCGTGAAAAGGTGCCGGCCTCGCCGTTGGCACGTCCTCGGGAATCTAGAAGTGTGGGTGGCACACCAGTTTGTCTACGACGCAATCCCTTGGCCATGCGGGAAAAGTGAGTTAAGGCTATTCCCAATTCATGTAGTTATTTACCAATCATTTTTTATGTTTCCCCCGCTTACCCTTTAGAATCTTTAAAACCTCACCGCTTACCAATCGATCAAATTCTTTGGTTTTTGGCAGTGCCAATGAGAAACACTTTATGACCATAGCCGAGAGCGAGAAGGCTCTGCAAAAGGCCGATTTGGAGGCTGACATGAAATACCGTCAACTCATTATGGAAGCCGAATCACTTTTAGAATCCATGAAGAACAGCTTGCAAAGGTAAGGGAACCCAGACTTCCCGCAATGATTCTCTCTTAACTCGGTTCTATTTTTTAGTATACCACGTGACACTCCGGTGGCCAGTCCCAGACGGCTGAATCCTTTGGCCAACAAACGTGTGGAAATGCTGAAAAATAGTGAAGTGGAGGTATCCAAGAAGCAGACTCCCGCACAGTCCCAAAAGGAGCCACCCATGGACCATGAACTGGCCGCAGCCATCAACAAGCGCATTGAAATGCTCAAATTCGAAACAGCCTCGGCCCCGAACAGTCCCAAAATGGGACGCTGCAGCCCACGCAAGACACACCTGACCAACTTTATGAACCAAAATGCCCCACCAGAGCTGCCACCACGCAAGCTCACCAACCAGGACTCACAGCAGTCACAACAGCAGCCCTACAAGGCTCCGAACTCGCCTCAACTACAACTGAATGGACGCAAGATGCAGAGCAGCCCCCTGGGCTCACCACATCGCTCGCCACGCCGCCTGGCCATGGGTCCGCGTTACCTCAATGGAAGCGACTCCGACCTGGACTGCCTCACAGTTGAGCAGCAGACCAGCGAGGACTTTGTAAACCACAACTATTTGGAACAGCAAACTTCAGAGTTGGTCTACAACAAGACTGACTTTAGCAACCGGAATGTAACCCTTTCCAACACAACAGCTGTGCAGATTCAGGCTCAGATTCAGAGTCAAAGTCAGGGACATGGCAGTTTCTATTGCCCCCACAGTGAACCACTCAAACGGAAAGTCTACAAGGGCAGCTCATCGTTTGAGCGTATCAAAAAGACTTTCGATTTGGAATTGGGTAAAGTTGTTTATTTATTTTTTAATTTTTTATCTTTGTTATTCGAAAGAATTAATTAACTTTCTGTAGATACGAGTCAAGCAACAAAACTTCATGGATTTTCCAATGAACGTCAGCAATCCAAGTTGGTATCGATTTCGGCCAAAAATTCCATGCAAGACGTTACGATTACTTTGGAAACGGGCAGCAGCAGCAGCAACCGGAAGCAACAATTACTGCACAATACAATTGCGGATTTAAAAAGAAGTTTGGAGCATCAAAGCTACGAATTAAGTGGTCTCAACGGTGACTAAATCCCTCAAAACCGAATCACTCCCCCCACATCCCAACTAATCGAATGACTTGAAAGAAATTGGCAAAGGGAATTTCAAAAACTAAAGTGGACTGAATGCAAAAAAAAAAATATTTAAGCTTATACGTAAACACTAGTCTAGAATAAGGATTATCAATTCCAAAAGTCCATGTCCTCCAGACATTTCCGTAATCGAATACAATAACTATTTGCCAGCCCCCCTGCCCAGTAGTAGTCTAGTCCGTAATACACGTATCAGTAGTGCATATTGTTTTGATAGAATTTTTTGTAAAACATAAATAATCTCATACTTGTTCATTACTCACACAAACACACACATACTCAACTAACTTACATATATACAAATCTACGATAAGTAAGTGCATAATTGAGCCAGGAATTATGGTGAATCTCTTGAGATTCGTGTTGAAAACACAAAAGCCTATTGACTGCACTCAAATATTTTGTGAATCTATTCTGGAATTAATTTCCACTCACACAGTTCACTACTATTCAAACTATCCTATGAAAAGCATATCTATCTAGACAGCATGAAAAAAAAAACAAAATGAAATCAATTCTCTAATCACTTAAAAACTTAGATATTTAACCTAAAACTCTTAGATACATATTTTATTTAATCATTCAAATTGTTTAGCCGAATCGTTTGTTTTTTTTTGTTTTTGAAAACGTAGTTTTTGTTTTGATTTGAATAATCTTAGCCAATGTGTTGATTTGATTTTAAAAATAATTTAGAAAATAATTTGTTATTTTATTTGTTTAATTAGTCGTATGAATAGCAATTAACTGAGCAGAATATTAATTGAAATTTTACATTTTTTATTTCTCAAAAAAAAAAAAAATTATGTAATTAAGTTTTGCTCATTACACACACACACACGTGTGTGTGTTATATTTCCATAGAATTTATTATAAACATAAACAAAAAAATAAAATCCATTTAGCTTTAGATTAACATAATGTAAAACGGATATTGTAACGTGATAATAAAATTAATGAAAAGCAAAAAAAAAAAATAATAAATTTTTGAATAAAAAAAAAAACCCTAGAAAAAATACCGTTGCCAATATAAACAGTTATTTTAGTATTAAAAAAAAAAACATAAACATTTAATTCATTTTAATTAGCTGTCTAAATAGCATTTGTTGAATTGAATTTAATTTAATTTAGTTTAATATAATTGTTGATTAATTTAATTCATTGCTCTTTGGTTTCCGAGCTATTTAATTTTTTTTTCGTGTTCAGGAATGTCGTATTTAATTAACTTAATTCACTTTTCCTTTGGTATTGTGGAGCACTTTGGAACTGCAACTAGGCAAAGCCAAAAGGGGGGTGGCTAAGTGAAAGGAATTCCAAATGAAATTACCATAAATTTGAGATTATAAAATTTGCTTTTACGCAGTTCCAATTTCTCCAAGTCATTGACGTAAATATATGTATACACCCTAGTGGGTCTCGATTCAAATCGGATACTTTTAATCTAATTACACGCTCAATACTTTTTTAAGTAGTTTGACTTTTGAATTTGGTATTATTTGTTGGTTTTTTTTCCAGCGACCTTTCAGACAATCCAACGAGCTTTTTGATACACATTTACAAAGTATTTATATATACATATATATTTACTATATATACTATATATATATATATGACGATCTGTAATGTTATAATAAAGGACCAAACTTTTGTATTATTTTTTTTTATCGATCTTGGCGCCAACCTGTCCCTTCCCACATATTTCCAGCTTATTTATATGCCTGACCAGACCCCTCTCATAGTTGGCTAAATGTTCTGATTGTAGCCGAACAAAAGAATACAGAATGAACTATGGAAAAGCCCCAGACTCAGAGTCAGACTCTGTCTCAGACGCTGACAGATTCCATCAACATAAATGTTAATGTTGTTTGTCTCGTAATTATAAAAGAAGAAGAAGAAGAGCAAAAAATCACCAGTTTTGCCGTCTGGAATATCAATTGATTTTTCCCCTTTTTTAGCCAAGTTGAAAGCATAAAATTCCCAACTAGCCTCTTCTAGTGAATATACAAATTTTTGGAGGCCCGACTTTTTTTTTGTGATCTCTTCAGATTGACCATAAAATGAGTTGCACTTGATTAAAAGTAAAAAAAAAAAAAAAACTGAAACAAAAACTGGTTTTGATATTTATTTTTTATCTTTTTTGGTTTCCTCTCTTGCCTAGGCGAATGGGTGAGCTGGTCCAGGGGAGCCTTCTTATTTTTATTTAAGTAAACAGCGAAAATATTTAAAATGCGCGCGCGCCTGCGCATTCCAACCGAATTGCAAAGAGCCGAAGGTCAGAGAGGTAGGCAGGTGGGCGGCGCTGAGCTGCAGCCCAGCTTTCAACTCACCAAAGCTTTGAAGAAAAGCTTTACGCAAAACTCTTGTTGTTATTTCTTTTTAACGTCATTTTTTCGGCCATAAAATTATATTTAAACATTGTGTTTTTGCTATTGTTGCCTTTATAATTTTTGTAAAAAAAAACTAAGCTTTTCGAGTTGGCAAAAAAATTTACAGAGACCAAGAGAAATTCAAATTTGCCAATAAGAATAATTTTTTTTTTAAATTAATTTTGAGCTGCCTTGAGGAGTGTGAGAAGTGTCAAAAATAGTATACAAATTCGGCTAACTGTCCTCTCTTGTTTGTTTATATATATATATATATTTTTTTATACCTTGAAGGTCATTCCAGCGCATGGCATTCAGAGTCGGTGTTTTTTTTTACCGCGTAGATTGCAGCGGATCGAGAGGGGGCTCGTTGTTTTGGCAGTTATGAAACTAGTCCAATGACTCGAAGCTCAAAGCACACAACAGAGACGAGCTTTGATGTTTTGCTACTTCTTGGCCAAGCCAAGCCAAACCGAAGCTTGTCAACATGAATATGAAAATATCTAAAACACACACACACACATGGACAGAGGTGACAAAGTAATTACACTTGCCATTACATGACCACAGCTAAATATCTAATGGGCCCAAACTCTAACATTGAGGCGTTCGTTGGCTAAGTCGGCGACGCTGACGCCGACGACCCCCGCCCAGGTGCGACCCTTCAAGGCTCTAACAAAATGCGTTGCTTTCTGGCCTGGCCAAAAAGTGCGACGACAGCCATCAAAATGTACTCGCTGCTTGTGTTTTTGGCTTTTTGATTTTTTTTTTTTATTTATTTTATTTTATTTATTTGCTTATTTTTTTTTTGTGTCATTCGCTTGTGTTTCGGTTCTCAAAATATTTCGTAATCGTTGGGCCCAGCTTCTGAGGCGGCTTTTGCCCTGAAATCATAATAAAAACAACAACAACAACAACGACAACAAACAATAAACAAATAAATACCATTCAATTTGCACGTAATTTGTTTTAATAAAGCATTTATTGGCCTTTACAGAAACAGTCGAAAAAAAAATCACAAAACATTCAATTCGACTTGCAATTTTGTGGCTGATTAAAATATTTAAATTACGAGTCCGGGGTTTCCTTAAAAAAAAAATATATAGCCCAGAAAATTATAAGGGTGAAACCAGCAATTGAGGAAAAAGTTTAAAAACATAAAAAGTACAGTCAAGTCTGAAAAGTTCGGGAATATTCGAAAGATGAAAATATCCGCAGCGACTAGGAAGACTTTTGCGAAAAGAATTTGCCAGACTGTTGAAAAACTCTTGAAAGCATCTTTTTCTGAATTTCAGTTTCCAATAGATTCTGATATTATATCGATTGTGAATGATTTGGTTTTTGGGCTTTTTGTGTTTATGTGAATTGCGCATAAAATTCGCACACTTTGAGCATTAATTTTTTGCGTTGTTCAATTCACTTGTCTGCTTGTCTGGTTGTCTACTTAAATCTCTGATTGTTTCTCATCAAAGGAATTGGCAAGTCATGTTTCGTATCTGTGACTCGCCCTGTTTAGCAAGAATTCTAAGACGGTCTTACCAGACAATTGCTAAAAAAAATTTGTGATATTCTCAAACAGTAAACTTCCCCAAAGTTGAACTGGAATAATCAAAAAAAGATTGTGATAAAACTTAATTTAAATAAGGTCATGATCATCGTTAATATTACAGTTTCTAGAATCTGGTTTATTTTTTGACAAATCATGGTGATTCTGTTGAAAGAACAAGCCTCCGATTCTCTTCTCCAGCTAAGACTTGCCAAAAATGGAATTGAGGTAAACAGTTTGGGATCTGCTGTGACGTTGGGCCATTAAGTGGCTCTCAACTATTAAGTGCTACGAAAGAATGAATCAGTCGTCATGAATTTCAATTTTAAGTTTCATATTGAGTTATTATTATTTTTTTGGGAAACCAACGAAGCTTACCAACCTGTTGACGTCACATTCCAACTGCTTTTTGAACTTGAAAATTATTATTTTTTGGATGCTTTGTTCAGACTCTTTGCAGGGTATATTGGATATTTTTTTAGAGTATTTCGAAACTTGAATAGTTTGGAGTGTTTTCGTAAATAATCTTAATTGATTTTAAAGTCTTTAATTAGCAAGTTTTCGAAATACTTTGACCTAGGCTGGTTAGGTTGAGATCGAAGAAAACGAATTGGTTTTAGCACTTTCAGAAATCAGCAAAATTGTAGAATCCGGAACATTTTCGACAGCCCCAACTATTTGAGAGCTTTTTTTTTTAGACCTGTCTATCCGCATGTCGGACTAGGAAATCCAAAGAAAACAACACAAAACAACATCAATTCGAGCTTGCCTGAATTATGCCCCGAGTCCGAGTCGGAATCTGAGTGTCAGTGTCAGTGTGAGTGTGAGAGGCTTGTAAGCGAAATGGATTTCATCATGAAACAGGTATTATAAATTGAGCGCAGCATTTATTATAATCTGGTCAATGTATTTGTATCTGTCTCATTTGTTGATGTTGTTGTTGGCTGGGCTTACGGTGCGTATGTGTAACTGCGAAGAATGTTCGTGAATGAATATCTTTTGCATGATTTAGCGCTTTTGTCTCTCACTCTTTCCCTCGCTCTGCCTCTTTCCTTAGCTTGGCTGGCTGGCTGGTTGATGTGGAATTTCGAGTTTTTGGACTTTGTACTGGCTAGCCATGAACCGAGCTCGGCCGCCAACTGTCAAAGGCTTCCCACCCTCTGTCCCACGGTACCGCACTTCTTCAGGTCTCCATCATCTGTAAGACTAGGGAAAAAGTGAGGTTATGTCTATGCCTTTGTCTGTGCTGATGGCTCTAATTATTAAACAATAAAGCGTGCCTGATTGTGACAGCCGTTTGATGATATGGAATTCTAAGCTGGTCAAAACCATTTTGGGCCGTATGATGATCAGCATTGGCCTAGCCAATTGAGGCTTTATGGATCTCTCCAGATTGTTTTGCCAGTGACGTTTGGGAAACTGTTTTGGCTAGCAGGAAGCAAAATTCCACAGACACACTTTTGCCCACAGTGGGCCACACACACGCACACACACAAAGAATAACGGAAATCAGTATTTAGACAAGTTTAGATTTTTAGCCGTAGTATTTTTTGTGTCATTATTAATGGGTGATTTGATTCATTAATTACTTAATGATTTTTTTGAAAAAAAAAAAAAAAAAAACTGGCCCTCGTTGGGGGGCATAAACTTCCGCAGAAATCTCAAGTCAAGAAATCGAAAGCCCGCCCCAAAAGGCCGACTATATCGGCTTGGGGTCAAACACAAACGGAAGTATTTATAAATTTATAAAAGCAACAACAACAACAACAAATAATAATAATAAAAAAAAAAAAAAAACAAAATATATCTCGTCTGCCGTTATAATCTAAATATAATTTTTCATGCTTAATTTGCATTTTATATATTCATAATTTTTTGAGATTTTCACGTTTTGTTACGGAATCGAAAACGAAACATTCATCAAAAATTATTCTGTTCAATATTTTTATTTTCCCTTTTACACGTGATAAAATTTTAGGTACCAAAAGTTTCGGCCCAACAATTTGGCACACAAATTGCGCAAACCTTGACAAAATACCTTGGGCTTCTTCTAGAATTTCCAAGCTTTCCAACCTCGCCGACAAGTGGAGTTGCAAAACTGCTGACTCACGGGCGGTGACTTTCTTTAACAGCAAAAGAGAGAGAGAGAGAGAGACAAGAGAACAGGTTACTTAATGGTGATCGGAGAGTTCAGAAGCGATCGTGGCATTTTTAATGGGTTGTCATCGATCATAAAGCGCGAGAAGAGAGACAGAATCGAACAGAATTAAAAACAATGTGAAACGTGGCCCTTTACCGCTACATTTGTAATGCTAATTTGATCAGAATGAAGAGGTGCCTAAGCCACAATACATTTCAAGGTTGGCCCAAACCGAGGGGTCAATAAACGGAAATCTCTAGGGTAAAATCTCGGCCTTTCAGTCCAGCCAAGTTCCGCTCTTTTTTTTTTTTGAGACGCCGCGTCGACAGTTTGTCTTACTGAGTTGGTGAATCTTTGACCAATATATATTTAGATAGATATTTTGTAGATCGTAAATAACGGGGGGGTTAAGGTTAACCATGCGATCATCAACAAGTCGTGCCCATGGTTGGTTATTTTTATCTTTTGCTTTTTACCTTTAGTTTGATTTTATTTCCGCCTCGGTTAGAACTTCCCATGAGCCCACCTCTACGACGACAAAGAAACTAGTTTCGATTTTAGTTGTTTATGTCCAAAAAATTAATATCCGCAGTCTAGACAAATAAAGCATAAAACCAAACTTGAGCAATTTGCAGATGCCTCTATCAAATGCAATCGCCAAGAGTCTTTTTCGCCTTGAAACATCAGCAGAACCAAGCAAAAATCGGCACAAGATCAAAGGTCATATAAGATACAAAGAATTGTCGATACTTTTTTAGAGATAATTTAGCAAAACATAATCGGTTTTGTATGGGAAAAATTAAGGAAATATTTGTCAATTTTATGAGTTAAAAGATAAGTTGAAAGTTCGATTGTTTTCACTTAGATTAAGCCATAATATCAAAGCATTTGGCTTGAATATTCTCTCTAAGCCTTATCGTCAAAAACATAAGGTAAAAGATCTTGATTGTTCTATCAGATATGACAAGATTTCCAGGAAGAAATAACTTTATTATTGTATAAAGCTCGAGGCATATCTCGAATCTTTATTTGCTACTAGTCGAGTGGTCATCAAATTTAACAAGATTGTTCAGATTAAGCCACTATATCAGATATATATGGCTTGAGGAATATCTGAATTCTTAGGACAACAAATTTGTCATGACCGTTAAAATTCAGCCTCTATATCATAGGAGAAACATCGAGAAATATTTCCATTCTTTAAAAGTATATTAGAGATATCAATAGATCCATCAAATTTGACAATATCGTACACATAAAATATATTAGAGATATCAATAGATCCATCAAATTTGACAATATAGTTCACAGAAAGTCACTATATCATAGAATGTTTTGAGGAATATCTCTATGCCTTATCTCAACTCAAATGGACTGACTAAGGATCGAGCTTGGTCAGTCTGGACTGGGTCCCCACTTAAGGCAGAGTCTGTCGTCTCTGCTTTACCCACCTTCTACAAATCAAAATAGTTCTCGATCGGACTCCTTGATTTTATAGATTATAAGGCTTTATTTGTTATATCTCTTTCATCTAAGTTATAAAAAGAGTATATGCATTGTGGAATTCCCCCGTTTCGACTTCCTTAAGTCATCTATCGTTTTGCATATTCTGTGAGAGGCTTGGCCTTGCTTCTGGTATTTCATCTTCCGATTCGATTATTGCTTCTACACATCTAGAGAAACCTTTCAAATTAATTAGATTTTTCACCCCCATCCCTAGGGATGGGCAAGTCTCGCCTAATTGAATTGGAAATTATATGTTAATATTTTTGCGACAAGCTAAGCCACATCGTAAAAAATCTCATCAAATAGAAAGTTTATTCCCCCCCAAAGGGAAGCCACTCAAGTACATGGGATCTGATAAAGGCAAATCAAGTTCACGGGCTTCATAATTAAACACTTGTGGTCGTACTTCTATTAACAAGACCATTATCGCCACTAGTGACAGTATTGGCCCAAATGCATAATCGTAATATTGATAAGGCTCGCGGAAACCGAATCATACGATTGGAAAGTTTCCTCTTCTCCTTCTTTTTTTTTTGGTTAAAGTGAAAATTTTGTTTCTAGAAATAAAAGCGGCACTTTTGTTTACCTTTTTGCCTTATCTCGAATATACAAAAAATTATATATTAATAAAATAAATTGTATTTTATTATTGGCACCTGTTCGGGGCCAAACCAATTAGGGAACTTTGCACCTTTTTGATAAGCGCAAAAAAAAAAATTAAATGAAACAACAAAATTATAGATTCATGATTTTCTATATAAATTTATTTATTTATAAATAATTCTCATTTCTCACAAGCGTGTGTTATCAACGTTAGTAATTTACAAATTGCGGTTTGGTATTATTTAAATTTCTATATTATTGCTCTCTCTTTCTCTCTCTATTCAAATTGGGAGCCAAACGAGTTGGCCTATAGTATTGGTCGACCAGATATTCTACCCACGCACACTGAATTTATTCATTAATTTTTTTCATTATTTTTTTATTTACAATATCAGAGCTTTAATTGTGTGTATGTATGTGTGTGTGTGTGTGTGTGAGTTTTGAAATTAAATTTCTTGTACTTAATTGTTTATTTTTTACAATATTTAACAGTGTTTTTTTCTTATTCTTTTTGTTTCTCCTTTTTTTAACTAGACTATTAAAATTATCAGAAATTATTATAAAATATATAATCAAATATATATATTTTTATATATATAATATACTTCATTAATATAACAGTACACAAATTAATCGCATATTTATCAGCAAGAAACAAACGATAACAATTTCACTTATGAAGAAGAAGAAAAAAACAAACAAAATAGCCGCCAGGTGGCTCTTTTTTTTATTAACATTTTTATAATTTCCTTTTTTTTCTTGACTCGACTTGACTGTTTTGAAAAACCCTATAAAAAAATTTGTTTGTCTTTGGCGGCCTTTTGATTCCCTTTTCTTTTTTTTTTTTTGTATTTGTATTTTTATCTATTTCTACTTTTTGTGTTTATTTTATTTTTAGGAATGCTCTTTTGTTTGTAACAATTTTCATTTCTTTTTTCTAATTTTTTTTTTTTTTTTTTTTTTTGACCAATAAAAATCATGCATTTTGTGTTTAGAAAATTTTGTTTCTTTGCTTTTTCATTGTTGTTTTTTTTTTCGTACCCGTTAAACCAAAACTAAAGAAAGAAAGAAATAAAGAATCAATCCAATCATCTTCACCATTATCGTTAATTAGCATTATCAGTTATAGATCTCTAGGTTTCATATGCGATTTAACCTTAGACTTAGCACCCCTAGAAGATACCCCCGCACAGACTTTTCAACCCCCCAAATCCGTTTGCATATGCTTAGAATGTATGCAGACATTTAGAGAAACAGAAACAGAAACAGGAAAAAAAAAAACGTACATAAGAGTTGGAATCCTAGACAGGTCCAATATCACTTTGGTATCTAGCGGTCAGATAATTGGCCGCCTCGGTCATTTGTTCGAGGCACTGGTAGAGTCCATTGAGATGTCTCCGGCAGCGTTTCGCCAGCTCGGTGGCCTTGTCGGCATTGGCCTGTTTGGACTTGGATTTGCAGGCTTCGATGTCGCTGCTGGCGCTGCTGGAGCCATCGCTGCATTGGGCATTGTCGCTTTTGTTGCCATCCGATTCGAGGCCGGAGTCGTTCTCATTGGATATGTCCGAGTCGGAGTCGCTCATGTTGCTCACCGATGTGGTGGAGACCATTGAGGCGGTGGAGATGCGGCGTACATGTCCCTTGACCCCACGGCCATTTGTGCTGGTTGTCTCAGTCTTGTTTTCCGACTCGGCAGGGGCTGGCAGAACATTGGCTTTTGTCTGTTCTTGAGGTTGCTGGTCCAGTTCATCGGTCTCCTCCTGCTGGGCTGTCCAAAGCAGATCGTTCTTCACTCCGTTAATCATGTTGTACAGATTGAATAGCTCGGCGGAATAGAGGAAATGTTGTACATCTTTTGAGTTGGCCGCCCCCCGCTTGCCCTGGGCACTTGAGCTCTGTGTCAGTTGATTGGCGGTGGTATCCTTACCCGTGGCTGGTATAATATCAGTGCTATCTCCGATCTGCAAGTCATAACAAACAAACAGACACACACAATTGGATTTAGCAAATCTTTCAGAGAAAAGCAAAAAAAAAAAAAAAAAAATTCTGAAAGAAATGTTTATAGAGTCAGAGCACCCACCTGCCGATCCATGAGCCTGCATGGCACCAGTATGGTATCGTCCATTATATTCACTGTTTTCACAAATTTTTCCATCACATTGACAATGCTGTCTTTGGAAAACTGCTGCTCATCGTGGCGGGCAATGCGACGCAGGCAGTTCCTGAAATTAATCCAAACAAATTCAAAAAAAAAAAAAAATCAATAAAAATAGACTAACAACAGCGAGAATAACCAGTTAACCCTAACAATAGAATCAATAATTGCCACCAGTTCTTTTTTTAGGTTTTTTCAACTAAAACAAAACCCATTCAATTTTCTAAACGTGTCGTCGACAAGTCTGCGATATTCTTTTTCAACAAAAAACAAAACTTCCGCCAGTTATAAAAAGATTAGAAGGGGTGAGACTCTAGTCTGACTAGTTGGTCAAAACTCTGGCCAACGTGGCAAACACACTTCTTCTTTCAGAAAAAAAATAACAAAAAAACTTGATAAATATTAAACGATCTTTTATGTTAATTCAGGCAGCCTCCATCATTATCAATGTGACGGTCTCGGTTGATCGTAAATTGAATTTTTAGAAAATAGCCAAACCTGTTCAAACTCCCAGCTTGGCTGCTTAAAGTACTAACTATTGTCTAGGAATATGCAAAAAAAAAAAAAAAAAATAATAATAATAATAATACTATATATATATTTTTTTTATAGTTAAAACAAAGCCCGACTTGGGACACGCGACAGAAAGCGTTTTTTTTTTTTTATCTCGCAGAGACGCGTGGCGGATTTTAGTTTTTAACTTTTGCGGTGACTGTACCGATTTGCGTTGACCTGCCTGATTTGAGATTTGTCAGAATTAATTAAAATTTGATAGCCATTAACCTTTCATAATTCTAGAGTCTAGACTGCGCCACAACGTCTGTTCCGCTTAGGTGCCAGCCAGCCAGACGGGCAAAGTTCATTTACAAACTGGATCGAGCGACGTAGTATTCAACTTATCAGACATGTCTGTCTGGTCTACTCTTATCAAATGCTTACAGGGGCACTTAAAACCCAAAAAAAAAAAAAAAAAAACAAAAAAAAGAAATACTTACAAGACCAGCCCTTTGGCTCGTGATCATTGGGTCTTTCAATAAAGGCAAAATACTCGAAACTTGTGTCTAGCATTGACCCGAGAACTATCGATAAAATATTCCGTCTCTTTGTAATAGTTGGGGGTGGCTCTCGGCTGAGCATGCAAAGGCAACGTGCTCGCTGTATGGTCAAGTGAATGATTTCGTGACGTTTGCGTTGGCGTCTGTCTTGCGGTATATGTCAGGGCCTGTTGTCATTCGGGGGTAATCAGGGTCAGAGAAGGTGTGTGTGTGTGTTGCATGCCGATCACTGAAATGCGATGAGTAATTAAAATAGTATTCAACTATTCTCAATTATCTTATCGCGAAATAATTTTGCCAATTGGTCTCGGTCTTGGCCTTTTCGGTGTGCCATTTCCTGATACAAACTGTCTCAGCTACCTGATATCAAGCGATAATATAAATAATAAAGAACACAAAAAAAAAAAAAAAAAATAAATAAATAAATCGAAATTGCCAGTTTTGTTTTCACAGAAGGAAATCGAAATCAGGTGATAGACTGGCTTGGTCCCAATCTATTGGCGCCTTGCCAGTTTTATGGCGTTCTTAGTCCCAGCCTTTCACAGTGGGTGTAAAAAAAAAGAGAGAGCGAGAGTGAGAGAGAGAGAAGGAGAGCCGCGTTATTGACCTTTTTGTCTGCTGCACACAATAGACACAATTGAGTAAATCAGTGGATTTTTCCGAGAATTTATAAATATCACAACGACTGATGCTGATGCAGCTTCTGGGTACTTTGCAACACGCCAGATTTGCTGACCAATTGCCAGGCAGTTAGACAAGATTGGAAATTTTCCAACTCACACAAAGGTGTCGGTTGTTGGCTGATGAGTTGCAAGCTCATTATCTGGCCAATTACACAACTATGAAAAGCATAAAGCTATTGAATTAACCAACCGGCAAAAGTCACACTAACACACACACAGACACACATATACAGTGGCTATGGAAAATATGGGCTAATCATGACACGCGACAGGCAGGCGTGCTACCAAACACCTGGCCAAACGTTTGACGTCAACTCGCCGTGGCAGGTTTGGGAGCATGAGGTGAGGCATGCGCAGTGGCCATTGTGGCATACCACACAGAAATCAGCCGATATTTTCACAAAACCCAGGGGCAGGGGGAACTGAGAGTGGCGGGGTGGGTTGTTGGCAGTTTTATGGGCGTTGTGGCAAGAGCTCTCCCTCTCTCTTTGCTTTGCTCTCTCTCTTTTCGAAAAATGTGGCGTGATATTTTCTTTGCAAACCAAACAAAAGAAATCAAAGTTAGAGAGAGCATGGCAGAGAGAGAGAGCGAACTGAGTGTGAGTGTGGGAGAGTTGTACACCAACGCGCTGTGCATGTACAGTTATCTGTGTGTGCCGCGACCTGGACCATGAATGAAATTGTATGCTGCTGTAATGTACGCCAAGTCTTGTGTGTTGTTTACGGAGTTGTTAGTAACTTTGCCGCTGTTTAACTCTTTCCGTCTTGTTGTTATTGTTGTTGGCAATATTTGCAATATTAGGCAACACCTTTTTCAACGCGAATTGGCCAACATTTGGTTAATGCTGTTTTCCAACTCATTTTACTTTAGTTGTTTCGTGAAGTTTTTTTCTTTTTTTAGGGTTCCGTTGACCGCCTTTTTCTTCTTCTTCTTCTTCTTTAATTTATTTTATTTACATTCAGAGCTGCTTTTTATGTTTATGTGCATGTGTGTTTGTGTGACCTTTGTATGTGCCGCCAATTACAATTAAGCCTAGCCGTGCTATCGATAAATCAAAATAGTGAAATTATAACTGTGAATTTTTTCGTTTATTCCCCTTCTTTCTCATTTCGTACTGCACATCACCTGATTTTGCACTTGGCTGTGAATAATTTCTGAAAATGGTTATAGTTTCTTTTCTCTCTTTTTTCGCTGCTGCTTCTTCTTCTCCGATGGGTCTTTTAAATCTGTCAAGGCAACTCTAGGCACAGGCACGTCAAAGTCGTTAGTCACATTTACATTTTAATACCCGCACACGTCAATTGACGCTATGAATCAGAATTTGTGATTTTTTTTTATTATTAATTTCTTATTTCAAAGCTTTATGATAGAGGGCTTGTAGTTTATCTATGTTGATAAGTGCTTCTCTTTGATGGTGACTAATATTGGCTAAATTATCGATAAGGGCGAAAAAAGTGTTTGGCTCATCCCAAAAGAGCTTTGCTAAAATTTCAAATTTTAACTGGCCGTGATTTTTTGTTTCTTTCTTTATGCGAACTTTATTAGTTTAGTTTAAACACACACACACAGAAATATTTTCTGTTAAATGGAGGGGAGCTGAGGGGAATGGAGGTAGTTGGTCAAACATGGGCTGAGTGGGGCCAGCGTTTTTTATATACATAGCGATTGTGTCATATTAGTGGCTGCGTTGACTTTGCTTCTTTTTTTTTCATAGAGCATCGACTACGTTGCCACCATACGCTTTACTTGTTTGGATGGCCGGGCTGGCTAGGCCGTCTGTCCGGCCGTCTATCTGTCGGTATCGTACGATAAATTTTTTGTATCTTGTTTTTTTTTTTTTTTCGGTGAGCAAACGAAAGAGAAAACGGCGACGGTGGTGGTGGTGGCGCGCGTGTGTGTGGCAGAGGGGTGCGGCGTGGTAATAATATAATTCCGCTCTCAAAAACCCAAGCAAAGGCAGAGCAGCTCGAAAATGTTTGTTGAAAGAGCGAGGAAGAGAATATATTTTCTGAGTATTGTTCAATTTAGCAACATTATTTGATTGAGTTTAAACGTCTTTAATTTTAACACTGCGGGTTCTATGGAATCTGCTGATGTTTGCCCATCCCAGAAACACACACACACAGGTATGCTCTCATCATTTGACTTACCGACTAGTCTCCAGTTTGGTGAGGTCTGTATATCCACTCATTGTACTTTAATTGTTAAAATTAATAGCTCTGGATGATATTTTCTTATTCTTCTTCTTCTTGTCAGCCAAATTTATTTTGGCTTCTGCATGCAATGTTACAATTACAAAAATTTACAAACGCACTCACGCACACATAGGCACTTTCACTTGATTAGTTGTGTTGGTGTTCAGCTGATATTTTAATTTTCTCGTATTCGAATTCTTTGCCTCGCGACTGCAGCAACAACAACAAAAATAGCAATAATATAAATAATATTGCTAATGCTAATGGTCAGGGTGGCCAGCGGGGAGCGAGTGTGGCGTATGGTTACGAAATTTTTAGCCTTTTGTTACAGGTAGTTAGTTACGTTAAAGTTGCCGACGCGTCTGTTTTTTTTTTTTTTCTTGGGTTTGGAACCGCTGGGGCCTAAGACCGATTTGCGTAGGTTTTGCAGAATCGCCGCTTTTATATACCAAAAAGTTCTCGAGTTCGCGTACGTTGGTGTGAAGAAACTGGCTGTGTCTCCGATCGAACCTTTTATTTATATTAATATTCTAGGTGAGGCGCATCCGCTCGAACGACCGCTACGGAGGAAAGTAATTTTGAAAATGAATCGCTGGGAAACTATCGATGGTACTATAGATGTATTGCATTTTTACCTTTCTGAGCCACAATCGATTGTTTTTTGTCGCTATCGATGGTGCTGTGAAAAATTTTCACATCACTGACTACAGCACAGATGGGCTTCAAAAAATCTTTTCTGTCAAGTTAACAGCGATTACTTTCGGAACCATGTTCTGGAACTAGTTCGTCATTTAGATTACAGTTACAGCTCTTGGATTACAGTTAACGCAGATCTAAGCAAACAAATTTTTAATGGATAAATAAAGATTAAAGACGCCGCTACTGAAGAAATTTGTCTTATAACACCTAAATATATTTTATACACTTACTTGTGTTAATATAGAAGACTTACCACATATGTCTTAATATCTAGATTAAGAAGTGATGGTATAATTAAAGAGATTCTTAGTAAAAGAATGATACATGCAAATTCTGCTAAAATTTAAATATTCTTTAAAAGCTGCAACGACTTACAGTTACCGAATGAACTCACAGTCAGTGCTGGAAAACGTTTCGTATCGTATTGTATTAAGCCGCCCTGACCCAAATTCAAGAACTGTGTATAAAGTTTTTAGTGCTTTATCAAATTAAATTTGCACTAATAAGAGGTCTACGCAAATTTATTTTAAATATTAATCCAAACATCCGTTATAAAATCAAATAGGTCGAATAGAGTTGCCACAGTGGACCCTTTTTCGTCACGACCTTGCTTCTTATTTAGGCAGCCCTGGCATAGCCAGCTGATATGCAAATTAAGAGCACACAACAAAAAAACAACATAAATAAAATAACAAAAACTAGTTATTTTGTGTAGCCCAAGCTTTTCACAGCAGCTGCATACGTTGCACATTTTTCGAATTTGTAATAATCAATTTACAAAACAAATTAAAAATAATTGCGCGCCATACTTTTGCTATGTTCAAGAACAATTCTTTGGGCCGCTGGATACGTTATACGTTGAATACGAAAGCCCCGAGGAACAGTGCAAGTGAATTGGCAGTGGTGCCCCACATTTCAGTAGATACGCGGAGCAATCATTCCACTGGCAGTAATAGCAGTTGGCGTATACTAAAAGCTCCAAAAGAGTGAGTAGCACAAAAAACAAACTAAAGTCATTTTCAAAATTACTCAGTTTGGAATAAATCGGTTTATTTGGCAGTTTTACAACCAAACCAAATTTCCGAGAAATGGCCAGCGAGGTGAAAGCGCAGCCACCTAAGCATACCAACAGGCTGGCCTCATCCAAGTCACCGTACTTGCTGCAGCATGCCCACAATCCCGTCGATTGGTGAGTAAGCCAAATGCAACCATATCGACTGTGGACATGAACAAACTCGTACCAACCACCACACAGGTATCCGTGGGGCGAGGAAGCCATCGAGAAGGCGCGTAGCGAAAATAAGATTATCTTTCTGTCGGTTGGGTACTCCACCTGCCACTGGTGCCATGTAATGGAGCATGAATCTTTCGAGGACGAGGCAACTGCAGCCATAATGAACCAGCACTTCGTCAATATCAAAGTTGACCGTGAAGAGCGACCCGACATTGACAAAATCTATATGCAGTTCTTGCTAATGAGCAAGGGCAGCGGTGGCTGGCCCATGAGTGTGTGGATAACCCCAGAACTGGTACCGCTGGCGGCCGGCACATATTTCCCCCCTAAGTCACGGTAAGCTCTCGATACACTCTAACAGACTTCTACCTTTGACTGTGTTCCCCCGCCCGTCTATTTATGCAGCTATGGAATGCCCGCGTTTACAGCTGTCCTCAGGTCCATTGCTGATAAGTGGGAAAACGACCGGTCCTCACTAAAGGATGCCGGCTCAACTCTGCTCAGTGCAATGGTTTCCAGCCAAAATGCAGCAGGTGGTCCCAATTCCTTTGAGCCCGGTAGTGCCGATGCCAAATTGAGTGAAGCGATAAGGATCCACAAGCAGCGCTTCGATCAGGTGGAGGGAGGCTTTGGAATGCAGCCGAAATTCCCGGAGGTACCGCGTCTGAATTTCCTCTTTCATGCGTACTTGGCTTCCAAAGACGTGGATGTCCTGGATATGGTATTACAGACTCTGGATCATATTGGACGCGGTGGCATCAATGATCATGTATTTGGAGGATTTGCCCGCTACTCAGTGGATCGGCGTTGGCATGTGCCGCACTTTGAGAAAATGCTGTATGATCAGGGCCAATTGATGGCCGCCTACGCCAATGGCTACAAGCTGACGAGGAGCGAGCCATTTCTCGAAAATGCCGACAAAATTTTCCAGTATCTAATGAAGGATCTGAGGCATCCAGCTGGGGCTTTCTATGCTGGCGAAGATGCTGACTCTTTGCCCACCCACACGGACACTGTCAAGGTGGAAGGTGCCTTTTATGCCTGGGACTGGAAAGAGGTTCAACAGGCCTTCAAAGCTCAGGCCTCCCGCTTCGGGGAGACCACTCCCGAACGAGCCTTTGAGGTCTACGCCTTTCACTATGACATGAAACCCGACGGCAATGTTGGACCCGAAAATGATCCACATGGTCATCTGCTGGGCAAGAATATACTCATAATACGTGGCTCCAATGAGGACACTTGTGCCAACTTCAGTTTAGAGCCGAAAGAGCTGAAGCAGATTCTCGTAGTGGCCAACAGTATTTTACATGAGCTGCGAGACCTTCGGCCACGTCCACACCTGGACACCAAGATCATTTGCGGCTGGAATGGTCTGGTATTGTCGGGTCTGTCAAAGCTGGCCAACTGTGGTACTCCCAGGCGAGCCGAGTATATGCAAGCCGCCCAGGAGCTCTTCAAGTTTCTACGCAGCGAGCTCTACGATTCAGACAAAAAAGTACTCTTGCGCTCCTGTTATGGCGCTGGCACGGACAACACAACCCTGGAGCAGAATGAGTAAGCCCAACATAATCCCTGAAAGCTCGTATAAAAAAATTACTGAATTTTATTTAGATCACGCATTGAGGGCTTTCTGGATGATTATGCCTTTTTGATCAAAGGCTTGCTGGACTATTACAAAGCTTCTCTGGATGGCAGTGTCTTGCATTGGGCCAAGGAGCTGCAGGAGATTCAGGACAAGCTGTTCTGGGATGAAGCAAATGGTGCCTATTTCTTTTCACAGGAAAACTCACCCAATGTCATCGTTCGGCTCAAAGAAGGTAAGCTCACATCGCCCCCGATTCGGTTCAGAATTTTTTAAGTTTTTCCATTTGTAGATCACGATGGAGCCGAGCCCTGTGGCAATAGTGTGGCGGCACGAAATCTCATTCTATTGTCCCACTACTATGATCTGGATGAGTACATGACACGTGCCACCAAATTGCTGGACTATTTTGCGGATGTGATGCACTTTGGTCATGCCCTGCCCGAAATGTTGTCGGCCTTGTTGCTGCGCGAACAAGGACTGGATCTGGTGGCCGTGGTTGGCCCGGATTCGCCAGACACCAAGCGCTTTGTCGAAATCTGCCGAAAGTTCTATATACCAGGCATGATCATACTTCACGTAGATCCCCAGCATCCCGATGACTCGTGCAACCAGCGAGTCCAGAAAAAGTTCAAAATGGTCAATGGCAAGACCACTGTCTACATTTGCCACGACCGCGTCTGCCGCATGCCCGTCACCGATCCGGACCAGCTGGAGGAGAACCTAATGGCCAACTTCTTCAAGGAACGCCTCTAAGGACATTCTAGGCCATTTTCAAACTAGGTTTAAGGAAATTTCAGTTGATGGCTTGTAAAGCCCAAATCGGTTCTCGGAACATAATAATACTTTAGCTCGTAGATCTCCCGTTATTTGCTGCAATTTTCAATAAAAAGCTTTTGACCACTTATTAACTTATGGAGTTGTGTCCCTTCTTAGATTAAGAAAAAAAGAGAATCTCACAATTACAACACATTTTGTGCATTTATTGGAATCGCTTGAATGGTAGTCGGAGTAGTCAAAACAGCCAGGAGCACTGACCAAGCCACGAAATAGATTTTTGGTGCTGGCCCCGAAGCTCATCTCTTCACTGCCGCCAACTAGGCCTCCATTCACTCGTAAAAACTAAGCTAAACTAAATGCCCGCCCTGTCTGGCTGCAAGGCCAAACCATCTGCAAAATTCATATATATTTCCACATGCGAAGACATATATGTTTTGGGTAGCTTGGTTTGGTTTGGACTTGCGTAGCCAGTGACAATTAGCGACAGATAACTAAAAGTATGGAGAGAACAGTTCGGTAATCATAATCGTAATAGTAATAAAAAATAATTTAGTTGAAATTCACATTCATCACATTGGTTTGCACGTAGCGGCGAACCATCTGCTGCCAGCTGGACGAACTTGACGTCCGTGCCCGATTGGTACGCTCGCTGTTCAGGTATCCGCATCGTTAAAGCTCATGGCGGTATCGAAGCAATCGAGTATGGTTTCCATGCGCTCACGGTGCTCGAAGCGGGCAAATTTTCGTTCTTTTCGCAGCATGTGTGCATAGAGACGTGAATGTTTCCGTTTAAGGACACGGAAACGTGTGTCCTCGACCTCTTCGTCGTATTCGGGGGCTGAGACCGAATCCTCGTCGGTTTCGCGTAGAAAGTCTTTGGGATCGCGGTGTATCTTGAAGATTTTCGTCGTGCCGTGGAGTTTGGAGATGGTGCGCGACGCATTCATTATGCCACGGTCGGCCAGTTGCTTTGAAGGACGATTCTTGTTGATGCCATGACGATTTGTTATCGACACTACATTGAATAATTTTGATAATTCCGTGTCTATGGAGCGCGGTTCACGAAGCAGGTTTTTGCCATTTTTAATATAAATAAAATGGTTGATTTGATTATCAGACACCAGGCTGGCGGTGGGTGAGCTCCCATTGGCACTGCCGGCGCTGCCGTTTGCTGTGAGCAGCGTGGGCGTGGAGGGCGGCGCCGGTGGAGGGACATGGGACATTGTGTAGCAACGATGCCGTCCCTCATAGCCAGCAACATTGTATCGACTTGATCTACACGACTCCGATTCAATCTCTTGGTCTGAGCAAGCCATATCCATTGCCTGCGGTAATACAGCGAGTTTATGTGTATTTGTGTAGAGGGTGCGTTCGCGTGTATGTGTTTTCATTTTGCAGCCCGACAGACGGAGGTTGGCGAAAATATTAAATAAATGACCATGGCGAAATAAAAATGTTAAATTTCTCATCTCCATGTGAATTAAGTGCGTATTTACCTGCAGCAATAATCCCTCCACTTCAGAATACTGGCGATCTGTCAGACGACTATGTAGTTCCATTGCCAAAAAAAAACATAACAAAAAATAACATTGATTGTTGACTGACAACTTGCTTGTGTTGCGGCAACCCTGGCAGCCTAATATTACATGTGTGTCAAGTTAGCAACGGTTGGGAACTATGTTCCAGAACCAGTTTTGCATTGAGAATTAAGGTTATGTATAGGTTTCTGTATATTTTTTTATTCAAGTTTTTATTATAACAAAAAAACAGGCGTTGAGTTTTGGGATACCAACATTTTCTATGCCTCTGGTTTTTTGATTAAATTTACGATCTGTACGATACAGCATACTGGTAACAGCTCTTGACCTAGATAGTAAAAAATAACCTGGCTTCGATTCTCATAATTTGTCGAAAAAGCATTCTTTTAATTATTACTAAAATAAAGAGTTAGTCAGACATCAAAGAATAAGTGAGTTAGTCAGATTTGCGAATCCAAATAAAAATATGTTCAATATAAATTGAATTCCAGCCCGTTATCATAACGGTAAGATTCAGGCGGTTGGAATTATTTCCTAACCATTTTTCATAAAAAAAAATCAAAAGTTATTACAACAAATAATAATTTTTTATTTCTGAATTATTTTGTCTTTATTCTTTTTCTAGCCTCAAATGGTCAACCGTAGGACCTTAGTTTTTACATACATTAACTACATATATTCTAAAACGTATAGTTATATGAGTATGACAAGAAAGGGATGCGGGTCAAGATAGAGTCAACGTTAGAGGCCAAATTCTCCAAAAATTTTGGCACGTAACAGGATCTCGACCGCCATAATGGAATTCGAGATGGCTCTACGCTCCTATGGTATCTGCAAATGGGGCTGGGATAAGAATGGGGTGGGACTAAGAAAGTCATTGCATGCTGGAGGGGCAGTGCAATGACGAAACCTAGTCCCCAAGTGTGTGTGTGTTGACGTGCCTAACGCTTGAGCAGCACAGTGCGGGTGCCAGAGCCCCTACAGTGTCTGCAACAATTTGGCGTGCCAATTGTACGAATGGCGTAAATCATCAGCCATCGTAGTACAATTTGTACCAAGTGGTTGTTTGGCTAAGCCAAACAGAAGGTTTTTGTTTTTAAATCTCTAAACGAGATTTAGCTTTGCCGATATCCGAACGTGCTAGATCCTATAATGCCAGATGCAGGCCAAGCAATACAACTTCAGGCTGTACTGAAACACGAGCAGTTCGGCTTTCACCGAAACCACCAATGACCAGGCACAACTTGGAACTGCTTGCTCAGACTACAACGCAAAAAAGGATCCTCACGAACAAATATCAACGAGTTTTTTGCTAACTTAACCAAGGACCTTATGCAGCGCAAACGCAAATGCAACAAAAATAATAAAATATTATGGCAAATGCTGGTCAAGACCAGCAAAGGACTCATAAATTTTAAAATATTTGTAAGCACAACGTTCACACTCGTCCAGCACAAGGCTAAGGCAGCGGGGTGAGCAGTTCCTAGAACGAACAGTGTCTGGGCACACAACACTCAACGGCTCGAAACCCTAATGGAAAATGGAATTTAACAACAAAAAGTTTTCAACCAAATCAAAGACCGGCCCAAAACAAATGTGAAGCTAAATTTCATTGTTATCAGGATTCCAGCCAGGAGCGGAATCTGTGCCCAAAATTCTGCTCGTTCCAGTGCTGCTCGTGGTGCGGTGAATCGAGTTCACCAGTTCCAAATTCAAATAGTTCAAATGTTAAGAATAATACATTCTTCATAACTGAGTTGGCGTTCATAGCCAAAAAGGAGCCGCTTGCGCAGCGTTACAGACTTGCCTTTAAGCTAGGTTTGTGATCCAGACACGCATTGGCCTTAACCACCTTGTGAAAGAAACGCAATCCTAGCTCAAAGACAAGCTGGGAAAGGGGAAAATGAGCTTTACTCAGCTGCCGGCACTTTCGATGACAAAGTGAAATGAAGTGAAGTGGTGAGTAAATGAAATGAACTAGCTTCTAAACAAAGAGCGAAAGCTATTTCTGTGTGGCTGCTCTCTCGCTTTTTGCTGTTTTTGATGATGGTCATCACTCTCGGCCAGCGTAGCTGAATTGGTGTTGGCGAACTTGCTGTGTTGTCGTTGTCTGGTGTTGATGACATCATGCTCGCCGATTTTTTGTTTTTGTTGTCGTAGCTTTTATTCTATGTTTTTGACGCCGTCGGAGCCATCGGTCTTGCGTTTGCGGCATTCCTCGTATGTGTGGCCGCGGAAATTGCAGTAGGTGCAACGCTTGATGCTCTTGGCTCCGCGTAGAGGGCCTGTGGCAGCCGCCATCGTCCTCCTGATTGTTGTGCTCAATTATGCGACCCTGTTCGAGTAGATCCCGGAATGTCTTGATGTTTGTGCGGGCGATATGCTTGCGGTATTTAATATTGAGCAGTCCGTACAGGAAGTCCAATTCAGTCTCTTCATCGTGTCGGCCCTCGGGTAACTGAGCCAGCAGGGCGCGCTTCTGCACCACAAATGTGTCGATAGCAGTTGAGTCTTCTTGTTTCTTTTCAAAGAACTCCATGTAGACCTGGTAGGCGGGCTTGCTGGGCGAAAAATGTTCTCTGATGAGGCTGATGGCGTCATTCCATGTTTTGGCCTCCTTGCGAACACCCTGCCACCAGGTCGATGCTATGCCAACGAAAAGTAGGGATAATCCTCGCAGAGCCATGTCGTCGCTGATGCATTCCAGTTCTTTGTATGTGATGATGTTTGTGATGAATTCTTCTACCGCGTCGTGATTGCGCTGGCCGTAAAATTTGGCAGTGCAGGCGCTGAAACTGCCCTTTGTTTGGTTGGTATTGGGAGCTCCGGCCGCGGCAGTACCTGCCGCACTAACAGCTGCCAAGCGCACCGACTCGATTAGCTCTCGAAGCTGCTCATTGGTCATTTGAAAAGTTTGGGCCATTTTTCTTTCTTTTTTTTGTGTGACTGAATTGGAAAATTTCAAATAAAAGCACGAACGAAAATCTTATTTGATTTTAAAAATTATAGAGCCGACAAAGCCAGATTCGATCGGCGAATGTCAGAGCTTTTTTACTGGTCGTTGTAGACTGAATTCATTTCGGCCTCAATTGGCCCTTTTATACTGGCTGATTGTGAAATAGAATTTCGAACAACTATGAGGGAGTATGAGTAAATTCTTTATGAGCAAATGGCGGCGTGAGTCATTTCGTTTTTCCTCTATTGCAATTTAATATTGAAATGAAATACTTAATTTGTTGCCGAGAAAATAGGAATCAGATTTTCTGTTAAAAAATAATAGTTACAGGCAATTTTACTTAATTTTTATCTTATCAAACAAATAAATAATAAATTCGTTAGCATTTTTTCATGTTCGAAAACTTCTAGGGGGGTGCCCCTAGATAAAGAAATAATCAAAAATACATGTGTTGTGAGAAATGCCGGTTTTCGAGTTCGAAAGCTTTTGAGAGACTAACAGCCAAAGTTTTGCTTATTACTTTTGTGATTTCACCATAAATTTAAAAAGAGCTGATTTAGTCAGAAGTTGTTTTGTTTTCTCAGCTGCGTGTCGGCCGTTTTGGTTTCAGTGGAATACATTGGCGGCGTCATGTCAATTTTAACTGACGAGCAGTTTAAGATACTTATTGAAACTATTCGTTCCCTCGCACCCCCGTTAGAGGAACAGCAATCAAAGGGAAGTTTCAGCAATATCGGCATTCGCTTTAGTGGACAGAGGGACCAAGATGCTGTGGAAGAGTTCATCACAGCAATTGAGGCGTACAAGGAGGTGGAAGGTATAAGTGATCGGGATGCCTTAAAAGGTATTTCGCTGCTTTTCTCTGGCATCGCTGTGACCTGGTGGAAGGGAGTTCGCCGTGATGTCAAGAGCTGGGAAGATGCTCTGAGTTTGTTGCGTGAACACTTCTCACCCACAAAACCATCTTATCAAATTTATTTGGAAATATTTGAGACCAAGCAAGGAAGCTTTGAGGTGATTGATGAATTTGTGTGCAAGAAAAGAGCGCTTTTAGCTAAATTGCCTGAGGGCCGACATGATGAAGAGACGGAATTGGACTTTATTTACGGATTGCTGACATCGAAGTACAAGGAGCACATACCTCGTCATGAAATTAAAACATTTCGTGAACTTCTTGAGCGTGGTCGAAACGTAGAACGGACGAAAAAATATTAGAAGCCTGATAGTCGGTAGTCTTAAAAATAAGTTATAAATGTTACATATACTTTTTAGCTTAAAAACTAATTGAAACATTTAATAAAAACAAATATAAGAAATTAAATAAAATTAAATTCATATATATCGATATTGCAAAAATCATCCCTGACAGACCAATTATCGAAATGAGGCCTTCGATAGGCGCATCCGATAACGCTATTGCAACTCGACGTTTTTGGTGCGTTTTTTAGTTTCTTGCAAAATATGCAATGATTTGGGCTTTTTGCAAATAATATTTTGCGGAAAATGCCGCTGCCTGTGATTTTCATATGAGCATAGCATGTGCAATATGAGAAATCTGAAAAGTGAAGTCTATGTGGGCGGCTGGGGCGCTTGTCAGCAGCGGCGTCACTGAACTTCAAATTGCAGCTGAAATATGATTTTGTGACTTTCAGCTTATACATTTGTGTATGTGTGTGTTTTTCAGGTGGCGATATAGACGTCGTTGCAGTCGTCTGTCGTAATTTGATGTGGACGTGATTTTGTTGCTTACGCACAGCACAGCACGATGACCACGAGTAGCGAGGATGTGCTTCTCCAAATGGGAGAAGTGCGGTACAAAAAAGGCGATGGTACTCTCTATGTTATGAACGAGCGCCTCGCTTGGATGGCCGAGCATCGAGATACTGTTGCTGTTTCCCACCGATATGCGGACATAAAAAGTAATTAAGAAATCAATTCCAAATCTTATTAAGTATTAATAGTCAATCTGTGTGTGTACAGCTCAAAAAATATCTCCCGAGGGTAAGCCAAAAGTGCAATTACAAGTTGTGCTTCACGATGGCAATACGTCAACGTTCCACTTTGTCAACCGGAGCGGTCAACAGGCTATGCTGGCCGATCGTGATAAAGTCAAGGAACTTCTGCAACAACTCTTGCCCAATTTCAAACGAAAAGTGGACAAAGAATTGGAGGACAAGAATCGTATACTTCAGGAAAATCCAAATTTGCTACAACTCTACAAGGACTTGGTTATTACAAAAGTGCTTACCAGCGATGAATTCTGGTCTACGCATGCCAAAGATCATGCACTCAAGAAAATGGCTAAAAGTCAGGAAATTGGTATGTTTCTGTCCCCACCTTGTTTTTTATGGCATAATTATAAATATTTGTTATATTCTGGTATAGGTGTGTCTGGGGCATTTCTGGCAGACATCAAACCACAAACGGACGGCTGCAACGGTGTAAAATTTAATCTACCTTCCGATGTTATTCATTGCATTTTTAAGACATATCCCGCCGTTAAACGCAAACATGCCGAAAATGTGCCCTCTAAAATGCCCGAATCGGAGTTCTGGACCAAGTTTTTTCAATCCCACTACTACCACCGTGATCGCCTTATCGCTGGCACCAAAGATATATTCACTGAGTGTGGCAAGATCGACGATCAGTCCTTGAAGGCAGCCATGCAGCAGGGCGCCGGCGATCCTCTCCTAGATTTGAAAAAGTTTGAAGACGTACCGCTAGAAGAGGGATTCGGTAGTGTGGCCGGCGATCGAAATGTTGTCAACAGCGGAAATATTGTGCATCAAAACATGATAAAGCGTTTCAACCAACATTCTATAATGGTATTAAAGACTTGTGCTAATGTGAATGCTGCCCCCAGCACAGTAACAAATGGCACAAATATGGCCAACGGTCCTGTCTCGCAATCTGCCTACACCAATGGCATAAATGGCAAGACTGCCTCTAAGCATCAGGCACCAGAAAATGCCAAAAACGGTGCCGATGAGTCAGTGCCGCCTTCAAAAAGACAACGCCTAATAGAGAAAATCCATTACGAAGACTTGGGCCAGCCACAATTAGAAGATGTTGAAGATGACACACAAAATGCTGCCAATGGAATAAAACAATTTGAACTTTCCAAAGTCGAACGCTACCTCAGTGGTCCAATGCAGAATCAAATGTGCGACAACCAGAATGATGTGCTCCCTCTGATAGAGGTACAGCACATGCTAGTGCGCAACTCGGAGTCCTGGATGGATCGCAGTGCTCAACGAGGTGTTATTTGCTCCAAAGCAGCAGTCAATGCCCTGGGCGAGCTCAGTCCTGGCGGTTCGTTGATGCGTGGCTTCCAAGAGCAATCGGCTGGTCGTAAGTTTCTCATTAACATGCTAACATCCACTTTATTTTTATCGCAACTTGTCTTTCTGCAGAATTGGTACCACAGGACTTTCAGCGTGACTTGCGTCATCTCTATTTATCACTATCGGAGTTACTGAGACACTTCTGGAACTGTTTTCCACCCACCACAGAAGAGTTGGAATCGAAATTGCAGCGTATGCACGATACACTACAACGTTTCAAAATGGCCAAATTAGTGCCTTTTGAGGTGAGTCCTCGCTGGCAAAAGAAAAATGCATTAGCTTTTTAATTTTGTTTATTTTCAATAGAATCGTGCTATGCACGAACTCTCACCACTGCGCTCATCACTTACTCAACACATGAACTTGCTGCTGCGCACTGCCAACTCTAAATACGCAACCTGGAAGGATCGAAAGCTCCGAAATAGCAGATAACAAATGATCTGCGAGCCAGAACGTTCCCATCAGCCGGCGCAGCTTCAACTGTTTTGACATATATTTGCCCCCACGGGCTCCATTATTTCTATTACTCATAAGTGTAGAATTAGCAGTATGTGTGAAATAAAAAAATAGCACTTAAAATTTTAAACCCTGCTTTACATTTCTCGTTCTTAGTTCTTTGACCGTCTATTTTTGGCTCTGTCTAAATATACCAAATGTGATTTTAATTAACAATATTCCGGGCATATAAAAGTTGTGACTGCAGTCAAAGCAAGAGTTTATTGATTAACCAACCCAGCCCAGAACAAATCGTCTGCGTCGAGCAAAGGCAGATGCTGTTCTGACTTCAAAACTAGTGCTGGCCTGTTCATGTAAAGTCCAAACTACATCTAACCGATTTCATGACATATATTTTACGGGTTTTAATTAACAGCTTTTGCCCAGCTGCCCATTTGCACTTCATGGTAAATAATTTTTTGGGTTTCCAAACAGTTGTTTGTAGAACTTGAAGTCATCAGCATAGAAACAAAAGCTACGTTCTTCTCGAGCTGCTTTTTTTTGTTTTTCTACACCTTTGAAGGGGGTTTTCGAATTTATTGAAGCACCAAGGAAATTATGGATTACCTGAGGCTTTATTCTGCTTTGCTCTTGGCTTTTTGCTGGCATACGGGAGAGAGTGCTCTACTTTATCCAACCAATTCGGAGTATGGAGTGAGTAAAATTAGATATTTTTAAGGATAAATAAGAAGGAATAATTTTTCGAATTAATTTTAGCTTTTCATGGCCATATCTGTGCCCATCAGTTTACCCCACCGAAACGTATTTGTATCCTACAATTACGAGTTTAATTATTATCAGCCTGAGCATGTTTACAAATTTCCACCCGTCTTCGTAAGTCTTGAAAGATTGCAAAAAGTTTGTGTTTTAAGTTATTTGATTTATTTGTTTTTGAAAGATGGGAAGTGAATATGAAGATGCCTACCTGACCTATGGTACTACTAATAAGGCTCGCAAGGCAGGGGATTCTCATTGTACACAAAATTGTACCGAAACAGCTAGAGACTTAACGGAGGAGATAACAAGCAATAATACTACAACAACTACAACAGCAGAGGTCACAGAAACCGGAAGAGTCCACAGAATCCAAAGAATCAGCTTCGAAGTCAAGAGAAAAACGTAACCTGACTATAATGAGCCGGACGGCTTTCTATACCATGTTAAAGGATAAGTTAACCCGGTAGAGTCTTAAGATTTGAATTTCTTGAATTCCAAGTTCATCTCGGTAATATCTTAATAGGAGTGGCTATCCGGGAGAAGCTTGTCTGCTGCGCTTGATCTGTGAGACAAATGCCTCTTCAATGGGCGATGTTAATGGTTTTCTGGGCAGCTTGCTTCGCGTTATTTTCACGTAAGTTTGTTTACTGAATTAATCATATTATTAATTGAATTATTTTCAACAGACCAACCAGTTCGAGAGAAGAATACTTGCCCGATATTTACTACCAGGCTGAGGCTGACGGTCGGCGTGATCAGTGTGAATCTTTCTTTGAGAATTGCAGAGATAATGTCTTGGACTTGATCTCAAAGCCAGTTGATCAAATTCTTAATGACATTACGAGTAGAAGACTGTAAATAAATTTAAAGAGTATTGTAATCTTAACAGTATTATTTGCCTTGATCACTTGAGTGTTAATGCTTTCAATTAGCAATTGCTGATGGCCTGCTAAGTGGCCGCCTTGCAGAGAGTAAGTGAAGTTTAGTTGAATTTGAAGCTTGTCGGAAGTCAGACGGTTGGTTAGTTTTGGAAAATGCATTTATATATTTCTGGCTTTATTCTTATCTTTTGTGTGATTAATGTCGACCTTTGTTTGGGTTGGATTTTCTTTCCACCCAGTAGCACTTTTGGTGTGAGTAGAGTGTTGAAAGTTGATTCCTTAAGTGATTCAAATATTTAAGTTCTTAGATATTTGTGGCTATTGCTGTGCCCTTGGAGTTACCGTCGAGGAATGTTTTTGTCTCGTATAACTTCGAGGCCAACTACAATTCTCCCCAAAACTGGGATACGCCTCCAATATACGTGAGTGTTTATCAATAAAAAAAATCACGTTAACACAAATTTAATGGTGCAATTAACAAGTCGGATTTAAGGCGAGCAAATAGAGGGCAAAAACTACAGAGAATGTTTATTTCTTTTTTGGGGCACAGAAAGGTATAAAACCAGAAGATGATTTCGATACAGTAGAACGCAAAATAAATCTCAATGTGGAAGCCAATGAAGAGGATGCAGATAAGCCAGAGATAAACACAAATTCCTCATCCGAGGCAAGTCCACAATCGACTGATCCTCGCCAAAGACGAGCACTTATCACCCGGCAAAATGTCTATCACATATTGATAGATAAATTTAAAAGGTTTGCTTCCCAAATAATCCCAAAGTTACAATTTATAGCTTGCAATATTTTAGGAGCGGATTTCAGGGTGAACCCTGTCTATTGAGATTGATATGTGAGATCGGAGCCAGCCAGCTGGGCGAGGTTAATGGGGTATTGGGCAGTCTCATGCATGTACTCTTCTCACCCAGCACCTCGGAGCCAGAATCGCTATCTCTGGCCTACTATCAGGCCGAAGAGGATGGTTCCAACAATCAATGTCATCACTATGAAATTGCATGCAGTGAGAGTTTTCTGGATCTTATATCGCAGCCATTTGAAGAGATCCTAAAACTAGTTGAACGTGATTATTTCTAAAATAAATACATTTCATGGATAAACAAAGCAATAACAAATATCATTTAACCGTTTGACCTACTTTTGATTTTGTTCTATGGCATGTAGACTGATTTGTCATACCAATTAACAGCTTTCACTTTTCAAAGCCTCAGATACACTGCCGTAGTTGTCTGGTTCTTGACAACTACTCAAGCTAGATGGAATCGAATAAGATACTATAAAATTACCAATAAAATAGTTTTCTCAGTTTCGGAAGGGCTCTGTGTTTGTTTTTCTAGATTCATTGTTTCGTTTTCTCTAAGCATAATTATATTATCACTATGACTATCGAAGGGTCTAATTAATGGTGGCTGCTATTCACTTTTATAAGTCGTGGATTAACCGTTTCGCTTCTGTTTAGAAATAAATCTTATTTAGTTTTATTTATCAAGTCTGAGAGTGAAGTTTTCTGCAACAAAAATGAGTTTTAAAATAGGTTTTCTTATCCTGGCGACTTTTTATTTCATCGCTACACATGGCGCTGTAGTTTGGAATACAGGAGGGCATGCCGGGGTGAGAAGAGACAAGAGAAAATATTTTCTCCGATTTAATAATTAATTTATAGATGTTTTTTGCGATTGCTGTGCCAATTGACTTGCCGCGTCACAAAGTTTTCGTTTCATATAATTTCGAAGCGCTTTATCCCTTGCCACGTAAATGGAAAGAAAGGCCTCCCACATTCGTAAGTCGTACGAGAATCTAAAAAGCTCTTAAATTTTATATAGTTCTTTTGCTATACAGAATGGCAATCAGAATGGCACTTTAGATGATCGGGATGAATTTAGTGATTATTTCGATGATTATGATGAATACAGTGCGGTTGAGGGGGGAGGAGGTGGACATAAAGGACATCATAGAAATCGAAAGAAGAAGACAAAGAATAAAAATGGCAATAAGAAGCCTCAGCAAAAGCCATACAAAAAGAAACACAAGCACAAGCATAAACGACCACCTCCACCGCCGCCGCCACCCAAGCCAGACGAGCCCGAATATAAGGACTTTTTTGAGGACTTTCCCTTGGGCGTAGAAAGATCCAAGGCAGAGGCCAAGCGTCGAATCGAACGTTCACTGCTGTCCCGTACAAGTTTCTATGAGATACTCAAGAGCAGATTCGAAGAGTAGGTGGAAAATGTAATCAAAACTTCTTGAATTGAGAGTAACTTTCTTTTCAGTTACGGCTTTGGCAATGGAGATGAATGCCTTTTGCGTATGATCTGCGAGACAAATAATTCTCGACTGGGCGAGATCAACGGAGTGCTAGGCAATTTGGTCTATGTGATGTTCAGTCCCAGTACTTCCCAGTATGAGGCACTACCCGATCGGTACTACAATGCCGAATCGCATGGCAAGCACGATCAATGCGATGTTTATCAGAAACAATGCAAGCAGAGCGTTTTGAATTTAATCACGCGAACCCTTCTGGACTACGTTACACAAAGTGTGGACAATAAAATATGATCATATATACCAACAAATTGAATACTCTTTTTATTCAAGTGCTTTCCATAAACATACGCAGCGCTGGCCAAGGGCAATTCTTGACATAATTCCGTAGGGTTTGACATTGCTTATTGTGGCCCTGCCAGTGATTTGCCGGGCAATGCAGGAGCAAACGGGAATAGGCACAGAGACTATAGAAGAGAGCATGCCGATCGCAGGTATCGCTTTGCTTACTCAAGTTGGCTATTTCGTTGTAGTTTTTCGACACGAGAGCAGAGCAGGCAATGAAGTTGGTATGATAGGAATCAATAGTAGAGGCTTCGTGAAAGGCCCGCTCCAGCATGGGTCTGACATGGGTCAGATTCAAATGTCTGCCCTGCAATGAGCCTGTCGCATTGAAAATGCACTCCAGGCGGCACTAAATTCGAAAGAGAAAGAAAAACATTATCCTTTTCAATGAGGAAATGCTTCGCTTACACTAGGTTGGGTGCCAGAGCCACTGCACTCCTTGTTGTAGGCTCCCCAATTTGGCATGGGTGCAGGGCAGCAGACGGGTACATTCTGAAAAATGAACTTTAGAATTTATACGCAGGTTTTTGGAACTTTGGCAATTCACCTGCAAAGATTTGGGCGCAGCCTTACAATTGGCAGCCTGGGCGGGCCTCACGCCGAGCAGACCAAACAATAAAATAATTAACAACATTTTCCGCAGACTTTACACTCACACCTGGAATGTTAAATTGAAACTGTTTAAATGAATTTGAAATATGTTCAATTGATTGTTTTGTTCTCTTGTGGCTGGTTTGAGCGTGTTTTGATTCTATGATGAATTCCTGATAACAATGAAAAAACTTGTTGGTATTTTTGTTTATGTTAAATTAATAATTGCATCATTTATTTACCAGGAATTGAAATATTTTGCGGTGGGCTTATTACTTAATTTATTATTACGATATGATGAGATTTAAGAAAATACTGGAAATCTCTATAAATTTTAGTTTAGAAATTCTCAGAGTTTTTTGTCTTCAATCCCCAAAATAATAAATTTTTAATAAAAAATACGTTTGTTTTTTTTTTTTAATTTTGCAAAAATTACACAAAGAATGGATTTCGGACTCAAATCAAAATGTATTCACAGACCTTTATAATTTCTATTTTTGTGCTGGCTATTTTTTTGTCTCTAGCGAATTTGGCTAGATCCCAACCAAATTTACGTTGTGCCCAGGCTCTGGACAACAAAGTGAGTAGTGAATCAATCCAATAATCTCTAAATAAACTCTCTTATATAATTAAATAGTTATTAGACAAATGCTGTGGTGCTTCTCATCTGAGTGAGCTTGTCTTTGGAGGCAATCAGCATTGTGAAAAATATGAGCCATTCAGTGCTGTAAGTAGTTGGGCAATGAATTTATTCTTCCCTCAATTTCAAAGGACACATTTGTTTCAGTGCTTTTACGATTGCCTTTTCAAGGCTTGGAAACTGTTGAATGAGGGCGGCAAGTTGAATAATTTAAATCTTTATTCGATGATCGCCATGTTATATACGAAATTCCCTAGCTATGGCCTAGCCCTAAAGAAGGGCTTCGAGAACTGCGAGCCTCTAGCATCCAAATATGGCGATTTCATTCAAATGTATAGTGCCCAGTTGGTGGCTGATCTTAATGTGACCAATGGTAAATGCTCCGTTCGTCCAATGTTTTATGCCAAATGTGCGGGTGTTAATGTCTTCATCAGCTGCCCACCGGAATTGTGGCAATTTACCAATGAATGCGATACCACTCGTCGATCCCTGGCCACCTGTGTTAAATTGCTAAACGACTTAAGCGAAGTCGACAGTGATGCCAGTCGGAATGGGAACTCGCAATTGCGCAGCGGTGCCACAACTCCCAATCGTAGGCATCGAGAAGCTCCCAATCACTGGTACACGGCTTTTTTTAACTGGCTCGTCTTTTAGAGTATTCAATTTGCTATTTTATAAACTGTAGGAAGTAAAATATAAAAATTATAATCATATTTCGTATGGTTGATACGGCATATGATTTTGTTATGCCAACAATTAAATATATGCGTTGCGGATCATTAATTTAAATTATTTGGCATTTTCATAAAACTGATCTAGATCATATAAAAGGTGTGTCGAATTTTGAAACGAAAACCACAAATTAAGCCAGAATGATAAAGAAGTGTGAGTTGCTTCCCATAGGGCTGATTATAGGTTTCCTTGTCTCGGGCACTCGGGCAGCATTTGATTGTTCCAAGCCTACGAATCTCTTGGATATCAAGAACTGCTGTTCGACGCCCGAAGTCACTTTCGAGCCCTTTCAGAGTTCTTGTGGTAAATATATGAAGAATGGACCTGGCATGTCACCCGTAAGTGTATACGAATTATTCCAACAGGCAATTAAACCTTCATTAAACCGATTTTCCCACAGTGCCTGTATGAATGCATTTTTAATGCTTCCCATATTTTTGATGGAGATGTTTTGAATGTCGAAAACGCTCGGAATACATTCGATAAATTCTTCAATTATAATCAAGCCTTTGTCGATATCTATATGGAAGGCATGAAGAATTGTTCCAGTTCAAAAGCTGAGATGGAGAAGCATGCCAAGCGTCGTCCTTCTGTTTTTGGTCTTGAGAGCTGCTCGATCCTACCCATGATGCTTGGCATGTGCACCCATAAGTTTGTCTTTTTGAATTGTCCAGCAACGAGTTGGACAAATAGTAAGACCTGTAATGATGTTAAGGAGTTCAGCCTCAATTGTAAGCCGGAAAAGGCCGGACATCGTTTTAGATTGGGTTGACAATGATTTTGAAACAATAAAATTTACTTAATTGGCAGCAACTATTTGTTTGTTTATTAAATTAAATCGACCATATCCAATTAACTTAAAAAGCGTATATTTGGGAAAATAAGCTATAATCATAGTGAAGTTTCTTAATGTCTAAACAGATCTGTTTATTAAATATAAAAGCAAACAAGAGTTCCCAAAAATTTCAAATCACCAAAAATGTTATTTCTGGACTTGACTCTTTCCATTTTCATAGGCTCTGTTGTGGCAGGCAACGCATTGGATTGCAAAAAGCGTCCGGGAATGTCTGTGAGTATTTCAAAGCTTTATATAGAAATTAAAAATGAAATATATATTTTCTAGGCCTTTAAAAACTGCTGCACTTTCGAAGACTTCGATCTGAGTCCCTATAAGAAAGAATGCGCCAAATATATTGAGAAAGAGGAAGGACCTCATGTGGCTCCAGTAAGTCACCAAATTGACTGATTCTATGAATCAATTCATTTTAGTTTCACCAAAATTACAGTGTAGCTTTGAGTGCTTCTTCAATGCTACCCAATCTCTTAATGGCACCCAATTGGACATGAATAACATTGAGCTACTGCTGGGCAATATCTTTCAAGGCAAGGAGGAGTATGTCAACATTTACATGAGCGCCTTTAACAGCTGCAAGAGAAAGGAGAAAAAATTCGTGAAACTCTTGAGACGGCGCAAGATGGGAGCCGTTCTGAGTTGTTCCCCTTTGCCTGCCATGTATGTCATGTGCGCTCATCACTATGTTTCCATAAATTGTCCAGCACCCTGGTGGAAAAACAGTAACACCTGCCAACAGGCCAGAGAATACATGAGGCAGTGCGATGAAGACAATGAAATCGGTGAAGCACGCAAGATCGTTTAATAAAGTTTCTCCGGAAATTCTGTGCTTATATATTCTGCCTCTGTTTATTAATTATTAAAGTGCTTAAAAAAATTTAGTTAAGAATATTCCACCAATTTGACTCGGGCTGATAGCCTATTTGATTCAAGTCATCGTTGCCTTCCACATAGTCATCCGACCAGATGATATTTGGGTCATGAACGCCGGCTAAAATGAATAGGTATATTTTTTCTAATTATTTTTACACATTTTAAATTATCGACTTACCAAGTTGAAAGTTATCAATACCCAATTGTTCGGCTTTTGTATGCAAGATTTTTAGAATTATTTCAGCGTCCACCGAACCATCATAATTGATATCATCCAGTGATATTTCAATTTCGCTATTGCCATATGCCAAAGGAATATCAGAATATTCTGCATTGCCATAAAAATCCACATCGAATTCGTTGTTGGCTTCAATGTCCTGCGAATCGAAGCACATATGAAAAGGTTGCTCTGGTTATTGCAATTTGATTCCGCTTACATCGGATTCTATTACAAAATCCTTAAAAGCCGCTTTAGCTTTTGACCAGAAAATAAAGTACCAAATAATAAAAGCAAAACACGTCATGCTGTGAGTAAATCAGCTTATGATTTAAAACGATTGTTTTGTTGTTATAAAAATTGGGTATACTGCATATTTGTTATGGGTCATTAGGTCGATCTACCACTTTCATTTCCATTGATAATTGTATAAGAGTATATTCTTTTTGTTTTGATATTATATTATTATAAAGAGAATAACCAGATCGTATCGTTAAACAAATATATGAAGCTGTCTCACAGTTTCAATGTCGCGGATCCGAGCGGATCGGATCACTATATCATAAACCTAATTCGATCTAAAGAATATCAGCTGCACTTATTGATAAATCCAAATCATTTGAAAAGAGTCTGTACTCTTCGACACCCCGAAGATAGCGCTGGGATTTTTTTTTCAATTGATACGAAATTGGTAATTGATAAAACTATAATTGAGGTCGTAATGTATTGCGAGCTTTTAAAAAATATGAATATCATTTTTGGTATATCCAAAAAGCTGTAACTTTATCAAATATAAAAATGATTCAGCTTTATTTCATTTTTGGGAATCTAAACTATATTTATATTGCCTACGTGACAATAAAGTTTTATTGACTTATGTCTGAGGTCTTGCGAACCAATCTTTTACAGGGAATATCTGTCATTTCCTGGCTGATTGAGATCGAGAATCTTGACTCGTCGAAAATTACTTTCATAGCTTCATAGAAATTTTCCAAGTTATGTTAGCTTAAAAATATAAAAATAAATTGACAACACTGGAAACGCTCTCAGTACGATTAGGAGATTACAATTTTCTGAAGAGCACATGATCATTTTCTTAGATTTTGTAATCGCACAGCTTATATACATATATTTAATATTGTATAAAAATAAAATAAAATATCAGAGTATGCTAAGAGCAAAAGATTAGGCTGTTTTGAAAACAGTTGGGCCGAGACCATGCTACCTAAAAGTTGTGGAAATGTTGCGTTAATCTTTCACCATATTTATTTTATTTTAAAGTTTCAACAAAATTTATATACAAATATATAAATTTTGTGGGAAATTGCCAATTGCTTGGTTTTGCATATAATAAAAGCATATAATTTAAAAATTTTAGGGGCGTGTAGTATCTAGAAATATGCAGAATAAGCATATAGATCAACAGACTATACAATTAGCTTTATTGGTGGTCTATAAATTATGCCACAATTAAAATTTGGCCAGACACATTTTGATAACTGTGAAAAAGAATTTGTTATGTCGATATCGCACCGTGGAGCCTTTCCGAATCTTAAGTTATTACTCGTAATATAAGAACATAAATCAGTTATCAAATGCTTTATCAACTTATCCACCGAATATGTATATCTAAACAGTACCCACTTAACTTTTGTTTCCTAGGGAGTGACTTTGAAGTTTGTTTCTTTCTGTGTACATGTAGATATTTGATATAATCAGGGTATATATTCTAGTGAAATGGGCTGTCAATTAAGCCATAAACATGAACAGAAATTCAAACCGCTAATTTTGTATAAAAGAGTTCGATCTTGTTTGAATAATATCAGTAGACGCTTGGCAGACTGAAGCTCAATTGGCGCAATGACTGACAAGGAGAAACTTGTATATATTATTCTTATTCTAAGGAAATGAGAAATGTGAATTTGCTATATTAATTAAATTCCAATTTCAGATAACTGATGAGCCAAGTGAAAACCCTGTGAAGGCCAGAAAGGATGTGGGTCCCCAAGGACCTAGCTATGTGGGAGCAGGCCTTTTAATATTCTGTGGACTGCTGTTCTACGCTATTGTGGTGCCCCTATTCTATCGGCTACCCACACCTCTCACCCTGGACGATGCTGGCAAGGGAAAATTCATTGCCGAACGGGCTGGAAAGTTTCTCGATAAGTTCGTCGATATAGGCGTGAAGGTTGTTGGCAGTGACGCCAATGAAAAGGTGACCGTACAGCTTTTGCTTGATGAAGTGTCCTCTATCCAAGAAGTGCTACTCGATGAATATTTCGAACTCGAAGTGGATGTGCAAAGGGTCTCAGGACAATTCATACGGGACTCTATAGTGAACGCGTACAACGATGTTCAAAATGTCGTTGTTAAATTGAGTCCCAAGGGCTCGACTAGTGAGTCATACTTGCTGATCAATAGCCATTTCGATTCTAAACCTACAAGTCCGAGTGCTGGCGATGATGGTCACATGGTTGCTACGATGTTGGAGACCCTGCGAGTCTTGGCCACAACCAAGAAAACATTCACTCATCCCATTGTTTTCCTTTTCAATGGAGCCGAAGAAATCGGTCTACATGCTTCTCACGGATTTATTACCCAACACAAATGGGCACCATATTGCAAGTGAGTCTATATCTAGCTATATTTTTCCCCAAATCAGACAAAATAAATTATTATTTAACCAAATTTAGAGTTCTTATAAACTTGGAGGGAGCCGGCAGTGGAGGTCGGGAAATTCTGTTCCAAAGTGGACCCACTCATCCTTGGCTTGTGAACGTAAGACATTTAGTATAGATATTATTTATAGGACTTAACTTTAATATATTTTCTTATATCTTCTTTTCCAAAGTATTATAAAAACTACATTAAACATCCTTTTGCTTCGTCTATGGCCGAAGAAATATTCCAGTCTGGAATTTTACCATCTGATACGGACTTTAGAATATTCCGTGATTATGGAGGCTTAGCAGGTTTGTAATCTGGGGGCTTCTTACAAAATAACAATAATAATGTTCGTCTCACCCAGGTTTTGATATTGCCCAATGCATAAACGGTTTCGTTTATCACACAAAATACGATCGTTCCGATATTATTCCACGCTCCTCACTCCAGAACACTGGAGAGAATCTTTTGTCCCTAGTCCAAGGCTTCTCCAATGCAAGTGAACTCAATAACCCCGATGTGAGCTTAATTTTATTTCAAATTTTGAAAAATAACTAGATTGTTCATGTTTTCTCATATTTTTCCAGATAAATTCCGAGGGGCATGCTGTATTCTTTGATTTCCTGGGCATCTCCTTTGTCAGCTACACTGAAGCAAATGGCAAAACATTAAATTATGGCGTGGGTGGACTGACTCTTCTATTGATTTTCGTTTCCTTGTGGCGCATGGCGGCGGTTTCCACTGTGTCCTTTGGCCATATCCTTTGCTATTTCGTCTTAGCACAGATACTCCAAATCATAGGATTTGTTTTGGGTCTAGCTCTGCCCCTTATTGTGGCTTATGTTTTTGACAATTTGGGACTCTCTCTCACCTACTTCAGTACACCCTGGCTGATGATTGGCTTGTACGTATGCCCATCCCTGATTGGTTTGGGTCTGCCTGCCACATTGTTCAACAGTTTCAAGCGCAGTGTAAGTACAAATTTGTTAGTCCAAAAGAATATCAAATAATCCTTGCTTTTGCAGGACAAGATCTCTGCTCCCTACTATCTTCAATTGGCTTTACATGGTCATGCCGCCATTTTGGCTCTACTGTGTATTGGACTTACCTATTTTGGTCTACGCAGCACTTACATCGTCACGATTGGCCTCCTATTCTACACTGCGTCCTTGGCCGTAAATCTGTTGACCACTTTGCATGATCGAGGCTACTCTTGGGCTGGCCTGGTCAAGGTTGGCCAAATTATACCCTTCCTGTACTTGAGCTATCTGATTTACACATTCTTGGTTGTGCTGATACCAATGATGGGTCGCTTTGGCACATCAACAAATCCGGACTTGATCATTTCTGCCTTGGCAGGCCTGGGTACAGTTCTGTCTCTTGGTTTTATCGTAAGTTTAGAGAGATTTATTGTAATTCAATTAATTTATAAATTCTGTTTGTAGATTCCCCTAATAAACATGTTCCGACGACCTGGACTAGTGATACTCACACTCTTTGCCGTATCCGGACTATTTGGCTATATTGCCACCACCCAGATCGGTTTTCCTTATCGTCCCAAGACTAATATTGAACGAGTGAATTATTTGGTAAGACTTGAGCTTTTAAAGAGGCTTGAGTAAGTCTTAAAATAAATTTTCATTTATTACCAGCACGTTCGTCGCGTATTCTACGAGTACGATGGTCAGATCAGCAAGGATGAATCTGGCATTTACTTTGATTTCCAGGATCGGCGTGGAGCCCAACCTCTACGGTTGGCAGGAGTCAATCTAACCGGTATGGTAAGCACGGCATCAGATTGTGAGAAGTACATGCTATGTGGTCTGCCCTTGTATGATCGTCGCTGGTCAAAGTACAGCCTCCAAGGACATTGGCTGCCTAGTGACGTTTCTATTGAGTTGCCTGGAACGCCTGTTCTCACTTTGCTCAACAAAACTATTGACATTACTACCTCTACTGCTCGCTTAGAGTTTAGTCTTCAAGGACCTAATCATATGGGCTTGTTCATTCAACCCTATGAAGATGTGACATTAAGTAATTGGTCCTTTATGAGTGGCTATATCAACAATCCCTCCGTCTATAAGGCGCCATACCACATTTACCTATCTTTTGGCATACTTAAGACAATCACCTTCTACTTGGAAGTTTCGGTATGAAATCATTTTTTTTTTTTTAATTTTGCAGATTGCTTAAACTATTTATTATTTCCTTATAGAAAACCGATGCAGACTTTGATGTACCGCTGTTCCAGCTGGGAGTAGCTGGGGAATATTTGTTCGATCAAGGCTCTATTAATGGTGTGAATTTGGGAAATAGATTCCCATCATATGCCAACTCACCATGGAATTGGCCCGCTTCTTATCAAAGATATATATTCTAGAAAATTTATCAGGCAATTGTCGATACCACAATAAACATGAATTTGAATATTATAAATGCAATCTTCCGACTTTTTAGGGTTTGATTGCGGGTTGATAGCGGAAAGCACACTTATTTATGGTACAGTCCATAAATGTTAATATAAGCAATAAAGCCAAATAAAAAAGACATTTTAAAGCTGATAAATATTAGGATATGCTTATCGATTTCCATTTGACAACAAGCAATCTCGCCAAGATACGGACAGATATACTTTGGAACCGGTATATGGTGAGTAATCTGATTGATAAGACCTAATGGTATCACACTTTTGATATATTTTAAATGAACCAACACAGCTTTGACAATTTAATGACTTTGATTTTTCAAAACGGATGTGATAGCACATCGGGAATTAATACCTTGATCGCTTGGGCTAATAACCGACAGATAAAGCAAAAAGTATCTCACGTGTTTTTTTTTATATAGATTCAAGTTTTTTGTTTTTATTTAACATTTTTATTTTAAACAGCATAGTTGTTCACATTTAGAGTAGAGTTTAAATATGTTTTAAATATACATACAGATTTTCCTTCATTTTTTTTAATTATATTTATATATATTTTGTTTTCGACATAGCTATTGATTTGAAGTTTAATGCTTTTAATTAAATTTACATCAATTCAAAACCTTTCCATGCATGCTTCATTTATCATTATTATGTTATACAGTAATAGTTGGTGAATTGTAATTCTAATTGAATATAAATCAAATGAAAATAACCAGCTGAATTTATTAAACTATTTTTTATTTAGATATTTTTATTGCCCTTTTTTTTGCATGAATCAAAATTAAATGATTTTATCAAATTTGAGGCTTGCATTTAATTACTTTTATTTTTATTGAGTATACCCTGTTGCTAAGGTGTAAGGGAGATACCGGTAACTTCCTAAAATTACCCAAAATATGATCCGTCCGTTTGTCTGTCAGCCCTTATGAACTCTTAGATCTTGGAAACTAGAAGAGAGAGAGCACAACCAAACTTGGGATTTGGACTGTTTGCATGCTGTGCAAGTTTTTTGGTTATTTCCTGTTCCAATAAACTGTTGAATATCAAAAATCGGACTATTTCGATTCCTCTTTCCTAAGTGTCTGATATAGAGGCGCTAGGTGGCGTTATCAATTTATATATTGTTTGTCATTTTCAAATTAATTTTAGAAGTAGATTTTATACAATCAAAGGTTGCCATCTTGTGGGTTGGTGAGTGGAAACCTATTGTATTTTCTTACAGGGTATCCCAAACCTCGATCGATCGATATATAGTTTTATTTAATTTTTTGTATTTCATTTTTGATTTGTTGTTTTGTTTTTATTTTTGCTTATGTGCGTAAAATATATCAGATTTACATTCAATATAGATTTATTTGCAATTTTATGTTATTTTAATATCTGAATTTGTTTTGTTTCACATATTATTTGTGTGGTGGCTTTAATACTTTGGAGGAAAGGCTTGTGAGTGGTATAAAAGCAGCAGAAAAATGTACATCTAAAATGCTGGTAACTTGACTCGGGAGGAGTGTAACAGAATTAGAAACTTAATTAATATTAATCTAGTATATTTATACTATTTCTATTTATGTTTAAAAATCGATCTAAAATTTAATAATTTATTAATATATTTTTTACTTTTTGTGAATAAACAAAAAAAATTGAAAAGATACGAAATACGCAAAATTTTATAATAATGAAAATAAAAAAAAAAAGGCGCATTCTTTTTGTTGTTGTTGTTTTTCTTATGTTCTTTTGTTTTTGTATAGGTTCAACAAATTTTCGATTCAATTAGAAATCGAATCACTGTAAATATCACAATTTAGTTAACACATATACATATAATTAAATTATAAATGTAAAATATTTCTCCATGAATTATTAACAGTTTTCATATATAGCATTTCTATATATATTTATATATATATTTTTTTTCATTAGTTACAAGTTTTAACTAAACTAGTCAAATCGTACGTACAAACGAAGAGGACAAATAAATTTTGCTTAACGCTGACTCAGCAATTAACGGGGAAATTTCAGTTAATGGTTTTTCTTTTTCTTTCTTTTAATATTCGTTAAATTTGTATTTCGACTTTGATTTAATTATTTAATTTAAGCGGACAATCGGCTATGATTGCTTTCAACATCGATAATTTTATTCTGGTTAAACATACATTCCAATAAACTTTAAATTTTTCATTTTTAATATATTCGCTTCGCTTTTAAGCGTTTCTGGGGATGATCTTATCATTTAAAAAAAAGTCTGCTTTTAGCCTTGCAAAGCAGTAACTTCCTCCTCGAGTTCCCCATCAACTTCATCGATTTTGGAGCCGCTACAGCCGCGGCATTTGCAACAAATAATGCAGGGCGCAGCAAGCAGCAGTAGAGGCGAAGCCACAAGTAATAAAATTCCAAAACCAGCAAATATGCCAATAACCTGAGCACGATGCCACACCACAGAGGCACGGGAATGGCCCAATTTATTTTTGCATGGACCCTTGTCATAGTGCCGGAGCAGAAAATCATCCTGTCGAAGGAAACAGATAATTCAAATTCTGTTGGCCAAGGGCAAGGCTTTGTTTTGTGATACTCACATCCAAGCTGGCCAGGCAATACCAGCAGAAGACGTGTTTGCAACGTTTACACATCATCTGGGCACAGCCCTCGTCCTTCTCAATGGGCACTGCACACATGGGGCAGCATTTGATGAGCTCGTTGTCAAATGGTATGCCCATATCGTCTTGTCCGTCGGCAATCAAGCGTCGTCCGTAGTCCTCGCAGCTTATGCTTGGATGATACTGCCAAGAGGGAAACAAATAAAAACAAAAAGCGCTTAGCAAATCCATCTCGAAATGGGATGAGATTGTCTCTACTTACAGCCTTTTTGCAGAGAGCACAAAACTCATCCTTGCAGGAGGGGCATTGCACAGACACCGATAGTCCGGTGGCATCAACATGAGGCATATAACTAGCTGAAGTGTTTGAGGTCGATGGCGATTCATCGATGTGGCAGATGGCGCTGTGGGCTCCATTGCCCACCACGCAAATCGTCTCGCAGCCGGCCCGAGGACACCAGGTGCGCGTCTTATCCAACTCGATTTCTAACGATTTGGACAAACTATTAGAAAGAGATATTAAAAAGAGATTAGCTAGTGGCATATTTACCGCGATTCTGTCGATATCGATGATGCTTCTTGAGTAGGTTAGCTGTGGTTAGGTTCGCAATTTCTGGTAATGTGATGGCACCCTGGGCAGGACATTTTGCATCAGGGCAGGAGATCTCGTAGGCGCCTTCGGATATTTCAAATTCCACATAAGCGCGCAGGCACTGCAATAAATACAAATAAACATTTAGTTTGTTAAGTGGCAAACAAATTTGTCCCGAAACTTTAACACTTCGCCAAAGTGTTTCCCAAAAAAACCAAAAATAACCTAAACCTAAACAATTTACAAGTTTTTCATAATCCATTTTAAGCCCGGTTTTCATATCCATTAGATACTAAAGTATTTCCTCCATACCCACACTCTGGATAAAATAAATACTGAAAGGGGGTCTCCAAAAGTTTCCATTCTCGCTACTTGTTGTCAGGCATTTAGTAAAATTGTGCTGCCAACTAAGCCGCCCAGACCAGCCCAGCCTGTGGTATATGGCTTAAACTGGAGCAGGCGAAAAACACTCAAAGCCAGACGCGCCTAAACAGTGACATTCAGACTAGCCTTGTAATACGATATTTTTTGTGCTCTAAACCCCGAAACGCTAGCCACAATATTGCGGTTATCACAAAAAAATTTTATAATAATAGCAAAAAAAAAATATTTTTAGGCTAGAATAAGAGAGGGGAAAGAAAAACTTTCACTAATGTCAGGCGGAAGCTGTATGAATAAAGATTTAAAAACTTGGTCCGGTTTTTTGGTTGGCCCTTTTACAACGGCCTGGCATCCGTATCGTATCCTCTTCACCGTAATGAAATTGCAAACGGAAACTGCAAATGGCTCAATTTTTGAAAGGCGACAAGAAGGCAACTGCAAACTGTGAGTTGAACAATTTTTCCCTAATGAATTGAAGTCCCTCTGACTGGGTTGGTTCTCTTACTCAAAAACTGTAGCATACTTTTTGGTGCTGCAAAAAAAGTTTCACCACTGAGTTTGTCTCCTGCGGCGCTTTACATCAACTTTTCCTGTGCAGAACAGCTTTGCTTTCATTTTGCTACCTCTCTCTCTCTCACACACACTCACACACACACACACCACAGTAAATAATTAAAACTTGAAATAGTTACTCAAAGTACAGCACCACCAAAAATTAAAGTGCCAAGCATTTGTCCTGAAGCGGTGGAATCAGCTCCCCTAAGTCCAGTGCTAAATGTCCATAGCCATTATTTGAATATTTGTCCATTAGCAGGCATTCACTTTGTCCGAAACTTTTCGCAAATTGCATGGCGCAGATGTCTTTTCCAGCCACCCCCACCCATTTCATTTGATTTTATTTTTCCCTATTTGCCTAGATTTGCATGTGTCATTTAATATTTTAAGGCTGGTCGAGCCAGCATTGGCTTTGGCCCCCGTTGAAATACCAACGCAGCTTAATGCTTAAAAGCCCTCGGCAGGCTGATAAACAAAACCACCTGACATCTATCGAAATGCGTGCAATGGGGGATCAAGAGGTGGCCATATTTTCGTGGTGTCCCGGGTCACAGCTGCTGTCCACGTTTTGGCTAATTCAATGCGTTTAGTTAGCGCTGGCAAAACTGAATTATTCGTCAAAAGGCTATGTGCGAATTTTGAGCCTGAGTTGTAGCCTTGAGATTAGGGTGAAACAAGCTCTTTGTTTAAATATTGATTTCTTGTCACATGTGACAGATTTTCGAAATGCATATACCTATATATATTTTTAAGAGATAGGAAAGCCAGTTGATGGCATTAGCATATAGTGCCTCGGTTGAAAATTAAAAAAGGAAATTAATTAATTAAATTTCATGACAGCAAAGTGACAGATGCTCGACCTTTTTCGCTATAAGCCCGGATTTTCCTGAGTGTATTTGGATAATGACGTTTGTTAAGTTTCCGACTCAATGCATAAAGCTTTTTAACAGTTTCGACCATTTTAGGCCAAGCTCGAGAATTTCATTACCAATTGAGCAGACGACCAAATGACAGAGAAAGGTAAAATAAAAAAAATCGACTCGCTCGACTGGCCAGAATGCAGAGCATTCAAAAAAAAAATACACATAAAAAATGTACATAAATAAAATTGACAAAGTTCTTCTTTTTTTGTGGCAATTTTTTTTTTCATTTTTTATCAACGACCAGAGCTGTGGGTATCTCTGTGACTATGTGTGTGTGTTTTTTTTGCCTACATGAAATACTGATAAATGGCTTTTGTTTGTATGTCTGTTTCTGTTCTCTCCCTGTTTTTGTCAAGCTTTTTATGATGTCCCCAAAAAAAAGAAGAAGAAAACGGCTATCAAATTGTTGTGGCAATAAAATAACATTTGTCGACGGTTATATTTCATTTTCTTGTACACTCAACGAATTTATGACATTTTTAAAAGGACTAAACTATCAGAAAAATTTGCCTTCACCAAAAGTCATCGTCCTTGTAATTTTATTATGCTTCAAGTTTTTCAATTTGTCTTAGTTAACATAAAAAAAAAAAAACCCAGGCCCAAACCCAATGTCAACAATATAATCAAATCATATCATAAACATGAGCATTCATCAATTGCCTTTGTTTTTGTTATTGTTGTTGCTTAAATTAGCCACAATCATAATTAAATTTATTAGAGCGTGTGCTCTCTGAGGTGCCCAAGGAAATGAATGAATTAATGAATCATCCGATATAAATATGTAATCAATGAAGTCAAAGACACAAATTGCCAACAGCAAAAGCACAAGCAAAAATTTAAGCAAACCGCCTTTCGGCCATCTGTCTTTGCCATAGAAGAGGCAAGGCCATTAACTTCAGCTGCCAGAACGAAAATGTAATTTCAGGCCGTTTACATTGAGTTCAGAAAATCAGACAACTGCCAACCAACAACCTACATAAAAATCATAATGAATGACTTGCGGAGAGCAGAGACACCATTCGTATTAAGAAAGATTTCTGCGTCAATTTTCACTTAAAGCCAATTACATGCACGCTTACACACACACACACACACACACTACACATACATTCAGACACAATGGTATCTGAGAGATACGTTAGGTGGTCAGTGAAAATCGATTTTACCGTTACGTTGTAACGCTATAATCTAACCCATTAGCATTGACACGTTAATTAATATTCAGCTGCCGTGACTGACTCGGCATCAGTGTGAAGCGTATAAAGTGTTTGCGGACAAGGATTCCTAGGGACTGACAGGCATGACAGAATGGTTCGGTCATCAGGAATGCAAATTTATTTATTACAATGATTATGTTAATTTAACTAGAACAAAAGCAGCGAAATCTAAAGTATCTGTCATCAAATTTTTAATGATATTAAAATCTTAACGTTTAATTTAATTATACAAATTGCAAAGATAAAGCGTAATTAAAATCTTCAATGGTTGGCTCGTTTCAGCAAAGACATAACACAAACTGACGCAGGATATAACGTGACGTTGCGTCTATATAAGCTTATGTGGAAATAGCTTAAGTAATCCCTGACTAAATCTGTTTGTTTGTGTGTGCTGGGAAGGAAACTTGCCACCACTCCGCACAATTGTTCCCTTCATGTCCTGTCCGGCTGAGATAGCTAGACATATAGCGACATTAAATCCAATCCAATAACCGTGTAGAATATTGCAAAGTGTAAACAAGATTGACGCACAACAACTCTCTAATGTCTATCCTAAATAAATGAGAACGCTCGGGGATATAAGATGACAAGAGAACCTTATGCAATCGCCTTACTCGGTGCCTGGAAGCCAGACTTAAAAGATTTGATTGAAGGTGAGAAAACCCACAACAGAGTTGGCTATATTGGATTTAAAACCAGCTGTTACTTGGTGGAGTTCAGCCATACTCTATTTTAAATCAAAGTCTAACCGATATCTTAGTTAATCAGATAGTTTCTATAGGTATTTTTTTTTTTTTTTTGGTAATTCAAGTTGATAGAATTGAACTAGTTCTTTTTAAAGATCCGCGGACACCTTCGATTCTGTGAAATTTCTCACTGTCAGATTTATTTATAAGTTCTAAGAAGTTGTTACAAAGTATCACCCTGTTTACGTAATCCCCACGGAAAGAGTGTATCAAATCACATACAATGTGACAATACGAAACAATCGCAACGGAAGACAATGAAAAGGGAATCTCCAACCTGTCAATACGCATATTCGAAATGAAAACAGAATAGAAATGCGTTGGCTTGCTTTAAAATTCCGCTTGCGATTGTAGTTCCAATGCAAATCTTATTGAAAAGTTTTGTAGCTCAACTAAATGCCATGAAAGCAGGAGACTGCTTGTGGGGTGCCACCTTTTGCCTTTTATCCACCTGCTGCTGCTGCTGCTTCTGTTGGGTGAAAGGAAGTATTTGCTTGCCACAGTGAGTGCCACAATAAGTATGGAAGAGGTGCTTGTATTTGTGTAAAATTGAATTTAAATTGCATGTCCAACTTTACTTCCGTTTCCGTTGATAATACGCAGCCGGTTTTATTGAATTCCAATCGATTGGAAATGTCCTCTGCTCTGTTGGGTTAAAATTCAATTCCATCAGCTCAGCACAAACAGTTGGAAATTTTTCATATATAAATGCAGATAGTTATATATATATATAGAAAATTCTCAATGTTGTTTTTTTCTTTATTTCCTCTTTTTTTCGGGGTGGTCTTTTGGCTATCCGCAACTATTCGAAAGCGCCTTGAATAAATAAATCCACTAAGCGGCTTTCATAGGCGGTGTTGTGGAAAAAGGAAAAGCGTTTCTCTGCTCCCCATTTTCCACTTTTTTTTTTTTTAGCTCAACATTTAAATTATTTTTCTCTTTGCAGATTTCTGAAAGCAAAGAAACTCTGATTTATGCAAAAGCAGTCGAAATGAAATGAAATGAAAGGTACACAGAAATTGAAGCGAGTCCCCACAAAAGACGGTTGGGCATTTCAACTGTTTCACTTAATACTTTCTCGTTTTTCCCTCTATTTTTTTATAAGTTTTCATTTCATGTTATTGTAATTTTTTTTGTTGGTCCGAAAGCTTTAGAAAAACTCCGAAATGAAATTGCATTGTGCAATTTGGAATAAAGAAGTTATGGAAAAATTGTCTGCCTTTCCCTGCATATGTGTGTGTGGTTTTGGCCTTAAATCTTTTCACATTTTAAAGCCCTAAAAAACTTGAATGTATTTTAAATTCAATTGCCCAGTCAATTGGTAAATGTATTTTACTTTTTTTTTGGCCAAATGGCAGATCGTTGAGAGACAGTCGAGTCGAGTTGAGTCGTCATTTGCGCATTCATTTCCGTTTTCGTGAAAATCCGTCCGGTCTAGACAGTAAATCTAAAATACCAACATCAAAATAGATTGACTCTGGCCAGCAGATGTAAAATGAAACTGTCATTTTTGTTTTTTATTGTGAAACTAGAAACCTGGATTAAACTGTGGAAGAACCTGTGAAAACCAATTATCAGGCAACAGATATGTTTTTCCCATCAAAACGTTTCGGTTTTAAAAATCGAAAAATCTATTATGGAAACGTTGTTCTATACCAAAAAGGAGAATTATTATTTTAAAAGATTGAATGATTTTCTTTTGGAGAGAAAACTGTTGAATTTATTTCCTTTTTGCTTCACAAATCATTTTTAATCAGCTTAAAGTAGATTTCCCTAAAATTGTTTCCCCACAAAGCTTCGAACGGGCTTCTTTTCTAAATGGATTGAAATTAATTTGCTAAGCAACTTTGCTGGCCAACTTTTCCCAAACAAACTTTAAATTTTTAAAATAGTTTCTATTTTTATCTTTGCATTTTATATTCACAGAGCATTTGGTAGATTTAAAGAGACAACAATTAAACACGTCTGAAACGAATTATCTCGCTGTTTTAAGTTCCACGCCCTCTCAACTACCTTCTAACTGACAAATATAAAACGTGACAGCATAATTTACAAGACGCCCGTCGAGTGTCTGTGTTTTTGGCACTGTGCGTGTGCTGTGACTGTGTGCGTGTGTGGGTGTGCATAAGTTGGTGTTTGTCTGTCGTATCTGTCGTGCCTGGCAATTGCTCTTGGCAATTGCAGCGAGTGCTGCACTAAAGTCAAAATGTCACGTGGCAGAGGATGTGACGTCAACGCTCAGCGTGTTGCCAAATGCTCAAAGCCTTTTTGCACTTTTTCTACTCTATATAGACACCAGTCAACCTGATGGTTATCATCATCATCAACATCAGTCGATTGGGAAAACTCAAGTCAAAGACTTATTAAAAAGTTGCTGTAACTTTTATATAATTTTTTATTCATAAATTATTCCCTCTTATGTGTGACTCTGGATTAAATGTAATTTCCAAAAGACATAAGAAAACAGTTATTAAAAATTTATGAAAAAATATTAAAGCATTTTTTTTTTTTTGTTTTTTTTTTTTTAGGCAGCAGAAAATTGCATTTAAAGTGTTTTGAAGAAGCTTTTACGATTTTCGTCATGTACAAGAATTATAGATTTATATAAAAACAAAATATGAATATACATTTTTTTTACAGGCTTTTGTGTATGTATGTGTGTGTGTGTGTGTGTGAAAACACGCGCTTGCACTTTTTGACACGTAACGAAATTGAAAATATGTTGGCAGTAAAATCCCCCAATGCCTTCCTAGGATTTTAAAATATGTTCACCCTCTGCAGTTATTGTTGTTGTTGCGAGTAACGTGTAAAAATGTGCAAATACAATTTGGCAGGAGCCGTTCCAGTGCAATGCATTTTATATAACACAATATTTTGGTTAGTGTTTTTTTTTTCACTCGTTTCAGAATTTGTATCAGGTATCTGAGCCAGGCAGATAGGCAGGCAGGCAGGCAGGGCTGTCAACGGAAACAGATTGCGGCAAAAATGTATGAAAATATTTCAAGAAAAGTAAATAAAATTTGGAAATTAAATATTGTGCGGCTGGAACGATTGCCCGACCATTTAACCAACTGGCCAACAATCTGAACATTAATTTGACACTTTGATGTGGACATATCACAGTTTTATACAATATTGCAAAAGTTCTGAAGATAGTTATATTTTTATTGGCATTATAATATTTGTTTTTTCTCTCTTCTTCTTCTGCTTCTTTATTTGCCTGTCATATTTGTGAGTGTGTCAGGCAATTAAAAACGGAACAGCTGAAGCTGTCAGAAGGCAAAAAACTTTTTCCATTTTGTTCGAGGCTAAAAATTTTGACAGCCGAAAAAAAAGGCGAGCAGTGCGAGGATACCGAAGAGAGAATACATTTTTTCCTTATCGAGTTATTCAGTAATATTCAAACTGAATTATGAATCTCAAAAAACTACTCCTGCAGAGAATTGAGATATAGCCGGAACCATTAAACGGAACTGAGCCAGGGACTCTTCAATCTATCTTAACCTATAGCCAGTACCAGTTTTGAATAGATATGATATGATATCATATGGATTGAGTAACTGAAACTGACTTAAAATGTATACGGAACTAGTTTTGGGTATATTGAAATGATATCAAAAGGCTTTTGTTTAATCGGGGCTAGTTCTGGGTATATTGATATAATATCAGAGGGATTAATTAACTGGAACTGAATTACAGGCTCAAAGAATTGAGACATAGCCGGTACCAGTAACCTGAACTGAGCCAGGGGCTCTTAAATCTATCTTAACATAAAGCCAGTACCAGTTTTGAATAGATAGATATGATATCATATGAACTGAACTGGAACTGAGACATAGCCGGTACCAGTAACTGGAACTGAGCCAGGAACTCTTCAATCTATCTTAACATAAAGCCAGTACCAGTTTTGAATAGATATGATATGATATCATAAGAATTGATTTCAGATATATCTGGTACTAGTTTTGAGTGCATCAGGATTAAGTTGAGATATAGTCGTAACCAATTCTGGATGAATTCATACGATATCATTATGATTGAAAAACCAGAACTGAGCCAAATACTCTTTGAATCAAAAGCAAATAGCGAAATGAAAGAAGCAAACTGAATCAATTGTTTTACCATTCAAATATCATTGTATTTGACTAAAGGAATTACTCATATATATATATGTGTGTGTGTGTGTGTGTGCGTATATTATTTTGCATTTGTTTGTTGCATTCAATGTCTTTGGTAATGTTAAACTTGTTAGGAGTTTTTCACTCGAAAAGCGCTGCGAACATGAATTCTGGAAACCAAGTCTGCGCAAAGATAACTCTTTATATTTTGTTAAAAACAAAAAACTTTACCAACTACGAATACATCTCTCTCTATCTCTCTTTCTCTCTTTATCATTGTTGGCCAAATGGCAAAAAGCAGAAAGTTTCGCTGTCGAGCCATAAATAGCAAGTAGCGGTTGCTTTTGCTTTTGAGTTGGCTCTGTGAAAAAGTTTTATGTTGCATTTGGTTTTGTTATTTCTTTTTTTCTTTTTGGTAAATTTTCATCTCTTTCCCGGCAGCATTGGCTGAATATTTGTTAACAAAGTTTTTGCCTGCCTGCCTGCCTGCCTGCAACTTGTTTCTTTGACTGCCCACAAAATAGTTGCTCAACAAGAACCACCAAAAAGGAAAAGAAAAAAAAAAAGAAATGAGCTTGTCATCAAATTTAAACAGACGCCCATAAACATATCCAGAGGAGCCACAGCTAAAGACTGTCGAGAACTTGAAGAGGCGGCAATGGCAATTTATGATGAGCTACATTGCGATTTATTTGTTTATTTATTTCTAAAACCATTCACATGTATGCAAATCTAAATTGGCCAAGGCAGACGCCAAATCCGGCACAATTTACGACACTCAAAAACCGGGCAAGTCCGGGCTGGATTTCGAGTGCCGTAATGGCAGCCAAACTAAAAGCCGAAGCTCAGACTGACACAGAGAAGCTCGACAAACACGTGACCTGTATATAAAATGCAAATTTTATTTTAATATAAAACCGCCTGGTCGCAGTAGTGGGTGGCACTTTGGGGCAGAGAGACAAACACGCACACACACGCACTTTTCCTAGAGACAATGGAAAATGGATGCTGTGAATGGCAAACATTGTTTTTTATTATTTCAGCCAGCTGGCTTTTGACGCGTTGGCCAAATGAACTTGTTGACGTGCTTTTTCGTTTGCCACTCTAGTCGATCCGATTGGCTGGCTGAGAGGAGCAGAGCGAAGCGGACCACTCGAACGGGCAAAAACCGTAAACATGCAAAGGCACTCCAAAAAGGGTGCACAGAAGCAATTTCCGGCTGACGGTGTCCATTTAGGGTTGGCGCATCATTTCCGTTTTGGCTTGGCTCTTCATATTTTCTTCTTTTTTTTTCTTGAGAGAACTGAAGAGGTTCGAATTTTAAATGGTTTTGATCGGACTGAACTGACCAGCGCATTGCAGTGGCCCGAAGTGGGTTGTGGCAAAGCGAGTCGACTTACAATTTAATTGGTTGCCAAATGGCCTTGCCGGTTTTTGTTTTTCCATCAAAACAAAGCAACATCAAAATTAAATTGAAACGTGAATTTCAGGCACGCGGCAGAGCCACCCTCGTTGCCTCAGAGTGCCTACGTGAATTTAACGTGTGGAAAATTGGCAATTCCGTTTGACTTTGCATGTTCGTTGGGTTGTTTGTTTGTTTGTTTCTTTGTTTGCTTGTAGATTTTCCATGGGCTCATTTTGTATGCAAATCGCACGCACGTCGAGACCTCCCCTAATGAATTATTTTTTTCCACTTCATTTCACGTGCCCTTTTAAATTCAACTTGTTTTATATTTTCATTTAATTTAAGTCGAGCATTTTCAAAGATTTTCATTCAGTGGAATGCATCCATTACAGGCTTTAAATTAACAATACAAATACGCGTCGTATGGATGAGAGCAGTCAACACATTTGCAAGAGATTGATTAAAACACACATACACACATACACACACTCGCAGTTGCAGCTGCAGAAAGCTTATCAGAGACAGACATTCTCGGCTTCATTTGCGCTGCAGGTTCCTTTGTTGTGGTCCGGAAGCCGGTTGCGGTTAACGCTATTTCCCATTGCATATTCGGTTAGTTTAGACTAAGTAATTTGATGACCTGTCAACGGGCATTAGAGTCTTTGATTTGTCTAATTGGCCAGATAAAGGCGAATGCAGGCAAATTAGTGCAATTGCCAATTAAATTCACTAAAAGAGAGAAAATCCTAAAGTCCCAGTGGAAAGAAAGGCAATTAAAATGCCAACTTTGTTGACTCGGCACAAATTATTAGATGAGTCTTTACTTTGACTTTGATCCAGTCAAGTGAGGCGGACAGAGTGCAAGACTCTGCAAAACTACTAAGAAGAACTTCAATCAACCCTAGTTAACTTGAACTTTGGCAGTTAATAAAGAAAAGACAAAATTAAAGAGTTGTCCACCCTAGAATCGTGTTTGAGAAAATGACAGTCATGACTTGATTCTTCCAGGATTATTTAAATTTTTAGCAAGCAAAGGCGATAGATTAAATTTATTTATATTTGTATTCAAAAAAATCGACTCTCTTTTGTGTTGGGAAACTCAAATTCCTGGGACAATCATTCAAGCAGTTTATTCTCTTATTTTTTGGCAGCGCCGAAAAGTAGGCAACGTTTCTGTATTGGGTTTTTTCAGTGAAAGGAAATGTTGGTCCATTCTTTGATGGAAGAAATTTCTTTTCAAAATTATACTCCGAGTTTCTTGTTATAGATTTCAGTTAAACTAGTTTTTGAAATATTTAAAATTAAGCTGTACTTTCTTTGAGTGAGAATGAGAAACAAAAGTCTGAACTTGTTTACAAGAATTATTTCATTTTAATATCTTCGCAGTTGCAATCTAGTTAGGGTCTTGGCTCAACTGAAAAGTAATTTGCTGGTCTGTCTTTGCCCCGAATTTTTTAATTGGTTGCGTGTTATTTCACTGCTTCGCGCTCCTGTTTTTCTTTTGAGCTTCTCATGTGTAAATATTATTCATAAACAGAATCATACCGACCACATACGCCTGTGTGTTGCTATGTGTGTGTGTGTGTGTGTATGTGTTTTTTCGTTGTTTTATTCACACATACAAACAAGCAGACATGACTGCCGTTTATGGCACGTTGCTTGGCATTTCACTTGTTTTCTTTCAAATTGACTTTTCAGTTTTGTGGCCAAAAGCTCAATTTTATCCAGAAAGAGCGCACCCAGCATGTAATGAATAACGAGCACAAACAGAGCACAATAAACAAGAAGAACGAGAACGTGAACATAACCAACAAAAAAAAAACAACAAAAACAAAAATGAAATAAAATAAGAAATGAAAACAAAAGTCAACACAAGTAAGGCAAAATGTAAGCTAAATAAATATGAAACCAAAAAATGTAAGCAAAAAAAAAAAAAAAAAGCAGAAATGAAGACAAAAACTGGCTGTCTTTGCAAGTGTGTTTTTATGTCTGTGTGTGCGTGTGTGTGTGTGTGGCATAAGTTAAAATGTCAAAAGTTTAAATGCCAAAAGACAAGATATTCAGAGAGCAGGCAGACAGAGAGAGGGAAAGAGAGGGAGTGTCGTAAGAGTTGTGACGCAGTTGTATAAATTTCAATAAGTTGCCTACTTTACGGCTCCGCTAACTTAAACTTTTCCTCTTCCAAAAAAAAAAAAAAAAAAATAGAAAGAAAAAAACTACAAAGCACATAGAATAGAGTGGTATATACTCATGCTATATAAATGAATGTGAAAGGTGTTAAATAAATTCAGGTCATTTTAGCAGACAACAACCTCGTGTGGCTTTCAAGTGGCTCTGCCAACTTGTATGTCCTTTTCTCTGTGTGTGTGTCCCGTTAGAAAGGACTTAGTTGTCTCGGCTATTATGTGTGCCTATCTGGTTTCTCTCAATGTGTGCTTTGAAAGGCCTGACCCAGTAAAGTGCCTTTTGAAGAGACTGTCATGAGAGGCTCGTCTCCATCTCTTGATTTGCAAGCTGAGCAGCCATGCCAATGGCTAAATTTATTAGAACTATTTGCTATACTAATGAGCGCACCAACAAACCGAAGAGCTGCCAAAGTTTAAAGCCAACACATAAATTCTCCAGCATTTCATTCCATGTGCCCTAGACAGACTTTTGATGGGGCCATCCTCCTGATGATGTCCATTCGAGCATGTTTAATAAGCGACGTCATTTTTCATGCCCAGTCAACGCAGGCAAAGCCACCGCTACTACACCGAACAACTACATGAAACTAAAAGCAACCAACCACATGACAAGGATACATTTACACCAAGCGCAAAATATTCGTACATATAAAAATACAACAGAGCACAAAAACAAGAAAATCTACTTGAATTTCCTAGAAATGATGAACGCAAATGATTCTTCAATTTTGTTCACTCTAAAGAAGAACTTACACTTTAATTTCTCATATTCTTTAGAGTTTTAAAATAAAATTTTAGGTTATGTTGAACTCTGCTGCCTGAGAGAGTTCTTCTCAATTGGTTGGGTTTTCATTACAATATTTTTTTTAATAAATTTATTTAGAGCTCAGACTTTTCCAGAGACTTGCTTTGAATTAATCTAAAAAGAATTAGCATTTTGAATTTTTCTAAGACTTTCAAAACTTAAATTTCAGGTTATGTTGAACTCTGCTGTCTGAGAAAGTTCTACCAATTTGGTTGGATTTTTCATTATACTAATTTTTTTTAAGGAATTTATTTTCCAGAATTTAGAGCTCAGAGACTTGCTAAAATGCTAGCATTGGCTTTTTCATATTCCTAAGACTTTGAAGATTAATTTTTAGGTTAGGTTGAATTCTGTTGTCTGAGAAAGTTCTGCCAATTCATTTGGGGTTTTCATTTTTTAAAGGAATTTATTTTGCCCAGATTGTCTCAAGAGCTCAGACTTTCCCAGAGACTTGCTTGGCATAAAAATAGAGATCTGATAGAGTTCCATTACCAACCATTTGGCTTGGCCATAGGAAATATGAAAAATGATGATGCTGCATAAAAATGACATGCTATTTCATAAATTCCTTCTACGTTGTGTATATATATTTTTTTTTTCTGCTGCTGTTGCCATTTTTCGTGTAGCTTCTGTCTGGCGGAGTGGGGTGTGGGGGGTGTACTAGAGTAAAATGTAGTTTTGTTTTGGTTAGTCGACAGAGTTGAGATGCCTGGTTGATTCTGTGCAGGGGCTGATTGGGGCTGTGGGAATTGACAAATTTTGTCAACTCAGTGAATCAAAACATTTGAAGTTATATGGTGCGCAATGGCAATAAGAACTCGTTGGTGTTGTGAATTACCGCATGCGGATTTTCAATTAAGCGCCAGGCCATGTTCGCTTAGCCAACAGGGCGTATGTGCAACATCAGCGTCGAGTGAATTTATGGAAAATGCAAATGTCTTGCCAAGCTGAGTTTTTAACTAGAACATCATCTGGTAAGCAAGACATACGACGTGACAAGACCAGAAACACTGGAGAACAAACTATACACACAGGAATCCGACACAAGAAAAAAAAACTAGTAAGCCTGGCAAATAAATAAACAGGCAGACAGACATTTGTAAACATTAGGCACGTAGTTGGAACTAGAATGAGTATGGTTGAGGGACTGGTGTGTCAAAGGGGTTGGGAGAAAAGAGATTCTGTGTCGAGGGAGATAGAGCAAGTTCTAAGCGTACTCTTATGCCCCCCAGTAAATTTCACCTGAAAGAGACGATGCAGAAGAAGAAGCTGAAAAAGTACCCGCTTATTTAGTGCTCCAGACGATTGTGTCAAAGATTTTTTTTGTTCGCTTGCGTTTATTTATGTTTTTTTTTTTTTTTTGCCTTTCTTTTCAAGACCTGAGAGAGAGAGAGAGTGTGAATTTGGCTTAATTTATTTATAGCCGAAAAGAATTAAGCTGCGTCTTACAGTTGCCAATGAAATTAGATTGATTTCAGAGTTTCCTATTTTACCTACTTTCTTTTTCTGTTGATTCAATTTGATATGTTTTTCTGTCTTCTCATTTAATTATTTAAAAAGCTGCATTTGGCAAAGCGTAGAAACAGAAACTACTTAAGGGAATGAAAGGCCCACCGCAGTTATAAACAGCCAGAGTGGTCCGGAGTTTTGGGTCCATGCACATAATGCACACAGACGGCAACACTTTAAATGGATACAAGTGTTTCTATGTGTGTGTGTGTGTGTGTGAGAGTGTGTGTGTCTGACACTGCCACATAAAGAGAGTCTTAAGAGCTTGACTATCCTCTGAGTCAGCTAAAAGTCCTGTCTGCCAGTCGAGTCTCCGTGTAAACATTTTGCTTGGAATTATTTTAACCTTTTGCCAAGAGCAGCTCGAACAGCCTCAGCAGCGTCAAGTTAAATGCAGCCCTGGCCAAATGCTATATGCGATATGAGTCATACAATTCATCCTTAACCCTTGAAGGCACTACACGGATCAAGAATATGACTCTTGACTTTCTTCTCCAAAGGAGGAGGCAAGTTAAACTGGTTTGAGGATTTTTCAAAAATTAATTTCATTTCAAATGGAAAGGAAGATTTTCATAAAATTAATTTGGTTTTAAATTTTATGAAAAGAGTAGTTTAAAATATTACTTCAAATTCGGTTTAGTTTCCATGAAAATGTTGAGGGTTAATTTTTGCCTCGAATTTGAATTGTGGTTCAAGTTGTGGCCAAAAGTTGTCTGTCCCTTGGCATCGGTTGCGGTGTGTTTCTCTTGCGGTCAGGCAATTTCTCTTGGCCCCAAGCAGAACTCAATTCAATGTTTTGGAAATCAACTCCAAGAACTTTTGATACAAGCTTTCTTTAAGTTGCAAAAAATCACTCACCTCAGTGCAGAATTGGCAGCTACATTGCAGCAGTGAGGTGGCCTCCCCAGCAGCTTCCACATCGAGTAGACACAGTTTGCAGGTGAATGTTTGGAAGGGCGGTGCTGGTTGGGGGGTGTTGGGCGAGGGTGTGACATCGGATGAGGCGCTCATTTCTCGACGTTTGAGGGTGATGCCATCGCGTACACAACAGGCCTGGGCTGCCTGATTGGCCGTGGCCATGGACAGCAAGGAGCTGACTGTCAGTGGATAGGCATGATTGGTGCCGAAGACAGTGGCGTCGGTGGAGGGCGTGGGGGTTTCCAAGTCATTTGGCTGAGCTTCTGATGGTGGCTGGAGCCTCTCTCCGTTGTGGTTGGAGTGGAGCGTGGCTGTGGTCACATTGGACGGTGGACTTAGGCTACTGGCGCTGTGGGCGCCGGCGGAACTTTTGCGTGACTCATAGCCGCCGCTGAGGCGTATCTGAGCATTGACATTGATGTGAGGCTCCGGTTCAGGTTCCTCGGCAGGGACAGCGTTAGTGGCGTCGACCACATCGGCTGTGGTATCAAAGGTGTAACTAGTGCGTCTGTAGTGCAGAGACTGAGCTGAGTCTGGTCTTGGCGGGGCACTGCTGCTGATGAAGCCATTGGCCAGGGAGTAACGCGAGCTAGAGGCCGCCAGTGAGAGTATGCTGGAGCAGCGGGAACAGGTGGCGCCGTTGATGCTGGTCACACTGTTCCGCAGGCGATTGAGTGGACGGATTTGCTCCACTCCACCCAAGCTGTAGATGCCGCTGCCGGTCGAGGAGGAGCTCTTTCCCAGCGTGTGCGTTTGCCGGGTGAGAGCCAGGACTGTCTCGCATTTGCGCAGGCCGGTATATTGGACAATCGATTGAGATTTCTCCTGATGCAGACTATTCAGGCTGCCGTCGCGGCGCATCATGTGCACGAGCTTCTGGTGGATAACGTTCAGGGATGAGGTGGAACCATTGCCACTGCCATTTGTTAGCTGACCACTGCGAGTTTGTGGCTGACCCGAGGGATCGCGCAGGACCACATCCTGCTCGGAGGGTGTACGTGTGATCCGTATTTCGGGTGATGCCGGACGCTGGGCGGCGGGTGTATTCTGAGGTACACTGCCACCATCACGACCACCAGAGCTGGAGGCCTTGAGACCCACCAGAGACTTGAGAAAGTTTTCCAGTCGTCGCCGCCTGGTAGGCAGTGGCCCACCAGCCAGACCCAAAGATCCCTCCATATCGCCAACGCCACCGCCAGGGCCACCACCAATGCTGGCACCCACACTTCCGGCATGATGCAGGGACAACGAATTGGGCACAGAGCCACGCTTGGCCGCTGGCACTCCCACTCCTAGTCCAGTCTGTTTGCGTACGCCAGTCTCACTTTCGCGTGGTTGCAACGGAGCTCGCCGTTCGGACTCGGCCGAAATGTTGATCTTGTTGCGGGTCTCTAGCAGAGCAACTGTCTCATTGGAATCACTGCTGACTGGCGTGGCCGTGTAGCTGGTCCGGTGCTGCTGCAGGCGAGTGGCCGAGTTCTGATGCTTTGTATTGGCCAGATTGTGTATTGGCGAGGAATCCTGCAAGCAGAAAAGCTTAAAAATAATTCAAGAGCAATGGGTCAGAGGTCAGTCAGTCTTACCCTTGAATCCTGTTCCAACTCCTCCTCGAGCGCACTGTAGACCGGTGCGTACCAGGAGTAGGAATGTTGCTTTCGGGCCGACGACAAAGCTACGTTGGCGTTTGACGGTGAAGTCAGTGTCAGTCCTGGGCCAGGGCTGCTTGAATTGTGGTGGTGGTGGTTATGGTTGTGGTGATTGCTGTGGTTGTGCTGCTTATGCAGTCCCACCTTGCCGTTGGCGCAGCAAATGCTGCCGCCCCCACCAGCACTGTTATTGCCAGCCAAACTGTGGGCACCGGCCGCAGGAGCGGCACATGAGGCGGTGGTCACCAGGTTGTTGTTGTTGTTATTATTATTGTTGTTTTTGTTGTAATTAAGCTGCAAGCTACGCCGCTGCTGATGTTGGGAGCGAGTGGCTGGCAAATGCTTGGTCGGCAGCTTCCTGGGCCTCTCGTAGAGACTGCTGTGCAGGGGTCGCCGGATGGAGCTGGTGGCTTGGCCAAGTTTGTGTGGTGTATTAATTTCCTTTCTGGTGAAAATCAGGGAGGCGCTATTCTTGTTGAGGCGTATGGAACGCTGCTTATCCACCACCGTGGCCTCGATATGTGTCAGCAGGGGCACAGTCTCCGACAGTGGGAGTAGCTGTTGGGCTGACTCAGCTGGAAAGTTAATAATGAAATTTTCAGCTGCGTCATCAAAGATACTGGCACGTGTGGCACTCAGGCAATCGTCACTGGAGGTGGATCTTGGTATGTGCTGGGTGTACGGCTGCCTTGATTGGGTCTGATGGGACACCTCTGGCTGGGAATGTGTGAGATCGGCCAGTCCTTGCCTGGAATCCTGTTGATATGTGACGGCTGCCGCAGCGGCTGCTGAGCTATAGCTAAGTTTATGCTCAACCAACAGCTCCAGGGGCTGTAGCTTTGTCTTGTGCGTTGTCAGAGGTTCCAAACTGAGCACTGAGCTGTTTGGACTTGGCTGTGGCTGGGCTGGGTTTGGTAATGAGATTGGTATCTGTTTTGGCGGTATTTGTAATTGTGTGGCATGCACGTGGGCCTGATGATAGCCTGCTTCATTCTGTTGCAAGCTGGTCGACTGCATTGGTGGCCTCATCTTGAGCTTCGCTCACAAAGTACACGGCAGTGTTTTTGGTTGTTCTTGTTGTAATATTTCTTTCCAAATTGTACACTTTTAAATTCTTAGCTGAATCCACTGATGGCTTAGCCATGGCTGGCGTTGATGACACTGACAACATTTTGTGGCTGGCCTAAAAAAGAAAGACCAAAACAAATCAAATAAAAATCCAAGTTCAAATTTATTTATTCTTTTGTTTTCTCTCTAAATGTTTATGTTCTTTTCAAACCCAATGAATGAGTTTCAGACTTTTCAATTGATGTAAGCCAATAGGTAATTTTTTCAAACTCAATTCAATTTGTCCAGCTGTCAATTCCTTTCAGCATTGTTGAATTCTTGGAAAAATTGGTTAGTTTTGTCTGTAGAAAAGGTGTCAGAATTTTGCCAGCAAATAAAAAAAGGTAAAATTGCTGACATAAGTTTCTCATCTAATTGGATGTTTGTGGGGAAAAAGTTTTTGGGCTTTTACGCGCAAGTTGAGGTCATCAATCACAGAGAGCAAACCAGGATCTGATGCGGCATTGTTTGGCTTTACAAAACTTGCTCGATTTGTTGAATTTAAACTGAAATTTCCTGTCTGATAAATCGGGCCAAATGCCAAATAATTTATCAAAGCGATTTCAGCAGCAGGTGGAATTTTAATCCGCTTGTTTTCTAAGCTTTAATTATTACCAATAGTCAATCATATCAGTCAATTGTGTATTTCAAATTTGTGCATTTTCCGCCTTGTTAAGTCTAATTGCATTATTTTCAAATCGACACCGATTTAGTTTCATTAGAATTGTGCAAATTTCAATCGGGAAGCCAACACGGCGTATGTGTAATGCCAAAATCATTGATTTTAATATTTCATTAAACGAATTTCTAGCCAATTTTAAACAATGAAAATTACGATGCACAGTAAAATTACGATGCACAGTAAAATTCCATAGCCAGTGGCTATGGTTACGAATTTATGATGTCCGCAGGATTGTTAGCTGCGGCACACGGTCAATTAAATAATTCCTCCTGCCAGCCCCAGTCGAATGAATATTCATTTTGTGTTGATTATGCCAGCTGGCAACTCTGACAGTGGAATGAATGAGATTCTGAGTTTTTGCAACCGCATTTGAATACCATTTTAATGGCATACCAGTTTATTAATTTTTGGCATGCCCAAAGAATGCCCTCCTGGTTTGGCGAGGGGGGGAAAAAAGTTCCAAGCGCGCAAAAGTATGCAACACGAAATTACGCAGTTGGCTTTGTGGAAGAAAGGAAAAGAAAAAAAAAACAGAGGTGAAATACCAAAGATAGATTGGAAAAAAGAAATACTCAAAGCTGGAGCAATCTAAAGACCCAAGACTAGAGAGTGTGAGTAGCGATTTGCCAGACTGAAGTCATCCATAACTTTCTTTGGCACAGAGAAGATGGGAACCAGGCCTCTCAGACAAGTAGACACATTTGCTGGCTGGATAAGTTCTCTATACATATATTTTTGTCCTTTCTTTTTTCTCGTTTCCCACAATGTATGAAAATTAATCGCTTTCGACGCTCTGGGTGAACGCGAATTTGTCTTTTACTTTTCATTTAACGCCATTTAAGCAAGAAAAGCGAAAAGAGACAGAGACAGAGACAGAGACAAAGACAGAGAGAAAAGCATAACAACCAAAAACAGGCAAATACCACCAGGCCGGGCCAAAATACTTGACATGGTTTTCTTCAGCAATTTGTACTCGCAGCACTTCTCGTCTACTTGTAAACCCAAAACGAAGATAAATGACTTGCCTGGAGTATAAACGAATATAGCTCGATAATCTGACATTGCTCCTCTTCTTCTTGTTCATCTTCTTCTTTTTTTTTTGTGCTTTTTCACACAATGGAAATTGGAAACATTTGTGGCCAAATTTGAGAAAAATTACACACACACACACACTCACACAAAAAGTGGCAATTATTTTTACAGAATAACAGAGTCTGACTCAAAACATTTTACAAAAGAGTACATTATTTTTGTTTTTAGAAAAACTACTAATTTGATTTTTGTTTTTTTTTTTTAAGTTTAGTCATTGTGGGTAATTTTGAAGATAATCAAAATGCCAAGTCATTTCATTTGAATGACGCCTTATTTTTCAAATTTGATTTTTCATTTAAATATGACATGCAATTTTGTCGACACGAAAAAAGTAAACATGAGCCATTCTCATTGTATATAATTTATCAAAGATATAATTTTTTTCTTTTCCATAAAATAAAATAAAAAAAAAATAAATATTTTTAAATTTATTACAAACAGTAATGATGTGGCAACCAAATCATTTTACCACAAACAAAAATGTAATTTATATTGCTGAGCAAATCAGTTGCCAAATGAAACGTCATTTGTATAATTAGTGAAAACTGCAAGCACAGCAATTCTATAAAAAATAATTGGGAATTTGCAGAAATACTCTTTCATATGATTAATTCATATAATACCCATTAGGTAGAACCAGAGGCAAACATCGAACATCATCATAACATCATAAGTCTTCATACAACAATTGAAAGGGTGGCAACTCTGGCAACTCTACTGAAATCACATATTCATTTTTAACCATAAATGGTCTGAAAATTTGCCAGTGCGCCATCTAGTGGTCTATTTGAGTAATTACTTACTTTGATTTGAAAAAGGTCTCACAACTTTATTGCTGTTATTTCCTGTATTTATAGTCCGATTTTTTTTATGTTTGATAAGCATCGACAGATTTTTTAATTTCACACATTCTTGGTTGCAAATCAATAAGCTAAGGGAATTAGCCTACTTTGAATTCGATAAAGTTTCTCATACTCTTGAGAAACTAAGTCATACTCATATTTTAGCTCAAGTCTCATTCTTTCTTATATCTTCTAGGTTATCTATACCAAATTTGATAGCTCCTATAATTTCCAAGATCCTCGGGTTTATACTAGATCAATTTCTCTAATTTCTCTCCCAGATCTTCGAGAGGTCTCCGATTTCCCCTTCTGGTTGTAACATTCACCTACAACTTTTCGGTAAAACCTTTGCTTTGGCTATAGAGTATAAAATTGACAGCTACATATTTTTATATGTTTAAAATATCAGAAATTTACCATTATTAAATCTGCTTGACAGTCCTGACAATAAATGACAGAAATCGATATTATTCTTCAGCGCTTTAAGCCACAATCCAAATGACATTTTTTTTTTTTTAATTTAATTAAATGGGATATTCTCTAATGATTTTTTCATATTTAAATATTTCAAGCAATTTGAGGACTAACAAATATTTATTTCATTTCCCAAAGCGAAATCAAATACACCAATTAAAAATGGAATATGGTAATTTGCACAAGGTTTCCGGGTGAAATGGAAAACAAATTGGGAAAACAATTTTATTTTTATTTGCCTTCGTTGTCATAGACAATATGAAGATGAAATTGATTTTAAAATATGTTTTGGGGACTTGCCAAGCTCAACTGATTTTGTCCTTGATTTGAAACAATTAAGTCTGCCAACATTTGAAATTTCCTAGATTTCCATTTGATTGATGCCGAAAGGATTTTATTTCATTTCATTTTTGAATTATATTCTACTGCAGAGACTTGTGTGGAATTTTTCCACCCTGTTGGGCATTGCTAACTGCCTCGTTTGGTAAAGGAATTTTAATTGCATAAGCCAAATCATCAGACCAAGATGAGAGAAACCACCCCCACCCAGCACACATTCATGAGGCTAATTAGACAGGCGACACTTTAGTCTGGCTTCGGGTCACAGACAGGCAATTTCCCACCTTCCTGGGACTTTCAAGTTTCACGCTTCTTTTGCACTCACTAGAGTCAGCCCAGGTTTAAATGGGAGCACATGCTGTTGCCAGGCTCTAATAAGGTTGGGTTCCATTTAAGCCATGTGACCATGTGACCACAAACAACTGGGCCCTCTGGTTGGCCATAATTACATTTTTATAAACTAATTGCTGCTCTTATATTATAATTTGCCATATGTTTGCTTACATGTAAATTTATATAGATTTTGTGTGTGTGTGTTGCCAAAGGCGTCTAGAAAATTTCAAGAGAAAAATAAATCAATTTAAATTTGAACAAACAGGCAATATGACGTCACCTCATCTATCATGCGAAACGATATTGATGATTTCTGCTCAAAATTGTATAATAATCTCAACACGTAATGATAAAGTCGATTTTCTCACACACACATAGACATTTTAGTAAGAAAAGGGAAACGATGATGAGAATGAAGAAAAGCTTTTGCGTCAAAGGCAAATCATTTGATAAGCCAAGTTCACATAATTTCGAGTAGAATTAATTGATTATAATGGCTATTATATAATTTTCTATCAAAACGTTGACATAATTATTGTGAAGCCTATTATGTTTGACTAGATAATTATAAACAAAAGATGCAATAATGACAGACTTTTGACAAACAAATCTGTACAAAAGCAATTTTCTTTTCTTGTTTATTATTTTGTCTATTCAAAATAAACAATTAATGTGTTTGGTAAATTAATATTTACTACAAAAATAATTGGTTTCTCCTTCTTCTTCAAGTCTAGATTCGATTTAATCCGACTTTTTGACCTAGTTGAAATTTTGAGAATTCTGCTCTGTATTTATTTAAAGCAACAAAATCTAACACTGTAATTTAATATAACTAGAGAATATGCTGCTTCTATTATGAAAGGATAAAGACTTTTAAATTTTTTATAATCAGAAATATGCCAAATGGAAATTCTTAGAAATTTCATTAAAAGCACTACAATTCTTACGGGGAGGAAGAAAACAAAAAAAAAAAAAAGTAAAGAAAAATAAAACAAAAATGCATTTTAAGGATTGAAATGAAACTCTACTCCAACATGGATTTTATTTTTACAACAAAATTCTTCTTGGGCTTTTAGTTAGAGCTCCAATGAACAAACAAAAAAGAAAAGAAAAGAAAGAAAATCTACCTCAATGGCGTATGACTTGCAGCTGTTGCCTAGAGACAGACATAGCGCAGAGAGCCACTGGGCCTGGACAATCAATAATCAAAATGGAAGACTTCAATCAGCTACGTGACCAAAGGCGTAAAGATAAGCTCTCAGCTTTAAAAGGAACAGAAGCTGAAATAACTTCAATGCATTTTATATTCAAGTAGTCAGTTCTTTCATTTGCACTCGGTCTGAGTGAGGGGGAAAATGTGCCGGAAAGGCAGCACCAAGTTTGTTTTGTATTGTGTCAATTTTGTTGAGCGGTTGCTGCTGCGCCCAGGCACTCGAAAGTCTAGACATGACAGTCATCAGGCTCTTAACACGAGAGAAACACAGAATGCAAAACAACACCGCAAGTTCATCAAATTGCACAAGCCAAAAGCTCAAGCAAATTCTATTATGCATAAATGTCGCAGGGTGGCATATGACGCATACGCCCCGTGTTAGCCTTGCGTGCAATGCACTTGGCAAATGCCTTGACTAGCTTGGCTGGACTAAAGCCAAGCTATTAACGCTCTTTGGAAAATAGCAAAAAAAAAAACGATACACTGTAATTTATTTTGAACAATACATTTTATAGACACGCGAAAAATATGGAGCCCCTGAGTTGGGTGAAACCTCGGGTAAATTTTTTGTTTGGCTTGTGGGAATTCCTCGAGAGGTGCCTAATCAGGCCATTAGCCAAATCTCTCATTAATTTGAAATTATAATCAAGGGAGCTAGGGCAAGGGAGAGCAGCTTTTGACAGCAAGGAAATTGTGAGAATAAACTTGCTTCTGTCGTCATTTTCATGTCACTGTCGCATTTAGAGTGCAATCGATTTGGCTCTGTATTCCAGGCATTTTGCGGACCAAGTGCAACGCTGTCTTGTTCAATTTTCTGCTCGGAAAATGTCTGGCTTGTCTTCTTGTCTTCAGAGTCTTTGAAGTGCCAATGTCAGATGCAGAGTCAACAGCAAAGTGTACTTGCCACTCGTTGTTGTTTGCATGCTTCTTGCCAATTTGTTTGATTAAGCCATGTTATTCTTTGAGTTGCAAATTATATTTTCCCCAAGTCTTAATTACTTGAATTTATTTCTTCCTCAGCAAAGACAAAGCTGGCAATCCTGTCAGTCCTGGCCAATTTGAGCTTGGCTTACCAACTTTTTTCAATCAAGAATTTTAGAGACTTATTTATTGCTATTATTCATTTTTTTTCTAGCTTAATGAAATTTTTTTATTTATTCGATTTTCACACACCATGAGAAGCGTAGTGAAAGATTCGCTTATTGAATTTTAACTAAAAGAATTCCTTTCGACTTTTATGGTGAGTGAAGCGTGGCACGTATTTAGCCATAAAACTTGGCACGCCAAGCTAAGCTGCCTTGGCTTAAAGCAACAACACGTGTGAATCAATAAAAGCCCCCCGGCTTAAATACTTTAACACTTAGAATAGTTTTCGGTTAGGTATTTTAAGGCAAACGATGTGACTGAGGAGAACAAAAATAAAATCGACTGAAGCATGCCACGTCAGTAAATGTTTTGCGTCAGCAAATCCCACTTTCGATATACACCGAGTCGCAAAACATTTCCTGCACGAATCCCGCTCCATTCTAAGCGCGGAGGAGGGGGTGTGGGTGTAAAATGCAACTCAAAACTACATAGCAAAGTGTCCGGCTTTGAAGGGTGTCAGTCTGACACTGACAGGATCAAACAGACAGAGACAGACAACGAACAAAACCAGCCAGGCCAAAGTCACGAAGCCACACAAACTGACTGAATATAGCTTTCTAGGTGTAGACGTGTGTCTCTGTCACAAACTTATTCCTAACAAAAAAGAAATGGTATATAACAAACTAACAGCAATGAGAGTTAAGATCCACAAGAAAAAGTTTCACCCCAGGCCGCATCCATACACAAATGAAGATAACTTTTGCTTCCTATTTTCCCCAAAAATATTTACGTTGATATTTCAAAGAATGAAGAGAAGAAAAAAAAATAGCATTATGAAAATTCATAGAAATAGTTGAAAATTTGAGCAGCTGCTATTTTTAACAAAAACATCGAAAGAAACATAAAAATAAAAATAAAGATAACATAGATAACATAAATGTTCCCAAAAAAAAAAAAAAAAAAATTTGCATATTTCTCGCTCGAAAAGTCAACTAAGAAAAACAAGACAAGAATAAACTAAAATAAAAGCTTTATCCTAAATTTTGTTTAAATGCTCAGCAAACAAACAAACAAATAAAACAAAAAACTTCCACATGAAATAATCCAAATTGCTTAAAAGCATATTAAAGTTTCGAACAATTTGTTAAATTTATTCAACCATTTTTTTTCTTTAACAAAATCTGCAATTCAAAAAAAGAAAATTACAATCAGAGCGAATCAGTTAAAGCTTAACGATTTTTATTGATTTATTTCACACAGAATTAATTGGGAATGAAAGCTGAAATTAAACGTACAAAATATCTGATAAATCGCAGCACCAAAGTCACAAATGTTCCCAATGATTTCAAAGGGGATTCAAGAGGGTCGACAGTAAAAATTAATTACACTTTTTGAACTTTTCTGTTATGGTTCTTGCTATTGTTGTTCTTGTTGTTGTTGTTGACGCTGTTAATTATTTATTTGTAATTTGTTGCAGTGAAGCAAATTGAATTTAACAAACCATATAAACAAAAGGCACACCTCTCTGCCGCCCTCCCCCTCCGCCCAACCACAATTCCAGTTCCGAACTGACCAATTTCTGAGCTGTCAATTTGCCGGCCACTGTGTGCGCAGTTTTTTTGTTGTTGTTCTTAATTTATTTTTCTTAATTGAAAAATGCGCAATTAAAAATGGCATGCATATGAGCCAAGATAGGGAATAAAAATATATATACAAGGACAAAGCCAGAAATTAGAAGCCCTCTTTAGACAAATTCAATATATATATAGAATCTGATCCGTATCAACTCTGAAGGTGGAATTAATTTTAATTAATACAAAATCTCTTTGATTAATCCCATTTGCTGCGTACTTCAAAAAAAGTAGTTAATTCAATAATGAAATTAAACCGATTATCAAGTTTTAATTGCTTCTCATACCCCATGGACTCGGCTTTCTTTGTATAGGGTATGAGACAATTGAGACAATGGGGCGTATGTGTAATATATATAAAATGTCAGTTCAGTTGAAAAATCATTGGTGAAATTAAATTAAGCACTTAATTTGAAATTGCCCAGCTGACAGGTTGGCGATTGCGATTGCGATTCTTATCATTTATTGTGTGATTCATATTCTTTTCATTTTAATTGATTTCTACTTGTTCGAATTCCACCAAATCAGTTTTGCAATGACTGAAAAGTAATCCATGCACGTGCATCGAGTTCAAAAGGAAAAAGAGAAACACCGGATGAACATATAAATAAATATCCTTTTTACTACAATGCTGGAATAAATAAACAAGGACACTCAGTTGGCAGCGGTTAACGTATGAGTGATAAACCAACAAAGGCAGATCCACACACACTCACACATGCATACACACACACACACACACACACACACACACACACCATGCAGAAACCACACCCGCTCTAAATTTGGACGGGCTTCCTCTTGAGTTGTGGCCCCGGGCTCCCAAGTAAAACTGTTGCTGACTACTGAAGCATTGAAGCCACACACACACACACTCTCACACACACACACAGACAGACATACTCGTGTTTATGTTTCAAGACTGGCCCACCCAGTCAAACTAATTTGGAGCAGGCCGTTATAAATTATTGACATTAAAACAAACAATAGATGAAGCAAACCTTCCCCCCCCCCCCCCTCTCCATCCACATTCATTCATCCCCTTTGCTAGTCAGTCAGCCATTCTTCAATTCATTTTCACATATGTTTACATTTTTTTTGTTTATTTCTCTGTGTGTTTTGCAAGGGTGTACGGATTAGGGGGAGAGGGGTGAGATTGTGTGAATTGCGAGTTGGTTTTTTTATACCCTGTACCTAAAAAGGTACAAGGGTATATTAAGTTTGTGCAAATGTATGTAACATAGAGAAGGAGACGTCGGAGACCCCCCAAAGTTACCCACAATATGATCAGGGTGACTAGAGAAATTGATATAGCCATGTCCGTCCGTCTGTCCGTCTGTCCGTCTGTCCGCGCGTACGCCTAGATCTTAGAGACTATAAGAGCTAGGATAACCAAACTTGGGATTCGGACTCCTTATGTGTGTACGCTGGTCAAGTTTATTTTTTTTTCTCCCCCCGCCCCCCCTTCCACCCCCTCATTTTTTCAAAGCCACATAATTTCTAAACCTTTCGGATTTAAGTATTAGTTGCTTCTGAAAAGTTGTTAGGAATCTAAAAATCTTTCGATTGATATCAAACATGACTAAAATTGGACCATATTTACTCGAGATATACAAAAAACAAATTTTGAGGGTCAAGATTTTAATTCCCCTTGCCTAACTGGCAAACTGCCGAATGAGCAGTCCGATAGAAGGCGTGCTTGCAATATTGTGAACAATGTGTTTTTGGATTCAAAGGAATATTAAGACCAGAGGTTTTATGTGAATGCAGGCGACCAGGGTTACCACCCGACTAGGGTTGCCACCTTTTTTTTTTTTAATTCCGTCTACTAGGTACAGGGTATCCGAAACTCGGCCGCGCCCGAGTTTAACGTTCGGCTTCATTTTTTTTTGAGGCTTTCACATCAAAAGTCAGCCAAAGGTAGATGAGTATTTTTAAACCTTGACATCATAACTGCCAGCGAGGTGCGGCCAATAAAATATTTATTTATATATTTGATATGTGCTTTCCAGCCTGATAACTGATAAATTTTTAATTATTTGATTTGCTCAACAATAACGGAAACACTAATCAATGAATAAATGATTAATTTGGCTTTCATTCGAAGATACAATAAGTTCCACTTAAATTTATTTCGGCTCATCGTTCAATTAATTAAATTTTAGATGGAATCCTTTCTTAGAATCTTTGCATTTTATTCAGGAATTATATATAATTATTTCATTCATTATATCTTACTTTAAAGTCAGCCAAGTCTATATAATTTTATTTTTTTAATCTGGATTGATCTTTTCTTTCAGGTTCGAATCAGGCGAATTCCCAAAGAGTTTCTGGTTCTTGAACTCTAAGTCTCGAGGTTCTCGAAAACTTTGAATCCAAATCAGTAGTTTTCAGTCAAGGATTTTATTTTTATTTCAAGACCTCAGATTTTAAAGATCCTCATGCTTATGCTAGGACTTTTCTCAGGAAAGCCTCCCTTGAACATTATAAGCTTTTCAATTTACTTTCGATGAGTTGGGATTCGCCAGCTCAGCTCTCTTTTGAACCTCAAATATTTTCAGAATGCTCTGACCAGCCCACTGGGCATGGCCTAAACAAACCAAGCTTAGACATTCCTATCATCCTCTCACCTCACCTACTGACCGCAGAACTGTGGGCTTGCATGAGTTTGCCCTGGCAAAGTTTTATTAATTAGGTAAATTGTAAAATTTGCCAAATATGCAGAAAGTTTTGTAAATGTTTTACCAAATTGAATTAATTTGTTTATTTACGATGGACAAAATAGAAGATAATTTTCATTTATAGCCAAGACAAATAGTCCTCGAGTCTATTTGATATTAAAGGAAACTCTGTATTTGGCAGATCCTGAACATACCTGAAAATAGAAAAGAGAAAATCAATTAATTAATTATAAACAAAATGACCGAACAAAATGTTATTCTATTTGCTGCACAACCAGGCGTATGCGTAATTAATTGAATTTTTTTTTTTTTTTTGCTGCTACGGAAATGAGCTGCACTCGAATGCATAAGCAATTTACAAGATGCCAACTTAATTGACGCCTTGCCGGCATCATCGGACTATCGAAGTGAGAAACAGGAAAAGCATGAGCTTCTATAGAATAAAAAATAAGAATATAAAGTATATAAGAAAAATGCATTAAGTCATTTATTCATATCAGTTGCGCAGTTGGCAATTCTCGCCTACGCCTTTGACTTGACCCAAAGACTGAATTGCCGTCTATTTGACGACTTGGGTGCGACACACACAAATAACAAAAGCTTATTAATTTTACAACAACAGCAACTAAACAGTTGATAAATCTAACAAAGGAATATTTTATTTTTATTTTTCTCACAAAAAAAAAAAAAAAAAAAAATCTGGCAAATTTGAATTAAAACAATCAGCGAACATTTAGATTCGCTGTTATCTTTGGCAGGCCACAAAATGTTGTTTTAACAAACCAATTCTGGGTAGCCTTAATTTATTTATTTATTTGTAGTTTTTTTGTTTTTTTTTTTTTTTTTTGGTTCAAATGGAAAAGCTCTATGAAAATATTTCACACGCTGGCCGGTCAGAGGGGCAGCGACTTTAACAACCTTGTGGATTTTTATTATTTTTCCATGCACGAAAATTACGAATATTGACGTAAATTATTTCAGCTTTGACCAAGTTTTACAGAATATTGTCCTACCCCACACCCCTCCACAGCTCCTCCCCTTTGTCGACACGTCTGAATTGCACAATGAAATGCATTGATTTTTTGTTTGGGAATCAATTAGTCGACTGGAGGGCCGAATAGAGGCACGCAATGCATTTCAAGCATAAATAAAATTAACAATAAAAAAAATATTCCCCCTTATTTTTTTTTTCGTACGCGACTCAAAAATGTCTACGACTCGTTTATTTTTTTTTATTTTTTTTAATTGTTGCGCAATTGGCAAATTGTCGAATTGGCGCCTCAATAAGCATTCAATGCATTTCATTGCACTTTGCTGCTGTTGTTGTTTGTGTTTTGTATTGTTGCTGAATTATTTACTGGCCTAATTGAGTTATTATACTTGAGCCCAATACCCAGCCCCAACCAGCCAATGCACAAAAGACAACGACACCAACAAAAAAGATAAAAAACAAAAAAAAGATAACAACAACAAAAGTTGCAGTATTGTTTTTGGTTTTTTACATAATTAATTGCAATTCAGAGTGCATAATTACTGAATTCATTATTGCTGATAATGTTGAAGGCTCCATAGAATCGTAGAGAGTCATAAAATAATTGAGCTTGACTCTCGGCTAAAATGCTCCTCAAACCGAATTGAGGTTAAGTGAATATAATCAAAAATATTGTTATTACTTTTGAACTGAGCACTCAAAGTGCTATCAACATTTTTTACATTTCAATTCATTTAATTTCAATTAAATATTTTAATGATTTACAATTCTTTTCTTAAAAAAATCATTGCAAAAAGAAGGCAAAGTGCAGACAAAATATAAAATAATGCCACACCTTTTTTTGGGCCTTTTAAAAAATTAAAAAAAAAAAATTTGTCTAATTAAAATTTAAAAATTATATTCTAATCAATACAACAATATAAAAATGGAAATTAATTTTTATTCAGCTAATCAAAAATGCTATTTAAAAATTAAACAATTAATTTTTATTCAGCAAATCAAAAATGCTATTTAAAAATTAAACAATTCAGTTTTATTTTTAATAATAATTTATGACTAATTGAATTGATAAAGATTTGGGTCGAAGTTATTGGACTGGTTTCAGTATTACTTAATGAAAAATGAATCACTGAAGAATATTAAATTTCTATGAAATATATTTTAATTGGATTAATATTTTAATATGCTTTTTTTTTATAAAAAGTTGGAAAATTCTGCTCTATTAAAACTTTAATTCTTTTCATTATTATTTAATTAATTTAAATACAATTTCTATGAAATATATTTCAATTGAATTAAAATTTTTATTTTTTTTTTTTTTGTATATTTTTTTTTATAAAAAGTTTGAAAATTCTGCTCTATTTAAATTTCAGTTTCTTTCGATTTTATTTTAATTAATTTAAATACAATTTCTATGAAATATTATATTTTAATTTGATTAATATTTTTATATTTATTTCTTTTTACAAAAAGTTTGAAAATTCTGCTCTATTTAAATTTTAATCATTTTCACTATTATTTAATTAATTTAAATTCGCTTGTTAGGCTTTTAGTTTCTCATATACAAAGAATTTATTATATTCAATTTATATGATTTAATTTATTTAATTTTTTTTTTTTTTTTTTTTTATTTTGCTTTCAAGTTTTTATTAATTTTTACTACATTTTATTTTTAACATTTACGAAAATTAATTACATTTATTCAATTTAATTTAAAAATATATATATTTTTTTTTAATATTCCGTTTGCATTTCTCATTATATTAAAAATATTTTTTTTTATTTATTTGTTTATATTTTAGTTATTAAATTTTTTATTTCTTGTCCTGTTTATTTTTCCACCTTTTTTTATTTTTCGTCATTCATCATTTTTTTTAGGATTTTGTTTTATTTGCTCATGCATTTGCATTTACGGTTTATTTAATAAAACATGGCAATGTAAGCACACACACACACACACACACACACACATACACAATCAAGCAAAACACAACCGCATACAATCATGCATATTAAAAAAAAAATTAAGAAGAAGAAGAAGAAAAAAATATCCGCGTTCAAGTTCACTGTCAACGACTTTTACGCTTATTTATTTTACAGGTGAACCGCTGAGCTGAGACACACCGGCAAGTAGAAGAGGAAGAGACTGCAAAATTCAGCCAGGAGTGACAAGACAAACGAACGAGCGAACATCTGGAGAAACCTTGAGCAACATGAAATGCTCATAGTCGATTGTCACCTCAGCCCGGAAGTGCATTTGGGTTCGTTAATTGAAGTTTTTAAGCTGACAACAATTTTAATTTTTTCAACATTTTTTTTTCTTTTTAGTTATCAAAAACAGATGCCAGAGAATACAATTACTTTTGTGAAATAGTAAACAAATTTCGCAGGCGAACAGCAACATCAAAGTGAAATCATCTCACTCCGAAAAAAAAAAACAAAAAACAAAGCAAACTGAATAAAACCTAAAAATTAATTAGTATCTTTTGCGTTGCTCTTAATTAGCCAAGTGGTGATGGTGATGGTGATGGTGATGAGGGTTTCTGGTTCTGTTCTGGCATTTTGGATATGCAAATATGATTACGAATTTAACAAAAATTAAATTTTGAAAAGGAAAAATTGAAGACATTCACTTGGTGAGTGCATTCAACTCGCTCGATTAAAATCAATAAAAAAAAAAACAAACAAATTATTAAAAAAAAAAAAAGAAAGGCAAGTGAAATTTTTTTTTCTTACTTTTTTGCCATAAAAAAAAAACTCTGTGAAAGTTGTGTGGGCAACATGACCAGACAAATAATAACAACAACAACAACAACAGCAATAAAAGCCAATCTGAACAAGTTTTGCGGTTTGCCATGGCCCGTTTCCATTAGCCAAAGAGACAGACAGCCGCACATTTATTATTGTTTTTGCTTTTTGCTTTTTTGCTTTTGACAATGAAAATGGCACCAAAACAAATAAGCACACACACACACTTACACACTTACACTCTTATATTTATTCATGTCTTGAGTGAGTGAGACTGTGGGTCTGTCAACTCGGCGTATGCGTATTATTAATTTATCTCAGCAGACCCCAGCCACAGATTTGACAACTAAATCTTCCAGACTCTTTTATATGTCTAAACAAAATAATTATTTTATTACAAGATAAAATGAGAGGGCCTCATTCACACTACCCTTTGCGCCTGAGAGTTTTTGAATGCGCAAATTCTGTGGCAAGAGTCGAGCAATTTGTAAAAGTTAAGAGCCTCATTTTATTTCATATAAGAAGAAACCCGCTCTAGATATTCTCACCAGAGATAAAAAAGTTAATGGCGGCTGAGAAATTTCGAAAATAAAAAATGTGGAAATCCACACCTGAGCAACTCTCACGGCACAAGACAAAATTGTGGGCGATGAGGTGGGCTTTTGCACAAGATTGAAATTTTTATGAGGCAAACACAAAAAAAAAAAAAAAAAAAAATGAAGCTCGTCAAAGTGCATTCACCCGAATGCGCCCCGCGGTTTGCCGTCATCATCAAGAGCCACGTGCTGGCACCAACAAAGGCATAAAAAAAATACAAATATGAATAAAAAAAGGGAGAAAAAAAGAAATAAAGAAAAAGAGTAACCGCTTTTGTTGGCTGCACTTCATTGCATTTCCAAAGTGCGCACATGCCGGCGGTGGTGACTTTGGTGGCGGTGGCTGTGGTGGTGCTAAGGCGTTGACGTGTGCTTGACGTTGGAAGCCCTCAGGAGAGCGGAGAAATCAACAACAACAACAGCAGCTATAACAACAGGCCAAAACAAAGGCAGAGTCTCGACCATTTGGCCTGGCCTGGTCTACGGGGCGTATGAATAACGAGCATTGAACCAAGTCCTGGACAATCTGACACACACACACACACACGCAGAGAGAGAAATCCTTGGGGTTGACAAAGTCTGGAATGCCTTGAGAAAAGCGCGCTTAAAGTTTTCTTGGCTCCTTCAATCCCACAATGCCAGCTGCTTAATTAGTTGCACTCTGCCCCCTCCGTTCTGCATTGTTCTGCTCGGCACACAGTAAACTTTTGCCTAGCTATTTTTTTTTTTTTTTTGTATTTCTTCTACAGTCTTGCCCAAGCATCATCATTAAATATTTAAAGAGCTTTGTGTAACCAGATTTGTTTATTCCAGGCCGGTCCACAAAAGTTCTCTCCCGACTCAAGATGCAACCCGAATAAGCCGACACCGACACCGACACCACCCAAGGCAGGGCAGGGCCATTGTTTGACTTAAGCACATAATTGCATATTTATAACTGCAGTGTCAAATTAAGCGGCAGAGCAGCAGCCAACGGGCTTTGGCTGAACAGAGACGCCCGCATATGCAGATTGCCATATTCGGGGGCAATTTCGGTCCATCAAAACCTTGCCACATAATTGAATAACAATGAGCGCCAGGCAGGGGGTCTGTGCGCCAGCTTTGGCAATTCCTTTCAAAATTTAAGCAGTGAAAAAATAGTTGAGTAGCTCGAGTAACTTCAAAGAGATTGCAGAAGAAAATTCTGACAAGAGTTTATGAGGCCCCTCCAGGGAGGAGTCTCTGGAAATGGATTATATTTATGGCATACCAAAAATTGGGGTCTTGCAATTCTCAGAGTTTTGAGATAAAAAAAAATATGATCTGCTTTTGACTAAAATCTGGTGAAAAATTGGGCCGAGATATCAGACAATAGATATTGAAATCCATAAACAAATTCTCTGGAACTGGAATATTTCAATCCTCCAAATATCAGAAAAAAAGTTATTAACGCCCCTGAATAAATTCTCTGAAACTGTAGTGTCGAATTAGATTGTCAGAGAAAGCCCATTAAACCTATGATAATATTTATATATAAGTCCTTTGGAACCAAATTGGATCGAATAGAAAATTCTCAGGCAAAAATTTCTTGAGATCACCGGAAAGATTCTTTGAAAACTTAAATGCTTTCCAAGCAGATTGAGTGGGTTATAAAAAGATAAACTTTCAAGTCCCCGAAATTTGAGAAAAATTTCTGGGTTCCTTAAAAAAAATCTGAGGAATATTTATAATAGAAAATATGAATTTTTCAAAACTTTTAATCATATAAAATCTCAAACAAAAGGCTTCTTAATCTAAAATTTGAATATATATATCCCTCCCTGAAATCAGTTAGGCTTCACAAAGGCTTTAATAAATTTGTTTATTTTTTGGGGACCTGAAATACTCCTTTCTCTGTCTTGTTTCTGAAATTTTCAAATTAGCTTAAACTATTTTTTAATTTTATTTTTTTTCACAAGAAACTTGAATTGAATTTAATTTTCAGATCTCTGAAAAAAAGGAAAATATTTATTTGTATTGCAAAAATGATTTTTAAAATTCTCTTCTTTTTTTTTGATTCTGTTTTTATTTGAACTTTTTCTATTAGCATGATTTGCATATTAATTTTTCTGCCAACAAAGAATGAAATATCTCTTTCCCTTTGGCTTCCTCCTGGTTTGGTCAGTTAAATGAGCAGCAACAAAAACTTTTAAATTGAATATTTTGTTTCATTGTTTGTTTTTGTTGTTTTGATGTTTTTGGTTTTAATTGCTCGACCAGAGAATCTGTAAAATTGTATAAGCCAACTAAAACCACCAAAGGAAAACAATAAAACCCAAACGAGAATACTCAAAACAAACACAACCAAGCAAACCAACAAAATAGTAGAATCGAAATGAATTCTGCCTAAAAAATTTTAAATATTTGAATATGCACAATAAATAATTGAACAAGCCGAATGAGTAATAATTTAGGGAATTCAACATTTTTGGGTCATCTTTTTGGCCATAAATTGCCCGGCAAAGTTTCAAATGCCACGGATGCCACATATGTGGCAGGCGGAAAATATTTGGCCAAACCTTTTGTTGAGTTTTGTCGAGTAAACAAAAATGAAGCCACAAAATACTTCAAACTGCATTTCAAAAAAGGCAATCGCAATTAAATGAAAAAAAAAATTATATAAGGCATTCAATTAATTCGCATAAATATTGAAATGATTATGCAAATGTGAAAAAATTATTATTATTATTTTGTTGTTGTTGTTGTTGTTGCTTATTGAGTTGCAATTCAAAATGCAATTGAATTAATGGAAACGGAATGGAATATTTTGTAGAGTTGTTTGATTGGTCGACTGATTGAGTACACGATTGACTGACTGACTGACTGACTGGCCGCCTTCACACGCCCACAATCTGGGAAGAACTCCACTCAAACATTTTTTAATTAAAGCTATCAACTCAATTAACAAGAAACAGCTCAAAATGACCAGAGAAAAAATTTAATAGTTTTTAAGAGAAAATTAATTAAATTCATAATTTGTTTTTAAAGGAAAAAATTGTTTAACAATAATAAAAAAAAAAATATCTGCAAATTTTCACTCAACAAAATTATTTTTTTCCCCCAATTAAAAACAAAAATATGCAAATTATTATTTTCCCCAGAAAATGGATTTTTTTTATCTATTTAAAAACAAATTCCAGGGCCAAAATCTGATCAAATCAAATTAAAATTTAAAACTAAAATAAACTAACCAATTGAAAGGGATTTTTTTTTGAATAAAAATTCCAAAACTATTAAAATTAAATTTATTTTTATTATTCACTTTTTTGAAAAAACGAAAAACAAATGGCCCATTGACAGACCGACAACAGAAACGCAGCTACAACAACAACAATTTCAGCCACATCGGCAAAAACAAAAAAAAAAAATTAAAAAAAAAACAAAAACTAAAACAACAAAGGTGATGGTGATGATGATGACGTTGGAAATGCTAAAGTGAAGTGGGCCAGCATTTTTCTGTTGAAATTGCACAAAACTACAATAACAACAACAACAAAATGCAATAACTAAAAGAAGAAGAGTATAAAATAAAAGAAAAGAAAAAAGTAAAAGATCGAAGTTGAGTAAAGAACGAAATGGCATTTTTTATGAGTGAAAATTGTGGAAAAATATTTATAAAATTGCGAGTATTTACAGCATCTGCTCGATGTGGCATGCGAAGCAATAAAGCCTCACATGAGGCAGAGAGGCCCTCTGGCCAGCTCCTGGGCCAAACGACATCACATTGCGGCCTTTGTATGAGAGTAATGACAAAAGAAAGAGAAAGAGCCGGATGAGAGACTGGCCAAAATAGTTTTGGAATCTGTACGGAAAAGCATTTAAAAATGGCCAGTCTCGGCGGCGGGTGGAGCAATGAAAAGCTTGTGAGACCAGTGAAAGCCTCACCAACCCAGATAGACGGCTTTCTTTTCACCACACACTCACACGCACACACACACAGGCGCAGAAAGACAAGTACAAAAGAGTGAGGGAGAAAGATTTTGGGGAGACACTTTTTCACTTTCGGCTGGAAAAAAAAAATAAATAAAAATAAAGTTGGCCAAGTGCTGCAAAATGCATTTGTTTGAATTTGTGCTGAGAAATGAGTTCGCCACTGGCTGACAAAACTGGGTCGCTGGCTTATGGCAAAAAGCAAAAAAAAAAAAAAAAACGAAAAAGAAGAAGAAGAAGAAGAAAAAGCTGTTCAAAGCGGTTGACTCGACTTGGCCGGGCCGACAGACCAGCCAGTCAGCCAGTCAGCGGTTAAGCACAACTGACACCAAAATCGTTTACCAATTTTATAAATTTTGTTGCAGTACATTCAAGAAATCAATTGAGTCAAAAAGAAATAACGACTTGGCACCAAGCTAACTCGAAATGGTCCATTAAAATGATAAGATACTTTAGCCAACTTGGCTTTTCTTTAATGCCAAAGAAGGTGACAATTTCCACTGATAAGCTATCACTTTATTATTTTCTTTTACTCTTGGTTTGTTCAAATATTTCTCTGGCTAATCAGACCAGGTTTATGGTTCGCTTATCTCAAAGATTTCTTCCAGAAAAAAACTTTTATTTTATAAAGATTTGGTCACATTTTCCGTTTAATACAAAATCAATTTCAAATTGGAAATCTCGAAGTTTCTTTAATCAATAATTTATTTTTTTGACTTAAAAATTATGCAAATTTTTGGAAATAAATAATGCAAACAACTTTATTTTTTAATTTGGCTCAGAAACTCTGGAAACTTCCAAAACTCAAATTGAGTTGTTTTTTTTCAAATTTATTTTTTTATTTATTTTTAGATGCCGAAAATCTCGCATCTTCGTCGATCGAAAATTTTTCGAAGTTTCCAGAATTCCAAATTGATTTGAGATTGATTGAAATTTTTTCGAAATTTCCAGAATTCAAAGATGTAAATTACCAAATTAAATTTATTGAGAAAAATTGTTCAAATTCTTGGAATTGCAAAAAAAAAAAAGAAATTCAGGAAAAAAACTTGCGCAATTGTGAATTTGATTGAGAATCGAATTGTACGTTTTTTTAATTAATGTCAGAGAATAATTTATTTATTTAATTGTGATCGCCTACGTAAATATTAATAATTTATAGCGGCGAGTGTCATAATTCGCATACCATTTGCATTTACTCAATGCCAGTTAATAGAAGTCAAACAAACCTCTTGACATTGCAATGCCTATTGACAGATATGGTTAGGCAATAAGGAAACATTAATACATTCTCAATGTAAAACAACAACAACAAGAGCAATGTTTAAAAGCTAATTGACAATAAGCTTAACACTTAAAAAAATGAACCTTTTTGTTTGGTTTTGAATTTTTTTTTTTTTTATTAATAAACAATTAAATTGTTTGTTAAGGGCTTCAATATTTTTTTTTCTTTTCTAAAATAAACACCCACGCCTGTTCGACATAGAAGAAGAAGAAGACTAAGACGAAGAAGAAGAGAGATTATAATAATAATAATATTGATTGGAATTTCAAATTGAATCTCGACAAGAGTTGTAAATAAAATCGATTGGGCAATAACAAATAGAAAAAAGCTTATAAATAAAATGCTAAACTGGCGAAGAGCAAGGGCCGAGGGAATTCCATTTGCATAGTTTAAGACCCAACAAGTCTATTCTAATAGTCTACACAATTTTACATACTCTTTTCGAAAGGAAATCAATGGAGGTACAGATTGTGCAGAAATGGGTAGATTTGTTTCAGAGAGTCCAGACTATACAACTCTGATTTCTAACATATTCGATTTTATGAGGTCAAGATATCACTAGAACCGTTATATATTATGGTAGAACGATCAAGGTGAAACTTGGTACATATGTTCGCTTATAAATACAGTAGCTCAGGTAAATTATTTGATTCAGATCGGTCAATAAATACTGGAGATATCCCTATTCTAGCTATATGGCCTAAAAAATATTAAACTTGGTAGACCTTTGTGTCTTTCCATAAGTAATCCTAAAACATAATTTGAATAAGATAGATCAATAAATATGAGAGATACTTCTAAAACCGATTTGGGTTGCTCTGAAAGATTTCTGATATAGAACTTTATTCAATAGGATTTTCGGAGAATCCCAAATTTGAAATCTCATTAAAATTTGTCAACAAATAATAGAGATTCATATAATATCTGAATAATGGTATAATAATCTGAATAATAAAGCAATCCGATTTGGTCTGAGATTACCAAAGAGACTGACTAAGTGTACAAATTCTTCTCATCGTTTGCGGTTTACAAAATTACAAACATTTTTTACATCTCATGATGAGGTGACAAATTCTAAAATTATACATTAGTTCTATGAATTGACAGAAATTGATCGAAATTTTTTGAAATATTTATTCGGCGTACGGCTGACTGTGGGTGGCTGTCAAGTGTGAGCCAAAAAAAAAAAGACAACCCAAAACAAGTAAGAAAGCAGCGAAACCAGCCAACCGACTAAATAAATTTTATGTGTCATGAATATAATCATATAGGAAAAGCTGACAACACACACACACACACACGCACATTTTAATTATTTTATACTTTGGTCATGACAAAAAAAAAAGAAAGACAGAAAGAGAAAGAAAGAGAGAGAATAACAGCTGTGAATATTTCATGTCAACTTCCTGATTTTGCTTTAGACCGAGAGGGGTAGGGGGAAGCGGGTAGACTGGCTGAGCCAAAAATAGCATAAATATTTTACGTTCGGTTTTAAACTGAGACGACTCAGACAGCTAACAACAACTACAACAACAATAAAAAAAAATAAAAATTGGCAACGCTGGGCGGCTTTTCATATTGTATAATTTTTTTTTTCTTTTTTTTTGTATTTTTTTTTTTTTTGCTAGACTTGGCTAAAACATAAGAAAACCAGTTTCAAGCCTCAACCCAGTCAGACAGAAAAACAGAGAGAAAGAGAGACAGAAAGAGAGAGGGAGTGAGAGAGAGATAGATATAGAGAGCGGCTTGAAACGCTGGAATAAAGTTGACGTACTTAAGGTAGCAACAACAGCAAAGACTTCATTTGGCAATACGTATGACCATTTAACCGAATAGCAAGAACAACAACAACAACAACAACAAATAGACAAGACAACTTGAGGTTAAAATTTATGTTGTTTTCGTTTCGTTTTTTTATAAAAGAAAATGGTTTATGTAAATTTGGAAGATATCGAAGAAGATTTCTTTGGATTGCTGAGTCGATCGATCAGAACCTTTGACAATCTGACCAATCATTTGATCTTCTTTAAATTTATATAGATTTTATTCTCTGACAAGTCCGATCAGTTTCTACCAAAAATATTCAATAATTTTTGAGAAGTCTAAGCAGATCGAACTTGATCTATATGGGAGCACTATCTGGCTGACTATATAGTCTGATTTCTGATATCTTCAGAATTTCAATATCCCAATCTATATTTCATAAACAGTGTATGCCAGATACCTTCTTAAATGAGTAATCATTTTATCTTCTTTAAATTTATATAGATTTTATTCTCTGACAAGTCTGATCACTTACTACCAAAAATATTCAATAATTTTTGAGAAGCCTAAGCAGATCGAACTTGATCTATATGGGAGCACTATATGGCTGACTATATAGTCTGATTTCTGATTTCTGATATCTTCAGAATTTCAATATCCCAATGTATATATGTCAGATACCTTCACTGCTTTATTTTTGTCTTTTATGACTGACACTTTCAGCTTCAGTTGTCTGGCTTGCCAGTCTTTAAGTACAGAAGACCTTAAGTCTCTCTTCTGGCCATTTTATCTCGTGTCACACTGACTGACTTTGCCCAAGTGTCAGTGCCTTTGCCTCCGACTTTGCTCGGCTTTAACTTGTGACGTGACAGTTTTTTTTTTTTTTTTTTGTACTTAAAATTTTTATAACCTGGCGATGGTGTTTACTGCTTCTGCCATTTTGTTTTTGTTTTGTTCTTTTTTTATTTATTTATTTAAATGCAATAATAATAATTTAAAATATACAAAACAAGCCCGCTGAGAAAGTCACGACTTTTTTTTTTTTTTTTTGAAATTTGGCATGCGTTGTTTTATATAACGATAGATAATTGTACCAAATTTTGCCGATCGGATGACTATATCTTATGCTGTCTCGAACCTAATCGGTTTAGGCAATAACTCCCACATTTATTATCCGATCCTGTTCATAAGCACGAATGTTTTTTATAGCAATTAATATATACCGAATTTCGTAAGGATCGGACTACTATATCATATAGCTGCCATACGAACCTAAATCGGTTTAGGGAATAACTCGCAATTTATTGACTGATTTTTTCAAAACTCGGCCAACACGTTTTTAACATAAATATACGCGTTTGTACTCAATTTTATTAAAATCGGACTACTATATCATATAGCTGTCATACAAATCGAAATCGGCCCTATTAACTGACCAACCCCGTTCATGTGATTTACGGCAGAAACAACTTCGAAAAGAGTCTGTAATCTTCGGCACCCCGAAGATAACGTTGGGATTTTTTTGTTTTGCTAAGGCCTGGCCTGGCCTTAAAAATTATAAAGAAATATATATATTTATGCTAATGAATGTTAATAAGATATACACGAATCTTAAAAACACACACAGATTTACAAATTTACACTTTTTGCAAAATACAAAAGAAAAAGATTCTTTGGTTCTTTTTTATCGGAGAAAATATACAAGTGTATATATAAAAAAATTTTACGGTTTTTTGTCCATAAAGATACCAAAACGATTGTTATTTCTGGTACTTGACAATGCCAACTGATTAGCTCATATGAAATGCTCACAAGCACACGTACTCAAATACAAATTCAATTTGCGATTGCGATTACGATTTATATCAGAGCACAAAGAAGCAGAGCACAAAAAAAAATATATATATATACTTATATATATATATATATATATATATATATATATATATATATATATATATATATATATATATATATATATATTCATTATTGTTAACATTACAGATAAGCAAACACAACAGTGGAGGATGTTTACACAGTTTTGCGCCCTTGTTTTATAGACACTGTGGGAGGGAGAGAGACAGAGAGAGGGATAGTGAACAATGTAGTACCCAGAATATCAATTAATTGTACAATATGTTTAGTTGCTTTTGTTGTGACTTTGATTTATGCCTTTTGGAGTCTGTCAGTCAGTGGAAAAAAAAAGCTAACATGCGGCGGCCCCCAGGCAAGTAAAATCAAAAAGGTAGACAAACTACCTTTTCCAATAGGAATATTAAAAGCTCTGGACTACTTACAACTTAAATCAAACTTTTGAAACGGTTCAGTGATAAGGAACAGGCCTGACGACGACAACAACAGAACAGGCCTCTCTCTTTGGATCCACTGAGAAAATAAACTGCAGCTCAAGTAGAGATGGGCGTGGCCTGGATTGGTGGGTCCGGTTCTATATAATTTCTTCGAAGGTTCAGAAGAGTTGTTCCTGATTTTTTATAAAGGCTGAACTGGTTGTCCCAACCTGGCCCGGTCTGGATGCATTTGATTTGTTGTGTTCGATATAAGATCTGAACCAATACGAAAGGAAACTTCTGCCGATTTCTTCGGATCTCAGAGCCAGAAGAGTAGTTCTTGATTTTATATAAAGGCCAATCTGGTTGCCCCAACATAGCCCGATCTGAATCCATTTAATTTGTTGTATTCGATATCAGATCTTCTTAAATTACTTCGAAGATTCTGCCGATCTCTTCGGATCTCAGAGCCAGAAGAGTGGTTCTTGATTTTTTAATTGCCCCAACCTTGCCCGGTCTGGATCCATTCAAGATCTTAACCAATACGAAAGGAATAAAAGGAACATATTTAAGTATCTTTGAAGATTCTGCCGATCTCTTCGGATCTCGGAGACCAAAGAGTTGCCCAACCTGGTCCCGGTCTGGATCCATTTGATTCGTTGTGTATATTTTCAATATATATACAAAAAATTGTGTATCTTATATCAGTTTATGATTCAACAAATTAGCCAATTGCTTCCCAAATTTTTGAACTGGCTCTTGCCGGTGTCGAAACCAGTTTTTGTCAGATACAAACAAATGCAGCTCTTTATTTAAAATCTTGATTTGATTCAAGCTAATTATGAGAATTTCGTACTTAATAAATTTTAATGGCAATACCAGATTCTCGGATTCAATTTCCAATTCATTTCTCTCAGTGTGTGATGGAAAAAGACGAATATATCAGCACGAGTTGTATTACTTTTTTTTTTTAAATAGACTTTGTAATAAATGACTTTTTCTTATGGCAGGTCGGGTCGCTACGGTTATTCACTGTCACTCAAGTGTTTATTCAGCTGCTTTACAATTATTTGCAATTGTTAACTGGTTTTCAGTTTCTCTGGAGCTTAAAAAACACTTTTCTATTTGATTTTATTATGTCTGACTGGATGGTAAAGCCTCTAAAGTATTGAGAAAGCCATTATTAGAACAGCTGCCAATTCGCCTGGCTTTTGTGATAAGCTAAAATCAAAAATATTATACTCCTTATATGACATTGAACTTTTAAACTTTTTTCTATACGATTTATTTCCTTTTTGTGTGTGTGTGTGTGTGCTTGGGGTTTTTGGCAATCAAGCACTCATTATCTATTGAGAACCCATTACCATTCAATGGGGTATTTTCGGCCAAATATCAAGTCATGTGGAGATGATTTTTTTTTTTTTTTTTATAGAAACCGACAAAGTCGTTAGCTTACACAATTCAAATCATTTCGCACAGTCACGAATTTTGCTTTATTCCAACATACATATGAATATTAGAAATTCAAACATTATAGATACATATATATGTAGAGATATATACATAAGTAATAAAACACTTGGAGCCATTTCATTTAGCGCAGCTGTCGATTCTCTATGGAAAGGCTAGCGAGTCAAACTATCCCAAAGCAATAATACGAAAAAAAAAGAGTGAGTTACCTTTTGGCACCTGCAATTTTGTTGTAATTATCGTGGATCTTATAATTTTCTCTGTTGATCCATTTAATAAAGGGTTAAGACAAATTACTGAATTGCCAACCGAAAAGGGGCGGAGAAAAGACTTTTAATATATATTATTTTTGATTTATAAATAAAATTTGGGGTGACAAGTTCATGTAAATTTTTTGAACTTTGTTTTACACACTTTTTTATTTTGTATTTTTTTTGTAATATTTTTAATTTTAAGTAAGTTCATACAAACTTGAAAAATAAATAAAACTTCGCACGCACACATAAACGATTGTGCATGTGTGTGTGTGTGTGCATATAAATGAAATGTTTCAATGTCAACAACTTAATATAATTCAACATTAAAACGCTGTGGACCGAGCACACGAACTTTGCTGCTATCAACAATGAACGTAGCTGTTGAGTGTAAATAAGAAGAAGAAGAAGAAAAACCGAATTCGTTTGATGTCAAAAAACGCATTGTGATTTTCAAAAGAGTCTCGAAATATCTGTTTTATTTATAGGCATAGAAAAATAATGCCAAATTAATAATTATAATTATAATGATTATCAATAATGTTTTACGCCCAGACAAGACAAAAAGCGCGATTGCATAAAAATTCAACCTGGCAATGCCCTAAGACCAAAGTGAGAGAGAGCCCGTCCCAAAGAAAGAGAGAACGAGTTGCCACAAGATGTTTTTTTTTTTTTTTTTTTTTAACAAAAACAATATTTTCAATTATTAGGCTAGCAGAGAGTGTGTTTTGTGTGTGTGTGTGTGTGTTTGTTTGTTCTGTGCTTACACTTAAGTTATTTGCCTTTTTTCTTCAAATGTGTTTTTCCATTTTACTTGACAATTTATTTTGTTTACTTGGCGCAATGCTACTAAAAGCACCAAGAAAAACAAACACACACTTGCATATCAGGCATTTATGCCAGATCCAATTAACAGATAGTACGACCTGCTAAAAACATACAAATTTTTATTATATTCTTCAACCCACTTATTATTTATTTTTTATTTCAAGCAAACGTGCAAAAATATGGCATGGCAGTCACAGCGAGCGCACAGCTGACAGCAATGCCAAAGAGAGAGACAGAGCGAGAGAGAACGAGAGCGTAACTGGCAATGCAAAACACTCAGCTGAATAAAGACGACAGGCAAGGTGGAGTGAAGAGTTTTGCTTTGGCTTGACGGCGGCGGCCATTGACAAAACAACAACACTCAAAATAAATAAAAAATCAAACAACACAAATTTCGCAACGCATTAAAAAGAAGAAAAAGAAAAAAAAAACGACACACAAAATATATACAATAAAAACAAAAAAAAAAAAAAACAGAAACGAACTCGCAGATGTGGTGTATTTGTAATTGTTAGGTTTTGTCTCGTTTACCCAAAGTCCCATATACTTTAACAGCGTCTGATGACGACATGTTTTTAGCCCGTCTTTTTGCAGATTTTTTATATATTTATTTAAGGTATTTGAATGGTTGGCATTTGCTACCATTGTTATTATTAATATTCCAGTCTTGTTTCAATAGATTGAGTTAGTTAACTTACTTTTGTTTCGCTGCTTGTAATTCCACTTAGCGTTTCACGGTGACTGACAAATTGCCGACGACAGGTGGCGGGATGGGGAGAAACGCGGCACAACAAACTACACTACACTATTTTGAAACAAAATAAATACAATGCGTGCACACATACACAAACAAACTCGATTTGTGGATTACGCGGAGAGTGGGAGGGTGGGAGAGATTCGAAAAGCAGCTGGTTCACAAGACTTTCACAAGCACTGAAATTATTTGCATTGACTTTTCCACTCACATTAGCTCTCTCTTGCTATTTTCCCGCTCTCACTCTCTCTTTCTCTCTGTGTATTTTTCTTTGACACTGTATTCGCGGTGGCGCTTTCACCGTAAGGTTTTCCAAAACACTGGCGACAATTTTCACGTGCTGTATTTTCGTACACAAATTTCATTTACTTGTCACGGTTTTGTGGCGAGCTCCATGGGGCAATAGATTTTTCTTTTTTTATTTTGTGGAACTCCAAAAACAAGCTCGCACCACTACACAAGCGCGCTCACATTTTGTGCGTTTGCGCTCAGGCCAAAAAATTATTCATTCATTTTTAATGTTGCAGCAGCAACTGCTGCTGCAGCTGTTTTTTTCTATTTATTATTTCGAGCAATAAGGCCGTGCTTTTTCTTACAGTGCGTTGCACTTAGAATTTTTGACAGGCACAACAAAAAAACGAATTAACAAATTTAAAACTTTTGGCCGACAGACGATAAACTTATTGTTGTGTTGCGATACGTCTACTCCCTTCTGAGAAAAAATACGACTTAACGGCGTCTAAAAAGCATTGCCAACCTGGTGTGTTCACTACTTTTCGTAAGAGAATGAGAAAACACAAATAAGAGAAAATAGCTTTTTTAAGTATGTTTTTAGCTATTTCTAGCTAGAGTCTACTTTCGCTCATTATAACTTTTCTTCGTTTTTAATTATTTATCATAAATCAAATTCATTTTCTTTTTAAGCTTGATAGATAAAAATAATAAAGAAAGTGCAAAATATTGACTAAAGGTACTCATTCACTCCCTAAACGACTCATTATCACCAAAAATTCACTATCTTCCACCGATCTAGATTTTTCTAGCTTTTTTTTTTTGTCATTTCCACGATCACAGCATTGCCAAGCGCGAGCTCAGCGATGCCAACCTGGTATGTTCACTACTTTTCGTAAACTCTTGCCATATAAGAGAATGAGAAATACAATAAGAGAAAACAGCTTCTTCATAAAATGTTACCTTTATTTCTAGGTCTACAAGTCGAGTAAACAAAAGACTTAAGTTAAAAACAAATTAAATACAACCACTCAATTCTATTAATGCATTAAAACGCTTCAGACCCAGCTAAAAAAAATCATCTAGATATTATTTCTTCTTTCTGGTGCATTATTGTTATATTGGCCAGAAGTGCTAAAATATAATGCGAACATAAGACAAAAATTTAAAATTTATGTCCCGTAATTGTTGCTTCATCTAGCTTTTTTCGCGAGCATTCGCTGCCAACACTGATTGTTACCGAATAGTGTTGCCATACCGAAAAGCCAGAGCGTTGCCACTGCACGAGCAACCATTTCATTTGGCCATGGCCTTGCTTTGTAGCATACTTTTAGGCAGGCCTTGAAATGGCTGCAGCTTTAAATACACGATGATGCCTTAAGCTTTAAATTGAATATTTTATTTCCAAAATAGCTGGGCAAATAAAAATATACGAAATTAATTACTTTCTATCAAATTTCAAGGCGAGACATTTAATTACTTCAAATTAGAATGAAATTGTCCAAATATAAAATGTACGCTCTTAAAGTGAGTTGAGCGAAGTACATAAATCCTTGGCATTTTCATGGCCAGCTGACAAATAAAAGCAAATTATACTTAAAGAATAATGCGAAAAATCTCAGAAGAAAACTGTACTGTAAAACATGAAAAGCGACTTCGCTGACGAAACAATATCTTCATTGGACAAGTGGCAAAAAGCGAAGCAGAAGAAGAAACAAACGAAATTGCTGCAATAAAATTTAAGAAAAGTCGAGTGTAAAAACAGCAGTCCCATACACCAACTTGTTTGTTCCTGTCAAGATTCATTTGTCGATGTAGCAATGGTAGCCAGAATGGCAGTGACGTGGTGTGGCCGGTTGGTACTGGCGCTGGCGCTGGTGCTGGTGCTGCGTTGATTACGAAGCCATGCCGTGCCGTGCCAGCAATGAAGTCAAGCGAAATAACAACACTTGCCAGAAGTGACAGGGACTGGGGGAGAACTCTCTCTCTCTCATTCGCTTTCACCCTCTGGTCGTCTCTCCATTTATAAAACACTGCTGTTTGTACTTTTGATGATGACAACAAAAACAACAACACCAACAACAAAAACGACGCTGGCTATGGCAACGATAATGATGGCCACGCCATACTTATTCTTTCGCTGCTTTGCTCTGCTCTGCTATGTTCTGTTTTGCTCATTCCCATCCTTCCTCCTGCCGGCGCTCATGTTTTTGAGTATTTTCCTGCTGGCTGACTGTTTATTATTGCAAGCACAGCAGCCTCGGCAGCACCACCAGCACCAGCAGCACCAGCGACCCGAAACATGAAAGTGTTGCTGATGCCGGCGCGAGTTATAATGAGCGATATACTTAAGCAGAAATTATGAGTCAAACGATAAGCAAGACGGACATTTCTGCAGTGAATCGGGCTTAGATAATGAACCGTCAGTCAGGGTTGGGGCTCTTCCATCGCACTTAAAACTGAAGCGAAATGACAGCTGGCAAAGTTTTTCAACACAAATCAAATGCAGTCAGCCCCCTGCCTCATAAATAATTCACATTTTAATTTCTCTAAAGTCTGGAGCTAAGCTCAAAAGCATTTGAATTCCAGGGAGTTATAGAAAAAGCCAAACCTGACCCCAAGTCAATTCCAAACAAAATGGGGGGAAAAAAACAGATGAGACAAAGTCAGAAAGCCCCTCACAAAGTCCAGCTCACCTGAAAGGGCCTGGGGATGATTTCGATAAGCAACTCCATAGAAACTGGTCCGGCCCGGTCCGGTCCGGTCTGGTCCGTTCAGCTGGACAGAATGGCCTTCGGTCTAGGCCTTGTGCCATCAACACAACTAATCTCTGCAATTTTCTAAATGATGGACACAAAAGCACAAAATCCCAGCCTCAAACATGTCGTTTAATTTTTTTCTGTTTTCACTGGTAAGAGGGGGGAGGCGTTGTGGTTGTTGTTGTTGTTATTGCCTAGGGGATCACTCTTTATGTTTGTCACAGGCAGATGACAAGCACACCAAAAGGACTGGGAAAAATTAAATGGTAAGCCCTGGAAAATGCCAACTGTCTGAGTGCCAAAGCTTACTGCCCTTTCGATTGTTCAATTTTTAATCTTTAATCTTGAAGCGGAGCTCAGTAAGCTCAAACAGATTGACTGCACTGGCATTTGGCTTATTTTGTCAGAGTTCTATCTCGGTTCAAAGCCTTTCACAATGAAAACTTTTCTACAATTCGAATTAGCCTCAACACAACCTTTCCAACACTTTCGATACACAAGACTATGCAATAACGTTTACCAACACTGTTATTTGTCATTTCCAGAGAAAGAAAAAACGTATTTCAAATTTTTGATAGTCATTCCATTTGGCATCTCAGCAAAACGAAAAGCAGCTGCAAACAGTTTAGTTCAATTTCTAATCGCATTTCTAAGTATCGCTTTGTCTGTAATGGTGAGTTTATTCTATTTTATATCAATAAATCAAAATAAATATTTTCCATAAACAGACGGGAAAGGATTATGAAATCGCTGATGAAATAAATGCAACAAACAAAGACCCCGGACTCCGCGCTTATTTCCTACAAAAAGTAGCTGAATTGCAATTTGTTGTCTCGGAGAAGCGTTTGAATTTGCGGCGTCTGCAGGCCCAACGCAATGAGCTCAACTCAAAAGGTAAATAAACAAATTCACTTCCCTTGAATTTGCCAATGAAACTGAAATATTTTATTGCTTACTCCAGTCCGCATGCTACGGGAGGAGCTGCAATTGCTCCAGGAACAGGGCAGCTATATTGGCGAGGTGATCAAGCCGATTGATAAGAAAAAGGTTCTTGTCAAAGTTCATCCCGAGGGGAAATATGTGGTCGATGTGGACAAGTCGATTAATATTGAAGATGTCACTCCCAATTCGCGTGTGGCCTTGCGCAATGAGAGCTACACTCTACACAAGATTTTGCCAAACAAAATCGATCCCTTGGTTTCGCTGATGTTGGTGGAAAAAGTTCCCGACTCGACCTATGAGATGGTGGGTGGCCTGGACAAGCAAATACAGGAGATCAAGGAGGTCATTGAGCTGCCTGTCAAGCATCCCGAGCTCTTTGATGCCCTGGGCATAGCTCAGCCCAAGGGTGTCTTGCTATATGGCCCGCCCGGCACCGGCAAGACCCTATTGGCTCGCGCCGTGGCCCATCACACGGAATGCACGTTTATACGTGTCTCCGGCTCGGAGTTGGTGCAGAAATTCATAGGCGAGGGCTCTCGCATGGTACGAGAGCTTTTTGTGATGGCCCGGGAGCATGCGCCTTCGATCATTTTCATGGACGAGATTGATTCCATAGGCTCGGCCCGTCTGGACTCTGGCTCCGGTGCCGACTCGGAGGTGCAGCGCACAATGCTGGAACTGCTCAACCAGCTGGATGGCTTCGAAGCCTCCAAGAATATAAAGGTGATCATGGCCACCAATCGAATAGACGTCCTCGATAATGCCCTACTTCGTCCTGGCCGCATAGATCGTAAAATCGAATTCCCCCCACCGAATGAGGAGGCTCGTCTCGATATACTCAAAATACACTCACGCAAAATGAATCTAACGCGTGGCATAAACTTGCGCAAGATAGCTGAATCCATGCCAGGAGCTTCGGGGGCCGAGGTCAAGGGTGTTTGCACGGAGTCTGGCATGTACGCCTTGCGAGAACGTCGCGTTCATGTCACCCAGGAGGACTTCGAAATGGCCGTCTCGAAGGTCATGCAAAAAGATTCCGAAAAAAATATGTCCATGAAAAAGTTCTGGAAGTAAATTTGCCACACAGAACCCAAATACTTTCACCTAGTTTTATCCATCAAATTAAATGTTTACTTAAATGACCAATTCGAAATTTAACTTATTCAACATGAAATTTCCAGGAGATATTTGCAGATGTCAGATGATTCTTGATTGATTAATTATATAGACAAAGATATGGTTGAGATTTTCGGAATCTGTGGGATCTTACAGGGTTTCCTCAGATAAACTGGGTCTATTTAGAAACAAAATCAATTTTCTTTTCGAAAAGAGTCTGCGAGGGTCGACATACCGCTCTGGCCTTATATTTTAATTGGTAATGCGATATAGACAAATACTGAGATGAAGCAAAAAGATTGTGGGAAATCAAAATGAATTTCAAGTTTCTTGGAAATTTTTCCAAATCAATAAGAAAACTAAAGCAAATTTTTAATTGGCTAAATTTACTTAAATGTTTTGAGTTTTATTTAAAATGAAAAGGATTCTTTCGACTTGGTTTATTTGGTTTTCTCGCTCTCTCTCTCTCTCTCTCTCTCTCTCTCTTTCTTTTTCTGTCTGAGCCTTTCGTTTAAAGTTTGCTGTTTCGCTCGGTGCCAGGACATTTGATAGCCCCATGAACTTTGCCCATTTGCAGTTAATAAAAAGAAAAACTAATACTAAAAACAAATAAACAAACAACTAAAAGGGGGAAAGAGTAAACTGAAAGTATTGAAGGAAAACCTTGGCCAAAAGCTTGTGCTTCGTTTTTGGGTCGCAAAATGCAATAACAGTAGCTAAGCTGAATTGACACGCACTCGGTGGTAGTTGTTGTTGTTATTGTGGACAGGGGAAAAAGTAAAGACAATAAATCGATTTGCCAGCGTAGGAGCAGGGAAACAAGAAACCAATAAACCAACTCAGAAATCACGATGAAAGCATGCAAATCCAAAAAGATTTTCCAACCATTTCAGTTGCCATTGGGAAAAAGGCCAACAACATGAAACAAGCAATCGGTGTGTTTTAGGGTCTGAAAACCCCGAACATTCTTATTTCCACTTCCACCAGCATCAGATTCTCCTTTGCCATTTTGCCATGAATTAAATCAAAATACTTTGAGAGGGAAAGGGAGCGGGAGCAAAAGCGGGAGGAAGTTTCCCATTTGGAAAATTCCATTTCCGCTTGGATTTACCAGACAAAGACTCTACCCAACTGAAACTGGAAACAATAGACAAAGGAGAAATGCAAAAAAAAAAAAAAAAAAAAAAAAAAAAACATAACAAAAGTAAACTGCCATATGAAAGGAAACCCTCAACCTCCTCAGAACATTTTATGTGGAAAAATTCATATAAATCGCGTTAATTTAACCGCAAGCGCTGTTTAAATAACTCAAATGGCATGGAAGTGGCTGCTCCTCCAGCTTCTGGTCATGTTGATTCTGGTGTTGCTGATTCCACTGGTGTTGCTCTAAGCTTGATAAAAGACGAGCCAACTTAAGGACAAATAAGACTCTGTTTGTTCTTTTCGGAAACCTTCTCCGTTCACCGCCCCCAAACATTTTTTTTTTTGTCACGAAAAAAATAGAAACAAGAAGAAGAAAGATTTACAATGTTGAATCATTTGGAAAGTGTGCTCTGAATTGTTGGCCACAATTTGTTTTGCTTTATAATGAGCTCTTTCGGCTGGGGTGGTGGCGAAACATTTGAAATATGCTCTCGCTTGACTTGAATTTCCAGAGGCATTTACAGTGTTTCAACTATTACCGCGGCCACTCCTCCGCTCATTTAAAATTCTCTAAATTTTTTCGTCTACCTTTCAAGTGGGTCGGTCTGGTAAATATTGTCGCGAGCTCTCATTAAAGTGTTTGCAAGCTTTTTTATTTCACTTTTTTTAATTGTTTATAATTAATTTGTAATGTCGGTAATTAACGTTAATAATTGCCCTATTTGTAATCTCACACTTGCTTAGTGTTAATTGCTTGGCAATTGAATTTTTTGTTCGTCTTGAATAATCCACATAAGACAAATAGCCAGCTCATACCTAATATAAACAAATAATTCAATTGAGTTGAGTTCCAACAAAATTTGCTAAAAGTGAAAATAATTTAAATACGAACGGACTGTGATCAACAATGCAACCCTGCATTGAGGTTGTTCGATTTCATTGTTCCAGTGTTCCATTGTTTCCGTTTATCTTCTGAATAATGATTTTATTTAAATTTTACTCTTCTGGAAAAATTCACAGAGAAAATTTTCAGCTTTCCTCTTCCAAAAATTATATGAATATATTTAATATCTTTAAAGCTTCTGGCAATTGGCAAAATAAAAATTTATTTGATTATGTTTTGAAGTCATAATTAGGCTTAAGGCTTAACAGTTTATCTATTTTGATTTCATTAATTCATTAATTGCAATGAAGCCCTTCGCAGTTTAAATCATACCACACAACTTCTGACCCGACTTTTATGTAAAATTATTAATTTATAAAGCACTTAATTTCATTTCGTACATTATTAATTACACTCATTTCACAGCTCACAGCCCACAATTCAACGCTGGCTCAAATGCTCATTTATTTAAGCCAAAAAAAAAAAATGCGAAATAGAAAAAATTCCAACCAAGTTAAAACAAAACGCACACACTCCGAGCCACTCAAACACAAACACCATAAAAAATGTCTTCATTAAATGTAAGGACTTTATTTAGAGAACCCAGCGAGACGAGTTCATTTGGGAAAATTTTGTTTGAGCCGTTGAAAGCCGCAGCGAGGAACGCTTCATCGCTTTTCAATGGCAGTTTTCCAGTTTTGCCGTATGGCGACTGACCGGCCCGGCCAGGTCCGGCCAGGCCAGCCAGACTGGCCAGAACTTGGCTGGCCTAGGCTGTCAGTTCCGTTTCCGTTTAGACTCTTATTTTTTTTTTTTTTTAACTTTTTCTCAAAACGGGCAGTAAAAGTGCCAACTGAAAACGTGGGATTTGGAAGGGGAAAACCAATTGAGGGCAAGCTCTGAAAATGTTTCAACATTTCAAGGCGTCTCGAGTTTATTTTTTGTTTCTGTCATTTTCTTTTTCTCACTTGTCTGACCCCTTTTTTTTATATGGCCAAGCGACCTTTGCAACTGTGACCAAAGTGCCGAGAAAAAAAAGAAGTTTTTTCCCAGCCTTAATAGCTCATTTGATGCTGTGAAACTAAACGGAGTGCGGAAAATCCCCCACAAAAAAAAGGGAGCAGTAAATCCAAATATACCACGATTTGGCCTGTCTTGTTGAATCCTTTTCCTTTTTTTTTTCTTTTGCTTGGGCAAAGGTAGCAAGTTGTTTTATGTATATTTTTTTCTGGTTAATTTCTTGCTTTCAGGAAAATTGCTCTACTTTTTTATGCGTTTGCCGCTTCATTTCATTAATTTGCTGCCCTAAGAGAAAGAAAAGAGCTTGCAAGATTCTCAGAAGGGTGAGTAAATCGCTTATGAGTTTTAATCCTTTTTACTTTTCTTTCTTCACCGGGCAGACGATAATGGTGATTAGGCAAATAAGAAGGTTATTTAAAAAAATCATAATAATATAAAAAACCAAAATGAAAACACTGAAAATCAACCCTTGAAAAATTCATTACATACTTGTACTCTGGAGCCAACATAAATGGCGACAGGCCTAATTGTTGTTGGTCATGGCATGAAATGAAATGGGCAAAAGGCCTAAACAGAGCAGCATAAATGTGCTCAGCCCTTTAACGTGGGCGAAGTCAATTGAGTGTGGATGTTTGTGTGTGTGTGTGTGTTTGCTTTACAGATGAAAATGAATTCAGCCAAATGACGAAAGAAAAACAATTTCTGCAGTGTTTTTCATTGGTCTTTGTAATGAACTTGCCAACCAAGAATGACACACACACACGGCCACATCCGTGGCAACAAATGGAGCCGATTTTGACAAAAACGAGTTCCAAGTTTCATTCCGTTCTGCTTCTTCTTCTTCTTCTTCTCGCAAACCCTTTATCATTGCGGAAAATTTCCCAGAGAGAGAGAACGAGAGAATATAGATCAAGCCAGGCGGAAGGGTTTCTGGTTGGGCCTATCCTTCTGGCCTAATGTAAGCGACAGCTGCCAACTGAATGACCCAACCACAGACCCACGCACACACAACCTCTTTCAGCCCAGCCAAACGTGTAGAGACTTTCTGGCCCTAGTATTTTTTTTTTTTCTTTTTTTTTTTTGGGGTTGATGTGAAAATTGGCCAAAAATTGTGTAAACCTTATAGAGAAATTGTGTACCCAACAAAAACTAGATAAATCTTGCCAACATTCGATCAAAAATAAAGTGTAAAAGAAACTGGCCAAAATGATTGTACTGAAAAATTTAAGAGAAAATAATCAAAAATAATTTAGACAATTTTATCTCACAACAAAGAGAAGAAGAGCAACAGAAACACTTTTCCTTTGATGTGGCAGAAAAGTAAAACATATCGAAAATGTTCTTGTTTGCTTTTGTGCGGGTTAAAGCAAAATAAAAGGTTACACAATTTTTAATTAAAGTTCCAAAGCTAACTTCGGAGTGCCGAAAATTACAGACTCTTTACACGATGAGATAGGTCGGTCTCAACCGACCAAAGGTATCAAAAAAAAAACAAATAATATCGAGCCAGAAATGTTGGAGATATACCTAAAATCCGATTCAGGTTTATATGACGGATATATGATATACTATATAGCTCGAATCTAGTTAAATTTTTTTTACATATTTTTACTATAATAAAATAAGAAATCCCAAACATCCTAGAACCGATAAAGCTTCGTATGGCATCTATGTAATATCAAAGTTCGAATCGGCAAATATGTCTATCTAAAAATGTAATAACTTCCGGACAGGTAATAAGTCCAGAACGATATAGATTCGTATGCTTTATAATGTAGAAGTTCCTGTTTTAAAACATAGTCAACTTCGGTGCTCAAGATCAAGAAACAATAAATTCGTATGCCAGCTTTATCATATAGGAGTTCGATCCGACAAAAGTTCGTTAAACACTTACACATGCATATGTATGTATAAATAAAGAGATATTCCTATAACCGATTTAGCTTAGCATGATAGCTATATATGATATGATGGTCTGATTCAGCTGAGACATACAAACAGGCGGACTCAAATATCTCTTTTTTCTGGGAAAAGAGTATAACAAGGAGGGGATAAATTCCAACCTTTCTCTAATACACCAGCACATGTAATTTAGTCAAAAATGAAATGTAAATGTCATTATTTCTTCCAATTACTTTTACCATTTATTTGCTGGCTTTATATCCAGTCTGACAAGCATTCCAAATCTGGAATGTTTTTACCAAATTGAATTAAATTTTTGGAAAATTTTCAAGTGTATAAATTCAACTTTTTATTGGATCAAAGGAAATTTTTGTCAACCAGAAATAACTGGCAGCTCCAGACTAATTTATCTTAAATCTAAATAAAAGCATTTTTGCCCAGCCTAAATTTTTAATTCTATTAAGAACTTCACTTCTTCCTTAGATTCCAAATTTAGGCTTCCCTTTTTATTTCAGTTGTACTTTTTTTATTGGGCTAAAAGAATTAAATGAAACATTTACAATTTTCCATGGCCCTTAACAGAGTATAAAGTCCTTTTGGCATTAACCAAAAAAAAACTGAAGGGATTTTCGCTTTATATATATTTTTTTTTTGTATATTTGAAACCACCACTAACACCACCGGAGCCCCGGAGCCCCAAAGCCACCACCATATGGTGGAACAAATTTTAAGTGCTCAAACAGACCTTGCACTCAAATGAAAAGACACGCAGACTAGCCTGACAAAGAAGCCATAAAAAAGTAGTAACCAGGATGCAGAAGGCAAGAGCATAAAGGAAAGCAAAAAAGAAAGTACGAAAGAAAGCGTAATTTGAAATGGCAGTGCCCACTTGAAAGGCATTGCCAGTGCTAGGAAAATATTGTGTAGCGAGGGTCCACCCCTTTTTTTTTTTTGCTAGCCCCACATTAACAGCACTAAAAGTTATGGCTAAGCAGCTAAAAGGCAATGGCAACAATTTACCCAATGACCATCATAATTGACAGCTGTGCCAATCTCACAGCCCGAGGCCCACAACCTGGCTAGTTGTGGAGGTGGCTCGGCATTACCTTGGTCAAAGTGACCAAGTGGTATGCATGCATATTAAGTATTTAGTTGCCGCCCCGCCCCGCCCCGCTTTTCCGTTTTTCCAGAGGCTACTTAAACTGGCTAGATCGATGTCGGTAAATGCACTCTGGCCGTGAAAACGTTTTGCTGCTGGAAATTTTCCCTTAGGACTGGCCTTATATTTTATGGCCAGCGGACCAAATGACCCTGATTGCAGTTAGTTGGAGTGCTGCCATTACTCGTTGACAGTTGTCCATGTCCTGACAAACTGAGAGAGAGAAAAAAAGTTATAAAAGCTGGGGGGAAACTCTGTCACTGCATTTTATGCAAAATGGCTGACTGTGAGGGTCGTAAAAAAAGGACTTGGCTGGCAGACCAAACTTACTCATACATTGGAAAAATATTTAAACGGCTGCTTTTTGGCCTCATTTTGTGATTGCTGCCTGTCGCTCGTCGATTTGCATTTCAAATAGACGCTAATGTGAAGGCCTTCAAATGCAAATGCAATTGAAATCGACACACACACACACATACACAAACACACGCACATAAATAAGCACTTGTTCAATATGGATTTCGGAAAAGCTCATAATTTATAACTTTAATTGTATTTAATATAAACAAACAGTCCCTCCAACAATCCGGTAGACAAATTTAATAATTTTCCGTCTATTGACCACAAATTATACGAAATATGCAAATGAATAGAAATAGTTTTGATTATTGGTTAAGTTATAGACAAACCACTTGAATTTGGTTATTTAATTTGTGGCAATGAAATATATTTGTGTTTTGACTTTTTGCCACTTTATTGATTGTTTTGCGGTTATTTCATTTCACCTTGATCGAAAGTCAAGTTATCGGTAGGTTCATATAATCGAACTCTTCGCAAAGAAAGGGTCACCCTGGAATTCAAATTATCATAATAACTAAGAAATTGCCAATTATCTTTTGTTGATACTTGAAATATTTATAATAATTTATTAATAGAAACTTACCTGATCATGGTGATTCTTGGCCCAGAAAAGTGTGCTTCAATATTTGAAAGGAAAATGTGCAACCACTGATTGACTGGCTCAGTAAATGTTTTTATATCATTTCTTTTCTTCTTCTTCGTCGTCTGAATTGCTTTATGCTCCTTCTGTTTAGATATTTGCCGATATCTTCAGGCCTTGAGTGTTTGTCTATTTTTTCTATTGTTTCTCCTAAACACCTACTCCCAGGTCTGAAGTGTTTGCTTTGGAGAACGCCTGAACGTCTGAATTCAGATAAGACCGGTGCTGCTCTTGATGATTATTGAACCCTGCTGCTGTCTATTATATGATTCGAGGTTGCTATCAGACACATGTCTGCCAGTCTCACACTTTGGCATCGTTTGTCTATGTCGCTCTCTGGCCTAAGTTCCTCTGCGAATGGCTTGATATTTCTTATATTGGCCACTTTCTTTTTGTTTTTTTTTTTTGCTCTCTTATTTTGTTTGCCGTGGGCGTTGTTCTATTGCGTGATTGAGTTTAGATTTATGTCCTAAGTGTTGTCAAGGGATTTGCCATCTTTCGTTTTGCTTACGAGCCTCACATGCTGCATATTTTTCTTATATCCTTCAACTTTTCTCACTCCCTCCCCTCTTTAAGGGTTTCTTTTTCGAGAAAGTTTGTATATTTTTTTTCTTGACTCAACTCATTCAATACTGACAAATACAGGCACCTGTCTCCATTTTCGAATGTATGAAATTTTTGTGGCTGCCTTGGCTAGGATGACCATAATTCCATTTCTGTAAGAAAGAAAAACAAAAATAAAATTTAACAGCAAAAATAACACTCCATATTCGAGATAAATTGTAGCAGGTTGTGAGTGTACGTGTTTTATTTGATTTGCTGTTTTCATTTAACATTTGCATCAACATCATTAATATTACAAGCGAAGCTCATGTCAATGTTTGTGGAAGCTACACTCCCTGATGGTGTGGGTATTTCTGCTCGAATCTGAATACCTAAACACCCTGCACACTTGGTGGAAATATATTGGTGGCTATTAATCTTTTAACTATGTGATAAGTTTGCTTAAAGTTTTAACTTGAAATTTGATATTTTTGCCAATAAAATGAAAGAGTTTCGAGTTTGCAAATTTATTAAGTTAATTGATTAAAACTTCCATTTGGGGGGGAAATAGTTTTATAAGGCTAATAAAATAAGACCAAATAAATTTTGAGTTGTTTACAAGTTTTTCTTTTTTTTAATGAAAGTTTTTATGTTTTATTCATTTTATTAATGAAAAATAAGATTTTTACTCTCTTCTTCGAAATTTGTTGTTTGCTTTGAGAATATAAAACTCAAAAATTTTCTGTCAATTGAGCGGGAAATTTCCGTGTTGGAAAAACAGTAATCATTTCTATTTTTCCAAGTGAAAAAAAAAAAAGAAAATGTTGTCAGGGTGGCTATAAATCTTTATCAGTGTATCTATGTGTGTGTGTGTGTTTGATTCTGTGCCTGTCTGCCAGCTTGTTTGCTTTAAGCACTTCCGTTATTTCATTTCCGTAACAAATGTTGTTTGCCATACATTTACATTTATCATACGCCGTGTGGTACGCAGACACGCACACACACACACACACACAGAGGCACAGACACACATCAAATTTAAAGAGGGCGCTATAGCGGTAGAATGTACTATAAACATGATCACATAAATCACAAAATTTCCATATAAAATGGCAAATCCAATAATAATTTCTTACCTAACCAACTGAAAGACCAAGAGACAGGCAATCAACAAAGAGCTAAAACTGCGGCCTATCAAGGGAGTCGGCAGATATTAGTTTGATTTGCCAGTTTTGGTTTTGTTTCAACTTTTACATCGACTCGAATGGATTTGCCGTACTCGAAAAAATGCGTTTATGGCATTCGCAGGATATTTGATTGATTATGGCCTTTGATTTGGGGGCCATTATGGGCCGGGCTGTGACAGTCTCGATATAATTTCTTCTCGTATATATATTTTCATTGTTAAGGTTTTCCTGGGAAAGACAATGGAAACACTTGACAAAGACTTGCGTGCTGAGCTTTTGTTTATATGAGATATCGAGAGTAAGCTGATGACAGTCACAGGCTGCTGGTGGGTTAGGCGGTTCTGCCGGAAATGTTGTCATAACAATGAATGTTCAAATGAGAAAAGACACAAGCACTTCCACACGCCCATCACCACAATTTGGGGCGTGGAGCCACGCAACACTCTAACCTCTGTGAGTGTCTGTATGGTGGGTGTGTGCGTTATCAGCTGTTTGTCATTACGAACAAGAGACCTCAAGTTAGCGGGGAAGGAAAAACCTTTAACCAGAGCCAAACATTTTCGGGCAGAACTATGAGATTGCTTGGCTTAAAAAACAAATCGAATTTCTTGGCTCAAAACAAAGGCATAGCGATGGCACACGATACTTGGAAACAAAGGAAACACTAACAAACAACAAGAAAGAAAAAAAACCCATAGGCCAAACAAAAGACTAGAAGACGCCCTTAGGAAAATAAAACAACTCAAGTCGAGGGAGAAAAAGAAAAGGAAAACTCAGACCAGGTCGATAAACCGGCCCACCAACCCCCGGCGCTAAGAACAGCTGTCATGACGGCAAAACTAAAAAAAAATATTAATTGAGAGAAAAGTAAAAAAATAAAAAGAGAACTCTCTCGCTCTCTGTCTCTTTCTCTCTGCAAAGATAATCGAACGGCAAACAAACAAGACCGAATAAAAAACAATACCACAGAGTCTCTGGTCTGTGTGTGTGTGTGTTAATACACAATTGTCTTGCCAGCTTATTGATACACCAATGTACGAGTATTTGGACTGCAACAACAACAACAATAGCAACAAAGCGAAACCATATTAGTATGCAAAACTGATAATCAATACCCGAATCCAAACTGCTGCCATTATGACACATTTATGCTGGTGTCTTTCCACTTGCCTATGCCTCCTCTGTGAGTGTGTTGGTTTCGATGTCATTTAATACTATATAGACAGAGCCAAGCCAATAGGTACTTTCCACCTGTCTAAATCTGTGGGGTTCCAAAGAATTCTACACTTAATAAGCTTGACTCATGTCTGCTTGATTTCCAATGAAATACAAAAGAATTTCCTGATAATTTCAGTGAATATTAATTGAGTGTCCCCTGAAGCCAGAATTCAGATAATTTCTACTTGACTCTAAGTTAACAGGCTAAACAATCAATTCGTATTTTCGAATTATAGCCTAATAATCAATTTAGCCAGAATTTTGGCCAAGTTCAAACAATATTGAATAATTTCCATTATAACAGAGAGAGAGCAGGAGCACAGAGCGTATAAGTAATCTATGGCAAAACAAGCTTTTCACTTTTGCCATGAAATTGGTAATTTGATACTACTCGTTTTCAAATGGGCAAGCAAATTTTTAGGTGTAGCTTTCAGGTAACTGTAAATTGTGGTCTGCACTTTCAACGGCCACACACGCACACAATTGCTTAGAAATAAAAAAAAAAACTAATATGAAAATGTTGGCCGGGCAGGCAAACCCACCCAAATCGAGTTGTGCCTTCAAAAAAAAAAATAGGTTGGCCCTTTTTGCCCTGCCTCTATGCTGTTGTGTTTGTGTGTGTGTGTGTTGTGTACTGTTATTGTTGTGGCTGTAGTTGTAGTTGTTGTTGACTTTTATAATTACTATTTTGGGGGGGAAGGAGACGAAAGGAACTATAAAAAGCTTATTGGTAGAGACGGTGCTATTAAGCACACATAACGGTAATTTAATTAACATACACACACACACAAGCAGACACACACATACATAAAAAATACAAACCCAGACAAATGAAAACAACAAAATGTGGGGCAACTATTTCCAAATAGAGGCGAAGGGTGGTCAAGGGGGAAAAACTAAGTCAGAATGACACTTACAACACAAACAAGAACATTTGACACGGCCAATCAGCAGCTCACTCAAGCCATGAATATTTATTATTAATTATATTTTTTTTTCCAAGTTTAAATTATAAGCAGAAAAATCTTTAAAATTCAAAAAAAATTAATTAAATTTAAATTTTGACACTTTTTTTTATTTTATTTTTTTTTTTTTGATTGCCAATTAAATTGAATGACAGCTCGGAACACACAATTACACACACACACATACAAGTCCATAAAAATCCAAAGCACATGCGAAGCTTAAAATATCACGTACGCCTAAAAGAATGCTTTAAAATTTATTTATAGATTTTTATTTATTTTTTTTTTCTATTTTTATTGATATTTTTTATTTATTCCTACGCGGACAAGAATCTCAGAACTGGAATCGCTGTCCACCCTCTTTAAGTCTTGGTAAAAGCAACAACGCGACGGGCCACTTTACCGCCGGAAATTCACACTTGCTGGCGTTTGTTCGACTGGCTGACTCAACTGAGGCGACGACTCAACAACCGCTTCGAAACGCGTACACCGAGTGAATGAAAACATAAATGCTCGACAAACACATCAAAGGACTAAGTGTTGATTTTGCAGGACTCGCACCAGTGTTGCCGTGCTGCCCAGAGAGTCAAAGTGCAAGACTGGCGTCGGCGCACACCTTACCACACTTTCTCTCGCTCTCTCTCTCTCTCTCTCTCTCTCGCATTGCATTTTCTGAGATTCACGTTAGAGCAGAAGAAATTGAATGAAATGCTTTCCTGACTGAGTTGAACCTGCTGACGAACATCTGTGGTTTTGTTTTGTTTCAAAAATTTGAAGGCATGGGGCCAGGTTGGGGTGGCGTTCGGCCTGTACGCCGATGCACTTAATTGTGGGAGTCTTAAACGGAAATGACGCCACAGCCACACCAATCATACAGTGTGACTTATATTCCATGCAAGCATGTGGCATTTGAATTAATAATCTTGGTTGGCAATTTCAAATTTGCACATTCTAGTACTTATGAAGTAATTAATTTTAATCTCCTTATTTAAGTATTTAATGTCTCAATTAAATAATCATAATAAATTTAAGAAATTTACAAATTACTTTTATTTTCATTATGTGGAGAGAAATTCTCATAAAAAGGTGACAAATAATATTCACATACCCAGATCGATAAGATTTACTCAGCCTTTTCAATTCTAATATGATTTTTTTTTAATTGAACAACGGAATGAAGCAATTATATTGATTTAGTGCTAAGAATAAATACTTACTTCTACTTATACCCTGAACCTAAAGGGTTAATTAATTCTATGAAAATCTATGTGACATAAAGGAGGAAACATTTTAGACCTCTCAAAGTTACCCATATCATGTATAGAAAAATCCAGATGGACATACTCTTCCATCTGTCCTAGATCCTGGGGACTGTGAGTTTTGCAGGGATCAAACTTGGGATTTGGATTTCATATGGTTTCAGGCTGCTACAGTTTTTTCCTTACTCCCCCTTCGTTCTTTCTTCTTCCGCCTCTCAAACCCTGAATCTGAAAAAAATTTCTTTGACTTGCTGAAAATATAGAGGGACAGTCCGATAGATGGCGCTTCTGCCTCTCTACTTCTAATAATTCCTTTAAATCTATCATGCATTGTTCAAAGTAATGTTGAGGTTATTTGTCATGTGAATGCAACCCGCCAGGGCTGCCAACCTGTGTGCTTGTACCAAGAATCCTATTGGATCCCAAACCCTGCCGCGCCCCAGGTTAAACGTTCGTCTTAATTTATTTATTTCTTTTGTTATGAATCCAATATCTTTCAACTTTGAGGTAAGATATTTTATTTTATGTGAGAGTGAAAAGCAAATATATTTAAGTCGAATACAAAAGGATTCCTGGTGGATGATTGTAAATAAATTTTTTGCCATTTTCCAATTTCAAATTGAACCAAATTCAAAGAGAGCTCGAACTCACTTGGTTAGAATTTATATCGACAAACACAAAAACAACCACACTCACACATATACACATTTACATCTACATATGCACAGACAAAACGCTACGTGTCAGCTGAAATGAGCCAAGGGGTAAAAAATTACATGACTTGCATTCAAAATGGGGAATGAAAAGAAATAGAGACACGTTGAGCTGCACTGCACTGCAATGCCTAATGTCAAGGTTTTTTGGCTGCTGTTAAAACAGCACGTGGCCACGTGGGGCCAAGCCGACTACTTGAGGGGATGAAGGGGGTGGCAGGCCAGGCGCCCAATCGCCCTCAGTAGCCCTCGTCTGAAAAACCCTTGGCCTAACTAATGGACACGATTACGCCATGGCCAGGCAAAGGAGATGAGCTAGCTAACTAGACTAGCCAGCCCAGACCTCTGTCCGCTCCCTTTCGGATTTCTAATGCATGAATGGACAAGAGTGTCAACATCGTCGTAGTCACTGGCGCTGGCGAGGCAAACAGGGGGAATGCAATGTCAAGTGCAGTAGACTCATATATATTCACTGGCATGCCCAGCAGCACCGGCACCAACAAACTCACACACACACACACATACGCGCAAGCTGAATGCTCTCTCATTGGGACCATTAAGGCCAATAGACACTGGCCAAATAAGCGCAGAGCAAACGAGCGGGGCCAAAGATGAGGAAGTTGAACCCGCTGGCACACAAATGGGCGCATCTATATTTAATGTGCCATCGATTGCAAATTTTTAGTACCATGTTGTTCTTCTTGCTGTTGTTGTTGCAGCTCTCTTTTTTTTAAAGCCAATTTCGAAGGCTACACAAAAAAAAGTCATAAAGCCCAACCGAAACGAGTGCAGGCAAAAAAATTAAACCTTCGCGGAATCCAGAATTTTTTTTTGCAACAATATTGAAACATGTGTATGAATCATTTTTTTATTTTTATTTTTTGTAAAGGTCGAACAGTTTAAGCTTTTATGGACTCAATTACTTGGCCAGGCCATTTGCCACTTAGCAAGCAACGAAATAAAGTAAAAAATTCTGCAAACAAATGACCAATCATAAAATCACTAGTCAATAGGTGGCAACCCTGTTTGGCTACGCTCTTATAAAAGAAACCACTAAAGTAAGTAAATATGAAATTATATATGAAATTATTTTGAATTTAATTCTGTACCCAGAAGTTTCTAGAAGTGGATTAGTCTCGCCAAGACACCAAACTACCTTTCCAGGAACTCCGGACCGAAAATATACCACGAAAAATTGTTTTTGCATTCCAGGAAAAGAAACCGCCAAGGCGTTTATGTTAATTCGATGTACATTTGAATTGATCACTGAAATACGCAATAAAGCAAGCGAATAGGGGAGGAATTCTTCTTAATTCCTTAGAGTGTATGGGATCATTTTGGTACAGTCAGCAACGGCAGTAAATAACTGATCGCAAGCTGTGTATATAATGAGTAGCAAGCCTGTTATACATAAGACGAATTTATGATTAAAAAAGCTATATAATATAGTTGTCCGATTAAACCGATTTAAATACGTATGTATGTCAGCTATATGAAATAGTGGTCCGATCTTGATGAAATTTGACACATTAATATTTGTGGGAGTTATTCCTTAAACCGATTTAGGTTCGTATGACAGCTAAATATGGCGGTCCGAGCCGGCTGGCTCCGACAAATATGCAGGCTAGGTAAAAAAGAAGTCTATATCCCAAGATTCATCAAAATAGCTTTAAGCCTGAGAGACTAGTGTGTACAGAAACAGACGGATAGACGGACATGGCCATATCGACTCCTATAGTGATTCTAAGTATTCTAACGGTAACTTTTGGGCATCTATGGTGAGTGGTTCTTTGCGTTACAAACATCAGAGCAAAATGAAAAGAGTATAAAAATTGGCGACAGTCTGACTGTCTAAAGGTCGACGAATTCCATAGAAGAAAAAATATGGCAGAACTATTTCATTACATATTTTTATTCAAGTTGCTTAAATCAACTAATTTATAAAATACACTATTTTATTTCTATGTATAATGTTTAATTAATTTGTTTATATTTTCCCCCCTCCAACAAATTATTGATTTATATTGATTTCCTTAAAGTCTTGATGAAAGCTATTAAATAGATTTTCCTTTTTCATGTTTTTAACTTAAAAATAACAAGATAAATAATTTCGAATTAAAGTAATGTGATTCAAAATTTTCCAAGAGAAATATAATTTCTCTGAGTGAAATTTATAAGATCCTACGGAAATGCTTATATCTTTAAGAATTATATTTCTTTTTATTTATATTTTTCTTTTTTTGTTATAAAATTTCATTAAATTGATATTTTAAGGAACAAACATAAATTATGTTTTCAGTGATTTCGATTAACTTTAAAACTGTTCATCGATCCTATGAACGGTTTCAGTTGATTCGATAATACTTTTTTTTTTTTTATGTAATTTTTAAAGTCTAAAAGCACTGAAAGCATCTAAAGGGAGACAGTCGTTGCCTTATGACCAGGTTTTGGGTACACTGAAGGCCCCGTAACGATGGTGATCGTCGACGCCGCGCACAGCAAAGTAGTATCGTTGATTCTCCTGGAATTGATTGAGGGTGACTGCCATGGGCAAGAGCATGGCCTTGACATCTCCCACATGACGCCAGGAGTCAGTGCTGGGCTCATGAATGGTCTCCTGGTAGGCGTAGATCTGGTAGGTCACGCAGTTGGCAAACCGGTTGCTGGTATCCTCGAGAGTCCAGGAGATTACAATGCCAGTGTCGTGGAGGCTGATACGAATGACTGGGCGGGAGGGTGGTAGCTTCCAGGCTGGATTAAAGGGCTGAGCCGGTGACGAGGGCAGCGGAGCAGGATGCGAGTAGCGTTGACGTGAAGCTGGCGGGGTATTCTCAGAACGTATTTGCATGGTGACATTAGAATTTAAATTGGACGAACGTCCGGATGACATGGTGATGTTGGGATTCACAGAGTTTCGGGTGATTGTGCGCCCGTTGTTCACAATCTGACGTGCTACTACATTGGCTCGTGGTACGGTCATGGGAGAAACACGCACCACACTGCCGGCTACTGGGCGGACATTTGAGTTGGCTGGACCGCTAGGTGATCGTGCCATAGCTCTCTTGAAAGTCAGACTGCCACTCTGCTTTAGTAGAGAGGCTGCTTCGGCATTGTTGGCAGCAGTAGTGGTAGTGGTGGCGGCGGCGGCAGCAGCAGCTGCTGCTGCATCATCCTCGTCGGTTAGATCGATCACCGCCTTTTCCTTGGGCTTGGCCGGAGCCAAGTTGGGCTGGCTGAATGAGGCGGCAGTTCCGCTTACCTGGACGCTGGACATGGGCACCGATACAGTGCCACCGCCAATCAGCATCGAAGAACGCATCTTGTTGCCGGACACTTGTGGGTTCTGTCGTTGTCTGGAATAGGTAAAAACTGTGAGCTAGTTTGCTTGGGACGTTAAAGAATGTGACTACTCACTGTTGCTGTTGCTTGGTTGCGGGGTATGCTGAACCCGGAGTACCACGAGCACGGACAATAGAGCCCGGAGGACTTGCCGGTATTGCAGTGCCAGGAGGTACCTTGGCCAGGGGCCTGCCTGACATGCTGGTAGAAGACTGCGTTTGGGCTAAGGATGCGCGATGTAGGCCCGGCGGAGTGGTATTGTTCATTGGTCGCTGGGGCGTGACTTTCTGCATACAACCTCGACGGGGTTGAGGGGGTGTGGCATTGATGGGAGCGTGGGAAAGATTTCGCACAGCCTGTGGACCAGGACGATTAGCAGCCCCAGAAGCTGCAGAGGCCACCATGCCACGCAGAGGAGATCGATGGGGTATGGGTTGCCCTGTGATCTTAGGTGGTGTAGCGGACTGGGGGGGAGCGGTGCGCATATCATCACTTGGCTTCTTAATAGACATGCCCACTTGAAGACCCACAGCACGAGTAATACGCACTGGGGCTGTGAAATGAGAATTCTTAAGCTCAAGGTCCTTGATGACTCGTTTGTGTACGGTCTCAAGGTCGAGGAATTGCTTGGAGACCTCGGCAAACTTGCGCCGATACAGGGCCACGGAGGCCTCGCATTTCTCCACTTTGCGTCGGATGTCGGCAAATTCGCTCTTCACCAGCATGGCTTCAACGACCTTCTGTAGGACGAACTCTTCCAGGTCATCTCGAGTCATGCAATCGAATTTCTTGCGGAATTGACGCATGAATTCCAATTTGATAGATGCAGCCGGCTTCTGCTCAGGTGATGGTTGTAAGTCAATTGTCTCAGTTTTTTCTGGTTCCGTTTTTGCATCAATTTCGGGCTTTGTTTCCGTTGGCTTCGCGGCTGGCTCTTCCGACGGTTCCTGCTCGCCCAAGTCAATTTGTAGTTCATTGGAACAATTTGAATCCGAGTCATCGGTTTTGAGCTTTTTGCTGGGTAGTTCCTCTTTCTCGGTTTGCATCTCATGAACTCTTTTGACTGCCAGGAATTCCCTGCCATCTTTCGATTCACTCTCTGGCACAGCATTGCTGGAGTCTTCGTTTGCATTGTTGAATACCTCATTTTCAAGGTCTTCATTGAGGCGCGGTTTTTTGGGGCTTGGAATATCTTGATCGTCATCCGGCTCATCCACGGTCATTTCAACATCAGCTTCATCAATCTGTGCAGCCGGCTCAACTGACTTGGCAGCCTCCAGCTTCTCTGACACTTCCAAGAGATTGCTACTGTTGCTGTTGGTCTCCTCGGGAGCAGCAGGCTTTGCTTTTGTTTCTTCGGTTTTCGGATCCTCAAACTGATCGCAGGCATTGTCCGAGCTATCGGGTAAAAATTTATCCGACTCGACGGCTTCAGTAGTGGCCTCGTTGGTTGTAGCTGTCGATGATTCATCTGCAGCGGCTTTTTCCACCACGCTTGAGGCTTTGCTGCTATTCTCCTTAGCAGGGCCATCGCTGGACATGACTTCATCTTCGTCCTCGGATACTAAGAGTACCACTTCATCGTCTTTTTTCTCTATGGCAGTTTTACTTTGGTCTTGCTCAACTTCCGAACTAGTTGGCTTCTCAGGTTCCTTTTTTTCTGGTGTTGTGTCAATGGGTTCGAAGAAGATCACCTCATCATCGGAATCTTGCTCTTTGTCATTTTCTGTCTGCTCAGAGTTTTCCTTGTTGTCGTCGTCCTCTGAAGGCGATTTTTCTTTCTCAGCATTTGGAGTGTCTGCTTTAACAGTGGTATCAGCCTCGGTTATCTCAGGCTCTACGGCGGAGGTGTCTGTGACCTTTTCATTATCTATTGAAAAGAGATCATCGCTTAGCAGTTCTTTTTCATTTGACTCGGTGGTGTCCTTTTCATTATCCACCGACAGAGCAGCTTCATTTGGCTCCAAGACTTTTATTTCTGGTTCGACATCTGACTTGACGTTGTCGCCAGAATCAGGTTCTTCTTCCATATCATTCTTGTCTTTCTTGGGCTCTGCTATTTCAGTCAATTGATCCTTAACCGCATCAGCCTCAGGACCTTCTTCAGAAGTGTCCAAGTCAATGACTGAAACATTTTGCAGTGCTTTGTTTTTGTCACTATTTGGAAGTGTGTCGATGATCTCCTCGTCAGATATTTCTTCCAGGCCATTGGATTTGCTAGTCTTATCAGGGAAGGTTTTTTCAGGGACTTTCTCGCTATCTCCTGGCTCATCTCCGAACATATTTTTTTCAAGTGTTTCGAAATCCTCCGTTGAGCTTGAAATGTTCTCCAATGCATCCAAAAATTCGTCTTCTTGGGTGGTGCTGACGTTTTTTTTCATATCTGTAGCTGATTTGTTTTCGCTGGAATTATCCAGGACTATGCCATTCAGATCTTGGCATTTATCAGTCTGAGTATTCTCATTGTTCTCTGCTTCCTTTGAATTCGAGGATAAGCCCTTCAATTCAAAGTCCTCAACGGATTTCTGCTCTGAAGAGTCGACAGGATTATCCGATTTGAGAATGTCCCTGTCTACGATCGAGTTTAGCTTATTAAGCAAGGCATCCAAGTCGTCGCCGACTACAGCACTGCACTCTTGGTTTATTTCGCTCTTTTCAGCCTTATCTTTAGCTGTAATCACTGAAGAATCAACAATCGCTTCATTGATATTCAAATCCAAGCTTAAATCATCTTCTGTATTTTTTGAAGCATCTGCCGAAATCACAATTGAAGCGTCACCATTTTCTGTGGTTTCTTTAACTGTAAGAGAAATCATATGAGATCGGGCTTATCGATATTTTAATAGTCTACAAACCAGGGATGGATAATTGTTCATCTTTGTCCTCCGAGTCAATGTGTTCATCTAAGCTTTTCATGATTTCATCGTCGATTGGCATCACCGCCGGCAATTCCACTTTTTGAGTTACTTCCATCATTTTTTTAAACTGAAGTTGTTGGTGTTATTGCAGGCTTTGAAAACATTGAACTGTTTAAAGAAGAAAATAATTATAATTTTTTTTAAGCGGATGCTTAAATTTATTGATTTAATTCTGTGTGAGCAGGTGCTAGAGGTGTGTGTGTGGGGGGGTGTGCCTATGACGGACATAAGAAATTTTTAAAATTTACGGAAAGCTAGAAATTTCTCAGACCAGCTCCTTTAATATTTGCTTAACTCTCTGGAAAGCTTTGGCGAGCTTTTATCATAAAAGCTTTTTATTCTGTTAGCTGCAATTTGTTTTTTTTTTTATTTAATAAATTAACTTTTTCTTGGTATAATAAATTTAACGTTTGAATTTAATGAAACTAAAAGTTAGTCCCCCTCCGTGCTTCTGGACCCGCTAGATAAGACACAACTATAAATAGAATATGGGGTATTAGGGAGAATGCCGATAAAAATATAACACTCAATTCAATGACCTTTCCAATTCAAATATTTGTGAAAAGCAAAACTAAATAACAATGATCCGAAACCCTAAATACCAACAAAAAGCTACAACGATTTCTGTTTGGCGCTTTATATTCATTCATTCGATTCGGTATGTATCTATCAATTATCTACCTAACTATGTTCAGCAGAAAAGCAACAACAACAACAACAAAAGTAAGACAACTGCAGCAAAGAGAAAAGCAAAATAATGCCGAAAGAGAAATAAGCCTTTCTAAACGTCTGGAGTATGCTTGATACTAAATAAATTTACAAAACTGGAATAATTCGTTTAAGCAAAGAATATATAAATCAGAAGATTATTATTAGTTCATATGGAAAAAGTGAGGTTAGGTGGAATTTTTCAGCATAAATTATTTATAGTAGCTCCGAAACCCTTGAGCACACCTTACTTACATGCTTGGCAACATAAATGTTCTAAGCAAAAGATATATACAATTTGTGTTTATTATTTTATTTGGTTTTACTACACTTGAAGAAATCGAACCACTATACTTCGGCACGAGTTCAAGGCGGCACTGAGCACAGATGAAGCGAAAACGAACGCAAAACCAGCTGACAATGTTAAGCAGGCAACAACAGAGCACGAAAAGAGAGCGGCGGCAGAGAGCGAACGAGCGAAAGAGAGAGAGACGGTATGCGGGCGGCGAATACAAAGACAAGAGGGGCGTGTTAAGTTGAGTTTATAAAGACATGGATTTATATATATTTGTTTACTCCGATTTTGAAAACCTAAGAGTTATGTGGAATGAGTGAAAGCCGAAAACCACACTTGAATATTTTCAAGTGTAGGGGCATCGACCAAGTTGTGACGTCACTGTGTGATAGAACAGAAACCCAAAACAAAAAAGTTTGTGCACACGTTGCCCACTGTTTTGTGGAAAAAAGTCTATGGCTTTAGCCTCGTCTTATATATTTTTGGGAAGATTTTTGGAAAAGCAATTTCATCGTAATTCGACAGAGCTGAGTGAAACGAGTTGGCAGGTCCGATTTTATTATTTTTTCTTACTTATATGTTGTGTTTTAAAGACAGGTAATGGTAAAGCGAGAGAGGGGTGGAATAGATAGAACAATTGTAATTTACCACAAGGGATCGTCGGCTGGTTGTTTTTTGATAATCAAAAGTCAACGCAAAAACCGAAATAACTAAAACGCAACAAAATCGGTTTGCGTTTTGTGTTTGCACTCTTGTTGCTCTCTTTCTCGCTTTATGTAAAAGAGCGGCTACGGCAAGTGTGACTGAGAGAGATGGCACTCGTATACTTCAGAGGGGTTACGACGTCGGGGGGTAAGCAAAATCCGTAAATTTCCATTTAAAAATAAAAGTTTACTTTAATTCGACTTAACAGAAAATCGGGCTATGGGATGATATATGAAAGGCATGGTAAGCGCCACTGGCGGCAAACAAGCAACAAGAGATACAAACTGAACTGAACCAAGGCAGTCTTATAGTTTGTAAGGTGCCAAGGTGGGAAGGAAGAGGGAGAGGGGTTTCGAGCTAAAGGATCTATAGGGAGTTCCTGGTCTTCGACAGGATACCGGTTTAGCTAAAGAAAAGTGGGTAGAGCGGAAGGTGGGGGAGGGGGACAGGGGGGGGGGCGGTCGGTAGTGTGAGGGATTCCGAAGAGAGAGCTAAAGAGAGGGAGAGAGAGGCCAGAGTTGACGTCTATTCAAGATAAAAGCAAACTCATATTTAAAATTGAAAAAAAAAAATTAAATAAATAAAAATAAAATGTTTGCCATAGCATCGCCGAATTACGAACGACACACGACAAAGTCGTGTCGTACGACGATACCGAACGCGAGATACAGCAATGTGGAAAGCAATAACTAAAAAAGACGCAAACCAAATTGAGGTGTCGGCGGCCATATTGCATTATATCATGAACTTCTCTAGGGAAAAACTGGTCTTGGCTTTGGGGCCGATTTCAATTATTTTCAAATTGGCATCTCAGAAATCCCAAAACTGAGTTGGCCAGGAACTTTTTGCCTATGACTTTTATATATCTTTATACCCATCTCCCTCACTCTCTCGGCCCCCTGACTCGCAATTTTACCGCCTACTAGACCAAGAACAGCTGTTCATTGCCAATTGTGTTTGTTTGGCCAAAAAGTGAATGCCGACATGAAGCCTATTGGAAACCTATAACGAAAACTCTTATTATGGCCAAGCCTGGGCATTGGACACATTTGGGCGTTATATCTATTGTTGCCATCTCGCTTGCACACATCGCCGTGTGTATGTATAAGGTTGCTATATGCTTGCCTTTGTGCATGTGTGTGTGTGTGTATGTGAGCAATTTGCAGCGTGCTGCTCACATTCTTTTTAGGTTACGTATCGATTTTGAGACCAAGTGAGGTTAAGTTTGAACAATAGTCGTAATAAGGAGTATTATTAAAAAATTTAATGATCTTAAGGGGTTTGGAATCTACGCGGGGACATATCGAAGCCCTCAAGTTATTTAAAGTCCGCATTGCCACAAGCCCCAGCTGGCTCCCAGGCCCAAAAGAAACCGAAAGCCACAAACGCATAGATGGACCAAGCCATTTAATTGTTAAATTGTGCATTTTTATTTATTTAGGGTTGCCAAGCTTCCACCAATATTATCATATAAGACATTACTTTTTATACAGTATATATATATATACATACATACATACATATATGTATGTATATATAAATATATTATATAGTAGAGTTGCCACCTTCTGGCACCAGAACAATAGTAACCATCGTGTTATTGCTGCAGTAGGCTGACTGACAAGCCTTTATACAAGTTTATTTTTATTTCATAAACAAGTTGCCCGACAAGCATATATTATAAAGTATTTTCAGGCCTTTAGTGATGAGCATGGCAACTCTTAAAACATAAAGAAAAAAAATCTAAAAAATATGGGCTTATATAGATTTCAAACAATATCCAGGGAATACTTTCGAAAAGACTATCTTAAGCCGGCTGGACCTTATTTAGGTTTATAAATATATAAACAAAACAATTTATATAGATACTGAGCGCTATGAGTTCTCTACATTTATGTCATGCGACTTACCAGATAAAACCGGCTAGTCTTTTATATTCCTGTGCAGGAATATTGGAAACAAAAATCTTTTTCAATTTCTTAAACTAGCACAAAACATTCACTTTTTTCTTTCTGTTTTTTAATTTTTTTTTAACAGTTCCTTGAATCAAGAGCACTACACGACTATTCCCCTTAACGCCGGAGTAAAGAATGAAAATCGGATCAACAAACACTGGCGCTGATTTATAACTAGTTCCAAAGCTGAAACCAGTTCGCGAACTAGTCAGCCGAACCTAAGGCCGAATAAAACAAAAAACATCTGTGCGTTCTAGGTTAGGTGGAATTTTGATACCAATTTGGTTTTGTAATAAATGTTTACTAAAAGTCCTTAATTGAAATGAGTAATTTACTGAACTTTGCCCTGCGACATGGGGCCGGTATGTTCAAAAGAAATCCACTGCTAAGTCTGAGACCTCTTGTTCAAGTCAGTAAATTGCCTTCTCCGGTAAAGAAGAGCCTCTCCACTCGTGCGGCCGCCTTTGATGTGAATACCAATGTACCCAAAGATCTCATACTTTTCAAGTATGAGAACCCCAAATTTTATAACATGCTCAACATCTTCGCTGTATGCCAGTTTGTCTTCTGGACCTATCTTTCACATTTTGCGTTTACCACGCTGAAAGATGCGCCGGTGGAAGAAAGCCCAGATATAGAGCTGAAATGGTACCAGCGCATTAATCTGGGTGAAAACAAATACAGAAATGGCATAACAATTTGTTGCTTTGCTATAGGTAAGTGCTATGAAATCCTCATAAACTGATGAACTAATCCATTCAAATAGGATATGGAATTCTATTTGCGGCTTGGACGTTCACTCTGCGTTCGGTGAGGTTCTTGATATTACGCAAGGGAGGTCAAAGCGTATCTTTGGTTACCTACGGACCATTTAATAGAAATCGTATTATGACTGTGCCATTGAAATGCATCTCAGCTCAGGAATCCAGGGAACTTGCCCGGGTTCAATTGCCAATTAAGGTGAAGGATAAAGCACTCTATTACGTCCTGGATATGCGCGGCGAATTTCGTAATCCTCAATTATTTGATTACACAGCGGGCTTAAAGCGACGTTTTTGACAGGACCACACGCACTTATAGAAATACAGAACAATGACAGTAGTCAGTGAAAAATATTGTTACTTATAATTTGTAAATACATTTGTATCTTAATTAACTTAAAATGTTTGATGAATATTCTATTTAGTAAATGGGCTCGGGCTTTTGTGTGAGCAACAAACCAAAGCGCTTCTTGATCGTGATACGCTGGCGTGAGTACTTGTCTTCGGGCGAGAAGCGTGCCGGATGAGCTGATAAGGTTGGGCGTCCGTCCTCAGTGCGTTTCTGTTCAAAGTAAATAGGGATTATTTATCTGAATACTTTTTACAATTTTATATGTTATACCTTCAGCGTGTAGACGCGGTCTCCGTTTTCGTTAATTGTGTACATAAGATACATTTTGGATATCAAAAGTTGAATATTTTGGAAATTTTTAAGATAAACAGTAAACACGTGCAAGCCGTGGATGGTTTTGAACTGGAACGAACCATACAATTAGTTCGCTGAACGCGTCAAGCTAGCGAGGCCAGTCCCAATTTAAAGCAGTGGAATGAAATACTTTAGTTACTTTTTTAAATAAGACGCCAAGATAACGACCACACTTAAAAATAAAATAATAATAGTTGTCCACTCTAGTTCAATCTTGTATGTTTTCTACGCGCGCTAGCTATGGCAAATAAGGCTGACAAATTGTTAAAGCAGGCTATTAAAGAACAACAAAAACGTATTAAGCCAGGCGAATGTCAAAAGTATGTTCGTTTGGTCTTGGATTGCGGTTTACTGCAATATCATCAGGAATTTTTTAGCCTTCTCGAATCAAGTGATTTGAAATACGAATTTCGAAGTTTTCGCTTGAGCAATTGTATTATTTGGGAACGCAATGTTGGTCAACAGACTCTAGGATCAGACGGCTTGAATGATGCCTGGAAAATGGAAAATCAGGTGCTCTACCTTCTCACCGAAGAAGAATTTGAGCGTGCGCTGAAGAAACAAACTCTTGAGTGCGTGGGTGTTCAGCTGCAAGAGGCTTTTCCAGACTGCCAGTATACGGTGGTGGTGCCCAGAGTTCGACAAAAAAAGAACAGTTCATATAGCCAAGAGACGAATGCTTTAATTGAGCTGCAATTGCTACAGCACCTTCATGTGGAGCAGCTAACAAATCTGTCCTCTGAACTCTTGGCGTTGTTAAAACGCACCACTAAAGCCATTGCTGAGGCCCCTTACAAGAAGCAGCGTTCCGAAATTCTAGGCACCTTTAAAAAGTATCTGGCCAATGACAACAAGCAATGTGTGCGAGTGGAACAGGGAAATGGTTATGGTCGCTTATGGCAACAACATCTGAATCGGTTGCCCCTAGTCACCCTGGAAGTGGCTGAATCCATCATAGCTGAATACCCCTGTCCCAAACTCCTACTTGAACACTTTGAAAAAGATCCTATGGCCGTGCAGTTCTTGGCTGATCAGAAGATAAAGCGTGGCAATGGACCGCAACCGCTTCAAACAGATCGACGCATCGGCAATGTTCTCAGCAACAAACTGTATACACTCTACAATACCCGAGATCCAAATACTCTTATATAGCTAGATTGTTTTATTTAATTTTGAATATAATTTTTACAAGGACAATTTGTAAATGTTTACATACTTTAAAATCACACAACGTTTTTTATAGGCTAATCAGCAAAGGAATTCAACATGGAATTACTTTCCTTAATTTATTGAAATTTAAACTGAAGATGAAGATGAGCACGACTTTGTAAGGCTTAGATTAAATAGATTTCTATACCTAAATGGATTATAGTGATTCTATGAATTAAGAAGATATATTTTTTTGTACAATATGAAAGTTAAAATATCTAGATTACCCAGCAATTGGTCAGTCCAGGTCTACAGGGTGGCCAAGATGCGCGTAAAGCCAAGACAGGCAGATACTATGGTCTGACCGAGGCCCCAGATCATGGCATAAATAGGAGACATGGGTATGATGGAAGCGCGATGCACAAATGCAATGACTGCACTACTTATGATGCCGCTTGAAGCGGGTGACAGAAATCCCATTACCAAAATCAGTATAGAGAAGAAGCGACCGAATTTATGCTTCCGAAGCGTTACAAAGGCCACCAGGGCGGCGCATGTGTGTATGAAGATGGAGGAGAAGAAGGCCCAGAGGAAAATGTGGTACCACATTTCTCGAAATGTTATAAGACGCGCCTGCGAGCGCAGACCCATTACATCGGCAATGGTGTCAAGCTCAACTGTATCGTAGGTGTCAGAGAACATAGCTGCTGACCACAGGCTCTTTGTTACTACTGATTAATTTGACTATGGACTAATTATTGCTTTCCCGTTACTGAGTTGGTCATTTGCTTGTTGTGGTTTTGTCTTAACTACTTTGGCTTGGCTTTTGTGGTTGACTCTGTTCTCGATGCCTCGTGAATATGTTAAAGCTGCTACTGGTTGCGGATTTCCAGCTCATAATTGTTTTATTCTATATCGATTTATATTTATGAACCTGTGAATCAAAAACATATATATATATTTATGACCTTTATCAAAGGTGGGCGTATGAGGCAGGCCCGAGTCTTACTTACACATACAATAAGGCGCAAGAATCATTTCAACTGTCTATTGATTTGTTTTGGCACAATTATCAGCCAAAATTATTGATATTTTGGTATATCTAATTAACTCCTACAATAACATTCTTGGGTAAACAAAGTGGATTAGTTGAAAATTTTGCAGTGGCCGTGGGCGGTGGCGAAAAGAAATCCACTCCCGTTTTGATGGGGAATTCAGGGAAATAGTGTAACTATTAGAGCACTTTGAAAGGATCCACTGTCCTATTTTCTCAAATGCAGAAGACTTTATTTAAGTCGCTGAATTTATATTTTTTTCCGTCGCTATTCTTTTTACTTAACAATTGCAATGTGAATTGAAACGTTTTGAAAATGAAACAAATAACCAGTCAGCTGTGAGTCATGAGCGAACTAGTTCTTTATAAACATTAGTTTTAACACATTTTATCTAGGAAATAAATTTAATTTTTACGCATAATTTAAATAAATAAAATAAGGATTTAATTTTGAATAATCAATTAATACAAGAAGTTCATATGAACCAGTTCTTATCTCTACAGCTGGTTTTACTGCGAACATTTTCGCCACAGTTTTGTCTATATTTATAAAATTTGCGGCTGTAAGTAATTAAAATTTTCGCCTGTTCTGAAGCTGAGAAGTAAAGAAAATACAACAAAATGAATAAAGAAGAAGATTACGCCTCAGACAGCGATCAAAGTGATGAAGATTTTTGTTTAGAAAAAGATGATGATGATTCTGAAGACAATAGCGATAGCAGCGACAGCGAAGAAGCAGAAAGTGCCGGTTCAGAGGACGAAAATGGAAGCACAAGCAAAAGCAAAAAGAAATCCAAAAGTAGTCCAACTCAGCGGTTAGCTGTATCAGCCGGCGAGAGCAAACATCCTGGACGCAGTACTCGCCAAAGCGGAGCACAACAAAATGGACCCAGAGCTGAGGAAAAAGATGAACTGGAATCGGACGAGGAGGTAGACAAGTCGCGCTCTGATGCACTTTGGGCGGATTTTCTGAATGATGTAGGCGATAAGGACAAAACAGAAACTAAAGCCAAGACTAAGCCGAAAGAGGCATCCTCGGAAAACCAGAAAGCAGGGTCGCCTGCTGCTAAAACAACAAATACAACGAAGAGCAAGCAAACCACAGAGATACTAGATTTCGCTGGAGAGCAGATAGTTGTGCAGAAATCGGTACCCAACACCAGCGCAAAAGAAAATCAAGAACATTCAGACCAGCCTTCAAAGGAGGTAGCCAGTCCAAAAACCCTACCACCACGATCCCTCGCACCGGCCAAGCGACCAGCAAATGGCAGTGCTAGCGGCTTAGGCTCCCTACTCAATCAATTGGGCAAGAAAAAGAAAATGTCAGTACTGGAAAAATCTCAATTGGATTGGAAAACCTTCAAAGCTGACGAGGGCATCGATGAAGAACTCCAAACACATAACAAAGGCAAGAATGGGTGAGTATCAATAACGATAAACCATACCAACTTAAATTGATGTCTGCCATTTTTTCATTTTCTCAGATATTTGGAACGCCAAGACTTTTTGCAACGAACCGACTTACGGCAATTCGAAATCGAAAAGGGCATGCGCCAATCCAGGCGACAAAACTGAAATTAATTTTAATGAAAACTTCCAAATTGCTTGCTGTCCACACATTCGTACTCTTAATTTAGTTTACTGTTTGTCTTAGGATTTGCATAATTCCAATATTTAAAATAGGCTCTCCTCCTCTTTGCTATTGTCTTATTCAAAATAATATACCGAACAATTTTAAAATGTATTTCGTCTTTACCAACCAACAAAGAGAGAGAGAGAGAGAGAGAGAGCAAAAAATATTTATACTTTTTGGTAATAATAAAGAAAATTTTATTTTGAAAATTTTAAAAGCTAGCAAAGTAACGATCAAAGTTTACAAGATCGAAAAAAGCCTTAAAAAATACCAAAAAAAAAAAAAAAAAAAACATTGCAATTCGGCACAAGTCGTTGTTGTAACCGCCGCGTCGCTATCGACTTCGTTTTCTTTATTTTAACCGTATGCAACAGTTGCTGGTTTCGGATTGACTTGCTTGTTGGCCGGGCTGTCTCTGCTGTTACGTTGCCAGCATTTTGTTGTGTTTTTATCAACAAAACGTCGCCGTTGGCTCAGTTGCTTTTGGTCAACACGCAGAGAAACTACAGGCGAACGCGTCGCGCATCCAAAAATCGCTACAAGACTTAACAAGCCCAATAAAGACCACCAGAGTGAAAAGTGAAAAGTCGCTCGATTCGTTAACGGGCGTCTGCATGTGTGTTTCTGTGTGTGTGTGTGTGTATGTTTGCGCGTTTTTTTTTCGCCTGCTGCTGAGCGGTAGCCAAAGTGGCCAAGTGTCAATTGGCTTAGTTCAATTGGCTGACAGCGGCAGCATAAATCATTTTATTACCCAATAAGTGTTTGTTGCTGGCTACATTGTTTGTCTCGGCGGCTTCTGCAGCTTGGGAGCATGCAATTCGGTGTCTTCTTCAGCTTCTCCGTTTTCTGGTGGCGCTTCTGATAAATGTTGCGTTTTTATTATCAGTTTTGTTTTGTATGCCGTATTAAATAATACACGTTTGCATTGGTGAAAGTGTGTTAACAACTTTGCATATGAGCACGGCCACTGGCCCGACGGACAAACGGACGGCAAGCCAAACAAAGCAGAAGGTAGCCGAAGAGAGCGTCAATAAAATCAGCCTGCTGCACCAACAAGCTCAATTAAATATATAAAAATAAAACTAAGAAAACCACATATATATTTCTGAGAAGTAAATAAATGAAATGGAATTTTCTTGTTTCAAGAAATTATAAAAATAATTGAGATCAAATTAAAAATAAAAAACTACACCAAAAAGAAAAAAAAGAAGAAATTTAATTAATCATATTAACGGCACTTAAAGGATAAATATAAAAGGTAGTTAAGACTATTATTTTTTATTTATTTTATTTTTTTATTTAAAAAATAATCTCATGAAGAAGTAGGGGAAATTTTTTGGGTACAATAGAATTTTTTTTTTTAATTTTTATTTTATTTTGTGGTAGATTTTGCTTGGTCACTTTAGTATTACGTAAGACAATCAAAATAATTGACAATTGAGTTGAATGTGGTTAATTTGATGTAATTTAAAGAAAATTCTTAGACTTGTTTCGAAAGAGCACACGCCCGCCGAAATTGCCATGAAAATTACGGTGATTAAAAAGAAGCTAAAAGAAAAATCTAGACAATTTTTTTTTGTTTTTTTTTTTTTAGCAAGGTGGTTAATCCAGTTGTCACACTAATTGAATATTTTTTATTTTTACATTTTGTTTTTTTTTTTGGTTTTTGTTTTTTGCACAACCTGAAAAAATTGCGTAAAGCTTGGCAAAAATAATAAAATAAAGAAACTGACATGTGCATGTCGGGGTGTCATATGAGACTGTGATTACCCCAAAAATAATGAAAAGAAAACTGGAAAAAACAGGCAGACAGACTGACACACACACACGATACATTAACACCTAGTTAAGCGGTCTTCATGAATATATGGTCTGCAATAAGTGTAACTGGCATGGAGTGTGGCAAGTGCGTTGGGTCGTTGGCAAGGTCAGCTTAATGCAACAAAAAAAAAATGTCTTTATTTTTTTTTATATGCTAGTGTCATAAACCCAGAAAAACAGAGTGCACACACATACGCATAGACTCGTTGAAGAAACCCGAAACTTCGGGAAGTTGAAGAAACAAAAGACTTAAGACACGAACTTGTTGCGTTGGAACGCATTTTGATGAATTATTTTGATATTAAAGATGAATGAATGAATAGTAACTCTTAAAGAGTCTATATGTGTCAGTGTGTGTATGTTTGAGCTGGAAGTTTTTATTAATATCTGAAATCCACGCAAATGTGGTCAAGGTCGTTGGCTGTTGTTATTGGGATTTTTCATGATGTGTCTCATTTTATTTTATATTATTTTTAGAGGCAGAGCCAGTGTCTTCTCATCGCTTATGAGAAATCATTTCTTTTGCATAATAAAAATAAAAACAAAAAAACTGCCGCCTAACACCAAAAACAAAACAAAAGACAACATCAAAAAATGCTCAACGGCAAATGATAAACAAATTAGCCCAAAGTGTTGTTGTCGATGACCGAGATTTTTACCTTTTTGGTGACGGTGTCTTCTTTGCCTTCAAAATAAAGAAAAAAAAATATTTATTTAATTGTTAGTTGACATTGCATTTGCTGATTAATTGTTACTGTTTGCACAAAAGAGCTTTAATATGTTTGAGTAATTGTTTTTGCTCATCTTTTTTATTTTTTGCTTATTTTGAGGGTTTGGCAAAAAGCATGTCACATTTAATTGGTTGAATTCCTTTCTATGAAAATGTCAGCTTGATTAGTCCGATGAGTCCCAAATTATTTCGAAAAACAAACTTCAGAAAAAAAAAAAAAAAAAAACGAAAAGTGCCAAAATATAAAGCAATTTGGAGACAAGATCAACTAAATAAAAGTGTGATATTTTGCATATCAACTCCAATTTTAAAAGCATCTGGCTTAGTTTTTTGTTTTATTTCTTTTATTTTATCGTTTTTTTTTTGCAGGTTTTTTTTTGTCTGTGTGTGTGAATCATCTGTTAGGCAAAATTGTTAGTTTTCTATTATGTCTTTTTGGTTATTTGTGACCGCCTTTTTGGATAAACCAAACTATGATGTAAAAACTAACACACACACACACACACACACACGCGTGCTTATATGTAAAAAAAAAACAGATAGCAGATAGCAGACCACTATGGCCAGTTTAAGGTGGAGTTGAACTGAATTTAGTTGACTGAGCTTGGCTGACTCGGACGCCAGCGTCAGCCATAAAAGAAAGCAACAACCATAAATACAATAAGCCCAGTCATGAACGAGCTTAAGCAAAAATAAAATAAAAGACTATACAAATAACGGTCAATTTTAAATACTTGCTAAAATTATTGTTAACTTTGTTAACCTTTTGTGGCCGTTTTTGCTTTTTGCATAAATACTTTCGGCTTAAAAGTCATTCACTTTGTGCTCGAGCTGGGCGAATGCATTGTTCACGGTGGGGGGAAGGGTCAATTTGGTAGGCGTTGAATGAATAATTTTTAACGGTTTCAATTTTTGTTTTACTCTGTTCGCCGGACTGTTTACTCACTCTTTCCTCCATTGTGCGCTCTCTTTATCGGACGATTACTGTTTGACTTGGCCCCGGCAGTAAGGTCGACTTTCACTGCAGGTTCTGTCGGGTTGGGCTTGGGTTTTTGTGTTTTTTGGGGGCAAACCAATTTGGCAGGCCGTGTGTCTGTCAACGCGGCTCACCTGATCTTGGCTGGCTTTTGGTCAAGTATTTTGAGGTCTTTTTTTTTGTTTTCGTTGGGTCTTCGCCATCTGCCTGCATTCTCTGTCAGTTTTTTTTTTCAGTACTCGAATTTCGAAACATTATGTGTGTTTTCCAAAGGCGCTTGCAAAATTGCTTAGGCCATGTTTGGCTGCATTGCCGGGTGCTTGGTGACGTTGGCCAAAAGTGGTTATGCGATTTTTTTTGATGTTGTTGCTGTTGTTTCATTGTCTGCGACTGTTTGCATCTGTGGTTGTGGTTGTTTTCCTATAGTCTGGTTGTGTGCTTGGCTAAATGAGGCATTTTTGTGTTGTGGGTTTGTATGTATGCTCTTCGGCTTGGTTTGGGGATTTTTCAATTTACCGAGCCTCCAACTCAGCGCCTGCACTTTCGTTTTCGGCGCATTCAACTTGATGCCGATGCATTCAGGCAGCCATTTGATTGTGGCGGCATTGCAACTGGTTACGCTAACAGTGAAATGCTCTCTGTGTGTACCAGTGTGTGTGTGTGTGTGTGTGTGACTTAGTGGCAACATGTGTTGGCTTTGATGCACAAGCATTGAGCACTTGAAATTACATAAATATCTTTGCTGTCTGCCAGCCTGCATGCTCGAGTAGTGGGAGTGTGAGGGGAGGGCGAAAGCGTGCATTAAAGTGTATTTTCATAGGCACTTCGTGAAACATAGCCAAATTAATGAAATACTAAGAGAAGCTGCTCAATAACTGAACTAATTACTCTATTGTCAAATTGACTGCACGCCTGAAACAAAAGACTTAGGCAACGAACTTGCTGTTTACTGAAACCGATAATTCTCTGCAGCAATCGCATTGCTGGAGCAGCGGGTTGGTGGCACAAAGTGAAAGTGTAAATGCCTGACCGCCTCTTTTTCAAACCCCTCCCAGACACCCACATACTCACGCATATTTCAATGCCCTGACACCGTAACCAATTAAAATGGAAAAGTCAAAACGTTTTGTTACGCATTTTGAGTTGCTACCCCAAAACAACAAAAAGCAAAATATAAATAAATTAAAACCAACAATTATAAGCACAAAAATTGTGTCTTTTTGTTTTCAGCTTTGATAGTTTTTCACTGGTTTCCACTTCACCCGCCCAACACTTTGCATACGCATAAAACTGAAATTACAAAATTGATTTGATGTACGCAGCACGTAACAAAGCTTGATGAAGCTAGGAGGGGGGGCCTAAGCATAAAAATACTTGCATATTGCAATATTTGGCCAACTCTCAATACCCAAACATTTCGGCAATACAACGTGTGAGGCATAAAATCCTACTCTCTCTCTCTCTCTCTCTCTCTTTCACTCTCTACTTATGTGAATGACTTTCCTATATGCTGGTAAATGTGGTACAAAAGTTACGATTCGTGGGTAATAAATGAAATGAAATTGGCATGCATAAATAAGCGAATAAACATTTTCAAACTTTACTCTTTCATCTGTGTTCGTCTAATCTGAAATGTAGACGTTGGTTATGAAACCTCTTGAGCCTCTGTCATAATGCCGACTTTTCTGAGATTCAATCAAATTTAAATATTTCATTGATTAAAAATTCTTTTTTGAAATAAAATACTTGTATTTTATTTCCTGACCACTCGAGTAGCTCTCAAATGCTTCCATTGCGTGTGGAGTTGCTTCTCCGAAAGATGGGCAATGCCTCGGGCCGAAACAGAAATAACAGAAAAAAACCCACAAAAGACTTTGTTTGCAGCTTTTTTACCTTGAACTTGACAAAGCGTACTGAATGATTTTGTTTTGTTTTTTTTTTTGTTTATTTCTTATTTCATCTGGCTCTCTCGCTCTCTGCTCTAAGCGTGTGCCTCTTTTTTTATTTATTGCTATTTTTTTTTATATAAACATTAAATTAATTTACTTCGAATATATTGATAGTATTAAATTGTCAAGCAGAAATAAATGACAAAACTGACAAGCGGATTTTACTTTGATGCCAAAGCAAATGATAATTTCAGCTAATCATGATTGCATATTCATAGAGATTTCAATATTAGCGGCATTTTTTTTCTTCATTCTTCGGATTTTGACACATGCCCAAGGAATATCATTTATTATTTATACATTTTGTCTTTCTTGTATTACGACTTTTTTTTTCATTGTCTATATTGATTGCCTATATAAGAATCTGCTCATATATATTTTTTGTTGGTTTTTGATAATATCCGTATAAGCGGATTCATTATCTGTCTTTAACCTTACCTTAACCAAGTGTACTATTCTTTTTCTGAAGCAAAACAAAAGCTGGCGCGTGCCTCGTACGGAAGTGGAGGGCCTAAAACATAATTTAATGATGTTTGTTTTATTCATTTCAAAATATCTGAATGATTTGGGTTTCTAGCCTAAGCTGTGATCATAAGTTTCAGCAGTAAATGTTAAGCAATTTTTTTTGTTCAAAGAGACGGCTTAATCCTACTTGAAAACAACAAAATCATTACAATAATATGAGCTAAAATTATTTACTTGCATGTTTTGCAACAAGTTTTGGTCTAGAAATAAAAATTGCAATATTGTTGTTATTTTTGTTGTTGTTGTTGTTGCTTTCAGTTGCAGCACAATGAGCCGCCTTGAACTCGATGGTTTCGTTGCATTCAAAGTTGTTCAACTTGCCAGTCACCGAGAAATTTTATCAAACTAAATTAAAAAAAAAATTTTTTAATTAATTAAGAAAAAAAAGTAAAACTGAAAACAAACTAAATCGGATTAATTTGTTCATCGAAGAGGCATAAAGTATTGCCGATTTCTTATTTGGGTTGAATTCGACTTGTTTATTTTGTTTTTGGGATTTTTTTTTTTTTTTTTTTTTGGTGCTTAATCGATATATAAATGGAGCAATTTTTTCATTTCTGTTTGTTTAATTGGCCCCACGCGACTCTAACATTTGCCAGTCGAAATTATTTTAAAATAAAAAAGCCCCATCATAGCAATAGGGTGGCGAAGATTACAGACTCTTTTCGATGTTTCCTTATAAAGCTTTCAGTGAGTAAGACAGCTATATGATATTGTAATCGGATCATACAATTGTATTCCCATTTCAAGCTCTAAATTTTAAAGAATTCGGTCAAAAAATGTTGGACTTATTCCTAAGACCTATTTGAGTTGGCAGTACAGATAGATGATATATTAACCTCGATTTCTGATCCAAAGACCTGCCTTTTATGGAATATTTTTAGCCATTTTTGGATATTTTCCTCATCGGAGTGGTGAAGCTTTCAACTGGCCTCGATTTCTGATCCAAAGACCTGCCTTTTATGGAATATTTTTAGCCATTTTTGGATATTTTCCTCATCGGAGTGGTGTGGCTTTCAACTGGCCTCGATTTCTGATCCAAAGACCTGCCGTTTATGGAACATTTTTAGCCATTTTTGGATATTTTCCTCATCGGAGTGGAGAAGCTTTCAACTGGCCTCGATTTCTGATCCAAAGACCTGCCTTTTATGGAATATTTTTAGCCATTTTTGGATATTTTCCTCATCGGAGTGGTGAGGCTTTCAATTGGCCTCGATTTCTGATCCAAAGACCTGCCTTTTATGGAATATTTTTAGCCATTTTTGGATATTTTCCTCATCGGAGTGGTGAAGCTTTCAACTGGCCTCGATTTCTGACCCAAAGACCTGCCTTTTATGGAATATTTTTAGCCATTTTTGGATATTTTTCTCATCGGAGTGGTGAAGCTTTCAATTGGCCTCGATTTCTGATCCAAAGACCTGCCTTTTATGGAATATTTTTAGCCATT